>CM061540.1:133739012-136139012 GCA_030864215.1 Capsicum pubescens
TCCGAAACCCAACCATAAACGCCCTACACCCTATGTCGAATATATTCCGAATATATGACAAGATAGAACAATCATAAATCAAATACATTAGTTAAATACTATAATCCAGTCCAACCAGTGTCAGCCCAATACCAATACTAACGCCAAGGCTAACACCAATACCGACATCGCCAATGCCCAAAGTAGTCACACAAAGCCTCTATCCGAAAATAAAGATCATCCTATCGGGACATGCCCCCGACCATAGCCAAAACCAAAGTCCAAGAATAAACAAAAGTATGAGAAGATATCCATAGAATGAAAAGGGAGTCTTCCAGTGTATGGAAGCTCACTACTTCAATCAAACACAAAGTTATCCCTGATTCTAAGATCAATTAGTAGAAGGAGGAGTATGGTCGGTTTCTGCAATGTGTAGGGATACAACGCCTGAATACGGATTAGTAGGTGAACGCTAGCATGTACTCAAGAGTAAGGATAAAATAATGTCATTATTCTAAACCAAAGTAAATGATCATACACAATCACATACATACATATATATACTATGTCAGGGAAGGGAATCGATTTTAACATGCATTTAAAACCTTAAACCTTGGTTGTGTAGCTTGACCGTCCTAAAACCACCCATGGGCTATATGGGTGCAGTGTTACCCCCTGAAAGGGCCTCAGTATGTGTAGTCGCATGAACCAAAGACATCATAGGGGTCGGAATTTTCGTGTAACCTTCGCCCTCCGTGATACATATATATAAGTACAAGCTTAGGGGGATTTCTGTGTACCCCAAAAGTATATGGTCACCATGACCAACCCTCATGTCGGCAAACATGAGTTTCCAATGTCCGTCCAATAGACTCGCACCTTCACGGTTAGCTATCACAACCCGCCATTATTGCCCAATTAAAACCTTTAGCACATAACCAAACCACCAATTCCAGAGTTTATTACCAAGGTATTATAGAGTGGTATCGTCATACCGACTATAGCTTGCAAGCAATGTCATTAGCCAATACTTAGGGGATTCTCGTGTACCCTATAGGATTTCCAACTAATCAAAACCATGGCCACCAAGGCCTTTCCAAATCATTTAATTTAATCAAACAATTAAAGGTTCCATTACTATATTGCAATGCAAGGTTTTCAATAACAGTCAAACTATGTGACAAAAACATTCTCTTTGGCATTTTAACAAACATGTTGTGGGCATATAGTTTCCAAAACCAAAACCATGCATCAATTGACCATTCCTATGCAATCACATGTTCAAACCACAATTATAACATGAAAACCATAAGAAAAATATAGGAAAACACTATCCAACCAAAAACCACCAAAACCCCAACACATATTACAAAACCAACTCAAACCCACAATCATGCCATGAAAACCAATAAGTAAAACATACTTTTAGTTTGAACTAACAATGGGGGAGGAGTAATGTGCCTTAGATAACAAGAAAGCCAGAGAGAAACCACCCTTGAAAGCCTTAATTGACTATCTTGAAGAAAACTCAAGCCTTTCTTAAAATAAGAGTTTGAGAGAGATTAGAGAGTGTTTGATTGTGAATAATAGGTTAAGAAAGCCTCTAAAGGTGTTTTAATTCGTGGGGTCCCAAGGAGTTATTAGGAGAAATTTCCAGAGCCCCAACTTAAACTGTAAGAATTTCGCAGAAGGGTATAGTTGGACACCCTCTACTCGTGCCCACATTATACGAGTGGTATCTTCCACTCGTACCTTGATCAAAGAGTTAGGCATCATATTCTTTCCAACATACCACTCCCCTTGCCTAAATTGTACCTTCATCATATGACAAGTACCCACTTAGTCGTACCCTAAGTAGAATGTCAATGGCTAGACACTGGAAAACATATGGTTTGGACCCTACTTCACGTATCATGTACATACAACTCTTATGGAGTCTTTTTGTACCTTGGACAGAAAACAACCAAAACCACACTGAGTAACATACGACGAATACCCCTAAATCGTATACACATCATACGGCAAGTAAGCATGAGTCGTGTGATGATCAGAAAGCTCAAACTCAGGAAATTTCTAAGGGTAAAAAATTAGGGTGTTTCAATTCTCCACCACTTGTATCATTCGTTCTCGAATGATGGAAAGAGGCAGTACTAGCACGATTTAAAACCCCAAACGTCTCTACCCTTTCCTTTAAGAAAGAAAACAAAATATCAAGAAATCAATCTTTCCTTTAACAAAGTTTGAAAACAAAGATGTTATGAAGACCACATATCTTCCGCGTGAATTTTCGGAGTAGAAAAAAGGAATGGATACTTAGACCTCATGTCCTTTTTAGCTTCCCATGTAGCCTCTTCCACCTTGTGGTTCCTCCATAAAACTTTTATCGAGGCCACATCTTTAGTCCGCAACCGATGAACCTGACGATCTAAGATCTAAACTTGGATCTCTTCATAAGATAGGAAATCTGAAATATCAATATCCTTGATATGCATAATTAACAACGGATCACCAATACACTTCCTCAACAAAGAGACATGGAATACTGGGTGAATAAAGCTCAAACTAGAAGGCAATTCCAACTCATAGGCAACATTGACAACCCTTCTCATAATCACATAAGGACCTATATACCGGGGACTGAGCTTCTCCTTCTTCCCAAACCGCATCACTCCCTTCATAGGAGACACCTTCAGGAACACCCTATAGCCAACCTTAAATTCCAATTCTCTTTGTCTCATGTCTGCATAAGACTTTTGGCGACTTTGGCAGCCTTAATCCTATCTTGAATCACCTTTACTTTCTCCAACCAAATTTGGGTCAAACATATCCGCCTCACCAAGATCGAACTACCCAATAGGAGACCTAAACCTCCTACCAGACAACGCTTCGAATGGAACCATCCCAATGCTAAAGTAGTCGCTATTGTTATACGCAAACTCTACAAGAGGTAAGTACTCAACCCAACTAGCACCATAGTCAATCACACAAGCATGAAATATATCCCTCAATGTCTGAATAGTCCTTTCTGCTTGCCCATCCAACTGCAGGTGAAAAACAGTACTTAGACTTTTCTTAGTCCCCAACCCTTTCTGAAATGACCACCAAAAGTGAGATGAAAACTGCATCCCGTGATCAGAGATGATATAAGCAGGTACCTCATAAGACTTCACAATCTCATGGAGATACTACCTCACATAACCCTAAGCCGAAAAGTTAGTCCTCACTGGCTAAAAGTGATCCAACTCTTTCATCCTATCCACGAGACCTAAATCAAATCAAAATGGTTTCGAGATCAAGGAAGACCGGTAACAAAATCCATGTTGATTACTTCCCACTTTCATTTAGGCAGTTTAATTTCTTGATACAATCATCTAGGCCTTATGTACTCAACTTTCACTTGTTGGCACACCATGCACTTGACTACAAAATTAGCCACATCCCTCTTCATATTATTTTACCAATATATCTTCATAAGGTCATGATAGTTTTTTGTCGAACCAGGATGAACAACATAGCGCGACTCATGCGCCTCAGCCAAGATCCTCTCTCACAAACCATCAACATTAGGGACACATAATCTCCCTTGGTACCGTAAATTACCATCACCGCTAATCTCAAAGGCCAATACCTTTTGTCCACCTACATCCCCCTTGATTCTCATCAAGATAGGATCTAACATCTGATTCTCTTTGATTTCAGCATCAAGGGATGACTACGCTACTTTCTGTACCAATACACCACCATCCTTGGAGTTCAACAAACGAACTCCAAGATTAGCCAAATGGTGAATGTCCTTCACCAAATGTCGTTTCTTCTTATCCACATGAGCTAAACTCCCCATGGATAACCTGCTAAGAGCATCAACAACCACATTAGCTTTACCTAGGTGGTAATGAAGACTCATGTTATAATCCTTGAGAAACTCAAGCCATATCTTTTGCCTGAGGTTAAGCTATTTCTGAGTAAACACATACAACAGGTGCTTATGATCGGAAAAGATATCCATATGCACTCCATAAAGATAGTGATGCCAGATTTACAATGCAAATACCACAACCACCAACTCCAAGTCATGGGGCAGATAATTCTTCTCATGCACCTTCAACTGTCTAGAGGCATAATCTATTACCTTTCCATGTTACATCAGAATGCAACCAAGTCCCACATGGAACTTATCACAGTAGAATATAAACCATCAGTGCCTTCAGGCAAAGTCAAAATGGGAGCCGAAGTTAGATTATCCTTCAACTTCTCAAAAAAACCCTTACAAGCATTAGACCACAAGAACGTTACCTTTTTCTGAGTCAACTTATTCAACGGGACAGCTATGGTAAAAAAACTCTCCACAAACCTCCTATAGTAACCTACTAAACCCAAGAAATTTTGAATATCAATTGGAGTCGTGGTTCTAAGATACTTCTTCACCACTACTACTTTCTACGGATCTATCATGATCCCTTCACTAGAAATAATATGACCCAGAAAAGTGATAGCGTTCAACCAGAATTCACATTTCGAGAATTTGGCATACAACTGTTACTCCTTCAAGGTCTACAATACAATGCAGAGGTGATACGCATGATCCACCTCGCTCGTTGAATACAACAAAATGTCATTTATATAAACAATGACAAACAGATCCAGAAACTGGTGGAAAACCCTATTTATCAAATCCATGAATGTCGTGGGGGCATTGTTTAACTCGAAAGACATAATCAAAAACTCAAAGTGCCCATATCGGGTACGGAAGACAGTCTTAGGGATATCCACCTCCATAATTTCAACTAATGATACCTGGATCGAAGATAGATTTTGGAGAAAAACTTAGCACCCTGAAGCTGATTAAACAAATCATCTATCCTTGGAAGAGGATACTTATTCCTTACTGTTGCCTTATTCAACTGCCGGTAATCAATGTACATCCAAAGGGAACCATTCTTTTTTTGTATGAATAACACCGGTGCGCCCCATGGGGACACACTAGGACGGATAAAACCCTTATCTAAAAGATCCTTAAGTTGCTTCTTAAGTTTCTTAAACTCAGCTGGAGCCATTCTATATGAGGGAATAGAAATTGGACGAGTGTCCGGAACAAGTTCAATCCTAAACTCAATCTCCCTATCAGGAGGAACACCAGGAAGATCATCAGATAAGACCACAGGAAATTCATTCACCACCAGAACTGAACGCAAAGAAGGATCACACGAGTTAGAATCTTTAACTCGAACTAGATGGTAGAGACACCCCTTGGAGATTAATCTCCGAGCTCTAAGATAAGATATTAACTTCCTCTTAAGAGCTAGGGAACCCCCCTCCCTCACTCAATGACCAGCTCATTAGAAAATTTAAAGACAACCTTACAGGTCCAACAGTCTAGAGAAGCATAGCACCAGTGCAACCAATCCATCCTCAATATGACATCAAAATCCTCCATATATAATTCAAACAGATCCACCAAAGTTTCTTTACTACCAATAGATACCACACCCCCTAATAGACTCTTCTAGAAATCATAGAGTCACCTACCAGGATAGAAATAGAAAAAAAGGCCCGAAACACACTCCAAACTAAAACCAAAATACACAGTCACAAATGGGGTCACATTAAAGAGAGAGGACCCTAGATTAAGTAAATAGTGTACATCACGAGAAAAGAGTTTCAATGTACCAGTAACGACATCAAGTGATGCCTCAGACTCCTGTCAGGTAGTGAGAGCATAAAGACGGTTCCAACCAGTGTCGGAACTATATAGCATACCCTTTGATGTCAGAGCTGATAATAAAGCAACCAAAACCTTATTCTCCCTCAAAGCAACCTTACCAACCGGATAGTTTCTAAGCATATGACCTGGTTGACCACAGTTGAAGCACCTGTCCCCCCTCCTCATCAAAGATCCCCTGATGTAATCTACCACAAAACCTGTAGAAAGGATATGATGGAGATGACTGGGCCCCACTAGCCTGAGATTGGGCATCCTGTCCTCTGAAGTTGCTGCCACCTTGGAAATGCCTGTCACCCAACGGCTTTGGGTCAGCAGCACTAGCCGTCGAGTATGACCCAGAATTTCCCCACTTCTTCTTGGGCCACTTACCACCATCCCTGCCACCCTGATCAGAAAACCTGAACTTTTTGCCCTACCTCTCCCCCTATCTCAGCTTACTTTTTTTTCTCTTTCTCTAGCTATTGCATGTATATAACCAACCTAGAGATATCCATGTCCTTAATCAACAAGGCAACCTTACTCTCCAATATCAACTCTCTGGACAACCCAAAAGCGAACTTCCTAATCCTAGACCTCATGCTAGAAACCATCTCCGGAGCATACCGAGATAACTGGTAAAACTTCAAGGCATACTCCTTGACTGACATCTTTTCTTGCCTCAGATTAACAAACTTTTCCGCCTTAGCTTCCCTCAACTCTTGAGTATAGACGCAATCCAGAAATGCACTAGAAAAGTCCACCCATAGAGATGACTCAACATCGTCACCCCTTGCCTGATCCCATTCCTCGTACCACTGGTATGCCACATCTTTTAGCTGGTAGGAGATAAATTCCATGCCTTCTACATTCGTGGAATGCATAATATGAAAGATTTTTTTTGTCTCATCTAGAAAACCTTGAGGATCCTCCTCCACCTTAACACTAGTAAAGGTTGAAGGGTTCAACCTCATGAACTGGCCAACCCTAGTGGCCTCAGAAGATAGAGTAACAGAAGTACCCCGCTCAGCCTAAGAAGCTACCAACTTTGTCAACATATGAATAGATTAACAAAACTCAGCATTCATCACATCAACCTAAGGGACTCGTGGAGGACTAGAGGGAACCAGTAGAACTCTAGAATAATCCAGAACTGGATAAGTAGAATGAGTCCAATAAACATTATCCCTAAGTAGAACAGATGAGTTTCAGTGAGCTTCAGATCGTCGAGAAGGCATGATATGAAAAGCAAACAAATAGGAATGACAGGATAATTCAGGACCTTAGACTTTACAGCTGGAAAACAAAACATAAGAAAGAGAAATATTCCTAAATACCCCGTAACCTCTCCTTTATGAGTGTGGCACGCTACACACTCTTAAAAGAGACTCTACTCAACACGACTTTGTGGACACCTAAGTGACCATGAGCCTAGGACTCTGATACCAATCTGATACCAATCTGATACGACTCGAACCAGGTCCTAGTCATGTCAGGCTCCTCAGGTCTAATCGGAACTGGAGACTGCCCCTAAAACCCAACCATAACTGCCATGTACACTGTGTCAGATGTATTTCAAACATTTGCTAAGATAGAATAATCATAAATCAAATACATTAGCTAAAGTCTATTAACCTATCCAACCGATGTCAGCCCAATACCAATACCAATTCTAAGGTTGACACCAATACCGATACCGCCCATGCTTAAAGTAGTCAAACAAAGCCTCTATCCAAAAACAAAGAACATCTGTCCGAGACATGCCCCAGACCATAGCCAAAACCAAAGTCCAAGGAAAAACAAACGTATGAGAAGATATCCATAGCATGAAAATAGAGTCTTACCACTTCAATCCGACACAAAGCTTTCCTTGAATCCAAGATCAATGAGCAGGGGGAGTAGTATGGTCGATTCCTGCATCGCGTGGGGATACAGCACCCAAAGACGAGTTAGCGGGTGAACGCTAGCATGTACTTAGGAGTAAGGATAAAATAATGTCATTATTCCAAACCAAAGTAAATGATCATATCCAATCACATACATATATATATACCATGCCGGGGAAGAAAATCGGGTTTAGCATGCATTTAAAACCTTTAACTTGGGATGTGTAGCTTGACCATCCTAAAACCACCCACGGGCTATATGGTGTAATGTTACCCCTTGAACGGGGCCCAATGCGTGTAGCCGCACAAACCAGAGACATTATAGGGGTAGGGGATTCCCGCGTACCTTTTGCCCTCCATGATACATATATACAAGTATAAGTTTAGGGGATTCCCATGTACCCCAAAAGTATATGGTCACCATGACCAACCCTCATGTCGGCAAACATGAGTTCCCAATGTTCGTCCAATAGACTCGCACCTTCACGGTTAGCTATCACAACCCGCCATTATTGCCCAATTAAAACCTTTAGCACATAACCAAACCACCAATTCCAGAGTTTATTACCAAGGCATTATAGAATGGTATCGTCATACCGACTATAGCTTGCAAGCAATGTCATTATCCAATACTTAGGGGATTCTCGTGTACCCCATAGGATTTCCAACCAATCAAAATCATAGACACCAAGGCCTTTTCAAATCATTTAATTCAATCAAACCATTTAGGGTTCCACTACCATATTGTAATGCAAGGTTTTCAATAAAAGTCAAACTATGTGACAACAATATTTTTTGGGCATTTTAACAAACATGTTGAGGGCATATAGTTTCTAAAACCAAAACCATACATCAATTGACCATTCCCATGCAAGTACATGTCCAAACCACAATTACATGAAAACCATAAGAAAACATGGGAAAACACTATCCAATCAAGAACCACCCCCAACATATATTACAAAACCAACTCAAACCCACAATCATGCCATAAAATCATTAAGTAAAATATATTTTTAGTTTAAACTAATAATGAGGTAGGAGTAACGTGCCTTATATAACAAGGAAGCCGGAGAGAAACCATCCTTGAAAGCCTTAATTGAACACCTTGAAGAAAACCCTAGCCTTTCTTGAAATAAGAGTTTGAGGGTGTTTGATTGTGAATAATAAGTTGAGGAAGCCTCCAAATGTGTTTCAAGTCATGGGAGGGGGAAATGTTCAGAATAGTCCTAGCTTAAACTGTAAAAATTCTGCAGGAGGGTATGGTTGGAACCTCTCCACTCGTACCCACATTATACGAGCGGTTCCTTCCACTCGTATCTTGATCAGAAAGTTGGACATCACCTTTTATCCAACATACGACTCCCCTTGCCTAAATCATACCATCACCATACGATAAGTACCCACCTAGTCGTACCCTAAGTAGAATGTCAATGGCTAGACACTGGACAACATACTATTTGAACCCTACTTCTCGTATCTTATACATATAACTCTTATGGAGTTTTTTCGTACCTTGGACAGAAAACAACCAAAACCAAACTGAGTAACATACGACCAAGACCCCTAAACCGTATCCACATCATACGACAAGTAAGCATGAGTTGTATGATGATCAGAAAGCTCAAACTCAGGAAATTTCTGAGGGTTAAAACTCAGGGTGTTTCAGTACACCTCTTCATCACGTGCACGAACCATCATAATCTCACATCCCACATCTTATCCTCTACCGAAGCCACTCTCACCTTCTCCTGAATAATCTCATTTCTAACCCTATCTCTCCTGGTAAGTCCACACATCCATCACAACATCCCTATCTCCACCACCTTTAACTTTTGAATGTGAGAGTTACGAACTGGACAACACTTTGCTCCATACAATATAGTAGATCGGACTGCCACTTTATAGAACTTACTTTTAATCTTATGAGGGACCTTCTTACCATACAAGACTCCCAAAGCGAGCCTCTATTTCAACCACCCTGCACCAATACGTAGTGTGACATCTTCATTAATCTTACTATTCCCCTGAATCATAGATCTAAGATACTTAAAGCTCTCTCTCTTCTGAATGGACTGAGAATCGAACTTCACTACCATGTCAACCTCATGCGAGAAATCACTAAACTTACATTTCAAGTACTCTGTCTTGGTCCTGCTCAACCAAATCCTTTAGACTCAAGGGTCTGTCTCCAAACCTCCAACTTATCATTAACTCCTCCCCGAGTCTCATTAATTAGTACAATATTATCGGCAAATAACATACACTAAGGCACCTTTCTTTGAATACACCGCGTCAAAACATCCATCACTAAGATAAATAAAAATGAGGTAAGAGTCGATCCTTGGTGCAACCTTGTCTGCTTGTTTATATCAAGCATATTTTTAGTACTAAAATTGACCTAAGATATCTGTAATCAATAATTATTGAATTCTAATAGTTTGTACCGGCTATCTACTTCTATTTTGCAGTATACATACATGTAATTATAATATGAATCAAAATAACATATTCAGTCTACATCTTTAGAAACAGAAAATTTACATTATTTAGAATTTAAAGATAAAATTGTTATTTAATTTTCCTAAAAACAACAAAAAACGTCTTTCAATATTTGAAAATATAATGAGAGAATTCAATTTTATCCGCCAAACACTTCTTTTGATTGTTAAACTTAGACACATTTCCAACTAACATTTTTTTGCTTTTACTAAGAGGAGATGGGTTAAAACACCTAAAATCAAAAGAAGGTCAGGAAAGAACAATAGACTAATATCTCTTAATAATCTAGGGCTCTTTCGAGAAGGAGTAGAATCGAACATAGATTTAGAAGACATGATTCATACAACGGTGAAATCATCGCATAATAAGAACATATACTGAAATTCATGCAAAAAAACTTAATAAATGAAATAAAATTGAACCCTCAAAGATTGAATCGTTTCATAGATATATCAAAGTTAATATATAAAGAATACCCCAAAGTAAGATATTTGTTTATAAAGATGAATAAAAAGAAGAAGTATAATTAAGAAGAAACATGTGATATTGACAAAAAAAATATTGTTCTAATAAAGTTGTTTAAAAAAAATGTGAAACTTTTTTAAAAAGGTAAGAAGGGTAATAAATGAAGATACAATATTGATCAAATTTTACTCCTTCCATAATTACCAACACAATTATTTATGAGAAATTGAATACTAAATCCTAGAAAAAAAGAGTTAATTATTCTTAAAAAATGATTTACTATTTTTTTAACAACATAATTAAATTAATCTTTTAAAAAGTTGCTACAACTTGCAATTAAAACTTTAATAAAATAATTACCTAAAAATATTGCCACAACTTACAATAAACAATCTAATAAATACATAATAGATAATTTCCACTTTATTAAGATCCATATATTCATTTCATCAGATCCAAAAAACTTAATTCCTAAAGAGACCTACCCGGCCCGCCTCAAGACCCTCTTCTTCTTCACTTACAAAACACGAAAAAATAATATAAAAAGTCCCATAATTATAAGAGTAGGTCTAAAATAGCCCCTTAACTATAAATTTATTAGTTTTGGTCCTTTAAATATTTAAAAACTTATCAAGTTTGGTCTTTGACTATGTTTTTATATAAAAAAGCATAGGATTTATATTAATGAAATTTCTGCTTTCGTGAAACTAAATCGTAATCCATTTTCTCAATTGTTTCTCTCTGCTTGCCATTTTTTCCTTGAATTCCTCTTATGAAAAACTCCATAACCTCAATAATTCAAAATAAAAATTCTCAAGGAAGAAGACACAAGCTCTAATAAAAAAACTTATTAAGTTTGATCTTTGACTATTTTTATCAAATTTAGTATTTGTCTATTTTTAATATAAACAATGTAGGAGTAATACTAACAGAATACTTCCTCGGTGAGACTTTCTCTTCCTGCTACTTTTTTTTATGATTTTGCCATTTTTGCGATTAACTTTCTCTTAAACTACTCGAACTATGTCCAAAATCTCCATCTTGAATTTCGCTTTGTTCAAGTTGTCTTTAATGGTAATAAAAGTTTGTTGTTACATCGAACTTTATTGTTATTGTCGTCTTCTTTGGAACATAGCATATTCAAGTCATTAGCAACAACAATATACTTTATTTTATTAGAGCTTGTGTCTTCTTTTCTAAGAAATTTTATTTTGAATGATTGATGTTAGAGATTTTTTTACAAGACGAATTTGAGGAAAAAGTGTCAAGGAGAGAGAAACAATTGAGAAAATGGATTATGATTTAATTTCATGAATACATATGTTTATATAAAAAATAGTCAAAGACCAAACTTGATAAATTTTTAAATAGTTAAAGAATTAAAATTGATAAGTGTACAGTTAAGGGACTATTTTAGACTAGCCGGCTTACGCCGTGCTACGCACGGTCCAATGTTGATCCTTTAAAATTCTACGTTATGTATAATTCTATTTTTTAGATTGATGAAATTTGTATAACGATATTTTAAGTTGCTCAAACTTTTATTGCATTGATAGTCAATTATATTTTTTAAATTATTTAAGTTTTTAATTATTGTGATTTATAATATTTTTTTCTATTCTACTAATTAGAAGCGACATAGTAAAATTATTATAACAAATACTTGTGAATTATTTTTTAAGTGGTCCCATATAAGACGTCAAGTTAATTTAAAACATCAAAAATTAATTTATCATCTTATGTCTATTTTATATTTTTTATTAAATATTATTAATTTTTTAATACTTAAATGACTTATAATGATTAATTATGAGTGATATAGTAAAATCACGGTGAAACAACTGAAGAAGTCATGTCATAAATATATATTTTAATTTTATTAAATATTTTTAATTTTTTTATACGTACATGATTTATAATAATTACTTAGTGATAATATAGTAAAATCATGATTGAAGCAGCTGAAGCAGGCATGTCAACCATGAGCAGCCTGCTTCAGCTGCTTATTGTGACTTATTATATAGTACTAATCAGCTTACGTTGTGCTACGCACGACCCAGTATTAATGCTTTAAAATTCTACGTTATGTATAATTCTATCATTTAGATTGATGAAATTTGTATAACAATATTTTAAATTGTTCAAACTTTTATGGTATTGATAGTCAATTATATTTTTTAAATTATTTAAGTTTTTAATTATTGTGATTTATAATATTTTTTTCTATTCTACTAATTAGAAGTGACATAGTAAAATTATTATAACAAATACTTGTGAATTACTTTTTAAGTGGTCCTATATAAGACGTCAACTTAATTTAAAATATCAAAAAATAATTTATCATTTTATGTCTATTTTATCCTTTTCATTAAATATTTTTTTTTAATGGTTAAATGACTTATAATAATTAATTATGAGTGATATAGTAAAATCACAGTTGAAGCTGCTGAAATAATCATGTCATAAATATTTATTTTAATTTTTTATTAAATATTTTTAATTTTGTAATACGTAAATGACTTATAATAATTACTTAGGGATAATATAGTAAAATCATGATTGAAGCAGCTGAAGTAGGCATGTCGACCATGAGCAGCCTGCTTCAGCTGCTTATTGTGACTTATTATATAATACTAGTTGGCTTACACCGTGCTACGCACGATCCAATGTTGATCCTTTAAAATTCTACGTTATGTATAATTCTATCATTTAGATTGATTAAATGTGTATAACAATATTTTAAGTTGTTCAAACTTTTATGGCATTAATAATCAATTATATTTTTTAAATTATTTAAGTTTTTAATTATTGTGATTTATAATATTTTTTTTCTATTCTACTAATTAGAAGTGACATAGTTAAATTATTATAACAAATACTTGTGAATTATTTTTTAAGTGGTCCCATATAAGACGTCAAGTTAATTTAAAACATCAAAAATTAATTTATCATCTTATGTCTATTTTAGATTTTTTATTAAATATTATTAATTTTTTAATACTTAAATGACTTATAATGATTAATTATGAGTGATATAGTAAAATCACTATATCCTGGATGATTTCAAGCGGGGTAGGAATAGACCGAAGAAATACTAAAGAGAAGTGATTAGACGTGACATGGAGCTGTTGCAGTTGACTGAGGACGTGATCCTGGATGGGAAGGTATGGAGAAAAAATATTAGGATAGAGGGCTAAGGGTGTGGATGAGTCGTAGTCAGTAATTGGGTGGATTTTGGTGTCCTTGGTTTGGCATTGTAATTTTTTTTTGTAAATGTCATACCTGTGTTATTTTATCCAGTTCTATGTCTTGCATGCTTCTATATACTGTCTCTTATCTTGAGCCGGGGGTCTATCGAAAACAGTCTCTCTACCTCTTTTGAGGTAGTGGTATGGACTACATACACTCTACCCTCCCCAGACCCCACTATGTGGGAATATACTGGGTTTGTTGTTGTTGTTGTTGTTGTTGTTGATATAGTAAAATCACGTTTGAAGCAGCTGAAGCAGTAATGTCATAAATGTTTATTTTAATTTTTTATTAAATATTTTTAATTTTTTAATACGTAAATGCCTTATAATAATTATTTAGGGATAATATAGTAAAATCACGATTGAAGCAGCTGAAGCAGGCATGTCGACTATGAGCAGCCTGCTTAAGCTGCTTATTATGACTTATCACTCCCTCCGTTTCAAAAATAATGACCTACTTTCCTTTTTAGTCCGTTTAAAAAAGAATGACTCATTTCCTTTTTTGACAATACTTTAATTTCAACTTTCCACATGCTATATTTCGGACCACAAGATTAAAGGGCATTTTGGTACATTTAACACAACTTTAATTTAAGGCCACAAGATTCAAAAGTCTTCTTTATTTTCTTAAACTTTGTGTCAAGTCAAAATAGGTCATTCTTTTTGAAACGGAGGGAGTATATTTTTTTTAATACGTAAATCACTTATAATAATTACTTAGGGATAATATAGTAAAATCACGATTGAAGCAGCAAAAATAGGCATGTAGACCATGAGCAGCCTGCTTCAGCTGCTTATTGTGACTTATTATATAGTAGAATTTTTTAAGTGACATGTAAGACGTCAAGTTAATTTAAAACATCAAAAAATAATTTATTATTTTATGTCTATTTTATTTTTTATTAAATATTATTAATTTTTTAATACATAAATGACTTATAATAATTAATTATGAGTGATAGAGTAAAATTACGGTTGAAGCAACTGAAGCAGTCATGTCATAAATGTTTATTTTATTTATTTTATTAACTATTTTTAATTTTTAATACATAAATGACTTATAATAATTACTTAGGAATGATATAGTAAAATTACGATTGAAGCAGCTGAAGCAGGCATGTCGATCATGAGCAGCCTGCTTCAGCTGCTTATTGCGACTTATTATATTTTTTTAAAAAACGTAATAACTTATAATAATTACTTAGGAATAATATAGTAAAATTACGATTGAAGTAGCTGAATAAACATGTCAACTATGAGCAGCTTGCTTCAGCTGCTTGACTTATTATATAATAGAATTATTATATTATTATTATATAGAAGAGTGAAAAGTGAGACGATCAAAGATATATTTGTAATTTCAAAAAAAAGTTTTATCTTGCTTACTTATGTTTTAAGTATCAAGTTTGCCTATAAATTTTTAAAAATTACATTCAATTAATATAATATCTCACATAAATCCACATAAAATATAAAATTAGTTGTTATTTATATAATCAAAGTTTGGCCATAAATTTTTAAAAATCACATCTCAATTATATAGTATACTCTATGTATTGCTAGTAAACTAGTTGATGGACCCACCTGTAGGGTCATATCCGCCGCTCCATTGTATGTATGATAGTACATATTAACGTAATTTGCTTTTTATTCTATTTTCTTTGGGATTTTTCCCTTCTAATCACTCACCTTCAGTACCCTCCAAGAAAACACGTTCTGCATCTAGTATCTACATATCTTCAACAATCTGTGGATCGTAAGCGATTATAATTTTCTTTCATTTCCACTTCTCTTCTGATTCTCTATGCCTTTGTAACTAAGTAAAAATTCAATCTTTATTTTTTATTCTTTCAATTGTTCTGGTTCGGCGATAAAATTTGTCTTCATGTTTTATTTTTTCGGACCATGGATTGTGAGATGGAATTCTGCACCTAAATTGTGCTTAATGTGATTGTATTTTTGATAAAGTGTCTTGCTGATTTGTTTACCTAAAAGAACCGGAAAATAGGAGGGCGGAAAAAATGATTTGGAAGACAGATTAAGTCTTTGAAATTGATATATTTGAATTTTAATTTCATTATTTTGTTACTTTGGATCGTGTTGAAATTGAATTTTTAACCACTGTGCTGCTTATTACTGTTGCAGATGGCTTCGTCTAATTTAATTTGCGATACTGAGTCTTGGAAGGACTTGCGAGTAAGCAATTTCAAAATTAGCCCATATGAATTACTTAGCAATTTCACAATTAGCCCATATGAATTACTTCTATGTAATCAATGTGAAATTTTTGTAATATCGCAGGCTCATGTTGATGATATTAACAATACTCATTTGCGTGATTTGATGAATGACACTAATCGGTGCCAATCAATGATGGCGTATGATACTTAGCCTCCTCTGCTTTGCCGTACTGTACTAGTTGTAGGATGCAGCAGTGGATAATGTAATTGAAACTAAAGGAACTCTATTATGATCATAAAAATTTAAAACTCCCAAAATGGAATTATGAGCCCTTTTGCTTTACCCTCAGATATCTCATTTTTCTAAAAGATTAAATTTTATTTGGCAAAGACAATTTTCTATTTTGATCATAGGTGAATAAGAAGGCATACTATATTTTGGATTATGAAGTGCTTGATTCATAACTTTATATTGCTTGCGTCTTCAATCTGTGAATCCTAATTATGCCAGATTTCCTAGCAGGTTTTGGGACTCACTTTCCTTGTAGGATCTGGGAAAACCATTCCTTGTAGGATTAAGAACTACTTGGGATCTATATATGGTGGTTGTAATTGAGGATTTCTTGTAGTATAAATTTTTCAAATTCATAGTCGAAAGCTCTCTTTGCTTCTTGCCCTAGGACTAGGCTTGGTCAAACCTCCTTGCGTTATTTTTGCTTCTCTGTTTGCTTTAATTGTGTGCTAGTTAATTCAAGATGTTCTGCAACATTTTGATTTCTAATTAATGTATAGGGAGTTTGATGGGATCCTGCTGGATTACTCGAGACAACGAGCCACCCTTGACACTTTGAATAAGCTCTTCAATTTAGCTGAGGTTTGTTTCCTTATACAAATCTTTCAGGTGTTTAGAAAGGTATAACCTCACATTCTTCCTGTTTGATGATGCAGGCAGCACGTGTCAAGGAGAAGATTATTCGGATGTTCAATGGAGAGCATGTAAGCAACCATTTCGATTTTAATCATCGTGTCTTTGCCGAGCATACGTTAAGTTGATCAGTGCAAATGTCACTTATGTTGAAGTATAATTTTGGCTGTTATACATTTTTGCATCTAGTAAATAATTACCTCTATAAAATAAAATTATGCTGAATCATAGGATGAGAGAACTTCGTTCTTCAATAAATGCTGTTTTCTGTTCACTGTTTCTCATTTAATTTAATTGTGCATCTTATTACCAACTTTTAAGTCAGTCTCATCGACTGGATTAAACTCAAATTTGTGAATGTAGTATGTTTATTTCTCTTTTTTTACAAATGAAATCATCAACATCTTAACTGTAATTGAAGAAGTACAATAATTTGTCTTGTAGGGCAAATGAATAATTATCATCTTAAATATGATTGAGGAACTAGGATATCTTCTGACTCACAAAGGGAGTTTTATCGGTACGTTTGGTCCTACGAGAAGCCAAATTTTTTTATCAGAAAACGGATTAAGCACTTTGTATTAGTATTGTAAATTTGCATTTCTTCAATGTTACTAATTAGCTTTAAAAAAATTTACGTGTCGTCTACATATACATGTCCTGTCTAACAAACAGTCTCTCTCCTTCAAACAATAGGAATTTTGTAATTCAAATAGTGACCATCAATATCAGTGTGCTCTAATGACTACGGTACATTGACTAAGGGTTCATTAGTTAATTTTATATTAGCATCTTGAATGCTCACATACCTATGAAGAAGTTACTACTTACAGTATTTAGATGTTTTTTTAGTTATTATGTTTATCTGGTCAACTAGTGAGTGGTTTGAAATCATAATTATTTAATCTTTCTTGCAGATAAACAGCACAGAGAACAGATCCGTTCTTCATGTTGCACTGCGTGCTCCAAGGGATGCAGTCATGAATAGCGACGGGAAGAATGTTGTACCTGAGGTTTGGCATGTACGTGATAAGATCCGAGACTTCTCTGAGAGGGTTCGCAGTGGTACCTGGGTAATATTTATCATCAAAGAGATACTCATTTAAGCAATACAGCTAAGTTTTTCTAATCAAGAGGCAATTCTTGATAGGTTGGAGCCACAGGAAAAACATTGATAGATGTTGTAGCTATTGGTATAGGTGGCAGTTTCTTAGGCCCTTTGTTCGTACACACAGCACTTCAGACAGGTATATATACTACCCTCTCATCCAAACAAATGCTATTCATTTGTTTTGTTTCTTTTCTTTTCTGTCTCTCTTTAAATTAGCCAAATGTTAAAATTTCAAACCTGATTACAGAACCGGAGGCTAGTGAGTGTGCAAGAGGGCGTCAGTTGCGATTGTAAGTGTGAAGGAATTATTTTAACCAATTCTTGGTTTGAGCAAGTAGTTTTTTCTAAACTCATTTGGCTGATAGCAACCTTTTAACCGCCCTGCATCTATTGCCATACATGTTATGTCCTGCTTTAAATGGTCTAATATTTCTAGTTTAGAGCAAAGAAGATGCTCTCTTTCTGGGTAAAGGAAAGGAATTGGGAGAACAATGACATTACATTTCTTTGTGTGTTGCAGTCTCGCAAATGTTGATCCAATTGATGTAGCCAGAAATATAACAGGCTTGAACCCTGAAACAACTCTAGGTGAATTAATATTTATTGATGTTATTTTCCTACAAATAGAGAAATGTGAACATATCAGACTTATCCTTGATAATATCTTCTTGTCTTGCTTGAAGTTGTGGTGGTCTCGAAGACTTTTACTACTGCCGAGACAATGCTAAATGCCCGTACACTGAGGGAATGGATCTCCTCTGCACTAGGGTAAGTGTGACAATGTTTGCGTCCATCTTTCGACATGTTTTATTTACTGTTATACTTTGGGACAATTGATTTTTTCTGAGTAGATTTAGGAATGACTGGAAGAAATGCCCAGTAGCAAAGGTGTGAAACTGTCTCAGCTTAAGTTCACTTGAGTTCGGTTTCCCCTGGAAATGATGGAATAAGCGTTTCTTCCTCTTAGCGCCTATGAGCTCATAGGGAGCTAGAATGAACTTGGTTAGCTGGGCTAAGAAGGGATAGTATTTGATCAGCGCGCTTTCTGCCTATCCTTTCCTTACTCCCTCATTAATGGGGAGTACTGATAGTACAAATGTTGGGACCTTAATCTATATCTCTGTCTGAAACCGACTAGTTAGCCTGAGGTGGTTACATTAAATCAATTGTGCATGAAGTTAGATTAACCTGCTTGACTGTCCTGGTTCTAACAAACCAACAACACCCTCCTGGTTTAAGAGAATTTTGGTGTCTCCTTTTCCATGTGGAAAGATATTAAGAGAAATCACTTTTAGCAAGTCGCTTTCTACCATATCATTTCAAACAAAGTTTTACCATAACATTTGCCAAGGTGATATTAGGCTTCATAAAGAGAAACTCAGGTTCATCAGTTATGGTGCACAAATTAATTTAACCTTTTAGCGACGTATATATCTTTAGTCCATTCTTTGTTGACTTTTCCGTTGCCGGACATGTCTTAATTTGGTAAAGCCTGATAATTCTGAATGATGACTGCAACCCTATTAAAATGGACAAATTGGTATTGCGACTAGCAGAAGAACTACAATTTCAGGAGGATTCGAAGGAGACAGAAGACAGTGAAGAAAGTGACGACCATGGAGATAATTACGAAGATGCCATGATGATCCTCGAGGGGGATGAGGAGAAATTGTCGGAAACAGGGGTAGAGAGGGACATGCATACGATGATAGGAATTGGGTCAGATGCTGATCGTGTGGAGGAAATAGAACCTCTAAACTCACTGGACATTGGGGAGGAGAATGACCAAGACATGGACACCACTCTCTGGGTGCGCCAAAATATATTTAAATTAAGCAAAGGAGAAGAATGATGTTTGAAAAGAGCTTCAATGCTACTTATGTGGTTCTGATCCCTAAGAAGAATGGAGCAAAAGAATTGACAGATTTCAGACCTATCAGCGTTATTGGGCTTTCTATAAGCTGGTTTCCAAATCCTCACTGAAAAACTCAAAAATAGGCGATGATACACTGATATTTTTGTGATGCTGACTAGAGCCAAGTGAGATATCTGAGAATCATTTTAATTCTATTTGAAGCAACCTCTTGTCTACACCTAAACTGGAGAAAGAGTCAGATCTATCCCGTGAATGCAGTAGGCAATGTACATGAGTCGATGGATATATGAAGAGGACAGATGGGAAAGACCCCAACTATGTATTAGGTATGCCTCTTGGGGTGAAAAGCAAATCTATAAACATATGGGAGGGAGTCATTGAGAGGTGTGAGAAAAGACTATCAAGATGGAAATCTTAATATCTTTCTTTGGGTGGTAGGTTGGCTTTTATCAACTTAGGCCCCATTTGGCCATGAAAATCATAATTTTCCGGAGTTGAAGTTGTGTTTGGCCATGAATATAAATTTGAGTTTGTTTTCTCTAAAGTGAAATAATTTTCCGGAAAAAAGTAAATAATTTTCATTGCCAAATGGCTAATTAGTTCTGGATGCACTTCTTACATGCATGATGTCCCTATTCCCCTTACTAGTCAGGGTGGAAGAGAGATGGGATGCTATAAGAACGAATTCTTTGTCGCAACATAACAAAGGAGAGTTTTCCACTAGGTAAAATGGAAAAATGAACAAGAAAGATGGTGGAATTGGGAATCAGAAGCTTGATGAGGTAGATAAAATGTTTATTATTGAAATGGTTATGGAGGTTCACCAGAGAAGATCACACATTATGGGGCACAATTACTAAAGCTAAGCATGAGAAAAAAGATTTCTAAATTACTAAAAATGCGACAACCCTATCTGGAATCAGTCTTTAGAGATCAATCAGGAACCTGTGAATGTATTTGAAAAGCAGGACGAGAATCAACATTAAAGATGGAAGGAAAATACTATTCTGGAGGACAATGGGATGGGTGGGGATATCATCAAAGCTCTATTCCCTAACATGTATGACCTAAGCCTACAACAAAGGGCCGCCGTTGGTGATATATGGTCTGCTCAGGGGTGGAACCTAACCTTTAGAGGAGCAGAAATACCCTAAAGCTTTTGGAACAATTCAAGGGGCTGCAAGAGGGACCTGACTGTATCAGATGGGAAACAAGCCAGTGGCATGTTCTAAGTTGGATCTGCATACAAAGATCGAAATCAGGTGAGATTTCAATTACACTTTTGGCCTTGAAAACACATATGGGAAGTCAAGATTCCATATAAGGTGGTGTTTTCACTTGGTTGGTAGCTAGAGGAGCTATTTTGACTAAGGAGAACTTTAGAAAGAGAAAAAATCAACTATATTCAAGATGTTATCCATGTGAAAAGGAGGCAAAGACAATTAACCATCTGTTTTTACATTGTAAAGTCACAAGCCATTATGGATATGTTCATAAATCTGAAGGGCGTAAGGCGGGCAATGCTAGGCAACATGGGTGAATCTTCTTGCAAGCGGGAATGAAGGAAACAATGACAACACAGACGGATGAAAATTTGTCCCAGCAAGCATTTGGTGGACAATTTGGAAGGAGGTGAACTCTAGATGCTTCAAAGACGCAAGCTGTTCTTTACAGAAGCCAACTGTGTACTTCCTTTTGGGTTTTGGTGCAAATCTGAAATATATAGTCATGTGTAATCTTATAAATATTAGGATCCTTGTAAGAAGCTTAAGAATGTTGTAAATATCTTTTTGGATTCCAACATTTTTATGTTGATGATTACTTGCATATAAAATAATGTTACCTTAATTAAAAATATTCTTTGCATAAATCCTAAGTAAAAGGAGGAAAATGGGCCTAGAGATAGTGTTGCGGTCATCTAATGGTCTCGTAACTAGCTATTTGAATTCGGAAACCAATACAAACAAGATATACTTACGCTTCTGCGTTTCCAAAATAATACATTCTCAGCTGCTTTCTTCCTTGATTATTTAAATATCTTAAAACCTGACAAATTTTCATGCACAGAACTATAAAGACAACTAATTCGGCTGATAGGAGACTACATCGGATAGTTTATTGACAAGTTCAATTCATAGAAATCAGGAACCAAGCCTGTAGAAAGGGAAGCATGGAAAAAAACGTGAACCAACCAATCTACCATCACTTGCTACGTGATTTATTACTGCTATTGTTATCACCACCTTAAAAAAATGAAACATGTTAGTTCAACTTTACATCAATCAGTATATATTGAAAGGATCACTTAGTATTGTTGGTATTCTTGTTCAGATATTGAAGTATATTAACCTGTGCTTATTTATTTATGATGTATAGTCGGTTTTGTTGTCACAAACCTTTGCTTGACTCGAACCTCCCTTTTCTGGGGATGGCTCTTACTTTTTAGCCCTCAGGCAGTTGCAAAGCATATGGTTGCAGTTAGTACCAATCTTAAGGTGCGGTCATCTCCTTTTCTCATCTTTTTGTGTGTCATTTGAACCACTTGCAAGGAAATCATACTTATTATTCAAATTATTTCTAGCAAACGTGTTTTTGTTCGTTTTTGCCTTTCTAGTATAGTATCTTTGAGTTTAGCTTGATTTTGATAGTCTATCTTTGTATAAAACAAAGATTACAAGATTTCTGGCTTGCAGCTTGCAAAAACTGACATGATATAGTGTTTTAGATGTTAACCTGACATATATATCATATTAGTAATAGTTGAAGGAAAAAGTTAAGGGATCGTTTGGTAGAGTGCATTAGACAAAATAATGCATGCATTAACTTTTTGTACTAATAGTACCTTGTTTGGTACACTTTTTAACCTATATATATCTAATGCAAGCATTTGTTATACACTTTATTTGGTATTAAGGTATGTATAACTAATACATGAAAATTCATGGTATTAGTAATGTAACGGGTCTTAATGCATGCATTAGCAATAAGCCTGGCAACGGACTGGAACCGGCACCGGTACCGTCGGAACGGTTTAACCGGAACCGATACCGGTACAGTCTTACCAGCGTGTTTTTCCGGAACTGGTTTACCGAAAAATATGGCTGTTCCGCACTGGTCTGTTGGTTACCGGTGTGGAACCGGGTCGGACCGGACCGCCAACCGGAGTTCACCCGGAAAATATGAACTTCACCCTTTTTTTTTAATTTAAATTATTTAAACAGTTTTCACTAATATAACATTAATATAATTAACTTATATAACATTTTTTTAACTTATATAACTTATATTATATATCTTATATTATATAATATTTTATTAATATAATTAACTTAAATATATATTGATATAACCTTTTTTTATTAACTTATATAATAAGTTAAAATTTTAAAACATTTTTTTTTAATTTAAATTATATGTATATAAGTTTTCAGTTTTTTTTTTAAGTTCTTTAATAACATATATTATAATTATAACATATAAGTTTTCTTTAACAGCTGAATGCCAATTAATTGAATTAGTTTTTTTTAAAAACGTTTCAAACGTCAATTCCGGCCAGCGCTGGGCCGAATGCCATGGTCCGCACTGGTATCGAATTCCGGACCGTTGGGTACCGGGTATACCAGTTGCAACCAGTACCGTTGCGTTACCGGTACCGAAGCGTGACCGGAACCAGATCGGTCCGAAATTACTCCGGTCCGCTGCCACCCCTAATTATCATGGTTAAAGATACAATTGCCCCTCAAAACTTGTTCTAGAGGGTATTTTTGTAAACAAATTTTTTGTATAATAAATTGTGCAAACATGTTATTTATGATACTCCAAATCAAACGCTGCATAAGAAATTGCAGGATAACTAATCTAAGCATACCAACATTACTAAACTCCATATATTGCACTTTTCTTATACACTATACCCAACACCCCCTAAGTGATGTTTGAAAAGTTAGTTTGATAGAGAAAATATATCACATCACATCCCATCAACTTTAAAATTTTGATATTCTAATGCTTTTGATTTCTTGAGAGTTCTGAAAGTTTTGTAAAGTGGGATGTCATTAAACAATTATTAACTTTCCAAGAGTGCCATAAATTGGAGGAGGGGGGGTATTAGAGTACATCCAATTTTTTCCTCTAGATAGATCATCAATCATGATGAAGTGCTGGGGAACAGCTTGGCTGTAGCTAAATTAGTCAATTCTTATCTCGAAATGGATCCTGTTTCATCGTCATGTCATCACTAATGACTTGTCAGAATTACAAAGGCCTAAAAGGGTTTCCCTCTAATCAATTCATTTTGTAGAGTGTCTTTTTTTGCCCTGATTGGTCGCAATTTGTAGAAAGTCTAGTGCGTCTTCTTTTAGTCTGTCTTCCACTTTTCCTTATCTAGTGAGTAATTTGCTTATCTGTTGTTCTTGCTACAAATTTAAACGATATGCTCCTTACTGTGATGTTAGTGTTTTGTATCCAGGAGGACAGTATAATTATATTTAGGTGGTGCTTTGGCTAGTATGACTATGCATATTGAAGTGTTACTATTATATCTAGTTTGTTTATGCAACACAATCAGTTGTAGAATGCGTAGAGGTAGAGCGACGGGGCCAGATGAGATTCTGGTGGATTTTTGGAAGTGCATAAGAAGGGCAGGGATGGAGTGGTTGACTCGGTTGTTTAACATAATTTTCAAGACGACAAGGATGCCTGAAGCTTGGAGGTGGAGTGCGATGATTCCGTTGTATAAAAATAAGGGCGACAACAGGGTTGCAACACTTATAGCGCTATCAAGTTATTGAGTCATATTATGAAGGTTTGGGAGAGGGTGGTAGAGTTGAGGTTGCGAAGGATTGTTACTATTTCTGAAACTCAGTTTGGTTTTATGCCAGGGCGCTTAACTACCGAAGCCATCCATCTCTTTAGGAGACTGGTGGAGCGGTATAGGGAAAGGAAGAAGGATTTGCACATGGTGTTTATCGACTTAGAGAAAGCCTATGATAAAGTTCCCAAGGAGGTTCTTTGGAGGTGTTTGGAGGTTAGAGGTGTTCCTATGGTGTATGCTAGGGCAATTAAGGATATGTACGATGGAGCCAAGACTCGAGTTAGGACTGGGGAGGGGACTTGGAGCACTTTCCCGTCTTGATGGGTTGCACCAAGGATCGATGCTTAGTCCGTTTCTTTTTGCCTGGGTGATGGATGATAGATGTTTTGACGCGGCAAATTCAAGGTGAGGTGCCTTACTGTTTGTTTTTTGCGGATGATGTGGTCTTGATTGATGAGACACGTAATGTAGATAATGCTAAATTGGAGGTTTGGAGGCAAAATCTTAAGTCTAAAGGGTTTAGGTTGAGTAGGTTCAAGACGGAATATTTGGAGTGTAAGTTTAGCGAGGTGTCTCTTGAGTCCGATGTGGTTGTTAAGCTTGATACTCATTCTGTCAATAAGAGAGATAGTTTTAAGTATCTAAGGTCTATAATTCAGGAGAATGGAGAGATTGAAGAAGATGTCACTCATCGGATTGGGGTAGGGTGGATGAATGGAGGCTCGTCTCAGGAATCTAGTGTGACAAAAAGGTACCGCCTAAACTTAAAGACAAGTTCTACAGAGTGGTGGTTAGACCGACTTTATTGTATGGGGCGGAGTGTTGGCCTGTTAAGAAGACCTACATCCAGAAGATGAAGGTGGCGGAGATGAGAATGCTTCGGTGGATGTGTGGGTGTACTAGGAAAGATAGGATTAGAAATGAGGTTATTCGAGATAAGGTGGGAGTGACTTCGGTGGAAGCCAAGATGAGGGAAGCGAGGTTGAGATGGTTTGGTCATGTGATGAGGAGGGACACAGATGCCCCAGTGCAGAGGTGTGAGAGATTGGCTAGGGATGGTTTCAAGAGAGGTAGAGGTAGACCGAAGAAATATTGGAGGGAGGTGATTAGACATGACATGGAGCAGCTCCAGCTTACCAATGACATAACCCTAGATGGGAAGTTGTGGAGGAGACGGATTAGGGTAGAAGGTTAGTATGAGTTTAGGATGTTGTTTCTTGTGTTGTATTACTTGGTGTATCTTGTTTATGATATTATTGGATATGTTGATTTCTATTGTATCTTGTTCTTTTACTATTCCTTATCTAAATTGTTTTATTTTGAGCCGGGGGTCTATCGGAAACAACCTCTCTAACTCACATATGAGGTAGTGATATGGACTGCGTACACTTACCCCCCAAAACACACACACTTGGTGGGAATATACTGGGTATGTTGTTGTTGTTGCATTTGTTATAAACGTTCTTTTAGTGACTTATCTCCTCGAGATTTCAGAAAGATTGGATAACTTTATTCTGTTGAATTCCATCTGTTACATGGACCGAGGAGTACCTTTTTTTGTTGTTCATAATAAAGGATATTGGAGATTTCTGGTTTAACTAGATGTTAAATTTCATTACTGAAGATACATTATATATTAGCCTGCTATATTCTTTACTAAATGTATCAATTTGTAACAGCTTGTAGAACAATTTGGTATTGATCCAAATAATTCATTCGCTTTCTGGGACTGGGTTGGAGGACGATATAGTGGTAAGTCCTTTTAAGAGTATCTTGGCAGATGCGCACAGATTTTGCTATCAAATTTCATTTTCCAAAATATATTTTAAAGGACAACTTATTTAGAAAAAGGAAATTTATCAAATATATTTATTTTAATCCTTGTTTTGCAGTCTGCAGCGCAGTTGGAGTATTGCCTCTTTCTCTACAATATGGATTTCCCATTGTTGAGAAGTAAGTAATTTGCAGCTGTCATTGCATATAGATCCTTCATGTTATTTTAATATCTCCTACACCCTTGACATTGACCATACACGTCTAAACGTCATAGGTTTTTTTAATTATATATTTTTCTCATGATCTAGGTCAAGTATAAAACATATCTGCTTATTAGTTGTATAGATAAGATTTTGTCTTTTTGTTTCATAATGATTACCTCGCATATATGGTGAAAAGCTAGACTGGAAATAAATTTCCACCTTTTGCTCACTTATTGATGGCAGGCTGTACTTATTCTATTGCATAGTTTGGTCTCTCCATGTCTCTTAGCTTAATTATTAGGATGTTGCTTGCCAACTTTATTGGTTTGACGAATTGACTTTCTAGATCACTAGAACACTATATATCTGAAACCCCTGGGGTTTGGCTCTTCCGATGAATTGGTTGTCATAGGGTAGCGGCTTCCTTAATCGTTATGTTGCATGTGATAGGTGTTTCATTTTGCTACCTTTTTCCTTTAATTCTGTCTGTACTGCTTTAATCATTTTTTCTGACATGTTCTCTACTTGTTTAGATTTCTGAAGGGAGCTTCAAGTGTTGATGAGCATTTCTTCTCAGCACCATTTCAGAAAAATATACCTGTATGTCCCAGCTCATAGAAACTTATGTTTATGTGACCTCTTATAATTAATCGTTCTGTTCTCTTATAAATGTTAGTGGTATAATATTTTGTAATGTTCACTTGGTATACCCCGTGATGTAAAAATACATCGGTAGGGGAGCGTTCCGCCTTAGAGAGTTCAGAAGCCCAAGCTGAGGAGCTTAGTGAAAACGCACCCTTCACAAACAATAAATACTCTTGGCAGATTTTTTGATGCAAATGTGTGCGCGCTCTAATACTGATGTATATCATGTCTACTTTTGGTTCCTCCAAATCTTAGACTGGTAGCTTCATTCTACTCCTAGACAATGAGGTCCTACGTTAGTTAAGTTTGCATCTCCTCCCAGATGTTGAGCCAAGCCTGTATCCTTGATTTGTTGTCGGATTCAATTTTCCCTGAGCAGTCAAACAGTTTGTAGCTCTAATTGTGTGATCAACTGTTGGGACGATTCAGTGTCTTCTAGCATGACGTCTTGCATGTTTGTATTCTGATTATTATTACAAAGCTAGTGAATCTGAGGTTTGTCCCTCTGTGGTTAGACCTCTTTCTCTGTTACCGTTTTGTTTCATAAGGATCATAGCTTTACTAGCTCCGGGCTCTGTTCCACATTTTAGCTATACGCTTTGTTGCTTGCTTATTTCTCTGCAATATATTGTCTTTAGCTTTACTTTACTATACTCCCCCCCCCCCCCCCCCCCCCCCAGACACACACACACACCCCTCTTCATAAAAGGAAGGAATGAATAATGAATTGAAGATTCTTTTGCAATTGCTTGCACCTTTGGTTATTGGATTATTCTGCTAATATAACAACTACTATGCCTCAATCCCAAGCATCAGTCTGCTAATGGCAACTTTATATTCTTCTTGTCTAGTCAGATGTTTGGTTTGCTAACATGACATCACTAAACTCAATGCTTGATTTTTAATATCACATTGTTGTTTCAGGTGATTTTAGGCTTGCTGAGTGTGTGGAATGTTTCATTTCTTGGATATCCAGCAAGAGTGAGTATATTATCATTCTGCTTGCATCTGGGGTGTCTGGTCGACTCCTCGATACCATACTACTGAACATTTGATATTGCAGGCAATATTACCCTATTCTCAAGCATTGGAGAAGTTGGCACCTCATATTCAACAGGCATGTTACTCTAATGTGTTTGCTTGTATGTAATTCCTGATGCCAGACTTATGTCCTTTACCAAAATTTGATTGGATTCAGGTCAGTATGGAGAGTAATGGGAAAGGGGTGTCTATTGATGGTGTCCCTCTTCCTTACCAGACCGGTGAAATTGATTTTGGTGAACCAGGGACGAATGGCCAACACAGCTTTTACCAATTAATTCACCAGGTAGCAGAATTTCCAGCTCCAACATTTCATGTTTTTTCCTGTAATTATGCTATTCTGTACTTGATTTGGGCAGGTAACAGGTGTCAACTTTTTCTTGTTCATGATTGTATTGACAGTTAAAGAGTCTGTTGACTTAATTTTTATCGTAGTACTGTTCAACTTAATAAAAACATAATTTTAGAAGGTTTTTGTTGTTTTTTTGTTTTTCTAGGCTTATGGATTATGTCATTAAAAATAATTCACACGAAAAGCCTCTGTAAGAAAAGAGTATTGCTCATTTTCTTGAATTAAGAATCTTCGAAAGCATATTATTAGTGATATAATCACTAGAAAATTCCATTTGCATTCCTGTCCCACAAAACTCTAGTGATATGTAATAAATTGCGTGCATTAATTTTGGGAGATTTGTGAGTCATCTTGTCCTTATTAGGTGGCGCTTTGGTCCTCTTCGTTCCATTGGTGTTATCTGAATGGATTTAGTTATTTGTTTTCTATTTGATGATATTACCTTGTTTTATCACTCTCTTAACTTTATATATTTCAGCTTTATACTCTTTAAGATATCATTAAAGGTACAGAGCAAATGTTGCTTGGAACGCCATGGTTTTTTCTTGAATTATTATTTTGTTCTGATTGTTTTCAGTAAAACAAGTGCTCATATATCTACTCTTGGTATGTTTATTTTTATACAAAATCTCACTTTAATATTGAATACCATCTTCCTGGAATTTTCAGGGTCGTGTTATTCCTTGTGATTTTATTGGTGTTGTTAAGAGTCAGCAACCTATTTACCTGAAAGGTACAGTTTCCTCTTACTGCTTATATTCTTACAAGTTTTTTGACACGTGCAACAATCCCATACTAATTAGTGAGAAAATATAGGAGAAAAATATTATTGAATTGTTGTAACTACATTATTACATTGAAACCCTATTTATAGACATTACATTCCAATCTTTTTCAGGACACTATGGCCCCGTTGGGCCATGATTTTTTTTTTTTTCCGGAATTGGAGTTGAAGATGAAGTTGGAGTTGGAATTGTGTTTGGCAATGAATATAAATTAAAGTTGTTTTTGAAATTTTGTGAGAGAAGTATGAGTGAAAAAAGTGAAAACAAGTAAAACTTGTTTTCACTTTTCCAAATAATTTTCCGGTGTTGGTGTTGGAAAATTGATGGCCAAAAGGAGTGTGTTTTCACTTTTTTTTACTAAAGTGAAATAATTTTCTGGAAAAAAGAAAAATTTCTATGGCCAAAAGGAGTGTGTTTTCACTTTTTTTTACTAAAGTGAAATAATTTTCTGGAAAAAAGAAAAATTTCTATGGCCAAACGGCTACTATATTACAATCCCTTTCCAAGTAGGATTCTATATGCTATTCCTATTCCTACTTATATTCTAACACTCCCTTCAAACTGGTGCATAGAAGACATATGTACCAAGTTTTGTTATGGATGTAATTAACACGAGGAACGGTGAGGGGCTTGGTGAAGATATCTGCAAGAAAATTGATAAGGACTACTTTGGATGTCTAGGAGAATTCAACTGAAACGAAACAAACTGAAAAAGTGATCCGAAAAATAGTAAACATCGCCGGAAAGTTGATGTGTCGTTGGAAAATTGTTGGAAACTAGTATAAAATATATGGGTCATCTCGAAATCAAGAAATGAGTAGATCTTGAACAAGATAGTCACCGAAGAACTGACTGGAACATACTCACGCGCCGGATTATTAGATTTGATGGTTGAAAAGTGGTCGCCATTTGAGAAAAAATTATGTGGGTAGGGTCGAAATGATGACACGACTCTACTGAGAAAGAGAATTATATGGGTAGGTTGGAATGATGACACGATCCTACTAAGAAATAAAAATTATATGGGTAGAGTCGGAATGACGACATAACCCTACTGAAAATAAAAATTATATGGGTAGGGTTAAAATGACGACAGGATCCTACTGAAAAAGAGAAATTATATGGGTAGGGTGGGAATGACAGCATGACCCTACTGAAAAAGAGAACTCAACCTCAAAAGCTAGTTTATGAGGGGAGGATTGCCCAAGTCCATATAAAGAGAGACCAATTACCCATCCATTTCCGATGTGGATACTTAACATTACCTTGCACGCCCAGGCCTTGTTAACTGGAGCGTGGACAACATAATTTGGGGCCCAACATCGGTGAACAAAGATTTGGGATGGGCCTGACTCTGATACTATGTGAGAAATATATGAGAAAAATATTATTGAATTGTTGTTACTACATTATTACATTGAGACCCTATTTGTAGACACTGCATTTCAATCTTTTTCCTAATAGGACACTACATTACAATCCATTCCCAAGTAGGATTCTATATGCTATTTCTATTCCTACTCATATTCTAATAAGTACAAACGTTTCTAAATGGTATAACCAATGTCATTTGATGCTATATATTATCATAAAACACAAATGTACTAAAATTATAGTTAGCTGAATGTGAAAGAATTTTTGAAAAAAGTAGAAAGCTAGAGAAGATCACTCTTATCAATAAAATATAGCAGCTAGTAATAAACCAAAATCTTATATTGGAACAAGTAGTATCTTTAAAAGTGTCGATTTGCATATATAAGAAATAGCAGTGTGGTTTATTTCTTTGGTCATATCTAACCTATAAACAAATTACATTGGAAAAAACTAACTAATCCTAATCTTCATATTAAGAAAACACAAGTGAATATAGTGTAGAAATTCTTAAACTTTGGAATTTTTTTTCCAAGTAATAAGAGGTAAAAGGAAAACAATGAAAAAGCAAGATCCAAAAAACAAGAACTGTCAATGGGAATGAAGAGAAATGAAAAAGAAGGCTGATATAAAATACTCCATAAAATTGAACATCTGATATCAACAGCAACTTGATTCTGATTTAATATAGTTGTATAGAAATAAAAATAGAAGACTGATATGAAACGTCCGATAAAATTGATCACCGGGCAGTAACTTCATACTAAATAATATTCTATTCAATCAACAATGATTCTGCTTGATCATAATTAATATTTAGCTTTCCGTTACAAACATATCAAACTAATGGCTCTCTTCTAACAATAAATTAATAAAGTCCTACAGTTAAGATGATGAAGTACTTTACTTCAAACATAATAATGCAGAAGGAATGACATGGGAGACGACATGGGAGACCTTTGTACTTGGCTCTGGCTGTCGGCTGGACCCTTCTACTTACTGCTTTGCTAACTGAACACTTAAACTCTATGAAACTCAACATTTTAAATCCTTGGACCATTGACCAGACTTATGTGGCATTAAGATGGGTGAGTTGTACAAAGTGCGTGATTACACGTGTTTAGAAGCAAGTGAATACCATATTTACATTAAACAAAACATTAAAATTATAAGAGAAAACAAATAACAAATTTAAAAAATAAAAAAGAATTTTCTTCTCCCCCTCGCTTCTTTTAAGAAACTCTCTTCTTCTCCAGCCCTTTTATTATTCGAACACCCCCCAAAACCATTTATCTCCTTCTCAGTCCCCCCTTCTTTTGAGATCCCTTCTTTTTTTTCGGGGCTAAATCACTCGCACAATCCGAAGATCTTCATGTTCCTTTTTTTGTTGGGTCAAAATTTGAACTTAGAATATTGAAAGTGGGTAATAATGGGTATTGAAAGATTAAAGAACTCCATTGATAAGATTGAGGAGGTTTGAAGAACAACAAACAAATTTGTAAAATTAATTCGAAACTGTAATTGGGGGTCCGTTGTGTTTGTGTTTGTGAACTTGTTGTTGAAAATTCAAATCAAATGGGAAAGAATTAAGCTATTTGGAATGAATTTCTTGCTTAATTTGTGAACATACATAAAGAACATGATTGTTGAAACTTGTCCATAATGTTTAAGTGGCCTATTTAATTAAATTCTATTTTAATATTTAATTTCCTATGTGGCATTTAAAAATGAAGTGGAACTTGACGTGTAGTGGTTATATTACATGCATCACTGATTTAAAAGGTTGAGTTTCATCGAGTTAAAGAGTTTAGTTAGCGAAGTAGTGAGTAGAAGGGTCCAGCTGACAAACGAAACGAAATAGGGATCAATCCAACACATGTTGGTTATTGTAAATTGACTGTCTCAAAAAGTTCTCCACAGTAACAAACATGGGTAAGGGATGACTAAATTCATTTGATATCATGCTAAAAGAATGATATGATCTCAATTCATCCAAGTTAGTAGGGATATAAGCCAAAGATGAAAAACTCTTTTACTTCCTAGATAATGACTTCACGTACATGGTAATAACAAATGCATATGGTTGATAAACAATTGTTTCACTTATGAAGAAGATAACGAGGATTTTTGAACAGTTATTAATTAAATATGGCCATTGGGTTTTCTGAGAGGGAGAAACAGTTGATCAATTTAAGTTTTTAAATAGTTATTTATTAAATATAGCCATTGGGTTTTCTTATATTGAGAAATGGTTATTTATCAATTAGTAATGACTTTCCAGTTGTTACTTTATCAAAAAAAATAAATTAGTAATGACTTTCCAACTTCTTTTGCATCCACCAACATGGTTTGTGGTGTGGTGCAGTGGGGGGACTGCTCCACCCTTAACTAGAAGTTTCGAGTTCGGCCTGGGGTATGGGGAAAGTCTTGTTGGGAGCGGGAGCGCCACCCCCAGAATGGGCCGCACAGTGCGCGATTCGGATTAGTCGAGGCTCTAATGCGGGTACCGAACACCGGGTGGGAAACAAAAAAAAGAACTTTTTCATCCGAAGCTTCATGACTTTTGGTCTTATAATATATATGATACATAGTTTTTTATAACCACAATTAACTTGTTTTTCAGTTTTTTTGGAGGACAAAATGGTCAATCTATTTTGTATCGGCATTTTTGTAGTCCAACTTTGCACTTTGGAGCTTTCCACTTTTAGTATGTTATGATATGATTCTTCTTTTTTCGTGTGGTCTGATGAGGGACATATAAAAACTTATCCTCATGCTTGTCAAAGATGGTATAGAAACGTTCTTGTTTCCTAAGGTTGGTACAAATTATGCTCAAATAGATGCTGATTGATTTTATTAAGGAAAATAATGCTTGTAGTTCTTTGTCAAAATAATTCTTGTAGTTGAGGTGGTTATAAACCACGAGCATTGCAATGGAAATTAAATAAGTTAGATTCACGAGATATTTGAGAAATGGGTAGTGAATGATTATAAGTAATGAGACAAACTATGGCAATCGACGAGATAGTTGCAAGTTATTTTCCAAGGATATACATTATTCAAGGTGCACTTCTAGGTATTATTGAATCTTGCGAATTCAATAATTAATTTGATCATCCGTTGCCAACTGAGACTCTTCTTTCGAATTAACTCAATTTTCATTAGCTATAATTCTGACTAGGGTGCTGTAATTTCTGAAGGTGGACAGCATATCCTAATGCCGAAGAATACCAATTTACCAATGTTAAACAAAAAAAACACTCAATTTTCATTAGATAAAATAATGAAGACCATAGCAAACTTGTGCAAGAAATGGTGATAAGATCTGTTCAAGGAAAACTTTGTGCGGATGTTCTCTAACTTTAGTTTAGATTAATAATTTATAAGTTCTTCTGATTACTTAGAAGAATTACTAAATATGAACCTAAACATATGATGTGAAAATATTCATCAAAACACTTCTCTTTCTATTAACATGAAATACGAATTACTCCACAATTTCTATTAGAAGTCCATCGACAAGTTCTAAGCCTTCAACAAGAGTAAAACTTAAAGTGATAATCGTTACACCTTGTCCGTCTATATCCTATAATAAAATTACTCCGTAGAAGAGGAGTAGTACATTGCAAATAAATAAGAATAGAAAGCTAGGAAACATTACAAACAACTTGTCAATCCAAACTATTGTATTTAATTGATCGTTGATCGAAACTCCTAGAATCCTCGTGTCTCCAAGAGAGGAGCCATCCTTTAAATTTTCGTAGGTCAAAAGTTCTCCAAGTCGCGCTTTCCATGTATTTATATGCCGTTAAGTGACCTTGGACAGAAATACCCTTAGGGGTCGTTTGGTTTGAAGGCAAGTTATACTGGGATAAGTTATGTTGGAATAAGTTATGCTGAGATTAGTTATGCTGGGATTATTTTTATTGAGTGTTTGGTTTGTCATATTCAAAATAGTATGCATGGTATAATTTTTAAGAATAAGTTGTTTGTTTACAAAAATATCCTTCACCTTATTTTTTTTTTTTTACATTTTTCTTGCAAACTTTATTTGTTCATTCTTAAAAATAAAATTTTCATCTTATTTAGCTTAAATGTTTTTGTGTGTGAATTTTCATAATTGAATCGTGCATTTTAAAAATAAAACTTTCATCTTAAATTTATTTTAGTAAAAGAGATTTTATTGTTTTTGTCACTTCATTTAAGCACATATCACTCTTATATTGTACAATATTAAAGTTATTTATTTTAATTGATATATAAAAAAGTGACAAAAGATTATTTAATTAAAAATATGTAATTAAGTAGTGGAGTCAATATTTTTATAAGAGAAATTAAATTATAAATAAACATAAGCATTAGGCAAACAAATTCAACCTATAATATATTCATAAATAAAAATTATATTTGTAATGTAATTTTTTAATAGAAAATATATTATCAAAAAAATAACTAGTAGCGAAGAAAATGGTATTAAAAATTATGGAAATATATATGGATGTGAAAAAGTGATGTATAAAGAGGGTTTAAGGAGGGTATTTTTGATAATTTACATATTTTATCCCGGTATAAGTTATCGCGGTATTACTATACCACCCCCAAGGTAGGGATAACTTATTCCGGTACTAACTATTAATTCCGGGATAAGTTATCCCACACTTTTGTAACCAAACAAGGGATAAAGGGGTACTAAAAACTTATCCCGGGATTATCTTTCCTTATCCCTTACACCAAACGACCCCTTAATGAACCAAAGCAGGATCGCACATGCCCAAAATTAGCCTGGTACGCTTTGCCAATTGCAAAATCCTGAGACCGTGATTTCAACAACAGAAAGCCAAAATTTCCCTGGCTCAACATGCCACACGGTGCTTGGCATGCCGTGCCAAGAGGGATTTCCCAAGACCATAATTCCTGTAGCTCTGATTCAAAATTGCCCTTGCACCTCGTGCCACACATCGTTGGGCACGGCGTGCTAGCGTAACTTTGGGTCTTCTATTTTTGTTAATAAATTTTTCTCATGCACACTGGGTTTTCGACCCCTAAGCTTGACAATGGTTAATTTCCTTGAATATCTCTCAGACTTCGAAGCTCCATTTCATCTGTTTTAGCTCCACATTAGTTCTTCTACTGGAAAACAAGTCCTGCACAATAAAACACACATGTTAAGTATGTAATGCTCAGATTCAAGCTCAAACACGATTAAAATATTCAATTATAAGGCGAAATGTAGCTAAAAGCTACATTTGTAGCCTAATATCATGGTTTCTCATTCCCATTTCACGTAGGAAAGATGAAATAAAACATTAATACCTAGTTATAATCTGCTACTTATTCCATTTGCTTCCCCTTGTCTTAATTTTGGGCAACTCATTTTCAGATGAAGTGGTGAGTAACCATGATGAGCTCATGTCGAACTTCTTTGCGCAGCCAGATGCCCTTGCTTATGGGAAGGTGAGATACCCTTTCTATTTTTACAATATACCCACCACATACCTGAAAAACTTTAGTTAAGTTTCAGAGCTGACAGCAGTTACAGTTTAGTGTAAAGTTGAAATTGGGATATAGATCTCATGCGTCAAACTTGCCACAAGTTCTCTACCCCCACCCCCCAAATTTAAAAAAAAACCCTCCTTTCCTCTGTTAAGGATCAGACCAGATTTATTAGTATTAATTGATTATCAGTACTGACTTTCTTTGCAGACACCAGAGCAGTTGCAAAAGGAGAATGTTCCTGAGCATCTTGTTTCTCATAAGGTAATTCCTTACACTCATTAGTTGGGATATTGTGCTATACTTAGAGTTCTATTCTCAAACTCCTCCAATATCTTGCAGACATTTTCTGGAAATCGACCTTCTCTAAGTATACTACTTCCATCATTGAATTCTTATAACATTGGACAGGTATGAGATATTAGACATTTAATTATTTTACAAGTGTTTCTGAGTTTTGAGTGACATAGTATGTCCCATGGATTGAGTTTGTACCATTGTATAAGTGACGGTGTGAAACACAGAGCTACCTTTCTTGAACTGCATCAATGATATTTTTGAAACAGGTAACATTTTGTATTCATGCCCGTACTTAGGTAGTACTGAAAAACCATATTTACAAGAGTAAGGTTAGATACAGTGTATACCAAAAACAAATCAAACCTAAATGGTATATAGGACATCTAGGATTGATTCTGTATCACCCGAGTATAACTTAGTGCACCAAAAGCAAAATAACAAAATACAATTTAGCTTAATCTGTTTTACTGAATTGCTTCTATCCTCAAAGCATCTATTATTTCTTTCTTTCCAAATTGTCCACCATATAAATGAAGGAATGATCCTCCATCTCTCTCTGTTCCTTGCTCCTGCTCCAACTTCCTCCCAACTAAAAAGAATGTAAGCAATCTTTCTTGGCATCACCCAATTAATGCCCGAGATTGATGAAAACCTTCCATAGTTGATCTGTGATGCTGCAGTGCAAGGATAGGTGATTCACTGTCTCAGCTTCTTTTTCACATAAGAAGCACCTTGAGCAAAGTGATATCTTCCTCTTAATCAGATTCCCGTGACTCAGGATAGCTTCTTTAGCAAGAAGCCAAGTAAAACATGCAACTTTGTCAGGAATTTTAATCTTCTGGGTGTTTCCGTGGCCACATGGTAACCTGTGGTTCCATGTGATTCAGTTGTCTGCACCTTGAACTGACTTTATACAATCCTATAGGATGTCTATTCCACCACAAGCAGTCAACACCTTCTTGGATCCATTAGAAGCTTTCTAGATGCTTGAATAGTTCAACCACTCTTGTGATCTCCCCATCATTCATCCCTCTTGTGAATCTCAGGTGCCATCCCTGTAGCATCCACACTTGAGCAACTGTATGTGCTGAAATAGGGCCAGGTCAAATAAATTAGGGAACAGATCTTTTAAAGACCTTGTCCTTATCGTTTGTCTTTCCAGATCCATTTGTCTTTCCAGAAACAAGTTTTGGCTCCATTGTGCACACTGACCTTTGAATGATTTTTAAGGAATGGCTAGAAGGTCCTGATTGATCTCCACAGACCGACTCCCTAAGGTGTTGTAACTTCCCTTGATACCCTACAGTCTTCTTCCCCATATTTTCTTTTAATGACACTGTCCCATAAAGTTTGGGGTTCTTGTGCATATTTCCACAGCCATCTGGTCTTCAAAGCTTTGCACTGATGTTTCAGATTCCTAATGCCAAGACAACCTTGTTTTTTGCTTCTTATGATGTCCTTCCGTTTAACTAGATGAAAAGCTCGTTTCTCCTTGTTCCCTTGCCATAGGAAGGACCTTCTGATCTTGTCTAGTTTCTCAATAGCACTTGATGGAGTAGGAAAGAGTGATAGCATATAGGTAGGTAATGCATCTAAGACTGCATTATCAGAGTTAATCTCCCCCCTATGGATAGATAATGAGACTTCCACCTTGAGAGTTTTTCCTCACATTTCTCCAGAAATGAATCCCAGATCCCTTTGGATTTGGATTTGCTCTCAGAGATATCCAAGTAGATGGTGGAAAGACAACCCATTTCTCCTCCTAGTATAATGGCAAGTTGGTTTATGTTTGGCACATGATTGATGGGGTAAATGTGACTCTTTCTCCAGTTAATGTGATACCTGATAAAGTTTTAAACAAGATAACAAGCACCCACAAAAACTTCAGTTGTGCTTCTGCGTCACAAAATATTAAGGTGTCATCAGCATACTGAAGGTGGATTATCTCCCTACTTTCATTGTTGTTTCTAGCCACTTTAAAGCCTTGAATATACCCATTAGTGTTGGCCACCTTAATCATGCTATTGAGCCCTTCCATTGCCAAGATAAAGAGAAGGGGACAAGGAGTCACCTCGTCTGATCCCCTTTGAGCATCAAAAAATCCTTCAGACCCTCCATCAATGAGAATTGAGAATTTCATAGTAGATATATAGTATTTCACCCAGTTAATCCACATAGCACTAAAGCCCATTTTCCCTGGAACTGCTTGGATGTATCTCCAGTTGACATGATCATAAGATTTTGGCTTAACTCATACACTGACCCTTAAAGTTGTTCCTGAAATTCACTTTGGTACCTTAATCGAGCCTTCTATTGAACACTTCTACCACTTTGAATTTGAACTACTTGAACACCTACTGCAGATGTGGCACAAAAAGTGTGATTCACACCTTGTTGGGCGCGCGAGTCAATATTTTAACATCTTTTTCATATATATATATTTTTTAATCTTTTCTTTTCTTCTTTTTCATTAGTTTTCTTTTTAAAAGAATCGTTTTCTCTTTCTTCTCTTTAAAAACTACACTCTCTGGCACCATAAGTCCAAAAATTTACAATCTACTTTCACCTGATGGTTTTCTTATAAATTGCAGAATCGTATTTTGGGGATCGAACTTTTGATGAAATGGGTATGAAAAATTAGATAAAATTTGCAATAGTTAGAACCAAAGTATCACTAATCACCATCAACAACTAGAACTCTTCTTTATGCTCTTCTTTCTTTCTCTTTACATTGCCGTTGTTCATCCGCCCATTTCGATCGCTTATGCGTTATCACATGGTTTGGTTTTTGCTCTCAGCATAGAATAATATTTAATAAAAATGATAGTTCCTCTCATTATTCAATAAAAATGATCGTTACTTAGGCAAAATTATGTGCCAAAAAAAAGTTAAAGGAGAATAAGAAGGTGGGGGGATGGCGGTGGGCAAGGGGTGATTTCGGTGGAAGAGAAGAAAGGGGGAGGGTTGGGTAGGTTACCGTGGATTGGGGTGTATAGATGGATTTTTTTTAGTTTTTCTTGGGATTTAGAATTCTTTATATTAAAAAATTATTTCTATGATTATTTTAAGTTAAAATGCCATATGTTCTGTATTTGATTTGTCACTTTGCCACATCATCTGAGTGTGTATTACATGCACTTTTCCTTTGACCAACTATCAGGAAAATGCTTAATAGGTATTTATTTGTTAAGGTTGAAGTGTCCAATAGGAAAAAGGGTCTGTTGAGGTGTCTAAGTGGATTTTGCTAACAAATTTAAGGGGTCGCAGATGACTTAAGTTTGCATAGTATCCCTGGTTTCCCTTGTGAAATTCTGGAATCTACAACCTCATTAGCAATCAGAACTGTATCCATTTTTTGTCTTCCTCTAATGAAGGACATCTATTAAGAGTCAACTAAGGAGTCCACCACTTTTTTCAACGTTTCTGTTAGTACCTTCAAAATCAGTTTGTAGAAATTCCCTACAAGGCTTTTTGGTCTGAAATCTTTCAGTTCCTCAGCCCCTTTCTTCTCGGGATCAAGGCTATAAAAGTAGCATTGACGCTTCTTTCAAACATTTCCTAAATATGGAAATTATAAAAAAAAACCTCCGTAATGTGATTGAGGAAGTCAGTCAAGTGGTGATTGATGAAGTTCAAGTTGGTCTCATGAAATGTTAGGGGTTTGAATAACAGGGATAAGAGGAGATTGGTGAACAGTTTAGTAATAGAATGGAATGCAAACATCATTTTTCTGCAAGAAACTAAACGAGAGGGGAATTTAACGGAGGAAGTGAAACACATATGGGAGGTAGATGGATTAATTTTGCATGTTTATAGGCCAGTTACACTAGAGGGGGTATCTTGTTGATATGGGACAAGGGGTGTGGAAAGGAGAGGTTTTGGAGATCGGTGCATATACGATAACTTGTAAATTCGAGTCACAACTACAAATCTTTTCCTGCCATATTACTGGGCTATATGCACCCAAATGCTATATTGAAAGAAGAGCAGTGTGGGATGATATAGAGCTGTAAGGGGTCTGACGGAAGGTCCATGGATCGTGTGTGGGGATTTTAATGTAGCCAGATTCATCTCTGAATAGAGAAACTGCCAAAGAAGAACAAGGGGTATGATAGAATTCTCTGATGTCATTGAAGACTTGAAGTTGGTGGATATACAGCTTGAGGACAATTCCTACACCTGGTTTAAAGGGGATAACCAGGAGGCAGCTTCCAGGATCGATAAAATTCTATTCTCAGAAGAGTGGGATGACAGCTTCAACAATTTAAAACATAAAACATTACAGAGGTTAAGGTCTGATCACTCCCCTATTGCCTTGCAAGGGGGAATTCGGAACAAAAGCAAAAACTATTTCAAATTTGAAAATTGATGGTTAGGCACAAAAGGTTTCAATGATAGAGTCAAGGAATGGTGGAGCTCTTTCAACTACTGCGGAAGACCGGATTACATTCTTGCCTTTAAGCTTAAAGCTCTAAAAATCAATCTTAAGGAGTGGAGTAAGAGTGGGTAGGGAAACCTGGGATCAAAAAGAAAAATTCTGCTAAGCAAAGTGGCAGTGTTTGATGGAATAATGGAGAATAGAAGATTGATGGATGATGAGACAGAAAGAAGGGCAACAAGTATGCTAGAGTATGAGGAATTGATAAAAAAACGAAGAGATTTCCTGATGGCAGAGTCTAGGTCACTGTGGTTGAAGGAGGGCAATAGAAACACCAAACTTTTTCACAAAATGGCAAATGCTCATAAAAGGTACAACAACATTGACCAACTCTTGATCCAAGGGGAGTTGACTCACGATCCAAACAAAATTGAAAGGGAGGTGGTGGATTATTACAGTAAACTATACTCAAAAACCACAAGCATGAGACTAACTTATGTGCATCCAAATTGTCCTAGACTCGCAGAAGAGGAAAAAGATAAGCTGCAAAGGGGTTTTGAAGAAAATGAAGTCCTGAGATGTTTAAAATTATGTGCAACAGACGAGGCACCTGGTCCGGATGGCTTTACCATGAATTTTCATAAAGTGTTGGGAGATAATGAAGCACGACATCATGTCGGCCTTTCAGAACTTCTATGAACAATAAATGTTTGAGAGAAGCCTTAATGCCACATTCATTACATTCATCCCAAGAAAGGAGCCAAAAAGTTGAAGGAATTCAGACCAATTAGTCTGATAGGTAGCATATACAAATTGTTTGCCAAAGTATTGACAGAAAGATTGAAAGATGTGATGTCGAAGTTGGTTAAGTCGCAACTAATGGACTTCATCAAAGGCAGACAAATCATGGATGCAGTACTTATGGTGAATGAAGTCGTTGACTCCAAATTGAGAAAAAAAAACCTGGAATCCTTTGTAAGCTAGACATGAAAAAGGCATATGACCATGTTAATTGGGAGTTCTTACTGGATGCTATGAGGAGAATGGGTTTTGGCCAGAAATGGATACAATGGGTCAAATATTGTATCTCCACTGTGAGATTTTTTGTGCTCATAAATGGCTCACCATTTGGCTTCTTTAGTGCACAAAGGGATCTTAGACGAGGAGATCCTTTGTCACCCTTTTTATTTTTATTTGCTATGGAAGGTCTTAATAGCATGATCAGGACAACAAATACGCATGGTTGGTTCAGAGGTTTTAACGTGGCTAGAAATGAAGGAGAAAATCTGGAGATAACTCATCTGTAATATGCAGATGACACTCTCATCATGTGTGAAGCTGAAGAGGAGCAACTTAAGATCCTAAGGGTGATTTTGGTGTTGTTTGGAGGGATCTTTGGGCTGCACATTAATTGGAGGAAAAACTTTTTATATCCTATTAATGAGGTGCAAAACTTAAGAGTTTCTGAACTAATTCTTGGTGAAGTGGAACCACAGTCTATCTGGAATGTCATTGGGAGCAAAGTCACAATTCATAGAAATATGGAATAGTGTAATCGGAAAATGTGAAAAGAACTAGCAAGGTGGAAGATTCGGTATTTGTCCAGATTAACTCTCATTAACTCAGTCCTTGATTCTCTCCCAACATGCATGATGTCTGTCTTTCCTATTCCTATTCCTGTAGGGGTTATCAACAGACTAGATTTTTGGTGTAATCAAGTGTACTCAAATGATACTATCTCTATAATTGATGTTCGAGATTCAATTTAGGTAAGAGATAGCAGGTTAGTATCGTAAATGGTGTAAATACGGTTTCAGTACAACCTATGTACTGCTGTTGGAGAAATATACATTTAATGCTGATTTCATCTTATGATTTCATATCATGAGATGAAATTTCAAATTCTCCAAAAAAAACTTGATTTGGGATTTCATAACATGATTTAAGATTTTTGAAATACAAAAATTAATGCACAATTTTATATTTTGTAAAAAAATAAAATTCCACCTGTTATATCTACCACCCATTTATTTCATGTTATATGTAATAAAATTTATATCTCATATTATTACTCTTTAAACCATTTATATCTCATATAATCATTATTTTCACCAACATAAAATTTATTATTACTTCAAACCAATTCCTACTTTACCATTTATTATTCACCAAATTCTTTATTTTTGACGAAATTCATTCACCGACCAAATTTATTATGAATCGAACAAATTAATGTTCAATTTTACTTTTTTATTGAGCTAAAGTTTGATCATTAAATATTGTACTTTTTAGAATAACTTTGTGATAATGTATTATACTTCTCTTGGGAATATTGCGCACAAAATTGCTAAGTTCTTACAAGAAACAGTTAGTACTCAGGTCACAAAATCTCGTACCACAAATCCGTCACAAAAATCCTTAAAGGATGAACGAGATTAGCACAAATACGAGATGGACAACGAAAAATACGAGATTAGCATAGATACAAGATGGACAACGAAAAATACGAGATTAGCGCAGATACAGATCCAGGATGATAACATCAAAGTAAGTGAATGTGCATCTACATTGGAAAAGGAACTATTGGATAGATGTTTGGTCGGCAGATTCCAGATTTCAACACAGGAGCTGATCATTCTAAACAACATTAGAAGATGGGCAAGCAGTACATGGAAGGCGATTTTTGGAGTTAAATGTTTTTGCGATGAACGATGGTCACTTTCTCTTCGAAATGCCTTCGAAAAAAGTATCAAAACATGTACGTTCAGGAGAATGGATCTGGAAGAGGAGAAAAATCCCCTTTCAATGGTGGAAACCCTCAACAGGATGCTGGTCGGCAGATATCAAAAGAGATTGGGTGTGGATCCGACTTCTAGGACTCCCACTAAATCCTGTGGTTAGAGAAGATCTTCAGAATAGCCGGCGACCACTGCAGTGGTTTTATTGAACAGAAGAGAACACTATTCTCAAGAACCACCTACACTGGGCTCACATCAAGGTCCGGGGAGACGGAAAGAAAGTTTCGAGAGGGATTGAGCTCACAAACGATGGCCACGTCTACACGATTCCAATATGGGTCGAAGCTTCGGTCACCATTAGGGAAGAAGTGGAAAGGAGAGAGGTAACACTCGTTAATCCATTGGACAATAGTGAGACAATGCCTTTTTTGACGAAAGATCCAGAGGATCTCAGGGAAAACGTGGGCACAACAGACGAGGGGAAAACATTGAATTCAGAGACACGTGTTTTACAATCAAAAGATAAAGGGCCCTTTAGGGCTGTAGCGAGTCAAATTAAAAAAGGGGGACATCTGCGCTCTGAATTGCCCAATTAGAAGGAGAAATAATCTTGACAAGGAAGAAGTACATTCTACTGATATGTCCATCGAAACTACTACAAATCTGTCAAGACTTGAAGATAAAAACAGTGCTCAGGCAATTGAAATAAGGATGAGGAAATTACTTCTGAAAGTGCAATTGAGTATATGGAGATGGCGGCAACAACAATAGAAACTGGACATGCAGATAAAGGGGAAAGTTGGGCCATACAAGTTGAAGAACAAGAAGAAAGAGCAACAGTATTAACAAAGAAGCAATTCCTTTCAAAGTCCACTCATCAACAAAGGAAGTCTATCAAAAGAACAACCTAGCAAATTGAATTCAAGAACATATTATAAGACTTTGCTCGAAATTTCGGGTGAATTTCAAGGGATGTGAGGAAAAAGCAGTGGAACTTTTCACAATGATTGACAACAACAAGAAACAGAACAATGCAGCACAAACCATAGTAAAGAGGAAGGGGTGAATGAACTGAACGCTATGGAACTTGATGCAATGTTCTGGAATTATGGGTCTAGAAGAGGGGGGGGGGGGTTACCTAGCTATACAAGATCAATGATTAAAATTGTATCTTGGAATGTAAGGGGTCTAAACTGTAACAGGAAAAGAAGTATAGTTAGGAACATGATAAAGGAGTGGAAAGCTGCTGTGGTGTGACATTTCAGAGATGGTAAAGGAGGTATGGGGAACAAATGGTTGGAAGCCAGTGGCACTAGGGGCGGAGTAGTCATAATCTGGGACAAGATTGAATCAATAATGGATTCAATAAATCTAAGTAAATTGTAGTTTTGTTTTCCACTTAAAAGGGCTCTTGGTCTATCCTTGATTTGATGTTTCTCTATGAAAAATATCAATCAGAGTTTGAAAAGGGGGAGGGAGAAGGAGCCCTTGACCGCAGGAGGATTTATTCAAGCACATAGTTTGGGCTCGGGTTCCTAGAATATGGTGCCCTTGGTGCTTTCTATTTGATTGTATCAAAAGACTCAATGAATTGGGATTTCCCTATTGGTCCACGCCATTTTGGGACAAACGGATCATTTATGATGAAGAGGATGAGCTTCAAGTGAATGATTAGGGGTTCTTACGAAGTGGAACCATGCAGTATCAGATACGAGATAGATCTTACAAAGAACAAGGCGTTTTTCGAATAAGCCAATTCTTTCTTACTTCATTCATCACAGTTTCAGGCCTGTAGGAATGGCTTTCTCCTTCTCCAATTGTCGGAAGAGGTTTTTCGCTTCGATCGTTCAGATTTTTTTTCGTAAAAAAGAAAGAAGAAACAAGTGAGGATGCGGTAATACATCTAAGAAATTATTCCATCGAACGTACTCCCCTTTGGATGTAGGAATAGCAACATGGAATAAATGTCCTGTCCAAGCCAAGGAGCTTACGCCAAAAAGTCCCGACAAATGATGATTCAGACGAGATTTGACATTTTTTAACCAAGAAACACTCAGTTTTCATTTCGTCAATTCCTTTAAGTTCCATTCTTGCGAACGTACTCCTCAGGCGGGATACTTAACGCATTAGCTACAACACTACACGGGAAAATCCTTTTCAAACCTGCTCTCATTTCGATTTCGAGTCAAGGAAATAACGGCTCGAATGGTACGATCCCTCTGTCACCCCAGAATGGAAGGGGTGATCTCGTAGTTCTTGGTCTGTGAATTTTGGGATTGGGATGGGGAAGAAGTTGACATGCATGTATTCTGTCTTTTGTAGATTAAGGGGAAGATTCAGGATTTCAATTGGCACATGATCGGGGTATATGCACCGAATAATAGAAAGGAGGGGGGACACTGGGGAGGAAGTGGGAGCTGTTGGGTAATTATGCGAAGGAGCATGGGTACTTTGCAGTGATTTTAACACAGTAAGGCAGGCATACATCTGAGAAGAAGAATTCCAATAGAATTAATAAGGCCATGAATGACTTCTCAGAATTCATTGAAGGCATGGAACTTGTGGATCTTGATCTCATTGGGGGGGAATATACTTGGAAGAGAGGTTATAGACAGGATAGTTCTACAAGAATTGATAGATTCCCTATTTCTGAGGAGTGGGATACTAGTTTCAGTAACATCAGGCAATCAATTCTACATAGAGATCCCTGATCATTATCCGTTACTTCTACAATGTGGAAATTGGGAAAAGGCAATTCATATTTTAAGTCCGAGAATAGGTGGTTGAAGATAGAAGGCTTCTATGAAAGAGTGAAGGAGTGGTGGGGTTCTTTCAATTTCCTAGGGAGTCCTAATTTTGTCTTGGTAGCTAAACTAAAAGCTTTGAAGACGAAGCTGAAAGAATGGAGCAAAACCAGCCAGCGAAACCTTGGTATACAGAAACAGAGTGTTCTTGACTAATTGGCTGCATTAGAATAGATACAAGAACACATGACTCTTCTGGAGACAAAGCTAGCTTCTAGAGTGGCTTTGACCATGGAATTTGAAGATATAGCTGACAAGGGGGAGATTGCTGGGAGGCAACGATCCAGAGCTACTTGGGTAAAACAATGTGATGGAATACCATGTTTTCTCATAGAATTGCAAATGTTCGCTGGAGGTCAAATACAATGGAGAAGCTGAAAGTGAGAGACATAATCGTGGAAGATCCAGAAGAAGTGAGGAAGGAGATTATAGCTTACTATGAAAGGCTATACGCAGAAACAGAAACATGGAGACCAGATCTCGAGATGAGGAATTGCCCTAGGAATTGAAGGCAAAGAAGTCAACACACTTGAAGCTCCTTTGAGGAGCAGGAGATTCTTGATAGCATTAGCGCCTGCGCAGGGGACGAAGGACTCGCTCCTGATGGTTTTCCATGGCATTGTTCTCCCAATGCTGGGAAACCATTAGAGGGGGCATGGTGGAAGCATTTAAAAAGTTTCGTGAGACAAGTTTCCTTGAAAGAAGTATCAATGCAACTTTTGTAGCACTGATACCCTAGAAGCAGGGGCTATGGAGTTGAATGATTTCAGACCAATTAGCTTAATTGGAGGGGTTTATAACATTATTGCTAAGCCGTTGGCAGAAAGAATCAAGAAAGTGATTTATAAGCTGGGGGATAGGCAACTGACGGCCTTCATCAAAGGGAGACAAATTATGGATGCCATCCTAATTGCTAGAGTGTGTGGACAGTAGGCAAAGAAGTCCCAAACCAGACATTCTATGCAAGTTGGATATCCAGAAAGCATAGCATATGATCACCTGTATTGGGATTTCCTCGTTCATATGCTACAAAAGGGAGACAAATTATGGATGCCATCCTAATTGCTAGTGTGTGTGGACAGTAGGCAAAGAAGTCCCAAACCAGACATTCTATGCAAGTTGGATATCCAGAAAGCATAGCATGTGATCACCTGTATTGGGATTTCCTCGTTCATATGCTACAAAGAATGGGTTCGGTACAAGGTGGATTAGATGGATCAAATACTGCATTAGCACGGTGAAATTTTCAGTCTTAACCAACAGAACTCCAAATGGTTTTTCCTCTTCTCAGAGGGGATTAAGGCATTAAAGCAGGGGACCCTCTATCCCTTTTTCTGTTTATTTTGGCTATGGAAGGGATGAGTAACATTTGGTTTTTGTGAAGCTGAGGAGGAACAAGTCATGATATTAAGGGTGATTTTCATTATTTTTGAAGCAGTTTATGGTCTTCACATTAACTGGGGAAAAAGCTTCATTTATCCCATTAATGATGTACCACAACTGGACAATCTTATTGAGAAACTAGGAGGAAGGATAGGGGATCCCCCAACCACCTATTTGGGCATGCCCTTAGGAGCTGAGAGTAAAAGCAATGGGATCTGGAATGGGGTTGTGGGAAAGTGTAAAAAGAAGTTGACAATTTGGAAGAGCCAAAACTTGTCCGTGAGTGGAAGACTGATTTTGATGAATACTGTATTGGATGCCTTATCAGCTTACATGATGTTCATATTCCCTATGCCTGCTAGTGTAATCAAGAAACTTCCCACAGTGAGCAGAAATTTTTTGTGAAAAGGTAGCGAGGACAAGAAATTCCATTTGGTTAAATAGGGGGAAATGACATTGAACAAAAAGGAAGGTTGTCTGGGAATCATAATCTAAAGAAACAAAATCAGAGCTTGATGCTGAAATGGTTATGGAAATTCACAAGTGATGAAGACATGTTATGGAAGAATGTGATTAGTGCCAAATATGGTATGGAGGATCTATGGATGACAAACATGGTCACAGCAACAAGAATCTATGGCCACTTATGCAGACTAGAATCAGATTCAAGGTTGAGAACTGGCAGAGGGTTTCCTTCTGGAATGATAAATAGGTCGGCAATGATCTGTTGAGTAGACTATGTCCTAATTCTATTCACTATGCCAAACTAAGCTGGCTACAGTAGCTGAAATGAGGAATGAAAAAGCATGGAATCTACATTTCAGAAGGTACTTGCATTTCAGAAGGTACTTGAATGACTGGGAAATGGAAACTATTGCTTCCTTCTATGCTGACTAGGCAGATTTTACTAGCTTAGTCGAAGAAGCAGATAGATGAAGGATAAATCTGGGAAATTCACTGTCAACTAAGCATACAAGGACCTCAATATCTCAGAATTTCAGGGAAAGAATTGGCCATGGAAAATGATTTGGAAGATTAAGATCCCTTATAAAGTAAACTGCTTCACATGGCTTCTAGCCAAAGAAGCAATTTTGACTAATGAGAATATAACAAAAGGGGGTTTCATTTGTGCTCCAGATGCTTTTGATGTAATGAACAGGCAGAGACAGTAAACCATCTCTTCTTACATTGTAAGTGGACAGATCAATTGTGGAAAATGTTCACAGCTTGAGGAAGATTAGTTGGGTAAAACCAAGGAACATCAAAGGGCTTCTCAACTGTTGGAACAAGGTGGGAAATGTAGCATAGAAGGAAGAGAGATGGAAGATTTTCCTGCGTGCATCTGGTGGACCACATGGAAAGGAAGGAGCAGGTGATGTTTAGAAGACAAGCAGAACAATTTACTAGATTTTAAGATGAATTGTTTAGCTTTTTTCTACTTGTGGTGTAAAGAGGATCTAATAGTTCAGGGAGATGATATCTTTGATGTTTTGGATTATGTATAGGAATGAGTGATAGATGCAAAGGCTGTAACTGTAACTCCTTTTGAAAGGGGACTACACTTTAGTTGTAGTTTACCTATGGATATATAGACTAATATTAACATTCTCAAAATAAAATGTATTATACTTTTGTTATAAATTTTTACTATGGATATATAGACTAATATTAACATTCTAAAAAATAAAATGCATTATACTTATGTTATAAATTTTTGCTTATTTGGCCAAGTACCCCTCTAATCTATAGGCCAAATCCCAACTACACACCTATTCTTCACGGGGGCCCTATGAGACCCCCCCCCCCCCCCCATTTCCTTTACTATTTGACCCCTAAACGCTGACCTGTCATAGAAGGTGAAAACACCTCCTCTAGGCGCGTACCAAATTATATCCAGTGCCTCACTTTTTGATAAATGTACACATGGCAGTCCAAACCAACCCCTATTTTTTGTTTTTCAATTAAATATCTCTAATTTCTCAACCATTTTCTCCCAAATAATCTTTCTTTCTTTTTGCCTTTTCATCTTTCTTCTTCCCTTTCCCCATCTTCAGAGATTGAAGCATGGATTTAGTTGGCAAAACTTTTAACTGTAATTTCACTTCAAATTGAAGATTTTGGGTGCATGATCTTCTTCAATTTCAAATTTAGGGCTCAAAGTGGGGTCTACGTGGTGCGACGTAGCAGTCTCCAAGCTTTACACTTGCAACACTGTTAAGACCGCCATTGATGCCTGTTTTCCCAGCTTCATTTTTTACCTCAAATAATGGTATCATTGATTTTCATTTTCGTCAATTTGATAAGAATGAAATTGGGTCTTCTAGGTTGAAATATTTGGCCTCAAATAATGGTCTCTGTTTGTAGAAATCTGAATATATGCTAACATTCACACCCATTTCCTCAATCAAACATTTCATATTTGTGGATTTCCTCTCCGTTGATGGAAAACAAACTTTGTAACTAATTTACTAGATTTTAAGATGAATTGTTTAGCTTTTTTCTACTTGTGGTGTAAAGAGGATCTAATAGTTCAGGGAGATGATATCTTTGATGTTTTGGATTATGTATAGGAATGAGTGATAGATGCAAAGGCTGTAACTGTAACTCCTTTTGAAAGGGGACTACACTTTAGTTGTAGTTTACCTATGGATATATAGACTAATATTAACATTCTCAAAATAAAATGTATTATACTTTTGTTATAAATTTTTACTATGGATATATAGACTAATATTAACATTCTAAAAAATAAAATGCATTATACTTATGTTATAAATTTTTGCTTATTTGGCCAAGTACCCCTCTAATCTATAGGCCAAATCCCAACTACACACCTATTCTTCACGGGGGCCCTATGAGACCCCCCCCCCCATTTCCTTTACTATTTGACCCCTAAACGCTGACCTGTCATAGAAGGTGAAAACACCTCCTCTAGGCGCGTACCAAATTATATCCAGTGCCTCACTTTTTGATAAATGTACACATGGCAGTCCAAACCAACCCCTATTTTTTGTTTTTCAATTAAATATCTCTAATTTCTCAACCATTTTCTCCCAAATAATCTTTCTTTCTTTTTGCCTTTTCATCTTTCTTCTTCCCTTTCCCCATCTTCAGAGATTGAAGCATGGATTTAGTTGGCAAAAACTTTTAACTGTAATTTCACTTCAAATTGAAGATTTTGGGTGCACGATCTTCTTCAATTTCAAATTTAGGGCTCAAAGTGGGGTCTACGTGGTGCGACGTAGCAGTCTCCAAGCTTTACACTTGCAACACTGTTAAGACCGCCATTGATGCCTGTTTTCCCAGCTTCATTTTTTACCTCAAATAATGGTATCATTGATTTTCATTTTCGTCAATTTGATAAGAATGAAATTGGGTCTTCTAGGTTGAAATATTTGGCCTCAAATAATGGTCTCTGTTTGTAGAAATCTGAATATATGCTAACATTCACACCCATTTCCTCAATCAAACATTTCATATTTGTGGATTTCCTCTCCGTTGATGGAAAACAAACTTTGTAACTAATTTTTTCAAGAAGCTAAAAAATTAGTGAAAATATACATTTGAGGCTCGTCCAAATGCCTCTAATGTTTGGATATTATCATGTGAAAATATAATTAAAAAAAATCAGCAAATCAATAATAATTTTGAAAGTTTTCATTAATCGATAATGAGGTAAAGAAGAAACCGTTCTTCACAAAAGGAACGCTGAATAAGTGAGGTAAAGAAGTGGGGTCCACTTGGTTTGAATTAAGGAGGAAAATTAAAAGAGAAAATAGTGGGTCAAGCGCGTGTTAGTTAAACAAGTGTATATATCTGGTTTAGGTGGACATGTCAGCATTTAAGGGTTAAATAATATAGGAAATAAAAGGTTCAGGGGGGTCATAGGACTCCCTTGAAGTTGGAGTGTGTATTTGGATTTCGAGTATATGTTGGGGAGGGGGTTGGACCATTTTCTCAAGATTATATAAAGAATTGGGGGCAATTTTGATAGTTTTTACAACTTATAAGGTTTTTATGTTTATGAGAAAATATAAAACATAAAAAGTCCAAATTGCATGTTCAAAGAAAACTTAAACTTCAGCTTCATCTCATGATTATATGTCATGATTTCATCTCACATGTCTAAACGATTCCTAAGTAGAATCCCATTGTGTACCCATTAGGGTCTGGGGCTTTGTCTATCGCACACAGCTTGAGGCAGTTATACACTTTGTTCATCAAAATTCTTATGTAAAGCAAGCTGTTTCTCTGCTTCTGAGGTGGCGACGCAATTACTTATATTTCCTGCTGGGTCTCCACTCTTCCTCCTCAGTGTATAGCTTTCTATAAAACTTTACTATCTCCTCTTTAATTCTTGCTGGCTCTATTACTGTTTTCCCTTGCACATCAAGTTGGTCTATGTGGTTGTACCTTTTGTGAGCATTAGCAACTTGGTGTTTTTGTCACCGTCAATGATCAATGATTTTCAAATGAATTTTGTTTGTCTTTTACGGAATTCGGTACGACCCGACCCTGCTTATAGCAGGAGCTTAGTGCAACGGGCTGACCATTTATTTATTTTTTAGAGTAGTAGAGCGAGCTTAAGGGGAAAACGTGATAAGGAATAGCTTACTGCATTTGAAAGAGACGATCAGGTGATTTTTTTAAGGTCATTTGATATTGTGAAGAATGGATCTTAGGCCTAACTCAATCCCCAAAGCTAGCTCATGACGGGAGGATTGTGCAAGTTTTTATAAGGAGGTCAATTGCCCATCCCTTTTCCTATGTGGGACTCTTAACACTCTCGCACGCCCAAACCACGGGAGCGCGGACAATACTATGGAGCCCAACATCGGTGAACAGAGAATTGATATGGGCTCGGCTCCGATACCATGCGAAGAATGAATCTTGGGCCTAACTCAACTCTAAAAGCTAGGTCATGAGTTGAGGATTGTCCAAGTCTACCCATCCCTTTTCTGGTTTGGGACTCTTAACAAATATTTTATTTTGCCAAATAAATTTCGTCAATAAGGTTTCCATACAATGGTGAGAGAATATGCTCATTATATTTTCTCAGACATTTCTGTCATGCTTGATTAAAGGAGATTCCTGTTTGATTGTGGTGTTTTACCAAAATATCTTTCATCTTGAATCTGTCTTCATTTTTGTGGCATGCTGCAAATATTGACAATTCTCCTTGTGTAAAGACAAGCATGCCTCTTCTTGTGATCTCTAATCTCAACTTCCCGCTATCATCTTCTCTTTCTTTAGTTACTGGCCATCTACGAGCACAGAGTTGCAGTCCAAGGCTTTGTATGGTGTATCAATTCTTTTGATCAGTGGGGTGTGGAGCTAGGAAAGGTACTTCTAAGAGAACACCTTATAATTGAGTAATTGAACATTCTGTGATACTAATATAATACCTTGTTTATCAATGTCCTCTGCAGTCTCTAGCGACTCAAGTCAGAAAGCAACTTCATGCATCTCGTAAGAAAGGAGGATTTGTTGAAGGCTTCAATTTCAGCACCAAAACATTGATAACAAGATATATCGAGGTATGACACGATTTCGTTTGACCAAAAGTGGGAAAACTTGAATTCTCAAAATCCTGGGTAACAAGATTGCCTATGGTTCTCCACTACCAAATCCTGAATAGAAGTCCATTATTCTCAAAGGTCATTTGGTTTGGAACAAGGATGTCTCTAGGACTATAATCCCACATCCTATATGGGATAGATTTGTGTCGGTATTATCTATGACCAATAACCAAGCACGGGATAAATGTAATCCCAAATTTTATACTGGGATTAGGACCAAAACACCCATTAGTGCCTGGCCTTGACAACCCAACAGAGGGTTCTTTTTTTTTTTTTGAGAAGTAGGTTTATTGCATAATCTTGATGCGCTATTAAGTCCTTTACACTTGGAGACTACTCATTAAATGTTCACTGGAATTGTTTTTCTTTGCAGGCAAGTGCTGATGTTCCTTCTGATCCTTTGTTTTTCTTTGCAGGCAAGTGCTGATGTTCCTTCTGATCCTTCAACTCTTCTACCAAATATATAAGGAATGTTAAGAATTGTGTTCGATGACCACGGTTTAACCATGGCCTCAACTTCACTGCCAAGCAATAATGAACTAATGTTAACCAGCCAGTTTTCAAGTTTCATAATAGTTTTGGTGTTGTATGGCCACAAAAGTTTTGGTGTTGTATGGCCACTCATCCTGGCAAACATATTGCTGCAGTTCTATTAATAAAATGTGAATGTTGGGCAACACTTTTCACTACTCATGCTTTAGATGGAGTCCACCTAAATGCTTTCCACTGAAGTAGTCTTAGTTTTGGTTTTAATGCAGTCAGTCATGCGGCCAATGCCTGGTTGCTGTGCTCAAGTGGGTATCATTTTAAGTTGTTGGCAATACAAATGGTTAAGGGATATGCTTCCAGAAAGAACTTATTTGTGGCCTTCACCCCCACCCCACCCGTCCCTAATTTTTTCTCGTGTGTACACTTGACCTTCGAAATCTAAATATTATGTACATTTGTTTGTGGGTTCCATTTGTAAAAATAATGGTTTTTGTACTTGCAAATCAGTGTCAGTTTGCGAAAGTGCACAAAGTATAAACTTGAAGGTGGAATATTGAATTTTCAATTGGATACAGCTGCGAAGGAGAATTTCAAGTAATTCTTTGGATCTTAAACTTTCACTAGCAAATGTGAAGAGTCTACTTCGTTTCAAAGAACGCAATTCAAATCCTAGCTTTCACCATCTTTGTTTTTCTAAATAATTTCTTGATAAGTTGAGCACACTATGTTCCAAGTGTATTGAGCATAGAGGTGGTAGAGTTTGACCCATAAATGTGTAATCTGCCCAATCCGTTTAAATTAAGTGTGATATTTGCACGGGGTACATTGTTGTTATTTTCACGGGGTACATTGTTGTTATTTTCACGCGAAATGATATGCTTCTCCATTCAGACACATATGATTGAAATTTTAACCAATTTTAATATTTTTTTCAAGCATGTACGATTCAGTACATATATCAAAAAATGAAAGCGTTAAATCAGCTAGTAAAATTTGTTGTTATATTGAAACAAAATTGATGATTGTTTTTATGATATGAAACTTATGTTTTAAATTTGAGCTTATTTGGAGTGGGGTGTTTAAATTTCAAATTTGTTTTTACTTGTTTTTTGACAAAAAAATTTCAAACTTACATGTTTGAAAGTTCAACCTTGTTTTACATATAGTTCAGTCATGTTGCATGAATGAAGTGCAGATTTGAAAAAAATAAAACCTCGTTAAATAGGTTTGTCAGATTTGTGTTTTTTTTGATAAACTAGTAGTTGTTTCTTTCTTTATGATATATGAAGCTCATGTTTCAGATTTGAGCTTATTTAGAGTATATTTGAGTGTTCTTTAGTGTGTTGTGATGTTGGGTGAATTTATGCATTTTAGCGTTGTTATTCTTGTCTTTTTAGCCTTGTTTTGAGGATGATTCATGTGCTTAATGTGGTGATAATGATATAAATGTGCATCTAAGTGTCCATGTATGTGTTTACAATGTTTAATAGTGTTTCCACACAAGTTTTGATTCAAATTGATCATTTAGAAGTCAACCGAGAAAACTAGTGTGACTAGCTTGAGCTAGGTGTTTGTCTAGTCTATTGTATTGGGTTATAACGTGTTAATGAGTTCCTAAGGTTGTTATTGTGTATTTATATGTGAAACAACTTGTTGGTAATGTTCAAGGGTCAATTGGATCAAGACAAGAGTCAAAACAATAAGTTAGAAATCAAAGTGAATGAAGCCTATGCTTAGCTCGTGTTTCTAGTTCTCCGTCATGGATGTTGTGTTGTTTTGAGCTCTAAATTGTTGTGTTTAATGCTATAGGATGCTTGGTGAATGGATTATGATGATATATAAAGGATATACAAGCTTCAAATCAAGTGGAAACAACTCAAAAAGGCTTGGAATGGATCACGGAAGCACAATACACAACTTGACACAAATTTGGACACCTGAAATGTCTTGGGCGAGTGAGGGCGCGTGGGAAAGTATCTGGGCGCGTGCTACACACCAAAAGACTCAGAAGAGACCCAAAATAATGTGTACGTGCGATATGCATGCGTCACATGCTCTATTTCACCCCTGGACTGCACGTTGATTCCTTGGCCAACACGGCTTGGGCTTACCTTATTGCTATAAATGCAACTTTGCAAACACTTTTAATCACTTTTGGACGTCCTTGGAAGATATTGGAGGGTACCACAACTTCTTTTTAGGCTTTATCATTCTTTAATTTAGTTTTCTTTATGGTTTGTATCATCAATCTAAGGGATTGGATGATGAATATTTCCATTGAGGGCTAAACTCCCTATCTGGGGTTAAGGCCAAGATCATGACTACTTTTGTTTTGAATTAAGTTTGTTTGATTTGCTTATCATTATTGGTTGTTTGTTTATTCTTGTTATAACTATTTTAAGGATTCGCGACCCTTAGAATACATCAATTGTCAACCTTGTGAACTCGAGAGTAAGAATAGGGAGATAGAACATGAGAATAAGCAAAGTATGATTTGTGTTTATGAAATAAGGAATTCAAATTAGTATCTAGGACAGGGATGTACTTAGATGCATTACTTGATTCACATGTAGGATGATAACTTAAAGAACTTAAGTGGAGCATTACATCCCCGCTCAATGATGTAGTTGTAAGGTTCAACTTAGGTAAAAGATTAGAGGTTGAAAAATTATAATCATGCGATTAACCCTACGAATCAACAACCAAGATAAGCGATTTAACGAAAAAAGTTCAATAATGTAGTATGATTGTTCTTAAGCCTTAACCCTGGGCTTCTATCATTTGATTGTCCAAAGTCATTACTTTTTCGTATTAGTTTAGTTTCTTTGTAGTTTACAATTCTAAAACCTTTTTGTTTACTTTTTCTCAATTGTTGAACTAGAATTAGATAGTCGGTGAACGCAAGTCCCTGAGAGATCGATACTTGGGCTTTCTTGAAGCCACTTTACTACTTGATAAGACCACGTACACTTGCATGTGCGCTGTTAAGTTTTTGGCGCCGTTGGCAGGGACTTGTAACTAGGCAACTATCTTATTTTTAGTTTTTCTATATTGAGTTGTAAATAGTTTTTGTTTAGTTTCTTTTTTTTTATTTCTCTTTTTATCACACTTCTTGATATGTCAGCCTGGGATAGATGGTTTTTGAGTGATGACGATTCTTGTTATTTTTGTGGGGGACCATATCATGAGGCTTATTGTCCAGATTTTGATGTAAGTGCGTGGACGGGACCTGCACAATATGATGTGGATACTGTTCTATCTGTAGAGCAGACTGCAACTTGGTGTTTGGTTTGTGGTCAAAGTGGTCATACTGCAGCTATGTGTGTTGTCAATCTCGATTCAAAATTGTTTGTGGGCTATGCTGAAAGGCAAAATTATATAAACAACTACAATCAAACGGTGCAAAATCATCCACAAATTCAATCATGAAACAAGCAGTAGTAGTTTCAGCAGCAACAACCAAACGTGCAGGCCACGATTCAAACGAGTAATTTGGAAGAGACGATGAAACGACTTTTAGCGTCTCAAGTACAGTTGTTGGCAGACATGAAGAACTATCGGGAGGCTACAAAGCAATTGTATAATCAGCTGGAGGTAGATGTAGAGTTGACTCCCCAATCGGTTGCAGACAAAGTTGCTGATAATTCGAGGAAGTCTAAGTACTCAAAAACTAAAGTTGTTGAACAGGTTGAGGAGATACAACCACCAATACAAGAATCTTTCTTTTGAGACTGAAATTGAGGAAGTGAATAAGAGTGTGGGTGTTTTGGATAGTGTAAATTTTAAAGTGAGATTGGTTGGTCCTCACTCAAAACACTTTTCTACATTATGTTTAGATGATGTCTTGTCTGTGGAATTATTTAAAATAGTGGAAGAGTGTGAAGATGAGGAACAAGAATCCTATATTCTTAATTTTACACTGGATAATCAACATAAAACCACACCTCACTTTAAGGCCGAGTGGTTTATCATGCGTCATCCATTATTCGGTTCTTTAATCTTTGTACCACCACCCTATGAGCGAGGAAAAAAGATGGATGTAAAGTTGGGGTGAAATTCATATCCTCAAGGTGGAGAAAAAACATGATTAGGTCGTGCCGCGATACTAAATCAGGCGCTTCTTGGGAGGCAACCCAAGTTAAGTAGATTGTTTTCTTTTTCAGTTTTTAGTATTTTACTTCACGTAGTTTTTGTTTTTGGTTGTATCACAGGTTAATGAGAAGTCTGAGTACCATAAACCTGAGCTTGAAGCATGACAAAGATTGAGTGTGCGGTCCGCAGACCTCTTTAATTTGTAAAGATGCTACTAGCTAGGCCTAGAGGCCTCAAGAAGTATTTCTATCTCTTACTTTTAAATTCACTTTGGGGACAAAGTAGATTTTTAAGTGTGGGTGGGGAAATTCCTAAATTTTGGCTTAATTTAATTTTTTTTTTGTGTAAGATATTCTTGTTGGTGCTATTTTTGATTATATGGTGCAAGTATTTTGTTTGGTAAAAGCATGTGGAATAAGTGAATTACTACTTTTGAGACTCTTACGCTCATTTTTTTGACTTTTGTACTATTTGGCTTAAATTTGTATTCATGCTATTGTTTGGTTGAGAGTTTATGATGATCCTATTGAGTTGAACATGTGCCATATGCGTGTGAGATTTTTGTATATTTCTTGTTGCATATGATGTCTAGAACTTGCTCGGTGTGTGTGTAAAGCGAAATAAAGAGTGTGGGTTTAGGAGATGATTTAGGCATTTCTTTGATAGCCTTGTTTTATACCTTCTATTTTTCCTACCCTTTGTGCATTATCCTAGTTAACCTCCATTGAACCTTTAATCATTTCTTTGGTGCCACATAAGTAGCCTAATTCCTTCTTTTATGAACCTTAGTTTGATCCAAAAAGGCTCCTACGTGCTTTAATGAAAAATTAATTTAGTAAAGAGTTTGAGAAATTGAAAAAGAAAAAAGTGAAATTGATGCCCCAAGGTAAGAGTTATTGGTGTTTATATTTGATGTGTGGTGGTTGGGAGTGATGTATAATATGGTGTTAGAAATATTTCCATGGTTGTGAAAAAGAAAAAAAATTAAATCTTGAAGGAATAAACAATACACCCACCATGTGTTTGTGAAAATGCTTAAAAGAGATGGGGCAAAAACAAAAGAATGGGGAAGTAAAAAAAATATTGTAATGTGGTTGTTGGAAATTGGTTTTAAATGTATGATGTAGTGTATTAAAGTTCTTAGGAAAGATAGTCACTATTCTTGGCCAAAATAGTTCCTACCCATCCCTTAGTCTACATTACAATCCGAAAAAGACCTATTTCATCCTAAATTTCACATTCTAATATTAGTGGAGTATGACACTAAGGGAAAGCCTATGGTTCATTATGTGTAATTTGTGAATTCTTTGTGAGAGTGAGCGTAACTTGATTTGTATACCCATTATAATAATTGCATTATTGTAAGTGTTTATGGGTAACTCTCTTGTTGAGAGGGCACATGTTTGATGAATGTGGGTGATTTGTATGATGTCTTATATTGAGCAATATGCATGAGTTTGCCATGTATTAAGTCAATTCTTGAGGCTAGGATGTTTTGGAGTAGGATTCTTGAGCTTTCAATTATGTGTAACATGCGTAGTGTTGTAAACTTGCATTACATGTAGTCATTGTAGTACTAACTTGAGTTTCTTGCATGCAGTAAAAGTGTGGAGTCTCTTAAGCTCATGATTCTTATAGTAAAGAATTGTTCGAAGACGAACAAGGCTTTAAGTGTGGGGTGGTGATGTTGGGTGAATTTATCCATTTTAGCGTTGCTATTCTAGTCTTTTTAGCCTTGTTTTGAGGATGATTCATGTTCTTAATGTGGTGATAATTATATAAATGTGCATCTAAGTTTCCATGTATGTTTTTACAATGTTTAATAGTGTTTCCACACAAGTTTTGATTCAAATTGATCATTTAGAAGTCAACCGAGAAAACTAGTGTGACTAGCTTGAGCTAGGTGTTTGTCTAGTCCATCGTATTGGGTTCTAACGTGTTTAATGAGTTCCTAAGGTTTTTATTGTGTATTTATATGTGAAACAACTTGTTGGTAATGTTCAAGGGTCAATTGGATCAAGAAAAGAGTCAAAACGATAAGTTAGAAATCAAAGTGAATGAAGCCTATGCTTAGCTCGTGTTTCTGGTTCTCCATCTTGGATGTTGTGTTGTTTTGAGCTCTAAATTGTTGTGTTTAATGCTATGAGATGCTTGGTGAATGGATTATGATGATATATGAAGGATATACAAGCTTTAAATCAAGTGGAAACATCTCAAAAAGGCTTGGAATGGATCATGGAAGCACAATACGCAACTTGACACAAATTTGGACACCTGAAATGTCTTTGGTTAGTGAGGGAGCGTGAAAAATTACCTGGGCGCATTCTACACACCAAAAGACTCATAATGGACCCAAAATAGTGTGTACGTGCTATATGCATGCATCACATGCTCTATTCCTATGGAATACAACGTGCGTTGCATGCTCCATTTCACCTCTGGACTGTACGTTGATTCCTTGGCCAACACGGCTTGGGCTTACCCTATCGTTATAAATACAACTTTGTAAATGTTTTTAATCACTTTTGGACGTCCTTGGAAGATATTAGAGGGTAAAACAACTTCTTTTTAGGTTTTATGATTCTTTAATTTAGTTTTCTTTATGGTTTGTATATTCTATCCAAGGGATTGGATGATGAATATTTCCATTGAGGGCAAAACTCCCTATCCGGTGTTAAGGCCAAGATCATGACTGCTTTTGGTTTGAATTAAGTTTGTTTGATTTGCTTATCATTATTGGTTGTTTGTTTATTCTTGTTATGACTATTTTAAAGATTTGCGACCCTTAGAATACATCAATTGCCAACCTTGTGAACTCGGGAAAGAGAATAGGGAGATAGAACATGGGAATAAGCAAAGTATGATTTGTGTTTTTGAAATAAGGAATTCAAATTAGTATCTAGGACAAGGATGTACTTAGATGCATTACTTGATTCACATGTAGGATGATAACTTAAAGAACTTAAGTGGACCATTACATCCCCGCTCAACGATGTAGTTGTAATGTTCAACTTAGGTAAAGCATTAGATATTGGGAAACCATAATCATGTGATTAACCCTATGAATTAACAACCAAGATAAGTGATTTAATGAAAGAAGTTCAATAACGTAGTATAATTGTTTAGATATTATTTGTGTTTTATAATGTCGCATTTGGTGGTTGGGTGTTTATTATACGTTACGCGAGTGCTATAGTTTCCATTAGAAACTTTTATAATGAAATATAGATTCGTAGAACTTTGATTTTAGTTGTTGCTCCGATGGGATAAACCCATGTTGTCAAAAATCCAGGCTGAAATGGGGGATGTCTGGAAATTCCCTTGAGTTACTTCCCGAGGATCATGACAGTGATCCCACTGCTACTTTAGCAGAACAATCATAGCGGTTAGCCAATTGCCATATGAACGATAGTTAACTGTCAGGGACCATCTTGATAGGCCACTTGACCGCTATATCGGGATTACAGTAGTGGTCACGTGGCCGCTGCAACAGTCATCGGGTAGAATTAATGCCTGATTCCTGAAAATTAGATGTTATTTCCACAAAAATCAAAATTTCATGCTTAGACTTGAGAGAGGCAATTTTCCCACCAACTTGGGTAATTTTTATCGTTGAGGTATGATCATTACTCCATTCTAACATCGTTTAAACATTTAATTCATAGAATCATTAGATTATGGTTTTATGATGGAATTGTTAGATTTAGGTCCTAAGTTTATGAGTAGGTGAGAAAAACCTGTGAGTATTTCTAAATTTGTCTACTAATGATTCTAGGTTGTTAAATTATACTTTCTAGCATAGCTTTCCTTGAATGTGTATTATGTGGATTTGGGGTAATTAATGGTTGAAAACCTGTATACTATCATTTAGGCTATAAAAATGGTAAATCAATGGGGTTTAATCCCTAAGGTATAGAATTGAAGAGTACGTGTTTATTACTCTTTCATTGTTGTTTTTAGACTATGAACAATCCAAAGTTTTGAGCAAGGAAAAGACTCTTGTGAACTAGCTTACATCCGAGTTCTTCGATTGAGGTAGGTTGTGATTTTAGTTAGAGTTGAGACATGATTTAGTTTTCATATGTATGCTCCTAAATTGAATGTAGTGGATTAGTCTTCAGACATTCTTGTAGTTATAGTTTTGGTTGTTAAAACGCTTGAATTAATAAGCCAAAGAACAATAAAATTGATTAGGTGTATTATGATAGTATGCATACTTGTTATATTAGTTTACTCCTAAGTGATAGAGAATTGAAATATCTATTGTATGATCTTAAAGGTTCGGTATCACGTTGGTACAGATATACTCTATTGATATTACAAAGTCAAGTACCACATCAATATAATACATGGACGAAGATGGTCCCCTACTAATCATGACTAGATGGGCATAATAAGTCCCTTAGCATGAGTGTACATATTAGAGTTTGATATTTTGAGTTAGAAACTATATTGTGATGATAAATAGTCTAATGAGATTACTCTTATGAGGTTGAGACGAACATAGATACCTATTTTGTTGTTTTATTGTTTTTGTGATTACTTTAATATGGTTAATATTTTTGATGGTTGGGTGACTTAGTTGTGAACATTATTTGGTCTATTGTGAATATACTTGTTGACCAGTTGATATTACTTATTATGTGTTGAATGTCCTCTCTACTTCCTATTTGATTTATGTGTATTACATATTTCTAAGTTGAGTTAGCTTATGATACCTACTAGTACATAGTGGTTTGTAATGGTACTGCTCTATGCTCTTTCTTTGTTGAGTATAGGTTGTGTTCCAGAGACTTCAACGCGACCTCATCTCTAGTGTTTGATAGTTGATTCTAATCCAAGGGATGAACACTTTATCTTTAGCTGCCATGGATCATCATATTGTTTTTTTTAATCTTTTTTCAGACAATGAGATAGTTCTTATTATTTTTTAGTTTTTGATATTTCCTTAGATATGATTTGTTTTAGAGTTCTTGTATGCTGACTTTCGGATCATAGAGATTGTAACAGATAGTTGAATTATTTTTGCACTACTTTTTTTTTCTAGTTTTTGAGATCTTACATGATTAAGTTGAGTTTGATTATACTTATGTCTTAATAATGGGTAAGTGTTTGGGTTAAGGCTTTAGGTTAAATGGTTCTTTCATCAGAGGGTTAGTTTGGGTTCTACTTACGACTAATAAGGCCATGACAAAGTTGGCATTAGAGCCCTAGATTCATCGATCTCATCATATAAGAACATGGCTAGAAGAGTATTGCAGAATAGTACATAGACATCTGTACTCTTCTTCAAATGTCTATAGGACTTTAGGAAATGTTAACTTTTTCTTTCTTTAATGCTATTTGTTGCTTCCAATTGGTATTTGGTGATCCAAATTGGTATCTGACTCCATTTATTCTTTATTTTATAGATGGTGAGAACACGTGCAGGAGAAGTGAAGGTAGAAGTACTCAAACAAGATAGCGAGCTATAGTTTGTGGTAAAGGTACAATGAGAGGTAGAGGTAGAGAAAGAGATAGTAGAGCAGTACCCATCAGGGGAAGAGCTCAAGTATCCATTGAATTAGTTAGAGAAAGATTGGAATCTCTTTCCCACTCAAGGATGTTCATGAGTTTGTAGAGGACAAGGCGGTACCTGTTTAGGATGAGGCAACACTCGTTCAGGGTAGTAAAATTTTGATTCAGATGTCTTTTGAGGTGATTCAGTAGGTTTTGAGCTTTTTGAGTGGGTTAGCTGGGACTGGGGCTACACCCAATGCTCTTGCAATTCAGTATTGAGAGTGAGCATGATTCTATCGTGGCTCCTAGAATTGATGAGGCATCAGATATGGGTATCTTCTCACGACAAGTAGTGGGTCAGGTAATGACAAAAGATGAGCATGATCTATTGTGTAAGTTTGTTATGATGAAGCCTTCAGTCTTTCATGATCTGGAATTGGAAGATGCTTATGAGTTTATCATCACTTATGTGAGAGACTCCACAAGATAGGAGCAGTGGAGAGATATGGAGTTGAGTTCGTGACCTTTTAGCTTCAAGAATATATGGGAATGTGGTAGAGGTATTACATAGGTGTAGGGCTCCTAAATCTTCACCACAATTATGGAATCAGTTTTATCCGATTTTAGACTTATGTCCCACAAACTTGAGGGATAAGAGGAGTGCTTAATTCACTAGTATGGAGTAGGAGAGTTCACTGGTTGCAGCTTATGAGGCTAGATTCCACTTATTTTTTTCTATTCTTTACAGTTGCTATATACTAAAAAGGAGCATATTTTCCATTGTGTTGAGGGTTTGAAAACATGTCTTCATATTCCAGTCCTTTAAATGGTATACTCTGAGAAGCTTTTCCAGGAGGTAATTATTTTTGTGAATAGTATTAAAGGTGGATACATGGTGGATATGCCACGATATGGGGTAGAAGGCCCGTAAGATGCGCAATTTTTGTGGTTCTTATTTTAATGGTCAAAGTTTGCAAGGGAACCATACATGCCCAATTTAGTATGTGATGTAGGCTTCATCTGGAGGTCTGTCAGGGGTCAGTCAACCTACTTTACACTTTAAGGGTTATCTTACTTTATCCGTAGTAGCTCAATGACCCACATTGGATCGTGTTTGCTATGAATATGGCGAGGTAGGCATATTCGCAATTTTTGTCTAAGATACCAGTCTGGTTAGTCTAGCTAGTAGTAGGCTTCCTGAGCTCTGACTTTAGCAGGTAGGAGAGGCGATGGTAATGGTAGAGCTAATCTACAGGATAGGCATGGTGGTCACTAGTTAGGTAGAAGAGGCATCTAGCCCAACTAAGGTGGTGGAAACATAGATCAAGGTGGTACTTATCCCAATAAGGGCAAACCTAGGTGGTTGAGAGGTACAATTGTTATGCTTTTCCAAGGAAACCTGAAGAGAAACATTAGATGCACTCATCACAAGTACTATTCTTATCTGTGACCGGATGACCACTATATTGTTTGGTCTTAGTTCTACTTTCTCAGATGTGTTTGCTCGTTTGTTGTAGGGTTAGACATGGTGTGTGATTTTCTTGATGCTCTCGATCATGCCGACCCCTATTAATGATTCTATTACTATTGATAGGGTGTATTGCTCTTGTCCTATTATGTTTATGAGATATCAAAATTAGGCGGATTTGGTGATATTAGACATGGTGGATTTTAACATTATTCTGGGAATGAGTTGGTTATCTCCATACCATGCTATTCTGGACTTTCATTCTAAGATAGTAACTTTGGCTATGCGGGGTATGGATAGACTCGAGTGAAAAGGTGATTATAATCCTTCTTCTATGAAACTTACCTTCTTTATTCATTCCAAAAGGTTAATTGGGAGGGGGTGTTTGGAATTCTTAGCTCATTCGGTATACTAGTGCAAAGGTCCCACCCATCGAGTTAGTTCCTATGGTATGTGTGTTCCTAGAGTTATTTCCTACTAACTTACCTGGCATTCTACCCAATCGCGACTTTGATTTATATAGACTTAGAGCCAAAACATGTCCTATCTCCATCCCCCCTTATATTATAGAACCAACTAAGCTAAAAGAGTTGAAGGGTTAGTTGTAGGAGTTGCTAAAGGGATTAATTCTCCTGGGTTCCTTCGCGTGGGATGCTCTAGTATTATTTATTAAAAGTAGGATGGTAGTTTAATTATGTAAATAAATTATCGATAGTAGAATAAGGTTACGATTTGTAATAAGTACCCTTTACCCCTACATAAATGATTTGTTTGACCAGCTATAAGGTTTTTTAGTATTTTCTAAGATTGATTTGAGGTCGAGGTATATCAGTTAAAGTTTCAGGTCAAAGACATTCCTAAGATTGGATTACGAACATGGTATGGGCAGTATGAGTTCTTAGTTATTCCTTTCAGGCTGATTAATGCCCTAACTGCTTTCATGTGTTTAATGAATGAGGTAAGATTCCTTCATAATTGTCTTTGTTATATTTATTAATGATATCCTAGTTTACTCTAAGAGTAGTGAGGAGCATGCGAATCATTTGCAAATTTTGTTTGATTTTCTTAAAGAGAAGCAAATTTGTGTTAAATATTTTAAGTGTTAATCATGGTTGTCTTTGGTATCCTTTTTAAGGCATGTGGTTTTAAAAAAGAATGGTGGTAGATCCATAAAAGATTAAAACGGTTAATTGGGTTAGTCATATCTCCATGTCTGAGGTTCATTAGTTGTATGGGGTTGGCTAGTTAGTATTGCATGTTTGTGAAGGGGTTCACCTCTATTGCTTTTGAATTTACCCATTTGATTCAGAAAGATATACCATTTGTTTGGTCTGATAAATATGATGAGAGCTTACAAAATCTCAAGACATTGTTGACTATCACTCCCATTCTTGACTTGCTGGTAGAGGGTGAGGATTTCATTGTATGTTGTGATGCCTTATATTGTAGTTTAAGTGGTGTTTTGATGTAGGAAAGGACTTTATTGCCTATGATTTAAGACAGTTTAAAGTCTATGAGAAGAATTACCCTACTCATGATTTGGAGTTAGTTGAAGTGGTGTTTGCACTTAAAATATAGAGGCATTACTTGTATAGGATTTATTATAAAGTGTTAACTAACCATCGTAGCTTTCAATACATCTTCACTTAGAGGGATTTAAATTTGAGGAAGTGTAGGTTGATGGAGTCACTCAAAGATTTTTATGTCAATATTTTCTACCATTTGGGTAAGTCTAAAATAGTAGCTGATGCTCTAAATAGAAAGACTGAAAGCATAGATTGTTTAGAGGTTTATTGATGTTCGTTGTATCAGAAGGTTCAGTCTCTAGCTAATAGCTTTATGCAGCTTAAAGTTTTTGAGAGAGGTGGATCGCTAGCCAATGTAGAGGTAAGGTCTACATTTCTTGAGCAAATCAAGTCTAGGCAAATTGAGGATGGGAAACTAAGTAAGATTATTGAAAAGGTTATGCAAGATGAGGCCATTCTTGATGGTAAGGGTGTTTTAAGGATCAAAAGGTGAGTTTGTGTGCTCCATGTCGATGATTTGATTCCTACTATTATTGTTAGGCTCATAGTTTAAAATTCTCTATACATCCTGGTGCGACCAAGATATATCGTAATTTGAGGCAACACTATTGGTGGGGTCAAATAAAGCGAGACATATTTGATTTTGTAGATAAGTGTTAGAATAAATTGCAGGTATCAAAATCCCGGTAGTACTCTTTAAGGTATGTCCAATCTTGAATGGAAGTGGGAGAGGATAATTATGAACTTTGTTGTTTGTCTTCTCAAGACTTTGGTAAAGTATGATTCTACATTGGTTATTGTGGATAGACTGATGAAGTCTGCATATTTTATTCCGATGCAGGTAACATTCAATGTAGAGAAGTTGGCCTAGATAGATCTGAAAGAGGTTGTTCGGTTGTATGGGATTCCCATTTCTATCGCTTAAAATAGATGTACTCAATTCACCTAACTTTTGGGAGAAGTTGCATGAGGAGTTTGGTACTAGGTTGGGTCTTACTATAACTTTTCCCCCTTAGACCGATGGACAGTTTGAGAGAATGATTTAGGTTTTGGAGGACATGATCTATGCATGTGTTATTAGGTTTTGGAGGTCCTTGAGATATGTTTCAACCTTTGTCTTAGTTTGCATATAATAATAGTTACCATTCAAGCATTGACTTGGTTCAATTTGAGGCTTTGTATGGGAGGATGTGTAGATCTCACATTGGTTGGTTTGATGCCTCTGAGGCGAGACATGGGGTGCTAACCTTTTAAGAGACTCTTTGGTGAAACTGAGTTTCATCCAAGATAAGCTTATAGCGGCTCAAAGAAGGCCAAAAGAGTATGCGAATCCAAAAGTGAGAGATATGCCTTTATGGAAAGTGAGCAAGTGTTGCTCAAGGTTTCACCTGTTTTGCTGGAAAATGGTTTTCGACTTGGAAAAATTGTTTCAAAACTTACTCAAATGTAAAAAAAATTTAAGTAAAAGTAAAAGTTTCCACTTAATTTATTAAAGCGATATTAAGAAAATTTATTTGAAAACTTTAAGACTTAAAACAAAAAAAATCTTTAAAGTTTCAAAAATCTAAGTAAGAGGTTCCTATTAATATTTCTAGAAGGTTTGTACGAAACTTAGAACATGCGCTAATTTATGGTTATCTAGTCTATTTAGAAACTAATTTGAATTGACTAACAATGAAAAAAATCACTTGGTTTAAGACTATTTAAGAAAGATTTAATCATGCTACAAACAATAGTCGAGTTCTATGTTTTGGGAAAAGATAGCGAAAATTTGTTGTTTTTTTTAATGAAAAGAGAAAAGGAGAAAAATACCCCTCAACTTTGAGATTTAGAGCAAATATACCCTCCGTTAAAAAATAGAGCAAGTATACCCCTGCCTTTTATGAAATGGAACAATATACCCATCTTTTAAAGGATTTACATTTTTAGAGTTAAAACAATATTTATCCTATTTTGTAAATGAAAAAAGAATGGATTAATTTTTAATGGATCCCTTTATTTTTTAATTGACCCAACGCAACTTGACCTAAACAAAAACTCAAATCTCATATTTCTATTCAACTACACCATGAACTTGAAGACAAATAAAGAGACGCCTATTGATAAAATTCTCTTTAGGGTTTCACGAATACCCATCAGTGGTGTCACTTTCGAACAAACTATTATAAAAAAATCTCAAGTATGTTTCTGCTCCCTTTTTTTGACGATTTGTGGTGTTGTGGGTTATAGGTAAAAGGTATTAGATGTATTACTGAGTCATGTGTATTTTTCTTGATATTTTATCCACTAGAGATCTATTATCTTACTTTAATACTTGATTTTTGTTTCTTTGTATGTAAAGATGGATTTTTATAGGTCAAAACACTTTTTGGTCTTTATAGGGTTTTAAAGTTTCATATTTGAGTTGGTGGTTCGTGCTAAACGCTAAAGTGGTCCTTATGTTTAAATTGTTTGTTTGGTCTAAAGATGCCATTTTGAGGCATGATTGAGGAAGTGGATATTGTTTTCAACTTTGGGGTAGTTGGGTAATTTCATAGGAGCTTGTGTATAGTGTAAAATTTTTGCACACCTGGTATGATATAAGTATTTGTTTCATTTATTATGATGTGTGAGAAGCTTTTACTTTCGAACTTGGGTTAAGGGAAGTTAAACAACCACTGGTCACTGGTCCATCTGGCACTTATTATGTAGTTGAAGATAATGCTGAAATTAAGACTCCTCAATGCTTATTTTAACAAGATTTCAAGGTGATAAACTTTTATACTGTAGATACCCAAGAATTGAGAGTTTTTGTCCAAGTATCACATTGAATCATATCTTATTGATATTGAAGCTGTCACTTATCGTGATTATAGAGATAGTCATAATGCTCTTTCAGATTTTAAAGTGGGCAGCCATTGTGAAATTGGTGAATATAATACTGAAATCCCTGAATGTTATGAATAAGAAAAAAAGAGTGTCATGACTGATGGACTTGAAAAGTATGAGAAATTAAAATTGGATATGACTTTTAGGACTATTTAAGAAGCTAGACAGACGGTTAGCTTTTACACAATTGCTAAGAAGAAGAAGTTGAAAACAAAAATGAGTGATTTAATAAGAGTTAGATTTGTGTATGAGACTGATGATTGTGTATGCCACTGATGATTGCCTCTTTACCCTCCTGATATCAAAGGATGGAAAATCATCTACTTTAAATGGTTCTAAAATTAACCCACCAATAATCTAGAGATTTTGGGAAATAATTGAGAAATTAACCATGAATTTAATGAAAACTTACCAAGAATTTGAGATAGAAATGAGTAATTCATGCTCACAATCACCCCAAAATCTCCTAATAACGTCTATCCCAAGTTTTCACACTCTTTAGGGTTTTCACCTCTTTAACTTATGTGCAAATAGGAGAAAGAATTAGGCAAATGGGCATTTAATACCTCCTAGGTACCTCTTAAGTAGACTTTTGACCACTTAAATGGCCAAGTACTACTTAAGAGATACCTACCATCCCTATGCACATTGTTTAAGCGACCCAAATGCCACTTAAGTGGAATTTGCTTATGCGAAAAGGGTCGCGCTTAAGCAACCCTCAGTTGGTCAAGCCAGGTATTTTAAGTGATAGTTTGTCCTCTTAAGAGGCCTCTGCTTAAGCAACCCAAGTGTCTCTTAAGCAGATACACCAGCTGAGTGGTGCATCAGCTTTGGACTTAAATGTACGTCTCCATCATCCCCTCGAGATTCATCCAAAATGTGATGAATGCAAATTAACTATGCTACCCTATAAAATTCAACATTATGGACTCAATGGAATGGTCAAAACTTACATCAAAGCATTTATTCAAAAAGTGGGTCCCACGCCCAAGTGCCATTTATCTTAACTTTTGATCAATAGCCTAAAAGGAGTACGGTAGCCTTGGGACCTAATCCAAAGGTCCACCTAGTCTAAAATTAATGTTTCAGAGCTGATGGAACTGTCAAGTTTGCATATGAGGTCTTTTGACTGATGTTTTCATCGATAGGCAATTTTTTCCAGCAAAGAGTTCATAATAGGGAATTAGCTCTAAATACCAATTGAACTACCCGATAAATGAATTGTCAGCTCCAGCAAGTTATAAATAACTTGGAGTAGTTATAAGAAAGCTCTAAATGGTGAAAATAAGCAAAAATGCAAAAAATGACCCTAAGGGTAATTACGAGAGTCTAGTGGGGATATATATGATATGCTCGTGAACATTTAGAATTTTATCTTTTATGCCGACTTTATGATCCTTGATTGCAAAATAGACTTTGAATTCCCCATAATATTTGGTTGATATGTTTTATCCACCCAAAGAGTACTGGTATACATGGAGAGTATAAGTTAATGTTTAGGCTAAAAAATAAAGAGATAAATTTTAATGTGTGTCAATCAATGAAGTAATTAAGAGACATGAGTGTTGTCTCAATCATTTATGTTGTTTATGAAGTGATATTGAGGTGCCTATTGAAGAAAGGTTTACTGTTAAAACATTTGATTCTATAATGATGAATTTTGATTGGGAAGATATAGAAGATTATAATGAAATAATGAATGCTTTTTCAGGAATGGGGTCTTATTCTTATGCCTCATAGATGTTGGACTTGGATTTAAAAAATTGGCCAGCTCCTCTTGCAAAACCATCAATCAATAAACTGCCTATGTTAGAACTAAAAGAATTGCCTGTCCATCTTTGATATGTATTTTTGGGTGAGCATAACACATTGCCCGTGATTATAACTACTTATTTGGTAGAATGGAAGGTGGAAATAATTTTCTCTGTGTTGCAAAGATATAAAATAGATATTGGATGGATGATTGTAGATAATATCAAAATTCCATGGGACATTTGTACATACAAAATTTAGTTGGAAGAAGAATGGGCTTTTACGATTGAATACTGATAAAGAATTAATCAACCAATGCAGAGATGGTAAACAAAGAAATAATCAAATGGCTTGATACAGGTATTTTGTATCTAATATATGATAGTAAGTAGTAGATAATGAGAGAAATAAGTTAATTCCACTAAGGACAATCATTGGTTGGCTGGTCTGCATGGACTATAGAAAGCTCAATTCATGGACTCTTTGAGATCACTTTACAATTTCATTCATGGACCAAATGCTTAATAGGATTGAAGGGAGAGGTTGGTACTACTTATTGGATGTTTATTCAGGTTATAACCAAATCTCTATTATACTCGAAGATCAGGAGAAGACGACATTTACATTCTTATATGGGACATTTTTTTTTAAGTGTATGCCCTTTGGGTAGTGCAATAATCCTACAATATTCCAAAGGTGTATGATGTTTATTTGTTCGGACATTATGGAAGAGACTTTGGAGGTATTTATGGATGAATTCTTAGTTGTAGGTGATGCTTTGAAGATTTTTTGGAAAATCTCAGTAGTGCCTTACAAAGATATGAAGAGTTCAATCTCGTAATCAACTAGGAAAAATGTCACTTTATGGTCAATGAGGACATTATTTTGGAGCATAATAGCTCAACAAAAGGTACTAAAGTGGGAAGGTATAAGATAGCGATGATAAAAAACTACCTCCACCAATCTCAGTGAAGGGAGTTAGAAGTTTTCTTAGACATGCAAGTTTCTACATAAGGTTCATTAAGGACTTCTCCAAAATTGCTAATCCATTATGCAAGTTGATGGAGAAGTAAGTGAAGTTCATATTTAATAGTGAATGCTTGAAGGCATTTGAATGCCTTAAGGAGAAATTAGAGGCTATACCTATTGTTGTTGCTTTTATTTGGTCCCATCCATTCGAAGTGATGTGTGAAAGAGAAATTGGTGGCTGCACCTATTATTGTTGCTCCAATTTTTTCTTAACCATTTAAAGTGATGTGTGATGTGAGTGGGGTAGCACTTGGAGATATTCTTAGGCTGAAGCAAGAGAATCTTTTTCATCCGATTTATTATGCTATCAAGACATTAAATAGGGAACATAAAACTACACTTTTACTGAATAAGAACTACTTGTAGTTGTATATGCCTTTGAGACATTTCAGGCATACTTACTTGGCACTAGGGTTATTATGCACACTGATTATGCTGTCTTGATATATATCATGAAAATGAAAGGTTCAAAAATGTAGTTGATTAGATGGTTATATCTACTATATGAGTTTGATTTTGAAGTCAAAGATAGCAAGAGTTGTAAGAATCAAGTATCAGATCACCTTTCGAGACTTGAGAATGATGGAAAGGTGAAAGATAAGTTAGATATTCATGACTCATTTTTGGATAAATAGGTATTAGCAACATCTATCAATCTTGTTGTAACGACCCAATTTTTTGGAATTGGAACGTCACACGGTGCTCATGATCCCAAAGGACCACAAGCTAACCCTCTACTGATATCTGTACCTGAGCACTGCATAATATAGATAATAAATGTGGAAACTAGCCATAAGGTTTAAAACATAAAAAAAATACTCAAAATTGAAAACTGAATACTGATATATCTATTCAAAAAGCCTCTAAACTGTCTGAACTGTGGAGTTGATGGGACATGTCCTCAACTAACTCCGTCTACTGAAAATAAACAAAACTTGATGCAATAATAAACTAAGGATCATCCTCGAATAAAGAGGACTCACTGCTACGTCTACTGCTGCTGATTAGGACTGAGCTGCTAAGAGTACTCTGGATCTCGTGCCTCTGAACCTATGGTGTCAAATAAAACACCATAGCGCAAATGCGTCAGTACGGGAATGGACTGAGTATGAAGATGAGGTAAGGCTAAATCCAAGGGCTTATGCATGAACAATTACTAAACTGAATAATCATGAAAATACTGAATGCGAACATATGCATAAATGCATAAACCATAACTGAAAATATCGCAACTCAAAATACTGAAACTCAGATACTGTTTTACTAACATCTGAACTCACTACTAATACTGAGATACTGAATAACTAAATCTCTTAATATCGATAACTGAGTACTGAAGTTGAGATCTGTCTTATCTAGCGAGTGATCTCAAAAATTGATGATACTACAACTGATTAACTGGATCTACTCATATTAATAACTGAACTCTGAGCTTGCTACTCTCGACTGAATGAATCTGAGATCAAACCTCTCTAATAGGTGATCCCTTAATCTATGATCAATGATAAAAAATGATCATGTCTGAGATCAAACCTATATAGCGGAAGATCTCTGAATTTGATAATGAGATTACTCAACTGAATCTGAGACTGTGATCAAGCCTATCTAATAGGTGATCTCTGGATCTGATAATGAGATTACTCAACTGAATCTAAGACTGAGATCAAGCCTTTATAATGGGTGATCTCTGGATCTGATAATGAGATTACTTAACTGAATCTGAGACTGAGATCAAACCTATCTAACGGGTGATCTTTGGATCTAATAATTAGATTACTCAACTGAATCTGAGATTGAGATCATGCCTATTTAACGGGTGATCTCTGGATCTGATAATGAGATTACTCAACTGAATCTGAGACTGAGATCAAGCCTATCTAATGGATGATCTCTGGATCTGATGATGAGATTACTCAACTGAATCTGAGACTAAGATCAAGACTATCTAATGGGTGATCTTTGAATCTAATAATGAGATTACTCAACTGAATCTGAGACTGAGATCAAGCCTATCTAACGGGTGCTCTCTGGATCTGATAATAAGATTATTCAACTGAATCTGAGACTGAGACTAAGCCTATCTAATGGGTGATATCTGGATCTGATAATAAGATTACTCAAATGAACCTGAGACTGAGATCAAACCTATCTAACGGGTGATCTCTAGATCTGATAATGAGATTACTCAACTGAATTTGAGACTAAGATAAAGCCTATCTAATGGGTGATCTCTGGATCTGATAATACTGATACTGAATAACTTTATGTGAGACTATGCCTATCTAGTGGGTGGTCCATGAATCAATGGAACTATCTGAGTTCCTTACTGATATAGGTGAGTGTATCTGACAGTTCTGATTTTTGAGTTCTACTCTGAAGACTGATACTGAAACTGCAACTGTAGGAGTGCTCACTTAACCGACATGCCCCAAATCTAAACTGGTGGGGTCCAACCTGTAAACCCAACTGGAAGGGTATCAATACCGTGCCATGGGTAATGACCTCTCTGGTCAAGACTCTCTAATGGGTGACCCTCACAGGAAGTCAAGCCTAAGGTAGTATAATAGTCAAGCCTTTTTCTAACGGGTTACTCCTGCATCCTGCGCTGGCTATGCTATTTTGGAGTTCAAGTATTGCTCCTAATGACTCTGCCTCTCTAATGGGGAACCGCCATCCCTGCACTCGCTCGGTGCTAACTTCTACTTCCAACTGAAATACTCTGAACTGATTCTTAACTGAACTTAAACTGAGCCGAATCTATTACTGATCATATTTCTCGAATGATCAGACTGAGTTAAGCTGAGTTCACTTGGTTTCGTATCTGACAGATTACTACTGAATCTCATCATCTGACTAAATGATACTGAGCTCTGAAAAGATTACTCGAATACTACTGAGGTCTGAACTGAACACTCGAATACTATTAGATCTGAGCTGACTACTGAAATGAGGCTAGAATATTAGCTATACTGAGATTATTGAGATTTCTTAAGTTCTGCATCTATCTGAGAGTACAGAGTTCTATAACTCACTGAGTTTGAGAATCGTGGCTTGACTGAGATTATCAAGAAAACTGACGCGGGCTCTAGACTACATCTAATTTATCGGGTATAAATACCCCAGGACTCGATAACATAAAAGTAAAACATAGCCATTCTTAAATAATCAAGACCATGGACATTCATTCACCATCACAATCACTAATCATCTCTTCAAGCATTTAGAAATCATAAACATGTGATAGTAAAAGGAGACATGCTATTGGCTCATACTCCATTCAACAAGGTCTTGCATCAAACACTTAGCATGTATTAAAATCTTAGCATGTATCGAAGAGAACATAATTGGGGAGGGGGGATTTCATGCTATCGTGTCACAATTCATTCACTAAGGCTTTTCAACAAACACCTAAGAGAATTCTTTGGGGCAAAATTATAAATGGCATATATGATTGGTCATATAATCGTTCTTACATAGATGATTTTTATACAAGATTCTTAGTTGGTGGGATAAGAGGCTTAGCTGAATTTACTCATTTTTTTGATCGATGAGTAATTGATGGGATGACTAACGGGGTTGGGGTTATTAGTTTCATTGTAGGAGAAGGTGTCAAATATATAGGGGGCGTACGCATCTCTTCTTATCTCTTTTTGTATTTAGCTTATGTTTCCGTCTTTTTATTAGTTTATTACTTAATTTTTGATTTTTGAATCAAATTCAGATAAGAATTTTTTTTATCATAAATTTCACAATTACTAGTATTAATATTTTTATAGCCTCTCTCTGTAAGGTGAGAGTGGAATTTATCATTTATTTTGTCCATTTCATTCACTCGAATTTCTTCTGTTTCATCGATTTTGCCCGGATCCAATCCTTCTTCCTAAAAAGGGGAAAGAGAAGGATAAGGATCTTCTTCAGTGGATCCCTCTTGAAAAAGGGAAGTAGAAGGATAAGGATCTTCTTTAGTGGATCCCTCTTGAAAAAAGGAAGGAGAAGGATAAGGATCTTCTTCAGTGAATCCCTCTTGTTCCTGTTTAGTCCCCTTCATTTCGGAAGCAGTTTCTACATCTCTTTCTTCCTCACTTTCCTCCCCTTCTTCTATTTTTGAGGTATGCATAGGCTTGCACATAATTGGGGATTTCTAGTCAATATGCTATAATGGCTCTAATTCTTTCACATAAGCATTTTATCAAACATATGGGGAGCATGCTTTGCCTATTCAATAATTTTTACACTTAATTGGCATGAACACATCACTTAATAAGCAACTTGAAGAGGATTTATCATGAACATCACATGAGTATCACATACTAGGGTTAAAGCTTGAAAACCTTGCAAACAAACATGAATCAAAACTCAATAATAACATGGACATCAATTTCAACTCACATGAATCATGAAAACTCATAAACATAAGATCTTTGAAATTTAGAAAAGGATTCTTGAGCTTCTTGGATGAAAGGGACCCAAGAATCAACATCTTCATACCATATGAACCTCTTTCTTGAAGGCTCTTGGAGAGATTCTTGATTTCTTGATTTCTTTTAATTTTTCTTAAAGAAGAAAGAAGGGTTTTGATTTTATAGAAACCCTAGTTTTTGATGTTAAAGATGAAGAATGAAATTGTGAGCCTTGATTGGATATAAACAGGGGCTGAAAAGAGTGGAAAAAATACCAAAAAGCCCTTTTAAAATTGAGTTAAAAATGCTGAACGGGGTTGCTACGGTCGAAGTAACGGTCCATCGCTTAGTCTGACGGTCTGTCGCTTAGTCTGCTGGTCCTTCAGATCATCCATTTCACATTGGTCAGAAAAAAACACACTACCTCAATGTGATAGTCTTAGCGATGGTTCGTCGCAAGCCCGACGGTCCATCGGATCGTCCGTCACACGTTGTCTAGGATGAGGTCACACCGCCTCAGCGGCAACGGTCCCAGCGACGGTCCATCGCAGCCTCAACGGTCCGTCATCCTGGCTATTGCACTTGGGCCATAAAAGGGAGTTACTACCTTTGTTGTGATGGTCTGGGCGACGGTCCATCGCAAGCTCGACAATCCGTCAACCCGGTTGTCGCACCTGGGCGGTTCTGACTGCTTTTAATAAAATGGCTATAACTTCCTCGTTCGATGTCGGATTTTGACGAAATTGGTATGATGGAAAGATTATTCAATGATCTACATGAAAAAAAGTTGATATTAGGGAAATTCTACACGGTTCAAAATATTTCTCACTTGGAAAGACACTTCTCAACCTTTTAGGGCCAAATTTATACTCCACTGAACACGCTCTAAGGCTCAGACTATGAGAGAATTTTGCGGGGTCTTACACTTGTACCTTGGTATGGTGATTTTGTTACTTACTTTGTCAGTGATATGATGTTGGACTAACTTTTCATCATTGAAATAAATTTCTCTATGATATAAGCAACTACTTTTAGGATAAGCCATACCTACTCCATTTGTATGCTAACAATATAATTAGGAGATGTGTACTAGAAATAGAGATGTTGAGTATCATACAGGCTTGTCATTTTTCACCAGTAGAGGGATATCATGTGGGTGATCATACAACCCAAAAGATACTACAATATGGGTAATACTAACCCACCATCCATAAAGATGCCCAAGACTTTATCAAGGTATGTGACCAATATCAATAACAAGGATCTATTTATTGGAGGTAGCAATTGTCTAAGTCCATAGTTCTATAAGTTGAGTTATTTGATGTATAGGTCATCAACTTTATGTGCCCAATCATGATTTCTTATAGCCACATGTACACCTTGGTGGTGGTGAATTATATATCAAAAAGGGTGGAAGCCGTGGCGTTAGCAGATATAAAAGAGTAGAGTTTGGCTGTGTTCTTACAAAGAATAGTTTCTCATAGTGTGGGACTCTACACATGATCATAAGTAATAGGGGGTCATATATTTGCAACAAAGTGCTCCGAATAATAATAGCCAAGTATGGAGTGAAGCAATAAAAGGTGTCTACTCCCTATTATCTGCAAACTAGTGGGCAAGTAAAGGTATTAAATTGAGAAATCAAGATGATATTAGCAAAGTCGGTGAATGCAAACCGAAATGCTTGGCCTTGGAAACTTGACGATGTACTATGGATTATCGAATAACGTTCAAATCACTGATGGGTATGTCTCCATACCAACTTATTTTTGGTAAAGATTGTCACTTATATGTAGAGGTTAAGAACAAGGCCCTCTGGGTGCTAAAATATCTATATCTTAGTTGGAGTGATATTCTGGATTTGAGGTTAGAACAACTGAACCAGATAGATAAATTCTAGCTATGAACTTATGAGAGGGTTTCCCTATACAATGAGAAAATAAAACAGTACCATGATAATAGAATCGAGAAGCAAGAGTTCAATGTTGGAGACTTGGTATTGTTGTTCAATTCAAGGTTCAAGTTATTTCTAGGTAAGATCAAATCCAAGTGGTCTAGACTATTCAAAGTTACTCATTCCATTTGGAGTTGTTAAATTGGAAAATAATAACAGAGGGTAAAATAGTACATAAAAGTTTTATAAGAGGTAAAGGTATTATCATTGGTGTATCTTGATTAAGTCTGAGTAATCAAGATACTCGAGTTATTCTGCGATGTTAAATCAGGCGCTAATGGGAGGCAACTCATATTTTGTTGTTGTAACATGATTCTTAGAGTAGTTTTTGTTCTTGAATATGGTTCACATGGATGTTTAAGTGTGCAGGAAAAGAAAGTACAGGTGAAGACATGAAGGATGTCATCCTGGTTGAGGATGATGGCTTGCCTAACATAAAGTCAGATTGTGACAAACTATCACCTTGAGTCGTTATAAGAGGCAAAGAAAAAGGTCATTCTAGTTAAGGTTGATGGATCGTGGGATGAACCATCACATGTGTGACAAGCCATCATCCTGATCATCAAAAAGAGAATGGAAAAGAAGAAAACTAGATAAAGTTTGATAGCTCGCATGACCAACTATTAGTGTTCTGATGAGCCATCACCCCGACTCATCCACCAGGAGCTCCTAACATCATATTCTTCTTAAGTGTGATAGCTCGTGTGAATAACCGCCAGACCCTTGGAAAATCATCACTACTTTATGATACAGGTAAGTTTCTACTTTGATGATACAGGTAAGTTTAACTTTTTAATTTTTAATAACCAGAACCTACCCAAAACTAAACCCTAATCCTATATGAACCATCACTCTGACCAAACTACAATTAAATTCTAATAATTTAAGAGAACCATTTCAAAATCTCAACTGATTTCTCTTTTCTTCTTTCCCTCTTTAACTCCCATACCCATTAATCAAAGATATTACTCTCTTACATCATCTACTACCCACGTTCTTAAGCCATTAACACCATCACCTAAACTCCACTTCCTTTTAAACCTATTGTTAGACACATACAACCTCATAAACAATTAACTCTCCATATTTGACCTATAGCTCATAAGCTTTGTGTTGGTGAGTGAACTCAAGTACTAGAAGTAATTCTTTTCCTTTGCCATTCTACATCAAGGTACATGTATGATTTACCTCATTTTGATTATTGTTATTTGGTGATAGTTCTTTCAACATGTATAATATAGACAAAACAATCTTCATTTTTTATTATCAAAGTTCTATTTGGGTTGTCTTGTTCTCCTATCACAGATATGAGATAAACCAATAATAGGTGAAGCTTGAGAAACCCAAATCACATTAGGTAACTTGTTACCCCTCTTGAACACCACAAGAATCATGTTTTAGTTGGGTGTGTTCATGTAAAGAAATTTAAAAAAAGTTAATAAGTTCAAAATACCGTAAGGCAAAAGTTTAAGAAAGTAACTCAATAAAGAAACATGACTGCTGAACTATGATGGCTCACGTGAATAATCTTCACACATTCGAGAACCACCAAATTGAGTCGTCACAAGCAACCTGGTGTATCAAGATTTTATCTATGCTTGATGGGTTATATGATGAATCATCAAGCTTGTGGAGATCTATTAGGGCAAATTGTCACAGGATAATTTTTTACTGGAAAACCCTGATGATTGGGGTTGATGATCCATCACAAGTGTGACGGGCCATCACCCCAAACTATCAAGCATAAGTAGTTCTTTATCATTGAACAACTTGCTTAGTTTTTCTTATATATGCTGACTAACTTATTTTTTCTACAGGTATAATGTCTCAAAAGTTGTACGTAACACATGGTGGAGAACAAAATTGTCAAGAGAGGTATTTCTTGACCCTGAGACTATGATACAAACTAGAAAATTAGTTCAAGGAGACTGATGCACTAACCTACTACACAAGGCAAAGTGCAAAGAAATAAGATGATGCCTTTCAATCTGATGAGAAGGTGAGTCATCAAGTGGAGAATACAATAATAATGGGAGAGGTTATAGTTCAATCTTGAATTCCAATGAAGAGGGTGGTACTAAGGCAAGAAAAATTCTAGAGAAGAAACCTAATCCTAGGGGCGGGGGATAAAGTAATCAGAAAAAAGCCTTGAGAGTCAAGGATGCTATTCGATGGAAAATTAAGGGTGAAGAGAAGCACTACTAAGATGGTCTCCTATCAACTAAGAAAAGAAGCTTGAAAAGACTTTTAACTGAAAAGGTTCAGACCGTGATGATAGAATTACTGAAATACCCAGATATTGAGATGTGACTCACAGGCTATGAGTTGGGGTGGCTAAGCACACTGCCTGGGAGTTACTACCCAACTATGGTTTGTGAATTCTATGCATACTATATAGACATCCTTGAAAAGCTATCAAAAAGGGATAAAATAATATGATACATGAGTATTGGACAAAGTTTTGGTTTGTGGGGTCTCGATTGATATTTCTAAATAAATAATCAACAAGGTCATATTTGGTCAAGAATATGTACCTCCAATAAGCATTCAAGAGTTTGAGCACAAAATATTTTCAGCTTCATGCAAAGACCACGACTAGCATAAATATTGATTTATGAGGAACCATCTTGGTTGACAAACATGAAAGGGAGAATAGCCAAGTCATCATTAAAATTTGCAGCTAAATTTGTTTTAATTAATGCCCATTAGTGGAGATGTCAACTTTGATGAAACCAGGGATGTGATGGTTGCTAGTTTAATAGTGGGGTTCAAAGTGAACTTCTAACTAGTGATTGTAGATGAAATGTATGCAAGGTACACAAAGTGGCAACATCATTTCCATTCCCATGTATATTAACCAAGCTAAGTAGACTTGCCAAAGTTTCTATCTTAAGTAGGGTTGATGATGAAGCAGTGGCTGTAAGAAAGAAGGATATCGATAAAACTTGAGACAACACAAAGTTCAAGCTGAGTGTACCTCAACCACATCAGTTGGACCTCAAACCCAAACCACTCTGGAAGCATCCAGAACTCATTTTGGTATGAATCTAGATATTATTTCTACTTATCCACTAGGTGTATCTTTTGCTTATGGGGCTACTGGTAGTGTCCCAACTATAGAGACTGCCGATATAACCTTTATTCTACCTACATATTTAGAGTTCTAACTTACACTAAAAAAATTATGAAAATGGTGAAAAGACAAAATAAATTTGAGAAGCAGCTGCAAGTGTGGGAAAAATAATTCAAGCCCTTTATGGATAAAGCCACTAGAGAAGCATTAAAGTCGTATGTGGGTTTGCACGATTATATTAATGAAATAGAGGGGAGGATATGATAGGTAAAAAAATATAATAGTGCCCAACTTAGAAAGATTTGCTGCCGAATTTAAAAAGGTTCAGGATAAAATTGCAGTAATATAAAGTTCATCTACCATGGCATTGCCAAATCCAGAAATGGTGGAATTGAAAGAAGATGACTCCATACTTGGTATAATAAGGAAACCTCTCTAAACTAAGGGTAAGAGGCCAATCGAGGTGGTGAGGATAAGAATTTAAAAAAATGTAAGCAATTCAAGAGATCTAAAAAGAAAGATGATATGAAAAAGGTAAAGAAGAAGTCAAAAAATTATGAGGCATTGAGACAAAAATGAGTAACAACCCAACTTGTTGGATCTCTAGCGTAGTGAACGGAGTTGAGTCCGATCAACAGGTGTTTCCTATACCTAATCTAGAGACTGAGGTTATTATGGATGACTTAAGAATGCTGGTCAATACTAGTGTCATTATTCTTGATTTTGAGGCCCCACTGATTCTTAAAATTGTTCCAAACTCCAAGGCCTAAGGGTTTCACGTATTCCTTTCTCCCAAAGGCTTAGTATTATTTTTGTGCATTGGGACAATGGATGTTTTTTTTGATTGGGATGGGGGTACCTGTGAGTCTATCACAACCTGAGAATTTTTGTTGTCATTCTTTTTCCTCAGGTGTTTTATCTAGTAGTATGAGCATGTTTAGGTGATTTTACGTCTTTTAATTTTTATAATAAGATATTAGTAATCAATGGTATGATTTATGATATGATTTAAATAGATATCCCTCCAAAAAATTATTTAGCATGGGTGGTTTAATTTTATATTATTGACTGGTCTGGATCTTTGAATGACATTAGTGTATATGGATAGAATAATTTTGCTTAAGCTAAATTGCTATTTTGATAGTGGGTATTTATAAGTGTTTTTTAGTTCCAAGTGTGTGAGCTTATTTTGCATTTTTTCTACTTTTTGCATGCATCTAGAACTTTCCCAGTCAATTTTATTTAAGTTGTAAGTTGGCTGATTAGGAAAGGATTATAGGCCCTATTGAATCTAGTCCACTTAGCCTAAAATAACCATCCAAATGATGTGAATAAATCCCTTGATCCCTGTTTTAAGCTACTTATACCATTTTTATTTTGTAACCGATCACCTTTTGTACTTTATCTTTGAACCATTATTTTGGCCCTGGTCCCCCCTTGGACATCGTGTACCTCAACTCAGGCAAATCACGTAAGTTGAGGGTGGATACTATAATGGTATATGATAAGTGAAATAGTGTATTAAAAGATCAATTGTTAATAGAGAAAGATTAGTGGGTGTGAGCATGAAAAAAAGAAAGAAAAACAGAATGTCAAGTCACAAGAGTTGCTACACTCGTGAATGGATATAATTGATAGAAAAGGTGAATAAGGCAAAAATTATTAGTCTTAAGTGAAACTTTGGATACGGTGGTATCGAGGAGGTATTAATGACTAATTTCCAAATGTATGCTACCCACACCCAAGCTTTCGTTACAACCAAAGAAAAGTTCTGCAGTGATCCAGGTAAACTTTCTAAAGAACTAAAATAGAATGGAAAGGGAAATCCTATGGCATTATATATGCATTGATTGAAATTCCTTATGAGTGTGAGTGTACTTTTCCATTCCCTGATTGAATTTATTATGTGTGTATGGGAACTTTTTTTAGTGAGGGCACTAGAAAGACACTATTTAATTCCTAACTCTTAGGATAGAAGTTGTGGTGCATGAAAATTGTTCATTGATATCATGACACTCTTAGATCCTTACTTGTTAACATGCCGAATGATTTCTATGTAATTGGTTGAAGAATGATAAGAAAGGGGTGAATTTTGGAAAGAACTAGAAAATGAAAATTGATTGTTATAGTTTAGCTTTTTTCTTGTGTTTTCAAGGGTCAGTTTAGTTTAAGTTCATTTTGTTGCTTGAGGACAAGAAAACATTCTAAGTTGATGTGCCAAAATTTGACAGAAAATTTTATGCTATCAACTAAGAATAATGCATGTTTTTAAGCAACTGTTGTTAAATTTAATGGTTAGTGTGTTTAAATGTAGGAAATTTATCCAAGGCCAAAAGGAGAGGAACTATTACGAAAACCACCCCACCAATATAGAACCAACATTTGAAGATATTAGTGTAATGGCTTGGCTAATGAACCATTAAGCCCGTGATGATCCATCACACTCAACCATCAATCCAAAGTAGAACCTACACTCAGATGAAGTTAAATTGATGGTTTAATAAGAAAAACCATCATAATCCTGACAAACCGTCAAGAAAGTAGTCATAGTGAAAGCAGCCACATCAATTTTAATTTGGATTCAAATTTCCCTGCAACCTATAAATACCTATACTAGGGTTTAGAATAGTCATATTTCATTATTTTGAAGATTTTTACATTACCTTATGAATTTGAAAGTTTTGGGGGTTTGAACCTTTTGATAGGAATCAAAGACAAGAAAAGAAATAAGAAGGAAAATGATATGTGGCTTAATACTCAAGCTATTGAAATTATGGGCAACAAGGGGCTAAAACTCTCACCTCTAAATTGATTTAAACAACCAAAAAATCAAAATTACTCAACAAATCAAAGTCCAACCAAAATAACCAAAATAGGTAACCTTCAATTATTCAAGCAAGAAAAAGTTATCTAACATTGCAAGATTTCACTACTAATCACTCACTAATTACTCACTAATTTCCTTAAGGGATTTTCTATGAAGAAACTACAAGTTTAAGAGTTCAATATTAAATATAATCTACTCTTCCAAATGAGAAATACCCTATTTATAATAAAAAAAGAAAAAAGACGTTCTCCTTTTATATTTTTGCCCTTAATGTGATGAGAGCTTGTTTGGTTGCCCTTTTTTTTGAATTTCTTGAACTTAAGGGATAGACACTTGCACAAATGACCTTTTTTATTCCTTCATTTCACTCCCTAGAACTCCCAAGCTTCCCTATTCATGAAAATCATACGTGTTATCAATGCCATCTATGCTACTATCATTGTCTCCTTTTTGGAAAAGATTCATTCTCAATTTTAGATCTTAAAAATGCATGAGAAGAAAAAATGACCAAAATATCCTTAAAGCATTATAGTTAGCCCAAAGGTTAGCAACAATAGCCTTGTGACAAGGAGGCACAAACTTAAAATACAACCAAATATCCTTTGCTTCTAATAAAAGTAACTCATCATACAAAGAGCAAAGGTTTTGATTATGATAAAATCTATAGACAAGGAAAATACAAAGGTCTTTGTGGCATCAAGAATTCCAAAAGGTGGTTTCATATTTAACCTTGGAGCCATAATATACAATTATTTCCTCATCCTGCAAGAATACCATACCAAAAGTGGTGCAATCACCTATAAGGGTTCATCAGGATCACGAAGTGCAAGGCCCATATACTTCTACCTCTATGGTAAACAAATCCTACACTAACATAGATATTATCGTATTAAAAGAGCTAGTATAGAAAGGTGATACTAGCATGAATATTATCTAGGGTACTTCAAGAGTTAAGGATATTAATAAATTAGAAGAAGAGTTCTAAACATAGTGTTACCCTCTCTATCAAACACTTTGCACGAGTCTACTTAGAAAATTAGACTTTCCCATACCTATGAAGGTGGAAAGAGGTTTTAAATAACCATGGACTCTCGTATAATTGAACAAGCAACTTAACATCTGCTAATGAGGTCTATACATATGAAGCATAAGTTTGTCAAATAGGGATGCAAGTATTTCTACAACTCCCAAGATAGAAAATGACATATTTTCCTTAGATTTACAAGAAAGAGACCATATATGAGCAAAAGATCATCATAGGCAAACAATTAATAACAAAAGAAATAAAGGACATTTAACTCACTCGAGGGTTCTCAACTTCAAATACACACCTTAAAGCTTTAATGTTAACAAGAAAGCATTCATAGTTTGGAACACAGGATGATAACATGACCCATTTCAGGTATACTTCATTGTCCTTCCTAAAACAATCTCCCTGTTTTATCACATCGAGTCATGCCACATGAGTTGTTGAACTATAGGATAAATTTACTTTATTCATCATTATTAACATGCTCCTAAGAGTCCATCCTGACACCTTGACTTATCTATCCACATGAATGTAACAAGGAGTAGGACACATAAATTGGGTATCAAGTATATACATTGGACTCTTCTTCAAATAACAAACATAGTTAGCAAAACTTTCAGCTCACAAAATTGAAGCACAAAAGAAATAAGCCATAAAATAATTTGGATACTTCAATCTTCTCATGGTAGGGTCGGAGATTACTCATTTCCAAGATCCTACTAACCATAAAAAAGATATCATCATGGCTCCAAGGATTACTTAGAATAGGAAATGATATGTACATACCTTTGGATTAAGTCTTGGGACTTGTTTTCTTATCCCTCTCAGATATATCACAAGGATTTTCTATCCTATGAACCATCTTGGACAAATAGTCTTAGTCTATACACTTCTTTGTAGGAATTTTTTGGTAGGTAACTTTTCCCTTAGATTCATAGGCTTAGATATTTCACCTTTTTCCATCAAGTATCCACCAACCCATGAAATTTTTTCCATGTTCCTCCCTTGATTCAATTATGTATTGGTCTCTTTAAGGTTTGAATCTTCAAAAATGAGCTCTATTAGGCCTTTCTTTCTATAATTATGGAGAATTCTCTTTGAGTCCTCCTTTGAAACTAGTAGAGATTCTTCACTTTCAACCTCCATATTTTACACATCATAAGAGGTTTGTCATATATCATCTATTTGGAATCATCCTCGTGTATGATTCTTCCTCTCCTAATAAGTCAAGCAAAATTAACTCTCTCCTTAATTATTTCCATTTTATTCCTGGAGGTCACCCCCTCATCTTCACCTTTATATTCCTCTCCCTTACTCGTTTCTTCATAATTATCATCGTCCTTGATTCTATTTCTATCCAAAATTTCCATAATTGTTCTCCTATTAGTACACTCACTAGAAACATATTCTCTTTCTTGACATTTAAAGCATTGAATTATAGAGGGTCAAGGAAAGTTAGATTCAACGTAGTTACCTCCCTTCAATTTCTCACTTGACTTGGATTTGAAATCAATCTTATCTTGAGTAGCTTGACCACCGTCCTATGGTTTCTCGCTAGAAAAGGTCTCATTCTAATTATCCTTACTTTTGCCCCATCTGGATGTTGAAGAATTCTTGTCCCTATATAGCCTTTGTTCTTTCAAATCTACTTTTACCTTTGAGGCATCATAAAAAGCACATTCAATAGTATAATAGCATTTAAGCTTCAAAGGATTTAAGATATCATGCTTTAAATTTTCCACAAATTGAATCATCATACATTCCATGTTTTCTTCAAGATTAGACTTCATTCTCAAGTTTTCAAACTCATCATAATATTGTTCCATACTTTTGGAACCTTGCATCAACATATATAACTTCTTGATTACATCTTGGTAGTAGTTTGGAGTTAAGTATCTCAACTCCATTATAAAAATCAACTCTTGCTAAGTAGGTAATTTGTAGTTGTGATGGACCTCTTTTTCCCACCTCTTGAACTCCTACCAAGTAGACTCATACCCTTTGAATTATGTGAGAACATAGTTTATCTTCAAAGTTCCAAGATATTATTTTTGAGAAATATCTCCTCACTTTGAATTTTCCATTCCAATAACTTATCTTGGTCACTAATTTCTTTGACCCTTGGAAGTGTGACCTTGTTAGTGTTTAAGCCTCAGTCGTGATCATTCTTCTCCCCAAACCTATATCCTCTATTTACCATTCTATTACCTCTATATATTATCCTATCTTCTCTATTTCCTATCATATCTCCTCTATTTGCATATTTATGACCTCCCATGACTTATTCCCATGCTATTTTTCGAGGCTAGACTCCTTTCCTTGACACTCCATAACCACCCCTATCTCCATGCTCTAAAAATTCTTCATGTTTGATGTCATTATTTATTTCATCATAAAGTGGATTTTGATATTGGTAGTATTGGTAGGCCATTTGTGGCATATTTTGTCGAGGTAATATATGGGGTTCATGCAAAGATTCACTTGATGCATTTAGGATTAGAGTTTGGTATTGACCTTGTTGTGTCACAAATGTATGGTTCTCTTATGGAGGAGAATAGGGTTGTGGACGGTGAAGTGGTGTATCTTGTCTTGGTTGGTTTGGATCATTTTTTGTTTTGAAAGTAGGTTGCTGGAAGTTTTAGTTTGGTTTTGTAGAGGGCAACATAGTTCATGAGCCTATCCTTGAGTAATGTTGGCGGGTTGAACTGACACCCTTCTCCTCTCCTTATTTTCTAATTAAAGTGATTTCTCTCTCTCTATTCATACTAACCCTTCATTAGTACCTCCTATCCTTCCATTCATTTTCTCTCTTATTCCATTCATTTTTGCATTTATTTCTGCTTTTTGTTGAGAGGTGGGCAATAGCCATTATAATATGATTCAAACCCTCCCTATTTGGACTTGTGTTTGACAAGGTATCTACAAAACTCAACAAGCAGTACTAGTAGTAAAAGCCTCACATCCTGCATATGTAAATTCTCAACTCACTTTCTATAGCTTCACCTCAAAAGTGCTAGTGAACTAGCTTTGCTTGATCAATTCAAGTTCACTATCCTTTGTGGTGGAGTGGATTCTTGTAACACTTGAAAAAATGATGACTCAATTGAGGGTAAAAGGTACTTTAATTGAGATGTTTATAAATGAATTAAGATGAAGAAATAGAAGAAAAAAGCATGAAACAAACCAGACTAAAAATAAACCAAGTAACATAAGTAGAAAAATTACTTGTTGTTGCTTGATTTGATGAATCAAAGTGAAGATTTGATGTTTTAAAACTAGTTTAAAAGTGATTAAATATGTTAATTACCTAAGAATTCGAAGGATAAAGAGTGTAGAAAAATAACCATGAAGTTTGGACACTTAGTTTTCTTTTTTGGGTCAGAAACCTACAATTTCATCTCTTTGAAGTTGAGCTATAGGCATGTGCAGGAACGAGTGGGGGATTTCTGGTCGCCTGGTGATGACATGGCTGGCGCGTGGCTACTGTATTGGAATTAAATGGTTGGCTTTGGCATTTGACTACTGACGTGGCCTGTCCATGAGGATTTTCCAGTTTTTTTAAGATAATTGTTTTTATATTTCATTAGTGGACCCACAAATACTTTGACTTGATGATTTTTTGATGAAAGTGTACTTCTTTATTCTTCAAGAACTATATGAAGTCCACCAAGAATAACTAGAACACCAAGAACACACAAAAACCCTAACACCTACAAATTCTCTCAGAATTGGCTCAAATTTTAATATGTTATTCCCTTCAACTTAGGGAACAAAGCCCAATAGTTTTTGAGCCCCAATTCCCCCCTAGTCAATAAAATCTCTTTCAAAATTAACTAGGTTTTGAAAACTTGAAACCATTCAATGATAACTTCACTTCTACAACTCTGAATTGAAAGAAATTTGAAATCAAGACTCACAAAACACTAGGGAATCAAGATTTGGTGTCCGAAACAACAAATCAATATAATTTTTTATTGATTTTCTTTTAGATTTTTGGATTTTGAAAGATAAAATTCTCAATATTTAGATTTGTGAAAAGAAACACTTACTCAGGTTCTTGATACCCAAATTATAGGAATCAAAGACAAAAAAGGAAATAAGAAGGAAAATGATATGTGGGTTAGTACTCAAGATGTTGGAATTATGGGAAAAAGGGATAAACTCACCTCCCAATTGATTTCAATAGTCTAAAAATCAAACCTACTCAACAAATCAAAGCATAATTAAAATAACCACATATGGACAACCTTCAATTAATCAATCAAGAAAAAGTTATCTAACAATTCCAAGATTTCACGACTAATTACTCATTAATTTCCTAAGGGAATTCACTAAGAAGAGAATGCAAGTTTAAGAGTTTAATATTCAATATATTCTACTCTTCCAAATGAGAAAAACCTTATTTATACTAAAAATAAAAAAATACATTCACTTTTTACATTTTTGCCCTTAATGTGATAAGGGTTTGGTTGGTTGCCTTCTTTGTGAATATCTTAAATTTAAGGGATAGCCACATGCACAAATGACCTCTTTTCTTCCTCCACTACACTTCAATGAACTTCCAAGCTTCCCTTTTTATGAATATCGCATGTGTATTCCATGTTATCCATTCTAGTATCATCTATGCCACCCCATGCAAGTATCAACTTTCATTTACGTTTTTGACAAGGATTAAAGTGTTGAATTTCATATTTGTAAGAATTCTTCTTTTAACTAAGAGATATATTATTTTATTCTTCTCGATAACTATTTGTGCCTAAAAACGCCTCAACTAGTATTGTGGAATAGATGACAAAATAACAATTCTAGTGTTGATTTTGGTGTGAATTCAAATAATATATGTGAATGTATTGTTATTCTTTTCATCTTAACAGATTTATAATGGTTGCAAACATTAAGATAATGCATAGATTTATCTTTCTTGAAATAAGAGGTTACAATAAGGAAAAATGATTAACAATAAGGATTTAGAGTTTGTAACCCTCGTTTAATGGCTAAACTCTAGCGAGATTAATCAACTTGAGGCTAAAATGGATTTTTCTAACTCTATTTCTTTACATTTGGTATAATTAAAGGGAAAATCATCTAATTAGGTTGAGAAATGTATATACATATATTGAATTTGATAGCCTTACATTACTTATTTAAAAAGAATCTATTATGAATTTTGACCCAAAAGTGTGATAGAGCCATGGTGAACTCAATCCTAGTTTGCTTTCAAAACTGATTCATATTTCCTTAATTTAATATTTGTTACTTAAAACAAGTTAAACATTGATTCCAAATGGCTTATTACAAAACCCTCAAATTTACAAAAATTTTAGACTAATAGTCACTTAAATCACAAACCACTTAGTGTGTACCATATTCCTTGTGGGATTCGACCCCAACCTTTTTTTGGTTATATATTTGACAATGACCACTTATAATTCTTAAAGGAGGTGTAATATGGGCATATCAACAGTGGTGGAAGAACAAAACACTAGAATATGGACTAGATTTATTCAATTATTAAGGGTATCTTTGGAGTTGTGTAATGATCCTCTAGGTCATTTCCTCGATTTACACATATTTTTGGTATTCAATTATAATTTATCGGAACTGTCAGTTTGGTTATTAGACAATTCGTTTGGGTTTTAGGCTTATTTCCCTGTTTTGGAGCTTTCATTATTAAGCAATTGGTCTCACACCAACAATCTTAGTAAATGACCTCAGATGAGAATTTTGACTATGACATTAGATCCACAATATTGATTTTAGGATGGGGGACCCTTGGTTCAGGTCCCAAGGTTTCCAGACTCATTTTGGGCTATTTGGTGGACTATATGAGAAATAAAAACTATAGGTGTGGGCCCCACATTTAGTAGAAATAATCTTGGATGAATGTTTTTATGGTTTCATTGAGTCCAATATATAAAATTTTGTATGGTGGCATATTGCATTTATGTGTACGAGTTTCTGAACAAATTTCAAACATCCGATCGGAGTCTATTTTGGACTTAGCAAAATCTAGTGCATGGCACCATCTAGTGCAACCGTTTAAGAGGAACTTTGGTCCCTTAAGCAGTCTTCACTTAAACAACTAGGTGATTACTTTAGTGATCGCCCTTGGACTTTCCCCAACCTCTTAAGCAATGGCGTTTCCACTTAAGCGGTACGCAACTGCTTAAGCGAAAGGCTGGATATTTATGGTGGATAGCTTAAGGGATGATCACTTAAGCCATCATTGGGTCGCTTTAACAACACTTGGGTATTATTAAATCCCTTTCTACACCTAATTATCCCATTTATTTTCACACTATTATTGGTATCTTAAAGAGAGGAAAGAGTGTGGAATCATCCATGAAGCTAAAGTAAGCTATTCTAACACTCCTTGGTCATTTTCCATTATTTTTTTTGTTAAATTCCATTCCATCTTATTGTACATTCTTAGAAATTAGGTATTTATATCCCTAGATCATAGAGGATGATTTTTGCCCCAATTTATGCATCAATTGAGGTCAAATTTTGAGTACACATTCTTTGTCCTTAGAGGGACCACATGACAGATTCACTTTTTGATTCTGTTGGTGGGCTCGCAGTCCTATTCTTGACTTGAATTCTTCCTATATCCTTTATTTAGAAATATAGGTTTCATTTTTCTCCTAATGATGTTAGGTTACTATTTTGACAGTGTGGCAACATTTCAAAATTGGGAACTATGGATGATTTAAGGATTTGCGACCGGTGTAGAGGTAGGTTTAGATCTACTCTTCTTCATGAGATAGTGTATGATTTATATGGAATATTAGGTAAGGACGTTAGGATATGATTATGGATATAATATCATGACTTAACCTAATTTAAGTACCCATTCCAGGAGGGAGGGAGGAAGCAGGAGTTTGCATTCACCTCTGTTGATTGCAAACACGTGAGCCAACTTTACATTTATATTTTCTTTTGCTATGTCTTAGCTACCACTCTTAGATCCTTACCTAATTATCCCTTTCGAATTTTACTACCAAAGTCTTGTACATATTTGAGTCATAGTTTTATTTACATTAATAGAGTCAGTGTTTTCCAGTTATTGTATATTGCGTCTTGTACATAATTGAGTCGTAGTTACTTTTCTTTGATTTTAGAACAAATAATAATTGTGTTGTTTCGTCCTTAGATCTTTAGCACAAATATATAGAGTTAGTCCATAAAAACACAAAAAGATTTTCCTTTTATTGAGTCTTTTCCATAGAACCTTAGAACAAATACATCGAGTCTTTATAGTCCAGAAAATACTAAAATTTGTGTTCCACTGAGTCTTCTTCTTCCAGTATGTCAGGTTCCTGTAAATCTCTAGCTTGGGTAAATATGTCTCCTATTGTTACCAAAACTCTGTCATGTAAATATGACTACCTATACAAAGTAGATGTGTTACCACCAGAGCAGAAGATATCTTCAACACATCTACCTCTCCTAAACCCTTACTCTTCCTTTGCAAAGAAGGCATGTAACCCATGGCTGCAGATCCGTTAGTTGGTACAGCAAAGACCAAAAGGAGTTAAAGAATATGTTGCTGCCTCAAAATTAGAAAAACATCCTATTCTTGAAACTTAGGAGGAACAGTTCATCACTCTACAGATGTCGGAAGATTTTCCACGATAGTGGAGAAACCAAGGCTTCACCCATATCCACTTTAGTGCTGTTAGGGTTGCGTTGTCATATCACGAAAGAAAAGGCCAGCCCATAGTGGCATATCTTTCACTCCTTGATACCAGGTACAACGAATACCAACATGCTAACTTGGGAATTTCATAAATCACACTGAATGCTGGGACAATATTTTTCACTATATCCCCGAACTTCAACATGTCCCTCTCTGATTCGTATCTTACGGAGACGTTGAAGATCAAGGTTTAGATTCTCGGAGCTCCGTAGGTCAGCAAAGCCATCCAGGAAACTCTCTACTACCAGGTAGCTTGGCGAGTTCAGAATCATACTATGGATCTAGCCCTTCCAGGTGGTGATGATGCTTTTTTCCTGAACATAGATGCCACTATGGAACCACTTAGAATACACAGATCCCAAGGCAGATCCCCAGATATGAACTTTTGTAAGTACTCCCAGACTCATTGGTCACAAACTATGAGAAGTCGAGAGACCATCCTCAACCTCTCCAGTCCTTGGGGGAAACCTTTTCCAGAAGGAGAAACAATACCATAATGATTAGCTTATACCACTCACACTAAAAAATCTTTCCAAAACCACCTTCTCAATCCACATGTACCAACCCTCCGATGACCTTCCACTGGTAGACGACCCAAAGTTCGTACGTTGGTTCATGGATAATTGTATGGAGAAACATGATTGGATACACTACTTTAATCATGATGGCCGATATACTGTGTGGCACAAATGTCCTTTCTCCGAACACTGTCCATGGAAGTCGAATTGCAGATGCCATATGTGTCAAGGAGATACCTCACCCATTCCACCACAAACTAAACCTACCCGAACTAAAGAAAAAAATAGCCCGCAACCAAACTGTTCATGATATCTCACACTGTCACCTGTTACTCAGATGATTTTCCACCAAACAAACACTTCAAAAAGGATAACATGAGCCACTCTCCAAATATACCAGGTAAAATTATTATCCTACCATTCAGAGAGAAGATACCTCTCAGTGACACCGAAGCAACACTTAACTGGCATTCTAAAAAAGCCATGTACAAAAATAGGATTCTATCCAGCATCAACCAAGCCATGAAGAATGTTTCTCACTCTCAGAATAAGTTGGCAAGTAAAGTTGAAGGAATGAACAAAAGAGCAGAACAACCATCCACTCAGCATGATAGACTTATCCGCCAGTTGGAACTCAGGCTGCAATCGATGCAGTATGATATATGTTCGCCAGGCACTTCGCTGTCTCATTTCTTCGACCAGTAGTAGAAGGAAATGGTTTCTCTAAAAGAATAAATCTAGCAGCTAAAACACGACGAATTTCATCCCTAGAGAACCTATAGTTCACTACCAAACATAACCTTGTTCCCCGTGTCGCCACATACATACTCTCTGCCAAAAATGAGCCACATATTTCCCACTCCTACTTCAAGCTCCCATATGCCAATACCCCTAAGTTCTCAAGACGAAAAAGAGTTTGACATTGCTAAACATGTATGGGAAAGAAAAGATTCCATCACTGGAAAAAAAAGCCGATGAACCTCAGAAGCAGTCCAAGAGAAAATAGAATTCGACATGGACAAAGGTACCATGATAATCTCAGACCATGACATCACTTTTCCAAATGAAAATTTGATAATTCACAAGCTAGAAGTGCCATACAAAGATAGAGAATGAAATACCTTGCTAGATGATGGCCTTTTCAATCACAAGTGGTTACTGTCCCATCGTGATCCAGACCAGCTCATCCTGAATATGTATGGCTTGAATATCAATGATGATGTCGTTCTAGATACATAAGCTACAACAGTTCTTGATCTAATTGAAGAATATCTGAAGTACAATGAACATATCCAGGATGATGATCCCGTTAGTCCTGTTTCAAGTGAAGAAGATGCTTCTGATGCAGAGGCATATTCTGGCACCGGTGATAACTTTCCAGCTGATGGATACATAGAAGACAATGAGGAGTCTGTCGATTTGCGAGAATATGTTGAGGACACTCCTGAATCCTCAACTGAATCTCCAGAAGAAGACTACCCACCAATATACATGAACCATTCTAAGGAAACAGAAGTCTTAAAAGTTATCAATGACCAGGATGGGATGACGGACGATCCAATCCCAGAAAGAAGGCAAGATCCAGGTACACCGATAAGAAAAATTGTGGGAACCAGATTTCACACCTTAACTCTTGACGACATTAAGATTTTAGCCTAATCCCAAAGGATCCAAGACTTCTACACTTGGATGGGGATGAAAAATCTGGCTGAGCGGGAGAAATACATGATACTCTCAGAATTCACATCCAAATTCTCTGACATACTCAAAGACTGGTTGAATACTCTTGGGATTTCCGATAAGAACACCTATCTGATGTCCCAAGACTATGCCTTCAACATCAGGATCATGCACGAGGTATTCTGCAGAGACGCAGGCCAGAGACAAGAGAAGATCTAGTGACAGATCTTTGAGATGAAGTGCCTATCGTTCGACAGAAACATCATCGATATCCACTTCCAGAAAATGGCAAAGATCTAATTTGAGTTGGGTAGAGATCCTACCCTGAATCAAGACTTTGTATCATCACTGCCAAAGATGCTAGTAGGCCATACGATGACGATTGTGAAGGAGAAGTTCAAATCCATAACTGTCCTACAGATAGGCTACATCTGGAATGCCATCTTCCAATCTTTGGACAATATATGCACAAAAAGGTCTATACTGAAGCAAATCATCTAGAACAATCCAACTCTTGATTGAGCTTGCAACAAGGATTATCTCGTCACCAAGTCTGACTGCTCCCGCTCTGCTGTAAGATGATATAAAAAAGACAGCTATAGTTTAGGAGGTTCAAACTGCCAAGGACTCCCAACGATAGAAGTAGGGTGATCCAACAAACTAGGTATTTCAGATGAAGGAGCCCAACAAATTACAAAAAGAGGAATAATGGCTGCTTCATCTGCAAAAAGCTCAGCCACTTTGCTGGAAACTGTCCTCAGGCCAAGAAGTTGAAGGAATCTATCTACCTCTTTAAAGAAATGGCTGATCATGCAAGAATCTATCTTAGCAAAGAGGACGACCTTAAATAGGATTTCTCGCTGAAAGAATGGAAGAAGAACTATCAGAGGACACTCTCTTCTCCATAGATGTATATGAAGAATCAGGAGATATTTATGCCGATGATACCTACCTGATATCCAGCAATGGAGAAGACAACCAACACCAGGCTTGTCAAATCCTCATGCTCAACACGACGGGATTTCTATCTTCTGGGTTAATAGATTACCCTCCTGATATGTTTAGACAATACATGGATCCCTTTGATCTATCCATACCCCAAGAAAGAAGTACCTTTTATGAGATTCAACTATTTAGAAAGTATGGCGGATCCTTCTTGAAGCTATTCGGAGTGCACCCGGAGTACTCTTTCTGCCATGTGTTCATTGAACTAGCAAATGACTTCCCGCAAGAACTCCTATGGTTATTATGGTATCTGTACCACCAACACTACATTCTCATGGAGTTCTAGTTTGATTCCTTCAGGCATTTCAATCGAATCCAGCCAGCTCTAAAGAGATACATGTTGTGGTTCAAACTATGAGAATATTGGGTTTGATGCTTCAAAGATTCCTATGATGCAATGGTATTCTTGCTGCATCTCCCTGTAGGAATCTCAGGCAACAAAGTCCAAGCTCAACTGGAAATTTTGCTCCTCTAGAAATTTCCCATGTCTATACTCTCCATGGAAGATGAATACTATGAAGCACAACACTTTATTTTCTAGCAGAACAATTACATTCCAAAAGAAATCTAGTCGAAGGAATGAGAAAAGTGGAACTAAACCAATAATCATCCCCATTGGGATATATTCCGATGAGCGGTAAAAGAATATCATCCACAGTATGAAATCACAAGAGATGAAGTCACCAACTCCATCAAAAGCATAAGGATGAAAGCTCCCCAACAGGAATGTGAAGATTTATCATTGAGAAGGAGTTCTTTCATCAGATCACTAAAGAAAATCTTGGAAGGCTAAGAATGCCTCGGGCAGAAGCACGACGTAGATTAGTGGATAGAATAAGGATACACAAACTCATCACTGCCAGAACCATCCAACACTGCCTGAAAGATGAAGTCAAATGACATGTACAAAAAGTTACCCTCTTTAGTGGGTTACCCTTTCCAGTGGGTTACCCTCCTCTCCAAAGAAACCCTGTTAGATAGGTTACTCTCACCAGTGGGTTACCCTTTCTAGTGGGTTACCTCATCTCCAAGGAAACCCTCCTCAGTAGGTTACCCTTCTATATGGGTTTTAAAGCTACTGACTCAGCTACTTCAAAGACAAGGAGATTATCCATCTGCTTCCAAGATGCATGTGAAGCTACTGATGCACCTGCTTGTAAGTTTCTGACTCACCTGCTTGCACATGCTATCACATGCCAACAACATAGTTTGTTTTGTTTTTATTTGGCCCCTTACATGTTAGTAGGGCCCGATGAGAATAAAGATAAGGGTTATCTCATCATAGCAGATCAAGCTTATCCCATACAAAAAGATAAGAATTATAACGGATAATGCCTAATGCCTATTTCTTAGCTTAGCTATTAGGATAGGATTGTATTTCATGTTTATCCATAGTGTAGGCTTATCTTGTAAGCTTTCTTCTCCTATAAAAGGAAGACTAGGCCTTTAGGCAGAGGGCATCATTCTCTCTAACTAAAAATTTCTTATAAAGTTTATCTGTTTCAAAATAAAGATGTTTGTTGGATAAAATCTCTTTATCTTTCTTTCTTTGTCCCAAAAAGATGGGTACTTTGATCTTTTAGATCAGAGTAGGGGGTAAGGAAATACTTTAGCGAGGTACTTATTGCGACTGCAATATGAATCTCAGAAGGTAATTTCTATGTATATAAAATAAAGTTAGATTTGTCCACACGACATAGATATCTAAGTCCTTTACATATATATGAAAGGAAATTGGCTTAGTCCATGCCATACCTTTCCAAAAAGATTAGATATCTGAGAAAGAACACACAGATCAGAGGTATGCCTTAGTACACCTTTTGTTCTGCAGAAGTTTGAGGGCAACAGGCCAGGAAGAGTAGCTGTATGACCTATTTTAGTTATATACGGAACAATCTTGTACTAAGAAGACAAAGGATTTCAAGTTTTCTAAGACTGGAAAAGTCATGTCGATCCTCTGAGGGTTGTAAAAACTTTTTTGCAAAGGCAAACGTTCGGATGTGTAGTTGATGTTTTAAAGTCAAGCCATACCATTAAGGGTTGTAAAGGCTTTGTTGCTAAAGCAAGCCGTCCTTATTGATGAGTATCTGAGTCGTAGGAAAGCTGTGATATGTAGATTAAAAGCTTTGATTTTGTCTGGCATGATGCCTATATAGACGTGAATTACCTGTGATGTTAGAAAGATTAGTCTCTGTGTCTATGGTGTTGATGGAAGGTTTGAATTTGTATGGTGTGCCGCCTATATGGTTGTGAAATCACCTTTCACATTGGAAAGTTCAAAGTCTATTTCTAGCCGCCTAGCTGCTCTTGTCGATAGTTATCTGTACCCCTCTATCTCCTCTTCTATTTGGTATTAGAGCCATCCTCACTCCTGGAGGGAGGGAGGAAGCAGGAGTTAGCATCTACCTCTACTGATTACAAACTCATGAGCAGGCCTTACATTTTTCTTTTCTTTTGCTCTGTCTTAGCTGCTACTCTTAGATCCATCTCTAATTGTCTCTTTATAGTTTTAAAATCAAAGTCTTGTACATATTTGAGTCATAGTTTCATTTCCATTATTAGAGTTAGTGTTTTCCAGTTATTGTATACAACGTCTTGTACATAATCGAGTCGTAGTTACTTTTCTTTGATTTTAGAACAAATAATAATTGTGTGGTTTCGTCCTTAGATCTTTAGGACAAATATATAGTTAGTCCATAAAAACACAAAAAATATTTTCCTTTTATTGAGTCTTTTCCTTGGAACCTTAAAACAAATTCATCGAGTCTCTATAATCCAGAAAATACTAAAATATGTCTTCCACTGAGTTTTCTTCTTCCAGTATGTCTGGTTCCTATAAATCTCTAGGTCGGGTAAATATGTCTCCTGTTGTTACCAAAACTCTGTCATGTAAATATGACTACCTATATAAGGTAGATGTGTTACCACCAAAATAGAAGATATCTTCAACACATCAACCTCTCCTAAACCCTTACTCTGCCTTTGCAAACAAGAAATGTAACCCATGGCTACAGATCCGTTCGTTGGTAAAACAAAGACCAAAAGGAGTTAAAGAATATGATGCTGCCTTAAAACTAGAACAACATCATATTCTTGCAACTCAGGAGGAACGGTTCATCACTCTACAGATGCTGGAAGATTTTCCACGATAGTGGAGAAACCTAGGCTTCACCTATATCCACTTTGGTGCTGTCTGGGTTACGTTGTCATATCACAGAAGAAAAGGCCAGCCCATAGTGGTGCGTATTTCACTCCTTGATACTAGGTATAACGAATCCCAGCCTGCCAACTTGGGAACTTCAGGAATTACACTGAACGTCGGGACAGTATTTGTCAATATATTCCCCAACTTCAATATGTCCCTCTCTGATCTGTATCTGATGAAGGCATTGAAGATTTAGGCCCAGATTCTTGGAGCTCCGCAGGTCAGAGATGCCATCCAGGCATCTCTCCACTACCAGGTAGCTTGGTAAGTTCAGAATTATGCTATGGATCTATCCCTTCAAGGTGGCGATGATGCTTTGTTCCTGAACATAGATACCACTAATGAAACCACTTATTGTACTTATATCCCAAGGAAGATCCCCAGAGATAAACTTGTGAAAGTACTCCAAGACTCATGGGTCACAAACTATGAGAAGTTGAGAGACCATCTTCAACCTCTCCAGTCCATGGAGCCAACCTTTGCCAGAAGAAGGGACAATACCATCACGATTAGTTTGAACCACTCACACCTAAAAAAAGCCTCCCAAAACCACCTTCTCAATCCACACGTACAAACCCTCTGATGACCTTTCACTGGTAGATGATCCAAAGTTCGTACACTGGTTCTTGGACAGCTATATGGAAGAGCATGATTGGATACACTACTTCAATCATGACGGCTGATATACTATGTGGTGTAAATGTCCTTTCTCCGGACACTGTCTGTAGAAGTCAAATTGCAGATGCCACATGTGTCAAGGAGATACCTCACTCACTCCACCACAAACTAAACCTACTAGAACTAAAGAAAAATAGTCTACAACTAAACTGTTCATGATGTCTCACACTGGCACCGGTTACTCGAATGATTTCCCACCAAACAAACCCTTCAAAAAGGATAACATGAGCCACGATCCAAAAATACTAGCCAAAATTGTTATCCTGCCATCCGAAGAAAAGATTCCTCTCAGCGACACTGAAGCAACACTCAACTGGAAATCTGATAATGCCATGTACCAAAATAGAATGCTATCCAGCATCAATCAAGCCGTGAAGAATGTTTCTCACCTTCAGAATAAGTTTGCAAGCAAAGTTGAATGAATGAATAAAAGAGTAGAACAAGCATCCACTCAGCATGACTGACTCATCCACCAGTTGGAACTCAGGGTCCAATCCACACAGTATGATATATGTCCTCCAGACACTTCGCTGTCTTATTTATTTGACCAGTAGCAGAAAGAAATGGCGTCTCTGAAAGAACAAATCTAGCAGCTGAAACATTTCTGCCCTAGAGAACCCATTGTTCAATACCAAAGCCAACCTAGTTCCCCGTGTTTCCATATACATACTCTCTACTAAAGATGAGCCACATCTTTTTATTTCCTACTTTAAGATCCCTTATGCAATGAACAGATCCAGGATGATGATCCCATTGTCCTACTTTAAGTGAAGAAAATGCTTCTGATTCTAAGGCATGCTATGACAGCAATGATAACTTTCCAACCAATGGATATATGAAAGACTGCGAGGAGTCTATCGATTGGCAAGAATATGTTGAGGAAACTCCTGAATACTCAATTGAATCTCTAGAAGATGACTATTCACCAATATATATAAACCATTCCAAAGAACTATAGGTTTTCAAAGTTGTTGACGACCAAGACGGGATGACAGATGATCCAATCCCAGAAAGAAGTTCAAATCCAGGTACACCAGCAAGAAAAACCATAGGAAATGGATTTCACACCTTCATTCTCGATGACTTGAAGATTTCAGCCTGGCCCCAGTGGATCCAGGACTTCTACACTTGGATGGCAATGAAAAATCTGGCTGATCAGGAGAAATATATGATACTCTGAGAATTTACATCCAGATTCTCTAGCATACTCATAAACTGGTGGAAAACTCTTTTGGATTTCTGATAAAAACATCTATCTGACATCCCAAGACCTTGCGTTCAACATCAAAATCCTGTACGAGGTATTTTATGGAGATGTAGGCAAGAGAAAACAGAAGATCCGATGATAGTTCTTCAAGATGAAGTTCCTATCATTCGACTGAAATGTTATCGATAGCCACTTCCAGAATGGCGAAGACCTACTTTGAGTTAGGCGGAGATCCCAGTCTGAAGCAAGCCTTTATATCATCAATGCCAAAGATTCTAGCAGGACATATAATGATGATTGTGGTGGAGAAGTTCAAACCCATAACCATCCCGAAGATAGGCTACATCTAGCAGGCCATCTTCTAAGATCTGGATAGCATATGCACAAAGAGGTCTGTACTGAAGTAGATTGTCAAGAATAATCTAGCCTTCGATCGAGCTTGCAAAAAGGATGACCTTATCACCAAGTCCAAATGCTCCTTCCCTTGCCGCAATACGAGATCGAAAAGGTAGCTTCTATTTAGAAGATTCAAACTGCCAAGGCCTCTCGATGATAGGAGCAGGGTTATCAAGCGAACTAGGTATTTCAGATGAAGGAGACCAATAAATTACAAGAAAAAGAATGATGGATACTTCATCTACATAAAGCCTGGACACTTTACCAGAAATTTTCCTCAGAAAAAAAAGTCAAAGGACTCTGTCTACCTATTTGAAGAAATAGCTGATCATGCAAGAATCTATCCCGACAAAGATAATGACCTTGAATCGGTCTTCTCTCTGGAAGAAGAACCGACTGAGGAAACTCTCTTGTCCATAGATGTATATGAAGAATCATTCAACATCTATGTTTATTATCTCTACCTGATATCCAGCAATGGACAAGACAACAAGCACCAGGCTAGTCCAATCCTCATGCTCAACACGGTGGGATTACTATCTTCTGGGTTTATAAATTACCCTCTAGAGATGTTCAACAAGTATGTGGACCCCTTTGATCCATCCATCCTTTGAGAAAGAAGGACCTTCTACTAGCTTTAAGTAATAAAAAAGTATGGCGGATCCATCTTGAAGCCGTTTGGAGAGCACCAGAGTACCCTTTTGCCATGTGTTTATTGCACTAGCTAATGACTCCCTGCAAGAACTGCTATGGATATTCTGGTAGCTGTGCCACAAACACTAAATTCTAATGGAGTTCAAGTATGATGCCTTCAAGCATTGCGATCGAATCCAGCCTGCTCTAATGAGATTCATGCTATGGTTTAAGCTACGAGGATATTGGATTCGATGCTTCAAGAATTCCTATAATGATATGGTCTTTATACTGCATCGCCCTATAGGGATCACAGGCCATGATGTCCAAGATCAGTTAGAAATTTTACTTTTCTGGAGATTTTTGGTGTCTATACTCTTCTTGGAAGATGAATACTATGAAGCACAACACTTTATTTTCTAGCAGAAAAAATGTATTCTGAAAGAAATCTGGCCAAAGAAATGGGGAAAGTGGAACTACACCAATAATCATCCCTACTAGGATGAAGTATGAAGAGCGATAAAAAATATCAGCCACAGTACGAAATCATGAGAGATGAAGTTACCAACTCCATCAAAAGCATAAGGCTGAAAGCTCCCCAATAGGATTGCAAAGATTCATCATTCAAAAGGAGTTACTTCACCAGATCGATGAAGAGATTCTTGGAAGGCCAAGAATGCCTTAGGCAGAAGCACATCATAGATTGGTGGATGAAAGAAGGATACAAGAACTCATCGCCACTGGCACCATCCAACACTTCCTAAAAGATATCGTTAGGTGACATGTGCAAGAAGTTACCCTCTCCAGCGGATTACTTTTTCAAGTGGGTTACCCTCTCTAATGGGTTACCCTCTCTAATGGGTTACCCTTCCAGTGGATTACTCTCTTCTCTAAGGAAACCCTTTCAGATGGGCTACCCTTGCTATTGGGTAACCCTTTCCAGTGGGTTACCCTTATATCCAAGGAAACCCTCCTCAGTAGGTTGCCTATTAAGATGGTTTTTTGTACTGAAGCTACTGACTCAGCTACTTCAAAGACAAGGAGCTTATCCATCTGCTTGCAAGATGCCTGCGAAGCTTGATAGACCTACTTGCAAGCTGCTGACTTACCTGGTTGCACATGCTGTCACATGCCAACAACATAGTGTGTTTTATTTTTTATTTGGCCCCCACATGTTAGTAGGGCTCGGTGTGAATAAATATAAGGCTTATCTCGTCATAATTGATAAAGCTCATCCCTTCTAAAAGGATAAGACTTATCTAGTCATAATAGATAATGCCCACCCCTTAACTGTTAGGATAGAATTGTAATATTTTATTTCATGTTTATCCGTAGTCTAGCTTATCTAGTAAGCTTTCTTCCTCTATAAAAGGAATCCTAGGCCTTTAGGCAGAGGACATCATTCTTTCTAGATTAAAACTTCTTGTAAAGTTTATATATTTTTAATAAAGATGTTTGTTGGTTAAACTCTCTTGATGTTGCTTTCTCTCTTCCAAAGAGATGGGTACTTCGATCCTTTAGGTTAGAGTAGGGGGGGTAAGGAAATACTTCAGCGAGGTACTTGTTGTGACAACAACATGTAACTCCAAAGATACTTTCCATGTATATAAAATGAAGTTGTTTTTGTCCATGCGATGTAGATGTCTAAGTCCTTTCCATGTATATGAAATGAAATTGGCTTAGTCCATGCCATAGTTTTTCAAAAAGATTCGACATCTAAGAAATAACACACAGATCTGAGGTCTGCCTTAGTACACCTTTTGTTTTGCGGATGTTTGAGGGCAATAGGCCAGGGAGAGCCACCGTAAGACCCATTTTAGTCATATACGGAATTGTTTTGTACAAAGGAAAAAAAGGATTTCATGTGTTCTAAGACTGGGAAAGTCATGCCGACCCTCTAAGGGTTGGGAAGTCTTTGTTGCAAAGGCAAACCGTTTGGATGTGTAGCTGACATTTCAAAGTCAAGTGAAGGATTTGTTGCTAAAGCAAGCCATCCTTATTGATGAGTAGCTCAGTCGTTGAATAGCTGTGGGATGTCGATTAAAAGCTTTAATTTTATATGGAATGCCGCGTATAAGGACGTGAATCTCTTGTAATGTTGGAAAGGTTAGTCTCTGTGTCTTTGGTGTTGACGGAAGCTTTGACTTCATATGGCATGCCTCCTATATGGTCATGAAACTGCCTTTCATATTAGAATGTTCGGAGTCTGTTACTAGTCTCCTGGATGCTCTCGCCGGCAGTCGTTCGTGACCCTCTGTCTCCCCGTCTATTTGGTATCAGATCTATCCCAAATCTCGGAGGGAGGGAGGAAGTATGAGTTTTCATCCACCTTTGCTGATTGCAAACACATAAGCCATCTTTCAATTTTTATTTTCTTTTGTTTTTACTTTTTCTTTGTCTTAGCTATTAGTTTTAGATCGAGTCAATAGTCGTCACTTCCCAGTTTACTACTAAATGTTCTTTACATATTTAAGTCATAGTTTCATTTCATTATTACAGTCAGTGTTTTCTAGTTATCATAGTTTGCGTCTTTTACATAATCGAGTCGTAGTTTCTTTTCTTATATAGATTTTAGAACAAATATAAGTTATGTATTGTTTATTAGATCTTAGAACAAATATATAGAGTCAGTCCATAAAAACACAAAAAGATTCATCTATAGATCCTTAGAACAAATACACCAATTCTTTATAGTTTAGAAAATACAAAAATATGTCTATTCCATCCAAGCCTCTTGCCAACAAATACATGTCAACTAATCTTAAAGATGTGTTTTCATGTAAAACTAACTCCGAATCCCTATATATAGTACATATATTGTCCACAGAACACCAACTATCTACTACATACCTACCTCTACCAAATCCCTATTAAGATGTTGCTAAGAAGGTATGCAATTCCTGGATGAAAATTCACTCTATGGTCCAAGAAAAGCTAAAACGAGCTAAGGAATATGTTGTTGCTACACCACTTGTTCAGCACCCTATTCTGGTAACTCCAGAAGAATAGTTCATATCGCTGAAGATGCCAGAGGAATTTCCATAGCAATGGAAAAGTCTTGAATTTACTCATCTCTATATTAGTGCTGTACGAATTGCATTGACATGTCAGGGGAAAAAAGGCCGGCCAGTTGTGGCACATCTTTCTATTCTTGATACTAGATTCAATAAGTACCAACATGCGAATTTGGGTACATCATAGATATTTTAGGATAATTGTACAGTCTTTGTCACCATGTTCCCCAACCTCAATATACCATTTGCTGATCCACATCTAATGAAGGTGTTGAAGATCCAGGTCGAGATTCTTGATGCTCTGCAGGATAGAGATGCCGGTCCGACAACTCTCCACTGTTAGATAGCCTGGCAATTTTAGAACCATAACATGAACCTATTTCCTCCAAATGGTAAGAACTTTCTATTCTTGACTATTGATGCAACTAATAAAACCACAGAGTGCACCAAGATCCCGAGAAGCATATCTAGAAATGAATTAGTTAGCATTATTCCAGCTTCATGGGTCACAAAATATGAGGAGTTGAGAGACTATCCTTAACCTCTCAAGTACACTAAAGATTTTGACCACCACTATCTCAAAAGGCCACCTAAAACCACCTTCTACATCCCCATGTACAACCTAAATGATGATCTTCCGGATATAAAAAACCTAGGAGCCATCCTCAGGTTTCTTGCTGGTTTTATGAGACTACATGATTTGATAAAGAAATTCAATCATGAGGGTCATACTCTGATATGTCGTAAATGCCCTTTCTTAGGAAATTACCATGGAATACTGATTGTGACTGTAGAATCTATAAAAGAAGGGATGTAGCGACTACTCGATTCGAGGTTAACCCATAGATTCCTATGACACCACACCTTTCTAAATCTAGTCACATAGATTCTTACCCATCAAACCACCAATCTAAAGAAGATAACCCAACCCAAGCTCCAAAATTTCTATATGTTATCCAATCAGAAGGTGCTTCAGCTACCCCCAAGCTGCCATACTTATTAGAGAACTTAAAGAAAAGTTGCGGACCATACGGTCTGAACAATGCTGGATAGAGACTCCATTCCTACCTTTTCTTTCCCAAAAACATAAGGAAATAACCTCTCTAAAAAAAGAAATCCAAAATCTAAAATATAATTGCGCCATACTTCAAAAGGAACACAACTGTGCCTTACTAAAATAGGCTAAAGTGTCTACCATATTTCCATATGGATGTTCTCCACAGGGGTTAGGCCAACCTTCTCTACCTCGTTCATCCATGCAATTTCCTTTACCTCCACAAGATGAATAAGAATTCGATACTAAGTGGACAAAGAAAGGCGCGATGACATAACGAGGCGAGAAGATAAGGTGTTCTTGTAGGATTCCGTATAATACTAATAAGATAGTATCGACACATGCTCCTATCTTTGATGATCCAACTCCTGTAGTCCCAACTGATGATATTGAGATCCAAACAGCAGAAACCCAATATGACGATCCATCAAAGGTTCCTTCTATTCAAAGAGCATCACAAGATTGTGATCCTGAAAAACAATTATAGGACAACAAAGCTGGTCCGACACATATGATGATCATAAGATGTGAACTAGATTCCACCATTTCAGATGATATCTTGTAGATCTCCAATGAGAAATCCCATAATAGCGAATAGGTATCTCTGAAGCAGTGTTTTCTATAGAATAATGACAAGTCTATTGACTCGATTAACCTTAATAGAGTTGACCCGAGGGTTGTTGTTCCAAAGAATGATGAGCTTATGCTAAAGGATTCAGATCCTTACATAAACTCCCATCCTTCCGAGAAGAATAAGGAAACTTTATTTGGCAACCTCATATTGGATAAATATTCCTAATCTGTCCACTCTAATGCTATACATAAAGATCTGGTTCTATAGCTAGAAGGGTCTCCGCAGCTCTTGAGACATCAAGAAAGGCATAAGAGATACAAGTAGTTCAGACGGGCCAAAAAAAAGAAACTGCTGGACAATAAACTATCTGTAAAGATGCCAATTCCTCCAGGAATAAAGATCTAGGAAATCATAAATTCTTAATCTTCCATGACAAAAGACACTTTGCAAAAGGATGTACCAAATATAGAAAGGTGACGAGAGAAACACGAGTCTCAGAGAAAGAATGGACGTGTCATGAAGATCTTAATGAACTCATCCGACTATAGAAGACATTCCCAGATCTTCTTTCAGCGCAGAGAAGGGGACATCCGAGGACATCTTTATTAGTGGCCATCCACAACCCTTTATTAGTAGACAGTCATCTAATGATAACGATGACCTTCTTACTAGTGAATGTGTTAAAGGTAATGAAGATGCTTTGAAACAATCAATCCAATTGCCTAAAGAGAAATGTCCATCTATGTTAGAGAAACAGTCTAGCGAACCAGTAGTCTCTAAGTCAGTCTCCGATCAATACAAGCTGACTAGTGATCCAATCCCAAAAAGGAGGCAAGAACCAATAATAGAGCCGGAGGAAACTATTGCTGCAACTCTATCCCTACCTCAAAACTTTAGAACTTTCAGGACGATGAAGAATCTGGATAAAAGAGGACAATGCATGATACTGTCAGACTATATATGCATATTCTCCAAAATCCTCACATACTAGTGGAATACACTTGGGATTGCGGATATAACAAATTAACTCACATTCCAATACTTTTCCATCAACACCAGAATCCTGCTAGAAGCCTTCTGCAGAGATGCAAGCTACATCTGGTAGGCTATCTTCTAGGCTTTTAATAGTCTATGTAAGAAGAAATCTGTATTAAAGCAGACTATTGAGAACAACCCAATTCTTGATCCTCATTATATTAGGAACCATATTGTTATGAAGTATGACTGCCCCTGTTCAAACCATCAGGCAGGATCCCAGTGAAAGCTATTGTTTAGGAGATTCAAACTACCCAAGCCTCCAGACAATGAGACTAAGGTAGTCAATCCAACTAGGTATTCTAGACGAAGGAGCCTAGCAGACAACAATAAGAAGAATGATAGCTGCTTCATCTGCAGAAAGCCTGGTCACTTTACAAATAACTGTCCTAAACTCAAGAAGTCTATCGACTATTAATCTCTATGAAGAAATAGATGATCATGTGGAAATTTAACTCGACAAAGAAGACTACCTTGAATAGGTCTTCCCTCTAGAAGAAGAGCCGACAGAGGACAACCTCTTCTCTATAGATATTTATGAAGAATTAGGAGATATCTATGCTGATAATCTCTACCTAGTATCTAGCACCAGAGAAGACAACCAAAAATTGGCCAGTCAGTTTGTCATGCTCAATACATTAGGAATATTATATTTTGAATTTGAAGATTGCTCTTTAGATCTGTTCAACAGATATATGGATCCTGCAGATCCATCTATCCTTGAGAAAGCCAGACTTTCAACTCACTTTAAGTATTCACAAGGTGCGACAAATCCATCCTAAATCCGTTCAGAGAACATTTGAGATATCTCTTCCATTATGTGTTCATTATACTAGATGATGACTCTAGCGAGAACTCTTATGGTTATTCTGGTACATTTTCCATCAGTACTATATCATCAAAAAGTTCAAGTGCAATGCCTTTAAGCATTATGACCGAATCCAACCCGCTTAAAAAAGTTTCATGCTGTGGTTTAAGCCACGATCATACTTGATTCGATGCTTCAAAGATTCCTGTGATGCAACAGAATTTATGTTGTATCATCTAGTAAGAATCACAGGGCATGACGTCAAAGCTTGGTCGAAATTTCACTACTCTGGAAATTTCCTGATTTAATGCTCTCTCTTAAAGATGGATGTTATGAAACAAAATGCTTCACTCTCCAACAAAATAGATGCATTCCAAAGAAAAAGAACTACACCAATGATCATCCCCATAGGGAAGAAGTTCAACAAACAATAATAGAATATCAGCCACCGTACGAGATAAAAACCGATGAAGCCAAAATCATACGGATGAAGGCTCCTCTGCAGGAATGCCAAGATTCAACTAAGAGAAAGAGTTGCTTCACCAAATCAATGAAGAGAATCTTGGAAGGCTAAGAATGCCTTAGGTAGAAGCACAACATAGATTGGTGGATGGAAGAAGGATACACGAACTCATTGCTATCGGCACCATCCAACACGACTTGAAATATGACATCAGATGACATGTGCAAAAAAGTTACCCTCTCTAACGAGTTACCCTTTCTAGTGGGTTACCTTCTTTAGTGGGTTACCCTTCCTAGTAGGTTACCCTCCTCTCCAAGAAAACCCTGTCAGATAGGTTGCTATCGCCAGTAGGTTACCCTCATCTCCAAGGAAACCCTTCTCAGTAGGTTTACTTTTCAAATGGATTTTGAAGCTCCTGACTAAGCTACTTCGAAGACAAGGAGCTTATCCACCTGCTTGCAAGATACCTGTGAAGCTTCTGATAGACCTGCTTGCAAACTGCTGACTCACCTGCTTGCACATAGTTTGTTTGTTTTTATTTGGCCCCCCACATGTTAGTAGGCCCCAGCGTGAATAAAGATAAGGCTTATCTGGTCATAACAGATAAAGATTATCCCTTACAAAAGAATAAGACTTATCCAGTCATAACGAATAATGCCTATCCCTTAGTTTAGCTGTTAGGATAGGATTGTATTATTTTATTTTATGTTTATCTGTAGTGTAGGATTATATTGTAAGCTTTATTCTCTCATAAAATAAAGCCTAGGCCTTTAGGCAGAGGGCATCATTCTCTATACCTGAAAGCCTCTTGTAAAATTTCTCTATTTTTAATAAAGATGCTTGTTGGCTAAACTCTCTTTCTTTTACTTTCTTTATTCCAAAGGGATGGGTACTTTGATCCATTAGATCAGAGTAGGGGGTAAGGAATTACTTTGGCGAGATACTTATTGCGACTACAACATAGAACTCCGAAGGTACTTTCCATGTATATGAAATAAAGTTGGCTTTGTCCACACGACATAGATGTCTAAGTCCTTTCCATGTATATGAAATGAAATTGGATTAGTCCATGGCATAACATTTTGAAAAGATTCAATATCTGAGAAAGAACATGCAGATATGAGGTATGCCTTAGCACACCTTTTGTTCTACGGACGGTTGAGGGCAACAAGCCAGGGAGGGTCGTTGTAAGACCCATTTTAGTAATATACGAAACAGTCTTATACTAAGGAGACAAAGGATTTTATGTGTTCTAAGACTTAAAAAGTCATGCTGACCCTCTGAGGTTTACAAAGTCTTTGTTGCAAAGGCAAACCATCCTGATGTGTAGCTGACGTTTCAAAGTCAAGCCATCCCATTAAGAGTTATGAAGGATTTGATGCTTAAGAAAGCCATCCTTATGAATGAGTAGCTCAGTAGTAGGAAAGCTGTGGTATGTTGATTAAAAGCTTTGATTTCATATGGAATGTCACCTATATTAACGTGAATCACCTGTCATGTTAGAAAGATTAGTCTCTAGGTTTGTGGTATTGACAGAAGCTTTGACTTCATATGGCGTGCTGCCTACATGGTCGTGAAATCGCCTTTCATGTTGGAAAGTTCAGAGTCAGTTGCTAGCGACCTGGCTTCTCTCGTAGGTAGTCCTCTGTGCCTCTCTGTCTCCTCATCTATTTGGTATCAGAGCCATCCCCACTCCTGGAGGGAGGGAGAAAGTAGGAGTTTGCATCCACCTCTATTTATTGCAAACACGTGAGCCAGCTTTACATTTTTATTTTCTTTTGCTTTGTCTTAGCTGCTACTCTTAGATCCATCCCTAACTGTCCCTTTCAAGTTTTACAACCAAAGTCTTGTACATATTTTAGTCATAGTTTTATTTCCATTATCAGAGTCAGTGTTTTCCAATTATTATATACTGCATCTTGTACATAATTGAGTCATAATTACTATTATTAGATTTTAGAACAAATAATAGTTGTGTCCTGTACATAGATCCTTAGCACAAATATTGTCCATAAAGACACAAAAAGATTTTCCTTTTATTAAGTCTTTTCCATAGAATCTTAGAACAAATACATCGAATCTTTATAGTCCAAAAAATACAAAAATATGTATTTCTCTATAGTTTGTTTACCTTTCTCAGTCTGTATTGGTTCCTTCCTCAGCTAGCCATGTTTCCAACTCCTCACAAAACTTTGTTATGCAAATATGATAATCTCCTGGAAGTAGAGGTGCTACAGCCTAAAAAAGATATATAGTTCACATATATACCTCTACCTAACCCTTACTCTACTTTTGTCAAAAAAGTATGTAATCCATGGATGCAGATTGATTCTCTACATCAGAATAGGTCAGAAGGAGTTAAGGAATACTTTGCTTCCACAACTCTTGACCAGCATGTCCTTACGACTCTAGATGACCATTTCATTACTTTCCAACTGCCCAAAAGCTTCCCACAAGACTGGAGATACCATGGTTATACCTATATTCATTTTGGTATTGTTCGTGTTGCATTGATGCATTATGGAAGAAAAGGACATCCACTAAAGGCATGCCTTTCTCTCCTTGATATGAGATTCTGGAAATACCAACATGCAAATCTGGGTACCCAACATGTTATCCCTGATGCTAGGACATTTGTTGTTACTCTATTTCCAAACCTTACCATGTCCCTTTCTGATCCAAACTTAACCGAGGCATTAAATATCCAAGTCCAAATCTTGGAAACTCTAGATGCTAGCTTATACCCAACCATACACTACTAATTACCTTGGCAAGTGCAAAACCACGAGGACACTCTGTCCATGCCAAGTGACTAAATCTCCTTTTCCTTAGTCATTAATACACCCCAACGAACCACTCTTGGTGTAAAAATATCCAATTAAGTATCTAGGCAAGAACTGTTCAAAATCACTTCAGATGCATGTGTCAACTTTTATAAGAAGTTGAGATTCTATTCTCAGCATCTCCAAACCTTATCTGAAGTGACCCCTCGCTAGACATTTTTTCCTATTTGCATGGTCATCCCCACTGATACATATCCAAAGGAGGAAATCTCAGACCCGGTATATGTCTCACACTCATTCAAAAAAATCATGAGAGATAATGATTAGGTCCAATGGTTCAATCACGAGGGATGCAAAGTACACTGGTTCAAATGTCCTTTCATGGGACATTGTCCGTGGGTCAGCAGTTGCTGCTGTGCAGATTGTGGAACGACCAGGCCAAATGGTGATGATGATGAATACTGGGATTTGATCCATGCCACACTCATAGAAGTACTAGAAGAAAGAAGACAGGCTATCCAGTTTGCCATATGTCCTTTAGACACCTCGGTACTATCCTTCATTGATCATCAAAGAAGAGAAATGACATCAATTAATAAACAGACTACTCTATTGAGGTACGACAACACAAACCCACAAAATATCCCAACATATGCCATACTTCCCACATCACCATAAAGGATACAACAACCTTTTTCTATATCTCCATCAAGCTCATCCATCTCCGAGCTTCTCAGACTGACTTAAGAAGATGAGCAAAGATCTAACCTTAACATATGCTCATGGTAAAGGAAAAAGTCCATGTTAGAGTGTGAGAAAGATGAAGGACAAGTGAAAAGGATGAAGACCCTATATGCTGCTGATATGATGAACTCAACGGCTATCGCTCTACTGTAAGATGACATCTTTATGGAATTAGAAGCTATAGTCCCAAAAGGTGACCTACAGATCCTAGTGGAGGAGCTAGAATATAAGGATTGGGATACCATCGAGCATAGCCTCCTCAATGGTGACCATGCATGTCCAAAATTCTTATGGACTAATGATTCCCCTAAGCCAGCACAGGCCACCATAGAGTTTGATCTAGCAGAAATAAAAAGTTACACTTCTCAGCCTTTCCAGTATGACCCTGCTGAGGAATATCTGGATGCCCATGAGGCTATTGAAGATGTTGACCCAGAGGTTGAAGAAGAGCAACGACACCTCTAGTCAGCAAATCCGGCCAACATGATGATCTCAAATTACAATCCAAATACGAATCCTGTTCCTCTTGTAGAAGCTGACGAAGCCATTGGCATGACTCCTACCAATCTAGATACTAAGCCAGATGGGTCTTCCCATCTCTTAAAATATCATGCAAGAAACAAAAGGTACATGCAGTACATGCGGGCTAGAAAGAAGAAACCATTAAATAAGAAGTAGATGTCTGGCTACAACACCAAATACCCCAGAAAGAAGGAGCCAGGAAAGGCTAAGTACTTCATCTTCCATAAAAAAGGACACTTGGAAAATACGTGTCCTAAGTCCAAGAGGGAAAAAAGGGAGGCTCAATCCTTAGAAGAAAAGATGGAGGCTGACGTTCCCAATTGAAGAAGAAGTCCTTTAAGACAATTCAGAAAGTGTTCCTAAATCTATTTACAATACAGACACAAGAGCACCTGAGGACTTTCTATCCCTTTTCATTGAAGTCCAACCTTAACCTCTTATTATTGATGACTACCTGGAGAAGATATCATCACCTATTAGTGAAGGTGAATTCAATCGATTAGAAAAACTGATGGAAGAGATCAAAATGCTAACGGAAGGAATCAAAATGATCTTTGAGCTTGAAATACCCCATGTCAAACTCAAGATATATCCACCAAGTTGGGAAAAGCCCTTTCAAGTCATCGCCTTCATGGACACTGGTGTAGCTGCCTCAATACTAAATCCTGATATCATCCTCGATGATTACTGGATTCTTCATTTCAGAACATTTGGCATAGCATAAAAAAGAGGAGTCCTCACAACCAAGCTGATCATGAGGCATCCAGTCATGATCAAATTCTTCCCAGGTATACTCTATAGAACAAAGCTCCTTGGATCCAACATACCAGGAAAGGATCTGATCATTAGTTTTGATATCTACAGACAGCTGAAGAACCACCTCCTTATTCTAATGGAAGGTATAACCTTTATAGGCCGATTCATGTAATATTCCACCATACCAAGGCTATTCCAGATTGTTGATGAAGACCCAATAAAGAAGATGGAGAATCAACTGATAGAGGAATCTTGTGCGGAATCCTACAGAGAGTTTCTCAAAAAGACTAAACCCCTGTGGTTCAATCAGGAATTCATCATCAGACTTCCATTCAAAAGGAGTGAAAATGTTAACCCCATAAAGGTAAGTCATTCTAGTGTGAATCCCAAACATCTTCAAATTGCAAAGAAGGAATGTGATGAAGTTCTAGAGTTTGGTCTCATCGATCCGTCAGATACCCAGTGGGCTTATGAAGCATTCTATGTCAACAAGTGCACTGAACAGACAAGGGGAAAAATCCATCTAGTCATAAATTACCAACCCCAAAACCAATTTCTTCTCAATGATAAGTTCCCTGTTCTAAATGAGCTGACCCTGTTCTCGCACCTAGAAAAATCCACCCACTTTTCCAAATTTGACCTTAAATTCAGATTCTTCCAGCTAGGTATACACCTAGAAGACAGGGCCAAAACAACTTTCTGCATACCCGATCACCACTATCAGTGGAAAGTTATGCCGTTTGGGCTCAAACCTGCCTCTTCACTCTTCTAAAAAGCCATGATTAAAATATTCCAGCCCATCCTCCATACATTATTGGTGCTGAGTTGCTTGAGGACAAGCAATTGTCTTAAGTTGAGGGTGTTGATGTTTTAGCTTTTGACGGAATATTTTACATCTTTCTCAAGAGATAATTGTATGTTTTCAATCATCTACTGTTGTATTTAACACTGGAAAAGACTAATTCAATTTCGTTTCATATACATGGAAATGACTTAGACAACTACGTCTCATGGACAAACCAACTTCATTTCATATACCTGGAAAGTACCTTCGAAGATCCATGTTGCATTCGCAACAAGTATCTCGCTGAAGAATTTCCTTACCCCCTACTCTGACCTAAAGGATCAAAGTACCCATCCCTTTGGAAGAGAGAAAGCAATCGCAAGAGAATTTATCCAACAAACATCTTTATTGAAAACAGAGAGGCTTTACAAGAGGTTTTAGGTAAAGAGAATGGTGTCCTTTATCTAGAGGCCTAGGATTCCTTTTATAGGAGAAAGAAACTTACAAGATAAGCCTATACTAGGATAAACATGAAATAAAATAATACAATCCTATCCTAACAACTAAGATAAGGGATAGACATTATCCATTATGACTGGATAAGTCTTATTCTTTTGTATGGGATAAACTTTATCTGTTATGACTAGATAAACCTTATCTTTATTCACACCAGACTCTACGAACATATGGGGGGCTAACTAAAAACAATACCAATAATATTATTGGCATGGGATAGCATGTGAAAGAAGGTAAGTCAGAAGCTTGCAAGTAGGTGTATCAGCAGCTTCAGAGGCATCTTGCAAATAGGTGGATAAGCACCTTATCTTGGAAGTAGCTGAGTCAGCAGTTTCTAAACCCATCTGAAAGGGTAACCGATATAGGAGGGTTTTCTTGGAAATAAGGGTAACCCACTATACAAGGTAATCCACTGGAAAAGGTAACACATCTGATAGGGTTTCCTTGGAGAGAAGGGTAACCCACTGGGAAGGATTACCTGCTGGAGAGGGTAACCCATTGGGAAGGGTAACCCACTGGAGAGGATAACTTCTTGCCTATGTCATCTGACATAATCTTTTAGGTAGATTTGGAATCCCCAATACTCTTCCTATTCTATGTCATCTTACTCCTCATCAGAATCTTCATCCAGTCCTTTTGGAATTTCTGACAGTTACAGTCAACATCCCATAGGCAATGTCCGGTAAATGGATCTTTAAACCAGTGTACTGTATGCCCATCATGACTGAAGTGTACAATCCAATATTGATTGTTCATGACACTTTTAAGATAGCCTAAATTATTTAATGGATCTGAATTCTCTTTATTCAGAGAGGTGTCAACAAATGTATACATATGGACAGAGAGAGATGCTTTGTAAGTTATTTTTAGTGAATATAGGTTTTGGGGACCATAGATGTCGAGGATGAACTCTCATTATCTCATAACTTCCAAGCCATGATTTTGGAAGAATCGTGAGGATTTCTTCCTTTGGGACATCTTTTGAGATTTTGATACACTAGGATGTCCCATTAGTGGAGTCTATGGTTAGGGACAACACATAGTAGACACCATGAAGGGATAAGTTTTTTTATGGTTCTAAACTTGCCAAACTATTTGGCGGTGTAAGGTAGTTTGTGTAGGGCTATAATTTAGTAGGGCTTTAAGGATTTGGAATTGAAGCCTCGATGCCTTGTGAAATATGGCTCAGGGAGAGACATATTAAAGTTGGGGAACATGGTAGAAGCGACTGTCCCTGAGTCTAGTGTTATTTCCAAAGTGCCCAAGTGCACACATTGTTACTCTCTGAATCTAGTATAAAGAAAGGAAAGGCGTGCCTTTATCTGCTGTACCATTCTTTCTTGATATGTCAAGGAAATTTGAATAGCACCAAAATGGATATGGGTAAAACTATACCTCTTCAACTGTTGTGGAAAATCTTTCGGTATTTGCAGAGTGATGAACTGTTCAGCTAGAGTTGTAAGGATGTACTGATTAATTTTTTTTCTAGTAAAGTATCCCTTATCTCCTTCTAGATTTCATTGGTGCTAGGAATCATTCTACAGCTCTGGAATACACTTTTTTCTAGCAAAGGCAGAGTATGGGTAGATATGTATAAGATAGATCTTGTTCTTCTGTCAACACATCTACTTCATAAAGATAGTCATTCTTGCATGACAAAGTTCTGTTGATGGTTGGAGACAAGTGTAATGTTTCCAACGATCTACATAAACTATTCATAGAAAATGTAGATGGTGAAGACTCTAAGGCTGACATATTTTTGTATTTTTAGACTATAAAGACTCGATGTATTTTTTCTATAGTTCTAAGGAAAAGACTCAATAAAATGAAAATCTTTTTATGTTTTGTGGATAATAATACTCTATATTTTAGCTAAGGAACAATGGACAGGACACAACTAATATTTGGTCTAAAATCTAAGGAAAGTAACTACAACTCAATAACTACGACTCGATAATGTACAAGACGCAGTATACAATAATTGGAAAACACTGACTCTGATAAAGGAAATGAAACTATGACTCAAATATATACAAGACTTTGGTTGTAAAATTGGAAAGTGGAAATTAGGGACGGATCTAAGAGTAGCAGTCGAGGCAGAGAAAATGTAAAAACAAAAGAAAATAAAAATATAAAGCTGGCTCACGTGTTTGTAATCAGCAGGGGTGGATACAAACTGTTGCTTCCTTCCTTCCTCTAGGAGTAGGGATGGCTCTGATACTAAATATACAGGGAGAAAGAGAGGAACAGAGGTAAATATATAGGGATATAGAGGGGCATCGAGGACTATCAGCGAGAGCAGTCAGTCAACTAGAAATAGACTTTGAACTTTCCAACATGAAAGCAGTTTCATGACCATGTAGGCAGCACTCCATATGAAGTCAATTCTTACTTAAACACCACAAACACAGAGATTAACCTTTCTAACATGACAGGTGATTCACGTCCATATAGGCATCATGCCATACAAATTCAAAGTTGTTAATCGACTCACCAAAACTTTCCTATGACTGAGCTACTCATATGTAAGGACGGATTGATTTAGAAACAAAGCCTTCACAACCCTTATTGGGATGGCTTGACTTTGAAATATCAACTACACATCCGAACGGTTGGCCTTTGCAATAAAGATTTCGCAACCCTTAGAGGGTCGGCATGACTTTGTTAGTCTTAGAACACATGAAATCCTTTATCTCCTTAGTACAAGTCTGTTCCATATATGACTAAAATGGGTTTTACAGTGGCTCTCCATGGCCTGTTGCCCTCAACTGTCTGTAAAACAAAAGGTGTATTAAGGCAGACCTCAGATCTGCATGTTCTTTCTCAAATATCAAATCTTTTTAGAAAGCTATGGCATGGACTAAGCATATTTCATTTCATATACATGGTAAGGACTTATACATCTATGTCGTATGGACAAAGCCAACTTTATTTTATATACATGGAAAATACATTCGGAGATTTATGTTGCAGTCGCAACAAGTACTTTACCAAAGTATTTCCTTACCCCCTATTTTGGCCTAAAGGATCAAAGTACCCATCTCTTTGGAAAAGAGAAAGCAAGACCAAGAGAGTTTAGCCAACAAACATCTTTATTGAAAATAGAGAAACTTTACAAGAGATTTTTAGGTAGAGAGAATAATGTCCTTTGCCTAAAGTCCTAGGCTTCATTTTATAGGAAAAGGAAGCTTACAAGATATGCCTACACCATGGATAAACATGAAATAAAATAATACAATCCTATTATAACAACTAATAGGCATTATCCATTATGAATGGATAAGTTATCCTTTTGTAAGGTATAAGCTTTATCTGTTATGATGAGATAAGACTTATCTTTATTCACATTAGGACCTAATAACATGTGGAAGGCCAAAAAAATAAACAAACTATGTTGTTGGCATATGATAGCATGTGCAAGTAGGTGAGTCAGTAGCTTGCAAACAAGTATCCAGCAACTTCATAGGTATCTTGAAAGCAGGTGTATAAGCTTCTTGTCTTCAAAGTAGATGAATCAACAGCTTTAAAACCCATCTAGAAGGGTAACCCACTGAGGAGGGTTTTCTCAAAGATAAGGGTAATCCACTGGCAAGGGAAACCCATATGACAGGGTTTCCTTAGAGAAGAGGGTAACCGAATGGGAAGGGTAACCCACTGGAGAGAGTAACTTCTTGCACATGTCATCTAATATCATCTTTTAGGCAGTGTTGGATGGTTCCTGCGGCAATGAGTTTGCGTATCTTTCTTCCATCCACCAATCTACGTCGTGATTCTGCCTGAGGTGTTCTTGGCCTTCCAAGCGTCTCTTCATCAATCTGGTGAAGTAACTCCTTATGAATAATTAATCTTCGCATTCCTATTGGGAAGCTTTCAGCCTTATGCTTTTGATGGAGTTGGTGACTTTATCTTTCCTGATTTAGTACTATGGTTTATAATCTTTTGCCACTCGTCGGACTTTATCTTAGTGGGGATGATTATTAGTGTAGTTCTAATTTCCCCATTCCTCCATCTAGATTTCTTTAAAAATGCACCTATTTTGCTGGAAAATAAAGTGATGTGATTCATAGTATTCAACTTCCAAGTAGACTATGGACACCAAAAATCTCTAGAGGAGTGAAATTTCTGGTTGAGCTTGGACATCGTGGCCTGTGATCCCTATAGGGCGATGTATAATGAAGGCCAATGCATTATCGGAATCCTTGAAGCATCAAATCCAACATCTTCGTGGCTTGAACCATAACATGAATCTCTTTAGAGTATGCTAGGTTCAATTAAAATGTGTGAAAGCATCACACTTGAACTCCATTAGAATGTAGTGCTGGTGGAACATATACTAGAATAGCAATAGGAGTTTTTGCTGGAAGTCATTGGCTAGTGTAATTAACACATGACAGAAAGCATACCCCGGGTGCACTCCAAATGGCTTTAGGATGGATCAACCATACTTTTTGAATACTTGAAGCTCATAGAAGTTCCTTCTTTCTTGTAGGATGAATGGATCGAAGGGATCTACATATTGGTTGAACAGATATAGAGGGTAATCTGTTAACCCAGAAGGTAGTAATCTCGTTGTATTAAGCATTAGGATTTGACTAGCCTGGTTCTAGTTCTCTTCTTCATTGCTGGATGTCAGGTAGAGATCATTGGTATAGATGCCGCCTGATTCTACATATACATCTATGGAGAAGAGAGTTTCTTCCTTCGGTTCTTCTTTCAGCGAGAAGATCATTTTAAGGCCGTCCTCTTAGCTGAGATAGATTTCTGTATGATCAACTATTTTTTCAAAGAGGTGGACAGAGACTTTGACTTCTTAGCCTAAGGATAGTTTCTGGGAAAGTGGCCAGGATTTCTACAGATGAAGCAACCATTATTCTTTTTCTTTTAATTTGTTGGGCTCCTTCTTCTAAAATACCTTGTTCACTGGATAACCCTGTTTCTATTATCAGGAAGCCTTGGCAGTTTGAACCATCTAAACAGAAGATGCCTTTTTGATCTCTTCTTACAGTGAGGGCATGAGTAGTTAGACTTGGTGATGAGGTCATCCTTGTTGCAAGATTGATCAAGGGCTAGATTGTTTTGAATGATCTACTTTAATACATACCTCTTAGTGCATATGCTGTCCAGAGCTTGAAAGATGGCCTGCCAGTTGTAGCCTATCTATAGGACGGTTATGGATTTGAACTTATCCTCTATAATCATTATCGTATGGCCTACTAGTATTTTTGTCAGTGATAATACGAAGGCTTACTTCAGGCTGGGATCTCCGTCCAACTTAAAGTAGATCTTCTCCATCTTCTAGAAGTGGATATCAATGACATTTCTATCGAACGATAGGTACTTTATCTCGAAGAGCTATCGCCAGAGATTTTCTTGTCTCTAGCCTGCGTCTCCATAGAATACCTCATGCAGGATCCTGATATTAAAGATAAAGTCTTGGGATGTCAGATAGGTAATTCTATTAAAAATCCTAAGAGCATTCCACTAGTATCTGAGTATGCCATAGAATGTGGATGTGAACTCTAAGAGTATTATGTATTTCTCCCATTCAGCCAGATTCTTTATTGCCATCCAAGTGTAGAAGTCCTGGATTTGCTACAGCTAGGCTGAAATCTTGATGTCGTCGAGAGTAAAGGTGAGAAATTTGGTTCCTACCATTTTCTTTGCCGGTGTACCTGAATCTAGACTTCTTTCTAGGATTAGGTTGTCCATCATCCCATCTTGGTCGTCGATAACTTTGGAGACCTCTGGTTCCTTGGAACGGTTCATGTATATTGGTGGATAGGCTTCTTCTCCTATAGATTTAGCATCAAGAGTATTAAGATCATTGATATGTACTGGAGCATCATCATCAGTAGTATCAAAATCTGTGGTATGTGTTGAAGAATGAACAGATGGAGCTTTTTCTTATATGCTTTCATCAAAAGTACTATCACCATCACTGGTTCCAGGACATACATCCACAGGGTTAGTGGCGGATGACTGTTCTTGCCTCTCCTCAATTTCAAATCCATAAAAATCATCTATGACTTTTAGAAACTCCTCTTCTGAGTTATTCATCATAACTTATTGAGTAATGGCATTCCCAAAATCTGCAGCATCAATCTTAAAGACCACCTGATTTAGGATAATGGAGTTGTCTTTTGTAGGGTCATCCGGAGATTACCACCTGCTGTGGAGAAGATGATTTTTGGTGAACTTTCATACTTCATCTGGTTGCTCGTCTCTTTGTGGTTCTGCACTCTTGACCTCAAAGTCGTTGTCCAAGACTATGAGTTTCGGTGTAGGAGAAGCTTGTCCTGGGACCATCGTATCATCATAGCGTGGAGCCTGTTTGGAATCCTTCATCCTTTTAACCTGATCTTGTGCCATCTTAGCTTTTTTTTGGTTTGCCATGACATCTTTCCTTTTGCAGACAAACACAACGATGTCTAACTCCTCTTTTTCATTTGTTGGATCTAGAATAAATAGCATTGAATGAGGAGGGGAGGTGAAAAAGGGTTGGCCTAATCCTCATGAAGGATATGTTTTAGGAAGTATTATGGCTTTCTAGACATTTTGGAGTTTAGTACAGTCGTATTTCATGAGATAGATCTGTTCCTCCAATAAGGCCATTTTTTTCTATTGCTAGTCAAGAAAATATAGTATTGAAGACCCTATCAGACATTTTTAAGATTGTATATTCTGCAGCCTGCTTTTCAGTGCTCTGATAAGTATGACATGTTCAGTTGGAGCTTGACAGCTTGCTGGCTCTTTTTGTCCGACAGATGGAATAACATGAGGCTAATTTGGAGCATGGTTTTGGTTATTCCTTCTGGATAGGTAATTTAGTAGAGATGCATATTTAGGACTGGATCTGGTTTCAGATATCATGAACATTGGGGGTTCAGGATTTGATGTGTATTTGGAGGGTTTTCTTGCTATGGGTGGGCAGTGGTGGCCATTCTTGGGGTGTATGGGAGACTTTGAATGGATGTTCAATTTCTCTTTCTTTATAATGTATCTATTAATGGGGTTCTTAAAAGCCCAATTACTCATCCTATTCTAGCTTATCTTCCTCCTCATCAAAATTATTCAACCAATCCTCTTGGCATTTTTGATAGTCACAATCAACATCCCATAGGCAGTGTCCTATAAACGGATCTTTACACCTGTGTACTGTATGCCCATCATGACCAAAGTGTACAATCCAATCTTGACCATTCATGGGACTTTTGAGATAGCCTGACATATTCACTGGATCTAAATTCTCTTCATCTAGAAAGTGTCAGCAACTGTATACATATGGATAGAAAGAGATGCTTTGTAAGTTTTTTTTAGAGAATATAGGTTTTGGTGACCAGAGATGTTGAGGATGAACTCTCATAATATCATAACTTCTGAGCCATGATTTTGGAAGAATCGTAAGGATTTCTTTATTTGGGACATCTTTTGAGATTTGGATACACTGGGTTGTGTCTTTGGTGGTGTCTATGGTTGGGGACAATGCATAGTGGCCACCATGAAGGGATAAGTTTTTTCTATGGTTCTGGACTTACCAAACTATTTAGTGGGGTAAGGTAGTTTGTGTAGGGCTATAATCCAGTGGGGATTTAAGGATTTGGAATTGAAGCCTCAATACATTTGTGAGATATGGCTTAGAGTGACACATGTGGAAGTTGGGGAACATGGTAGCAACGAATGTCCTTGAGTCCAGTTTGATATTGAAGGTGACCAAGTTCACACGTAATTCTACGAATCTAGTATCAAGAAGGGAAATGTGTGCCTTTATAGACGGTTCCTTTCTCCCTTGATGTGTCAAGGCAATTCGAATAGCACCAAAATGGATATGGGTAAAGCTATACCTCTTCCACTGTTGTGGAAAATCTTTCGTCATCTGCAGAGCGATGAACTATTCAGCTGGAGTTGTAAGGACGTATTGATCAAGTTTGTTTTCCAGCAAAGTATTCCTTAACTCCTTCTGCCTTTTGATGGTACAAGGAATCAATCTGCAACTCTAAATTATATTTTTTTCTAGCAAAGGCAGAGTATGAGTTTGGTATGGGTAGATACGTAGAAGACAAATCTTGTTCTTCTGTCAACACATCTACTTCATAAAGATAGTCTTTCTTGCATGACAATTTTTTGTTGATGGTTGAAGACAAGCGTAATGTTTACAAGCATCTACATAAACAAGTCATAGAAGATATACACAGTGAAGACTCTAAGACTGACATATTTTTGAATTTTTAGACTATATAGACTCGATGTATTTGTTCTACAGTTCTAAGGAAAAGACTCAATAAAATGAAAATCTTTTAGTGTTTTGTGGACAAGAAAACTCTATATTTGTGCTAAGGATATATGGATAGGACACAACTAATATTTGTACAAAAATCTAAGAAAAGTAAATATGACTCGATTATGTACAAGATGCAATATACAATAACCGAAAAACACTAACTCTGATAATGAAAATGAAAATATGACTCAAATATGTACAAGACTTTGGTTGTAAAACTGGAAAGTGACAATTAGGGACGGATCTAAGAGTAGCATCCAAGGAAGAGCAAAAGTAAAAATAAAAGAAAATAAAAATGTAAAGCTAGCTCACGCGTTTGCAATCAGCTGGGGTGGATGTACACTCTTGCTTCATCCCTCCCTCCGATAGTAGGGATGGCTGTGATACCAAATAGATGAGGAGACAGAGGGGCATGGAGGCAAATAGATGGGGAGATAGAGAGGCACAGAGGACTACCGGTGAGAGCATCCAGGTGGCTAGAAACAAACTCTGAACTTTCCAACATGAAAGATGGTTTCACGACCATCTAGGCAGCACGCCATATAAAGTCAAATCTTCCATCAACACCACAAACACAGAGACTAACCTTTACAACATAACAGGTGATTCACGTCCACATAGGCGGCATGCCATATGAAATCAAAGCTTTTAATCAACAAACCACAACTTTCCTATGATTGAGCTACTCATCCATAAGGATGGCTTGCTTTAGCAACAAAGACTTTAGAACCCTTAATGGGATGGCTTGACTTTGAAATGTCAGCTACATATCCGGATGTTTGGCCTTTGGAATAAAGACTTCGCAACCCTCAATGGGTCAGCATGACTTTATTAGTCTTAGAAAACATGAAATCCTCTATCTCCTTAGTACAAGATTGTTCTATATATGACTAAAATGGGTCTTACGGCGGCTTTCCCTAGCCTGTTGCCCTTAAATGTTCGCTGAACAAAGGGTGTACTAAGGTAGACCTCAAATCTACGTGTTCTTTCTCAGATATTGAATCATTTTGGAAAGATATGGAATGCACTAAGCCAGTTTTGTTACATAGACATGGAAAGGACTTAGACATATAAATCGGATAGATAAAGCCATCTTTGTTTCATAAACATAGAAAGTACCTTAGAGTTCCATGTTGCAGTTGCAACAAGTACCTCATCGAAGGATTTCCATACCCCCTACTCTGACCTAAAGGATCAAAGTACCCATCCCTTTGGATGATAGAAAGCAAGAGCAAGAGAGTTAAGCCAACAAATATTTTTATTAAAAACAGAGAAACTTTACAAGAACTTCTTAGGTAGAGAGAATGATGTCCTCTACCTAAAGGCTTAGGCTTCCTTTTATAGGAGAAGGAAACTTATAATACAAGCCTACACTATGAATAAACATAAAATAAAATAATACAATCCTATCCTAACAGCTAAGCTACGAGATAGGCATTTTTCGTTATGAATGGAGAAGTCTTATCCTTTTGTAAGGGATAAGCTTTATCAATTATGATAAGATAAGCCTTATATTTATTCACATCGGGACCTACTAACATGTGGGGTTCAAATAAAAATAAACAAACTATGTTGTTTCCATGTGAACGCATGTGCAAGTAGGTGAGTTAAGTTGGAGCTTGACAGCTTGTTGGCTGTTTTTTTTCGACAGATGGAATAGCATGAGGCAACTTTGGAGCATGGTTTTGGTTATTCCTTTTGGATAGGTAATCTGGTAGAGATTCATATTTAGGACTGGAGATGGTTTTAGATATCATGAACATTGGGGGTTCAGGATTTAATATGGATTTTGAGGGTTTTCTTACTGATGAAGTGGGCAGTGGTGGCAATTCCTGAGGTCTATGGGAGACTTTAAATGGATGTTCGATTCCTCTTTTTTTAGAACGTCTCTGGTAATGGGGTTTTTGGAAGCCCCAATATTCATCCCATTCTAGATCATCTTCCTTATCATCAGAATCATTTATCCTCTTGGTATTTTTGACAGTCTCAGTCAACATCCCATAGGCAATGTCCGGTAAACAGATCTTTAGACCAGTGTACTGTTTTCCTATCCTGACCGAAGTGTACAATCCAATCTTGATCATTCATTGAACTTTTATGATAGCTTGACATATTCGCTGGATCTTAATTTTCTTCATCCAAAAAGGTGTCATCAAGTGTATACATATGGACGGAGAGAGATATTTTGTAAGTTTTTTTGCGAATATAGGTGTTGGTGACGAAATATGTTGAGGATGAAATCTCATCATCTCATAACTTCTGAGCCATGATTTTGGAAGAATCATGAGGATTTATTTCTTTAGGACATTTTTTGAGATTTGGATACACTGGGTTGGGCCTTTGGTGGCATCTAAGGTTAGGGACAATAAGTAGTGGCCACCATGAAGGGATAAGTTTTTCTGTGGTTCTGGACTTGCCAAACTATTTGGTGGAGTAAGGTAGTTTATGTAGGGCTATAATCTAGTAGGGTTTCAAGGATTTGGAATTGAAGCCTTAATGCCTTTGTGAGATATGGCTCAGAAAGAGACATGTTGAAGTTGGGGAACATAGTAGCAACAACAGTCACTAAGTCCAGTGTGATTTCTAAGGTGCGAAAGTTTGCATATTGGTAGTCTTCGAATTTAGTATCAAGAAGGTAAAGGTGTGTCTTTATCGTCTATCCCTTTCTCTCTTTATGTGTCAAGGCAATTTGAATAGCACCAAAATGGATATAGGTAAATCTATACCTCTTCCACTATTATGGAAAATCTTTCGGTATTTGCAGAATGATGAACTATTCAGCTGGAGTCTAAGGACATACTGATCAAGTTTTGTTCTAGAAAAGTATTCCTTAACTCCTTATGTCTTCTGTTCGTCTAAGGATTCAATATGCAGCTCTGGATTACACTTTTTTCTAGCAAAGGCAGAGTATGGGTTTGGTATGGGTAGATATGTAGAAGAAACATCTTGTTCTTCTGTCAACACATCTACTTCCTAAAGATAGTCTTTCTTGAATGAAAAAGTTATGTTGATGGTTGAAGACAAGTGTAATGTTTCCAAGGATCTACAAAATCTAGTCATAGAAGACGTAGATGGTGTTGATGGATGGAGATAAGTGTAATGTTTCCAAGGATCTACAAAAACTAGTCATAGAGGACGTAGACGGTAAAGTCTCTGAGACTGACAAATTTTTGTATTTTTTAGACTATAAAGACTCGATGTATTTGTTTTACAGTTCTAAGGAAAAGACTCAATAAAATGAAAATATTTTTGTATTTTGTGGACAAGAAGACTCTATATTTGTGCTAAGGATATATGGACATGACACAACTAATATTTGTTCAAAAATCTAAGAAAAGTAAATACGACTCGAATATGTACAAGACGCAGTATACAATAACTAGAAAACACTAACTTTGATAACGGAAATGAAACTATGACTCAAATATGTACAAGACTTTGGTTGTAAAACTAGAAAGTGACAATTAGGGAGGGATCTAAGAGTAGAATCCATGGCAGAGAAAAAGTAAAAACAAAAGAAAATAAAAATATAAAGTAGGCTCACGTGTTTGCAATTAGCTGGGGTGGATGTAAACTCCTGCTCCCTCCCTCCCTCAGGTAGTAGGGATGGCTCTGATACCAAATAGATGGGGAGACAAAAGGGCATGGAGGAAAATAGATGGGGAGATAGAGGGGCACGGAGGACTGCCAGCGAGAGCAGCTAGGTGGCTAGAAACAAACTCTGAACTTTCCAATATGAAAGGTTGTTTCACGACCATCTAGGCAACACATCATATAAATTCAAAGCTTCTGTCAAAACCATAGATACTAAGACTAAGCTTTCTAACATGATAGGCGATTCACGTCCATATAGGCGGCATGCCATATGAAATTAAAGCTTTTAATCGACACAACACAACTTTTCTATGATTGATCTACTCATCCATAAGGAGGGCTTGATTTAGCAACAAAGCCTTCATAACCCTTAATGGGATGGCTTGACTTTGAAACATCCTCTACACATCCGAATGGTTGGCCTTTGCAACAAAGACTTCACAGCCCTCAAAGGGTCGGCATGACTTTGTTAGTCTTAGAACAAATGAAATTCTTTGTCTCCTTCATACAAGATTGTTCCATATATGACTAAAACGGGTCTTATGGCAGCTCTCCCTGGCCTGTTACCCTCAAATGTCCACTGAACAAAAGGTTTACTAAGGAAGACCTCAAATATGTGTGTTCTTTCTCAGATATCAAATCTTTCTGGAAGGATATGACATGTACTAATCCAATTTTGTTTCATAGACATAGAAAGGACTTAGACATATACATCACATGGAGAAAGCCAACTTCGTTTCGTATACATAGAAAGTACCTTCAGAGTTCCATGTTGCAGTCACAACAAGTACCTCACTGAAGTATTTCCATACCCACTACTCCGACCTAAAGGATCGAAGTACCCATCCCTTTGGAAGATGGAAAGCAATAGCAAGAGAGTTATGCCAACAATTTTTTTTATTGAAAATAGAGAAACTTTACAAGAGGTTTTTAGGTAGAGAGAATAATGTCCTCTACCTAAAAGCATAAGCTTCCTTTTATAGGAGAAGGAAGCTTACAAGATAAGCCTAAACTACGGATAAACATGAAATAAAATAATATAATCCTATCCTAACAACTAAGCTACGGGATATGCATTTTCCGTTATGACTGGATAAGTCTTATCCTTTTATAAGGGATAAGATTTATCTATTATAATGAGATAAGCCTTATCTTTATTCACATCGGGACCTACTAACATGTGGGGTGCCAAATAAAAATAAACAAACTATGTTGTTGGCATGTGACAGCATGTGCAAGCAAGTAAGTCAGCAGCTTACAAACAGGTGTATTAGAAACTTTACAGACATCTTGCAAGTTGGTGGATATACTTCTTGTCTTCGATGTAGATAAGTTAGCAGCTTCAAACCTATCTAAAAGGGTAACTCACTAAGGAGGGTTTCCTTAAAGATGAGGGTAACGCACTGGAAAGAGTAACCCCCTAGTGAGGGTAACCCATCTGATAGTTTTTTCTTGGAGAGAAGGGTAAGCAGCTAGAAAAGGTAACCTAGTAGATAGGGTAACCTACTTGGAAGGGTAACTCGCTGGAGAGGGTAACTTTTTGCACATGTCATCTGATGTCATCGTTCAGGATGTGTTGGATGGTGCTAGAGTCGATGAGTTTGGGTATCCTTCTTCTATTCACCAATCTATGCCGTGCTTCTTCCTAAGGCATTCTTGGCCTTCCAAGATTCTCTTCATTAATCTATTGAAGTAACTCCTTCCGAATGATGAATCTTTATATTCCTATTGGGGAGCTTTTAGCCCTATACGTTAGATGGAGTTGGTGACTTCAACTCTCATGATTTCATACTATGGTTGATATTCTTTTGTCACTCGTCAAACTTTATCCTAGTGGGGATGATTATAGGTGTAGTTCCAATTTCCCTATTTCTTCGGCTAGATTTCTTTTGGAATGCACCTATTTGGTTGGAAAATAAAGTGTTGTGTTTCATAGTATTCATCTTCCAAGGAGAGTATGGATACCAAAAATATCTAGAGAAGTGAAATTTCTAGCTGAGCTTGGATGTCGTGGCCTGTGATCCCTATAGGGAGATGCAGTATGAAGACCATTGCATTGTAGAAATCCTTGAAGCATCGAATCCAGTATCCTCGTGGCTTGATCCATAACATGAATTTCTTTAGAGAAAGATAAATTTGATTGAAATGCCTAAAGTCATCACACTTGAACTCCATTAGAATGTAGTGCTGGTGGCACAAATACCAGAATAGCCATAGGAGTTTTTGGGAGAAATCATTAGCTAGGGCAATGAACACATGGCAAAAAGGGTTCTCCGGATGCACTCCGAACAGCTTCAGGATGGATCCACCATACTTTCTGAATACTTAAAGCTAATAAAAGTTCTTTCTTTCTCAGAGGATGGATGAATCAATGGGATCTACGTACTGGTTAAACCAATCTGGAGGGTAATCTATTAACCCAGAAGATAGTAATTCCATCATGTTGAGTATGAGAATTTGACTAGACTAGTGCTTGTTGTCTTCTCCAATGCTGGATATCAGGTAGTGATCATCGGCATAGATGTCACATGACTCTTTTTATACGTCAATGGAGAAGAGAGTGTCCTACATCAGTTCTTCTTCAAGCTAGAAGACCTATTTAAGGTTGTCCTCTTTACTGAGATAGATTCCCACATGATCAACTATTTCTTCAAAGAGGTGGATAGAGTCCTTCAACTTCTTGGACTGAGGACAGTTTCTGGTGCAGTGGCCAGGCTTTTTGCAGATGAAGCAACCATTATTCTTCTTATTGTAATTTGCTGGGCTTCTTCATCTAAAATATTGGGTTTGTCGAATAATTCTGCTTCTATCGTCGGGAGGCCTTGATAGTTTGAACCTATTGACCAACAGATGCTTTTTCAATCTTATCTTGCAGCGAGGGCAGGTAAAGTCAAACTTGGTGAGGAGGTCATCCTTGTTTCAAGATAGATCGAGGGTTGGATTATTCTGGATGATCTGCTTCAGTACAAACCTCTTTGTGCATATGCTATCCAGATCTTAGAAGATGGCCTACTGGATATAACCTATTTGTGGGATAGTTTTGAATTTAAATATCTCCTCCATAATTGTCATCATATGGCCTGCTAGCATCTTTGGTAGTGATGATACAAAGTCTTTCTTCAGGATGGGATCTTCACCCAACTCAATATTGATCTTTGCCATCTTTTGGAAGTGGATATCGATAACATTTCTGTTGAATGATAGGCACTTTATCTCAAAGAGCGGTCGTCAGAGTTTTTCTTATCTCTGGCTTGTGTTTCTACTGAATATGGTGTATAGGATCCTGATGTTGAAGGCAAAGTCCTAGGATGTTAGATAGGTGTTTTTATAAAAAATCCTAAGCGCATTTCACCAGTCTCTGAGTATGTCGAAGAATCTGGATGTGAACTCTAATAGTATCATGTATTTCTCCCATTCAGCCAGATTCTTTGTTTCCATCCAAGTGTAGAAGTCCTAGATCTACTGGGGCCAGGATGAAACCATGATATCATTGAAAGTAATGGTGTGAAATCTAATTCCCATGGTTTTCTTTGCCGGTGTAATTGGATCTGGCCATCTTTCTGGGATTGGGTCATCCGTCATCTCGTATTGGTCATTGGTAACTTTGAAGACCTTTTGTTCCATGGAATAGTTTATGTATATTGGTGGATAGTCTTCTTATACTGTAGATGCAACATTAGGAGTATTAAGATCATTGATATGTGCTACAACATCATTATTAGTAGAATCAGAATCTGTGGTGTGCATTAAAGCATGAATAGAAAGAGCTTCTTCTCGTGCACTTTCATTAGAAGTACCATCACCATCACTTATTCCAGAACATACATCCATAGGGTTAGTGGCGGATGACTGTTCTTACTTCTCCTCAGTTTCAAAGCAATAAAAATCATCTACGGCTTTTAGAAGCTCCTTATCTGGGTTATTCATCATAACTTTTTGAGTAATGGCATTCCCAGAATCTACAACATCGGTCTAAGAGACCAACTAATTTGGGATGATGGAGTTTTCTTTTGTAGGGTCATCCAGATATGAACTCTTTCTATGGAGAAAATGATTTTTAGTGGACTTCCATACTTTATCTAGTTATTCATCGCTTTATGGTTCTACACTTTGGACCTTAAAGTTGTTATTGAAGACTATGAGTTTCGGTGTAGGAGCAGTATGTCCTGGGATTATCTTATCAGTATAGCGTGGAGCCTGTCTGGAATACTTTATCCTTTTGACCTGATCTTATGCCGTCATAGCTTCTTTTTTAGTTGCCATGACATCTTTCCTTTCCAAGACAAACACAACGATGTCAAACTCCTCCTATTCATCTGTAGGAGCTAGAATTAATAGCGTTAAATAAGGAAGGAAGGTGGAAAAGGGTTGTCCTAATCATAGTTAAGGATATGTTTTACCAAATACGGTGGATTTCTAGGTATTTTGGAGTTTAGCATAGTCGTATTTCATGAGATGGATCTGTTCTTCCAATGAGGACATTTCTTTCTATTGTTGGTCAAGAAAATATAGTATTGAAGACCCTATCAGATATTTTTTAGAATGCATAGTTAGTAGCCTACTTTCAAGTATAATGATATGTATGGCATGTTGAGTTAAAGCTTGACAGCTTGCTGGATCCTTTTGTCCCACAGATGGAATAACATGAGGCAACTTTGGAGCATGGTTTTGGTTATTCCTTCTGGATGGGTAATTTGGTAGAGATGCATATTTAGGACTGGATCTGGTTTTAGATATCATGAACATTAGGGGTTCAGGATTTGATGTGGATTTTGAGGGTTTTCTTGCTGATGGAGTGGGCAGTGGTGGCAATTCCTGGGGTCTATGGGAGAATTCAATTGGATGTTCGATTCATCTTTTTTCAAAAGGTCTCTAGTAATGGTGTTTTTCGAAGACCTAATACTCATCCCATTCTAGCTCATCTTCCTCCTCATCAGAATCATTCAACTAGTCCTCCTGGCATTTTTGACAGTCTCAGTCTACATCCTATAGGCAGTGTCCGGTAAATAGATCTTTAAACCAGTGTACTATTTGCCCATCTTGATCGAAGTGTACAATACAATCTTGATCATTCATCACACTTTTGATAGAGCTTGACATATTTGCTGGATCTGAATTCTCTTCATCCAAAAAGGTGTCAGCAAATATATACATATGGATGGAGAGAGATACTTTGTAAGTTTTTTTTGTGAATATAGGTGTTGGTGTCCAAAGATGTTGAGGATGAACTCTCATCATCTCATAACTTTTGAGCCATTATTTTGGAATAATCATGAGGATTTCTTCCTTTGGGACATTTTTTGAGATTTGGATACACTGGGTTGTTCCTTTGGTGACGTCTATGGTTAGGTACACTGAGTAGTGGCCATCATAAAGGGATAAGTATTTTCTGTGGTTTTGGACATGCCAAACTATTTGGTGGTGTAAGATAGTTTGTGTAGGGCTATAATCTAGTGGGCCTTCAAGGATTTGGAATTGAACCCTCAATGCCTTTGTGAGATATGGCTTAGAAAGAGATATGTTGAAGTTGGGGAACATGGTAGTAATGACTGCCACTAAGTCCAGTATGATTTCCAAGGTGCAAAAGTTTGCATGTTGGTACTCTCTGAATTTAGTATCAAGAAGGTAAAAGTGTGCCTTTATCGGCTGTCCCTTTCTCCCTTTATGTGTCAAGGATATTCGAATATTACCAAAATGGATATAGGTAAAGCTATACTTCTTCGACCGCTGTGGAAAATCTTTCGGTATCTGCCAAGTGATGAACTGTTCAGCTGGAATCGTAAGGACATATTGATCAAGTTTTGTTCTAGCAAAGTATTCCTTAACTCCTTATGGCTTCCGTTGGTATAAGGAATCAATTTCCAGCTCTGGATTACACTTTTTTCTAGCAAAGGCAGAGTATGGGTAGATATGTAGAAGAACCATCTTGTTCTTTTATCAACACATCTACTTCCTAAAGATAGTCTTTCTTGAATAGCAAAGTTCTGTTGATGGTTGGAGACAAGTGTAATGTTTCCAAGGATCTACAAAAACTAGTCATAGAAGTCGTAGACGGTGAATACTCTGAGACTGACATATTCTTGTATTTTTACACTATAAAGACTGGATGTATTTTTTCTACATTTCTAAGGAAAAGAATCAATACAATGAAAATATTTTTGTGTTTTGTGGACAAGAAGACTTTATATTTGTGCTAAGGATATATGGACAGGACACAACTAATATTTGTTCAAAAATCTAAGGAAAGTAAATATGACTCGATTATGTACAAGATGCAATATACAATAACAAGAAAATACTGACTCTGATAACGAAAATGAAACTATGACTTAAATATGTACAAGAATTTGGTTGTAAAACTAGAAAATGACAATTAGGGACGGATCTAAGAGTAGTATCCATGGCTGAGCAAAAGTAAAAACAAAAGAAAATAAAAATGTAAAGCTAGTTCACGTGTTTGCAATCAGCTAGGTTGGATGTAAACTCCTCCTTCCTCCCTCCCTCCGGTAGTGGGATGGCTCTAATACCAAATAGATGGGGAGATAGAGGGGCATAGAGGCAAATAGATGGGGAGACAGAGGGGCATGGAGGACTGTCGACGAAAGGAGCCAGGTGGATAGAAACAGATTCTAAAGTTTTTGACATGAAAGGTGGTTTCATGACCATCTAGTCGGCACGCCATATAAAGTCAAAGCTTCCGTCAACACCACATACCCATAGAATAACCTTTCTAACATAACAGACAATTCATGTCCATATAGGCGGCATGCCATATGAAACCAAAGCTTTTAATCGACACACCACAACTTTCCTATGATTGAGCTACTCATCCATAAGGAGGGATTGATTTAGCAACAAAGCCTTCATAACCCTTAATGGGATGGATTGACTTTGAAATGTCAGCTACATATCCGGACGGTTGGCCTTTGCAACAAAGACTTTGCAACCCTCAAAGGGTCAGCATGACTTTGTTAGTCTTAGAACACATAAAATCCTTTGTCTCCTTAGTACAAGATTTTTCCGTATATGACTAAAATGGGTCTTACGGTAGCTCTCCCTGGCCTGTTACCCTCAAATATTTGCTGAACAAAGGGTGTACTAAGGTAGACCTTAAATCTACGTATTCTTTCTTAGATATCAAATCATTTTGGAAAGATATGGCATGCACTAAGCCAGTTTTATTTCATAGACATGGAAAGGACTTAGACATATAAATCGGATGGAAAAAGCCATCTTTGTTTCATATACATAGAAAGTACCTTAGAGTTCCATGTTGCAGTTGCAACAAGTACCTCACCGAAGTATTTCCATACCCCCTACTCTAACCTAAAGGATCAAAGTACCCATCTCTTTGGAAGATATAAAGCAAGAGCAAGAGATTTAAGCCAACAAATATTTTTATTAAAAATAGAGAAACTTTACAAGAGCTTCTTAGGTAGAGAGAATGATGTCCTCTACCTAAAGGCCTAGGCTTCCTTTTATAGGAGAAGAAAGCTTACAAGATAAGACTACACTATGAATAAACATGAAATAAAATAATACAATCCTATCCTAACAACTAAACTACGAGATATGCATGTTCCATTATAACTGGATAAGTCTTATCCTTTTATAAGGGATAAGCTTTATCTATTATGATGAGATAAGCCTTATATTTATTCACACTAGTCCCTACTAACATGTGGGGGCCAAATAAAAATAAATAAACTATGTTGTTGGCACGTGACAGCATGTGCAAGCAGGTGAGTCAGTAGGTTACAAGCAGGTGTATCAGCAACTTCACAGGCAGCTTGCAAGCTGTTGGATAAGCTTCTTGTCCTCGAAGTAGCTGAGTCAGCAACTTCAAAATACATCTAAAAGGGTAACTCACTGAGGAGGGTTTCCTGGAAGATAAAGGTAACCTACTGGAAAGGGTAACCCACTTATGAGGGTAACCCATATGACAGGGTTATCTTTGTGAGAAGGGTAACTAACTGGAAAAAATAACCCGCTGGAGAGGGTAACCTACTTGGAAGAGTAACCCGTTGGAGAGGGTAACTTCTTGCACATGTCATCTGACGTCATCTTTCAGGCAGTGTTGGATGGTGTCGGTGGTGATGAGTTTGGGTATCCTTCTTCTATCCACCAATCTATGTCATGCTTCTTCTTGAGGCATTCTTGTCCTTCCAAGATTCTCTTCATCAATCTGGTGAAGTAACTCCTTCTAAATAATGAATCTTCATATTCCTGTTCGGGAGCTTTCAGCCCTATACTTTAGATGGAGTTGGTGACTTTATCTCTCGTGATTTTTTATTGTGGATAATATTATTTTGTCACTCATCAAACTTCATCCTAGTAGGGATGATTATTGATGTAGTTCCAATTTCCCTATTTTGTCAGCCAGATTTCTTTTGCAATGCACCTGCTTTGTTGGAAAATGAAGTGTTGTGTTTCATAGTATTCATCTTCCAAGGAGAGTATGGACACCAAAAATCTCCAGAGAAGTGAAATTTCAGGATGAGCTTGGGCGTTGTGGCCTGTGATCCCTATAGGGCGATGCTGCATAAAGACCATTGCATCGTAGGAATCCTTGTAGCATTGAATCTAGTATCCTCGTGGCTTGAGCCACAACATGAATCTCTTTAGAGAAGGCTGGATTCAATTGAAATACCTGAAGTCATCACACTTGAACTCAATTAGAATGTAGTGCTGGTGGCACAGATACCAGAATAGCCATAGGAGTTCTTGGGAGAAGTCATTGGGTAGGGCAATGAACACATGGAAAAATGGGTACTCTGGGTGCACTCCGAACAGCTTCAAGATATATCCTCTATACTTTTTGAATACTTGAAGCTCATAGAAGTTCCTTCTTTCTTGGGTGATGAATGAATCGATGGGATCCATGTACTGGTTAAACCGATCTAGAGGGTAATCTATTAACCCAGAAGATAGTAATCCCATCGTGTTGAGTATGAGAATTTGACTAGACTGGTGCATTTTGTCTTCTCCAATGCTGGATATCAGGTAGATATTATCAGTATAGCTATCACCTGATTCTTTTTATGCATCTACTGAGAAGAGAGTGTCCTCCGTAGGTTCTTTTTCTAGCTAGAAGATAGATTCAAGGTGGTCCTCTTTGCTGAGATAGATTCCCAACTGATCAGCTATTTCGTTAAAGAGGTGGACAAATTCCTTTGACTTCTTAGCCTAAGGACAGTTTCTGGCGAAGTTTCTAGGCTTTCTGCAGATGGAGCAACCATCATTCTACTTATTGTAATTTGCTGGGCTCCATAGTTTGAAATGCCTGGTTTGCTGAATAACCCTGCTCCTATCGTCGGGAGGCCTTGGCAGTTTGAACCTTCTGAACAACAACTACTTTTTCAATCTCGTCTTGTGGTGAGGGTATGCGAAGTCGGACTTGGTGACGTGGTCATCCTAATTGCAAGATTGATCAAGGGTTGGATTGTTCTGGATGATCTTCTTCAGTACAGACCTCTTTGTGCATATGCTATCCAGATCTTGGAAGATGGCCTACTAGATATAGCCTATTTATGGGACAATTATAGATTTAAATATCTCATCCACAATTGGCATCATATGGCCTGCAAGCATATTTTATAGTAATGATACAAAGACTTGCTTCAGGCTCGGATATCCACCCAACTCAATATAGATCTTTGCCATTTTCTGGAAGTAAATATCAATAACATTTCTATCGAAAGATAGGTACTTTATCTCAAAGAGCTATTGCCAGAGCTTTTCTTATCTCTGGTCTGCATTTCCACTAAATATATCATGCAGGATCTTGATATTGAAGGTAAAGTCCTAAGATGACAGATAGGTGTTTTTATAAAAAATCCTAAGAGCATTTCACCAGTCTCTAAGTATGTTAGAGAATCTGGATGTGAACTCATATAGTATCACGTATTTCTCCCATTCAACCAGATTCTTTGTTTCCATCCAAGTGTAAAGTCCTAGATTCACTAGGGCCAAGATGAAATCTTGATGTCATCGAGAGTGAAGGTGTGAGATTCGATTCCCATGGTTTTCTTTGCCGGTGTACCTGGATCTGGCTATCTTTTTGGGATAGGGTCGTCCATCATCTCATCTTGGTCATCAACAACTTTGAAGACCTTTGATTTCTTGGAATAGTGTATGTATATTAGTAGATAGTCTTCTTTTACTATAGATTCAACATCAGGAGTATTAAGATCATTGATATGTGTTGCAGCATCATTATTAGTAGAATCAGAACCTGTGGTGTGCATTGAAGCATGAATAGAAGGAGCTTTTTCTTGTGTGCTTTCATCAAAAGTACCATCACTTACTTCTCCTCAGTTTCAAAGGCATAAAAATCATCTACAACTTTCAAAAACTCTTCTTCTGGGTTATTCATCATAACTTTTTGAGTAATGGCATTCCCAGAATCTGCTGCATCGGTCTAAGAGACCATTTGATTTGGGATGATGGAGTTTTCTTTTGTAGGGTCATCCAGATATAACCTGCTATGGAGAATATAGTTTTTGGTGGACTTCTATACTTCATCTGGTTACTCATCACTTTGTGGTTCTATACTTTGGATCTCAAAGTTGTTGTCCAAACCTATGAGTTTCGGAGTAGGAGAAGCATGTCCTGGGACCATCTTATCAGTATATCGTAGATCCTGTCGGGAATTATTCATTTGACCTGATCTTGTGCCATCTTATCTTCCTTTTGGGTTGCCATGGCATCTTTACTTTCCAAGACAAACACACCGATGTCAAACTTATACTATTCATCTGTTGGAGTTGGAATAAATAGTGTTGAATGAGGAGGGGAAGTGGAAAAGGGTTGGCCTAATCCTTATTAAGGATATGTTTTAGAAAATATGGTGGATTTCTAGGCATTTGGGAGTTTAGCACAGTCGTATTTCATAAGATGGATCTGTTCTTCCAATAAGGCCATTTTTTCTTGTTGTTGGTCAAGAAAATATAGTATTGAAGACCCTAGCAGATATTTTTTAGACTGTATAGTCTGTAGCCTACTTTTTAGTGCTATGATAAGTATGGCATGTTGAGTTGGAGCTTGACAACTTGCTGGTTCCTTTTGTTCGGCAGATGGAATAACATGAGGAAACCTTGGATCATGGTTTTGGTTATTCCTTCTGTATGAGTAATTTGGTAGAGATGCATATTTAGGACTAGAGCTGGTTTTAGATATCATGAACATTGGGGGTTCAGGATTTGATATGGATTTTGAGGGTTTTCTTGCTGATGGAGTGGACAGTGGTGGAAATTCCTGGGGTCTATTGGAGAATTCAAATGGATGTTCGATTCCTCTTTCTTCAGAAAGACTTTGGTAAGGGGTTTTTTGGAAGCCCAAATACTCATCCCATTCTAGTTCATCTTCCCCCTCATTAGAATCATTCAACCAATCCTCATGGCATTTCTAACAGTCTCAGTCAACATCCCATAGGCAGTGTCCGATAAATAGATCTTTAAACCAATGTACTATTTGCCTATCCTGACCGAAGTGTACAATTGAATCTTGATCATTCATGGCACTTTTGAGATAGCTTAACATATTCATTGTATCTGAATTCTCTTAATCTAAAAAGGTGTTAGCAAGTGTATACATATGGATCGAGAGAGATACTTTGTAATGTTATTTTGCGAATATAGGTATTGGTGACCAAAGATGTTGAGAATGAACTCTTATTATCACATAACTTCTGAGTTATGATTTAAGAAAAATCATGAGGATTTCTTCCTTTGGGACATCTTTTGAGATTTGGATACACTGGGTTGTGCCTTTGGTGGCGTCTATGGTTAGGGACAACAAGTAGTGGCCACCATGAAGGGATAATTTTTTTCTGTGGTTGTGGACTTGCCAAACTATTTGGTCGTGTAAGGTAGTTTGTATAGGGCTATAATCCAGTGGGGATTCAAGGATTTGGAATTGAAGCCTCAATTCCTTTGTGAGATATGGCTCAGAAAGAGACATGTTGAAGTTGGGGAACATGGTAGCAATGACTGTCACTAAGTCCAGTATGATTTCCAAGGTTCAAAATCTTGCATGTTGGTACTCTCTGAATCTAGTATCAAGAAGGGAAAAGTGTGACTTTATTTGGTATCCCTTCCTTCCTTTATGTGTCAAGGCAATTCGAATAGCACCAAAATGGATATGGGTAAAGCCATACCTCTTCTACCGCTGTGGAAAATCTTTCAGTATCTGCAGAGTGATGAACTGTTCAGCTGGAGTCGTAAGGACGCACTGATCAAGTTTTTTTCCTGCAAAGTATTCCTTATCTCCTTCTGGCTTTCATTGGTACAAGGAATCAATTAGCAACTCTGGATTACACTTTTTTCTAGCAAAGGCAGAGTATGGGTTTGGTATGGGTAGATATGTATAAGACAGATCTTGTTCTTCTGTCAACACATCTACTACATAAAGATAGTAATTCTTCATGACAAAATTCTGTTGATGGTTGGAGACAAGTGTAATGTTTCCAAGGATCTAGAAAAACTAGTCATAGAAGACGTAGACAGTGAAGACTTTGAGACTGACATATTTTTTTATTCTTTAGACTATAAAGTCTCGATGTATTTGTTCTATAGTTCTAAGGAAAAGACTCAATAAAATGAAAATCTTTTTGTGTTTTGTGGAAAAGAAGACTCTATATTTGTGCTAAGGATATATGGATAGGACACAACTAATATTTGTTTAAAAATCAAAGAAAAGTAAATATGACTCGATTATGTACAAGACGTAGTATACAATAACTGGAAAATACTGACTCTGATAATGGAAATAAAACTATAACTCAAATATGTACAAGACTTTGGTTGTAAAACTGGAAAGTGTCAATTAGGGATGGATCTAAGAGTAGCATCCAAGGAAGAGCAAAAGTAAAAACAAAAGAAAATAAAAATGTAAAGCTGGCTCACGTGTTTGCAATCAACAGGGGTAGATGTAAACTCCTGCTTCCTCCCTCTCTTCGAAAGTAATGATGGCTATGATACAATATAGATGGGGAGACAGAGGGGAATGGAGGAAAATAGACTTGGAGATAAAAAGGCACGGAGAACTGCCGGGGAGAGCAGCCAGGTGGCTAGCAACAAACTCCGAACATTCCAATATGAAAGGTGATTTTATGACCATGTAGACGGCACGCCATATGAAGTCAAAGCTTCCATCAACACCACAGACATAGAGACTAACCTTTTCAATATGATAGATGATTTACGTCCATATAGGCGGCATGCAATATGGATGAGTAGCTCAGTCATAGGAAAGCTGTGGTGTGTCGATTAAATGCTTTGAAACAAACTCCAAATATTCCAATATGAAAGTCGATTTCACGACCATGTAGGCGGTATGCCATACAAAGGCAAAGCTACCGTCAACACCACAGACACAGAGACTAACCTTTTCAACATGATAGATGATTTGAGCCCATATCGGCGGCATGCCATATGAAATCAAAGCATTTAATTGACATACCACAACTTTTCTATGACTGAGCTACTCATCCATAAGGATGACTTACTTTAGAAACAAAGCCTTCACTTTCCTTAACGGGATGGCTTGACTTTGAAATATCAGCTACACATCCAAATGGTTTGCCTTTGCAATAACGACTTTGCAACCCTCAAAGGGTTGGCATGACTTTGCCAGTCCTAGAACACATGAAATTCTTTGTATCCTTAGTACACGACTATTCTGTATATGACTAAAATGGGTGTTACGATGGCTTTCCCTGGCCTGTTTCCCTCAAATATTCACGGAACAAAAGGTTCACTAAGGTAGACCTCAGATCTACGTGTTCTTTCTCAGATATAAAATCTTTTCAGAACACTATGGCATGGACTAATCCAATTTCATTTCATGTAAATGGAAATGAATTAGACATCTACGTCCCGAGGACAAATCCAACTTCGTTTCATATACATGGAAAGTACCTATAGAGTTCCATATTGCAGTCGCAACAAGTACCTTATTGGAGCATTTCCTTAACCCTCTACTCCGACCTAAAGGATCTAATTACCCATACCTTTGGAAGAGAGAAAGAAAGAGAAAGAGAGTTTAGCCAAAAAACATCTTTATTAAAAATAGAGAAACATTACAAGAGTTTTTTAGGTAGAGAGAATGATGCCCTCTTCCTGAAGGCCTAGGCTTCCTTTTATAGAAGAAGTAAGCTTACCCGATAAGCTAGAGTATGGATAAACATAAAATAAAATATTATAATCCTATCCTAACAGCTAAGGGATAGGCATTATTCGTTATAACTGGATAAGTCTTATCCTTTTGGAAGGGATAAGATTTATCTGTTATGACTAGATAAAACTTATATTTATTCACATGGTGTCCTATTAACTTTTGGGGGGCCAAATAAAAAACAATACACACTATCTTGTTGGCATGTGACAGCATGTGCAAGCAGGGGAGTCAGCAACTTGCAAACATGTGCATCAACAACTTTACAGTCATCTTGCAAGCAGGGGGATAATATCCTTGTCTTCGAAGTAGTTGAGTTAGTAGCTTTAGGAAAAAAACCCATCTGGAAGGGTGACCCACTAAGGAGGGTTTCCTTGAAGATGAGGGTAACCCACTGGAAAGGGTAACCCACTAGTGAGGGTAATCCATCTGACAGGGTTTCCTTGGTAAGGAGGGTAACCCACTGGGAAAAGTAACCCACTGGAGAGGGTAACCTACTAGAAAGGGTAACCCACTAGAGAGGGTAACTTCTTGCATATGTCATCTGCCGTCATATTTCAGGCATTGTTAAATGGTGTCATCAGCGATGAGATTGCGTTTCCTTCTTCCATCCACCAATCTACGCTGTGCTTCTGCCTGAGGCATTCTTGGCCTTCCAATCTTTGATTCATCGATCTGGTGAAGTAACTCTTTCTGAATAATAAATATTTGCATTCCTGTTGGGGAGCTTTCAACCTTATACTTTTTATGGAGTTGGTGACTTCATCCCTCATGATTTCGTACTATTGCTAATATTTTTTTCTGCTCATTAGAATTCATCCTATTATGGATGATTATCGGAGTAGTTCCACTTTCGCCATTCCTTCGGCCAGATTTCTTTTAGAATGCATCTATTTAGCTAGAAAATAAAGCATTATGCTTCATAGTATTTATCTTCCATGAAGAGTATGGACACCAAAAATCTCTAGAGGAGTGAAATTTCCAATTGAGCTTGGACGTCATAGCCTGTGATCCCTATAGGCTGATATAACATGAAGACTATTTCATCATAGAAATCCTTGAAGCATCGAATCTAGTGACCTCGTGGATTGAACCACAATATAAATTTCTTTGGAGCAGGCTGGATTCAATCAAAATGCCTGAAGGCATCACACTTGAACTCCATTTGAATGTAATTCTTGTGGAACAGATACCAGAATAGCCTAAGGAGTTCTGGCAGAAAGTCATTGGCTAGTGCAATGAACACATGGCTGAAAGGGTACTCCAGGTGCACTTCAAACTACTTCAGGATGGATTCGCCATACTTTTTGAATACTTAAATATCGTAGAGGGTCCTTCTTTTTTAGGGGATGGATGGATTGAAGGGATCCACGTACTGGTTGAACAGATCTGGAGGGTAATTTGTTAACATGGAATATAGTAATCCCCCCGTATTGAGCATACAAATTTTACTAGCCTGGTACTGGTTTTCTACTCCATTGATAGATATAAGGTAGAGATCATCAGAATAGATGTTGCCTGATTCTTTATATACATCTATGGAGAAGAGATGTCGTCTATCTATTTTTCTTCTAGTGAGAAGAACGATTCAAGGTCATTCTCTTTGCTGAGATAGATTCCTACATGATTAACTATTTCTTTAAAGAGGTGGATAGATTCCTTCGATTTCTTAGCCTAAGGACAGTTTCTGGTGAAGTGGCCAAGATTTATGCTGATGAAGCAACCATCATTCTTTTTCTTGTAATTTGCTGGTCTCATTTATATGAAATACTTAGTTTGCTGGATAACCCTTCTCCTATCATTGAGATGCCCTGGTAGTTTGAACCTTTTGAATAATAACTACCTTTTTGATCTCGTCTTATAGCTAGGGCAGAAAAAGTTAGACTTGGTGATAAGGTAATTCTTGTTGCAAGCTCGATCGAGGGACGGATTGTTCTAGCTAATTTGCTTCAGTATAAACCTTTTTGTGCATATGCTATCCAAAGATTGGAAGATGGCTTGTCGGATATAGCATATCTGTGGAAAGGTTATGGATTTGAATTTCTCCCCATAATCATCATCGTATGGCCTACTAGCATCTTTGGTAGTGGTGATACAAAGGCTTGATTTGGGATGGTATCTTTACCCAACTCAAAGTAGATCTTTGCTATCTTCTGGAAGTGGATATCCATGATGTTTTTGTCAAATGATAGGCACTTCATCTCGAAGACCTGTCACCAGAGATTCTCTTGTATCTAGCTTGCATCTTCATACAATACCTCATGTAGGATCTTGATGTTGAAGGCAAAGTACCGAGATGTCAGATAGATGTTCTTATCAGAAAACTCAAGAGCATTCTAACAGTCTCTGAGTATGCTGGAGAATCTGGATGTGAATTCTAAGAGTATCATGTATTTCTCCTGCTCAGCCAGATTCTTCGTTCCCATCTAAGTGTAAAAGTCTTGTATCTGCTGGGGATAGGATAAAATCTTGATGTCGTCGAGAGTAAAGGTATGGAACTCGATTCCCATGGTTTTTCTTGCCAGTGTACCTGGATCTAGCCTTCTTTCTAGGATTAGGTCATCCATCATCCCGTCTTGGTCATCGACAACTTCAGAGATGTCTTGTTCCTTGGAATAGTCCATGTATATTGGTGGATAATCTTTTTCTATAGATTCAATTGAGGATTTAAGAGCGTCTTCAATATATTCTCACGAATTGACAAACTCCTCGCTATCTTCCACGTATCCATTGGCTAGAAAGTTATCGCCGGTGTCAGAGTATGCCTCTATATTTGATTGAATGGCAGATTATTTAGGGTTCTCTTATTTAGGGTAGGTGTAGGTAGGTGCTCGGCATGATATGGTGGGTTAGGTTATGACAAAAATGGTATTAGAGTTTAGGTTACCGGTCTCTTAGTACATGGGAAAATGTCGAGTAGAGTCCTATGAATTGATGTTTTGAAGCTCACATCAAATCTGTAGGAGGGTAGAAGTCATATAGGAATCAGTTCCAATTTTTTTCTCCCCTTTAATGCTATCTCAATGTTTTCTCCCAGAGTTAAGTCCAATTGGTATTTGGTAGATTCCAATTGGTCTATCAACGATCACAACTGGGACTGGATGGTCCCAATTGGTATCTCTTAAAACAAAAAGGTCACACCTAAACTTTCAATGAATAGAGCTGATAAGAAACATCAGAAGTGGATTGTTATGACTTGTTAGAAATGGCATTAGGTACTTGTGGTGATGCAATGAGGCATTGTAATGTATCATAAGTTTGCTTTTAGTTATTAATGTATGTTCACTTGCTTGAGATACTTAAAATTCCAGAAATGATTAGTTGATAGTGTGTGTGTTGTTGTATGATATGTAGCCAAGTAAATCGATGGACGTAAGGACCGAGTGTGATCTCAAGAGTCTATTTATTTCCTTGAGTTCATCTACAACTCATATCTCCATGATTTGGAGTACTACTTGACTTCTATCCAATTTCGTACGAACCATCAAGGTGCCTAGCAATTGGTGAAATATTTTTGAGGAGAGTGAATTGAGTAAGTAAAAATATTGATGAAAATGTTGTATTGTTAGTTTGACAAATGGAAATTGTATTAGTGGTAGTCTAAAAATAATATAAAATGCGGATTTGATTTATATTACATATAAACAAGAGGCTACTAGAGCATGCATAAAAAGAGTTTTGTGTGAAAAGGGGCCTGGGATTGGGTAGGAAAAATGAAAAGCAGATCCACGGAAGGCTACTACTACAATAGTTCCCATTACCACTGCAGCGGTACCGCTGTAACGGTAAGGTTAACCACTATAGTGTCTCCAAGCAGTAGCCTTCCAGGTAATTTTCTAATGTTTTGTGATTTTTCATGTTTTGCAAGGCGTACCTATTTTTGAAGTAATAATGTCATGACCTAAATTATCGGATTGTGCGGGCACCTATTCTAATCTACCTACATAGAACAATCCCTTACCACCCTTTAAAAAGATTTGCCCAAGTCTTAAATATAAACAAAATACCAATCCTTATTACCACAGATTTTTCCAAAGTTAAATGCGGAGTGAAAACTACCCGAAAGACTTTGGCTAAATAGGTACAAGAGCTTTTAAAAAAAGAAAGATAAAAACTGGACATAACTTCTACTATGAAGGAGAGGAGCATAGGACGATGAAGAACTATCTTCTCTAAGCATTAAACAGATAGTGATTCTTGCGACCAGACAATAACCTAGAAGGGTATAGTAAGAGTAGTATCAGTTTAAACAACACATACTAGAAGGTATCATCGAACTACTAGGGTTAGATCATATAAACACAATAAAGAAATCACAAGAAGAAAGCATGTCAACTTATATAATAATTTAATTCATATAACTTTCATCCACTTTTGCTATCTTTGTCCTTTGTTTTAACTACGAGTATTTCCATTCGTATTTCTATTGACATTCATCACCTTTACCTCAAGTGTCATCCATTATGACTCTTACTTGTTTAACCCTAATAGTAATTATAAGCCAATTTATTTCACTTATACATCAATGATAAATGATACAATTAACCATAACCTTGTAACTCATACAATCGTGAACACCTTAACACTATCTTTACATTAATTATAATTACCATTTAGCCTTTCTCAAACAACACCAAATAATTTAGTCAAGTGTAGTCAATAAAGACATTAACCTAGTCAAGACATAACCATAAATCATTAACCAAGTCAACAACCAAGACTCAATAACAATAACATAGACTTTATATCAATTACCCATGTAAGTAGACAATAACAAAATATGTGCCATTATTTTATATCCTTAGCCTAGACCACTCAAAAATCAAGTATAATCAAAAATAACAATATTGATCACACATCCCGATTCTCTTATGGAACTAAATATATAAGTATAAATCCCGTGAAGATGTTAAATACCGACACACCCCACTATAATAAGTATAAATCCTATAAGGATGTCCAAAGATTGCTACATCCCACAATAATAGTATAAGCCTATAAAGATGTCCAAATATTGGTAGATCTCACAATAATAAAGAATATCACAAAAATCACAACCACACTTGTAGAATCCATAAGTATTTAATATAACCTTATTAGATGTGATTAGCACTTAGGATATCATTCAACTATTTACTTTCTTGAAAATGCATTGCAAAAAGGAGACAACCACTCCAACACTTGGTCCAAACTTAAGTTAATCAATTCATGTAAACAAAAATTATTCTTCAACATGTGAAATAACACATATTACCAATGGTGAACTAACAACTCATCGTTCAGGCCTCATGTATTACAACATGCCCAAAGATATATCCATGGCTTATTCAGGTAAGCACTACCAAGCCATATTCATTAAATTCAATATTCATTTTAGGAGTGCACATTGAACCAAAAGGAGTCTAAACTCAAGTTCAACAAACAAAAACCCATTCAGTAATACAATCCCCTTTATTCATATCGAGACCAAGATTCCACTATTAATTAACAACTCTTTCATTCAACTCATTACAAGTTTCAAATCCCAACTCTATTAACCAATCATTCAATTCTATTCAACTTATAATCCAACATTAGTCATACACCTTTTTGCCTTTTACCTCCTCACCCTTAGCCTAACTAGACCTTAGTCTCTTAAGTTAAGTCACCAGTTCCTTATACCCCAACCAGTTTTTTATCACTAACTTTAACCATGATTATTCCATATTCCAATACACATAATACAAAGTTTACCCTTTTATGGTAATTAGGCAAAACTACTAGATTATGAGATCATGCAATCTCCTTATAATTTATATTCATATAATTCATATTACAATACACCATGGAGTCATACAAACACAAATCACCCATAAAGAATTCATACAGTAGCATAATAATACACCATTAGGTCCTTATTTTATTAACAAGGTAAACTTCACCGTAAACAAGATATAAATATAATACCACCACCTTCCCCAATATTACCCTAACTTTATAAAATTTTAACCAACCAAATACCATGCTCATAGGCCTAAGAATGATTTCAACCGTCAAATCGATATTATGATATGATACTAACCACAGTCTGCTACTTATAAACCATATCCAACCTAGATTCCAAGTTGTGCCAATAAGTAAGGTATACTATGGATAATCCTCCTTCTTTGTCATATTTCTGAAGGCTAATCATCTAACAAACAACTTTATAAATGTAATTAATAAAGTACTCTTTAAACAAGTACCTTAGAAATTCAAGCCCACTAGTTCTACCTTTAATAACGGTCTACAAGTGACATGACCTGAACCACAACCTAGTCGTGTCGGGCATCTCAAATCTAACCGGGATCGAAGACCGTCCCCAATACCCAATCATAACCGCCTCGCACCCTATGTCGGATGAATTACAAACATATAAAAAGATAAAACAACATTAATTGAAAGATATTCAATAAAGTCCATAACCATACCCAACGAAATATTCGACCAAATGTTTAATTGGTGTCATCCCCAATGCCATTACAAATACCAAGGCTGGCATCAATACCAACATCGTCCATGCCCATAGTTGTCCAATAGAGCCTCTATCCAAAATTGATAACATCAGATCGGGACATTCCCCTAGCCATAACAAAAATCAAACCAAGGTAATAACAAAAACAAAAGAAGTCCATAGCATAAAATGGAGCCTTCCAGAGTATGGACGCTCACTACTGCAATCTGACTCTAAGTGGTCCCCAAATACAAGTCACTGAGCAGGAGGAGTTTAAGTGGTCCCCAACCTCAAACTCTAACTTCCTATTCCTCACACCCATATAGGACTTTTTTGTGACATTGGGTGGATTTAAGCCTATCTCGAATCACCTTTACGTTCTCCCTCCAGACTAAACATATCCACCTCATCAACCTCAAACCAAAAAATAAGAGACCTACACCTCCTACCAAACAAGGTCATAAATAGAGCCATTCCAATACAAAAGTGGTAGCTATTGTTGTATGTAAACTCTATAATAGGAAAAATGCTCAACCCAACTACCACCATAGTCAATCACGCAAGCACATAGCATATCTTCCAATGTATGAATAGTCTTTTCTACTTGTCCATCCAACTACGGGTGAAAAAAAGTACTAAGACTTACATTGGTCCCTAAACCTTTCTTAAATAACTGCTAAAAGTGAGATAAAAACTGTGTTCCATGATCAAATATAATAGAAAAAGGTACCCCATGCAACTTCACAAACTTATGGAGGTATAACCTTACATAATCCTCAGCCAATAAATTAGCACTTATTGGCAAAAAGTGAGCAAACTTTATCATCCTATCAGTGATAACCCAATCAAATCGAACTGATTTCAAGATTGAGAAAGACCGATAATGAAATCCATGTTGATCACTTCCCATTTCAAAACAGGAAACTCAATCTCTTGATATAATCCTCTGGGCCTCATTTGATCAACTTTCACTTGTTGGCACACCATGCACTTAACCACAAAACTAGACAGATCCCGCTTCGTATTGTTCCACTATTATATCTCCTTAAGGTCATGCTAAATTTTCTTCGAACCAGGATACATAGCATAGCACAACTCATTCACCTCAGCTAAGATCCTCTCTTACAAACCATATATATCGAGAATACATAACCTCTCATAATATCGAAAGGTACCTTCACTACTAATCTTAAATGCTATCACCTTCTGTCCACCTACATCACCTTTAATCCTCATTAAGATAGGATCTAACACTTGCTTCTCCTTTACTTTAGCACTAAGTGATGACTGCACCACCTCCTGCATAACCATACCACCATCCTCAGTGTCTAAGAGATAAAATCCAAGGATAGCCAAATAGTGATTATATTTCACCAACTCCCACTTCCCTTTATCCACATGAGCTAGACTTCTTATGGATAACCAGCTAAGAGAAACAACAACTATATTAGCTTTACCTGGATGGAAGTGAAGACTCATTTCATAGTTCTTGAGAAGCTCAAGCCATTTTCTTTGCTTGAGGTTAAGCTCTTTCTGAGTAAACACATTTTGCAAGCTCTTATGATTGGAAAAGGTATCCATATGCATGACATATAGATAATGATACAAGATTTTCAACACAAATACCATAACCAATATTTCCAAGTCATGAGTTAGATAATTGTTCTCATGCACCTTCAACTGTCGAGAGGAATAAGCTATCACCTTTCTGTACTGCATCAAAATGCAACCAAGTCCCATATGGGATACATCACAATAGACTACAAAACTGCTAGTGTCTTCAGGCAAGGTCAAGATCAGAGCTGAAGTTAGTTTATCCTTGAGGTTATCAAAACTACCCTCACAAGCATCCAACCATAAGAACTTTTCTTTTTCTGAGTTAACTTAGTCTATGAGGTATCTGTAGAAGAAAAACATTCCAAAAAACTCCTATAGTAACTAGCTAAATAAAAAATTCTCTAATATCTGTTAAACTCATGGGTCTAGGACACCTCTCAACCACTGTAACTTTCTGTGGATCCACCATGATCCCTCACTAGAAATGACCTGACCAAGAAAAGTAACAACATTCAACCAGAACTTACATTTTAAAAATTTGGCATATTATTCTTTTAGGGTCTTCAACACTATATAGAGGTGATTAGCATGATCCACCTCACTCATAGAGTACACCATAATATCATCTATGAACATAATAACGAACAAATCTAGAAACAATTAAAAGATTCGATTCATCAAGTCCATGAATGTCATTGGGGAATTAGTCAACCCACAATACCTAACTAGAAACTCCAAATACCCATATCGAGTGTATAAAGTAGTCATAGGGATATCCACCTCCCTAATCTTTAACTGAAGATACCCGGATCGAAGATAAATCTTGGAGAAAAACATAGCACCTTATAGCTGATCAAAAAAATCTATCCTTGGAAGTGGGTACATATTCTTTACCATCACCTTATTCAACTATCGGTAATCAATGCACATCCGAAGGGAACCATCCTTTATACGTATGATTAAAACCAGTGCACCATATAGAGACACACTAGGACCAATGAAACCCGTCTAAAAGATTCTTCTGTTGCTCCTTCAGCTCTTTCAAGTCAGCTGGAGTCATCCTATATAGAAGGATAAAAATCGAATGAGTGTCTGGAATAAGACCAATCCCAAAATCAATCTCTCTATCGGGAGGAATACTAGGAAGGTCATTAGGGAAGATCTCAAGAAATTAATTCACCACCAGGATGGAATGCAAGAAAGGATACTCTGAGTTAGAATCTTTAACCTGGACCAGGTGATGGAGACACCCCTTGGAATTAATCTTTGAGCTCAAAGATATGATATGAACATCCCCCTAAGAGCTAAGGAACCACCTTCCCATTCAATAATCATCTCATTAGGGAATTTAAAGACAACCTTATGATTTTAACAGTCTAAAAAAATATAGTATGAGCATAACCAATTCATCCCCAATATGACATAAAAAATAACCATTTCTAATTCAAATAGATCCACCAGAGTCTCCCGACTACCCACAAATACCACACAACCCCTGTAGATTCTTCTAGACACGATAGAGTCACCCACCAGGGTAGAAATAGAAAAGAGTCCAAAATACACTCAGGATCAAAGACAGAATACACAACCATAAATAGAGTTACATAAGAAAGTATGGACTCTGGATCATGTAAATAATACAAATCATGGGAAAAGAGTTTCAACTTACTAGTAACAACATCGAATGATGTCTCAGACTCCTGACGGCTAGTAAGAGCATAGAGTTGGTTCTGACCAGTGCCAAAACTAGATGGTGCACCCTTTGGTTCCAGAACTAAGAAAGAGGCAACATGAACCATGTTTGTCCCAGAAGCAACCTTACCAACATGAAAATTTATAAGAATATGCCCTACCTGACCACAGTTGAAGCACTTGTCCCTTCCTTCATCACAAAAACCTAAATACAAATGCCTGTAAAATCTACAGAGAGGATATGATAGAGATAACTGGTTCCTACTAGCCTGAGATTGGGCACCCTGTGCCCTATAATTATCGCTAATCTGAAAAATCCTGTCACTCAACGGCTTTGGGTAGGGAGCACTAGCCATAAAAAAAGACCCAAAATTGCTCCACTTCTTCTTGGGCCATTTCCTACCATCCTTGCCACTCTGCTATTAGCCACCATCTTGCTCAAAAAATCTAATCTTCTTGTTCTGCCTTTCACTAACCTTTACCTTCTTTTTTTTCTCTTTCTCTACCTGCCGCATATACACAACAAATCTAGAAATATCGATGTATTTGTTTAACAAGGCAACCTTAATCTCTAATATCAAGTCTTAAGATAATTCAAAAGTGAACTTCCTAATTCTAGACCTCATGCTAGAAACCAACTCTGGAGCATACCGAGATAACTGGGGAAACTTCAAGGCATACTCTATGAATAATATATTGCCTTGTTTCAAGTTAACAAACTCTTCTAACTTTGCTTCCATTAACTCCCGAGAAAAGAAACGGTCTAAAAAAGCACTAGAGAAATTATCCCACAGGGCTGACTTAGCATCATCACCCCTAGTTTGCTCCCATTCCTCATACCATTGGTATGCCATATCTTTCTATTGATAGGAGGTAAATTCCACACCCTCCTTAATAGTAGCATGCATAATGCAAAAGATCTTTTCTATCTCATCCACAAAAGTTTAAGGATCCTCCTTAACCTTAACACCAGTGAACACAAGAGCGTTAAACATCATGAACTAGAAAACCCTTAAAGTCTCAAAAGATGGAGTAACAAAATAATCATGCTCAGCCTGAGGAGCTACCAATTGCGCCAACATATGAACAGACTGACATAACTCAATATTCTTCACATCAGCCTGAGGATCTCGAGAAGGGTTGGAGGGGACCAGTTGAACTCCGGGTGAAAAATAAGGAACTGGACCCCTAGACTGGGTCTGGACCCCATAAGTAGGATGGGTCCCATAAATATTATTCTCAGGTAGGAAAGAGGAGTTTCCATGATCTTTAGATCATCGAGGAGGCATGATCTTAAAAGTGAACAAACAAGAATAAGAGAAGATTTTAGGACATTAGACTCTACAGCTGGAAAATCAAATACAAGAAAAAAAACACTCCTAACTGCCTTGTAGCCTCTCCCTTATGAGTGTGGAATGCTACATACCCTTAAAAGAGACTCTACACGACATGACTTTGTTGGAAATCCAATTGACCATGGACCTAGGTCTCTGATACCAATCTGACATGACTTAAAATGGGTCCTAGTTGTGTTGGACATCTCAAGTCTGACCGGGATAGGAGACTGCTCCCAATACCCAATCATAACTTCCCTGCACCTTATGTCAGATGAATTTCAAACATATAACAAGATAAAGCAATAGTAATTAAAATAAATTTAATAAAGTCATTAACTATACATAAAAAAATATCCGACCAAATGTCCAACCGATGTCAACCCCAATGCCAATACCAATACCAAGGCTGACACCAATATCGACACCTCCTATGCCCATAGATGTTAGGCAAAACCTCTATCCAAAATTGATAATATTTGGTCGAGGAAGGCCATCGACCCTAGCCAAAACCAAACCAAGGTAATAACAAAAATAAAAGAAGTCCATAGAATGAAATTGAGACTTCCAAAGTATGGAAGCTCATCACTTTAATTTCACTCCAAGCTATCCTCGAATCTAAGTCACTGAGCAGGATGAGTAGTATGCCTAGTTTCTACATCGTGTGGGGATACAATGCCTAAATACGATTAACGAAATGAACGCTAGCATGTACTCAAGAATAAGGATAAAATAAGGACAGTAATTCAACACCAAAGTAAACAACCACATACAATCACATAGATACATAAATAGACCATGTCGGGAAAAGAAATCAGGTTTAGCATATATTTAAAACCTTAACCCAGAATGTGTAGCTTTACCATTGTAATCCACCAACGGGCTATATGGGTCTAGTGTTACCCCCTAAATGGGCCCTAGTACGTGTAGCTATATGAATCAAAGATATCATAGGGGCCGGGGATTCCTATGTACCCTTCGCTCTCTATGATATATATATGTAAGTAAAACTTGGGGGATTCCCATGTACCCCACAAGCATATGGTCACCAAGACCAACCTTCATGTCAGCAAACATGAGTGAAATACCCTGGGTTTTGGTAATTGCAAATTCCTGAGTCCTGAACTTTCTGTGCATTATACGACCACATCATACCACTCGTATGGTGTGGGTACGATTGGGAACCTTAGTCGTATGCTGGTCAGTGTGATACTATCCAAGTTCTATTAAATATATGAAAATACTCCATAAGATTCGTATGAATATGATATGAGTAGTATAATATTATTTGTATGCTGTCCAGTGTCCAACCCCTTTGATTCTGTCTAGGGTACGATTTGAGGGTACTTTCCATATGATAATGGTATGATTTGGACAAGGAGAGTCGTATGTTTGATAGATTAATGGAGTCTAATTTTATTTTATGGGTATGAGTGGAGGGTACCACTCATATGATATGGGTACTAGTGGAGGAGTCCAACCGTACTCTCACCTGCGGGAATTTTATAATTTAAGTTAGGGGTATTCTGGATATTTCCCTTCTTCTATTAATTTTACTCCATGACTTAAAACACTATTAAGACTTTATTTACCCTATTATTCCTAATAAAAAAAACCCTTAAACACTCTGAAATCTCTCTCAAGTGTTTGGTTCAAGAAAGAGGCTAGGGTTTCCTCAAGGTGATTCAATTAGAGGCTTTCAAGGGAAAAACTCTCCGTCTTCTTTAGTATCTAAGGAATTTTGCTCCTTCCTCATTGTTAGTTCAACTAAAAGCATGTTTTAGTGGATGGTTTTCATGTAAAAATTATGATATTGTTTTGGGTTTTGAAATAGATGTTGGGGGTTTGGTTGTTTATCATTGGATAACATTTTCCCATGTCATTCTTATAGTTTTAATGTTATATTTATGGTTTTTAACATGTAATTGCATGGGAATGGTTAATTAGTTCTTGTTTTTGGTTTACAAACTATATGCCCTCAACATATTTGTTAAAATTCCTATGAGAATGGTTTTATCACATAGCTGGACTATTATTGAAAACTTTGCATTTCATAAAATGGTAATGAAACAAAAATTGGTTTTAATAGTTTTAAATGTATTGTAAAGGCCTTGGTGGCCATTATAATGGTTTATTTAGAAACTTTGGAGTCAAATTTTGTTAATGGTTTTGGTATGGAATAATGGATAGACTTGCAAGCTCTAGTGTTGGTATGGCGATACTAATGGTTAATGCCTAATAAATAAGACTCCTTAATAAATGATTGATTATGTGTGAGTGGTTTTAATATGTTCTTAAAGAGGTATGTGTTAGCAAAGCTATGGAAGGTAGAGGTCCCGAGGGGACCAATACTGAAAACTAACATTTGCCGATGTGAGGTTTGGTCTTGGTGACCATGATCATGATGTCACACTTATATTTGGGATATGTAATAGTCATCTCAGGTTTTCTTCTCTAGTTCATGTGGCTAACATGCACTAGGACCCTTTTAGCAGGGGGATTTAAACCCATATCGCCCATGGGTGGTTTTAGGATGACAAAGCTACACAATCCCAGGTTAAAGGTGTTAAATGCATGCTAAACCCGATACCCTTTCTAGCATGGTATATATGTATATCTATGTATGTGGATGCATTTGGTTATTTACTTGGTGTTAAATGTCAACACTATTTTGTCCTTATTCCTGAGTACATCCTAACATTCAACCGCTAACCCATTTTTGTGTGTTGTATCCACTCGCGATATAGAAATCGACCATACTAATCCTCCTTCTCATTAACTAGATTCGGGGACAACTTATGTCAGATTCAAGTGTCGATCTTCCATACTCCAAAAGACTCTATTTTATGCTATGGATTTCTCTACATACTCTATTTATTTCTTGGACTTTGGTATTGGCTATGGTTTGGGGCATGTATCGATCGAATGTTGTTTTGATTTTGGATAGAGGCTTTGTGTGACTACTATAGGCATGGGCAATGTCAATATTGGTTTCAACCTTGGATTTGGTATTGGTATTGGGGATAACACCGTCTAGATGTATTTTACTTCTGATTATTCTATTCTAACTTTTTATATGCTCAAAATTCATCAGACATAAGGTGTAGGGCGGTTAAGGTTGGGGAATTCGAGGTGGTCTCCGGTACCCAATTGGGATTGAGGCACCAATCACGACTAGGCCCTGGTTTGGGTCGTGTCAATAAGTTCCTAGAATACATCTATTGAACTCACACCTTCATGGTTAGCTATCACAACTCACCATTATTTCCCAATTAAAACATTTAGCACATAAACAAACCACCTTTTTAAGGAGTGCATTATCAAGGCATTATGAAGTGGTATCGTCATATCGACTATAACTTGCAAGCAATATCACTAGCCAACACTTAGGGCCCATGTACCTCACAAGATCTCCAATTAAACCAAAACCATTGACACCAAGGACTTTCAAATCCATTTAATATCAACCAAACCAGTATAGGTTCCATTACCATATTATGCAATGCAAAGATTTCAAGAATAGTTAAACTATGTGACAAAATCATTCCCATTGGCATTTTAACAAACATGTTGAGGGAATCTAGTTCCAAAACCTAAAAACAAAATATCAATAGACCATTCCCATGTAACCACATGTTCAAATCATAATTATAACATTAAAAAACATAAGAAAATCATGGGAAAACATTATCAAACCATGAACAACAAAAATACCCAACATATATTTCAAATAAAAAATAAATCCATATCAATACCATGAAAACCATAGATTAAAACATGCTTTTAGTTGAGCCAACCATGAGGGAGGAGTAATATGTCTTAGACACCAAGGAAGAAGGATAGATTCACTCTTGAGAGCCCCTAATTAATTGCATTGTAGAAACCATAGCCTTTTCTTGAAACAAAAGCTTGAGAGAGATTTTAAGGATGTTTGATTTAGAATAATAGGTCAATAAGGTTGCAAAAGGTGTTTTACGTCATGGTTATAAAGAATTTAAGATGGTAAATGTCCAGAATACCCCCAACTTAAAACTGTAGAAAACTCGTAGCTGGGTATGAGTGGACCCTCTAATTCGTCACCATAACATACGAGTGGTACCCTTAAGTCATCATTAAATTAGAAAGTTGGGCACCACATTCTGTCCAACATATGAATTCCTTGCCAACCCGTCACCATACCATACCACCAGTACCATATAGTTGTACCCTAAGAAGAACATCATGCTATAGACACTAGACAACATACGATTGGACCCTAAGCCTCTCATCACAAGACCATATGAATTGTATGGAGTCTATTGTATCTGGGACAGAACATGGACAACAACACATTGTAAAATATACGACTAGGGTCCCTAGAACCGTACCCACACCATACGACTTATATGGTGGGTCAATACAAGGTAAGTGAGTTCAAAATATAGGAAATTTCCAAGGGCCGAAACCTAGGGCATTTCAAAAAGCTTACCCAAGAGTCAATTAATCATTAAATAGTTCCTTCAATGTTAGCCCAACTCCATTAATGGAGTTTTAAAGCTTAAAATCCCAACTTTACTAAATTTAAGGTCCCCAACTATCAACTTTACTATGTTTGAACCATAATTTCATACTAGAAAAAGTTAATTCAAAATCAAAAATAAATTTACGGCGAAAATACGTATACCCATGGATTTTCCCCATAAATTCATGAACCTAGGGTTCTAAACCACAACTATTTTTCCATAGTTTTCGCATATTGTTGATTCTAGGAGATGAACGGATTAATAAATAGTAAAAAGGAATAAAATTCTTACCTCATTGAATGATTTCCACCCAAACCAAGAGAAATTTGTCCGTCTAGGGCTTACGAATGCTTTTTTTGTGTTTGGGGGGCCAAAACCCGTCAAAATAAGGTTATAAACTATTGTTGCATCTCTATAGAGACATGTATTCCATTGTAGTGATGTTTCTATAGAGACTTGAACACACTACGACACCCTCAACTTTTCAACAAAAAAAGTCTTTATTAAAATAGTCATATCTTTTTATTTAGGAGGTAGATTCACAAACAAGCAATTGCGTTGAAAAATAGTTAGTGATATTTAATTTGGTGAGTATTGGTCCCCTAACTCCTTATATTTTAGGATGTGTACTCATTTAAAGTTGACCCTAGTTTAAACTTAGCCTAAAACAAAAATAGTAAGGACACTTTAAATAAACATTGTGCAAGAGATTTTATATGACCTTAGTAAATAACACTACATTCCCATAATAAAGAATTGATACTATCAAATATTATGAATGAGATTTGTATAGCTTTACAATAAATTTTTTTAGTAATGCCAGAATTGAGCATGATAAATAAAATTATAGAAATTAATTTGACATACGCTATAAGCTAAAATGATTATTATTAAAAGTATGATAGTGATAGATGTTCTAAAATGCAAGAAAATACAAGAAATAAAAGGGAAATTATTGTTACAATCCCCAAAAATGGTAACCCAAATCCAAATGTACTTAAAACATAAAAGTGGGGGTATCTTACTGGTGACACTGTCCCTGAGGCCAAAGAAATTTGAGACCTCCTTCTTCTCTTCCATGACACTAAGGAAGGAAAACACCTTGACATATTTTCTAGGAAGAGTTGGTAACTTATTGGGAGGAGAGGTTCACCCAAACATCACCTGGACCACTCTTCACATTCTCACAAGCATGTGGTCAAGGAAGCGATGCTTTTTTTTATTCAGTTCTCGTTGAAACTCCACATAAGTCTAGGATGGGTCTAGTAAGGCAGTAGAGGTTGAAGGATTCAATCTAGGAGAGGGAAGATAATACCTCTCTAAATAGCCCTAAATTGCAGCAAGATCGACCTTTTACTATTGAGATATGTGGGAGCTTGAGTAAAAGAGGTAATTCCCTCTTGAATGCCCCTATCTCGCAATGGGTTACACGTTAACTCGAAGTCATCCATAATGTCCTAAATTTTTTGAAGGTGTTTTCCTTATCACATAGTGCAGTGACCAAGAAAAGCAAGAAAATATATCTTTCTAACTTCTTTCGAGCATAAAAGTACTACCACTTACCCATACTATGCGCCCCACATTCATGTGGATCTCTACAAGAGAACATGCCACCACTTTGTCCTGGTGGAAGGACACATTTGTGACATTTCCCAAAGGATGAATCCTTTGGAAGACACACATCACTTGGTCAAGAAATAGGTGCTATTTATCCCTCTACCACTGGACTATTTCACCTTGACAGGTTGTCCTTCCAGTGCTAAGAACTTGATTACCCACTCTATATTTAAAGTCAAAGTATTTGCCTCAAAGGCAATATTAAAAGAGTTTCAACACCCAAAAAAGTATTATTGATGGTGGCCATATCCATTAACAAATTCTTGGCTCAAACATAGAAAGTGAGAGGAGGTACCAACCAGTCCATAGTAGGGAGGTTAGCATAAAATACCCGAACGACCTCCATATTATTTTGAGCGATAAGTTCAATTAGCTTTCCCAATCAAATAATTTCAATTGGTTGTAGAATACAAACAACTCTTCCTCCACATTTGTCATCACCATGCCTTGCTCGAGAAGGAAATCCCTATTATGCAACTTTTTTTCATTATGGTTACAATATTCAATATTGGGAAATCTGCAGTGGGAAAGTTATTTTTGAGCCATGGTAATCCTGTAAATACCACAAAAACTAGTTTAGAACCTATCGGGTGTTAGACCTCATAAAATTTCAACTATTTTATTTTTGACCTCCTAGGTGCGTAGTATCAGTTTTGACTTATATTATGTTTAGGATGTTAAAAGGGTGTTTTAGGATAGTTTTGGAATTTTGGAATGGGTTCGGGTTTATTTTTGGACCCCGAGTTAGTGAGCCTATGCAATAGTGGTGTGCCAAAAAGGTTAACCTCTACAATAAAGTTGTGGCATGGAGGCTACCCTTCATGACAACAACATGCCACACTGCTATGTTAATTATATCTAGTTTTTATTTTTTCACTTGTGGTGAGGGACTTTTGGTCTTTTTAACCCTTACATGACTTTATAGTATTAAAGTCTCCCTTTTTCTTTAGTCTTAAAAGATCAAAGCCATTCATTTTCCTCTTTAACTCAAAACCCAAAAAAGTTTAAGGGTTTTACAAGGAATTCACCATCTAAGCTCCAAAATTCAAATTCTCTTCAAATTATTATATTTTCAGGCATGTTCTCATCCCTAACTTGTAATTTTACATTATGGCATCTATTTAATCAAAATTCATATGTTTTAATTGATGGGTTTGAAATTAGGTTGAAGGGTTTTTATTGTTATTAGTTGAACTTTTCTTCCCATAGTTTAAATAGATTATTCATACTTTAATTTATGGTTTTTAGGACTGTATAGGTGCATTATTTTAATGTTTGGACTAGGAGACACAGGCTTCCCCAAATTGGATAAATTTTGGCTTGATAATGACATTAACCTCAACCACTTCACAATCTTAGTTTAAATATGGTTATTCAAATAATTTAAATTATTTTTGAACCCATTGTATTGTATTAAAGGATAAATGGATATAAATGGATTTGGACTACTTAAGTGGCCATGGCTTGGATTTTAAATGGAACGCGAGAGTTAGTTTGGTTATATGGGTTGGTTTGGCATAATTGAATTAGCTTGCAAGCATATTAGTTTGACAATACCATGTTGGGAAATGGATTAATAAATGACTCTTGGGTTAATGGGTGGTTTATGTTCAACTGTTTTAATTTGGGCATAAAGGGAATTGTGTAGCTTACCATAAAGGTGTAGGTACTGGGGGGATCAACACTGGAAACCACATTTGTCAACGTTGTTATTCCATGTGACCGTGTGCTTGGTGCACACATTATATATATATATATTTTGGGGCTATAGCCTTGATGACTTTAGCCTTTTCTTAGTTTTTTCTTAGTTCATGTGACTAAAACATACTTAGGCCCTTCTAGCAAGGAGAGATGGACCCATATAGCCCATAGGTGCCACTAAGATGGAGCGAGCTACATAGTTTAGGTTAATACTTTAAACTATCATGGTCATGAACCTTATACCTATCCCGACATCCTATACATATGTTTATGAATGTGGTGCATATAGTTTATGACTGGATTTTTTGTAATTGTATTATTTTCTCCCTATCCCCTGAGTTACAAGCCAGTGCTCTCCACATTGAACATCCCTGGATTCTGTATCATATAATAATATATGGTCTAAGAGTTTTTTCATTACTCGTGTGCAGCATTAGGCGGAGTGGTACGTCAGCTGAGTTGTTGTGAAGTGGTGAGCCTCTATCTTTCGGAAAGATCTTCCATTTTATTTGTCTTCTTTTTAGATTTTGGGAAATGTGACTTTTGTTTTTCATGGTTGGGGGCATGTCCTAACCTTAATTGGTCTTCTATTTTTAGAGGCTTTTGTGGAAAAATGTGGGTTTGTTGTTTTTTTGACTCTTATTTTCATTAAAGTTATCTGTTCATCTTATCATTATATGTGGTTGGCTTCCACTGTATTCGTTTATTATGTTCATATTGTTGGTCTAAGGGGGTGGAATCCAACTCATGGTGGGCTTGAGATACCCATCATGACCATGCCTTGGTTTGGGCCGTGACATTGGGATCCCAAGAGAGGGAAGGAAAATTAAAAATTTTAAAAACAATAAAAACTAAAATTTATTACCCAATACCACATCAAGAGTTAATTAACTACTGTAGTTGTACCACTTAGGAAAAATTTACTTCTGCAGTGGAAAAAGTTATTGCTTCAAAGGTTCATTGTCATCAATCCATCAACTTTCTCTCTCATGGCAAATTTTGGCTTTTCTCTATATTTTTTAAAATTAAGTAAAGATCGGGAATAGGGAAGTGTGTGTGAATTTTTCACTAAAATAGGGGAATGGAACACCTTAAATCCAACCTTTTTTGAAGAGAAATGATTGGAGAAGATGACCCTTTATCTTTCACCACTCCCATAGCCATAATCTACCATGAACTACATAATTTTATGCCCCAAACACTGTAGGAGCATTGATAACAACATAAGAGGACTTATCATGTCATCTAACATGTTCAATAACACATCAAAATCAAGTTCAAAAGTTGCACCAACACACTAATTGAAAAATACCTATTTTAATTGAAATTTCTATAGTCTATAATAAGAAATATATAGAGTACGTAGAAGAGGCAAAGAAAATACCTTGAACTAATCATTAGAGAGGGATTTTGTAGAAAGAGTTAAGAGAATTTGGAGAGAATAGCATAATAAAAGGGGGAAATAAAATTTTCCCTTTTTAACTAATGCGAACCGCTACTGTGGTTGGCTTTTGCTACAACATAAACTAACCGCTACAACGATAAAATTTTTATGAAACCAATTTCATTTGAACTTTTCATGTGTTGTTGTGTTGTACACATTAAGGTAATCATAATAGGAAACTATCCCATAAATTTATTGAGTACATAGACTTAAAGAAAATGTGAGAATGACTATAGGGCATAGATTAGGCAATACTTAGTGGTCGCTCACTAGGGAGCATGGATGTGCAATGAGCTAGAATACATTAAAATAATTCTCCTAATGGCTTATTATAGTTATAATCTTTTGAGTACTCATGTATATCTCTAGACCTCACCCTTAGAACCGTTCAAGGACAAACAATAGGTAAATTAGTATTTAATGTTTTGACCAAAACTGTTGTTATGTTCAAAAATACCCCAAAAATAATTCACTATAAATAATAGGCTCAAAATGAACCCACAAAAATTAAATTAGTGTGGGAAGATGAGGCCCAAAAAAAGTTAGGCTGGACATTCTTTAATCGCTACAATGGTCGGTTAACTGCTGTAGCGGTAGATAGAAGTAACCCAACCAAGGAATTTTTAAAAATCATCTTTCTCTTTATTTGCCTAGGTCGCCTTTTCCTCCCAAAAAAAGTTTGAAAAACCCTGTCTTCCTACCATAAGATTTCAATGGCTAAGTTTCATGAGGGCCATTTTGAGGCATAACCAAAGGGAACTCCATATTGGAATACACTTTGCATGTCTGGGACAGCTCACTACTCTCTAACATAGTATGTTTCACCTAGGCAGTATGTTATGGTTTACTTTGTAGATACTAAAATTAGGCTATATGTATCTGACACTATTAATAATATTGGTAGTTTTATGCATTAAGCCTTTGAGCATGAAGATTGGATGAATGAACCCTTTTAAAAATGTGATTAGCTTAAATATATTGTATTATTATACATTATATTTATATTTTAATTATGGCATGAGATAGAAGAGTGGTAGAGTGAATATGTGTAGCTTAACATTTTTAGGAATTGAATAAAGTGAAGAGTTAAGTATGACAGTGAGAGATAAAAAAAGGGGAAATTAAATAAACTTGATTAATTCTAGAAGTCATAAAAAATGGATTGCACTTAAAAAATAGGTTAAATGGTGAAGTATGGAAAGTTGGGGTTGGTAATTAGTATTAGTAAATATTGTGACAGATGGCGGACATAGATGAGTAAATTTTTTATGGAAAAAAAGATTTTCCATTAGAAGTGGTTTTTAAGATTAACGAATAATATGAAAATGTCAAGTTGGGATATGGATAGAAAAAATGTGGTGATAGCGACGTGAACTTGGGTTATGGAAGCCTCGTAGGGGTGTATGGTATATGATAGTTCTGAATACATATGCATATATTACGGTCTCTAATTAAAATAAGCTGTGATTTTGTTGTCATAATTAGTCTGGCTTCTCCTGTGCTTGTTCTTGAACTGAACATTTGTGATTGTCTCTTTGAATTACTTATCACTTATTGATTTTATGCATATATTCATATGAATTATGATGATATAATGTGATGATGAGTTTGGTACCACATCGGTATGGATATGATTTGTTGTGATATAGTTTGGGTACCACGCCGGTATGATATGATGTTGATGATGCTGACGAGATTTATGAGAAGAGATAATGAGAGATTATACACACATCTTACATACTTGAACTAATCATATGACCTTAATATTTTTCTATTTATATATATATACACACACATATATATATAGCTTTATGTGTATCTGTGCTCTTGCACATGTTTTATGTTGTGTAAATGGTGTAGAATGGACTACGATAGTATGTGGTCCATTTTAAGGACTGGGTTAGAGATGAGAATCTATGGTTCCTTGAGATAATCGTTTAGCGTAGTATATGATTGGTAGAATTCTGATTTCATGGTTTGTGGAATTATGATGTCTTGTGATGGTAAGTACCGAGAAGATTTGGGAAGAGGTAGATTAAGAGTTGTAGTAAGGTATATAAGGATAGAGGAAGTATAAGCTGAAATGGGTAGTTGAAGGACAAAGATATAAAAAATTTTAAACAACAGATAGGTCACAAATGTGCTAAAATAAGGTGTTGAGGATTCTCTAATTGGATATCTAGAATCGGAACCTTACTTAATGTTATGATTTCTCCTTATTTTATTATTGATGTTATTTTTTTCTAACCCTGAACAGTCGACGATGCTTACTAGTATATGTGGTTTTACTGATGCTACACTTACCATACCTCCATTTAGGGGTGTATCCATGGTGTAGGTTAGTTTGAGTATCTATAGCAGCAATGCCAATCACTTAGAAACAACTTTTGTCATCTTTATTCTTCATGGATACTATGTTGCGGATGTCCCTACTCCTTATCTAGTGCTCTTATACTAGTTTAGGCTAGATTCTGGGGAGTCACTTGTTGTTACTTTTTCCATTTATTTTATGTATTAGATATATTAAAATAAGTTATGAAAATAATAGACAGAAAAATCATATTTGAATAGTTGATTAGCTATTCATATGGTAGACATAACTCAACATTCATATGGTAGACATAACTCAACTAAGTGAACATCGTAGTAACTTCTATAGTTGATTGAATGGTTAGCTTTTGGCATTCTCTTTTTTGCAGTAGGTGTAGGTACATGCTTGGCATAATTTGGTGGGTTGGGTCATGACACAGACCCAAGATAAATAGAAATAGAGAACCTGATCACACAAGTTTAAGAAAAAAGGCATGAAAGTAGTTGATAAATAAATCTCTAATGAGATACAATAAATGTGGTGGTTATTTTAATCACAAAGCAAGAGGATGTTATAAGGAAACTTTCTTAATTTTTGCCTTTAGTTAAAAGTTGACTTTTTTCTTATATCAACTACAAGTTTCTTTAATTTGAAGGACCATAAAGGTGGTGAAAGTTCACAATAAAGAAAAAAGAAAACAAGCAATTAGAGGTTCATAGTAAAGCTGGACAAAAATCTACACATAAGACTAATGTAGAGTATGAAACAGAGATTGCAACCCAATAATCTCAAACATGAAAATCGACTTTCTACAACCCTGAGATTGGAAATGAAGAAGATCCACCATTAAGGCCAATCAAAATTCTTGAGAGAAAAGTAATGCTGGAAAAGGAGGTCTCAAAGAGTTACAACTATAGGAATCAGAAATATTACTTTCACGGGGATATCAGAGGAGTCTCTAACTCTTCTAATCTACCATATTTACCAAATAAGTCTACTTAGAGGAGTAACAAAGCATTCACTGCTGGTCAGTTAAAATCTAAGTTAAAGAAGAAAATAGTAAAATTGTTGAAATGTGGGGGTTGCACCATACTATGAGGGACTAGGTCCCTTATAGTCAGTCACATGCAATAATGTAGTAAATCTGCAAGGAAGCTAAAATATTTCAGGAAATTAAAGAACATAAAGATTTAACATGGAAACCTTCTTTTTCAAGGGAGGAAAAATCACGACTTACCCACACAAGCACTCCAAAATCCACTATAATCAACCTCTTGATTAAAGACTCCAATGAACCTAACTCTAGGCTCCTCCTACTTGTAATAACTCTACTACAAGCCTACCTTGACAACATTGCCAAGAACTCACCTTCATATTGATTAAATCTAACAAATATCAAATTTAGGTAACTTTTCCTAAGCTCTCTCAAGAGGTGAGCAAAAAATTACTCTTATAACATGAGTAATTCATTACAAATAAAGACTTGACTCAAGAACACACACCCTCTCAGCACATAAAGGTTTGGAACTTGAGCAATATTTGAGTTTTCACCAATTTCTCTTTTGAACAATCAGATTGAAAAAAAAAACTTAAATGAGAAGCATTCTTTTCTTTTTTTATAGTGGAATAATGATTAGGGTAGAAATATGATTTAGCCGTGTGTCTTGAATGGTATACATCTCACCTATGCAGTTTGTTACACTAGATGACAAAATTATGCAGGCCATGTGACAACTATATATTTCCATGAAGACCTAGGGATCTGGTCTCTTGTAGTCATCTTATCATCATCAAAACAAGATATAGCAATTTTCCCTCATTTTGATGATGACAAACCACAGAGCTTGACCACAGAACTTTGGAGCATCAAATTCATTCACCTTATTCAGTTAGAGTGATTACTACTACTGTCACTGAATGTTCCCCTTATAATTATAAACCATGCTTCCCTCTAAAAATATGCCATCATGCTAGAGCAAAGTTCTTCTCCCTGTCAGTATGCTATGCCATTATGCTTCACGAATATTCTACACGTTATGCACCTGGTACCTGGTCCTATACATATCATGCAACACATACACACCTGGTCCCTACCACATGAATTCAGTATTCCCCTTTTTGGCATCATTGAAAAGTGATAAAAGCAAACCAAGAGTAAAATAAGAACAAGTTAATTAACTCATGGCCAGTGGGGTAACACTAATATGAAGAACAACTTTAAAATTAAGGAAGAGATAGATGAAACTCACAAACCGAGATTCATTTATAAGTAAAAGGTAAGTATCATTACAGTGCACAATTTAAATATTCCAGAGAAAAATCCACAGGAATCAAGAAAAATTAACAGGTGAAGGACTCGGGAGGAGGGTTTGGGGAAGTAGATCCATGTTATTGTTCTATGTAGCATGACAGTGCAATAATTCCTTGGTTAGATACCTTATTTCTGCATTCAATCTAAGAACATCATCAGTTAGAGTTTAAACTCTCTTTTTTAGTTCAGTATTCTATGTTCTAATCTCTTCGGAGACACTTGGATCCTTATTAGAAAGATACTGAATTGTCACTTGCAATTTGCTAATCTCTTTATCCTTCGTAGTTGAGTTGAACTTCAATTCTTGTATTGCTATTTTGAATTCCTCTAGAGAGATGTTACCTGATTTCTTTCCCACACACCAGATTTTGATCATAATCTTCATACCAAATAGTTGTATCATGATTCTAGGAGTTCTATTTTCATAGACAATACAAAAATAATCAAACACTTTGTTCAACTAATATCCATAAGGCATACCAGGTTTTCCATTTTTCTTATGAACAACTTTATGCATGCACTCCATCATTAAGGTAGGAAAACAAAAGAATTCAAAACTACTAAGACACTCCATCACATTCAAATCAACAACTGAAGCAATATTCCTCTTTTGTGATCTAGGTAGAATCACTTTGTTAAAAAAATCAAAGAATAATTAGACTTTACTTTTGAGTGATTTCCTATTCACTACAACCACAAATTTTCCTTTAACCATTAATGCATTTGCCATGAACATTATTGATGGTTGTTTCTTTGAGATAGTCCTCACACCACTGATAGAAAATTGTAGAATTCTCCCATGCGATACAACATCAAGATTCATCTTCTTTCCATAAACTACAACAATCATCTTTAGTCTGTCTTCAGAAAAATCCAATGTGGAATAGAGTTTCTTGACTACCTCATCAATAAATGTGGGAATAGGTCCTTCTCTAAGATGGAGCCATTCTTGATTTTTAACAAGCTCAACTAATTTCATCATACCTAGTTCTATTATCACACTTAAGTAAAAGATTCTCCTAGTTAGTACCTTTAGATTTTTCATGAACTTGTTTCATACTTCTGTAGATATAACATTTCCTTCCTTTTCTAGTTTTTCCTTTTTTAGAAACACTGATGGGTTCTTTTTTAGTCATTTTTCTCTTCTTAGAACCAAGTCCTTCAGAAGTTTGTTGCTTCTTAACAAAACTTCTAGACTTCTCCTCAGGATTTCTTGTTATCTTACTGACATTTTGTTCTTTAGGACCAAATACACTCAATCTTGGGCTATTTGACAACAAGATGATATTTTCAGCAACCCATTCATCATCCATTAATATGCTACCAGGAACATTATAAGGTTTTAGGGATGATTCTTCACTAACAAGTTGAGTGAAGAAGGAGTTTGTCTTTGGAGGATTAGGAGAAGAAAGGTGTTTTTCAAGAGAATTTGAGGGAGGATTTTTATCTATGCTAAGATCAGAGTCCTTTAAAAGACATAAGAATAGGGAATTTGTATCCACTTAGAAGTCCTTTTTACAAGAGGGCTATTTTTGACTAGATTTTTCCTTTTGACAAGAGAATGAGTGGGTACAACAAGATTTAAAGGAGCAAATACGCACAAGGAAGGGTTCTTTTAAGAATAGGATAATTTTCAGACACAGAGAGTGAATGGATGGGGATTTTTCTGATAGAACAAAATAATGCATAGTCACGATACTAAACTGAAAGATAGGACTAGGTCTCTCTCTTTCTTGAGTGAATCCTCAACTTTCTGCATGTCACATTTTTTCACCTCCAAAGTTTTTCCCATGGGTGTATACTACAAGGGTATGATACTGAGTTAGACAAACAAGTACATACTTTACCAAGGATACCTGTGTCCTGATCATAGCCATTTTAAGGGAGAAAATTGATTCATCTAGTAAGTCGGTTATTTGGATAAACCCTAGCCTCATCCTTTTTTTCAAAAATTGTTCCTTGTGAAGAACCTTAGTAAATATGTTTGCTATTTGATCTTCAATTTTTAAAACTTCATGAAAATAGCTCCCTTCTCAATACTATCTCTTAGAAAGTGATGTCTAATACATTGTGCTTGGTCCTCTTATGCTGCAATGGATTCTTGGCTATATTGAAAGCACTTGTGCTGTCACAGATCAAAAGAATAATGTTTGAGACAATCAAGAAGTCCTTTAGTTATTGTTTAATCCATCACAATTAAGCACAACAAGAAGACGCCACCACATACTAAGCTTTAGTAGCAGATTAAGCAATTGAATTCAGCTTCTTAGAACCCTAGGAGATTAAGGAAGTACCCTAAAAATGATCCTTTCCTAATATACTTTTTCTATCCACTATATATCAAATCAAAAATGTCTCCAAAAGGACAATACAGGACCAGGTCCTCTTTACCTTTCAGGTACTTGAGTATTTTTTTTGCAACTTTCAAATGAGACTCTTTAGGACAGGTCTACAATATTGCACACAATCCCACACTAAAGACAATATCTAGCCTTCTTGCAGTATGATTAGTAAGGATCCAATAATACCTCTATACATTGTCTAATTAACTGAGGGACCAAATTCATCATTATCCATCTTGGAGATAGTTCCAATTGGAGTTTCTATTGGCTTGGCATCTCCTATGTTGTATTTCTTAATTTTCTCCTTCATGTACTTTTCTTGATGGATCATTATACCTGGAGAAGTTTGCTTGATCTAAAACCTAGGAATTAAATCTGTTCTCCCATCATGCTTGTTTCAAATTCACTTCTCATTAGCTTTACAAACTCTTCACACAGGGATTCAATAGTAATTTAAAAAATAATATCATCAACATATATCTGAAAAATTAGTAAACTACTACTCTGGACTTTAAAAAGAGTGTATTACAATTTTCCCTTTTTAAAGACATTTTCCAAAAGAAACTTTGAAAGTCTCTCATACCAATTCCTAGAATCTTGCTTCAACCCTTAGAGATATTTATTAAATATGAGTACATGATAATGAAAATTTACATTTTCAAAACCATGAGGTTGTTTGACATAGATGTCTTCCTTCAAGTTTTCATTTATAAAAAAACTTTTGACACCCATTTGGAATAGTTTGAACCCCATATAGGCAGCAAAAGCAATGAGAATTCTGATGGCCTCTATCCTTGCAATAGGGGAAAATGTCTCATCATAATTAATCCTTTTCTCTTGGTTATATACTTGAATTACCAACCTTAATTTATTTCTATTGATGGTTCTTTGTTCATCCTACTTGTTTTTGTACATCCACTTAGTTCCAATAATTGTTCTGTCAACAGGTCTGGGGACTAGGTGCCAGACTTTACTTTTTTCAAATTGTTGAAGTTTCTCCTACATTGCATTGGTCACGTCAATATCTTTTAAAGCTTGTTTCACATTTTAGGCTCAATTTGGGACAAAAATGCTGATAATTCCATGGAATTTCTAGCTTGAGCTCTTGTTTGGACTCCAGATTCCAAAGGTGTAGTCAGATTCTCAAGTGGATGAGAAGATTTGTGCCTCCAGTTTGCCTTTGTGAGATTAATTACACTGGGACCAGGTTCCTGAGGAGTTTGACTAGATCCTTCTTGTTGTTCTTCAGCTGGAGCTAGGTTCTATGACTAATATCTTGGATCACCATCACTCCCATCATCCTCATCTGCATCATTTACCTCTTGAGCATAATCTGCAGTGATATCATCTCTTTGAACATGAATAAGTTCTTCAATTTCTGATTCTTCACCATCACCTGGGTTCATTAGCTTTCCTGACTCATCAAAGACCATATGTACTTTTTTTTAATGCAAAGAGTTTTTTTTATTGAAAACTATGCATGCTTTGCTTATTGAGTAACAGCCCACAAATACTTCATCATCACTTTTGGAGTCAAACTTTCCTAGATCATTCTTCCCATTGTTTAGAACAAAGCATTTTCACCCAAAAGGTCTTAAGTAGTCAAACTTAGTCTTTCTATTGAACACAAGATAATATAGGGTCTTGTTCAGGAGTAATATAATCAAGCACCTATTTTTCACATAACAAGCAGTGTTAACAGCTTCAGACCAAAATTTCTTTGGGAAGTCCACTAACAATAAGCAGGGTCTTGTAAATCTATATGAGGGTTTGGTTCTTTCTTTCAACTACTCTATTTTGATGAGGAGTCCTTGTAGTAGAAAATCTATAACTGATTCCATTTTAAAAAAAATCCTACAACTTGGGAGTTTTAAAATTCAGTTCCATGATCAGATCTGAATTGAGCAACCTTATAATTCAGCTTCATTTGAATTTGTTTGGCAAAGGTAACTAGAACCTCATATGTTTCATCCTTTATTGTTAAGAACATTATATAGGTGAATCATGAGTAGTCATCCACAATCACAATCACATACTTCTTTCATCCTTTACTTAGGAATTTAATAGGTCAACATAGATCCATATGTAGTATCTCTAGGGTCTAGACGTATTTATCTGCTTCTTCAGCTAAAAGGAAGACCTGGTTTGTTTTCCTTTGACACAGACATTACAAACCTTCTTGTGTAAAAATTTTAGCTTTGTCATCCCATGAATTAGGTCCCTTGAAATCAATTTGTTCAGCAAAGAGGAACTTACATGTCCCAGCCTTCTGTTCAATAAATAAACATCTTCAATTTGAACAGTTAAGCAAGTTATTTCCCCACCATCCACAGACTCTAAATCAACCACATAAATATTTTTAATTCCCTTGTCTCTGTGAATACATTTCCAGAGTTTAAGATTGACACAATACATCCATCAACTGAAAATTTAACCTCATTGCCTTTGTCATAGATTTGAGAAACACTTAGAAGAATGTACTTGATCCCATTCACATAGGACACATCTATTATTGCTTGATCAGATGATTTTCTAATCTTTCCCAAACCATGAATATAACCACTTTTATCATTTCCAAAAGCGATACCTCCATCTTGAAGTGTCTTTAGAGAAAAAAAGAAGTCAGTCCTCCCTATTATATGCTTTGAATATCCACCATCCATTAATTAGTTCTGACTGAATTCCTCTCTTCCTACCTACAAACATAGTCATTTTTTAGATTTGGGAACCTACATTAGTTTGAATTCCTAATATGATGACAAAGGTGTGATCAAATCTTTCTTGTTCAATCTAGGTAGAGAACTCTTCTTCATATTTTTCAATAAAATGAAAGACTTAGTATAATAATTCTCCTGCTAGATGTAATTAGCACTGCTCATTCTAGCTCTGACCAAATACTGACAGTATTTCTTTAAGTTTCCATCTCTTCCATAATGAGTCCATAGAACTTTGTCGACCCTATTTATAATACCATGAAAAACTTTTCTATGAGACCTAAGTGAATGGGTCTTGTAATAATATCCAATACCTTTACCATTATTGACACTTTGACCAGTTAGATTAGAAAGGATTTGTGAGGATGTGGTCTATTTTTGTGATTAGTTAAGTTCTTCCTTTAGATGGTCTAGATCCCTTTCTAACTCTTCATTCTTATGGTGGGCAGTCATAAGGTGCTTTTGAGAATCCATCAATTTATCTTCAAGCTCAATATGAAGCTTTGAAGCTTTTTTCTTCCCATTATCATTAGAATCATTTACTTTCTCCAGATAACTCAATAAACTTGGATTATAAGATTTCAGCTTAGCAAACTATTCTTTAGTTTCAAAAATATAGAGAGTTAAGGCAATTAACTCAAGCTCCTGATTCTCTACTTTCTCTTTTAAAGCATTTTTCTTAGTAGTCAGTTCACACACAGGATCAATCCAAATATTTGCTAGATTCTTTATCTTTCTAATAGATTAGTTATCTAAATTTTTCTTAATGTCAGAGAGAGTTAACTAATTTTCTTCTTAATATTTTGTGTTTTCCATGAGAGAAAACAATAAATCATAGGTAACTTCACACTCCTCCATATCCAACATGGATACGTCTTCAACCTTCTCTGCTTCATCAGATTTACTAGAGGAATCTCCCCACACTGCTAGATCCTGCCGTACTGCATAATCAGTTGTAGCTTTTTTCATGATTTTATAGGTACCTTGTCCTTATTCTTTCCTTTGTCACCTCCTATCTTGATATATTCCATGTAATTCATTTTGTGCGTTGGAAAGTCCTTAATGAAATGCTTAAGACTTCCACATTTATGACAAGCTTCAACATTGCCACCCTTTTTGTTTCTACTTCCTTTTCTTTGCAACTAACCACTTTTCTTCGTAGCTCTAATAATTCTTTTTGCCAAATAGTCAACATCAGTGCCTTCTTCACTTGAATCAGATTTTGAAGACTTTAGTACCAGAGATTTTTCCCCTTTTTCTTCCTTCTTCTCTTATCCTTGCTATTTTTTGAGCTCACGGGTCTTTATATTACCAATGAGCTCATCCATAGTAAGATCTTTTAGGTTTTTTTGCCTCAGTAATAACATCAACTTTTCTTTCCCAGGACTTAGCAAGAACACCTATAATTTTTCTCACTTTCTTATACAAAGGAATCACTTCTCCTAAGAATTGTAGATTATTTATGATAGAAGTGAGTCTTGTATGCATTTATTGAATTGTCTCTCCTTCTTTCATGGTGAAGGTTTCAGACTGAGTAGTTAACATGTCAAATTTAAAATCCTTCACATTAGTTGTTCCCTCATGAGTTGTTTTCAGGAAATCCTAATTTTTTTAGCATTTTCACAAGAAAAAATCCTATTTACTCATCAGGTCCTATGCCACAGACAAGCCATTTCTTTTCCTTGTAAGTATTTTCAACTTTCTTTCAATCTTCATCATCAAAATGTCTCCCATTTTTAAAAACCATCCTTGTTATGTATCCTTATTTGACCTCTTTAATAGGAACATAAGGACCATCAAGTATTATATTCATCAGCTCACTGTCCTCAGCCATAATAAAGTCAAACATCCTAGTTTTCCACCATCTATAGTACTGCCCATTAAATCGAGGTAGTCTAGTGGTAGATTACCCTTCTTCCAAATTAGGTTGAGCATCCATAATCAGTAAATCACTCTAGATATGAACCTTTTAGAGTTTTCTTACTCTAGTACCGATTTTTGAAACGTGGGGGTTGCACCATACTATAAGGGACGAGGTCCCTTAAAGTCATTCAAAGGAAATAACACAGTAAAGTTGTAAGGAATCTAAAACTCTTTAGGAAATTAAAGAACACAAAATTTAACGTGGAAACCTCTTTGCTAAAGGGAGGAAAAAACAAGGCTTGTCCTTACAAACACTCAAAAATCTACTATAATAACCCTCTTGATTAAAGACTCTAATGAATCTAACTCTATGCTCCTTCCGCTTGTAATAACTCTACTACAATCCTACATTGATAGCTCTTCCATGAACTTACCTTAAAATTGATTAACTCTAACCAATATCAAACTAAGGTAACTCTACCTAAGCCCTCTCAAGAAACAAGAAAAACATTACTCTTACAACATAAGTAATTTAATTACAAATCAAGATTTAACTCAAGAACACACACTCTCTCAGCACACAAAGTTTTGAACTGGAGAAATATTTGAGGTTTTGCTAATTTCTCTTTTGAGCCATCAGATTGTAAAAAAACTAAAATGAGAAACATTCTTTTTCTTTTATAGTGGAATAATGATTAGGGTTGAAATATTATTGGTCCAAGTGTCCTGACAGGTACATATCTCACCTGTGTAGTTTGTTACACTAGATGATAAAACTATGCAGGACATGTGATAACTATATATTTCCATTAAGACCTTTGGACCTGGTTTCTTATTGTAAGCTGATCATCATCAAAATAAGATATAGCAAAAGAAAATTGAAATAAAGGACACATGAACTGTCGATATTGATAATAATAGCATCTAAAAGTCATTATATAGTTTATAGTATTTGACATTAGGTGGTCATTTTAGATAGTATCATGTGATGTAAATCTAATTAATTTTTTTGTTGCCAATCATAAAGTAGGTGTTTGTGGATTTTATAATCACTTAAAGTTTAAATTACTTTTGATAATTTTTGTTGAGGTAGTTTAAAGTAATATTTGTTAAAATTTGAACTAAAATACATTTGGTAAAACTGCTTCTTGATGTTGGAGTGTCATTTAAATTCTGCATATTAATTGATAGTGAAGCTTTGGTTGATGTGATTTTTAATGTCTGTTGGTTAATGTTTAAATGCCATTTGATTTCTACATCTCTTTTTTTATTGTCGATACAATTGTCCCATATAATTTCAAAACTGCTGCATTTGGCCATTTAATTGATGCATTTTTGGCACATCTTTTTCTGCATTTTTTCTTTTTTTGAATGGGTTGGGTAACTATATATTTTTTGTTTCTTCATTCAGGCTAAAAATATTGTTAATCAACACCCAAGATGCACCTCCAATTAAGGATAAATTGATCACTATCAAGTAAAGTAACCCAACTAGGTTGGGGTCGAACCCACATGGAAGATGTGGATGTATATCTCTAGCTTGCTGAACTTAATGAGCAAAATCTAAAATTAAATGGGTTCTGGTGGTTGGTTATATCAAAGGTAATATAAATTAAAAGCTTTAGTTATAAATGGTCAGAGATGAACGCTAGTCTTGTGTTCCCCTTGGCTTCTATCTCAGTAGGCTTCTTGTATTTAACCCGACTATTCAATTGATGTGCATGTAGATTTGGTAAGATAGGTATCACCATCTTCCTCTCAGCATACTTTGGTGAATTTTTCTTATCTCCTCTCGATCTCAGAGTGTCATCTCACAAACACTTACTTTGGACCCTAGTTTCAACTATCTCCTATCGATCTTAAGTTGATTAGATGGAAATTAAATGTATTATGAAGATAGTACAAATAATCTTATTTTAGTAGTTAACTCCAAATCACTATTGTGATATGATTTTCCCAATCTCGACCTCTCTCTCTCAGATTTATAGTGAATAAAGGTTGGATCCTAATGTTTGCAATCGTTAAGAATGTAATAAACTCGAAGGAAATCATAACACATAATGACAACTATCTAGGAGGATTGAATACTTCCACTACTTCATTAGTTAGCCAGAGTTCCCACAACCCTAGCTAAGGGAATTAGCCGCTCCTGTTTGTAATATGATTAATGGAATTCATAACGAAAGCATTAAATTATATTAAAATGATTAACAAGTAAAAACCAAAGTCTGTAACTGAATTATCAACCAAAAACCAATAAAAAGAAATCCCAAGATCAAATGCAAATCTTGTAATAAAACATATGTTTGTAAGTGTTATAGTGTATAACCTAACAACAAAATTCCAAAAGGGTATATATAGGTTACAAGGAAACCCAAAAAATTAAATCCTAAATCAAATAGGAAAATTTAGGATAGTGGCCACTTATTTAGGCCACATACGGGCCCTATGTGGTCCTAAGTAAATGCCAGAACTCCTGCACAGGTAACCCTATGGACTTGGATCTCTGTATAATACCTTGGTCACATACGGACCGTATGTGGTACATAAAGTCAATATGCACCCTTTATAAGTGATAAAGTCTTCTTTTTCCTGCTTCTAAGCCTCTGGACTTCAAGTTCTGATACATACTTTTATTACCTACACCCGGTGAGTGGCACATACGCGCAGAATTGCCTTGGTAAGTAGAAAAAAACTTTATTTTTTCATCTTTTTCTTTAGTTTAGCATCCAAAACCTGATTTCCTACAAATCATACCCAAAACACACCATATCTTACAAAACAACCTAAGAAAATTGCATATCTTCATAGTTTTAAGGGTAGAAAATGCTATAAATACATAACACATCAACACCCTTGACATAGAACATTTGCACGTCCTCAGGGAAAACAACAAACAAAAAAATATAATGCTTAACTAGGAGAATCTAAGCTATCTAAGGTAGTCACTTATCACTTTAATGTTAAACAAATTACCCTCCTCTTATATAAATAAGTAAGAACCAATAATGCATACACATAAAGCATAATGATTTGACACAATGGGATCAAGATTTGGTAGTTACATTAGAAACAAAAAACCATGCATATATACAAGTTAAACTACCTGAACAAGTAAGCAACTAGTAATATAAACCATGTTCCCTCACAACAAATAAGTCTCACTCACTCATATAAAATAATGCATGTCAATGTAGGGACGGTTAAGAGACACTCACACTCCAATGAGAAGTTCTACCAATGCATATCAAATATCATAGGCTTGCATTTATTTTCTTTTTCTTTATTTTCAAACAGTCAAATTAGGATCACTATTGGGGTTTATTCGACTTTTAATATAGGCTTGGGGGGTTGGTATGGTTAAAATACCTAATATTCTTGTCCTTAGAAATTTCCTAGGTATTGGACTTTCTGGATTTCATCCGACTAACAATATTTTTTGTATAGTGTGGGTACGGGTCAGGTTACCTAATCATATATTGTCTAGTATTGGGTGGTTGAGTTTCTAGTATGGGTATAACAAGGTGGGTACGAGTCATATGGTTGGTGATGGGTCATTGGGTCAGGTTTTCCTTCACTTAATCTGAAACTTAGTAACTTAACTTGGATCTGAGTATGAGTGGATTATCATGAGTCACGAGGGTAGGATATGAGTAGTATAATCCAACTATTATGTTGGACAGTGTCCAACCCCTCTTAATTCTATTATGGGTATGGGTTAAGGGTACTGGTCATATGCTTGGGTACGAGTGGACTTAGTAGTCCTATGTTGGATAGTGTTGGGGGTCCAAGGGATGCCTAGAGTATAAGTTATGGGTACCACTCATATGGTAGGGTACAATTGGTAGGGGTTGGTCGTATCTTCCTGTGAGAAAGTTATACAGTTTTAGTGGGGGTATTCTGGGCATTTCACCTTATAACTCCTTGGGACCCCACAACATAAAAAACCTTTTGGGGAATCATTTACCGTATTATTCTAATCCAAAAATACTCTAAACTCTCTCTTAATCTCTTGGATTAAGGAAAATCTAGGTTTTCCTTCAAGGTTGTCAATTTGGGGCTTACAAGGGAGGTTTCTCTCCATTTTCCTCATAATATAAGGCATGCTACTCCTCCATCATTGTTAGTTTAACTAAAGGAAGGATTTAATGTATGATTTTCATGACATAATTGTGGTATAGTTTTGGGTTTTGAATTATACATTGGGGTTTTTGGTTTTAAATGTTTGGTTATGGTTTTCCCATGATTTTACTTCAATTTTTCATTTTTAAATTGTGGTTTGAATATTTTTTTGCATGGGATTGGTTAATTGGTACTTGGTTTTGGTTTTAAAAACTATATGCCCTCAACATGTTTGATAAAATGCCTATAAGAATGCTTTTTTTACATTATTGTACTTTTATTGAAAAACTTTGCATGGTATAAAGTGGTAATGGAACCCAAAATAGTTTTGGAAGGTTTCAAAAGGTTTTAAATAGATAAAGGGTAAGGTTTTGGTGGTCATGGTTATGGGTCAATTGAAAGCCTTACGGGTACATGGGAATCTCCCAAGCAAACTTAATAATGAAACACTTGTGGGGTACATGGGAACCCCTCAAGTAAACTTAATGATAATATAATCTTTGGGTACATGGGAATCCTTTAAAAAGGTTATCTAAGGAAGTTGGTTGCAACCTATAGTCGGTATGACGATACCACTTCTTTTAGCCTTGGTTAATAATAAATGGAATTGGTATCTTGGTTTTGTGCTAATGTTTTATTTGGGAAATAATGGCGAGGTTGGATAGAAAACTGTAAAGGCATGAGTCCAATGGATGGACACTGGAGACTTATGTTTACCGATATGAGGATTGATCATGATGACCTATAATACACTTATGGGGTACACGGGAATCCCATGAGTTACACTTTTATATATGTATTATGGAGAGCAAAGGGTACACGAGAATCCCCATATCCTATGGTATCTTTGGTTCATACGGCTACACACATCGACACTTGTTCTGGGGGTAATGCTGTACCCATCTAGACCATGGGTGATTCTAGAATGGTTAAGCTACACATACCTAGGTTAATGGTTTTAAGGGCATGATAAACCCAGTTCCCTTTCTCAGCTTGAGTTTTATATATGTATGGTTGTCAATTCATATGGTTTTTTGTTTTTTTGAAAGGTTGGCATTATTTGATCCTTATTCCTGAGTAATTTCTAGAGTTCACTCACTAACCCATCTTTGGGAGGCTGTATCCACATGCGATGTAGGAATCAACCATACTACTCCTCCTGCTCAGTGACCGAATTCAGGATTAGTTTGTGTTTGATTAAAATGGTGATCTTTCATACTTCGAAAGGCTCCATTTTATGCCATGGATATATTACATACTTTGGTAATTTCATATATTTGGGTTTTGGCTATGGTTGGGGGCATGTCCCAAACAGATATTGTTTTACTTTTGGATAGAGGCTTTATGGGACTACTATGGGTTGGAATGGGCGGTGACGGTATTGGTATCACCCTTGACATTGGGATTTGTATTAGGGCTGATACTTGTTGACAATGTTTGATTTATGATTTTTCTATTTTGTTTGGGATTATATATATATATATTTGGAACTCATCTGATAAGGGATACAGGGTTGTGATGGTATGGTTATGGGGGTAGTCTCTGGTCCCGATTGCGCTTGAGGCACCCAACATGACTATACCCTAATTCAGATCTTGTCAGGTTGGTTTCCCATCCCTAGGTTCATGGTCAATTGGGAGCTCACAAAGTCGTGTAGAATAGAGTCTCTTTTAAGGGTGTGTAGTGCGCCACACTCATAAGGGAGAGGATACAAAAGACTTTGGAATATTTCACTTTCTTGTGTTCTAATTTCATGTTGTGGAGTCTAAATCATGAAATCCTTTCTACTTCTCATTTTTTCTCTTTTAAAATCATGCCTCAACGATTTGAAGCTCATGGAAACTCCTTTGTCATAACTGGGGGCAATGTTGATGGGAAAAGTCTACTCATAGGATCCATACTTGGTCTAGGGGACTAGTCCCTAATTTCCTTGGAGTTCCACCGGTTCCCTCTAGTCCTCCTTAGGCTGATGTGATGAATGTGGAGTTTCGTCAGTCGATTTATATGATTGCTCAGTTGGTAGCTTCTTAGGCTGAGCGTGGTAGAATACCCACACTGGTCGATACGGATTATGTTGAGCTAGAGTGTAATTATTTTCATGATTGGTAGCTTCTGGTACCAGCACTGGTCGATAGGGGTCCGAGGCATCGGCTGATGTTAAGACTGGTTTGTTGAAACTTTTCTCCCATGATGTGTATTTATTACTTGATCCGGGGTCCACTCTCTTATGTTACCCCATTTGTAGCTGTGTATTTTTACTTTTATCCCAGGGTCATTAATGACCCTTTTTTTATTTCTACCCTATAGGTGATGCAGTGGTTAATAAAAGAGTTTATAGGGGGTATGTGGTATCTATTAGTGGTAAAGAAACTTTGGGGAATTTATTCAGTTTGAATTACATATGGTGGATTTTGATGTTATTCTGGGGATGGACTTGTTACACTCGTGCTATGCATCATTAGATTGTAGGACTGATAATGCTCAACATATTCTTAAAATCAAGGGGTAAGGCGGTCGTTGTCAAGTAACCTAATTTGAATTGGGGTCTAATCTTAAGGAGTGAATTATAGACTTCAATTCTTATGGTTGCTCAAATTACTACAAGATTACCCAGAATGCTAATAAAAATGATATGTAAAATAAAATGGGGGGATTTTCCTTGAAACTTTCCACCACAAACTTTAACAAGCTCTTAGTGAATGAAACTTTTACTTAGAATTAAAGATTTGAGGGAAATCTTGGGATTATGTCTACCTAGAGGTAATACATGTGGGTTGATGTTGGTTCATCATGAAATTTAGATGTTAACTAAAGGATAGGCTTGGTCGAAGGTTATTTTGGTCAATCTTTTGATAAAACCACAATGATTTCACCCGTTGTCTCTTTCGAGCACCTAACAAGTGTGAAATTTGTAATCACCCAAAACCTCAATCAAGCATCCATATTTCTAGGATGATGCTCTAGAAATGTTTTGCACTCCTAATATACTTATTTCTAAGATTGAAAGAGGGAGTAAACCATAGGATTGATTGTCTACCATTGCCTTGTCCCTCTATAACCCTCTTTCAAGGATGTGATGGGTTACCTCATGTTCACCTTCATCCCTCTTTTGAGGATGATAAAGGGTTTCTAGAGTTTGGAGTTTTCACCCATCAAACCTATTGGGAAATTTGGGGCTTTCACCCATCAAATTCCAACTCATAAGCTTAAGTAATGGTGAAATCCTTACTAAATAACTATCAATTATGCAAACAAACCAATACCCACACAAAATTACACTCTAGCTCACAATAATCCCAAGACTAAATTCTTAGCTACTCATGAAGAAAGTGAAGAGAGATATACCATAAGGATTATCCAAAGCATTTATTTTTAAAAAAATCCTAAGAAATTTAGCCTCCAAAGATAATTACACACTTTCCCAATTAGGGTTTCAAGTCTATAATTCAAAAATGTCTTATGAGGTAAGTAATCCCTAAAGAAGAAAGGGTTTTTACTTAAATATGTCTTGGGATGCGTCTAAGTGCTTTTACAGATCTGCCCCTAGGCGTATTCCCGTTGAACTATGATTGCACATGGATCTCCGCAAACGCGACCATCAAACACGGTTATATACTGCTACCACATTGCTCTGACCATCTTGTTTAAGAATGACGATGGTTTGAGGATCACGGTCGCGGTAACTGAGGCTGATGTAGTCCAAGTCTTCAGCTGCACTCTTCTTTGTTCCTATTTATCATTTTCATCTCCAATCCACATCTTTTGATCTCCTCAACTCTATGCCTGCAAAGAGTGGATATTAGTGCATTTACTTATGAATATGTCTTATTTATTCATTCAAAATAAGGTAATGTACACGAATGTTGAGTGAGAATGAGTGGTAAAATCACCATTCATTAAGGCCCCCAACTTAATACCTTGTTTGTCCTCAAGAAATACTAGCTCTTATTATAAGACAATTTCATATGTATGCCCACAATATGTCGCTCAATGATCATGATGACTTAAACTTGATTGCTACTACCGAAATATTTTCACATATGGGAAAATAGGCTTTTAATGACTCCGCTCATCACAAAATGAATTAACGAAGGATGCCGTAGACTTTGTGGAGCAACTATGTAACCACTACTAACACTCTAAAAATAACACATATGTTTTCTACAAACATGTAATACTTCCAATTATCTCATTTTGTGGAAGATAACAAAATCACCTACCCCAACTAGTTCACATGCCTCCTCACAAGAAAAGGAAAATTCACACTCCTAGTCACCAAGCATGTAACAAGGAATTTTAAGTGCAAACACTCACTCTCTCAAGAAATTCTCCATGTTGACAAGTACCATTACATAAGCTTGCCCCTATTTTCAATCACCACTATAATGACCATACTTGGTTGGGAATCACAAAGGGCTTTTTGTGCTTGTAATATAGGTTTAGGGTTTGGGGTAGGATATCATTTGGGAATAACATGCTACATACCTCCTTGAACATTCAAATCACACTTTTTTCAGTCCTCTTTTTTTGTTAAGGGACACTCTTCTTTAATTTCTTTCTTTTCCTACGCCTACAAATAGCATTCTTTGTGAACCACTTTTCTTTGATTTCTTTTTCTTGAAAATTATGCGCACTTCATTCCTTTGATGGACTTATTTCATTTCCTATTTATTTATTTTTGCGGTTCAAGCTCATTAGGCATTTCACTATCAACTTTGTGTCCTTAAACATTCTTCCATCAACCTTTACCACCCCAAATATAGGCTTTTAGCCTCAAGTTACATTTTTAAGATGTAGGAGGGTTTGGGTCACAAAAAAGATAAAAAGGAAGGGTCATGGGTTGTAATGATTTTTTCAAAGAAAGGTCCAAATACTCAAAGTGGGTACTAAAGATAATAAAGCATGGGTAGGATTTTTAGGCTAGAGTGGGCTTCCAAAATCACAAGATGGCCTATGATCATTTTACCAATCAAGCACAATCAAAATTTAGCCTTGAAAGACTAATAGGGCAAGTTCTAGATAGTACAAGTACACATGAGATGACGACAATTAACCTCACACACTTGGCATGATAACATTGTAAGTGGGTTCCATTGTTGAACTAGCTCGAGAAAAAAATAGAGTATTCACTATTTTTCCAAAGTCAACTTTTAGAGTCGTATAAAAAGGTAAAAGTTTTTGTCACAAAGTTGCTCACATCCATGCCTTCAAATTTTGCAAAAGTTTTGTACGGAGAGGGTTGTTTTCTGTTGTATTCTCACCACATATAATTTACTAATCATGGAAACCACCCAAGCTGTCGTCTCACATTGCAAATCATAGTACGGGGGACTCACCATATGGTCACTCAGACTTCACCAATGGATAACAATGCAATCCCAGATTATCAATGCTATAGGTACTCAAACTTCCTTTGCATTCATGGTTAGAAACTAAATTATAGTGGAACTAAAATAATATGAGAAACGTAGAACAAACTAGCTAATCCATGAAAATGTGGGAACCATCAAAGTGCCCGATTAATACAAACTCAAATACAAATAAAGATAAGACTTATCAAAAAGAGCAAAAAAGTATGCAAAAATATCAATAATACAGGCCCGAATTAAGTGAATAAGACTAAGGAGACACCCCCAACTACAAAGATAGCAGTGTCCCCACTGCATAAATAATTAAGGGTAAGAGAGATAGGAGTTCTCACTGTAACCGTATCAAGGGCTGCTATCACTATTGGACTCAACATCACCACTGTCGTCCTCAAGATCGGACCACTCGATTGGGGCCTCATCGTCACTGTCTATATAAGAAGAAGAAAGTATATCTTAGAGCCTTAGAACCTTCTATAGGACTTTTATTCCCGTCCATATCCTGATAAAGAATTAATCCCTCTTCTTCTCCATTGTAACTATTATCTTATGCGTGATCCGAAGGTCTCGATGTGACTCCTCCAAAGAAGAGTAGGCCTTTTCAAGCTTATCAATGGAAGTTTCTTTCTTTTTTGGGTCCTTCTTGTTCTTCTCATAATTTTTATATTACATAAAATAATAATAGTGGTGGAAGGCTCTCTCAGTCCATGAGGAAAACTAGACTCATGTTCTTTGTTGGTTGTAATATTTACTCCAATCTCCTCAAGGGGTCTCGTGGTGGTTGGCCAATGAGACTAAGGTTCACTGTATGCCAACTTTTCCAAGTTGATTTTTTTCTTGCTTCTTTTGGGTGTGCCCTCCCCTGTAATCCTCAAGGGGTAAATGGGAGCATTGTGGCACACCCTTCTGTCACTAGCATACTTGTCCACCCCTACTTTCTTACAAAGCTTGATAATTAAAGAGGGGAAGAAGAGATGCGTACCACCTTGGATCTTGAAATGATCTATTTCATTAACCACAAGTTGACTAACATCTAGAGAGATGTCCTCTAGAATGAATGCAACCATCCTAGTATGCAATTCTAGAAGTGCTGTCATGTGGGTGCAAGGAGAAACTCGGTTAAAAATGATGTGCAACCATATATGAGCCTCGGAGGTGAAGTCGTTCATGGAAATATTGCTTTTAGTTTTGGTCCACGAGACTTCCCTTTTGGGGAAAAGTCGTTATGCCAACAAATTCCCTGATTTACACACCTTCACATTGAATTCAGCCATATCTACCAGCTTGAGCCCATAAAAATCATTGATTTGTTTAGCCCCAACTTTCACCGACTTTTCCCGAATCTTCACAGTCATATTGAGTGGGTTCGAGAAAGAGACTTCACCGACGTTTTCATAGAATTCATGAACCTATTACTTATTTTCAATGCATGGATCCAAGGTGAAGCACCGCCACACTATGGCTTTAATTTTTTCATGAAGTGCCGGTAGTTTCTTTGGCACATTATCCAATCAAATTCCTCTCTCCGAGAGTATTTTTGTCCTGGAAGATCCCTATAGTAAAGAGTGTGGCACGCGGGTGCCATAAATTGGATGTGATCATACTTATCCATGAGGTTGTCCTGAAAGCACTAAGCACATATTATATCTTTCGATGACGTTTTAATAATGCAAAATGTGCTATATTGATCACTAGAGTTCATTGGACGAGGTGCTTGATGTTACTAGACTAAAATTTGAAATGCAGAATTTTTGGCATGGTAGGAAGCTGTCCTCAGTTACTAAAATCGCGAGTCAGGACTCCATTCGCGTTACCGCGACCGCAGTCTATGACAGCGGTCGTGCTACCTGAGGCTGGTTCCATGTCAGCTCTGCATGTATAGATATTTTCCCAATTTAGGCTACTAGTATGTTCTACAAAGTGGAAGCATATGAAGATCATTGGAAAAATGCTAACAAGTGTTTGATTTCCCTTTAGAAAACAAATATAAGTATTGAAAGTTCATTAGATAATTTTATCAAACACTTGGTGTTCATATCTTATTTGTTTACCTATTTAACAAACAATTTGAGTACTCATGATTTCCCCCACTTGGGTGCACACCTTAATCAAACAACCAACATCACACCAATACCAAATATGACAACATGGAAAGCATAACAATCAAAATCTTAGGATTTTATTAATCATGCATTCTATTCCCTATTTTTACAAGTAAAAGCATGGATTCATGTCACCTACTGGAGTTATGATGCAACAGAATGAAATGATGTTGTTTAAGCTCAAAAACTTTACCAAAAATTAGCTTAAATTAGGAAGTACAATATTAAAATAGAGTGTGAGAGAAATAAGGCAAACTAGGGGTTAAATAGAAGAAGTGTCCTTGACCACAGTCAAGGGAATGCGATCGCGGATACCCGTACAACCGTGATCGCATTTGGGGACCGCGATTGCAATAACTAAGAGCAATTTTGCTCCCATGTTTTCCCCTGTTCAGCATTTTACTCATTTTTTTTCCATATTTCTCCCCTATTCAGCTTATCCGATGTACTCCATAGTGCCACAAATTCATGGGTTATTCATTTGCAAAAGATAGCATCTATCCTATGAAAGTATAACCACAAAAAGGATACGAGCCACTCTAATGGAATTTGTGGGTTACCTCCTACCTAGTGCCTTAGTTATCATCGTGGCATGACTTCTTCCTTCCTTTATTCTCATGATGGTTCCTCAAACTCCTCTTCATTCATCCACTCATTTTCAACATCCACCATGGATACTACTTGCAACTCCGCAGTTTGCTTCTTTGACTTGAAAATTTTGATAGAGACCTCATCCTCTTGCACTCTAAATTTCATCTCCCCCAGCTGTAGATCGACAATAGCTCTCCTAGTAGATAAAAAAGGATTTAAAATAATTATAGTTAGCTCTTGGTCTATTTAAAAATCCAATACAACAAAATCCACAGGGAGAATGAACCTGTCCATTTTCACAAGGACGTCAAACAATATACCCACCATCCTTTTTATAGACCGGTCCGCCATCAAGAGTTACATAGTGGTTGGCGTCGGGGTATCCAAACCAAGTTTCTTGTATATGACAAAAGGAACTAAGTTGATGCTCGCACCAAGTTCACCTAAATCTTTTGCAAATTCATGTGTCCTAATTGTGCAAGGAATGGTGAATGCTCTGGGGTCATCTTTCTTTTATGAAACTTTGCTATCCATGATAGCGCAACATCGATGAGTGACCTCAATTGTATTACCCAACAAGTTTCTTCTTGGACATCAACTTTTTCATCAACTTAGTGTATCCCGAGATCTCTTGGGTAGCCTCAAGCAACAAGATGTTTATCAATAAGTTGCTAAGTTTTGCCATGAACTTCCTCAATTTGTCATGTTCCTCTTTTTATGAAAACATTGAGGAAATGGGGGAGGAACTTGGATGGTTGATCTTGCTTCAACTTGTGGCTTTTCAACTTCAACCACCTCCTTATCGCTTTTATTGACCTCTTTCTCAGCATTTACCTCTCTTCTTTGAGGCGTCACCTCCTTTTCTTTAGCCTTGGGAATGTTCTCACTCACTTCTCCACTAAAACGTTCCTCAAGTGATCTTCTACTCCTTAGGAAAATTTCTAGGACTTGGGAGTCGTTCTTTGGGTTAGCAATTGTGTTACTTAGAAGTCCACCTCTAGGTGTAGAATTTAATTGCATAGATACTTAACCCACTTGGGTGTCCTATTTCATGATAGTGGCGGAGAGAGACACTACCATTTGAGATAGGTGGGACAAATCACACTTCAACTCATGAACCATCTTGTCCATACCATCTACTCTATTCAAGATCCTTGCTAACATATCCCCAGTCTTGAACTTTTTGGGGTAAATGGGACTAGATTCCTTGGCTTTAGCTCGATCATGAGGTGGGACATAATGGTCATAGTGATTTTAACAATTTCTCCAATATCGACCCTTATAATGATCCATCCAACCTTTGTTCCCATCTTGAATTTGATAGGCGAGGAGGGAACCACCCGAGTAGTTTTCCAAGTATCGGATTTTTTTAGCCAACTTCTTTGCCTCTTCATCCTCTCCATAAGATTTTGATGCTACGTCGTTTACCGCTTTCTTAGGTGCACCCATAACATACTTTTTGAAGAGCTCAAGTTGGGTCATCATTTTGTTCATGTTCTCCTCCCTTTCTTCTTCTCATTTTCTTTGTTCATTAGTCACCACGGGTATGGTAGAAGGGGATTTGGAAACTTTGGTGTCTCGGGTATGGCAACCCTAATTTTGTTTTGATACTTCTTCTATTAGTCAGAAGACCGCAAGATAATGCAATCTCACTATGGAACCACCCGACGCATTATCCATCACCATTTTGTTTAATAAATCAAGAGCCCTACAGAAAATTTTGAGGAGCATCTTTTCCTGAACCTCATGATTTTGGCATTAGGTTAACTTTCCATTAAACCTCTCTCAAGCTTCAAATAATGATTCTCCATTCCTTTGATGGAAGTTCACAATCTCATCCTGCTTTTGATACATTTTTTATGCTGGGAAGATTCTATCAAGAATCACTGTAGTAAACTCTTCCCATGATGTAATTGAGCTGGGTGGAAGCGAGCGATAGTAAACTCTTCCCATGATGTAATTGAGCTGGGTGGAAGCGAGCGAAGCCATTAAACTGCCTCACTCATTAGTAAAAATAGGAAAACTCAAAGTCGGATGGATTATTGGGTAATATGTTCTATTTTAAATGGCATAAAAACTTACACAAAGTTCTTCAAATGGGACATTCGGGTCCTCATATGCTTGACCCCCATACAACCTTTTTATTTGCAACATGTAAAGCATAATTCTAGTCATATGAGACACTTCGTTCTCTTTAGTTGGCAGAATGCAAATTGCACTTGTTTGTACCACCTCATTTAATTGTCTTTCATCATCAAGAAGGGCATTGAGGGTGCCCATATTTCTTGCGTTATCACTTATTTCTCTATTTACACTTTGATCACCTACAAAAGATTCAAAAACAACAAATAAAGTAAATTACACCACTCCGAGTATTCCCAAGTAAGAATGACACCAAACAAGCAAAATATATATTTCACCCTAGGCAACAACACTATTTTGATAATGCTCAACTCACTCATAAATTCAACGGGTGAGGCAGTCATTGTCAAGAAACCCAATTTAAATTGGGGTTAAATCTCAAGTATGTATTATAGACTTAAATTCTTATGGATGCTAAAATTACTACAAGATTACCCGAAATGCTAAAAAATGACATGTAAAATAAAATAGGGGAATTTATTTTGAAACTCTTCAACACAAACGTTAACAAGCACTTGGTGAATGAAACTTTACTTAATATTCAAGATTTGAGGGAAATATTTGGATTATGTCAACCTAGAGGTAATGCATGTGGGTTGATGTCTGTTCATCATGAAATTTAGTTGTTAACTAAATGATAGGCTAGGTCGAAGGTCAATTTGGTCAATCTTTTGATAAAACCACAATGATTTCACTCGTTGGCTCTTTCGAGCACCTAACAAGTGTGAAATTCATAATAACCCAAAACCTCAATCAAGCATCCCTATTTCTAGGATGATGCTCTTAACATGTTTTGAACTCCTAATACACTTATTTCTAAGATTGCAAGAGGGAGAAAACCATAGTCTTAATTATCCACCATTTCCTTGTCCCTCTATAACCCTCTTTTAAGGATGTTATAGGTTACCTCATGGTCACTTTTTTCTCTCTTTTGAGGGTGATAAAGGGTTTCTAGAGTTTGGGATTTTTACCCATCAACACTATTGGGAAATTTGGGGCTTTCACCCATCAAATTCCAACTCATAAGATCAAGCAATGGTGAAATCCTTACTCAACAACTAACAATCATGAAAACACAACAATCCCCATAGATAATTTACACTCTAGTTCAACATAATTCTAAGACTAAATTCTTTAGCTACTCATGAAGAAAGTAATGAGAGATATACTATAAGGATTATCCAAAACATTAATTCTTCACAAAAATCCTAAAAAATTTCGCCTCCAAAGTTCATTACACACTTAACCAATTAGGGTTTCAAGTCTAGAATTCAAAGATGTCTTATGAGGTAAGTAATCCCTAAAGAAAAAAGGGTTTTTGCTTAAATATATCTTAGAATGAATCTAAATTCTTTTATATATCTCCTCCTGGGCATATTCCCATTGAACTACGATCGGGCATGGATCTCCACGATCGTGTTTCTTTGACTACCTTAACTGACTATGACTGTATTTTGAGGACCACAGCCGTGGTAACCGAAGCTGATGTAGTTCAGGTCTTTAGCTGGACTTTTCTTTGCTTTCTTTTTATCATTTTTAGCTCCAATCCACGTGTTTTGATCTCCTCAACTCTATGCCTACAAAGAGTTGATATTAGTGCATTTACTCATGAATATTTCTCATTTAGTCATTCAAAATAAGGTAATGTACACAAATATTGAGTGAGAATGAGTGGTAAAATCACCATTTATCAAAGAGCCATAGAATTGTATTTAGATTTCCTGGTGAGCCAATTATTGATTGGAAGGGTGGTTCCCTAACTTCTAATAGGAAATTTATATCATATCTTAGAGCTCGGAGATTAATCTCTAAGGGGTGTCTCTATCATCTAGTCTGGGTTAAAGATTCTAACTCGAAAGGTCCTTACTTAAATTTGGTGCAGATGGTGAATGAATTTCTTGAGGTATTCCCTGATGACCTTCTTGGTGTTCCACCGGATAGAGAGATTGAGTTTGGGATTGGCCTTGTTTCAGACATTTGTCCAATTTCTATTCCCCTATATAGAATGGCTTCGGTTGAATTGAGGGAGCTTAAGGAGAAATTTAAGGATCTTTTAGATAAGAGTTTCATCTATCTTAGTATGTCCCCATGGGGCACACTGGTGTTATTCATGTGTAAGAAGGATGGTTCTCTTCAGATATGCATTGATTATAGAGAGTTAAATAAGGTGATGATAAAGAATAAGTATCTTCTTCTAAGGATAAATGATTTATTTGATCAGCTTTAGGGTACTAAGTTTTTTTTCCAAAATTGATCTTCGATCCAGGTATCATAATCTTAAGATTAAGGAGTTGGATATCCCTAAGATGGATTTTCTCACTCGGTATGGGCATTTTCCATTCTTGATAATGTCATTTGTCTTTACCAATGCCCCTACGATATTCACAGATTTGATAAATAGGGTATTCTATCCGTTTCTAGATCTATTTGTCATTGTTTTCATAGATGACATTTTTGTGTATTCTAAGAGTGAGGTGGATTATGCCAATCACCTTCATGTTGTGTTGCAAACCTTTAAGGAGCAACAATTATATCCCAAATTCTTGATATGTTAATTCTGGTTGAACGTTGTCACTTTTTAGGTCATATTATTTACAGTGAGGGGATCATAGTGGATCCACAAAAGGTAGTAGCGGTTAACAAGCTGCCTCAACCTATGACTTCACTTGATATTCAGAGCTTCTTGGATCTAGCTGGATACTAAGGAGGTTTATAGAGTGTTTCTCGACTATAGCTTCCCCATTAACTAAGTTGACTCAGAAAAAGGTGAAGTTCTCTTGGTCATATGCTTGTAAGTGTAGTTTCGAAAAGCTAAAGGGTAATCTCACTTCAACATCAATTTTGACTTTGCTTGAAAGCACTTACGGGTTTATGGTTTACTGTGATACATCTCGGGTGGAGCATCATTGTGTTGTGATGCAACATGAGAAGGTGATAGCTTATGCCTCTAGAAAGTTGAAGGTGCATAAGAGAAATTATCCAACTCATGACTTTGAATTATTGGCTGTGGTGTTTGTATTTAAAATCTGGCAGAACTATTTGTATGGAGTGCACATGGAATCTTCTCATATCATAAAAGTCTGTAGTATCTTTTCACTAAAAAGGCGCTTGATCTTACGTAGAGAAGATGGATTGAGATTCTCAAGGATTATCACATGAGTCTTCACTACAACCAAGGTAAGGCTAACATGGTTGCTGATACTCTTAGCTGGTTGTCCATGGGGCATTTATCTCATATGGATAAGGTAAAGCGGGAGTTGGTGAAGGATATACACCACTTGACTAACCCTAGAGTTCATTCTTTACACTCTGAGGATGGTGGTGTGTTGGTTCAAGAAGTGGTGCAATTGTGTCTTAGTGTAGAGATCAAGGAGAAACAAATGTTAGATCTTGTCTTGATGAAAATCAAGGTTGATATAGGTGGGCAAAAGGTGATTGTATTTGAGATTAGTGGTGATGGTACCTTGCGGTACCAAGGAAGGTTATGTGTTCCCAAGGTCGATGGGTTTCATGAGAAGATATTGGCTGAGGTGCATGAGTCATGCTATGTTGTTCATCCCAGTTCGACAAAAATTTATCATGATATTAAGGAGATGTATTAGTGAAATGGTATAAAGAGGGATGTGGCTGATTTTTGGCCAAGTGTATGATGTGTCAGAAAGTAAAAATTGAGCAGGAGGGTTGTATCAAGAAATTAAGTTACCTAAATGGATGTGGGAAGTGATTAACATGAATTTAGTTAACCATCTTACTCCGTCTCGGAATCTATTTTATTCAGTTTGGGTGATCATGGATAGAATGACTAAGTCAACTCACTTTTTTCCAATGAGGACTAATTTTTTAGCTAAGGATCATGCAAGGCTGTACCACCAAGAGATTATAAAGATGCATGGGGTACCTATTTCAATAATATCTGATTGTGGTACACAATTTTTATCTCATTTATGGAGGTCATTTCAGAAGGGGTTAGGGACCAAGGTTAGTCTGAGTACTGCTTTTCACCCATAGAAGAATGAACAAGTAGAAAGGACTATTTAGACATTGGAGGAATGCTTAGTGCGTGTGTGATTGACTATGGTGGTAGTTGCATTGAGCATCTATCTCTTGTAGAGTTTTCTTACAAAAATAGTTACCATTCTAGCATTAGGATGGCCCCTTTTGAGGCATTGTACGGTAGGAAGTATAGATCTCCTATTGTGTGGTTTGATATTGGTGAGACATATATGTTTGGTTTGAATTTACCTCACAATCTATTGAGAAGGTGAAGGTGATTCAGGATAGACTTAAGGCTTCCCAAAGTCTCCAAAAGTCCTATGCAGATGTAAGATATAGGGACTTAGAGTTTGAGGTTGGGGATAGGGTATTCCTAAAGGTGTCTCCCATAAAGGGAGTAATGCGGTTCAAGAAGAAGGGAAAGCTTTGTCCTCGATACATTGGTCCCTATGTGATTTTGAAGAGGGTTGTTAATGTTGTGCATGAGTTAGAGTTTCCTTCTAGTTTGAGATCGATCCACCCAGTATTCCATGTCTCTATGTTGAGGAGGTGTATTGGTGGTCCATAACAAGTTGTGCATGTCTAGGATATTGGTATTTTGGATTCACTATCCTATAAGAGATCCCAATTGATATCTTAGATCATTAGGTTCATCAATTGTGGACCAAGGATGTGTGCTTAGTAAAAGTTCTATGGAGGAACCACAAGGTGGAAGAGGCTACATGGGAAGTAGAAGAGGATATGAAGTCCAAGTATCCACTTTCAGTTTTTACTCCAGATATTCGTTCTAAGGAATGTGTTTTTCGTAACATCTTTGTCTTTTAATTTAGTTAAGGAAAAGATTGACTTCCTTGTATCTTTGTTTTATGTCTTATAGGTAAGAGTAGAGCAATCTAGGGGTATAAATCGTGCTTACTCTGCCTTGTTTCATCATTAAGGGAGGAATGATCCTAGTAGGGAGAATTGAAACACCCAAGGTTCTGGTCCTTAGAAATTTCCTGGGTTTTGGAATTTCTAGACTTCACACAAATAACCATACTTGTCGTATGGTGTGGGTACGCGTCAGGTAACCCAACTGTATAATTTACAGTGTTGGGTGGTTGAGTTTCTGGTATGGGTAGGACTAGGTAAGTACGAGTCATATAGTTAGTGACCTGTCATTGGGTTGGGTTTTTCTTTACTTAATCTAAAACTTAGTAACTTTACTTGGATCTGACTACGAGTGGCTCATCATGAGTAGTGAGGATAGGGTACTAGTGGTATAGTCCAACTCGTATGTTGGACAATGTCCAACCCCTCTTGATTCTTTTATGGGTAAGGTTTAATGGTACTGGTCGCATGCTTAGGTATCAGTAGCCTAGGTGGTCGTATATTGGACAATGTTGGGGGTCCAAGGGATGCCTAGCGTAGGAGTGGTGGGTACCACTTGTAGGGTAGGGTACGATTAGAGGGGGTTGGTCGTATCTTCCTTCAGGAACGTTGTCCAGTTTAAGTAGGGGTATTTTGGACATTTCCCCTTATAACTCCTTGGAACTCCACAACATAAAACACATTTTGGGGCATTATTTACACAATTATTATAATCCAAAAACACTATAAACTCTCTCTTAAGCTCATGGGTTAATAAAAAGCTAGGTTTTCCTTCAAGGTGGTCAATGTGGGGCTTACAAGGGTGGTTTTTCTCCATCTTCTTCAAAATCTAACACATGTTACTCCTCCCTTATTTTTATCTCAACTTAAGGTATGATTTAATGTACAGTTTTCATGACATAATAGTTGTATGGTTTTGGGTTTTGAATTATACGTTGGGGGCTTTGGTTATACATGCTTTGGTGATTGTTTTCCCATGATTTTACTTATGGTTTTCTATTTTTAATGATGGTTTGAATAAGTGGTTGCATGGTAATGGTTAATTGGTACTTGGTTTTGGTTTCTAAAACTATATGCCCTCACCATGTTTGATAAAATGCCTATGAGAATGCTTTTGATACATTATTTAACTTTTATTGAAAACTTTGCATGGTATAAAGTGGTAATGGAACCTTCAATTTGTTTGGATGGTTTCAAATCGTTAAATGATAAGGTCTTGGAGGTCATGGTTATGGGTCAATTGAAAGCCTTGTGGGTACATGGGACTCCCCAAGAAAACTTAATAATGAAATACTTGTGGGGTAAATGGGAACCCACCAAGTAAACTTAATAATAATGTAATCTTTGGGTATATGGGAATCCTTTAAAAAAGTTAGTTAAGGACTTTGCTTGCAAGCTATATTTGGTATGACGATACCACTTATTATATCTTTGGTTAATAATAAATGGAATTTGTAGCTTTGTTTTGTGCTAATGGTTTTAATTGGGAAACAATGGCGGGGTGTGATAGCTAACCGTGAAGGTATGAGTCCAATGGACGGACACTGGAAACTTATGTTTGCAGACATGAGGATTGGTCATTGTGACACTATACTATACTTTGGGGTATACGAGAATCCCCTAAGTTACACTTCTACTTATGTATCATGGAGAGCAAAGGGTTCACAGGAATCACCTATTCCTATGGTATCTCCTATTCATGAAGCTACACTGGACTCATATAGCCTGTGGGTGGTTCTAAGACGGTTAATCAACACATACCCAGGTTAGTGGTTTTAAGGTTATACTAAACCTGGTTCCCTTTCTCAGCATGAGTTTTATATATATGTATAGTTGCGAATGCATAAGGTTGTTTGTTTGGTTTTAAAGGTTTACATTATTTTATCCTTATTCCTGAGTACTTACTAGTGTTTACTAGCTAACCTGTCTTTGGGTGACTGTATGAAACGACCCCAAACTGGGCCATGTTGTATGGGCACCTCAAGCTCACATAAACTGGAGGTCACCCCGATAACCCAACCTAATAATCACATCAATCACAAGGGTCGGGTAGATCCCTACTATATAATAAGATAGCGGAAAACATACTACAAGTCATAACTTAAACATGTCTAAACACTTCATTATATTCATCAAACTAACCAATGTACCCAAGTCCACTGTCATCCACATACCTCTATACAAGTTGACGTTTAGAAATGTATATGTTGTGAAAAATCCCCAAAAATAGCCAAACCAAGTAAAAATAAGACTAAGTCTAAAGGTAGGAGACCAAGAATGAATTTCTTCCGAAATAAGGAAGCTCACCACTCCCAATTCAATGCAAAAACCGCTCAGATCACCTAATCATTGTGTAGGAAAATAAAATGATGCTCTATCCCCTATTTCGTTTGGGTACATAGCGTCCAGATATGGTTAGCGGTTGGAGATCTAGCATTTAACTCAAGGATAATGATAAAATAGCATCATCAATCAAAACAAGTTAATATATCATATTCAACCATATTTATTACCTTATCAATACATATAGGTATATCACATGCCAAGCAAGTAAAAAAGTCATAACAACATTCTCAAAGCACTCAATCATGAGACATAAAGTTGAGGACTCCGACCTTCTACACTTGGATTCAAACAACTCTTATTAGGTATAGGACTTCAACCACATTCACATATTACTTAGACGAAGGACTTTAACCATGTATACACTCATTAAGAAAGGGACTCTAACAACACATACACATTTGTTTAGGCAAGGGACTCTAATAGGCCCACACATTAGGAAAGGGACTCTAACCTTATGTAGTATTAGATAGGGGACTCTAACCCAAGACATTTCATTTGGCGAGGCACTTCAACCTCAAGAGATCTCATTGTGCAAGGGACTTAAATCGAAAGTGATTTTATTAGGAAAGAGACTTTAACCTCAAGACATTATTATTATCATTAGTCGACATTGAAACTCCAACCCTTTGTCCATTAATCATTATCTATTCAATTCACACTTAAGGACTTTAACCCATTTAGAAAATTAAACACTATACATGACCACATGGGAGCCTTTGTTTCTCAACCATTTCATTAGACCAATGCCTTAATTCAATTCATCATACATTTCAATTTATTTTCATCAAAACCCTCACAAACTATTCACATTTAATTAGCAATCTTATACCACATTCATACCACACTTTAGTTCAACACACAATTATTTCCATGTTTAGGGACTTTAACCGCTCATTAACCATCAGCCAACAAGGTCATTAATTTCACCATACATGGCTCATAATACTTTTACAACATAATTTAACAGTTATTCATACTTATTAGGCCATTTCCCTAATTCAAAACATCACGAACATAAGACTAGACAATTCACTTAGACATTTTCACAAACACCTTGTGTGCATGCCTTTAAAAAGGCCATTTTCATGGTAGAAATCGTCAAGATTGGAGTCAATCAATACTCACATGTTATACCACATGCAAAAATCATCCACATGTGAAAATCATCATCAATAACATATATAAACACAAGTCTAAGTAAAATTCCACATTATTCATCTTTAGGCAACAAAACCCTTTCCATTTGATTTCAAAATCACCATTTACACTTACTAATCCAAGTTTAAAATACATTGGTTTAGAGTTATTTATCAAGGGGACAAGTTAAATTCCTTAGAAAACTTGATTTACCAAGAGTCTTGACTTCACTTGCCTCTTGAAGATCACCCTTGAAATCCTAGCCTCCAATTCTTCGCAAACAAGTTTGAAAGAGTGTTTAGGGTGTTTGATCCATCAAAATGGATGTTTAGGAGAATACAAAAAACTTATATATTAAGGGGACTTAGGGTTTTTTGTGTATTAAATGACCATAAGGTCCTCCACTCTAAGCTGGAAAATGAGCCCCTATAAGGGTACGACTCACTTAAGGAACACTACCCTAGGGTACGAGTGGTACCCTAACTAGTACCCCAGGATTCTCCTAGGTCATCCATAATGGTTATGGTATGTATACCCACCATTGAGTCATATCCAAAGGGTACGAATCGTGCCCCCACTCATACACTTCACCCGTACAAAAAATAGCTCACTCCAAGTTATGACCTCACAATATACGATTGGGTTGTGTATGATTCATACTCTTAGATACGATTGGGAGGAGGCTCACTCATACCTAGGATAGTGAGTAACCCTAACCACACTTTCTAAGGTATGAAAGAAGAGGGAGAGAAGTATACAACTCGTATCCTAGGGGTACGACTCATATCCCTAGTCGTACCTTGATCAATGACATCTAATGAAGAAACTCTCCCTATGGTTCAAAGCCTAAGTATTTCAATGTATCCCTATGAGATGAAGGAACCGACCATACTACTCCTTCTACCCAGTGACTGAATTTGGGATCAGCTTGTGTTGTATTGAAGTGGTGAGATTCCATACTTTGAAAAGATCTATTTCATGTCATGGATTTCTTTGCATAATTTGGTCATTTCATAGAATTGGGTTTTGTCTATAGTTGGGGGCATATCCCGATTGAATATTGTTTTACTTTCGAACATAGTCTTTATTGGACAACTATGGGTTGGTATGGTCAGTGTTGGTATTGGTGTCCGCCATGGCATTGGTATTGGTATTGGTATTGGGGATGACACCGGTTAACTATATTTTATTTATGATTGTTCCATTTTTTTGGATTATATATATATATATATTTGGAACTCATCTGATGCAGGATTTATGGAGGTTATGGTGGGGTTTTGGGTGTGATCTCCATTCTCGGTTTTGCTTGTTTTGGGTCGAGTCAATGATACATATGGATGTAAAGTGACTACGCTTCCTTCTAACTACACTAACTTTGGGGTCCATACTTTAGCCAATTTCCTCTTATTCCTCCTTATTTCTCCCTTTTATTCTTTTATGCACATTCAGGTTGGGTGTGGTTTCTTTATTTCTTTTTTTCTTTTCTTTTTCAATATTTTTCTTTTATTTTCTTTTTCTTTTTCTACCACACCCATTGTTACTAACTTTTCTCTAATTTTATCCTTCTTCATACCCACTTTACATTACACAACCCTATGATACCCACCCTTAACCTAGGCAATTTTTCTTCATTGAGGTGCATAATGTCCAAGGAGGACCAAGGCCAAAACAGGTTCATTTCCACACAAATGGGAAGGAGAAATTTTTATCAAGAAAAATAGGCTATAGGCTAAAAAATTGGGATCAAGGGATACTTATGCACACATAGAAGGTCATTTAGGCTAAAAATGGACTAAAATAAAAAATGTCCTATGATACTTTCCTAAGTGATTATCCTACAACCTAGGAAAGACTAACCTGGCAAGTTCTGGATTAACACACAAAGGGAAATAGGTAGCATCTCACACACACATGGCACATAGTCATACATCACAAACTATTACCTATATGGTTTATGCAAAATTTAGCTATGATTATCATGTCCCTAATTCTAATGCAATAACAAGATCCACAAGGGACACACATATATACATTCATACAGTTATAATTTTATTCAAAGGGGTATCATTTTTCCCAAAATCAACAAAAAAATACGACAACTGCCCCAAATACTTAAAAATCTCCAAATTACCCAAAAGAAACACATTACAAAATAAAACACATAACGACATAAATTTTAACCTAGAGATGCCAGTTCTACAACCATATTGCAGCTGTTATGAAAAGAAACACAACAAAAAGAACCCATGATGGCTATGGTATACCTCACCCCAAGTAAAAACTATGCACTGTCCCTAATGTGCTTAAATAATACAATGAAATGGAATGAATACATGCGTGGGACGCACTAGGAGTCCATATACCTTGGGTTGACTCCCAAGAAGTTCCTGATTTAGCATTGCATCACGACTCAGCTACCTCTTCTACTAAAACTTCACCAAGGTTGACCTTATCAATTACCTTCTTCTCTTTATGATTTCCTAAATAGTGCTTCACACGCTGCCCATTCACTTTGAATAGGGCTTCACCATTACTTCTTAGTTCTATTTCACCATGAGGGAATTTTCTAACTAGGAGAATATTCTTGAACACCTAGACTTTAACTTTCTAGGAAACAAGCGAAGTCTTGCATTACACAACAATACCAAATCATCGGGTCCAATCACCTTTTTCTCAATTTTTCTGTCATGATACAACTTCATTCTTTCTTTATATATGAAAGAGCTCTCATTAACATAGAGAAAGAATGTATCTAACTCATTCACCTTACTCAATCTCAGATTTGCTACATCACACCACTCAAAATTTAGCCTCTTTAGTGCCTATAGTGCCTTATGCTCAAGTTCAATTCGTAAGTGAAAAGCCTCACCATACATAAGATGATATGGGAAGGCACCTACAAGAGTCTTATAGGTTGTCCGATAGGGCCACAATGTATTTTCTAACTTTCTTGACAAGTCAGTATTGTTGGCATTCATAGTTTTTGCCAATATAGACTTGATTTCTCTATTGGAGACCTCAACTTGCCCGCTCGTATCAGAATGTTAAGGTGTTGTCACCCTATGCCTTACACCGTAATTATCAAGGAGGTCTTTAAACAACCAGTTGCAAAAGATAGACCCACTATCACTGATAATTGCACGTGGAGTGCTATATTGAGAAAAAATGTTTTTGTTAGAAAAGCGGTGACACTTCTACCTTCATGTCTGGAAGCGGAACTAACTCCACCTATTTTGAAACATAGTCAACTGCTACTAGAATATACCTCATGCCATAGGACCTTACAAATGGACCCATGAAATTAATCCCCCATATCTAACAACTACAACTCCAAAATAAATATAATGGAGAGTTCACGGTGTCATGAAATATTGCTTTAACATTAGCACTGGTCACACGCTTGTGAAAAATCGTGATCATCTTTATATATAGTCAGCCAATGAAACCCATATTGTAGAATTTTACAAGTTGTGCAGGTTCCACAATGATGACCCCCATCTGGTGATGAATGACAAGCTTCGAGAATGCTCATCATCTCCACCTCAGGGAAATATTTTTGAATAACCCCATGTAAAAAAACCCTAAAAAGATATGGCTCATCCCAACATTCCTTACCTTATGCCTAAATCTCTTATGCTGTTGGAAGGATAGATCTTCTGGGACAGGTCACTTTCTAAATAGTTAGCAAAATAAGCAAAATAGTGGATTAAGTTTTGAGATGCTGCCAAGAACCTCTCATCTAGAAAAGTATCATCTATGTCAAGCTCATCCCATACTTTCTGCATTGTCTCTTTCTCAAGCCTGGACAATTAATCTTCGACTTGATATTCAGTGCCTATCCGATCCTTCACCTTAAAATAAAACTATTTTAGCTGGAGGACCCAATAAATCATTCTTGGTTTGGCATCTTTTTTCGACATAAAGTACCTCAAGGATGTATGGTATGTGTGGACTATGACTTTAGTCCCAAGAAAATAGGAACAAAATTTTTCAAAGCCAAAAACCACCGCAAGCAACTCTTTGTATATAACTGTATATTTCTTATGTGCGGCATTTAATGGCTTGTTGGTATAGTAAATAGGGTGAATTATCTTCCCTCTATGTTTCTCTAGGATAGAACCCAAGGACACTCTACTTACATCACCCATGGCCTCAAATGGTGCAGACCAATTAGGGGACACAATGATATGAGCCAAAAGTAATCGCTCCTTAAGGAACTAGAAGGCGTTTAGACATGCATCGTTAAATACAAATTTTACCTCTTTCTCTAAATTCCTGCATAGATTATTTGCATGTTTAGAGTAGTCCTTAATGAATCTCCTATAAAACCCTGTATGGCCCAAAAAGCTCTGTATACCTTTAATTGAGACTGGTGATGGGAACTTTTCAATTACTTTAATCTTTGATTTATCCACCTTAATACCCTATTTTTAAATCTTGTACCCAAGAAAAATACCTTCTTTTACCATAAAATAACATTTTTCCCAATTTGTACAAAGTTGTACTCTTCATATCTCTGTTGTGCATTGTCCAGATGGGCCATACAATCATAAAATAAGTCCCCAACTACTGAAAAATCATCCATGAAGACCTGGATCGTATCCTTCACTATATCAAAAAATATAGACATCATGCTAGAAAGGTGGTAGGAGCATTACATAACCCAAAAAGCTTCTCTTAAAAGAAAAATTCTCGAAGGGGCGAGTAAATTACATCTTTTCTTGGTCCTCAGGAGCAATAATGAAGGGATTGTAACTCCAATACCCGTCAAGAAAATATTACCAACCCCTGCCTAATAGTCTAATGGCATGTGGAAGTGGTCCTTTTGTGTGCAAGTATTCAACTTTCTACAATCCATGCAAACTCTCCAACTGGTCATGGGTCTTATTAACACAAGCTCACTTTTCTAATTGGGAGCTACTATAATTCCACACTTTTCAGCCTGAATTGAACTGAGCTAACCCAATTATAGTCTGCAATGGGGTAAACTACTCCAACATCTAACCATTTGATAATTTCTTTCTTCACAACCTCCTGCATATGAGGATTCAATCTCCGCTGATGCTCAATGCTGGGAATATATTTTAGCTCAATCTATATTTTATGCATGCAAATACCTGGTGGAATTCCCATAATATCGATGTGATCCAATGAATGTCTTTTTAAACCTCTGTAATATGGATATCAATGCTTCCATTTTTGATTTTAGCAAATCTACATTAATAATCACTGGTAAGGTATTGTTGCCCATCAAAAATACATACTGCAAGTAAGATAGGGAGGTATTTAATTCCAACACCAGTGGCTCCTAAATGGATTGCTTTGCCAGAGGTATAGTTCTATTTTTAAATTATGGTCCAGTTTTTTTAGAGAATAAGTGTAAGATCCCTTACCATTCAATGATTTAACCATCTCATCGTATCTTCGATGCCATGACTCGAAATTCATGATTACTACATCTAATGCTTTGACCCCAAGTCTCTCTACAATAGGCACAGTCTCTGTATCAACATCATTATCAATAGTGTCTATCACTGACACCACTCACATATTATCTGGCTTTTTCACTATCAGACATACCTAAAAAACTACTTTCTCATTATTTATTTTGAAGGTTATCTCCTTCAAGTCCATATCAATCAATACCCTACCTATGGATAAGAAGGGTCTACCTAACCTATGGTAAAGACCCTTTTGGGGAGTGTTATATGGGGCAGCGGGGCTATTTTGGTTGTGGAAAGTTGGTCCACATACTTAGAGACTGCCCATATGCCATACAGCGGAGTCGTGATGCCCATCCCCAGAGTCAGGCTACCAGTGCCCCACCTCCCGTAGCCCATCCAGTTCCTCCTCAGGGTGCTTCATCTAGTATTGCTGGCGGTCAACGCCAGAATTGTTTCTATTCTATACCACCTCGTCAGGAGCAGGAGGACTCTCCTAATGTTGTCACTGGTATGCTCCGTGTTTTCTATTTTGATGTCTATATGTTGATGGACCCTGATTCGAGTTTTTCTTATGTGACCTCTGGTTGCTGTAAATTTTGAAACGGATCCTGAACTAATTTCTGAGCCTATTTTGGTTTCTACTCTGGTAGGAGAGTCTGTCATTGCTAAGTGGGTGTATAAGAAATGTCCCATTATTGTCTTTCATCGGGTTATGTATGCTGATTTGATTGAGATAGATATGGTTGACTTTGATATCATTCTGGGTATGGATTGGATTCACTCATGCTATGCGTCTATTGATTGTCGTGCCCGTGTGGTCAAGTTTCAGTTTCCTAATGAACCTATCCTCGAATGGTTCAGGAGTTCTGTGATTCCTAAGGTTCATTTTATATCCTATCTCAAATCTAGGAAGTTGATTTCCAAGGGTTGCATCCACCATTTGGTTAGGGTTAAAGACTTTAAGTCTGAAACCCCGACCATTCAATCAAATAATGTTGTTAATGAGTTTCTTGATATCTTTTCAGAAGATCTCCCTGGAGTACCTATTGATAGAGAGATAGAGTTCGAGATTGACCTTCTTCCCAATTCTCAGCCTATTTCCATTCCTCCGTATCGCATGGCTCCCGCAGAACTTAAAGAGTTGAAGGAGCAATTGAAAAATCTTTAAGACACAATCTTTATCAGACCTAGTGTGTCCCCGTGGGGTGCACCTATCCTGTTTGTGCATAAGAAAGATAGTTCTTTGCGGATGTGTATTGATTATCAGCATCTTAATAGGGTTACTATAAAGAATAAATATCCGCTTCCTCGAATTGATCATTTATTTGATAAATTGCAAGGTACGAGCTACTTTTCGAAGATAGACCTCAGATTCGGTTATCACCAACTTAAGGTTAGGGAATGTGATATCCCCAAGACAGTCTTCCGTACTCGTTACGGTCATTGTGAATTTCTAGTGATGTCTTTTGGATTAACTAATGCTCCAGCGGATTTCATGGATCTTATGAACCGTGTATTCCAACCATATCTAGATTTATTTGTAATAGTGTTCCTTGATGATATTCTTATTTACTCCCGAAGTGATGGTGATCATACAGATCATCTCCGAATCGTGTTTGAAACTTTTCGAACTCATCGGTTGTATGCTAAGTTCAATATGTGTGAGTTCTGGCTGAACTCTGTAGCCTTCTTGGGTCATGTTGTTTCTTCCGAAGGTATTAGAGTTGATGCTCAAAAGATAGAGGCTATAAAGAGTTGGCCTAGACCTATAAATAGATCTTACAAATTTGGTATAAAGATAGTTTCTGGACTTGTTTATTGTAGTCTTCACTAGTGACAACTTGGTGTAATCAAAGAGTGAGGAGGATTATTCCATTCACCTCTGAATTGTATTGTAGACTCTAAAGGACTAGAGGTTATATGCAAAATTTTCTAAGTTTGAATTTTGGATAAGTGTTGTGACTTTTCTAGGGCATGTGGTTTCTAGTGAAGGTGTCAAGGTGGATACATAGAAAGTTGAGGCAGTTAAGAAGTATCCTAGAACCATAACTCCAATCGATATTAGGAGATTTTTTGGCTTGGCTGGGTATTATAGGAGGTTTGTGGAGAGTTTCTAATTTATTTTTGCTCTGCTAACAAGATTGACACTTCAAAAGGTTATGTTTTTATGTTTAGATGCTTATGAGGGCAGTTTTAAGCAGTTTAAGTATATATTGACTTCTATGCTAGTTTTAACCTTGCCCCAGGGTACTGATAAGTTTGTTGGGTATTATGATACATCCCATGTGGGAGTGGGTTATGTTTTGATGCATCACAGTAAGGTTATGGCCGATGCTTCTTGGCATCTTAAGGTTAATTAGAGGAATTACCCAACTCACTATCGAGAGTTGGTGGCGGCGGTCTCTACTTTGAAAATATGGCTACATTATCTTTATGGGGTATATGTGGATATTTATTTAGACCATAAGAGCTTGCAGTATGTTTTCACACATAAAGAATCAAACCTTAGGAAGAGGCGGTGGCTCTAACTACTTAAGGAATATGACACGAGTCTTCGCTACCATCAAGGTAAAGATAAAGTCGTTGTGCAAGGAGAAAGAGGGTTGTTCAAGTGATTGAAAGGCTACGTAACTAGGGAGTTTGTCTTTTGGACTCTGAGAATGGGGGAGTAACTGTTTAATAGGTGGTTAAAATATCTCTTTCTGGTGAGGTGAAGAAAAAATATGCTTTAGATCCTATAATAATGTAGATTAAGGATGATGTGGGTCAACAAAAGTTTATCGCTTTCGAGATTGGGGAAGATAGTATCTTGAGGTATCAAAAAAGGTTATGTGTTCCTGATATTGATGGGCTTCGGGAAAGAATCTTGCCTGAGGCTCATGTGTCTAGATATACAATTCATCCGGGTTCAACTAAGATATATCACAACAAGAAAGAAATCTACTGGTGGAATAATATGAAGACAGATGTCGTGACCCAAACCAAGGCCTTGTAGTATTGGGCATCTCAAGTTTTACAAGGACCAGAGATCACCCCCGATACCTTATCCAGCCAATCGATAAATGACAATTCAATAATCAAATCCATATCCATTCCATAATATACCCAAGTCTATAGTTTGTCCATACAAATCCTCTAAAACAAAACAAGCATACCCGGTTGGGACATTCCCGCAACCATAGTCAAAAACAATATCTAAGTCTAAACCTATAAAGACATAAGAAAATTCAAAGCAACTAGTGGAGCCTTCCAAAGTATGGAAGCTCACCATGTCAAGTCAATCAAAGTTGTCCCCGATTCTAAGTAACTGAGCAGGTAGTAAGATAGTATGACCAGTATGTACATAGCATGGGGATAAAATGTTTGAGGATATTTAGAAATTGGTACGCTAGCATGTAACATAAGGATAAGGAGAAAATGATGCCAAAAGTTCAAAACCAATCAACCATTACATATAACCAATGTAATACATATATATATACCATACAACAAGTAGAGAAGAAGACTAACATGATTTTTTAAATCATTAACCTAGGTTATGTAGCATAACCATCATAGAAAAAGGCACCGACGGGCTATATGGGCCTAGCTCTACCCTAGCGAGAAGTGCCTCAGCGAGTGTAGCCATAAGAACAAGAGAATATCCAAACCCTTATAAGCCTATATGAGGGGACTCAAACCTCCCAACATAATTAATATTAGTTAATCATAAACAAATGTAATATGGAGGACTCGAACCTCCCATCCATATATTCATTTGGAGGACTTAAACCACTCGGTCATAGAGACACCCGCACCGGCTAGCGCAGTTTCCAGTGTTAGTCCTTTAGACTCCAATTTCACGGCCCCGCTGCATACCCTGCTTTAAAGAAAAATTTAAACCTATAATTTCACATGCATAACAATTAATCCAATTACTTACTAAAGGCACTCTCTAGATTCAGTCAGTGGGGGCTTGTCAGACTACTAGATTTAATTTTAGATTTTAGTTTCAGTAGTCAAATTTTTAGTATTTTCTTTATCAGATAGATGAGATTTGAATTTTCATATATACTCTAATAATTTTCCACATTTATTTTTATCTTACATTCATATTCCCCTATTTTGAGATTCAGATTTAGTAGAAGGTAGCCAGGGTTAGATCAGGACTACTTGTAGTTCGGAGAACCGTGTGGCATCCCAACAATCAAATTTTGGGGCATTACAAACTTGGTATCAGCTACTAAGGTTTAGAGAATCCTAGGGAGTCAGACAAGTTGCGTTACGTAAAGTCTTGATCATCAGTGTGAAGCGAGCCACATTTATAAGCAGGAGGCTATGGAGGGTTTTAGGAAATCATATTTTCTTTCATAATCTATCATGCATTCAGTTTCTCTATTACTTCTAACTAGTTCTTTCACGTGACAGAAAATGACTCCTTGTAGAGCTAATGCACTCATAAATGATAACCATCCACCTCAGCTCACAGATCCTTTGAATGATAATGTATCATAAACAGAGTTTCGGGCTGCCTTTCAGGCACTAGCCTAAGCTATGACGGCTAATGTTCATGGAAACCATCAGGATGCAGTCCTAATTCAGGAAAATGTGGACTTAGCCACAGCTAAGATTCGAGATTTTATGGGAATAAGCCTGCCAGAATTCTTTGGGTCAAAGAAAGGTGAGGACCCACAATTTTATCTAGATAAGGTGAAGAAGATCACCTAGAATCTGCATGTTTCTGAATAGGAGAGTGTAGAGTTTACATCCTATAAGCTGAAGGATGTTGCATATGATTGGGTAGTAATGTGGAAGGAAAGTAGAGGGGAGAATGCAGCTCCCATGTCATGGCAGGTATTCCAGGATATATTTCTAGATAAGTTCTTCCCATATGAGATGAGGGAAGCTAAGATAGAAAAGATTATAAACCTGAGGTAGGGCTCAATGACATAGAATAAGTATTGCCTTAAGTTTAACCAGTTGTCTAAGTATTCCCCTGATCAGATAGATGACCCTAGGTCAAGCATGAATAAGTTTGTGACTGGTATGTATGGGTTGGTAGTTAAGGAGTGTATGACTTCTATGCTTATTGCCGACATGGATCTTGCTAGGTTGATGATGCATGCCCAACAGATAGAGGCAGAGAAGTTGAAGGAAAGAGATAGAAATAACAAGACGGATAGAATAAGACAGTTTGAGTATGGTCAGAATAGGTCTCAAGGGGGAAATCATTCGTAGTTTTAGAATAGTTCATCTATGAAAGCACCATCTTCAGCTATTTCTCCCATTCCCAGAGGTAGACAGGAGTAGTGGGGTAAGCCATCTATATCCATATCCCATAATAGCATGAGTGGGAAGTCCAATTATCCACCATGTGCTAAGTGTGGTAAGACCCATCCGAGTGAGTATTTTTAGGGTCAAAAAGGTTGTTATGGTTATGTCCAGATGGGTCACAGAATCAAAGAGTGCCTGCATGCTACATAGGGAAATAGGGATGTCCTTCCCCAGACTCGGGTTACTAGTGCACTAGCTCTTTTAGGTCTCCTAACTCCTCTTCTGGGCGTATCATCTAGTACAGGTGGCGGTCAGCACCAAAATTAGTTTTATGCTTTACCATCCTGTTAGGAGTAGGAGGATTCACCAGATGTTTTTGTGGGTATGCTTTGCATCTTTCATCTTGATATTTATGTGTTGTTAGACCTTAGGTCAAGTTTCTCATATGTGACCCTATTAGTTGTAGTAAATTTTGATGTAAGTTTTGAAAAGATTCCTGAGCCTTTCTTGGTTTCTACTCCAGTAGGTGAGTCAGTTGTTGCCAAGAAGATTTACAAGAAGTATCCTATCATAGTCCTTTATAAAATCATGATAGCAGACCTAATAAAGTTAGATATTGTTGATTTTGATCTTATTGTTTGTATGGATTGGCTCCATTCATGTTATGAATCCATAGATTTTTGCATTAGAGGTGTACAGTTTCAGTTTCTAGAAGAGCCAGTCTTTGATTGAAAAGTAAATTAAGTGTCTCCTAAAGCCATTTCATATCTTATTTAAAATCGAGAAAGTCAATCTCCAAAAGGTGTATCTATCATCTTATTTTAGTTAAAGACACTAAGTTTAAGACTCCAGTAATTCAGTCATTCTGTGTAGTCAATGAGTTTTCGAATGCCTTTCCTGAAGATTTGCCAAGGGTTCGTCCCGATAGGGATATAGTATTTGGTACTGACCTTCTCCTAGATAGTCAACCTATTTTTATCCCTCCATACCGTATCGCTCTCGTAGATGTTAACTAGTCTAAAGAGCAATTCAAAGATCTTTTAGATAAAAGTTTCTTAAGGCCTAGTGTTTCTCCATGGGGCGCTCTTGTCCTATTCACGCGAAAGAAAGATGGTTCTCTGTGAATGTGCATTGACTATCGCAAGTTGAATAAAGTTACAGTAAAAAACAAATATCCTCTCTCGAGAATTGATGACTTATTTGATCAACTACAAGGTGCAAGTTATTTCTCAAAGATAGACCTTAGATCCAGATATCATCAACTCAAAGTAAGGGAATGTGATATTCCAAAGAAAAATTTCAAAACTCGTTATGGTCATTTTGACTTGATGAACAGAGAGTTCTAACATTATTTGGAATGTTTGTCATAGTCTTTATCAAATGTTATACTCGTCTACTCTCATAGTGAGGATGATCATACTTACCATCTTAGAATGTGTTGCAAACTCTTAGAGATCACTATTTGTTTGCCAAATTTATTGAATGAGAATTTTGGCTAAGGTTAGTAGCATTCCTTGGTCATATTATTTCTAGTGAGGGTATAAGAGTTGATCCCCAAAACATAAAAGCCGTAAGAAATTAGGCTCGACCTATCTCTCTATCAGATATTAGGAGCTTCTTAGGATTAGCTGGCTATTATAGATGTTTTGTTGAGGGTTTCTCATATATTGCATCTCGTATGTCTAGATTGACCTAAAAGAAAGTTAAGTTCCTGTGGTCAGATTCTTGTGAGAAGAATTTTCATGAGTTGAAGAGTCGACTCACTTCAGCCCAGTGTTAGCATTACCTGATGGTACAAATAGTTTTTGGTGTATTTTGATGCCTCTAGAGTTGGTTTGAGTTGTGTTCTGAGGAAGAGAGGTAAGGTCATAGCCTATGCCTCTAGGTAGCTTAAGCCTCATAAAAAGAATTATCCAACCCATGATCTTGAATTAGCTGTTGTTGTGTTTGCTTTGAAACTCTGGAGACATTATTTATATGGAGTACATGTGGATGTGTTTACAGATCACAAAAGTTTGCAGTATGTATTTACCCAGAGAGAGTTGAATATCCATCAAAGAAGGTGGTTAGGATTGTTCAAAGATTATGACATGAGTGTTTTGTACCATCCGGGCAAGGCCAATATAGTGGAAGATGCCCTTAGTAGATTGCCTATTGGCAGTGTTTCTCACGTAAAGCAGGATAACAAAGAGTTAGCTCGAGAAGTTCATCATTAGGCTAGATTGAGTGTTAGGTGGGTTGATTCAACTGAAGGGAATGTTTAGGTTCAGAGTAGTTTTGAATCTTCCCTAGTTTCAGAAGTAAAAGACAAACAAGACAAGGATTCTAGTTTGGTCAAACTGAAGGAGTAAGTTAAAGACCAAATGTTAGAGGTTTTCTCCCAATGGGGATATGACGTGTTGAGATACCAAAGTAGATTGTGTGTGCCATGTATTTATTATTTGAGGTAGCAGATCATAGCGGAAACGCATGGTGCGTGTTATTCTTTTCATCCAGGAGCTACCAAGATGTACTGCGATTTATGGGAAATGCATTGATGGAATGGTATGAATAGAGATATAGCAAAATTTGTAGCAAAGTTTGCAACTTGTCAACAGGTTAAGGTAGAGCACTAAAGACCTGGTGGTTTGTTGTAAGTATTTGGTATCCCTAATTAGAAGTGGGAAGAGGTGAATATGGATTTTTTGATGGGTTTACCCCGTTCACGCCATTAGCATGATTCGATTTGGGTTATTATAGATAGGTTGACTAATTCAGCATATTTCTTGCTAGTTCACACGTCTTACACAGCTGAAGATAATGCTAAGCTGTATATTAGAGAGTTAGTTAGACTGCATGGAGTTTCTTTATCCATCATCTTTGATAGGGGTACTTAGTTTACCTTGCAGTTTTGGAGAGCTTTTTAGAAGGGTCATGGTTCCCAAGTCCATCTTAGTTCAGCTTTCCACCCTCAGAAAGATGGTTAAGTAGAGAGGACCATCCAAAATCTAGAAGATATGTTGAGGGAATATGCTATTAATTTCAAAGGTAGATGGGATGAGCATTTTCCATTAATTGAGTTCACTTATAATAATAGTTATCATGTTAGTATTCAGATGGCTCTATTTGAGGATCTTTATAGGCGGAGATGTAGATCTCCAGTTGGTTAGTTCGAGATGGATGAGTCCTCTTTGATTGGGCCAGACATGGTGTTTGAGTCCATGGAGAAAGTTTAGTTGATTACAGTAAGATTGAAAGAAGGCCAGAGTTGTCAGAGATCTTATGCAGATGTGAGAAAGAGGGACCTCAAGTTTGAGGTTGGTGATTTAGTGTATCTGAAGATTTCACCCATGAAAAGGGTGACGAGATTTGGCAAAAAGGGGAAGGTTTGTCCCCATTATATTGGTCCCTACCAAATTTTAAGCTATGTTAGGAAGGTAGAGTATGAGCTTGAGCAATCCGAAGACTTATCCTCAGTTCATCCAGTGTTTCATGTGTCTTTGTTAAAGAAAAACATGGACAATTTAGTTGTCGTAGTTCCTTAAGAAAGAACAGATATTTAGAATAGCCTTTCTTATGTAGAAGTCCAGTAGTGATTCTTGATCATCAGATTTGTAGACTAAAGAACAAAGAATTTCCCTTGGTTAAAGTTCATTGGCGGAATTAGTCAATTGAGGGCGCCACTTGGGAAGCAGAAGCAGATATGCTAGCCAAGTACCCTTACGTTTTCTCCAAAAATTTAGATTCAGTCGAAGGTAATACTGTTCCTTAATTAAGTATCTTTCAAGTTTCATATTCAGTTATACAATCATCCTCATTGAAAATGTATGCACTCACAGAATTACTTAGAAGCTTAGAATGATTTAGATTTAGTTTCACAATTTATTTCAGTTGTGCATGCTATCATATATCCTAAAGATTCCTTAGTATTCTTAGTCTGACTACCAACATTAGAGGACGAATGTTTCCAAGGGAGAGATATTATAATACCCCATACTTTTCTTAACTCAATTTGACGTCTAAAATGTCAAGCATTAGCTTCATGAAAGAATGACTTTCCATACATATATAATTTCCCAGATTTAGACCCTCCAATGTGTAGGAAATTGAATCAGCTTTCCAACAATATAAGATTTGCCTTAATTCAATAACCGTACGAGAAGTTATGGCGATTTTAAGTTCCAGTCATAAAACACCATCATTTCAGTCACTAGCACGAGGAGACAGTTTAAATTACAATTATCAATTTCCAGTAAGACTTCGTGATTCCACCTCATTGCAGTGATGTCCTATTTTACAATTGTCACTTTTCAGTGAGCCTCCACAATAATGGCGCATTGCGGAAGTGGAAAAAATGGCAATTCAGAAGCGTACTGCAATAGCTCTGCATCGAGGAAATTTTCCAGGTCCCAGTTTGAAGTTTCAAGTAGGCCACCCCGATAACAGCGCGCTGCGCCGTAGGCAAATTTTGGGAATTTTCCAACTTTGAGTAAAATCTTAAAAGGGTCTCTTTGGTCTTTTCTCTATCCCAAAGTCGTGAATAACAATTCAATTAACCCATCCTAAGCATATTATAAAAACTTTTCACAAAAATACTCTTAAACAAAACCCTAGATCATCAAAGGTTACACCCCAAGAAATCCAATTCCTCCTTTAATTCTCTAAGGCAATTCAATATTAAGGATTTCCAATTCAAGAACTCTAAGAAATCATCTCCAACGACACAATATGAGTCCAAGATTCAAGCTTTTCATCTAAGATCATTGATTATGGTATGTGGGGTTATCAACAAGGATAATCCTTTCGGCTTTGTTCCAAAAAACATATTTTAATTCCAATTTTACTGAATTTTTTATATGATTTCCCATGAAATTCAAGTTAGGGTTTATACCCATTATTGTTATTTACAAGCTTATGGGATTTCAAGTGATTAAGAAATTTAATTACATAATTATGTTCATATTTTCATGCATATTTCTGTAATCTCCATATTTTTAATTAATTTATCAGTGTTTACATTATCAAGCATGAACATAAAGCTATTTTAACATGAGTTTGATGAATAGGTCATTAAGCCCAAATTAAAGATTTCTATTTCCAGATTGTTTGTGCTACGCTCACCCTATGATAAGTTTATTCTCAGATTTTTGATAAATATTTGACCTTTTGATCCTAAGCTAAGATAAATAATCCACATTGTTCGTATGACTTGAGATTTAAAGAAAAGAAAAAGCATAATTGGTTTTCTTGTAGACCCTTGTGCTATTTTAAAGTGGATTTCCTAAGATCCTCAGAATAAAAATAGGAGTAGTATCTAACAAGGAGATGGGTATGTTACCAACGTTTCATGAACCAAAAATACGTACCACCATAGGATTAAAACTATTCCCACTTCTATGTGGATGATTATGATAGTGATCACTAAAGATAAAGGTTATTTCCGATGGCAAGGGTAGAACAACTCTCCTAAACATGGGTAAGACGTTGGACTCCATAAATGCTCACATGGTTTATGTCGGTTAGAAGAACCTCCCAAAAGAAGTCCCCTACTCTTAATATAGCCTATTGGTTTAAAGCCTTAAGATAAAAGCATATGTTTTGGAAGCTGTGTTTCTTTTAAGATTCTTAAAGTCTTGATATGAGGTATTTCCCTTACAGTTGTCAAGATAATGAAGTAGTATTTAGAGAACATATTTTTGGAAATGAATGTAATGGCTCACAAGATCTATATTATATGCTTTATTGTTTATGATTTATGATCCTCAGTTTTTACACTTCTCAAGCATATGTGAGTCATTTACATTTACCATGCATGATTTTATAAATTGTGACTATATTGTTTACTTATTCCATTCACCATATATGCTCAGTACCTTCCCAAAGTAATGATACACATATATGTTTGTATGCTATATTTTCTCATAATGTAGGTTCAGGTGCTCAGTCTTAGCAGCGTGAGTGATTTTTGAGCATCTCATCTACATCTATGCAATTGGTGAGTCCTCATAGTTCTGGGACTTAGCTATTCAAATTTCTAGTTTATTAGTAAATGATTCAGTATTCATTTTAGATAGTTTGAGTCAGATGGGGACTTTCCTAATGACTCTGTAGATTCAGTCAGTTGAGGCTTGTCGGACTACCAGATTAATCCTATTTTAGAATTTTCTTGCAGTATTCAGATTTTCAGTATTTTATTTATCAAACTGATGAGATTTGAATTGTCAGATATACTCAGATAATTCAAATATTTTTTTTCATTTATTTTGATCTTACATTCATATTCTCCTATTTTGAGATTTTGATTTAGTAGAAGGCAACCAGGGTTAGCTCAGGACTGTTGTGGTTTGGAGCACCGTGTGGTGTCCTAAAAATTAGATTTCTTTGTGTTACAGTTAAGGATTAGTATATTCCTGAAGTCTCAAACAAGTGAGGATACTGGGCCTGTATCCCTTTCTCAATCTCCCAACTAGCCTCCTTCACTAGGCATTGCCTACACAAAACCTTATCTACAAGATTCTTCCTAGTGCACTGTAATACCTAAGCTTTGGACCCTTAGAATAATTTCTTTGGTAGAATTTTTTGGGTAGGGTACTAATCAAGGGTATTATTCATACCCTAGTATATGACTTCGGCCATTTCTCTCATAAGTTGATGAGTCTATGATAAGTAAATTCTGTCCAAAGTATGACTTGAAACCTTAGTAGTCATACCATAGGGTACGAGTCTTGAGATACTTAGTCATATGAGGCTTGATGACTTGGCAAAAGTATTTTAACCTAGGTATAGGTTGTAGGGTATGACTCGTACCATACGGTATCAGTTAGGACTATGGAGTCATATGTTTGTTAGTTATGGAGTCCTTGGTTTTCCCTATGGTATGAGTTAGGGTACAACTCGTACCGTCCTAGGAGTTCACTTTTTAGCTTTTAAGCTGAGGACATTTTAGACCTTTCCCACCCCTAAACACTGATAACCCATGACTTATAACAATATTTGGCCCTTTATTCTACATATATACAAGATCCAAAACATCCCAAAACACTCCCTAAACTTCTTCATCAAGATTGGAGGCTAGTGTTTCAAGAGTGTTCATCTAAACACTAAGGGGGACAAGAATCTCTTCATGAATCATCTTGTATAAGGCATGCGAATCTTCCTTTATTATTATTTATCAAATATAATATTGTTTAAACATTTTTTATGAATCTTTAATGGTGGTTTTGGAGACCAATAATGAGGGTTTTGATGTATAGTGACGGGTAATGTTTACTCTTTCTTAACATTGTATTTATACGTGTTTTTTGAGATGATTGGCACATATGGGTGCTTTTATATTTTGGTTTAACAAGTTGGTCATGAGTAACCCTAATATTGATTATTTTTACTTGGGTTCTAGTCGTGGTAAAGGTATACTCTCAAGGTGTTCGTGAAAATGTCTAAAGTGAAATAATTAGTTACATGCTAAAAGTGTTTTGAAATAAGGCAATGGCTTAATGAGTAAGAATGGTTGGAAAATGACTTGTAAAGTCCTTGTTGGCTATGTAATGAGTTAATTGGTGACGTTTTTAGTTTTCTTGGTTAAATGGATTACAGTCCCTAAACTTAAAAGTGAATTGCGTTTAACCAAAAAGTTTGGTTTAGGGATACTAATGAAGAAAGAATGGCGTTTTATAGGTCTTGATGATAACAAATTTACTTGAATGGTGATTTAAAATAATGTATTGGACTATTAAAGAGTGATTGATAATAGTTTATGAGGACCTTGTGGTCATGTATGGTGTTTAGATATGGTCTTGATGGTTGGAAATGGCTAAGTGGGTTAAAGTCCTTACACTTTGAATTGAGTGGAAGTTAATGCATGGACAGAGGGTTAGAGTCTCAATGTTGACTTGTAATGGACATGATGGCTTGAGGTAATAGTCCACTTGTCTAGCAAAAGGCTTATGATTAGATTCCACTAGAACAATAAGACAACTATGGGTTAGAGTCCTCTTTCTTGATATAACCTAAGAGAGTGAAAGGTTAGAGTCCTCCACTTCATGGTTCATGATTAGGTGCTATAAATGTATGATACAACTTTGTTATCTATTGAAACTTGATGTATTCGCATATATCTATATGTCTATTTATACAAATGTGGTGTGTTATGATTGTTTGACTTGATATTGAGTAATGATACTATTTTATCCTTACCCTTGAGTTACATGCTAGTGCTTCAATCTCTAACCATCTCTGGATTCTTTGTCCCAAAGAGACAAAGGTGCCAGAGCTTCTTATTCTCTTCTTGTGCAATTACAGGTGTTGGCACAGTTCGTGCTTTGACATTGAAGTGGTGAGCTTCCATCCTTTGAAAGTCATCCATTTCACTATCTCTTTATCCATGCTATAGAGTTGTTTTCGACTTGTTATTTAGTTATTATCGATGGCTTGTCCCGACATGTTATAGACATCAGATTTGTTGAGGTTTTGATGATTTCTATGGACTTGGGTAGTTTGGATGTAGTATCTTGGCATGAACGGAATGATTAGTCATTCATAAGTTATGATTGTTAGCTTTGTTTCCACTATCTTATTATTTGTTTGGAGTTCACCCGACACTTATCGATTAATGTGATGGTTAGGTGGGGTTAATGAGGAAATCTCCAGTCCTTGTTGGGCTTGAGTTTCCCACACGACAAGGCCTAGTTTTGGGTCGATTCAAGCGCAACCTCCTAACATCACTAGAAAATATGAGCATCAGTTCCTCCACAAAGGTTAAATGCTAGTCCGACTGGACTTAGTCCCATCTAAGCACATAAGACGGATAAGGAATATATCACCGCAACATAGAAACATAGAAAACTGGATGGCTAACAACAAAATCTAGTGGTAAAGATAACTCATAAGCCACCTCACTTACTTCATGAATATTATCAAAAGGTTTAATATATCTTAGACTGAGCTTATCCTTCTTACCGAACCTCATCACACCCTTCATGGGTGACACACAAAGAAATACACAATCACCAACTCCGAATATCAAGTCATGAAGCATGCGGTGTGCATAGGCCTTTTCCCTACTCTGGGATGCTCTTGACCTATCCTGAATCACCCTGACTCTATCCAATGAATCCCTAAGAAAATTTGTACCACAGGTTCTAACCTTGGAAGTCTCAAACCATCCAACTGGAGAATGATATCTACGACTATAGAAAGTCTCAAAAGGAGCCATATTATTACTTGAATGATAATTATCATTATATGCAAACTCTGCCAAGGCTAAGTGTTGCTCTCATTGCGCTAAAAAATCCATAACATAGGCTCAAAGCATACCATAAGGACCTAAATAGTCCCCTCTGACTAACCATCTATTTTTGAATGAAAAGTTTCACTAAGATCTACCTGAATACCGAACTCTTCCTGAAATGCTCTCTAAAATCTAGAAGTGAATATAGAACTACTATCCGAAGTAGTAAAAATATGTACACAATGCAAACAAAGTATCTCCCAAACATAAATTTGGGCTAACCCCTTAGCACTAAAGGATATATGAATAGGAATAAAATATGCTGACTTGGTTAAACGGTCCACAATGACCAAAATATCATTGGAATGTTGGGAAGTGTAAGGCCATCCACTAAAAAAATCTACGGTCATCTTTTTCAATTTCCACTCAGGAAGAGGAAACGTCTTAGTCAAACGACCTAGTTGTTGATGCTCGAATTTTACCTACTTTAAACATAGGCAATGAGCTATAAATTCTACCACATCTGTCTTCATATCACTCTACTAATAATGCTCTCTCAAATCTCTACACATCATGGTTGAGCCGAGAAAAAATGTAATTTATAGAGTTGTGACCCTCATTTCAAAATAAACATAATCAAGTCATCGATCCTTATAACACAAATACGTCTATCAAATTTCAAACCCCCCTTAAAATCTATAGTTTTCCTCTCAGACTCACTACTCAACATGAGATCACGAAGAAAGCTTACTATGCTAAAACTGTCGATCTCAAATTTTCTCAAAAAGTGAAGAACTTACCTCAACTTTAGCAAGAATCCTCCAAGGATCGGAAAACTCAAGGTGAAACATCAAGTTTGCTAAGGACTAAGAATCCCATGCCAACGGTCTCTGTGAAGCTTAAATACAAGACAAGCTACCCATACTCACTGCCTTTCAACTCAAGGCATCTACTACCGCATTACCCTTACCTAGATTATGCAAGATGGAAATACCAAAATCCTTAAGCAACTCTATCCATCAACAATATTTATAATTAAGATATTTTTGGGTCATAAGATACTTAAGACTGCGATGATCGATGAAAATCTAACAATGCACGCGATACAGATAATGCCTCCAAATCATCGCGCAAAAACTGCCTTCACCAAATCTAAATCATGAATGTGATAGTTGTGCTCATGCACAGTAAGATATCTAGAATCATAAGAAATAACACGACCCTTCTGCATCAATACACAACCCAAACCAACACAAAAAACATAACAAAATATGATAAATCCCTCACCCTCTACAGGAAGAGTTGGAAAAAGGGTTGAAGTAAGGAAATCTTTGAGCTTTCAAAAGCTCGACTCACACTACTCAGATGATTGAAAAGAAACCTATTTCTGAGTAAATCTTGTCATAGGCGCTAAAATTGTTGTAAATCTCTCAATTAATCATCTATAAAAACTTACCAAACCAATAAAGTTGCAAAACTTTGTTTGAGATGTAGGTCTAGCCCAACTATGAATCACTCCAATCTCTGTTGTCTCTACAATAATGCCATCCTTAGACACCACATGCCCAATGAATGTCACTAACTCAAGACAAAACATACACATAGAGAACTTGGATAAAAGCACATGATCTCTCAAAGTCTTAAGCACGATCCTCAAATGTGCATGCTCCACTTTACTCCTTGAATACATAAGTATGTCTTCGATGAACACAATCCCGAAAGAATCCAAATAATGCGTGAATACTCGATTCATGAAATCAATGAACGTGGCTTGGGAATTAGTCAACCAAAATAACATCACCAAGAACACATAATGACCATAATGGGTCCTAAACATTATCCTAAGGATATCCTCAACTCGAATCCTTAACTGATGGTAACTAGAACTCAAATTAATCTTAGAAAATAGTGTCTCTCCCTGAAGTTGGTCAAACAAATTATCAATGTGGGGGTATAGGATAAAAGTTCTTAACTCTCTCTTTATTAAGTTGCATATAATCAATACACATAGGCATAGAGCCATCTTTCTTTGGTACAAACAATACAGAAACTCCACTAGGAGACACACTCGGTCTAATAAAAGCCTTACAAAAATGGTCCTAAATTTCAGAATTCAGTTTCTTAAGCTTTGCAGGAGTAATACAATAAGGTTTAATAGAAATAGGTCGGGTAGCAGGATCTAGATCAATAGAAAACTCAATATCATGGCTAAGGGGAATACCAAGCAAGTCGATAGGAAAGACATCACAAAACTCACAACTACAGGAACAAAGTCAAACAATTAACTCTCTACACTTGTATCATAAATATAAAATAGATAGTAATTGCAACCCTTAAAACGAATCCTCCTAATACGAACATAAGAGATAATTCCCATCAACTCACGCTGACCGCTCCCTGCCTCACGATTAGGGGTACATCAAGCATGGCTAAGGTAACGGTCATAGTGAAATAATCCATGAATGCATGTTAGTGGGATAGTAAGTCCATGCCAAAAATTACATTAAAATCCACCATATCAAGAATAATAAGATCAACATAAGTATCAATATTGCAATCTATAATAACAAATGATCTAAAAACTTGATACACTACTAATAAATCACCACAGGAGTAAATACGCGCAATATCACAAATAATAAATCATAAGATAACTTTAACTGTGGTGCATAATAAGAAAAAATATAAGATTAAGTAGATACTGGATCAAATAAAGCTTGGGATGACTGGTGGCACACCATAATCGTAACTATAACAATTTCATCCAATGTTTTATCCTTGGGCCTATGCATACAACTGACCATACCTACCACGTAGTTTGTCACCAGATGAACCTCCAGTTCTTCCTACTTGAGAACCTCTTTGAGTACCCTAGGAATCACCCCTACGACTATGAAAACCACTTTAATCTGAGGGATAAACTGCTCTAATAGGGGAAACACCCTGAGATGACAAAACAATCTCCCTACAACTAGATCACTCTTAAGAATAATGACCAAAAGATCTACAATGATAACAATATCCTTGAGCATAACCATACCCAACTGATCTAACAGACCCAAAATAACCACCACACAAGAATAATAAGAAGATGAACCCTTCGATAACTGATCGCCACCTTAACTAGGGTAGTTTTTATCACTAGACTGACCTTCATAATTAATCGAAAGTACTGCCTATATAGGTTGACTAGGATGAATCTGAGTTTGATCTTATGGATGCAATGAATACCCACCATGAGGACTGTTACCCCTAAATCAGGAACAACTACATCTTCTACTAAAAGTACCCTGATATGTATGCATCTTATTGTTGTCCACTTAGGCCTCACTATGCATATCCTACATCACCTAAGCGTGATAAAAAACCTCAACAAAAGAACTTCCCGCAAAAACTAAACTCTTAGTAGACATACTTAATGACCCTTCAGGTCATTTCTCATGATTCTGCTTATTTTTGTTGTTAGGTCTTTTTTGTAGCTACCCCAAGTCATTTATGACTTCCTAGAAGTGATAGTTTAGGTATTAGGTAGTTCATTTGTTTTTTAGAACCATTTTTAAATTTAGAAGTCTTTGTAGTATTCAAATAGACATTGAGAAAAATCTCAGTAAAATGATATCGAATGCAAATTTTAAATGCGTCAGCAGCTTTAAAATATAAATTTTATGTTAGATATACCTTTTGGTTAAGGTCTCTCTTCACCCAAACTCATTTTTACCTATTGGTCAGAAAGTTAATAAATTGGAAATTCGGGTGTGGGGCCCACATTTGGTCGAAACAATCTTGAATAGAAAATCTGACTTTGCCAACACATCTAGAATATCCAAATTAGTGTGGTTGCATTTTTTGTTTGCATACTGGATTCTTGATACATCCTGAGGTATTAGATAAGACTTGGAATTTATTCTAAGTTTCAACCGTCATATGGGGAACAACGGTACCGCAATTGCAAAGGCTATATAACGATCTCAATGCTGCAATCGCAGCTCCTATGTCCATAAACTCTTGAATCAAGGGCCTAGGAAGGGGTATTTAAATTCCCTTTTTGGTCGAGAATTGGCTATTTCACTATTGCCTTGGGTTCCATAAACCCTAATAGAGTGTGTAGTCCCTAAATTGATTCTTAGGTATTGATTCAGAGCATAAATAACTTGTATTATCATTATTGACATTGAATCTAAGGTATAAATCTTTTATTTAATATGTTGAATTCTTGATTATTTACCCAAAACCCCAAATAGATTAAGGATTTATTTTAGCCCTAATATGCTTGATTTGCATAAATTTCATGAGGGATATAACTACCTAATGGTATTTGAACATTGTGTTGGTCTCATAAACTTATTTTTGGTAAAAGGGGCCCACTTAGGAGGTTTCAGTGTCGTTTTGGCCCCAAAGCATAATGGTGCAATATGAGAATTGATATTCTTGCTATAATTCATAGATTGTATTTTTGATTGCTGGTCTCCTTGAAGAAGCTTCCAGGAAAGGGAAAATAAAAGTTACTGATTCGTGTGCTATATTTGGATTCGAGGTAGGTTAGGCTTATTTCTTGTTTGATTGATCTTTATTATAGTATGATTTTGATATCTTAATGAGATTTGGAGGGTTTTTTGGTGTTGATGTCATAGAGGTTAGTGTTTTTGAATAGTTGAAGAACTTAGTCTATGAAACTCATAAAGTATGATATTTGACTTATAGTCTAGAACCTTGGTTAAGAGGACTTTTTATCTCATAAATAGCATGACAATGCTCTAGATGCTCTAGATAGACTTGAGTGACCTTCTCACTCATATTAAATAGTAAGTTGACCTTAGTTGTGCATAGCTGTGGGAATTGCCCTAATAGCTTTGGATGGAAGAATTGTTCCATAGAACTAGTGTTGTATGATAAACCTTTAAGACATGACTTAGATGGCTTAACTTATTCCTGGGTAGAACTTAGACTCGAAAAGGAATTTGGGTTATTAGAAGTGAAAATCGACCTGCCTTAAGCTTGGACTATGTAGTTTCATTAGCGACATACATACTCATTAAACGCATAGAATATGCCATTGGTTATATGACGATTACCTCAGTAAATGGTTTATTTATGATTTTGGTATTGGAAATGATATGCATGATTTATTGATATATTATTGATGATTCTTGAAAAGTAATGAATTGTCTTATAGATTAAACTCATGACTAAATTATTACTTAAATCATTGACTAAATTACCATATGGGCCTTGGAGTATGTTATTGCTCATATTGTGTTCAAGCCAGTGATTAAACTAATGTTTGTGCTAAAAATACTCTTGTACTAATAATGCGAATTATGCTAATAAAGAGGGGCTATAGAAGATAAAATTAAGGCTTTGTAATTGAAATTGCTAATGATCATGTCAAGACCGATAAAGTAGTAAGTGTTCATACCATATAGAAATACTTGTTCAAGCACCTATTAATATATTGTGTTATTAATGAATGATGAGGTATGATAATATCTCTTTCCTTTTTTTCATTCACTCTATCCCTGTGGGATCTGAATTTACTGTTGTTAAGATTACTTATATAATAATTTTATGATGATGATCGATATATTTGAAGGATATATTGATTTTATGATGATTCCCGATAAGTCCAGAGGATATATTGATGCTACGATGATGCCCGACAAGTGCAGAGGATATATTGATGCTATGATGATGCCCGATAAGTCCGGAGGATATATTTATGTTATGATGATGCCCGGTAAGTCTGGAGGACATATTGATGCTATGATGATGCCCAGTAAGTCCGAAGAATATATTGATATTATGATGTTTCCCGTTAAGTACGTAGGATATATTAATATTATGAGGATGCCCAATAAGTCTGCAAAATATATTGACAATGTGATGATGCCTGGTAAGATCGGAGGATATATTGTTATTACGATGATGTCCAGTAAGTCTGAAGGATATATTTATGTTATGTAGAGTTAACATGTTTATATATGTTTATGTATGAATATGCCTTTATATGATAACATCCATATGTTCTTTAAAAATATGAAGTTATTCTTGAGATTTTGATCATAATTCTTTAATCCTAATCACTTGTTAAGCGATGTAGTTCTTGCTAATGTTGAATAGTAAGTTAAAGTAGTGTATGCCGAATAATGAATTAGGGTAAGTTAATAAATGAGATATTTGTGGCATTTGAGGATTCACCTTGTGAGTTTAGATAGCGTTGGATAAATGGATTAATTAACGTATATTGCTTATTAAAGTGAGTTATATGGTGACTAGTTGACTACTAAGTTCCTATCTAGCCTGAAGTCCTGAAGTCTAGAATTCTAGTGAACCTTGTTTGGTTGAAATATGGTAACTAGCAATTGTGGTTATATGTTAGCATGGGTAATGATTACTGATATTGATGAGTAAATTATATTGCTGATTAGCCATTAATTGAGGATTTGTAGATTTATGATGTTAGATACTAAAATATGTTAAAGGTTAGATATATAAGAGTATAATAATAATTAGTGGCCTTTTCCATATGGTAATTAGAGCTATTATGATGATTATAAATTTGTATTTTTTAAATGCACCTATGGTCCAATAGTGAACCTCTACTAGATGTCGAATATTGGTTAATTAGGGGAATAATGGTTAGTTAATAACCAGTAAATAAATATTATGTAAAGAATGAATTAGGCTAATAACTAGAGGTCTTTTGATAACTAGCAAATTAGTAGTTTAATAACGAGTAACTGTTAGTTAATAGTAGTGCATAGATCGAGTATATAGATGAGATAGATTTCTAAATAGTAATATGATTATCGTTATGAGTATGTTGGTAAATGTTATTAAATTATGGCAATTGATGAGGATTATAAATATTGAAAATGACCATTGGTGTGAAATATGGGAAACCATGGATAATAAGATGTTGGATATATATCTATATATGTTGATGATTTGATCTTTTAATTCACTCTCTAATGGTATTGGATATTGTGATTGGTTCTTTACTTTTTCTTCTTTTGGGTGTACTCCCCGGTGGTATGGGACGTCGTGGTGAGTTTTTTTACTTTTTGCTCTAATGGATGTATTTGTGTTAACTTGGTATTTATGCAGTTTTAATTGTTTAAGTATTTCTTTAAGTTTTCAGATTGATTAACCATTGGATATGACAGTATTGGTGTTCATTGATATGAGATATCGTATTAATGTTAATGTTGATCATTTATTTTGTACAATGATGATGAAGATGATTCGGGTTCGATTCTATACCTCGACTTTGAGATATTTTCTTTCTTTATGTCATAATTTAGCATAGTCGGCCTATGATGCCTACTGAGTACACATTGTTTTGATATTCATACTACACTTCTGTACCTTTTTGGTGAGCTCCTAGAGTTTTGATTCACCTATTTCCCTCTATCCTTGTTCAGTCTTTTGTATTTGAGATAAATTTATTAACTATTTTATATTTATGGGTTGTATTTTCTATTTTCATGCATGGATGTTCTGCTACTGATATTACTATGTCGTGGAATTGGTATTCATATTTTTATTGTGTTTTTTAATAGAACACTATTGATTATAATGCATTCATATGATTAGTACCGGTTGGGCATTTCTATTGAAGTAACCCATTGCCTTATCTCCGTGTTATGTTTTTGGCTTACCTACTGGTAGGTTTTAGTATCTGCCATCAGGACTCGTGAATCAAGTAGTTACAAATTATTATTGGAGTTTAGGTTTCACCAGTATTGTAAGTTCAAGATAAAGTGTCTAATAAAGTCCTGCGAATCAGAATGTTGACATTTGTTTCCTATCTTCGAGTGTCTATCGGATATTCTAAGGAGTCCTTCATTTCTTTCACTGATATTATGCTAAGAATCAGAGTTGGTTTGTAGGATTTTTTCTTATTTTTACTCTTTCACAGATGCCTAGGACACGTGCTACATCTATGCATGAGGAGGGTCCCGAGACTAACCCCAGGGATCCTACTCCCAATCAAGGATAGCTTCATAATTTGTCCCCAGTAAGGTACCAGGATGGGCTGCCTACCCCAAAACACATTCTTGCACCTGAGGCAAAAATTCCTTCACCACAGTAAGCGGTGGACAAAGGACCAGCCGAGGCTCCACTAAGTTATATTCCTTCTTCTTTGCTCAGAGATGACTTAATTTAGCTATTGGGTATTGTAGGTAGTTCTGTGATTGATTGTGCACAGACTACTAGGGCAGGGGTACAGCCTGTAGCTGCAGCTCCTGGATTTGAGGTTTCTCCTATGCCAGTATTTGTTCAGACGATGGTCGCTCAACAAGTTGTGACCCAACTTGCTATATCCTTTGAGGAGCAGAAGATGTTAGGTAAATTTTGAGGTTGGATCTGCCTAAGTTTGCTGGTGATCCTAGAAAGGATGTATTTTAGTTTCTTACTATTTGCGAGAATAGGCTTTGTGGATTAGGCATTGTTAAGATTTGTGGTATGGATTAAACCATATTTTAGGTTGATTTTTCTGCTTGACACTAGTTGAAGGATTTATGAGTTCTAGGCTAGTTATAAATTCTCCCCTATAATAGACTCAGTTCTCTTAGATTTTTTTCGAGAAGTATATGCTCCACAACCTTAGAGATCGACTGAGGGATCAGTTCACCAGATTGGAGAAGAGTTCTATGATAGTCGTTGAATATGAGGCCCATTTCAATAAGTTTTCCATAGATGCAATATATATTTTTGAGACTGTGTATGAGAGAGTTTTGTTCTTTATGAAAGGATTGAGACTTCCTACTCCGATGGCTACTCAAACTCTAGTGGTTGCGGGTAGTACTTATGTTGATGTTTTGGATCATGCTAGAGTGATAGAGGACATTCATCATTAGAGTCGTGATAAGAGGACAAACTACCAGGGCAGATTTGGTGGGAGTAGTAGAAATTCTTGATTCAAAGGCGGTAGTTTTCATTTTCAGTATCCTCCGCGCCTATCCTTCCAGCCTTATAGTCAGACTAGTCAACAAGTTCAAGAAGCTTTTCAGACTACTAACGGAGTTTATTTTTGTACTAGTAGTTTCCCTAGTAAGGGAGATGATCATTCTTTGAGAGGTTTGTCTGTAGAAAGTGCTAGACATTCCAGTTCTGCTGGATCTATGAGTTCTAGTTTTGATCGTGAATCTTGTATTACTTAAGGGCTTCATGGTTATTTTTTGTGAGATTTCCCTTTTCGTGGGGCAATGGTTGTTTCAACCCTGGGTACTACCCTAATTAGGGCAGTTTATCCCTTAGGTAGAGGTGGTTCATGAAGTCACATGGGTGGTTATAATAATGCTCTAAGTTGTACTTAGGCAAGTAGGATAAGAGTGTAATACCTCATTATTTTCCTAGCTTTACGTAGTTCGAGAATGTATAGGAGTAGCTTATAGAATAAGTGATATTTATTTCATTTGGAATTTTTTAGATTTGGAATTTTCATGATAGAGAAAATTGAATTAGATCTACAACGATATAAAATTCGTCTAAATTCGATAACCGAGTAAGAAGTTATGGCTATTTTATGTTCAAGTCGTAAAACACCAGGATTTGGGTCCTTAGCGCATCGCAGAGAAATGTAAAATCATAATTGTCAATTTCCAGTAAGACTCCACGATTTTGGCACATCGCGGAGAGGCCTAATTTCCCATTTGGCAATTTCTAGTGTCACTCTACCATACTGGCGCATCGCGCCAGTGGTCGATATAGAAAACTTAGGGGCTCCTCGATGGTGGCACATCGCAGAGGGAACCCAATTCCCACTTTTCATTTTTCCAATGAGCCACCTCGAATGTGGCGCGTCGCGTTGACCACCCAAATTGTGAAAAATGTAAATTTTCCAGTTCTGTTTAAAAGTTAAATGGGGAATTTTGGGAAATTCCCCAACCCTCATTCTGTCTAAAAATAGAAGATTTATCAAATTTCAAAGCACATTATGCTTTATTCATCTTTCTCCTCAAAGGAAAACCCTAGTTCATCATACTTTCTCTCCAAGAAACTAAGAATTCCACCATTAATCCTACAAGACAATTTAAGATTGAGAATCCCCAAGTCAATAACTCCAAGAAGCCATCTCCAAAACATCAATAGAGATCCAAGATTCAAGTTCTAGCATCTAGATCATCAAATTAAGGTATGTGGGGTTTGAACAAGGAGAAATATTTCATCCTTGTTCCCAAAACTTTACTTTTATTACAAATTTACAGCAATTTATATGATTTCTAACGTATTTCAAGTTAGGGTTTATACCCATTATCAATATTTGCAAGATTTTGAGATTTCCCAAGATTTAGAAGTTGAATTACATGACTTTATTCATATTTTTATGCCTTGTGTAGAAATTTCCAGATTTTAATATGATTTATGAATGTTTACATTAACAAATATGAATTTCGAGATGTTTTAACATGAGATTGATGCTTGGATCATTGGACCCCATTTAAAGATTGTTGTTTCAAGATTGTTTGTGCTAAAATCACTCCATGATTAGATTATTTTCAGATTTCAGATAAAGAATCCACTTTATTTCAAAACACTTGAGATTTAAAGGAAAGCAAAGTATAGTTGTCTTTCTGTAAAACTTTATGTAAATTTTAAAGTGGATTTCTTAAGATTTTGAGCATGAGATTGGGAGTAGTATTTAGCACCGAGATGGGCAAGTTACTACGGTTTTATACCCCAGAACTACGTGCCAATGTAGGAATTAGATTATTCCCACTTCTACGTGGATGACTGAGATTGTGATCACTAAGATGAAATTGTTCTCTTTCGATGGCATGGGTAGAACAAACCTAACCTTATGGGGGCTAGTCGTAGGAAACCATGGATGCTCACATTGTGTACTTGTCGGTTAGAAGAACCCCCAAAAAGATGTACCCTACTCTTAAACAATTTTGTTTGATTTGAAGCCTTTTGATACACATAATAAGTTTTCAGACTTAACTTAGCCTATTTTATTTGAGAAATAGAACATAACGACAAATTTTAGAACTCAGTGGGATGACTCACAAGATTTAGATTACATGTTTTATTATTCATGCTTTACTTCTAGATTTCAAATTACTCAAGCTAATGTGAGTCATTTACATTTAACATGCATAATTTTATAAACTGTGATGATATTAATTACTTAGTGTATACACCCCTATATACCCAGTACATCATCAAAGTACTTATCCATATATATGTCTATGTGCAACATTGTCTCATAATGTAGGTTAGGTGCTTAGTCTCAGCAGTGTGATTGATCTTCGAGCATCTTATCTATATCCCTGCAGTTGGTGAGTCCTCATAGTTCGAGGTCTTAGTTATTTAGATTTCCATGTTACTAGTATATATGTCTTTACTCATTTTAGATTGTTGAGTCAGCTGGGGCCTGACCTAGTGACTTTCTAGATTCAGATAGTAAAGTCTTGTCGAACTAATAGATTCAGATTTAGACCTTTGAGTTAGTATTTAGATTTTCAGCATTTGTTTTATAAGACTTTTGAGATTTAGTATGATTCAGATAGACTCAGAATATTCAGAAAGTTTTCTGCATATATTATGATTTTTCATTTATATTTTCCCTATTTTGAGATTCAGATCTAGAAAAAAAGCAGCCAAGGTTAGCTCAGGACTACTTGTAGTTCGGAGCACCATATCACGTCCTAGGAATCAAATTTTAGGGCGTTACAAACTTGGTATCAGAGCCTAAGGTTTAGAGAGTCCTAAGGCATCAGACAAACCGTGTTACATAGAGTCTTGATCATCGGTGTAAAGAGCGCCACATCTATGAGCAAGAGGCTATAGAGCGTTTTAGGAAATCATCTCTTCATTCATGATCTATCGTGGATTCATTGCCTCTATCTGCTTTTAACTCATTCTTTAATATGAAAGAAAAGCCTCTTCGTCAAGATAACACCCGTAGAAATGATAATCAGCCACCTCAGGCCACAAATCTTTTGAATGAGAATATGTCACACTGTGACAACTAATATTCAGGGCAATTATCAGGCTGCAATCCCACCTCAGCAGGATAGGGATTTAGCCACAGTCAAAATTTGAGATTTTATGAGAATGAACCCGCCAGAATTCTTAGGGTCAAAGACAGGTGAGGACCCACTTCTTTATATTGAGGAGGTAAAGAAGATCACCCAAATTTTGTATGTTTCTGAAGAAGAGAGTGCAGAATGGGCATCCTATAGGCTGAAGGACGTTGCTTATGTTTGGGTAGTGATGTGGAAGAATATTAGAGGGGAGAATACATCTCCCTTGACATGGTAGATGTTTTAGGATTCGTTCTTAGACAAGTTCTTCCCACTTGAGATGAGGGAAGCTAAGATAGAAGAATTCATGAACCTGAGGTAGGGCTCTATGACAGTTAAGGAGTATTGCCTCAAGTTCAACCAGTTGTCTAAGTATGCACCTGATCAGAAGGCTGACCTTAGGTCAAGCATGAGTAAGTTTGTGACCGGTATGTCTGGGATGGGAGTTTAGGAGTGTACGACTGCTATGCTCAATAGGGACATGGACCTTCCTAGATTGATGATGCATGCTTAGCAGATTGAGGTAGAAAAGATAAATGAGGGAGAGAAAGTAAATAAGAGGGCTTGAACAGGGCAGTATGATCATGCTCAAAATAGGTTCAGAGGAGGAAATCGTTCACAGTTTTAGAATCACTCATCCATGCCTACACCTTCTTCAGCCAGTGCTCCTATACCCAGAAATAGGCCAGAACAGTGGGGTAAGTTTCTATGTCTAAATCTTATAATAGTGTGAGTAATAAGCCCAATCAATCCCCATGTGCTAATTGTGGTAAGAATTATTGAGGTAAATGTTTGTGGGGTCAGAAAGGTTGTTATGGTTATGTCCAGGAGGGTTACGAAATCAAAGAGTGCCCGCATGTTAGGTGGGGAAATAGAGATGTTCGTCCCCAGAATCAAGATAATACTTCTCTATCTTCTTTAGGTCGCCTAGCTCCTCCTCAGGGCACCTCATGTAGTACCAATGAATGTCAGTGCCAGAATTGGTTTCATGCTTTGCCATCCCAACAGGAGCAGGAGGATTCACTCGATGTTACAACTGGCATGCTTCGTGTCTTCATTTTGACTTTTATATATTGTTAAACCCTAGGTCGAGCTTCTCTTCTATGATCCCATTAGTTGTTGTAAATTTTGAGATAAGTTCTGAAAAGATCCCTGAGCCTTTCTTGGTGTCTACTCCAGTAGGTGAGTCAGTTATTACCAAAAAAATTTATAACAAGTGTCCAATCACTGTTCTTCATAAAGTCATGTTAGATGACCTAATAGAGTTAGACATGTTTGATTTTGATCTTATTCTTGGTATTTATTGGCTTCATTCTTGTTATGCATCTATAGATTGTAGCTCCTAAGTAGTGAAGTTTTAGTTCCTAGATGAGCCAGTCTTTGAGTGGTCATGAAATTTAGTGACTCCCAAGAATTATTTAATCTTTTATCTTAAGGCTATAAAGTTAATATCCAAAGGTTGATTTTATCATCTAGTTCGAGTTCAAGACACTAAGTCTAAGACTCTAACTGTACAGTCAGTCAATAAAGTAAATGAGTTTCCTGATGTTTTTCCATAAGATCTCCCAGGGGTACCTCTTGATAGGGAAATAGAATTTGGTATTGACCTTCTCCCAGATACTCAACCTATTTCTATCCCTCCTTATCATATGGCTCCCACAAAGCTTAAAGAGTTGAAGGATCATCTCAAAGATCTTCTAGATAAAGATTTCATAAGGCCTAGTATTTCTCCATGAGGCGCTCCCATCCTATTTATGTGAAAGAAAGATGGTTTTTTGCGTATTTGCATTGACTATCGTCAGCTAAATAAGGTCACAGTCAGGAATAAATATCCTCTTCCTATAATTGATGACCTGTTAGATCAATTGCATGGTGCAAGTTATTTCTCAAAGATAGAACTTAGATTTGGCTATCATCAGCTTAAAGTAAGGGAATGTGATATTCCAAAGACAACTTTCAAAACTCGTCATGGTTATTTTGAGTTTTTAGTCATTTATTTTGGGCTAACTAATGCCCCAACAGCTTTCATAGACCTCATGAACTGAGTTTTCAGATAGTGTCTAGACATGTTCGTCATAGTAATCATAGATGATATCCATGTGTACTCCCGTAGCGAGGATGACCATGCAGACTATCTTAGAATTGTCTTGCAAACTCTTAGAGATCATCAATTGTTCGCCAAATTTAGCAAGTGCAAATTTTGGCTAAGAGAAATAGCCTTCCTTGGTCATATTATTTCCGCCAATGCTGTTAGGGTTGATCCCTAAAAGATAGAAGTCATGAAATTACCCTAGACCTATCTCTCCATCAGACATTTGGAGTTTCTTGGGTCTAGCTGGTTATTATAGATGTTTTGTTGAGGGTTTCTCATCTATTGTATCTCCTATGTCTAGATTGACCTAAAAGAAAGTTAATTTCCAATAGTCAAAATCCTACGAGATGCATTTTCAGGAGTTGAAGACTCGACTCACTTTAGCCCCAGTTCTAGCACTACCTGATGGTATAGATGACTTTGATGTGTATTGTGATGCCTCTAGAGTTGGTTTAGGTTGTGTATTGATATAGATAGGTAAGGTCATAGCCTATGCCTCTAGACAGTTGAAGCATCATGAAAAGAATTACCCAACCCATGATCTCAAATTAGCTGATGTGGTGTTTGCTTTGAAAATCTGGAGACATTATTTGTATGGTGTGCATTTTGATGTGTTCATGGACCATAAAAACTTGCAGTATGTGTTTACGCAGAGGGAGTTGAATCTCCATCAGAGAAGGTGGTTGGAATTGTTCAAGGACTACAATATGAGTGTGTTGTATCATCTGGGCAAGGTCAATGTAGTGGCAGACGCCCTTAGTAAGTTGTCTATGGGTAGTGTTTCTCATGTTGAGAATGATAAGAAATATTTAGCTAAAGAAGTTCATCGTTTAGCTAGATTTGGAGTTAGGTTGGTTGATTCAGCTGAGGGTAATGTTTTAGTTCAGAGTAGTTCCGAATCTTCCCTAGTTTTGGAAGTCAAGGAGAAGCAAAATATGGATTCTAGTTTGGTCAAACTGAAAGAGTCAGTTAAAGACCAAAAGGTAGAGGTTTTCACTCAAGGGGGAGATGGTGTGTTGAGACATCAAAGAAGATTATGTGTGCTATATGTTGATGATTTGAGGCAGCGGATTGTGGCAGAAGTACATAGTGAACAGTATTCTATTCATCCAGGTGCTACTTGATGTACCGCCACTTGCGAGAAATCTATTGGTGGAATGGTATGAAGAGAGATATAACGGATTTTGTATAAAAGTGACCAATTTTTCAATAGGTTAACGTGGAGCACCAAAGACCTAGTAGTATATTGCGAGAGTTTGGTATTCACACTTGGAAGTGGGATGAGGTGAATATTGATTTTGTGACTGGTTTACCCCATTCGCTTCATCATTATGATTCGATCTGAGTTATTGTTTATAGATTTACTAAGTCAAAGTATTTCTTGCCAGTTGTCATGTCTTATACAGCTGGGGATTATGCTAAGTTGTATATTCGAGTGTTAGTCAGATTGCATGGAGTTCCCTTGTCTATCAACAAAGATAGGGGTACTCAGTTTACTTCCCAATTTTGGAAAGACATTCAAAAGGGTCTAGGTACCCAAGTCCATCATAGTTCATCTTTCCACCCTCAGACAAATGGTCAGGTAGAGAGGACCATCCAAACTCTAGAAGATCTATTGAGGGCATGTGCTCTTTATTTTAAGGATAGTTTGGATGAGGATTTTCCAGTGATTGAGTTCTCTAATAATAACAACTATCATGCTACTATTCGAATGGCTTTATTTGATGATCTTTATGAGAGGAGATGTAGATCACCCATAGGTTGGTTTGAAGTGGGTGAGGCCACTTTGCTTGGGCATGATGCAGTGTTTGAGGCCATGGAGAAAGTTAAGTTGATTAGATAAAGATTGAAAATAGCACAGAGTCGTCAGAAATCCTATGCTAATGTAATATGAAGGGAACTCGAGTTTGAGGTTGGGTATTTTGTGTATTTGAAGATTTCACCCATGAAAGAGGTGAAGAGATTTGGCAAGAAAGGGAAACTTAGTCCCCGATATGTTGGCCCTTCAAGAATTTTTAGTCGTGTTGGGAAAATAGCTTATGAGCTTGAGTTGCCCCCAGACTTTTCAGCCGTTCATCCTGTATTCCACGTCTCTATGCTTAAGAAGAGTATCGGTGACTCCACTATTGTAGTTCGTTTAGAAAGATCAGCTATAAAGAACAACTTTTTGTACGAAGAGAATCTAGTTGAGATTCTAGATTATTTGATCCATAGACTAAGGAACAAAGAAGTTCCCTTGGTCGAAGTTCTTTAGTGGAATTAGTCAGTTGAGGGAGTTACTTGGGAAGTAAAAGTAGATATGCGAGCCAAGTATCCTCACCTTTTCTCTGAAAACTCAGATTTAGCTGAAGGTAATACTCTTTCTTAATCAAGTTCTTTTGTAATCATATATTTAGCTATATAGTTGTCCTCATGTAGATTCATGCACTCATAGATTACCTAGAGGCTCAAAATGATTTAGATTCAGACTCATAGTTTACTTCAGTTGTGCATGCTATCTTATGCTAGCAGATTCCTCAGAAATTTAAGATTTAGTAGCCACATTTGAGGATGAATGTTCCTAAGGGGGAGATATTATAATACCCTATGATTTTCCTGGCTTAAACTCATCTCGAGAATGTCAAGGAGTACCTTCTAGGATGAGTGATGTTTCTTTCGTAAGGAATTCTTTAGATTTGGACTTTCCACAATGTAGGAAATTGAATTAGCTCTCCAACGATATAAGATTTTCCTAAATCCAATAAACAGGTAAGAATTTATGGCTATTTTAAGTTTCAGTTGTAAAACATCATGATTTGGGTCCTTAGGACATCACGGAGAAACATAAAATCATAACTGTAGATTTCAAGTGAGACTACGCAATTTTGGCGCATCGCAGAGAGTTCCAATTTCCCATTTGGCAATTTCAAGTGTCACTCCGCGATACTGGCGCGTCACGCCAGTAGTCGAAATAGCAAACTTAGGCGCTCTGCAATAGTGGTACGTCGCAGAGGGAACCCAATTCCCTCTTTTGCTTTTTCCAGTGAGCCACCGCGATTATGGCGCATTACGGCGGCCACCCAGATCGGAAAAAATATACGTTTTCCAGTTCCATTTAAAAGTTAAAGGTGGCATTTTGGTAAATTCCCCAACCCCAATCCATCCAAAAATAGAGGATTTATAAAATTTCAAAGCACTTTATGCTTTATTCATCTTTCTTCTCAAAGAAAAACCCTAGTTCATCATACTTCCTCTACAATAAACTCAGAATTCCTCCATTAATCCTCCAAGACAATTCAAGATTGAGAAATACCAATTAAATAACTCCAAGAATCCATCTCAAAAACATCAATAGAGATCCGGGATTCAAGTTTTAGCATCTAGATCATCAAATTAAGGTATGTGAGGTTTGAACAAGCATAAATCTTTAATCCTTGTATCCAAAACTTTACTTTTATTACAAATTTACTACATTTTATAAGATTTCCCATGTATTTCAAGTTACGGTTTGTACCAATTAACATTATTTGCAAGGCTATGATATTTCCCATGATTTAGAAGGTGAATTACATGACTTCATTCATATTTTTATGTCTTTTGCAGAAATTTTGAAATTTTAATATGATTTATGAACGTTTACATTACCAAGTATGAATTTCTAGATGTTTTAACATGATGTTGATGCTCGGGTCATTGGACCCCATTTAAAGATTTTTGTTTCAAGATTGTTTCTGCTAAAAGCACCCATGATTAGATTTTTTTCAAATTTCAGATAAGGAATCCACTTTATTTCAGAATACTTGATATTTAAAGAAAAGCAAAGCATAGTTGGCTTTCAGTAAACCTTTTTGTAAATTTTAAAGTGGATTTCTTAAGATTTTAAGCATGAGTTTGGAAGTAGTATTTAGCACCGAGATGGATAAGTTATTACAGTTTCATACCCCAAAACTACGTGCCAAAGTAATATTTAGATTATTCCCACTTCTACGTGGATGACTGAGATTGTGATCACTGAGATAAGAGTGTTCTATTCCAATGGCTAGGGTAGAACAACCCTAACCTTATGTGGGCTAGTCGTGGGACACCATGGATGGTCACATGGTGTACATGTCGGTTAGATAAACCTTATAAAAGATGTCCCCTACTATTTAATAGTTTTGTTTCATTTGAAGCCTTTAAAAGTACATAATAAGTTTTCAGACTTCACTTAGCCTATGTGATTTGAGAAATAGAACAACACAACAAATTTCAAAACTAAGAGTCATGACTCATAAGATTTAGATTACATATTTTATTATTCATGATTTACTTCCAGATTTTAGATTACTCAAGCTTACGTGAGTCATTTATATTTAGCATGCATGATTTTATAAACTGTGATGATATTATTTACTTATTACATACTCCCCTATATAATCAGTACATCATCAAAGTACTGATCCACATATATGTGTATGTGCTAAATTGTCTTATAATGTAGGTGCACGTGCTAAGTCTCAGTAGCATGATTGATCTTCGAGCATCTTATCTACATCCCTACAGTTGGTGAGTCGTCATAGTTTGAGGGCTTAGTTATTCAGATTTTCAAGTTACTAGTAGATATGTCTTTACTTATTTCAGATAGTTGAGTAAGTGGGGACCTGTCCCAGTGACTCTCAAGATTCAGATAGTAGAGGCTTGTCAGACTATTATATTCAGATTTAGACCTCTGAGTTAATATTCAGATTTTCAGCATTTGTTTTATCAGACTTTTGAGATTTAGTATTATTCTGATAGACTCAAAAGATTGAGATAGTTTTCTGCATATATTATGATTCTTTATCTACATTTTCCCTATTTTGAGATTTATATCTAGAAAAAGAAGCAAGGGTTAGCTCAGGACTACTTGTAGTTTGGAGTACCACGTGGCATCTCGGGAACTAGATTTTACGGTGTTACAAGGAGATTGGCCAGGTTCCCAGCCCAACAGTAGTCATGATTAGTTATATGCAGTACCTACTAGAATCGAGGCTAAGACTTAGGATGTTGTAGTTATAGTTATGGTTTTAGTGTGTCGTAAGTTAGCACTTGTTTTATTTGATCTTAGATGTACTTATTCTTATATATGTTCTTATTATCCACCATTATTAGACATAACTAGTAACTTATTATCTATGTCATTGCATGTATCTAATCTCATAGGTGATTCTTTAGTAGTGGATTGAGAGTTCTGATCATGTATTGGGATAATTAGTGATGTTGATACTTATGGTAATCTTGTTATTCTATTTATACTTGATTTCTATGTAATTCTGGGCATGGACTAGTTATACCACTATCATGTGGACATGAATTATTTTTCCATGACCATTACCTTAGCTATGCCCAGTATATCCCGATCGTATGGTGGGGAGCTGTTGCCACGAGTCGAGAAGAGTTAATTCTTATTTTTTGTGCTAGGATACTTATATCGAGGGATTTCGAGTCTTAACTCACTTATATATGTGAAACTCATCTAATGAGTCCATTGCTTGACTCTATTTTTATTGTTTGTGAGTTTCCTTATATGTTCTCTATTGACCTTCCTGGTATTCCCCCTGACTGTGAGATTGATTTTCCTATTGACCTTGAGCTTGGCACCTAACCTATTTCTATGGCACCTTATTGGATGGCTCTTGCTGAGCTTAAGGAGCTGAATTCTAAGTTTCAGGATCTTCTTAGTATTGTTTTTATTAGACCGAGTGTGTAACCGTGGGGAGCACCTATATTATTTGTAAGAAAAATAGCTCCATGCATTTGTGTATCGATTATAGGCAATTTAATATGGTGATGATGAAGAACTGTTATTGTATGTCTTACATCGATGATTTATTGGATAAGCCCCAGGGTGCAACCATGTTTTCTAAGATTGATTTGAGGTTCGGTTATTATTAGATGACGATTCAAGCTGATGATAACTCAAAGACAGCTTTCAGGACCTATTATGGTCATTGTAAGTTTTTTATGATGTCTTTTGGGCTTTCTCAAATTGCGTTTATGCATTTGATGATCCGTGCGTTCAGACCCTCTCTAGACTCCTTAACAATTAAGTTTATTGATGATATTCTTATGTATTCTTGGATTAGTGAGGAGCATGTGCAACACTTGAAGTTAGTGCTTCAGACCTTGTGAGATCATGTGTTTTTTGCCAAGTTTTTTAAGTATGAGTTTTGGCTTGAATCAGTGTTATTCCTTCGCCATATGGTATCTAGAGCTGGTATCATGTTAGACCTAGCTAAGATTGTGACTACTCGTGATTGGGCTAGGCCTACTCTCCGATTGAGGTTCACAATTTCATTCGTTTGGCTTGTTATTACTGGTGTTTTATTATGTTCTTTGCTACTAATTTATACCCTATTACTAGATTAATTTGGAAGGAAGTCCCTTTACATGGTATAAGGAGTGTAATTTGAGCTTTGGAAATTTCAAGAATTATCTGACTTTAGCCCCATTGTTAGCTTTTCCCTTTGATGGTGAGGGATTCACAATGTGTTTTGATGCAGCAGGGTTGTTTCATTGCTTATGCTTCTAGACAACATAAAGTGCATGAGCGTAACTACCCCACTCATGATTTGGAGTTGGTGGCGGTAGTTTTTGCACTCAAGAATTGGAGGCATTATTTCTATGGAGTGCATTGTGAGATTTTCAATGATCACCACAACTTTCAACATCTTATGACCTAGTGAAAGCTTAATGCTCGCCAACGTAGAGGGTTGTACTTTCAAAAAGACTGTGATATTTCCATCTTGTATCTTTCGAGTATGGAAAATATGGTAGCTAGTGCCTTGAGTACCAATATCTTGGCATGCATATAAGTTTCTTATAGACCTATGGAATGGGACAATCAGTCCTTAGCCAATTTGATGGTTTGTTTTGATATTTCAAATTAAAAGGTTTTTGTTGCATAACGATGAATAATGATGATTCTTACTTGATCTTATGTTTATACATGTTATTGATGGTAGTTTGTGCATATGAAAGCTTGTTGTATGTGGTTTAACATGTGTGTCTTGAGTAACACTAGTGTTAATATTTTCTACTATGAAATTGGCCTTGGTAAATGCATGTGCCCAAGGTGTTTGTGAAAATGTCTAAGTGAGATGTCTAGTTATATGATGATGATGCTTCACACTAGGACACTGGCCTAATTTGTAAGAATCCTTGATCAATGTTTTGTAGAGGTAGAATGAGCCATGTATAATGTAGTTGATAACCTTGATGGTTTGAAAAATAAGAAGGGTGTTAAAGTCCCTAACATAAAAATGAATTTGAATTATGAGTTTAACTAAATGTGGCATAGAATTGCTAGTGAAGTGTTAATGGCTTGTAAGGGTCTCTAGGACCCTAGTTTGAATTATATGATGATTTGAATTAAAGCATTGGCTAATTAAAATGGTTGAGCAATGAAGGATCCCATGAGCATTGTACGGTCATGTATGATGTTAAATTAGCTAAATGGGTTAATTTCCTTATGTGTGTGGAATTGAATGTATGTGGACTAATGGACAAAAGGTTAGAGTTCTAATATTAACTATTGATGGTTGTGATGTCTTGAGGTTAAAGTCCCTTGCCTAATAAAATTGCTTGTGGTTAAAGTCCCTTACAGAATGAGTTCTCATGACGTTGAAGTATCTCTCAAAATAAATTGGATTGAGGTTAGAGTCCCCTATCTAATATGTCTTGAGGTGAGTTTCTTGCTTGAACAAATTTTTTTGAGTGGTTAGAGTCCCTTAGATATGTGAGTGTGTGAGAGTTGTTAGAGTACCTCTCTCCAATGGATGTGTGTGTGGTTAGAGTCCCTTACTTGTTGATATGTGAATATTGTTAAAGTCCTATTTTTGATGAGACATAATGGAATGTATAAGTGTGGAAGGTTGGAATCCTCTATTTCATGTATGATGAATGTGTGCTCCCAAAAGTGATGATAAGACTTGTCCCCTTGATTAGCATGTGATATGTATATATGTGTGGATAAGGATATGAATGTGATTAAATATGATATATTGACTTGTTGTTGAATGATGAAGCTATTTTATCCTTATCCTTGAGTTACTTGCTAGTGTTCCAACCGCTAACCATCTCCTGACGCTATATCCCCATGCGGTATATGGGCCGAGGCATGTTCTTCTCTTCCTATGAAGTGATTAGATGATCAAAGCTGATTGTATATTTATTTTGGAGTGGTGAGCTTTCTTTCTTTGGAAGAAATTCATCCTTGGTCTCTTATCTTTAGACTTAGTCATTTGGACTTGGTTTGGCTATTTTCGAGGGCTTTTACCGACATATACATTTCTATACTTTGGTTTGCATTGAGGTATTATGGATGACTGTGGACTAGGGTATATTAGCTAGTTGATAAATCTAATAAAATGTTTAAACATGTTTAAGTTATGACTTGTAGTATGTTTTCCGCTATCTCATTATATGATAGGGATATACCTAACCCATATGGTTGATGTAATAATTATGATGAGTTATTGGGGCTACCTCCGAGTCATGTAGTCTTGGATGCCCCTACAACATGGTTCGATTTAAGGCCGTGTCATAGATCCCAGAGATTTACTTTCTTTTGTGACTCCTCATATAGCCGTCAATTTTAGTGTAAATACCAAAATGTTAGCAAAGCCTTTCTCAGTGTCTTCCTAGTAGGTAAATTTATTTCAGCCAAATGGGTATACAGAAATTGCTCGATCACAGTATCTTAGGAAATCACCTCAGTTGATCTTGTAGAGTTAGAGATAGCCGATTTCGATGTCATTCTCGGCATAGGTTGGCTCCACTCGTGCTATGCCTTAGTTGATTGTAGAAATAGAGTCGTTCAGTTTTAGTTTCCTAATTAACCAGTTATTGAATGGAGGGGTAGTACTTCAGTGCTTAGGGGTCAGATTGTTTTATATCTTAAAGAAAGAAAAATGATATCTAATAGGGGTGTTTACCATTTTTATTGAGTTAAAGACTAAAATATTGAGACTCTGAGTCTTGAGTCAGTTCTTGCAGTGTATGAATTTTCTGATGTGTTCCCTGAAGATCTTCTCAAAGTACCTCCCAAGAGGGAAATTGACTTTGGAAAAGATCTCCATCCAGATACCCATCTAATCTCTATTCCACCTTAATGGCTCCAGCTGAGCTTAAAGAGTTGAAATAATAGTTAAAAGATCTCTTAGATAAGTGTTTTATCAGGCCTAGTATGTCTCCATGGGGAGCTCCTATCTAGTGCGTGAGTAAGAAAAATGTTTTTCTCATAATGTGCATCGACTACCGCCAGTTGAACAAACTCAAAAGAAAAAACAAGTATCCACTCCCTAGAATTGATGATTTGTTTGACCAACTTCAGGGTTCTAGTTATTTCTATATGATAGACCTCAAATTCAGATATCTTCAACTTAGATCAGTGAATGTGCCATTCTAAAGACAATTTCAGAACTCGGTATGGTAACTTTGAATTCGTAGTTATGTCTTTTGGACTAATGAATGCCCCTGCAACTTTCTTGCAGTTGATACAGGGTGTTCAAATAGTACTTGGACATGTTCGTCATAGTCTTCATTGATGATATCCTTTTCTATTCCCGTAATAAGAATGGTCATGCAGACCATTGAGAATTGTGATGTAGACACTTAAAGCTCATCAGTTGTTTCCCAAATTTAGTAAGTGTGAATTTCGGTTAATATTAAAAGCTTTTCTTTCCCATATTATTTTTGGTGATGTTTTGACATACGCCTTTGAACTAATGTATTGACATAAAAGATTAATGAACCATAGTATGATTTTATTAAACCTTGGTGTATATGGATTCCCCATATAAATTTTTGTTTGAACCCAAGAGGTGATGTCCTTTCCATGTGATGGTTAATAGATTGTGGCATGATCATGATCTTACAAATGGGGTTGGTATGATGAGACAAATGAGATGAATTAATGCATAATTTGTTCAATTAATGGGAATGCGTGTTCAATCTTTCAATTGGGCTTCAAGAAGGGTTCTATGGATGGGCCAGAAAGTGGGGTTCACGAGAGACCAACACCAAAAACCGCGCTAGCCGGTATAGTGGTCTAATTTATTGGGAGGTTAGTGTCCCCCTTATTATATGATTAGAAGGTTCGGTCCCTTATGTTATATGAATTGGTGCATAAGTCGCCTTGATTTGTCTCAAGGTTTGAATCCCCCATAAGGCATATTACATATGATTATCCAATGGTTCATGCAACTACACACATTAGGGACCTTCTAGATGAGGAAAACCTAGGCCCATATAGTGCATAGATGCCTTTATAATGATTGTTATGCTATATAATCTAGATTAATGTTTTAAGAGTTCATGATAAGCCTTCGTCCCTAACCCGACATGTGATATTATGTATTCGTGTATTTCCATATACTTATGGGCATTGGATTTTGGACTAATTTTTAATTGTTACCCTTGGAATTATTTTAACCCCTATCTATTAGTTATATGCTAGCACTCTAACCGTTTACAGTTTCTGAACACTGTATCCCCACGCGATGCTCGAACTGTAACATCTTCTACTTTTTCTACATAGTGATTAGGTGTTCATGGATAGTTCGTGAGTTTACTTGAAGTAGTGAGATTCCATCCTTTAGAAGACTTTATTTTATGTTTTGGTTTCTTATATCCTAGAATTTGTTTAAGACTTATTTTTGGCTATGGACGAGTGCATGTTCTTACACTTTATTGGTATTTGGTTTTGTTAGATGATTTTGGTACAATGGACTTGGGTGTTATGTTGGTATTTGGTATTGGTTATCAGTATCGGTTGGTGGTTGATATAACCTAGAATCTTCAAACTTATTTTTCTTTATCTTATTATATGCTCAGACTTAAGTCTATGTTGGTGTGCACTGTGTTTTATGACTATGATATGGGGGTTATCTGATCCTCGGTAGACTTGAGACACCCGTCATTGCAAAACCCTGGTTCAGTCATGCCAATATATAGACATAGACATACTAATTTCAGTGTCATTCAGTTTGAAGTCAGATGTAGCACCGAGTGAATGCAGGGATGACGGCTCCCCCCTCAATTAGGCAGAGACCTTTGGTAGTAGTCCTTAAGCTATAGAACTATGATGCCACCATAATTTATAAGGGGTCACCTATCAGTAGAGGCATGATACCCTTTTCCATCGGTACATCAATTAAATGGATCCACGCCAGCCAATGTTGGTACCAATTGTAAGGTACTAACACCCATCAAACTGGGGTTATAGGTTGGACCCCAATTTTTTTCAGATTGGAGTATCGAAGTTATTGTTAGCTCCCACAGTCCTTAGTTCATTTTTAATTCATGTTCAGTTCAGGTTTACTTGACAAGTATTCAGATATTCAGCATTTTAGTATAATCTAGCACATATATATACTTAGTTTTGCATTTAGTTTACATGCACATGCATTCATGTTCCGTTTATGTTAGTTAGTTTCCCATCTCACATACTTAGTACATTCAAAGTACTTATAGCTTACTTTCATGTGCTATGTTGTCTTATAATATAGGTTTGGATGATTAGTACTCGGACCGCACTTAGCACGTTCCGGCCTGTATTCAACATCTGCTTGGGTGAGTCCCATTATTCTAGGGAAAGTTTTCAGTTTGTTATTTTCTAATTAGTTTATTTCTATTTCAGACTATTGGAGTTAGTTAGGGTCTTATCTCAACAACTCATTATGTTTTAGAGTCTTTAACACAAATTTTTAGATTTTCAACTTATTGGGTTGTCAAACAGTTCTATTCCCAACTATGATTGATATTTAGTTTTACATTAGTATGATGCATACAAATTTTTTCAGTTATCTTCCGACCAATATTTTAATAATTTCTTTACTATTTAAGTGCGTGCAAGGACTGGGTAAGTTTAGGGTCACTTATGACCTTAAGAACTAAGTTATGACTAGGGGAAGTCTCAAGTGATGGCGAACTTTGTATCAGAGAAAGTTTTAGAGGGTCCTAGGGTTTATGAAAGTTGTATAAAGTAAAGTCTCATTCATGGGTGTGAAGCACACCAGATTTACGGGCGAGTTGCTACGAAAAATATTAGGAAATTCACACTTCTTTCATGATTCATGTCGTGCAATAAAGCATGAACACTATTTAAAATTTATATTCTAACTCATTTTCCATATGTTAACAGATAATTCCTCCTAGGAGAACTAACAAAAGGAGAAATGGGAACCAATAAGAACCACTGCCAGTTCCTGAAAACCCATTTGTATAAGAAGGTCTCTTATGTTGAGTTCAAGGCTACTCTAACAGTCTCTTATGTTTAGCTAGATAATTCAAGCCTTGAAGCTCAGAATAACTAGCAGGTTGTTGCCCCATCCAATCCAGTAGTAAATATCACAATAGTTAGAATCCGAGATTTCACTAGGATGAATATGCCAACGTTCTTTGGGTCTAAGTCTTAGGAGGGTGCATAAGAATTCTTAGACAACGTTCAAAAGGTGAACGTATTATGGGTGTTACTTGTACTAAGAGTGTTGACCCGGATGCTTACAAACTTCAAGGAGTGGCTCATACTTAGTTCAAGATGTGAAAGGAAAATAGAAGTTTAGATGCAAGGCCCATATGGTAGAATAAGATTGCTACTGCATTTTTTGACAGGCTCTTCTTGCATCAGTTGAGGAAAGCCAAAGTTCAGGTTTTCATTAACTTAAAGCTAGGAAATATGAGTGGTAAGGACTATTCACTTAAGTTTACTCAGTTGACGAGACATTCTTATACTATGGTGGTTGATTCTAGGACCAGAATAAATAAGTTTGTGTATAGTGTTCTTGAGGTGGTGGTTAAAGCGTATAGAACAACCATGATTATTAAGGAGATGTACATCTCTATGATGATGGTCCATGCTCATCATATTAAGGAGGAGAAGCTCAAAGAGAAGAAAAGGGAGAATAAAAGGGCTACAACTGGTAGTTTTAGTTTCTCTCAATTGTTGTCAAATAATGGGAATTGTTCTCATCTCTACATGAAGTATTTAGTCCCATCTCTATCTTTGTCTAGTAGTCCAGTTCCCTAGTTCAGACAGGATTCTCGTGATAGAGTGCAAGGATCTATGTCTTAGGGTAGCGGGAATAATGGCCACACTAATTGAGTTTGTAAGAGGTGTGTTATGAACCACATAGGTGAGGGCATGGCTAGTAGTGTTGCTTATTTTGGGCGTGGCAAGTTTTTCTACAGGATAAGGGATTGCATAGTGATTATACAAATAGAAAGAAATGATCGACAAAAAGGTCAAACTAAGTCCTCATTGGTTCTAACACGTCGCCCAACTCAGCAGGATACGACTTCTACTATAACTAGTGGATAGTGTTAGATTAAGATTTACAATTTTTGAATTTGATAGGTTTAGGAGGGTTATCCTGATGTGGTTACGAGTATATTACAAGTCTTTCCTCTTCTTTTGTGTGCATTAGTAGACTATGGATCCACACTTTCCATTGCGACTCCCTTTATAGCAGTATATTTTGTTATCAGTCCTAAGATTCTACCAGGACCCTTCTTTGTTTCTACAACATATGGTAGTTCAATCATAGCCAGACGAGTATACAAAAATTTCCTTGTCACAGTAACGTAGAAAGTCACTTTAATTGATTTTGTAGAATTAGACATGACTGATTTTGATGTCATTCATGGCATGGATTGTTTTCACTCTTGCTATTCCTCAATTTATTGTAGAAATTGAATAGTCCAGTTTTAGTTTCCAAATGAGCAAATCTTAGAGTGGAAGGGCAGTACCTTAGTGCCTATAGGTGGGTTTATTTCATTTCTTAAGGCAAAAAGATAATCTCAAAAGGGTGCATATATCATCATCTCAAAGTCAATGACTCAAATTCCAAAATCCTAACTCTTGAGTCAGTTACCATAGTCAATGAATTTCAAGAAGCGTTTCCTGATGATTTGCTTGAAGTTTCTCCTGAGAGTTACATTGACAATCCTAATTTCTAGACCTTAGAAAATTTCTTGAAATTCTGGTCTCTAGACCCAATACGACTCTTAGGTACAAGTCTTATGATGGGTTATGAGTGGTATTATCCTATTGTATGCTGACCAGTGTTGGTTTATGGGATGGATTTTGCTTACTGAAATGTATACGACTTAGTGGTATAAGTTGTATTGGTGGTTACAGATCATTTGGTTCATTAACTTAATCCTAGACTTGGTTAATTAGGTTGGACCTGAATTAAAGTGGCTCACCATGAGCCGTAAACCAGGGTACAAGTCGTACCCAGAACTCATATAGTGGACAGTGTCTAACTCTTTCTTGGGTTTAATTTGCCCGGTGTATTGATGAAGGGTACAGATCATATTCTTAGTATACGGCTTGGTTTGATGAGTCATATGATGGACAGTGTTGGATCCAAAGTTTGACACTTAATATAAGAGTGGATAGTACCATTAATATTGGAGGGAATGACCCGTGAAGGTCAGTTGTACCCTTGGGATGGGATTTTGTATAACTTAAGTAGGGGTATTCTAAATATTCCCCCCTTATCCTAATAAGGCCCCTGGACTACTAACCTTCTTGGGAGGTTATTTACCCTATTATTCTATTCATCAACTGTCACACCACAAATCCTATTGGGGCGGACTGGCACCCGTAACCGAGGAGGCCCGGGAGAACCAGCTCATAACCTTATACTTCCCATGCATACCTCTTTAACAACCCAAAATTCGGACAACATCATGTCACATATAAAAGGAAATAATCACCTGTATAAGATCGAGCACACATATATATGTATATACAATACTTGGCCGTTGGAGCCATCACATCTATTAACAAAACACCACCTTGACTATACATTAGGTCTACAAAGACTCTAGACAATACATAGAGGTTAACTAAGGTCGGGACACACCCCTCCATATAAATAACTTCTATACAATACCAAAAGTTACTAGATATGACACGGAAAGCCCCGAAGCAAACTAGAGCTCACCAAAAGTAGCTGGATATCCTGGCTCCTACTTGTGCGGTGTATGAGCTGAGGTACCTGTGCTTGCAACGTGAAATGCAGGTCCCCGTGGGGGACGTCAGTACAAAATATGTACTGAGTATGTAAAGATGTAGATAATCACATATGATATAGGACCTCAATAGAAATCGGAAACAAGTGAATAAATCATAATAGGAGTGGACCACACTTACTAGAACTTGTGACAACCTGTACATTGTATTTATTCAATCACTTTACCTTCGTTCTTATCATCTTTGTAATCATTACTGTACTGTACTATGACCATTAGGCTGCCTCCAGTACATATCAACTGGTATCGACCCATGCTAGGCTTATTCCCCTGGGATACCACCCATAAACACATAAATAGTCATCGACCCATGATAGGCTCAGCTTATTCCCCTGGGATACCACCCGATAAGAGAGAACTTCTATCACTAAGTTCAATTAATCTTTGAGATTGTTATTTCGGTCGCCACCGCATTTTTGATACTTTGAAACAATGATACATCAATAAGAGACATATAAATAGACCATCAATGCAATAACAGTGAAGTAATAACTCATTGGCACATTAATAAAGTATTTTGGAGTCATCAATGCCATAACAATGAAGTAGGAACTTATTGGTATATCAATGAAACATTTTGGAGTCATTAATAGCACATGGATCTTGTTTGACTAACCGTATACCTTCTGACATTCATAAGTGCAATAAACATGTAAGATTTGGAAAACAAGTAAGTATTGGAATATCTTGACATCTTGTAGGGTGGAAACAAGTTCATTGGTAACGTAGGACATCATACAAAACCATTATGGATCACATGTTATTGAATAACTTTGGAAACTTTCTTAATAGAACAATTGTTCACTTTTATGCCAAAGTTATGGTATAGAGTATGCTTTACATACCTTACTGTCAACCTTCAATACTAGTCCCAAATGGACTTCCCGTCTTTTCGGATTACTTATCTACAATGAACATATATAGCAATCTAGTATTAGCAACCAAACGTCACAATTCAATTGTTTGAATTCACCAAACTAGTGGTTAAGTATTAAGCCTTAATTACACCATAAAGGGTGTCACTTTAACCCTCTTATACTCCAATTACATTCACATTTCATGCATAGTCATACAACATCCTCCAATATCAAGTTTGGATTCATTTATCCTTCCAACCAATCCATTAAACCAAATTGAGCCATAGACATAAATAATCATCAATTCAATAGTATATCACCATATCCACCTTTCATAACTCAATTACCATATCCACCTTCCACAATTCCATACAACCAAACCATGCAAAATAGTCCATAACCCTATTTCCATCACCTTTCAATAACAACCAATACATATAATCCTCTATCACAAATATACATATGGAAAAGAAAAAAGGCAAACAATATTCATACCTTAGAATTCACCTCTTGATTATGCAATCCTGTTTGCACAAATAATAGGTTTCATTCGAAGCTCTCGAGATGACAAACGCAGTTATCGGATTACTTTGGAATTTCTACGGTTGAATCAAAAGTAATTTAAATGTCAAATTTGGCTAGGGTTTGTTATTTCTCAATGATTGATGATGAAAATGAGTTTTTTGAACTCATATACATGTATATATACATATATTCCCGTCCATAATATAATAGGAAATGACCAAATGCCTTTAAAATTTAAATAATGTCAAATCTGTCCTTTGGTGGACTGTTTTGATAAGCTAAAGTAGATCGACCATAACTCTTTGATCCGAAATCGGATTTAGGTAAAATTGGTATCGTTGGAAGTATAATTCAAAGGTATTTCATTTCATATAAAGTAGGCCACCCAATTCATCCTGTACAAGGAGTTATGGTCGTTTGAAGTTGACACTAAAAATCTGCTTTGATAGGCTGAAGTAAAACGAGTATAACTCCTTACTCAAATGTTGGATTTGGATGAAACCAATTGCATTGGAAATAAGACTCAAATATATTTCTTTTCATAAGTCGCAGATATCCCAGTTCATTATATTAAGGTAGTTATGATCGTTCGAAGTTGACCCAAAAATTCGGCTGGCCTCAGTAGTTTGTGTGCAGGAAATTTTCCTGCACATTTACTATTCCCAAATATCCCGGCCACCATTTTATAGTTTAGAACATTCTCGATTATATCCAAAACCTATCCGTTTTTGGAAATCTTTATATCGTTGGAAATTTTATTCAATAACCTCCACATGGAACCATCGACGGGCAAATTCTGGTATAAATAAAATAAAAAATTGATTCCATATAAATAAGACCAATACACGTACTTGAATACGCCAATACACGTACTTGAATATGGGGTGTTAGATCAACACTTAGAAACTCTCCTAAAATACTTTATAATTATCTCAAAAGATTTTAGGCAAGGGAATCTAGGGTTTCAACTTGAGGATTGATTTGGGGCTTGTCATAGTGATTTCATTCCATCTTCATCTTTTCTTAAGACTTGTTGTCTTTCCTCATTGTTAATTATAGTTAGAAGCACGGTTTTTATTAATATTTTTATGACTTCATAGATTGTATGATTTTAGTTTTTAAATTTGATTTAGGGGTTTTGATATTAAATGGTTTGTTATGGTTTTCCATGGTTTTAATTATGCTTTATGTGTATTAATAGTGGTTTTAGATAATTGAATTGCATGGGAATGGTGTAATGGTAATTGAAATTGATTTTAGTTATACTATGCCACCAATGTGTTTGACAAAATGCCAATAAGCATATTTTTATTGCACTGAGTACTTTCAGTGAAAGTCTTTCTTGTTTTAAAACTTTGTAAAAGAATTATACATGGTTTAAATGACTTGGACTAGTAAATGGCTAAATGTTATGCTTGTGGGGTACATGGAATCTGTGATCTATTGTAATATAGTAATTGGAAGGGCACTTGGAAGTCCCCTTAAACCTTCGGTATGATGATACCACCACTAAGTGGTTTGGTTAATAAATAGTAAATGGATTGGTTAGTTGCTTGGTAATAGTTTAATTAGGAAATAATGGTAGGATATGTAGCAAAGCCATGGAAGGCGGATGTCTCTGGGGGACCAATATAGGAAACTAATTTTGGCCGACTCAAGGTAGGTAGCTGGAGTTTGGATTCGTAACGGGGGTGGTCTTCGATACCGATCTGACTTGGAATTTGTAATACAATAAGGCCACTGGTTGGGTTATGTCAAGTTTGAATCAGAGCCTAGGTTCTTGGTGAATTGGGAGTCGAGAAGGCCGTATTGAGAAGAGTCTCTTTAAAGTGTATGTAGCACGCCACACTCATAAGGTAGAGCCTACAAGGCATTTATAAATGTTTAACTTTCTTGGTATTATATTTTCAAGCTTGGAGTCTCAGTCCTAGAATCTTCTCTAATCCTTGGTTATTCATTTTTCAGATCATGCCTAGATCTTGAACACAAGGAAATTCTTCTATCCCATTTGGGGAGTAATGCTAAAGGGGTGCATCCTACTTCTGGGGTTCATTTTTGATCTCACGATCCTATCCCTGGTAGTTCTAGTGTTCCACCGATTACTACTAGTCCCCCTCGAGGAGTGGTGAATAATATGGAATTCCTTTAGTGTATTAATGTTATTGTTTAGATGGTTGCAGCTCAAGCTGAGCAAGGTATGACTGATGCTTATTCGGCTGAGGCCATAATGGTTGGCCAATTTATGAAGATGGGTCCTCCCACTTTTTCTAAAGTAAAGATGTAGGATGAATAGGGCTTCTTATACAAAATAGAAATGATATTTCGGGGGATATAGAAGAATCAGTCTTATGGGATACTTTTTCTAAGGTCTTCTTTGATCATTTATTTCCCCAAGAGTTGAGGGAAACAAAGATAGAGGAGTTTGTGAACCTCAAGCCAAGAAGGATGTTTGTCAAGGAATATGCCTTGAAGTTTCACCAATTATCAAGGTATGATCCTGATTTAGATGCTGACATATAATCAATAATGAGGAAGTTCGCTTCTAGGTTGAATTGAGATCTAATCTTTGAGAGTAATGTTGCCTTACTGATTAAAGATATAGACTTCTCTAGGTTGACTATTCATGTGTAGCAAGTGGAGAAGCAATTGGAGTCTGGGGATAAACAGAGTAAGAGGAGAAGGTTTTCTGACCAGGGAGGTGCTCAGTCTCAGAATGGTCAAGATAGTGGCTAATGGCAAAAAAAGTAGGGGATTTCTGGTTCTTTTTCTTCTACTAGTGCTCTTTACTAGTGACAGACATTCCCCATTAAGATTGTGACAATTTTTGAGAATAGCATACCCAATCTCAGGAAAGCAAAGATCAGTCATATTCTTCAAGCCCTCCTTATCAGTTTTTTGATCGTTCTCATTGGGGTTATTGAGATGAATAAAGGGAAAATACTTAAAGGTTGTTCAGGAAGAGCATCGACTCAGGGATTATCGGTTTAATAAGTCTGCTATGGGGGAGAATAATATTTCTATGGCTTCATCTTGTTTTCCTATACCTGGTAGTGTTGTATCAACTTCTGTTACTACTTCTTATTCTAGTGTTGGTCATAACAGGATGTATGCTTTGGTGTCTATACAGTAAATTGAGGCATCACTAGATGTCATTACTAGTATATTACATCTTTTCTCTGAAGATGTATAATATTTTCTTGATTCGGGGTCTACTCTCTCCTATATGACTCCTTATATGGCTGTATCTTTTGGTTTTGATCTAGAAGTTTTTTGGATCCTTTTTCTATTTCTATCCTTACAGATGACACAATTATTTTTAAGATAGTCTAAAGTTAATAAGGTATCTGTTGGTGGAAAGCAGACCTTAGTAGACCTATTCAAGATGGGTATGGTAGATTTTGATATCATTCTCGGTATAGATTGGTTATACTCTTGTTACAAGTTCTTAGATTGTTAAACCCATAGTATTATCTTTAAGTTCCCTGGTGAGCCAGTTATAGAATGAGAGAGTGGTTCTTTAGGCCCCAGGGGGAGATTTATTTCTTATCTTAGATCTCAAAGGTTAATCTCTAAAGGTTGTATTTATCACTTGGTCTGGGTTGAAGATTCTAACTCAAAAAGTCCTTTTTTTCAAGTCAGTTCATATGGTTAATGAGTTTCTAAATGTCTTTTTGAATGATCTTCCTGGTTTTCCTCTGAATAAGGAATTAGAGTTTGGTATTGACTTGGTTTCGGACACTAATCCAATTTCTATTCATCTGTATAGAATGGCTCTACTTGAGTTGAGGGAACTCAAGGAGTAATTTAAAGATCTTCAAGATAAGGGGGTTAATTCATCCTAGTGTATCTCTGTGGGGTGCACCAGTGTTGTTTACACATAAGAAGAATGGTTCCTTTCTGATGTGCATTGATTATAGGTATTTGAACAAGGTGATGGTCAAGAATAAGTATCCTCTTCTAAGGATAGATGATCTATTTGATCAATTGTAAGGTGTCAAGTTCTTTTCTAAGATAGATCTTTGGTCTGGGTACCATCAGCTAAAAATTAAGGAGGTGTATATCCCTTAGATAGATTTTCATACTCGATATGGGCACTTTGAATCTTTTGTTATGCCATTTGGATTGACTAAATCTCTGGTGGCATTTATGGATCCGACAAACAAAAATTTTCATCAGTATTTTGATGTTTTTGCTATTCTGTTTGTTGATAACATTATGTTTTATTCAAAGAGTGATGTGGATCATGAAAATCACCTCTGTGTGGTGTTGCAGACCTTAAAGGAACAACAGTTGTATGCCAAGTTTTCTAAGTGTGAGTTTTGGTTGAACACTAAAACTTTCTTGGGTCATATTATTTATATTGAGGTGATCATAGTGGATTCGCAAAAGGTTGTCGTGCTGAATAAGTGTCTTAGACCCATGACTCTATTCGACATTCAAAGCTTCTTGGGTTTAGCCGGGTATTATAGGCGGTTTATGGAAAAATTTGTATCTATAGCTGCTCCTTTAACTAATTTAACTGGGAAGAAGGTTATGTTTTCTTGGTTAGATGCTTGTGAAGGGAGTTTTGAGAAGTTGAAATATAAGCTAATTCGGCTCTAATTCTGATTTTTCCGGAAGACAATGATGGATTTGTGGTTTATTGTGATGCATCTTCGGTAGGGCTTGGTTGTGTGTTAATGCAGCATTGGAAGGTGATTGCCTATGCCTCAAGCCAGTTGACAGTGCATAAGAAGAATTATCCTACATATTATTTGGAGCTATTGGCGATTGTGTTTTCTTTTAAAATATGGATGGTAGATATTTTTTTTATCGTTAGAGTCTACAGTATGTGTTCACTTAGAAGGAGCTTAATCTAAGGTAGAGGAGTTGGGATAAACTTCTCAAGGACTATGATATAATTCTTCAATATCACCCAGGTAAGGCTAACGTGGTAGGTGATGCTATTAACAGGTTATCCATGGAGAGTTTGGCCCATATTGAGGTAGAAAAATGGGAATTAGTGAAGGATATTCAGCTTTTGGCTAATCTTGGAGTTTGCCTGTTGGAATCCAAACTTAGTGCTGAGATATTGCAAGAAGTGGTTTGATTGTCTCTTTGAGCGAAGATTAAGGAGAAGCAACTTCTTAATCCTATCTTGATGAAAATCAATAGTGACGTTGGTTGCCAAAAGGTAGTGGTTTTTTAGATCGGTGGTGATAATACTTTATGATACCAAGAGAGATTGTGTGTTCCTGATGTTGATGGTTTGCGATAAAGGATTTTGTCGGAGGAGCATGAATCACGTTATATTGTTCATCTCCGATCAACTAAGATGAATCATGATATCAAGGAGATCTATTGGTGGAATAGCATGAAGAGAGATGTGGCTGATTTTATGGCCGTGTGCATGGTGTGTCATCAAGTTATGGTTAAGAACATGAGGCCAGGAGGGTTGTATCAAGAAATTAATTTTCCCGAGTGGAATTTGAAAGTTACCAATATCGACTTTGTTACTAATCTTTTTTGGTCTTGAAACCAATATGATTATATTTAGGTCATCAAGGATAGTACGACTAAGTCTTCCCTTATTTTGGTAGTGAAGATTACCTTCTCGGTGAAGGATTATACTAAGTTGTATCTTCAGGAGATTGTGAAGCTGCATGGGGTGCCTGTTTCAATTAAATATGATTGTGGAATGCACTTTACATCTCACTTCTGGCATTCTTTTCAGAAAAGGTTGGGGACTAAGGTTAGTCTGAGTAATGCTTTCCATCTGCAGATAGATGGTCAAGTTGAGAGAACTATTATGATATTGGGGGATATGCTTCGGGCTTATGTGAATGGTTATGGTGGCAATTTGGTTGAGCATTTACCTTTTGTGGAGTTTGCTTACAACAATAGACATCATTCTAGTATTGGTATGTCCCCTAATGAGGCATTGTATGGTAGGAGGTGTAGATATCCTATTTGTTGGTTTGATCTTGGAGAGGCATATATGTTTGGTCACGACTTGGTTTACCAAGCTATGAAGAAGGTGAATGTGATTTGGGAGAGGCTTAAGGCTGCCCAAAGTTACCAAAAGTCTTATGCGGATGTTAGGCGTAGATACTTGTAGTTTGAGGTTAGGTAAAAGTTTTCCTTAAGGTGTCTCCCATGAGGGGAGTAGTGTGGTTTGGGAAGAAGGTGAAGCTTAGTCCACGGTATATTGGTCCTTATGAGGTTTTGCAGAAAATTTGTGATGTTTCTTATGAGTTGGAGTTGCCTTCTATCTTGACGTTGGTTCATCCAGTCTTTTATGTTTTCCTATTTAGGAAATGTATTGGTGATCCTTCTTCAGTTGTTCCCTTGGAAAGATTGGGTATCATAGACTCTCTGTCTTATGAGGAAATCTCATTTGAGATCTTTGATAGGCAGGTTCATCTATTACAGACCAAGGATGTGGCTTAGGTTAAGGTTCTGTGAAGGAGCCATAAGGTGGAAGAAGCTACATGGGAAGCGGAGGAGGACATAAACTCCAAATATCCGCATTTATTTTTTGCTCCTGGTATTTTTGTGGAAGGTATGTGTCCTCAATAAATCTTTATTTTCTAAGTTTATTAAAGGAAAGATTAATATCTTTGCCTCTTTATTTTCCAACTTTGTTAAAGATTGGGAATATATTTGATAAGATAATACAAATGACTCGTGCATGTGGTTACCCCTACCTTGTTCGTTATTTCAAGATGAATGTTCCAAGTTAGGGAGACTAACACCCTGGATTTTAGACCTTAGAAAATTTCCTAAAATGCTGGTCTCTAGACCCAATAAGACTCATGGATAGGATTCGTATGATAGGGTACAAGTGGTATGGTCCTGTCGTATGCTGACCAGTGTTTGTTGGTAGGATGGATTTTGGTTACTGGAATGGATATGAATTAGGGGTATGAGTCGTATTGGTGGTTACGGATTGTTTGGTTCCTTAAATTAATCTTAGACTTGGTTACTTAGGTTGGATCTGAGTATGAGTGGATCACCATGAGTTGTAAGCTAGGGTACGATTCGTACCCAGGACTCGTACGGTGGACAGTGTCTAATTATTCCTTGGGTTTAATCTGCCAGTGTACGGATGAACAGTAAAAACCTTATGATTCAGATATGGCTTGGTTGGATGATTCATGTGCTGGACACTTTTGGATCAAAAGGTTGAGGTTTAGGATACGAGTCGATTGTACCACTTGTACTAGAGGGTATAACTTATGAGGGTGAGTCCTACCCCTGGGACGAGATTTTGTACAACTTAAGTGGGGGTATTCTGGATATTTCCCCCCCTTATCCTAATAAGTTCCCATGACCCCCTATTATTCAATTCATTAAAACTTAGAAACTCTTCTAAAAAACTCAATAATTCTGTTAAAAGATTTTGAGCAAGGGAAGCTAGGGTTTCAATTAGAGGATTGATTTGGGGCTTGTCTTTGTGATTTATTTCCATCATCATCTTAGTTTTAGGCATATTTTGTTCCCTCAATGTTAATTCAAATTAGAAGAACACTTTTTATAAATGTCTTAAGAACTTCCTTGATTGTATAATTTTTGTTTTCAAATATGTTTTAGGGGTTTTGATATTAAATGGTTGATTATAGTTTTCCATGATTTTAGTTATTCTTTATGTGCATTAATGGTGGTTTTGGATAATTTAATTTCATGGGAATGGTTTAATGGTATTTGGAATTGGTTTTGGTTATACTATACCCCCAATGTGTTTGACAAAATGACTATAAGCATGTTTTTATTGCATTGAGTGCATTTGAAGGAACTCTTTCTTATAATAAAACTTGTTAAAGGAATTATTCATGGTTTAACTATCTTGGAAAGGTAAAAGGCTAAATGGTTATACTTGTGGGGTACATGGAATCCCCCAATTTTTTTAATATTGTAAATTAAAGGGCACTTGGAAGTCCACTTAAACCTATATATGATTTGCTATGGATAGTACTTGTAAATATGGTCGGTATGAAGATAACACAACTAAATGGCCTTGGTTATTAAATGGTAAATGGATTAGTTGGTTTCTTGGTAATGGTTTTAATTGGGAAATAATGGCGGGATATGTAGCAAAACCGTGGAAGGTCGAGGTCCTGAGGGGACAAAAATTGGAAACTCATATTTGATGACGTGAGGTTGGTCTTGGTGACCATGTGCATGATGTCACACTATATTTTGGGAGATATACTATTCATCCCCGGTTTTCTTCCTTGGTTGAATTAAAAGTTTTAACTAGCAAGAAGTAGGTTGACTTAGTCATTCGGTCCACGATAAACAAAATAGAATCATGTTGCCAATAGGTATGAGGTAACCCTTTATTGAAGTCCATATTCACCACCTCCCACTTCCAAGTAGGAGGTTGATCTCCTGAAGCATACCACTAGGTCTTTGGATCTTAACCTTAAGATGCTGATAATCTTAACACTTCGCCATGAATTGTACAATATCTTTTTTTATGCCATTCCACCAATAAACTTCCAACAAATCATGGTACATCTTAGTGCCTCCCGGATAAATAGAATATCAATAGCCATGAGCTTCTACTAACATCCTTTGTCTAAAATAATCCAGATCAGGAACACATAGTCTACATGACAATGAAGAATACCATCTTCCCCATGAGAGAAAACCTCAGTCTTCTAACTCTAAATTGTTTCTTTCATTCTTAGGAAAATATGATAACTATCTCTCTTTACCTTTACCTAATCTATCAACGAAGATTTTGAACCATCCTGAACCAAGATATTTTCTTTGTATGAATAACAAAGCTCCCAACATAGCAAGCTAGTGAACCTCACAAACTAAGTCCTTCTCAACTTTAATAAGAGAAAAACTACCCATAGACAATATGTTAAGAGAATCGTCCACAACATTGACTTTAATTTCTCATAATCTTTAAGAAAAAATAATTGTTGCCAACACAAGATCATGAGTCAGGTAGTTATTGTTATGGTATTTGATTTTTGTAGAGTCATATGCTATAACCTTTCCCCGCTACATCAACACACAATGAAGGCCTACTCTAAAAGCATCACAATAAACCATAAAACCAATTGAACCCTTTGGTAGAGTCAAAATTGTAGCAGAGGTAAGTCGAGTCTTCTACTCTTGAAGCCTCTTCTCATAAGAAATGTACCACTGGAATTTGACTTTTTTCTAAGTCACTCTTGACATGGGAGAAGAAATAGAGTAAGATCATTTTACAAATCGTCTGTAGTAAAAGGCTAAAACTAAGAAATTCCTAATATCTGATGGAGAGATGGCTCTAGGCTAGTTCATTACTACTTTAGCCTTTTGAGGATCAATATGAATTCCTTAACCGAAAATGATATGACGAAAGAATGCTACTGATTCATACCAAAATTCACACTTGCTGAACTTGGTGAAAAGTTGGCGATCTTAGGGAGTCTGGAAGAGAATCCTCAAATGGTTTATAGGTTCATCCTCACTTCAAGAATAAAATGGGATGGCATCTATGAAGACTATAAAAAACATGTCCAAGTACTTCTTGAAAACCCTATTAATTAAGTCCATAAAAATTGTAAGAGCATTCATTTGTCAATAAAACTTAACAACAAATTCAAAGAGACCATACTGGGTTCTGAAGGCTATCATTAAAATGTCACATTCTCTAACTCTAAGAAGATGATAGTTGGATATTTGGTCTATCTTACATATACAATTGGAACTCTAAAGTTGATCTATCAAGTCATCAATCCTACGATGGGATATTATTCTTTATTGTGACTCTTTTTAACTGAAGGTAGTTGATGCATATTCTAAGAGAACCATCTTTCTTGTGCACGAAGATAGCTGGAGCACCCAACGAAGAGACACTATGACTGATAAAACCTTTGTCTAAGAATCCTTCAATTGTTCTTTCAATTCCATAAGCTCAGATGGAGCCATTATATAAGGTGGAATTGAAATAGGCTATGTATCTGGAAAGAGATCTATTCTAAAGTAAATTTTCCTCTCAGAACAAAATCTAGCCAGATCATCAGGAAAACTTTTGGAAATTCTTTTACTACTTGAACTGGATAATTTCAAATATTGAGTCCTTGACTCAAATAAGATGATAGATTCACCCTTTGAAAATCATTTTCCTTTATTAAGAAAAGATACAAGCTGGCCTATAGGGACTAAGGTACTACCTTTTAACTCAAAGACTAGTTTCTTTGGAAATTGAAATTGGATTACTCAGTTTCTATAATCATGTGACGCATAGCAAAAGTGAAGCGAATAAATGCCAAGTATAACCTCAAAATCGGTCATGTCTAGATCAACAAGGTCAACTGAGGTAACTTTGTGAGATACTGTGAACAAGGGAATTTTTATATACCCATCTGGGTATAATTAACTACCGACTGGAGTAGAAATTGAGAAGGGTTCTATAAGGATTTTGGGGATGACACCAAAATCCACTACTATATAGAGGGTCATCAAGGAAAGTGTCTCTATATAATCTAAAAATGCATAAACATAAATATGAAAATCTCGTAACGTACCAGTGATCACATTAGGAGAACCCTCCTTATCATATTGAGCCTAGAGGTCATAAAACCTACCCTAACATTATCCACTAGTTCCACTAGAAGTGGTACCCTGCTCAGTCAATAACATACTGGAGTGGTTGAAGAGTTAGATTAACCTTGATGATGAATATCCTTACCTCTATCTCAACTAATAGGAAATCATTACCTGCTCTGCACTCATCCTTTGGGGTTTCTACCACATTTCTTGCAAATTAGGTTGGTGCAAAAACTATTTACACTACCTTGGAACATAGAGCCTTATGCTCTATCATGAGTTTCCTATCTAAAATTAGGTACTAGAGTACTGGAAGAAGATAGGGATGGAGAAAAATATTGCTAGTGGAACTGTAAACGATTTCCACCATTTGACCTATACATAGAGAAACTAAAACTACCAGTTTTGGCCATCTTTATCTTCTTTTCCAACTTATTTATCTTCTCTTCCTTAATCTTTTGAGCAAAAACCATTAATTTTAAGATGTCCATCTACTTAACCAACAATTATTCTACTCTCTTTGACCACATCCTCAGAAATACCTGATATAAATTTGCTCATTTAGGCCCTAGAGTCAACAACCATAGTTGGAGCATACCTTGCCAACTATGTAAACTTAAGTGGATACTCTTTCACTCTCATGTTTCCCTTCTTCAGGTTTATGAATTCCTATCCCTTGTCTTTCCTCAACTTAAGTTGGAACAACCTTTTTGATAATATTGTAACAAACTCATTCCATGCCAACATGGTAACCTTTGTATAAATCCCAATAATCCTTTGTATTTTATGTATAAATCCTTTTCCCTCTTTTTATGAAATTCTAGTGTTAAGTACAAATTTATATTATGTTGCCCTAGTAGTTTGAATTCAATCCATGCCAACATGTTAACCCATGTGAATTATGTTATTACATGCTTTAAATTTCAATCACCGATATCATTCTTAGTTAACACCATGTTAATTTATTAATTAAACCATGTGAGAATGTTTTCCTTATAAGTTTAACATATTCCCCTACTCAAAATTATGGATTTCATCAGTTATGGATATATTCTATGTTTTGGTCTATAAATCATGAATTTCTGTATAGTGTTGTTCAATGATGTTATTGTATTTAAAGTAATATTTAGTGCTGGAGGGTTATGAACAACCTATACCTATTTGTTTATACATGTTTCAACTTTCAATAAACAAGTAAGTCAGATCATGGTTTTATTATCTTACTTAGGTGTTCATGATCATGATGAACTTTATCAGTTGTGATGTACTGTTGACTATAGTCAGTACCAGTGTCAGTTAAATTGGCAGTAGGATTTAGCACCGAGTGAATCCATAGATGGGGGCTTACCACCCAGATGAGAAGGTGACCTTTAGTAGTAGTCCCTGAGTTCCAAAACTACATAGCTAGCGTAATTTTGAGAAGTATTCCTGCTAATTGAGGGTTGAAACTATCTTAAGGCACCTTCCAGTAGAAGTTGATACCCTAGTCCTTAATGACATTAGTTTAGTAGATCGACACAACTAGTGTCTGTACTCGTGGCAAGGTACTAACACCCTTCCAACAGGGGTTACAAGTTGGACCCTGATTAGCTCATATTGGTGCATATTAGTAACAAGATAGATCCCATACTTTTAGTCAAGTATCAAGATTATATCAGCTCAGGTTTGAATTACCAAGTTTTCAGTTCATCATATATTCAGTTAGCCGATTTTACAGATTATTTTATTACATGTTTTACTTGGTCTTGCATTAGTTTTACATATTAATGCATTCAGGTTCAATATCCATAAGCATTTCAGTTATTCCCTATCTCAAATACCATTATATTTAAAATACTGACTGCAAACTCTCTTTTGTGCTATTTGAATTTACAATATAGGTTCAGATGCTCAGTTCCTTGGTCACCCTTAGATAACTTTGTACCACTCAACAACATTTTTAGTGAGTCCTCATCCATTGAGGATCGAGGATAAGTATTTGCAGTTATTCTTAGTATTCTCTTTGTTTAAGTCAGTTAGAGTTATTTTGGTGTTTGTCCCATTAACTTCGTATGTCGTAGAGGCTTTTAGATATTTAGATATTCAAATGTTTAAAGAGTCAAACTTGTTTTTTAGTTGTATTAGTATTTTAAATATGTTGAGTATTATTTAAGTATTCCACCTTAATAGTTTTTTTATCAGTTTACCTTTTACATATGATACTTGTACTATTATTTCATTCAGTGCTCATAGTAGGTACCACATCATGGGTTTGCTTAGGGTCAAGTATGGCCATAAGCATCATTATATGACTAGGAACTAACCTCCGGTCATAAAAAAAAATTGTATCAGAGCCTCTGGTCTTAAGGTGTCCTAGGATATCTGAAAGTCACATTAAGTAGAGTCTTGTGCATGGGTGTGAAGCACGCCCACACTTATGGGTGAGAATCTATGGGACATGTTTGGAAAGTTTCCCTTCTTTTAGTGTTCCTGTCATACAAAATCATGTGAGCTCTATTGAACTCCTTTTTTTTAACTTTTCCTTCATCCATTTATAAAAAATGCCTCCCAAAATAACCAACAAAAAAGGAAATGGGAATCATCCCGCACAACTACCTATTCAGGAAGATCCCCTAAATAAACATGTTTCCCATGCTGAATTTAGAACTTTTAAATCCCAAGAGAGAAAAAAGACACTATGGTTCATCACATCCGTTCTAGCTTTTATGAATAGAATTAGCTGATATTTATAACTAGTGATGGTCAGAGACACAGATATCTCGTGGATTTAATAATGAAGGTGCTTTCATTTTTTTGTACCATACTTTGTCCGCTCAGAGTAACCAGCAGGCTATTTCCCCATCCAATTCAGTAATGATAATATCTATAGCTAGGATCCAAGACTTCACTCGGGTGAATCCTCTATCATATTTTGTATCCAAATCTAAGAAGGATCCGTAGGAGTTTCTAAAGGGTGTATAGAATGTGACGGACATTATGGGTGTCACTTCTAGTAAGAGTACTGATTTAGTTGCTTACCAGTTGTAGGGAATAACTCATATTAGGGTCAAGCAGTGAAAGAAAGATAGAGGTATTGAGGTAGGACCTATAGAGTGTGAGGAGTTTGCCCCAAATTTATTAGAAAATTTCTTCCCACTAGATTTGAGGGATGATAACGTGGAGGAGTTTATAAATATGAAGCAAGGTAACATGATTGTGAAGGAGTACTCACTTAAGTTTACTTAGTTGATGAGGCATGCTACGACTATAGTGGTTGATTCTTGGGCAGAATGGGTATGTTTGTATTTGGTGTGTCAGCTAGTTTAGTAAAAGAGTGTATAATAGATATGTTGATTAAGGAGATGGACCTTTTTAGGTTGATGGTTCATGCTCCAACAGATTTATGAGGAGAACATCAAAAAGAAGGAAAAAGTGAATAAGTGAGCCAGAATCGGTAGCTTTAACTTCTCACAACAAAGGTATAAAGGTGGGAATTATTCTCTATTATATATGAAGTTCTCATCTCCAGTTTCATGTTTAGCTAGTGAGCCAGTGTCTAATTTTAGGCTTAACAATCAAAATAGAGTGCAAGGCTCTATGTCTTATAGAAGCATAAACAATGGTCACACCAATCTACATTGTATGAAATATGGTAAGAACCACAAGGGTGAGTGAATGGAAAATAGTGATATGTATTTTAGATGTGGTAATCCAGATCACAAGATTATGGATTGCCCAGGGGTTGTCCAGAAGGGAAATGTTTTCGTCCACAAGGCTAGTCCAACTTTTCATCAGCTCCTTCAGGTCGCCCCACTCTGAAGGGCGCCACCTCCAATGATACTAGTGGGAAGTGTCAGAACAAACTTTATTCTCTCTAAACTCGACATGATCAGGGGAGTTCTTCTGCGATAGCTACAGGTACGTTACATATCTTTCATCTTTATGTTTATGGATTATTAGATAGTAGAGCTTAACTTTTCTTTGTAACTCTGTATATAGCTGTAGACTTTGGTGTCAGTCCCAATATATTAAAAGAGACTGTCTCATTATCTACCCCATTAGGTAATTCTATTGTAGCAAGATGGATACACAAAAATTTCCCAATCACAATGTCTCAGAATGTTACTTTAGTTGATCCTATGGAGTTAGAGATGACTGACATTGATACCATTCTCATCATGCAATGGCTCTACTCATGATATGCCTTTATTGATTATAGTAATTGTCCAATTCTAGTTTCCTAATAAGCCCATTATTGAATAGAGGAGTGGAACTTTAGGGTCTAAGGGTCAGTTTATATCTTATCTTAATGAAAGAAAGATAATATCTAAGGGATGTATATACCATATTATCTGAGTGAAGGACATAAATTCTTAAACTCTAGGACTTGAGCCACTCCCAGTAGTTAATATATTTCCATAAGTGTTCCTTAAAGATCTTTCTAGAGTTTTTGCCGAGAGGGAAATTGACTTTGGAATAGATCTCCTCCCAGATACCCAACCAATCTATATTCCTCCTTACAGAATGGCTCAAACTAACCTTAATAAATTGATGGAATAGTTGAAAGATCTCTCAGATAAGGGTTTTATCAAACCTATTGTTTCTTCATGGAATGCTTAGTTCACTTCATGCATAAGAAAGATGGTTCCCTTAAAATGTTCATTCACTACCGTCAGTGAACAAAGTCTCAATCAAGAATAAGTACCCTCTCCCAGAATTTATGACTTGTTCGACCAACTTTAGGGTGCAAGGTATTTCTCTAAGATAGACCTTAGATCTGTCTATCATCAGTTAGATTCAGAAAATGTGACATCCCGAAGATAGCTTTTAGAACTCGATATGGTCACTTTGAATTCCTAGTAATGTCTTTTTGACTAATGAATGCTCCTGCATCTTTTATGTAATTGATGAATAGGGTGTTATAGTAGTACTTAGACATGTTCATCTATGTCTTTATAGATGATATCCTCATTTATTCCCATAGTGTATGTGATTATGCAGACCATTTGAGGGTTGTATTGTAGACACTTAAAGATCATCAACTATTCGCTAATTTTAGCAATTGCAAATTATTGTTGAGATCAATAGTTTGCCTTGGTCACATCAGTTTTGGTGATGGCATTCAAGTTGACCCTCAAAATACTAAAGTAGTAACAAACTAGCGTAGGCCAATCTCTCCATCAGACATAAAATGTTTCTTGGGTTTAGTTAGTTACTATAGAAAGTTTGTTAAAGGATTTTTATATTTCTTCTCTTATGTCTCAACTAACCCCAAAAAAGTCAAATTTTAGTGGTCAGATTCCTGTGAGAAGAGTTTTTAGAAGTTGAAGACTCGACTCACTTCTGCTCTAGTCTTGACTTTACCAGATGGCTCAGATGGGTTTGTAGTTTGTTTTAATGCTTCTAGAGTTGGTCTTGGTTCTATTTTAATGTAGTGAGGTAAGTTCATAGCCTATTCCTTATGATATCATAAAACCCATGAGAAGAATTATCCGACCCATGACTTTGAGTTAGTAGCAGTTTTCATTTCCTTAATGATTTATAGGCATTACATTTATGGGGTTCATGTTGATGTGTTTATGGATCATAAGAGTGTAAGGTATGTGTACACAAGACAAACCTAAATCCTTATCAGAGAACTTGGATGGAATTATTGAAAGATTATTATAGGAGTGTGATGTATCACATGGGTAAGGCTGATGTAGTAGCTGATGCCCTTAGTAGATTTTCTATGAGAAGTGTTTCTCATATTGAGAATGATAAGAAGGTGTTAGTTTGTGAGGTTTATCACCTTGCTAGGTTGGGTGTTCAATTGGTTCATTTAGCTGAAGGTAGTATATTGGTTTAGAATAATTCAAAACCTTCATTGGTGGCTTAAGTGAAAGAAAACCAAGACATGGATCCTATTTTTGTCAAGTTGAAGGAGGTATTTAAGGATCATAAGGTGGAGGTTTTCTCCCAAGGGGTACATGGTGTCCTTCGTTGTCAAGACAAGTTATGTGTTCCAAGTGTTGATAGTTTGAGACATCGAATATTAACTAAAATGAATGGTGTGTGATACTCTATTCAACAAAGTGCCATAAAGATGTATTGTCATTTCTAGAAATCTATTAGTGTAGTGGTATCAAAAAATATGTTACAGAATATAAGGCTAAGTGTTCAAATTGTCAGTAGGTTAATGTTGAGCATCGAAGGCCTAGTGGTACGCTTCAGGAGTTTAGCATCCCCAATTGGATGTCCGAGGCAGTAAACATGGATTTTGTGATAGGGTTACCTCGTATGGGTCTGTATGATTCTATTTGGGTCATTGTAGATATAATGACTATGTAAGCCCATTTCTTACCAGTTCATACTTCGTACATAGATGAGGACTAAGCTCAAGTCCATCTCAGAGAGTTAGAAAAGTTTCATGGGGTTCCATTGACAATCATTTAAGAAAGAGGTACCTAGTTTACATCTCACTTTTTAAAGGATTTTAAGAAGGGTCTTATTACCAAAGTTCATCTCAATATAACTTTTCATCCTTAGATAGATGGTCAAGAAGAATGGACCATTCAGAGTTCAGAAGACATATTGAGGTCTTGTGTTATCGACTTTAAGGGTGGTTGGGATGACCACTTACCTTTGATTGAGTTTGCCTTCAACAACAGTTATCACTATAGTATTTAGATGGCTCTATTTTAGGCTCTCTATGGAAGGATATGTAGATATCCTATTGGTTGCTTTGAAATAGTTGAGGGTTCCTTGATAGGGCCATATTTCATTTTATGAGCCTACGGAGAAGTTTTGTTAATTTGAGAATGGCCTAAGATATCCCAAAGTTGTCAGAAATCTTATGCAGATGTGCGGAGGAGAGATCTTGAGTTTGACATTAGTGATTTAGTTTATTTGAAGATTTTGTCCATGAAATGGGTGGAGAGGTTTGGTAGGAAGGGGAAGCTTAGTCCCCGCTATATTAGCCCATACAGGATATTTAGCCATTTTGGGAAGGTAGCTTATGAGTCAGAGTTGCCTGCAGGTTTGGCATCAGTGCATATGGTGTTTCATGCATCTTTATTGAAGAAATATATTAGTGAATCATCTTTTATTTTTCCTTTATAGCATATGGATGTGAAAGATAGCATTTTCTACGAAGAAGTCCCAGTTGAGATCCTTGACCGTCACACTCGTAGGTTGAGGAATAAAGAAGTCCCTTTGGCTTAGATCCTATGGAGAAATCAGTCCATTGAGGGAGCTACTTGGGAAGCAAAAGCACATATGCAAACCAAGTACCCCCACCCCCCACGCTCCCATATTTTCTGTATGAGTTCAGATTCAACTTGAGGTAATGGTTTCTCTTTAATTGACTCATTAATTTTCTATCTCAAATATTTAACCATCCTCATATAATAGCATGCATTCATGAATTCCGTTCAGTTTATGTGTCATATTTTGAGTTCAATACTTAAATATGGTTTAGCTTATAAGTATTAAGTGCATGATCTCAGTCTTCATAGTATCACAACTTGAAAAGTTTTATTCATGGACAAATGATCCCAAGTGGAGATATTATAATACCCCACAAGATCTTAGATACTTCTAGCTACTAGCAACATGTTTAAAGGGTCCAAAGTCATTATTTCAAACTAAGTACAGAGTCTTAGACAAGTTGAGATGACAAGATTATGAACATTTTAATTTTGGCCTTCCCGAGTTCAAAATAATAATTTATAAGTTGAAATATGTTTAGAGAAGTTAAAAGGGTCATTTAGGAGAGTTTTGTAATTTTTGGAATAGGTGTGAGGTGTTTTACTACCACGAAGGTAGAATTCCTTCGTGATTTTGGCATGTCAAAAGCTGGACCTCCACGATACACGGCGTGTCATAAAGGATAGTCTCCGTGATATATGCTGTGTCATGAAGCATAGTCTCTGCGAGAGCCTTTGTTCCATGGATGCTATGTTTTCCTAGAGCATTATTAAAGGTTCAAGGGGCATTTTTGTGCTTTCCCCTACCCTAATCACCCAATTGATAAATTAAAATCCAAAGAAGGGAATTATTTGTCCCATTCCTCATTAGTTAACAAAAGAAAAATCATCTTCATTCCCAAGAATAAAAATTTCAAGTTTCTTCTCAAGAATTTAACCATTCATGGACCCAATTCCAAGTCTTATTCAAGAACTCAAGAAACTCAGGTATGTGGGTTATTCATAAATAGGTTCCTTCAACATACCGATTCCTAATAATGCTTTGTTTTTTATGTATAAACCCTCTTCCCTCTCTTTATGAAATTCTACTGTTGAGTACGAATTTACTCAATGTCCCCTTAGTAGTTTTGAATTCAAGCCATAACAATAGCTTTAACCATGTGAATTATGTTATTAGATGCCTTAAATTTCAATTACCCATATCATTCTGAGTTGACACCAAGTTTATTTACTAATTTATGATTTAAACTATGTGAGCATGTTGTCCTCATAAGTTTATCATATTCTCATACTCAAAATCATGTATTTCATTATATAGGGATATATTCTATGTTTTAGGTCTCTAAATCATGAATTTCCTTACATTGTTGTTAAATAATGTTATTGTATTTAAAGTAATATTCAATGCTAGAGGGTTATGAACCCTAGATATCTATCTGTTTATACATGTTTACACTTTTAAGAAACAAGTGAGTCACATCAGGGTCTTACTATCATACTCAGTTGGTCATGATCCTGTTCAACATTATCAGTTGTAATGTCAAGATCACTTTAATTAGTACAAGTGTTAGTTTAATTTTGAGTAGAATTTAGCACCGCTTGAACCAAGGGATAGGGGCTCACCTTCCAATAGAGGGTATGACCTTTAGTAGCAGTCCCTAAGTTCCAAACCTACATATCCAGCATAGGTTTTGAGATGTATTCCTATGAGTTAAGGTTTAACACTCTCTTAGAGGAACCAGCCTATATAGGTTGACACCATAGTCTTTCGAGGCACCTGTTAGTGGATGCACACAACTAGTGTTGGTACCGTGGCAAGTTACTGACACCCATCCAACTAGGGTTATGGGTTGGTCTCTGATTCGCTCAGATTAGGGCGTGTCGGTTACATGAAATCTCAAACAGTTTTAGTTCAGTATCCTGATTATATCAGCTTAGGTTTGCATAACCATGTGTTCAGTTCATTAGCTATTTAGTCAGTAAGTTTTATTGATTATTTTAGTACATGTTTTAATTGGTCTTGCTTTTGTTTACATGTTCATGAATTCACGTTTAGTATCTATATGCATTTCAGTTAGTATATATCTCATATACAAGTACATTCAAAGTACTAACTGGATACTCTATTTAGTGCTATATTGATTTCACAATATAAGTTCGGATGTTTAGTTCCCCAATCACCCTTATTCAGATCAGTACCACTCAACAATAGTTGTGGTGAGTCCTCATCCATTAAGGTCTAGTATTTATAGTTATTCTCTATATTCCCTTTATTTTAGTTAGTTGGAGTTTGTTGGGGGTTTGTTGGGTTTGTCTTATAAACTCCTCATGTTGTAGAGGCATTCAGATATTATATATTTAGATAATTAGAAAGTCAGATTTGTTTTCAGTTGTATTAGCAGTTCAAATATGTTAGGTATTATTTCAGTATTCCACATTAATAGTGTTTTATAAGTTTACCTTATGCATATGATACATGTATTATTATTTTATTCAGTGCTCACAACAAGTACCAGATCATAAGTTAGCTTTGGGTCACATGTAGCCTTAAGCACCGTGTTAAGTCTAGGGGGTATACTTGGGTAATGACAGAAGTCCTTAAAGTATTATTTGGAATTTGAGTTGGAAGTTGAATAACCATAATTGCACTTTGGAGAAGAAAGTCACCTCTTTTGTCTTTTTAAAATTGAGTATTGGATGAATTTTTAGTTAATGAGGGATTAGGATAATTTTAACTCCCAATAATTTTCCTTTGGATGCCAAAAATTACATGGGTTCGATGTAAAAATAATTGGAAAAGACCAAAGACCCTTTATAAAATGTTGAGCAAATTTCTGGAAGCAGTCGCGATGTCTCAAGCTATTAATCATATGGTCTAACCATGAGTCATGGCCTAAAGTCATGACCATATGACCAAAATCTTGTCTCCTCACTATTATGAATACAACTCTATTAGACGAATCGTGTATCTGATAATGAGTCGTCACTAAGGGTTGTAGTCCAAGGGATCGGAACTTTGGTTTCCTATTATTGTGAAAACATCTCCATCTGGCGAACCGTTTAGTATGACAACGAGTCATTGTCAGCGGTGGCATCACTAGAAGCTTGATAGTGCCTTATTAAATTGGTCATAACTTTTTACCCCGATATCCTATTAAGGCAAGACGGGTGGCGTTAGAAGGATTATTCAATTGTCTATATGTTAGTGGTTCTAGGGCTCGAAAATTGGGGTATTACAACTATTCAAGCATGAGATCCATCCCTATTTTAAATAGATACTAAATCATCATAACTAATAAATTTCTTTACTATCCACCATAAAATCTACAAATCATACTACAACCTTAGCTAACCACCATAAGGGCATACAACCCCCTACACTTAAAGGTTACACGACTAAACTACCTTTTTCACTTAAAAGTTACCCACACTGTATCTTTTAATCTTATGACTTCGACTTTCTGACACTAAGTTCACTATACTGCTTTTAGCTTATAACATACTAGCAACATTACCTTAGTATTCAACTACATTTCCCTATTTAAGTGAGTCACCAGCAATGTGTTTTTAAAAAATAATTTGTAATAAACATATTACCTTGGCTAAAAAGCATGATTCCTGAAGATATAGGTATACACTTAGAATCAATAGAGTTGAATGCACTAATGGACTTCTTTTCAAGTCCTTGTGCAATTTCATAACCATTTTAATATCTCAATACAAAAGAATTGTATCATTGGGAATATGTGCGGTTGTGATTCTATCACCTTAAAATTGAGTCATAGCTAGGGGAACAAGAGGCAGTCATATTAGATAACTTTCATATAGATGACACTACTACACAATCTATAGTATGAAACAAGGGGAAACATTTCCTAAATGCCATGTATCCTCATAAGTATAATTGTGGTGCACAATGCATCTATAAGCAATACTCTATAAGACATGACTTTGTAGGACTCCTAAGAAACATGAACCATGCTCTAATGCCATGTTTGTAATGATCCGATCCAATGCATTGGCCATGATGAACATCCCAAAAAAATGAAGGGTTGTGATGAGTCTTTATGATGAAATCATAAGAATAATTATAAATAAAGTTGCAAAAATAGACCCATAAGATACGAAGATCAAATTAAATAATGGTAAAAAAATATCCATGTTTTGAAATACGACATAAAACGTATGTCTAACTCAGTGTACGAAGCCTCTAACATTAAGAATGGAAACTCCTAAGCTAATATATATTTCAGACTATACCATAAAACATGAGAAAAATAAATATATAGATTAAAATACCAAACACCTTTTGAAGGATTGATGACTCACAACTTATCACTAGTTTTCTTGAGAAAGAGTGCAAAGATGTTCGTTCTGCACAGAATCACAAGAAAATGCTTCTGAATCTAAATAATAAATAATGTAGCATTCGGGGATGGTTAGTACGATTACTATTAGCATGAAACCCAGGGGAAGGGACAATGCATTTTTATAAAGCAAGTAATAAAACTAATTTCATCATCCATAATCATAAAGTACAGAACAAGGGATGCAATACATAAAGGTATGACTATTTAAAAATTTAGTTTTGAACTACTTAGTTTATGAGTCACATTACATAACATAGGGGATATATGGGTCCGATCCTTCCCAATCTGTGGGTCCTTATTCCATGTTTTCCACATGAATTAAGATTATGCTAAAGCCACCAGTAGTCTAAAGCCACCATTTTATCCTAATTCTAATGAAATCATTCCTTGTCCAATTAAGGAACGACATCCCTATGTCGGCAAAAGATTGGTTTCTGAAGTTGGAAAGGAGGATATGCATATTCTCAGTGAACTACATATTTTTATTTGATCCTAATTAAGAATTTAACCATAAAATGCATTCATTAAGTCACTCATACAACTTTTTAAATTTTGGTATGGTCATACCAAGACTTTCTTGTCATTCATATCCTACAAAAATCCTTATCATAAAACATTTATTGACTCTTAACCCCATCATTAAAAAATCATAAACATAATGATAGATTAATTTCCATAAGCATCTTAAAACTTGTCATAAAGTTCAATACATTCATTATTTCAAAGGACAGAGTTACATACTCTTGCATCATTATAAATGAAAGCATTTTTGAAAGGCCTAAGGAGTATAATTGCATTATTTAACCATAAGAATACACATATGAAGGCACACCATTTTTAAACAGCTATTTAAGTATCAAAACCCTCTACTAATGAAGAGAAAATAATTTTTGCAAGATGGTAATCAATATTATGTTTTTCATAAATATAATCCACAATACTAGTTTCAATCCATCAATATAATATTCATAACTACTTATTAGATCATCACTTTTTATTAGTAGATAAAGTAGGGAGTGTTCAACATACATTTTGAGCAAGATCCTAGAAGATGAGCAAGGAAACTTGCCCTTAGGATCACCTTATACAAACTTGAGATTTCTTGGACTTAGAGATAATAAGAGAGGATGTTTTAATATTCATTTAGAAAAAATCCTTAAAAGAGAGAATCTTGAGAACAACTTAGAATTTAGGAGCTTTTGAACTTTTGAGAAGATAGGGGGGGGGGATTTCAATTGAAACTTAGGGTAATTAGAAGAGTTGGGAAACATATATAATAGTAGGGGGATGGTTTTTTGTAATAAAAGGACCAAATGGACCCTAAAAAGTGTTAAAAAACAAAAGGGGAGCCGCTAGAACCTCACCTCCATGTTACAGTTATTTTGGTGAGGCTAGCCTCCATGACACCTTGAAAATATGGAGATCTAGCTCGTGATTCATTAAAATTATGTGCCTCATCTATTTTTATTATGTTACGACTTGATTTACGAGTTATGATTACATGTACTAAATCTCTCCAATAGGTAAGCCAATACAATAACAAGGAGCTAACACAATGGGTTAATTTGGTAAGAACTGCCAACGTAGGCCAAATTCAAAAAATACAATTTATAAATAAATAGTGTTCTTATATAGAAAAATAGTCAAACATGGATACTAATCCCACGACCTGGTAAAGTCAATACAAGTGACTCTAGTATCAATAATACTACCCAATGGTCTAAAAGTAGCCAATACATATGCCTTAAAACAACAGACAGAATAAGAATAAGATAGAAGGAAATGGGTGACTCAGACTCCAAGAGCTCACCCTATCTCGGGAATGTCAGCACTGCACAAACTCGAGTTGACGGCAGCAACCAGTACGTAGATTTACACAAAAAATTTAAAAAGGGGTAGTATGAGTACCAAAACAATGGGTAGTCAGTAGCCATCATCGGCCGCCTAAGCTAAGTCATGATATAAAGATGATATTATACAAGATAATCATAACTAAGTCAAGGTACAAAATTAAAACTGAATCATCTCCATCATCACTAAACATAATAAGTAATAAATATGGAACAATACTATAAAGTAAGGAATACACACATATAAACACCATCGTGCATAAGTAATAAATAATTCAAAACTATAAAGCATCATAAAGTATAACCACAAGAAATCACATTTAGAAAGTTGGCTCGCATACGCTAACCGGTACATAAAATAAAGAACACATCACATCATCCCATACTACAGGAGAGTACACCCAAGTGAAATTTAAATAAGGAAATTAACCAACAACATATCAAAATCTCATCATTGTTCAACCATATTCTACATTTATCCTCAATCAGACATTTTACTAAACTCTCATTAGTTACAAACATTGACCATATAACCATATTTAGTACTATTACCTTCATTATCCACTTATCATTAATACCTTTTAACCACTATTTATTGTCTAAACAAGGATCATTTATTAGACTATTAAATTCCTAGACATCATATAATTATAGTCATGTATCAGACAACTAGTAACCACATAGTCATTTTAATAACCAAAATTCCTTAACTAACCATTATTTATCACTATCATTACTCAATAAGGTAATCCTCAGATTAAAACTATTTTCATGCTTACCAGTATTCTTGATTAATCATTTAAAAAATATCTATCATGAATCCTTAGTTATCATTAATTATTAACTATACATCATATTGACTTAACATTAGTTTGCTACATCCGGTGTTGTAATGTCACAATACATCTACATTAAACACATATAGATACATATTTATATATAAGCATAAAAGTTCCATACATAGGGCTAGCAAGACTCGAACTTGTAGGTGTTGGCGTTGGCACATCAAATAATCATCCTCTGGCCTTTTTGGGTATATCATCATAGTCACCCTTCGTCCTTCCCCAGTATCATCATATCATCATAATATCCTCTGGCCTTGTCGGGCATCAGTATCATCATTACAACATCCTCCGGCCTTATCGGGTATCAATATTATTCTCACAATTTCCTCCAGCCATGCTGAGTATAAATATATCATCATATCCAATTGAATGCCGATAATAAAGAGCAAGCCCCATAAGGGATAAAGTAAAGCAAGCCCCATAAGGGCTAAAGTAAAGAACATGCCCCACGAGGCTAAAGTAAAGAATAATAAAAGGAGAAGAAAGAAGAGCATACCTCCATCTTTACTTGTTCATCATCAATGCCACATTATTGATAAGTATACATATATGCAACTGGAATGTTATAAGTTATAAGCCAATAATCTAATACATTAGACCATGAGCATAACCAAAGAATTATCATGAGTAATGACCGACGAGTAACCTATTCATTGGCCCACCATTAGCATAAGGAAAGTTTATCACTAACTTGAGCAATAGGAAATCCATGGCTTAACAAATAACAAAGTCAGCATCATCAATAATTGTAGTCAATTAGACCAAGAAAAATAGTTATAATGGCATCACCATAATTTACTACCAAGGTTATCCAACATGCTTCCAAGGGACCATTTCCTCGACATTTAATAAGCATCTAAGTTCTTTAAGGGAACTATATCAATCAAAGCATAATAAGGGTCAAGAAACCACTTCTAATTCCCCAATATATATTCTAAGTCCAATTTCTAATCGGGACTTGGCTAAGTTATATAAATCAACTCTTAGATTTAGAGCTTACCAGTAAGGTCCTAAGGTAAAGGTATTTCCCAAGCACTACTCTTAACTAAACCATAGTATAAGAAACTAGGTTCATTTTACACACAACATGAGTAAAAAGGTCTCTCCCATCTAACTAGAGTAACTAAAACATCATCATGCTAAACATGAGACATAAAGTCCAATTCACTAATGTTCAAGCCTACAAGTCAAACATTCAAATCTATGTGTTAAAGTGAAATAAATGATGCAACAAATCCCAAGACATACCATTTATCCATTCAACACCTGAAATCCCTCCCAAACCAACAAGATATTACCACTTTACTATAACGTAGCTCAATATAAAAATGAATAAGCCTAACCTACCTCAAATCCAAAGAAAGATAACAGACTGCTAAATTTTCTCTTTTTCCTTCCAAGAAGATTATTAAAGGTGCCAAGCTATCAAGAAAGGGAATTAGCTCTAAAAGTAAAGAACTTCCAGATAACCTAACTATCAGTTCCAACAAAACACAAATGACTTAGGACAGCTATAGAAAAGCTCTAAGAAAAAAAATCAGTGGTAAGGAAAATGACCTGAAGGGTCATTACATATTAAAATAGTTCACCCCAAATTATAATTTATGAACCATTTATAGAATTAGAAATAAGACTCAAAGACTTTTACCTTGATGTGTAATGAGATAAGTAATTATTAATATTCTAAGAGAACTACTCTTTTGAAGTTGACCCTAGTAAAATCTAATACAAAAACTCAAATAGTAAGAACCTTCTTAATGAAACCTTGAGCTAGGAGATTTTTATGTCCTTAATTCATCTCCAAAAATGTTCTCAAACTAAAGAATTGAGCTTTAAACTTTTATCCTAAGAGTAATCATTTTCTTAAGGTCTATATACTAATGTAAGATGGTTCAAATTCTAGCTCGACAGTGAGGGGTGTTATATATATTTATAGAATTTTTAGATCATGTGTTAGTAATATTCTATTTTATAATAAATAATGGTCAATTATGTAAAAATATCATGCAAAAATATGTATTGTGGTTTTGACCCATGAATATAGTTGAAAAACCATACATTAAAGTATTTATAATGGTACAAGACCACTGGAACCATGTTGAAACAAAATTATAAATATTCAAAATACTGGGTATATACCCTACATCATATTTCCCATGACTATACTAACAAAACAAACATTTTGAATGAGGATAAAAGGAAACCTCATTGAAATTTCACAAACCTAATTGTTGGTTAAATTCAAACTAGAAATTTAATTAAAGAACAGGAAGAGGAATCCTATACATTGAGTTTTTGAGGGTTGGGAGCATATTAATTTCTAGCTCAGGGAAATTTAATTAAAGTAATCCGAAATGAGTTGACTAGTTTTCCTTTATTGAACTTAGAAGAACCTTAAAATGTATAGTATTATTTTTAAAGAGTGGTAAAAGACCATTTTCCCCTTTAAACACATGACTAAAATTTCTAGCAGAAGGACATTAGAATTTGGTAATTTTGGATTTTGCCTTCTCCGCGATGCGCTAAGTGCCCAGGTGGCACACTGTCAACTTAAAAATGCCATAACTCCTTCACCGAGTGTCAAATTTGGTTGAATCTTATATCGTTGAAAATCTTATTAAATTTTGAAAGGAATAATTATTCTTCATTTTGGAAGCTATCCCTTAACATTATAGGGACATATTTTAGCTAGAAAAGGTATGGGGTATCACAATATCTCCCCCTTGGGAACATTCATCCTTGAATGTGGCTAGATAAGCTTAGAGTGATGAAGAATTTGAGGCTAAAAGCTACTATGAACAATTGAAATAAATTAAACAACTGAATCTAACAATTCTGAGCTTCTGAGTAATTCTGTGAGTGCATGAACTTACATGAGGACAACTATATAGCTTCATATATGATTAGAAAAGAATTGAATCAAGGAAGGGTATTACCTTTGGCTAAATCCGAGTTTATGGAGAAAAGATTAAGTACTTGGCTCATATATCTACTTATTCTTCCCAAATGGCACCCTCAACACATTGATTCCGCCAAAGTTCTTTGACCAAGGGAACTTCTTTGTTCCTTAGTCTTCGGATCTAATGATCTAAAATCTCAATTGAAATCTCTTCGTATAAAAGGTTGTTCTGAATATTTGAGCTTTCTAAAGAAACTACAATAGTGGAGTCACCGATCAACTTCTTAAGCATAGAGACGTGGAATTCAGGATGAACAACTGATAAGTCTGTGGGCAAATCAAGCTCATAATCTACTCACCAAACACGACTCAGAATTCTATAAGGGCCAACATACCGGGCACTAAGCTTCCCCTTTTTGCCGAATCTCTTCACCCTTTCATTGGTGAAATTTTCAAATACACTAAATCATCAACCTCAAACTAGAGATTCCTTCTTCTCACACCTACATAGGATTTCTGATGACTCTGGGCTATTTTCAATCTTTCTCTAATCAACTTAACTTTCCTCGTAGTTTCAAATAGTTCATCGAGCCCAAGCAAAGAGGCCTCACCCAGTTAAACCAACCTATGGATGATCTACATCTCCACCAATATAGAGCCTAAAACGGGGCCATATGAATGCTAGAATGATAATTTTTATTATAAGCGAACTCAATCAACATCAAATGCTCATCCCAACTACCTTTGAAATAAATAGCACATGCCCTCAATATATCTTCTAAAGTTTAGATGGTCCTCTTTTCTTGACCATATATCTGGGGGTAGAAAGATGAACTAAGTTAGACTTAGGTACCAAGACCCATCTGAAAGGCTCTCTAAATCTAAGAGGTGAACTGAGTATCCCTATCTGAAATGATAGACAAGGGAACTCCATGCAGTCTGACTATATCTCTTATGTACATGTTAGCATAATCTTCAGTTGTGTAAGGTGTGGGAACTGTCAAGAAATACAATGACTTAGTCAATCTGTCTATAATAACCCAAACCGAATCATGATGACGATGTGAATGGGGTAAACCAGTCATAAAATCCATATTCACCTCTTCCCACTTCCAAGTGGGGATACCAAACCCTTGTAATGTACCACCAGGTCTTTGGTGCTCCACCTTAACCTATTGATAAGTTGCATATTTAGCTACAAACTCTGTATAATCTTTCTTTATGACACTCCACCAATAGATTTCCCGCAAGTCGCGGTACATCTTGGTAGCACTTGGATGAATATAATAATACGCACCATGCACTTCATCCATAATCCGCTATCTCAACTCATCAACACATGGCACAGACAATCTACTTTGGTATCTCAATGCCATATCCCCTTTCGAACAAAACCTCCACCTTTTTGTCTTTAACCGACTCCTTTAGTTTGACCAAAGTAGGATCCCTATCTTGCTTCTTCATCACTTATGAAACTATGAAAGATTCAGAACTACTCTAAAAACAAACATTCCCCTCAGCTGAGTCAACTAACATAACACCCAATCTAGTCAAACGATGAACATCTCAATATAACTCTTTCTTATCGTTCTCCACATGAGCAACACTGCCCATAGATAATCTACTAAGGGTATCTTCCATTACATTGGTCTTGCCTGGGTGATACAACATACTCATATCACAATCCTTCAGTAATTCTAACCATCTCCTTTGACGAAGATTCAACTCCCTCTGGGTAAACACAAACTGAAAGCTTTTCTAGTCTGTGAACACATCAACAAGTACACCATATGAATAGTGTCTCCAGATTTCCAAAGAAAACACCACAACCACTAACTCAAGATCATGGGTTGGGTAATTCTTTTCATGAGGCTTCAGCTGTCTAGAAGTATAGGCAATGACCTTACCTCTCTGCATCAACACACACTCGAAACCAACCGTAGAGGCATCACAATAAACCACAAAGCCATATATACCATCGGGTAATGCTAAAACTGGGGCTGAAGTGAGTCGAGTCTTCAACTCTGGAAGACACTTTCGCAGGAATTTGACCACAGGAACTTAACTTTATTTTGGGTCAATCTAGACATAGGAAACGCAATATACCAGAAACCTTCAGCAAAACAACGGAAATAACCCGCTAGACCCAAGAAACTTCTAATGTTCGATGGATAAATAGGTCTAGGCCAATTTCTTATGGCTTTTGTCTTTTAGGGATCAACTCTAATAATATAGGTGGAAACAATATGATCGAGAAAGGCTACCGATCTTAGCCAAAATTCACACTTGATGAATTTGGCAAACAATTAATGATCCCTAAGAGTTTACAAGACAATTCTAAGATGGCTTCATGGTCATCTTCACTATGAGAGTACACAAAGATATCATCTATGAATACTATGAAAAATATGTCTAGATATTATTTGAACACTCGGTTCATGAGGTCCATGAAAGTTGCTGGGGTATTGGTTAGCCCAAAAGACATGACTAAAAACTAAAAATGACTGTAATGGGCTCTGAATGTTGTCTTTGGAATATCACATTCCCTCACTTTAAGCTGATGATAGCTGGATCTAAGGTCTATCTTGGAGAAATAACTTTCACCTTGGAGTTGATCAAATAAGTCATCAATTATAGGAAGAAAGTATTTGTTCGTTACTGTGACCTTATTTAGTTGACGATAGTCAATGCACATTTGCAAAGAACCATCTTTCTTCTGCACGAATAGGATGGGAGCGCCCCACGGAGAAAAAATAGGCCTTATGAAACCTTTATCTAAATGATCTTTGAGTTTCTCTTTCAACCTCATTAGCTCTATGGGAGCCATATGATAATGAGGGAAAAAAATAGGCTAAGTATTTAGGAGAAGGTCAATACCAAATTCTATCTCTCTATCGGGAGGTACCCATAGGAGATTTTCTACAAAAATATCAGGAAACTCATTGACCACTTGGACAGACCGAATTGTTAGAGTCTTAAACTTAGTGTCCTTGACTTGAACTAGATGATAAATGCAACCTTTTGATATCAAATTTTAGGTTTTAAGGTAAGATATGAAATGAATCTTAGGAGACATTGAATTACCTGACCATTCGAAGACTGGATTATCTAGGAACTGAAACTTCACCACTCAGGTGCGATAATTTATAGAAGCATAACAGAAATGAAGCCAATCCATACCAAGAATAAGATCAAAGTCAACTATATCTAAATCTATTAGGTCTGCTAATATGACCTTATGAAGGACAGTGATAGGACACTTTTTATAGATATCCTTAGCAATAACTGACTCACCTACTAAAGTAGAAACCAAGAAGGGATCAGGGCTCTTTTCAGAATTTATCTTAAAATTTACTGCAACTAATGGGGTCACATAAGAGAAACTCAACCCAGGATCTAACAACACATAAACATCAAATTATAATATACAAAGCATAATAGTAACAACATCTGGTGAATCCTCTTACTCCTGACCGACTGATAAGCCATAAAACCAATTCTGGCACTAACCACCACTGGTACTAGATAAAGTGCCCTGTGAAGGGGTTGGGCAATCTAGATAAGTTGATGCACTATTATCCTGAGTCTGGGGATGAACATCTCTGTTTCCCTGTCTAGTATATGGACACTCTTTATTTTTGAGACCCATCTAGCCACAACTATAATATACTTTCTGACCCCATAAACATTGACTCACCTGATTCTTGCCACACTTAACACATGGGGTATGATTGACCTTCCCACTCACATAATTTTGAGATCTAGACATAGAAGACTTACACCACTGTTCCTTCATATTTTTGGGTGTGGGAACACTTGCTGAAAAATGTGTAGGCTTAGATGACCGATTCTGAAAGTGAGAATGATTTCCCATCCAGACCTATTCTGACCATAATCAAACTTCCTTGTTCTAGCCTTGTTATTTACTCTCTCTCTCTTTCCTTCAACTTCTTTACCTTAATCTGCTGAGAATGGATTATCAACCTAGAAAGATCCATATCTCCAATGATCATTGCAGTGCTACACTCATTAACAACAAACCCAGACACACCGATCACAAACTTACTCATGCTTAACCGAGGGTCAGCCATCTGATCAGGGGCATACTTAGATAACTGGTTGAACTTGAGGCAATACCTCTTCACTGTCATTGAGCCTTGCCTCAGGTTTATGAACTTTTCTATCTTAGCTTCCCTTATCTCACGTGGAAAGAACTTGTCTATTAACATATCCTAAAATATTTGCCAAATCATGGGAGCTGCATTCTTCTCTCTACTTTTATTCCACATCACCACCAAATAATATGCAATATCCTTCAACCTATAGGATGCCAATTCTACACTCTCTTATTTAGAAATATGGATAATTTGGGTGATCTTCTTTACCTTATCTAGCTACAACTGTGGGTCCTCACCAGCCTTCGACCCAAAGAATTCTAGCGGGTTCATTCTTATAAAATCTCAAATTAAGGCTGCAGCTAAGTCCCCATCTTTCTAAAGTGGGACTGCAGATTGATGGTTGCCCTGAACATTTGCTATCACAGCATGGGCTAGCGCCTGGAAGGCAGCCTAAAACTTTGCATGTGAAACATTCTTATACAAAAGATCTGCAGGCTGAGGTGGCTGGTTATCATTTTTGCATGCTCGACGAGGAGGCATTTTTTTTTCATGTGAAAGAATGAATTATAAATAGATAGAAAAACTAAATGCACGATATATTATGAAAGAAAAGATGATTTCCTAAAATACTTCATAGCCTCTTGCGCATAGATGTGGTGAACTTCACACTGATGACCAAAACTCTACGTAACGTGGCTTGACTGACTCCCTAGGAATCTCTAATTATTAGGCTCTAATACCAAGTTTATAATGCCCCAAAATTTGATTTCTGGTATGCCACATGGTTCTCCAAACAACAAGTAGTCCTGAGCTAACCCTGGCTGCTTTTCTACTAAATTTGAATCTCAACATAGGGGAAATATGAATATGAAAACCTAATAAATGCAGAAATCTTATCTGAAACATACTAATTTCACATGTCTTGGTAAAACAATAATGAAAAATCTAAATGCTGAATCAAATGTCTAAAATTAAATCTAGTAGTCCAACAAGTCTCTACTAACTAAGTCTACAGAGTCACAGGGACAGACCCCAGCTAAATCAAACTATTTGAAAAGAATAATGAAACACCTACTAATAAAATGGAAATCTGAATAGCTAAGTCCCCGAACTATGAGAACTCACCAACTATAAGGATTTAGATGAGATCCTCGAAAATTACTCATGATGGTGAGATTAAGCACCTGAACCTACATTATGAAATAATGTAGCACATAGACGTATATGTGGATTAGTACTTTGATGATGTATTGAGTATATAGGGGTGAATGCAACAAGTAAGCAATATCATCACAATTTATAAAATCATGCATGCTAAATGTAAATGACTCACATAGGCTTGAGTAATTTGAAATTTGAAGATCATAAATAATAAATAGTAAAGAATATAATATAAATCTTGTGAGACATTACACTTAGTTCTAAAATATGTATTATGTTCTTAGTCTCAAATCATATAGGCTAAGTGAAATATGAAAACTCATTCTGCATGGAAAAAGACTTTATCTAAAGAGTATTCTTTCGAAACCTTTCTTTACTAGTAGGGATGTTCTTCTAACTGACATAACCATGTGAGCATTCATGGAGTCTGACATTCTTGTTCCACTATGGAGGAATACTCACATTGGGGAGATGAGTCATACTCTTTCCAGAGAGTATAACCTATCTAAGTGATCACATATCTATCATCCACGTAGAAGTGGGGCAATCTAAATCCTATGTTGGATCATAGTTTTGGGGTAGGAAATAGTAGTAACGTAATCATTTAGGTTCCAAATACTACTTCCATTAAATATTTATGCTCATTCTGATGGAAATCCACTTTTAAAATAATCTAATGATTTATAATGAAAACCAACCATATACCTATAAAGCTAAATCTGTAATTTGAATCAGTAAAGTAGATTTCATATCTATTCTAAAACCAAAAGGTCAAATCTTTATCAATAATATGAAAGGACTCTAGTTTAGGGTGTTTATAGCATAAAAATTCTTGAAATAACAATCTTTAATCAGGGCTTAATGACCCATATATTAATCTTATGTTAAAACATCAAAATGTTCATGCTTGATAATGTAAACATTGATAATTCAATTCAAAATTTGCAAATTTCTGCAATATGCATTAAAATATGAACATAATCATGTAATTCAACTTCTAAATCATTGGAAATCTCATAAGCTTGTAAATAACATTAATGGGTATAAACCCTAAGTTCAATTTCATGGGAAATAATATAAAATTTAATAAATTTGTAATTAAAATAAGTTTTGGGCACAAGGATGAAAGGAGTATCCTTGTTCATAACCCCACATACCTCATTTGATGAACTAGATGCTAAAACTTTAATCTTGGATCTCTATTAATGCTTTGAAGATGAATTTTTAGAGTTCTTGTTTTAGGAATCCTTAATCTTGAATTTCCTTAGAGAATTAATGGAAGAATTGGGTTTCTCAGAGAAGGATCTTTGATGTTCTAGGATTTTTTTGAGAGAGAAAAGTGATGAAATAAGCATAAAGTACTTTGGAATATGCTTAATGATGTGTTTTGGATGGAATGCGGCCTTGGGGATTGACCAAAATACACCTATTAAACTATAAATCAAAACTCAAAATCGACCAAAAATCCTATTTTACTAGGCCACCGCGACGCGCCACTATCGCGGTGGCTCACTGGAAATGGATGAGTGCAAACTGGGCATTCACCACGATGCGCCAAAATCGTGGTGCCCCTTGGATTTCCATTTTGGCCCTTGGCTTGACGCGCAAAAATCGCGGAATCTAACTGGAATGGGACAATTGAGAAAATAAGCTTCTCCATAATGCGGGGCTATAGCAGAGGGCCATTGGAATTTGACAATTTTGGATTTCTCCTTCTCCACGACGTGCTAAGTGCCCAGGTGACACATTGTCAACTTAAAAATTCCATAACTCCTTCACTGAGTGTCAAATTTGGGTGAATCTTATATCGTTGGAAAGCTTATTAAATTTTCAAAAAAATGGGAGGTCTAAATTAGGACAATTCCAAATGAAATAATTATTCTTCATTTTGGAAGCTATCCATTAACATTCTAGGGATGAATTTTCTCTAGAAAATGTATGTGGTATTACATTTATGGATGTGGACCACACGATAAATTGGACCAGATGTAACATGATAAAATCATTAAATATGCGCTTATTATTGTTTGTAAGTTCATCATCCGTGCTAACTATATTATGTTTGATTATGGAACAGATGGTAGGGTACCGATCATATTGGGATGTCCATTTTTGGTGACAGACAGAGCATAAATTTATGTTAGAAAGGGAACTCAAACAATGAGTCTAAATGATCAATGAGTCCACCATCAATATAAAAAAGATTTATGCATGGTCACGATAATGGAAGTTGATGAGCTTTGGGTTAAGGAGTATAAACCTCTAATGACCTCTTCGTACTTTCTTATGAAGTGGACCAAAACACCCATTAGATCCAAAGTTAAAAAACATGAGAAAGAGCCTGATAATTCTATTTATGAAAATGTTGTAGACTTTAAGGGTACATACTCAAAAGGTCAGAAAAGAGTGAGAAGATGGCCTCGAATTAGGAGTAAGAGGATGAAGGAATATGGATGAACATAGTGATGTGGGTCGTGTCGTGACACTAAATCAGACATATCTTAGAAGGCAGCCTAATTTAAGGTAGATATTTTATTATTGTATTTATGTTTTACATCAGTTTTGTTTTTATTTTTGTTGAGTGACATATTGATCGAATGTCTGAGTACTAGAGACTTGAGCTATGGAGCATGTCAGAGATTAGGTATGGGGTCAACCAGACCTTATTAATGGCTACTTTTTAGACAACTGAGCTTTGTTATATGACTTTTATGTGATATTGGCTTAATTTTAAATTAGTGTTATTGCTTGGTTTAGATTCTATAAGGAGCCTACTTATTTTGTGCATATTCCCTGTGTGAGTGAGGTCTTTTGTTATACTCCCTGTTCTATATTAATGTCTAGAACTTGCCTGGTGTGTGTGCGAAGCAAAATATTGAGTGTTGGGTTTGGTAGATGATATAGGCATTTCATTGATAGCAATTTATCATTCCTTATTTATCCATGCTTATGCATGGTCTTATTTATCAATGTTGATCCATAAGACTATATTCATTGATATCCTTATATATAGCCTATTCCCTTTATTTTACTAACCATAATTTTGTCCAAAGCTCCTAAGAATGTTATTTTAAGTTTAATGAGGTTAAGAATTGTAAAATTGGAGATGAAAAAAGTAAAGTGAAACCCCAAAGAATTAATCTCTATTGGTCTTAAAAATTTTATATGGGTGGTTGGGAGTAATGTCACGAAAAGAGAAAAATTGATAAAATAATTGAATCACAGTATTAGAGACTACTCCATCCTTACGAATTGTGAATTAGCCGTAATGCATTGGGATAAAGCAAAAGAGTGTTGGAAGATTGTCGTGATGAGAACTTGGTTGATTAGAAAGGAGTTGAATGACAAGAGTGATGTATTAAAGTGCTCTGGGAAGATAGTTACTATTACTACGGAAAGTAGTTCCTACTCGTCTCTTAGCCGACATTAAAAACCCTTACATCCTATTTGATCTTAATCCCTGATGTTATGATACTAGTGGAGTACTAAAATTAGGGTAAGCCTATGTATTATCTCATGTAACATGTGAAACCTTTGTGAAACTGAGTAAAATATGATTCGTATACCCATTCTTATAATGAATTGAATCTTAGTGAATGAATATGGCTAACTCTGTTGTGGAGAGGGCACGTGTTTGATTATAGTTAGGTAGCTTGTATGATATCTTTGACTAAGCAAAATTCATGAGTTTTTCAACTTGGTGGAATCATTATAGTTCTAGATTCAATGTCTTTATTGTTGTTATAGTAATGATGGAGTCTTCCTTATAAGGGCTTAAAGTAAAGAGTTGTTAAAGAACGAACAAGGATTGATCTTTGGTGGATTTATGCACCCACGTGTCATTATCAGTAAATATTTATCCTAGTTCTGAGGACATCTTCTGTGCATAATGAGATGATATTCATATAATTTTGCATATATGTTTTAAATTACATGTTTATTGTGTTTAAGGTATGTTCAAAACATGTTTGGAATCAAAATGGTCACTTAGAGTTTAGAGGAGAAATCTAATGTTACTAGCTATAGGTATGTGTTATCTGGTGTATCTCGTGAAACTCTACTATGATGTATACAATAATTTTTCTTTTTTATGTTACGTAAGACCATGGATGCTGTTACAAACATTATTTTGAATCTAAAAAATTTGAATTTAATGTGGAAAGACAACCACAGAGTGAGGAATGCAAAGGCAAATAGAAAGAGTTCACAATGATAAAATCTGGAATTTCTGGGGCCATTTGCATTCCACGCCCTTGAAAATATAAAATAAGGGAATGTCTGTAACGCCCCGAGTTTGGTACCCAAAACGCTACATGGTGCCCATAACCCCGAAAGACCATAAGCTAACCCATGAATGAAAGGCCATAAGGTTCAAATTTGATAAAAACATAACATTTTGGTGGGGTATGAAATACCCAAAACAACTGTAGTAAACTATCTGAAACATGATAGTTTGAAAAGCCTCTAACTGTCTGAATAAGGAGTTGATGAGATATGTCCCTAACTAACTCTTGTTACTGAAATAAACTAAGTACTGAAATGATAAAATAATGATCATTTCCTCAAAGGATGAGGACTCATTGCTGACTCTGACTGCTGAGTACTAGAATGCTACTGATGCTCTGGAGGTCGTACTTCTGAACCTATAGTATAAAACACCATAGTGCAAATATGTTAGTACATTTGATTGTAGTGGTACACTTGTGATATAGGCTAAATACATGGCGTCCATATCCATGAACAATACTAACTAATTGAATAACATGAATGTGAGAATACATCCATGAATAAGTAACTATAACTGAGACCATACTAATATTGGTATGGGGTTCTGAGTACTGATTTACTGACGTCTGAGTTTACTGATACTGATAATTGAGTCTACTGAATACTGAGAGACTGATGTTATATTACTGATAAAGGAAAGACTATTTCTGACAGTTCTGATTATGAAGAACTGGTCTGATTGACTGTATCTGACAGTCCTGAAATTGAATACTGATAGCATGGGTTTCGTATAATTAATATACTATTAGCTGAGTTTGTGATAACATGATTACTGAAAATTAGTGCTGATAACATGAGTGACTGTATCGGACTGTCCTAATACTGATAGAACTAGCTGATTTCCGTACTGAACCAAGTTGACTATATCTAACAGTCCTGAGATCTGTAGAATGATCTAATTTCTATTACTTGGACTAAATGACTATATCTAATAGTCCTGATTTGTAGTTATAGCTATTGGAAGTAGTGATCTAACCGAGATGCCCCAAATAATGCATTATAGCTGATTTGGGTTCTAATCTATAACCCCAATTGGAACGGTGTAAATACCGCGCCACCGATAAGGACAAGCTGTTGGTGATCCTAATCTGATAGTGTCCTAAAAAGAGAATGGTGGGACCCTCATCTAACAGTGTTTATCCATCTTATAAATCCTTATCTAACAGTGTTGATGTCTCAACCAATGCTGGATACATAGTTCTGGAATGCAAGGATGACTTCTAAGAATCACATCCTCATCTGACAGTGTATGTTTCCATCCTTAGGTTCACTCGGTACTAATTCCTATTCCCATATGAATATACACTGAACATGGATTACTAAACTGAACTAGATAGAATTAACTGAGTTTCCATTGACTGACAGAATAGTACTGAGATTACTGTATTACTGATCTATTCTGAGTCACATAACTGACTGAGTTCTAGGGATAATGGCTTGGCTAAGGATATCGTGAAAACATGACACTAACTCTACGCACCCAACTGTAATGTTTGGGTACAAGTATCCCCAGGACTCGATGTGAAGAACCTGACAAAGCAAGACTTTCTTAAATACATGACCAACATCACAATCCATAGTACAATAATTTTGAGATTTTAAGAAGTACAAGTTCTAAAGCACCACAATTGCTACACATACATCCATCCTTCATTGACTAAGACATTTCATCATACATATGATGTGCATAAACTTGTACATGAATGGAGATTTCATATTATTAAACTAGTATGACACCTTTTCTTCACATAGGGATTTATTAAAACATATGGGGAGCATGCTTTGGTTATGCAATCATCAACACTTCTAATAATCATGGATACATCAATCAACTTGTAAGTTGAAGGGGGGGGGGTTTCAAATTTATTATGAAAATCATTATATACTAGGGTCAATCATTGGAATATGTAATTTAAAACATGAATCAAATCCCCATAACAATATGAACATGAATTTCAATTCAATTTAAATCATGAACATTCATCAATACACAAATCTTGGATTTCGAAAAGAGATTCATGAGATTCATAGGTGAAAGGGAACCATGAATCAACACATAACATACCTTAATTCTTGACTTTAAGAAGATTGACGGTGAAATTTGCATTTTTTAGGGTATTACAATATCTCCCCCTTAGGAACATTCATCCTCAAATGAGACTGATTAAACTGAGAGAAATTATTACTGAAACTACATACTAGACATGAACAACTGAAACATGACTACATGACTAACATTTCTGATATTCATAGTTATAATGCATATCTGATGCATGATTTCTTGACTGAGATGATACATGAATGCATGGCTGAGAGTACTGATAAGCTGATCAAGCATACCTAATGTGTGAATACATGACTAAACTGACTCATGAATACATGACTTTGATTTCTAATAACTTAGTCTTCTCATAAGGAGAATGCATGTCTGATGCATGAACATATGATAGAATAAGCAATGGTAAATGGATACCAAGTTTAAAATGGGATTCTAAATATCAACTGGACACCAAGTTGTAACTAAAATCTGAACATGAAACTGAAATACTTAAGGAAGGCTATTACCTTGGGCTGAGTCTGAATTAGCGTAGAAGAGGTGATGATATTTGGTACACATATCTTCTTTTTCTTCCCAAGTAGCTCCCTCAATGGACTAAATCTGCCAAAGAACTTTGACTAGAGGAACTTCTTTGTTCCTCAGTCTTTGACTCTATTAGTCAAGAATTTCGACTGGAATCTCTTCAAAAAAGAGGTTGTTCTGAATGTATACTCCCTCAACAAGTACTATAACTGCTGGTTCACCTATGCATTTCTTAAGCAAGGAGACATAAAAGACTAGAGGCACTGAAGCTAGATCTGAAGGCGACTCGAGATCATAAGCTACTTTGCCAAAGCGACTGAGAATCTTTTAAGTGACAGATATATCGGGGACTGAGCTTTCAACTTCTTGCCGAACCTCTTCACTAGCTTCATGGGAGAGATTTTCAAACACACAAAATTTTCTGACCTTATCTCGAGATCCACTTTGAATATGCATGAAGAGGAATATGAGAACATGGCTGAGTCTATAATATGTTATGTGAAATGGGTATCATGGAATGAACTGAGCCATTGAATACATATCTTATGGATGATATTGGAGCTAGAAGGTTAGCCTATGATACCCATAACTTAAAACTAGATTTATTATATGAAGAGAAATTAGAGGGTGTAGGGTGTGATAGTTTGGGGATTATAGAGAATCTCCCTCTTGGGACATTATGTCCCTATAAGAATACTGACTTGACTGAGATACTGAGGAAAACTGGCATGATGCACAAGGCACCTACGAACTGAATCGTGACTGAATATCTGGGATCTGAAACTGAGACATAATACATGAACTTAGCCAATCCTACAACTATTGGGACTTTTTATATTGGAATAGGTACATTCCTGAGATTTATGATAGTAGGACTAGGTGGAAAGATGGGAAACCACACCATACAAACTTGTTTCCTGATTGCTAAACTGAATTACTAGTTGATCGATCTAGCTCATACTGAAAACTTATACTTAACTGGAGTAACCTGAGACTACTAAAAATATTCACATGAGCGCTAAATATGAATGCCTAAACTTACTAACTTATCTGATTAAATAAATGACTGATAGATGAATGCTAGGTTTGTAAGATGGAACTGTAATTAGTCTTGAATAATTGGACAGCAACTGTAGAGCATTATGCATAGGAGATAAGGACTGACTGAGTGACATGACATATTGAGCCTATTCTAGAAGCATATTGTACTATTGGTTACTCTAATAGGATACTTTAGAGCCTGTGAGCAATCCCATAACTGTCTGCGGGGACTGTCTGAGAAACCCCTACCCCTAGGACTTTGAGCTTCACCATTTTTGTTACCTTGAAAGTAAGATTTAGTTGACATAAGTAGAGCATGATGAGAATCTACATGAGTTTCTTAGGGAACCTTTCTATATCATGATCTGAAATATGAAAAAAAAAACAGTTCCTAAAACATCTCCTAGCCTCCTATTCATAAGTGTGGTGCACAACATACCCATGCACAAGACTCTACTAGATGCGGCTTTTCAGATATCCTAGGACACTGTTGAACATTAGGCTCTGATACCAAATTTGTAATGCCCCGAGTCTGGTATCCAGAATGCTACACTGTGCCCATTACACCAAAGGACCACAAGCTAACACATGACTGATATATGTACCTGTACACTGCATAATATATGCATACAAATGTGGAAATAAAGGATGAAAGGCCATAATGTTCAAATATGATTAAAATATAACATTTGGGTGGGGTATGAAATACCCAAATCAACTGTAGTAAACTGTCTGAAACATGCTAGTTTGAAAAGCGTCTAACTGTCTGAATAAGAAGTTAATGGGCATGTACCTAACTAACTCCAGATACTAAAATAAATTAAGTATTAAAATGATAAAATAATGATCATGTCCTCAAAGGATGAGGACTCACTACTGACTCTGACTGCTGAGTACTAGAATGCTACTGATGCTCTGGAGCTCATGCTTTTGAACCTATGGTATAAACCACCATAGTGCAAATACGTCAGTACGTTTGAATATAGTGCTATGCATGTTAGGTAGGCTTAATGCATGGGGTTCATATGCATGAACAATACTAACTAATTGAATAACTTGAACATGAGAATACATCCATGAACAGGTAACTGTAACTGAGACCATAATGACACTGGTACAGGGTTCTGAGTACTGATTTACTGACGTCTCAGTTTACTGATACTAATAACTAAGTCTACTGAATACTAAGAGACTGACGTTATATTACTGATAAAGAAAAGATTATTTCTGATAGTTCTGATTATGAAGAACTACTATGATTAACTGTATTTGATAGTCCTAAAATTGAATACTGATAACAAGGGTTTCGTATAATTAATATACTATAAACTAAGTTCGTGATAACATGATTATTGAGTCTGAGTACTGATAACATGAGTGAATGTATCTGACAGTCCTGATACTGATGAAACTAGATGAGTTTCGTACTGAACTGAGTTGATTATATCTAACAGTCCTAAAATCTGTAGAACTATCTAAGTTATATTACTGGGATTGAATGACTGTATCTGAAAGTCATGATCTATAACTGAAACTGTTGGAAGAAGTCATCTACTAGACATGCCTAAAATATGGCATTATAGCTTAGCTGGGGTCCAATCTATAACCCTAATTGGAATGGTAAAAATGCCATGCCACCGGTAAGGACAAGATGTAGGTGACCCTCATCTGATAGTGTCCTAAAAAGAGAATTATGGGACCCTCATATAATAGAGTTTATCCACCTCATCAACCCTCATCTGACAGTTTTAATGTCTCAACCTATGCTGGCTACATAGTTTTGGAATGCAAGGATGACTTCTAAAAATCACACCCTCATCTGAGAATGTGTGTTCCCATCCTTAGGTTCACTCGGTGCTAATTCCTACTCCCATATGAATAGACAATGAACATGGATTACTGAACTGAACTGGACTAAATTAACTGAGTTTCCATGGACTGACAGAATAGTACTGAGATTACTGTATTACTGAGATTTCCTGAGTCACATGACTGACTGAGTTCTATGGATAATGTCTTGACTGAAGATATCGTGAAATCATGACCCTAACTCTAGGCACCCAACTATATTGTTTGGGTACAAGTACCCCCACTACTCGATGGGAAGAAACTGACAAAGAAATACTTTCTTGAATACATGACCAACATCACAATCCATAATACAATAATTTGGAGATTTCATGAAGTACAAGTTCTAAAGCACCACAATGGCTACACACATATCCATACTTCATTGACTAAGACATTTCATCAAACACTTGACGTGCATAAACTTGTAGATGAATGGAGATTTCATATTATTATACTAGTATGACACTATTCCTTCACATAGGCATTTAGTTAAACATATGGGGAGCATGCTTTTGTTATGCAATCATCAACATATCTAATAATCATGGATACATCAATCAACTTGTAAATTGAATGGGGGTTTATCATGATTATTATGAAAATCTTCATATACTTGGGTCAATCATTGGAATATGTAATTTCAAAACATGAATCAAAACCTCACAACAACATGAACATGAATTTCAATTCAATTTAAATCATGAACATTCATCAATACATAAATCTTCGATTTCAAAAAGAGATTCTTAAGCTTCATGGGTTAAGAAAAGATAAGGAAGTTGACTATACCAATATCGTTTTCAAGAATTCAATAGATAAGGAATGTTTTGATTCACCTAATAGCTAGGACGTATGTGAGACCTTAATTGACATCAAACTTGATCATAAAACTACAAAATATCCATATGTACTATGCATAAGCTTGAAATATGGCGCTAATAGTAATTTACATTTTTTGGGGTATTACTATATTTCCCCCTTGGGAATATTCATCCTTGAATGAGACTGATTAGACAGAGGGAAATGATAACTGAAAGTATATATTGGACATGAACAACTGAAATATGACTACATGACTGACATTTTAGAGATTCATACTTACAAGGCATATCTGATGCATGATTTCATGACTGAGCTAATACATGAATGCATGATTGAGAGTACAGATAAGCTGATCACGCATATCAAATGTGTTAATGCATGAATGAACTGACTCATGAATACGTTATAGAGATTTCTAATAATTGAGTTATCTCACAAGGAGAATGCCTGTCTGATACATGAACATATGAGTGACTTGATACATGAACATATGATAGAATATGCAATGGTAAATAGATACCAAGTTTCAAATAGGATTCTGAATATGAACTGGACACCAAGTTATTACTAAAATCTGAACATAAAACTGAAAAGCTTAAGGAAAGCTGTTACCTTAGGTTGAGTCTAAATTAGAGGAGAAGCGGTGAGGATACTTGGTACGCATGTATGCTTCTGCTTCCCAAATGGCTCCCTCATTGGACTTATTTTGCCAAAAAACTTTGACTAGAGAGACTTCTTTGTTCCTCAGTCTGCTAGTCTGGTAGTCAAGAGTTTCGACTGGAATCTCTTCAAAAGAGAGGTTGTTCTAAATGTCTACGCCCTCAACAGGGACTATGAATGTTGTTTCACCTATGCATTTCTTAAACAAGGATACATGAAAGACTGGAGGTACTGAATCTAGATCTGAAGGCAAATCGAGATCATACGCTACTTTGCCAAAGTGACTAAAATTTTTTGAAGGGATAGACATATCTGGGATTGAGCTTTCCCCTTCTTGCTGAACCTCTTCACTACCTTCATGGGAGAGATTTTCAAACACATGAAATTTTCTGACCTTTTCTCAAGATCCTCTCTGAACATGCATGAATGGGAATAAGAAAACATAGCTGAGTCTGTAATATGTGACGTGAATTGGGTATCATGAACTGAACTGAGCCATTGAGTACATGGCTTACGACTAATACTCGAGCTAGAGGGTCATCCTATTGATACCCATAACTCAAAACTAGATTCGTTATGCAAAGAAAAATTGAAGGGTTTAGGGCATGATAGTTTGGGAGTTATAGTGCATCTCCCTCTTGGGACATTAAGTCCCTATAAGAATACTGACTTGATTGAGATACTGAGGAAAACTGTGAAGATGCACAGGGCACGTACGAATGGAATTTTAACTGAATATCTGGGATCTGAAACTGAGACATAATACATGAACTAATCCAATCCTGTAACTACTGGGACTTTCTATATTAGAATAGTTACATTCCTAAGATTTCTTATAGTAGGACTAGGTTGAATGATGGGAAACCACACTATACGAACTTGGTGCCTGATTGCTAAACTGAATTACTGGCTGATCTATCTAACTCATACTGAAAAGTTATACTTAACTGAAGTACTTCCCCTTCACCTGAGACTACTAAAAATATTCGCATAAGCACTGAGCATGAATTCCTAAACTTACTAACTTATATGATTAACTGAATGACTGATAGATAAATACTAGGTCTGTAAGATGGAACTATACTTAGTCTTAAATAACCGGACTGCAACTGCAGACCATTATGCATATAAGATAAGGACTGACTGAATGACATGAGATTCTGAGCATGAATTGAGTGTAATTTTATTATTCAAGAATGCAACACCAAAAGTACAATATGCTTCTAGAACAGGATTGTAAACTGAGGTAATAGAAGGCTGATAACTGAGTAACTGATAACTATACACTATGGTTGAGTAAACCCAAAACTAAACTACGTTACCGATCTGATTACTAAACTAGGACTGAGACTGAGATTATAGATAAGACTGTAATTGAGACTATAATCGTAACTAAGACTGTAGATGAGACTGAATACTAGTTTTTAATAACTATGGTTTAGAATGGTACTGAAGTTCTAAAATTTGAGACTGAACACTAATTACTGAGTACTAAATATTGGAACTTTAACTGAGATGACAACTAAATTTTGATAGTTACATGACGGGGGCTGACATAAGTCAAAGATGTGAATGCACACTCATACTCTGTACTTTCCCAACTTCAAAATACAATCTCTTGCTAGCCATTTACTTGCACACTAACATAAGATTCAAGTCTATCTTTATTACTACACCCTCATGAAAAACAAATGTGCAGCAATATTCTCTTAACATGTAAGATTTACCCTCTCCCATTTAAGCAACTGCCCATCACTATACTATTTTCACAAAGAGAGCTTACTGAAGGGTTAATTCATGAGGACCTGAAGCATGAATGGACACTAACTGAACTTGAAACTTGAAAAATTCCTAAGGAACATAATATAAACATCATGGATTCACCAAGAGGTCTAAATTAAGGATATCCATAACATAGTATGAATTTAACTAATCAGTAGAGACGTAGCATGAGCCATGGAAGCTGAGTATACTGTAAAGAATAATATGTGTACATGAGTCATGAGTTGCATGACATGAGTTTGGAGTTTTCTGTATTCATGGGACATGATTTATATTACTGAACGGAATAGAACATAACTCCTTATGCGGTGAACTGGAATCATACATGATTCTATGGAAAACGTGTGAATATAACTTGTGTTCATGTAACTTAGATGTCAAGCATGCGTAGGCATCATGTTGACTGAAGTACCAAACTTTACACTTAGATAAGGATGGGTTGGGAATTATCTTCCCTTACTGCTTTTCTATACCTACTGGCACTAGTACTAGAATCTGAGAGCCTGAATTGGCCAGTTGATCTATCATCTCCCCCTTAGATTTAAGCCATCATGATAAGTTTGTGAAAACTTTACTAAACTTTGAACTAAACTGCAATCATCATCATATACTTACACTCTATTCGACACATGGTTGCCTTACTAAATACATAATCTACTTCTATTTCTCTATATACTACTAATATTGCATCTCCTAATTCACATACACAACTTCATACTTAATTTTAGATCAATACTCTTAAATTCTTGCGTGTACTATTTAAGCCTACTAGTCTACCTTGGTACAAATACCCCCATGAATATATAATCTTCTTAATTTGGATAACATTTTCCCAACTCTACTATAACTAAACTCCTAGGTTCTTTCTTCTAACTTTAGGTCATATACTATCATAGGATTCTGAGAAGGGATCTGATGGCATATCAAATTTTAGGTTCGCGAATGAGATCTCATGATCATGAATGAGATCTATACAACTTTGGAACATAACAAAACTGATGGGATACTTTTGAGCCTGTGGGCAATCCCATAACTATCTGTGGGGACTGTCTGAGAAATCCCTACCCCTAGGACATTGAGCTTCATCATTTCTGTTACCTTGACAGTAAGATGAAGTTGACATGAGTAGAGCATGATGAGAATCTACATGAGTTTTTTAGGGAACCTTTCTATAGCATGATCTAAAACATGAAAAAAAAGAAACAATTCCTAAAATATCTCATAGCCTCCTGTCTATAAGTATGGTGCACAATACACCCATGCACAAGACTTTAATAGATGCTGTTTTTCAGACTTCTTGGGACACTATTGAACCTTAGGCTCTGATACCAAGTTTGTAACGCCCCGAGTTTGGTACCCAAAATACTAGACGGTCCCCATGATCTAAAAGGATCACAAGTTAACCCATGACTGATATCTGTACCTATGCACTGCATAATATATGTATACAAATGTGGAAATAAAGGCTGAAAGTCCATAAGGTTCAAATATGATAAAAACATAACATTTGGGTGGGGTATGAAATACCTAAACCAACCGTATTAAACTATCTGAAACATGATGGTTTGAAAAGCCTCTAACTGTCTAAATAAGGAGTTGATGGGACATGTCCCCAACTAACTCCAACCACAAAAATAAACTAAGTACTGAAATAATAAAATAATGATCATGTCCTCGAAGGATGAAGACTCACTGCTGACTATGATTGCTGAGTACTGGAATGATATTGATGTATAAAACACCATAGCGCAAATGAGTCAGTACATTTGAATATACTGGTATGCATGTTAGGTAGGCTGAATGCATGGGTTCATACGCATGAACAATATTAACTGAATGAATAACATGAATATGACAATGCATACATGAATAAGTAACTGTAACTGAGCCCATACTGACACTGGTACGGGGTTCTGAGTACTGATTTACTGACATCTGAGTTTACTGATACTGATAACTGAGTCTACTGAATACTGAGAGAATGATGTTATATTACTGATAAAAGAAAGACTGTTTCTGACAGTTCTGATCGAATTGACTGTATCTGACAGTCCTGAACTGAATACTAATAACATAGGTTTTGTATAATTAATATACTATTAACTAAGTTTGTGATAACATGATTACTGTGTTTGAGTACTGATAACATGAGCGACTGTATCTGACCGTCCTGATAATGATGGAACTAGCTGAGTTCTAAAATAAACTTAGTTGACTGTATCCGACAGTCCTGAGATTTGTAGAACTATCTGAGTTCTATTACTGGGATTGAATGATTATATCTGACAATCCTGATGTGTAGATAAAACTGTGGGAAATATTCATCTAACCGGCATGCCCTAAATAATATATTATAGCTGAGTTGGGGTCCAATCTATAACCCCAATTGGAAGGGTATCAATACCATACCACCGGTAAGTACAAGTTGTGGGTGACCCTCATCTGAAAGTGTCCCCAAAAGAGAACGGTGGGACCCTCATCTAACAGTGTTTATCCACTTCATCAACCCTCATCTGACAATGTTGATGTCTCTACCTATGCTGGATACATAGTTTTGGAATACATGGATGACTTCTAAGAATCATACCCTCATCTGACAGTGTGTGTTCCCATCCTTGGGTTCACTTGGTGCTAATTCCTACTCCCATCTGAATTGACACTGAACATGGATTACTGAACTAAACTGGACTGAATTAACTGAGTTTCTGTTGACTGACGGAATAGTACTGATATTATTATATTACTGAGCTTTCATGAGTCACATGATTGAATGTGTTCTATGGATCATGGCTTGACTGAGGATATCGTGAAAACATGACACTAACTATAGGCACACAACTATATTTTTTAGGTACAAGTACCCCAAGACTCGATGGGAAGAAACTAACAAAGCATGACTTTCTTGAATACATGACCAACATCACAATCCATAATATAATAAGTTGGAGATTTCATAAAGTAAAAGTTCTAAAGCACCATAATGGCTACACTCATATCCATACTTCATTGACTAAGACATTTCATCAAACACTTAATGTGCATAAACTTGTACATGAATAGATATTTCATATTGTTATACTAGTTTGACACTTTTCCTTCACATAGGCATTTAGTCAAACATATGGGGAGCATTCTTTGGTTATGCAATCATCAACACATCTAATAAACATGGATACATCAATCAACTTGTAAATTGAAGGCGGTTTATCATGATTATTATGCAAATCATCATATACTAGGGTCAATCATTGGAATATGTAATTTAAAACATGAATGAAAACACCACACAAATATGAACGTGAATTTCAATTCAATTTAAATCATGAACATTCATCAACACACAAATCTTGGGTTTCAAAAAGAGATTCTTTAGATTCATGGGTAAAAGAGACCCATAAATCAACACATGACATACCTTAATGCTTGAATTTATGAATATCAACGGTGAAATTCTTTTGATTTGAATCTTCTATTAAAACCCTAAGGCTTGTTCTTGAGAGAGTTCGAGAGAAAGTAAGTATATTTTAGTGAATTGGGGCTGAATTTTATGTTTATGGTGTTTTATGTTGTGGGGATATTGTTTAGGGTGAGTAAAAATACTACAATACCCCTACAAAACCACTTCCCAGTTGCTGAAATTCTCATCTGACGACCAAGGCTGATAAGCCGTCAAATATGTGATGGCCCGTCAGATATGTCTTCACTCAGTTGCCAGGCTAACATGTTGGAGTAAAATGGGTATAACTTTTTGCTCTGATATCATATTTGGGAGAAATTTATATCATTGGAAAGATAATTAAATTATATATCTATTGGCGGGTCATGAGCTCTAAAGTTTGTAGTGTAACGAGAGATATACTTATTTGAAGTTGACTATACCAATATACTTCCTAGAAATTCTATCGGTAAGGAAAGTCTTGATTCGCCTAATAGCTAGGATGTATTTGAGACCTTAATTGACTTCAAAACTGATCATGAAACTACTAAAAAACCATGATGTACTATTCATAAGCATGAAATATGGTGCTGATATTAATTTGAATTTTTTGGGGTATTACAATGCCATACCCCAATAAAAAACCAATATGTCACAAAATAGTGAGCATCGACGATAAGGGCGTGTCACACCCTTAATCAACCAAGACATCGGCGTGACACACCCTTGTTTGAAAATCAATGAACTTGCTTCCTAGTATAATAGGACAGTTTATTCTTATTGTACACAACTTGGACGACTCTTGGGTATGTAAATTCCCTTTGCGAGTCTTCTTTTGTGGTTCATAATCTTTCCTTTAGTTTTATTTTATTTATAATACATCAATTTCCTTATTGAGATTTGTTTTAAATCTCTAAGTGGCTAAACACATTCGTTTAGGGTTGAGGCCAAAAACATGAATACTTAAGCATATATTTAATTTGGTTTATTTTGATCATCATGTTTGTTTGTTCATATATCCTTATTATTACTATTCGATGGATTCACTACCCTTAGGATAAACTCATATTTCTATTTTGAGCACGAAAGGAGGAATAATAGATTAGATCGTGAGATGTATGCAATTGGATCTTATAAATTCAAGGAAATGAAGTTAGTGCTTGTGTTTAGGATATGAATATACCTAAGTCACCCCATTTTTTTCAAGTAAGAGATGAAATTTAAATACACTTAACTTAGTTCTCACATCCCTACTCAGTGATGTAGTTTTTGGGCTATATTAGATAGATAATTAGAGGCTCGAAAGACCATAATCATGTTATCAACTCCATAAATCAACAACAATTATAATTAACTAAGCTAACAAGTTTCTATGACTGATTGGGATTATTTGGAGTTCCTTGACACTAGATACTTCCCCATTATTGTATAAAAAATCTTCATAATTCCAAAATATTTTTGATTTCTTTTAATTCACACTTTTGAAAGTTTTTTGATACATTCTCCCTTGTTTAATCTTTGTAGTAATTCTACAATTAGATTTTTGCTGAGCAGAAGTACTTGTGTGATTAATACTTGGATTTTAAAGGCGACTTTACTACTTGAGTGACCATGTATAGTTGCGTGTGTACTAGGATGCAATAAAATTCACAATATTCATGAACCATATGCTAGGAGGAAGGAATTATACAGAGGAATTGTGTAAATTTTTGAAATAATTATACTAAGGAATTGTATAAAATTTTGGACAGAATGGGTGTAAGAATCCCCATAATTAAATCCCACAAACATGAAAATGCAACCCTTAGAGATTTTTTTGAAATTGGGGTGTAAGACTGAAAACCCTACTTCTTTCTCTTTTGACAAAGTGTTGGATATTTTTAAGAGAGTAAGAGGATTAGGTTAATATAAATCATAATAACCATACTTGGAATATCATAAACGATGTAGTTTTGATTTTAAAACAGGAGTAAGAGTCCATAGACAAATTAAAAATCATGTACGAAGTTGTTGGAATTAGTCTGAATAGCTTACATAACGATCCGTAGGGTCTGGCCACGGGCCTTTGCCTAGGACTTTATTTTTTTCTTCCCTATACCTTGTATAAGAGTCATTATATTGCCTGTGTGTCACCTGATGACCCATCAAGTCTTTTGACGGCTCATCATGCCTCCTGGAGACCCATCGGTGATAACTTTAACAATGCTTTGTAAAATGGACATAACCTTTTACTTTAATATTTATAAAATAAGAAATTGGATGTTCTGGAAATATAATTCAAATATATTTAATTTGGTGTGTATATATATCAAAAATACTTCCCAATCAAGGAGTTACGCTCAATTTAAGTTGACTATATAATGATTCATCACTAGAAATCAATTAACAAGGGAGATTTTAACTTTTCTATGAGCTAGGAGTTACTTGTGGCTTTAATGCATGTCTAAATAACTTACCATACTATCAAAACATGAATTTGAAACTAAATATACATGAATCATTGTTTTTAAATTTTTTCTTTGGCTTTTAGGGTATTACAATATCTTCCCTTTAGGGTGATTCGTCTCCAAATGGAAACTAAGTTTTGAAGTTAAGGAAAGAGCTGCAATCCTAACACTAAGTTTATAATAGTTTAATATTGACATAGTAACTAAGTCAATAACTAAAGCATAGACTAGTTGTGACCCATGAATACATATGACATAAAAATAACTATGTCACTTGAGATAAAAAGAATTAATTAAGGGAAAACAATTGCCTCAAGATGCAACGAAATTGAAAGAGAAGTAATGGGATACTTAGTCATCATATCCTTTTCTACTTCCCAAGTATCTCCCTAAACTAACTAGTTCCACTAATGAACTTTTAATGAGTTTATTTCCTTATTCGTCAACTTACACACTAGATGGTCACAAATTTTTATTCTGAACTTCTTATATGAAATACTATCATTATCACCCATAATTTCTAAGAGCACATGAATTGTAGGGTCACCAGTTCAATTCTTCAATAAGAACACATGGGAAATTTGATGCATTGATAATATGTTAGCATGCAATTCTGTCTCATAAAGTACATTGCAAAAATAAACCAAAATCTTACGTGGACGAACATAAAGTCAACTGAGTTTTCCCTTTTTACCAAATTTCTTCACCCCTTTCATATAAGAAAAATCACCAATAGAAAACTTTCATCGATAACAAATTCTTTCAAAATATCCTCTAAAGTCTAAATTGTTTTCTCTGCCTAATCATCTGTCTATGGGTAAAAATTCATATTGAGATGAACATGAGTACAAAGACCCTTATGAAGAGTCTTCTAAAATAAAGATATAAACTAAGTACCTCTATCTAAAATAATAGTCAAAGGGAATCCATGCAATTTAAGAAACTCTATTAGATAGTATCTTACACTATCCTCTGTTGAATCCGAAGTGTTAACTTGCATTAAGTGGGTAGTTAGTCTTTTGGTACACAATAACACTAATAGAATCAAATTGTCAATGAGAACGAACCCTGTACTAAAGTCCATATTCACCACTTCCCACTTCTAAGTTGAAATATTGATATCCTAAAGCATACCACCAGGCCTTTGATTCTCAACCTTAACTTGATTGCAATTTGGACACTTAGTCATAAATTCGATGACATATTTTTTCATATCATTCCACTAATTGACTTACCATAGAAAAAAATAAATATTTGTGGGTACTGGGTGAATAGAATATCGAGAACTGTGAGCACCAATCAACATCACTAACTTAAGTTATCCATGACTGGAGCATAGTCTATCCTGATAACAAAGAATGCTATCTACCCTATCAGAGAAAACTTGACCCTTCTATCTCTAAACCACTTATTTCAGTATAAGAAAAAGAGGATCATTATCTTGCTTTTCTTTCGCCTTGCAACTAATAAAGATTCTGAATAATTTTCAACTGTGATATTTTATTTCTTTGAATCAATCAATGGAAATCCTAATCTAGCAATCTAGTACACCTCACGAACTAACTTATTCTTCTAATGTTCTATTTGACAAACACATCACATAGAAAACCTACTAAGAGAACTAACCAAAACATTTGTTTTACCCGGATGATACAAGACACTAATATCATAGTCCTTCAATAACACTAACCAACTCATTCAATGAATATTTAGATCTCTATGACTGAACTCATACTAAAGGGTTTTGTGATGACGCTTCTACCTATATCCCATAAAATAATGACTCTAAATAGTTAAAGTGAAAAACACAATTGTAAACTCAAGATCATGAGTAGGGTAATTCTTCTCATGAGGTGTGAGTTGTCACTAGAATTTGTTATACAATTAACAAGATGCATGCGCATATAACAAAGTTTCATTCTGAAAGCATTATAATAAAAAATAAATCCATCTAGACCCTCTAGTAGGCCCAAAGTTAGAGCTGAGCTGAGTCGCGTCTTCAACTCCTAAAAATACTTCTCTCAAGAATTAAAACACTAAAACATGAATCTTTTCTAATTTAGTCTTTATGTGAGTGAAGAAATAATGGAAAATCCTTTAACAAACTATCTTTAATAATTGGGTAAAAATAAGAAACTCTTTATATCTGTGTGAGAGATGGTCCTAGAGCAATTCTCACTACTTTGGTCTTTTGAGAATCAACCTGAATGCCTTAATGGGAAATGATTTAATCAAGTAATGAGATTGATTTTAACTAGAATTCATACTTACTGAACTTAGCTAATAATTTCTAATCCTTAAGACTCTGTAAAATAGACCACAAATGGTTTGCACATTTATATTCACTCTAAGAATAAATGAGGATTTTATCTATAACTACAGTGACAAACATGTCTAAGTACTACATGAACACCGTATTTATCAAGCCTATGAAAGATTCAGAAGCATTCGTTAGACCAAAATACATAACAATAAATTCAAAATTATGATGTCAAGTCGTGTAGGTGGTCTTAGAAATATCACATTCTCTTACGCTTAGATTATGATAGTCAAATCTGATGTTTATATTATAATTTCAATTGACACCTAAAAGTTGGTTGAATGAATCATCAATCTTAGGAATGGGATATTTATTCTTGATTATGACTTTGTTCAACAAATGGTAGATAATGAACATTCTAAATGACCATTCTTTTATATGTTTCAACCAAATTTGAGCAACCTAGGGAGAGATGTTGGGCCAGATAAAACCCTTGTTTAGGAGATCTTTCAACTAAACCTTTAATTCCTTAAGCATGGTTGGAGGAATTTTATGGGGTGTAATTGAGATATGTTGGGTATTTGGGAGGACAATTTATTCCAATGTCATTTTCCTTCTTAGGAGAAACTATAGGATAATCCTAGTGAAACACTTCTTGGAACTCAGTAACATCTGGAACTGACTTAAAAGTTTGGGTTTTCGACTTTAAATCCTCAAACTAAACTAGAGTATAAATATATGCTCAGGAAATCATCTTTCTGGACTAAAAGAATGAGATAAAAAGACCGATAGGTACTTAAGTACTACCCTTCTACTATATAAGTGGCTTATTTATAAGTTGAAATTGGTCTACTCTCATTGTACAATAAGTTGAGGCATAGTAAGAGTGGATCCAATCCATAAAAAAACTCAAAATCTTCCATATCTAATTCGACAAGATCAATTGAGGTGACATTTTGAGAAACTATGACTAAGCGATTCCTTTATACATATCTAGCTATGACTAAATGAAATTGGGACACATATAAATGGCAGGTGGTGGAGGTATCTCTCGACTAATAAGGCAATCCTAACACAAGCAACCTAATGGCCTTAAAATCTACAACGATCTCCTCAAAGGCATCGAATGAAGATGAATTACAAGACTATGGATCCTTACATGCCAACTTACCCAAGCCGATTGATGTTAGGTGTATTTGTGCATTCTAATGTTACTATTCTAGCCTATTTAGCCTTATTTTGATGATGATTGATGTTCTTAATATGATAATAATGATACAAATGATAATATAAGTATCCATGTATGTTTTTAGAATGTTTAATGGTGTTTTCACATAATTATTGATTCAAATATATCATGTAGAAGTCAACCGAGAAAACTAGTGTAACTAGCTCGAGCTAGTTTTTTGTCTAGTCCATCGTGTTGGGTTCTAACGTGTTTAATAAGTTCCTAAGGATGTTATTGTGTATTTATATGTAAAATAACTTATTTATAATGTTCAAGGGTCAATTGGATAAAGGCAAGGGTCAAAACGATAAGCTTAAGATCAAAGTGAATTCACCTATGCTTAACTCGTGTTTCTATTTCACCGTCTTCAATGTTGTATTGTTTTGAGCTATAAATTGTTATGATTAATGATATAATATTCTTTTTGAATGGATTATTATGATATATAAAGGATATACAAGCTTCAAATCAAGTGGAAACAAATCAAAAAGTCTCAGAATGGATCAAGGAAAGCACAATAGAAAATTTGGTGCAATTTGAAGAAATTTAATGTCCAGGTCGCATGTGGAATGTGATATTTGACAATGGGCATGTGATACACACTAAACGTTTCATAAGGGTCATAAAATGGTGACCCACCATCGCGTAGTGGTCCTAATACCGATGAAGGAAGCACTACATCACAGTAAAGAGTTAAATCGCAATTATCCCGACCAGAATCTCAATGAAATTCCACCTCTTCGTGATCCTATGTAAATTATCATAACACCATGATGTGGTAAGAACCAAAATTGGGAAAATTATTCCTTTCTTACAGAAAATATCATGGAAACCTAATCCAATTTGGTTTATGATTTGTCTATTATAAATATAATGTCTTAAATAATCTTTTAAACATCTTAAGAATTTTAGAACACCCTAGATCGGTCGGAAAACATTAAAGTCTTCCACAACTTCTTTTTAGGCTTTATATTCTTTAATTTTAATTTATACAAATATTTTGATGTTGATTTTGACTATGAGTGGCTAAAAACTCCCTTTTCGGGGTTAAAGCCAAGAACATGAGTAATATTGTTTTGAATTAATTTTGTTTAAATTGATTATCATATTTGGTTGTGTGTTCATCTTTGAATTAACTATTTGATGGATTGATCACCCAATAAATAAATATATTATCGACCTTTTATCTTGGGAGAGGGAATAGGGAGATAGAACGTGGAGATGAACAAAGTAGGGTTCTTATGATTTTATAAAATAAGGAATTTGAATTAGCATTTAGGACAGGAAAAAATTAAATGCCTTACTTGATTCAACTGTAGGATGATATTATTCAATTACTTTATTGTATTATTGCATCCCCGCTCAATGAAGTAGTTGAAATATCCATATTAGGTAAAATATTAGAGGTCGGGACACCACGATCATGCAATTAACCATATGAATCAACAACCAAGATAAGCAAGTTAACGAAAGAATTTCAATAACATAATATGATTGTTCAAAGTGCTTTAAACCTGGGCTTTACACCATTTATTGTTTCAAGAATTTTATTTATCCATTATTTCCTTTAATTTCAAGTTATAATTTCCAAACTCTTTTTTTGGTTACTGTTGCATCAATTGAATCTAAATTCTAAAATAAAATTGAATGTTGTTGTTTCAAGTCCCTATGGGATCAATATTTTACTATTTTGAAGGACACTTTACTAGTTGGTAGACCACATACACTTGCATGTGCACTTTCATGTTTTTGGCGCCGTTGTCGGAGACTTGAAATTGGCAATGGTTTTATTTTTAGTTTTATTTTTTAGATTTATTTTGTGTTTTATGCTTGGTCTTGGTTTTGTAATTTTCAAGAAATAGGTTAAAAGGTTAAGAAACTGTCAAGTGATAGAGATTTGGTAGAAACAAGCCCCGAACTTGAACAACACTTCTATCAAAAAAGGAGAGAAACAATCCTTCTGCCTCAGATTCCATAAATCCAAGAAGATCGAGAAGATCCTGCTCCAATGACAGTAGAAAAAGTTGCCCACAATACAGTTAGAGAAGTGGCAATCCCACTTCCAACAAATTTGATCTCCCCATTTCAGAAGCCAGCAACTGGAGGCAATTTCGATCTTAAACAAAATATGGTACAACTTCTAATTAGCGGTGGACAGTTCACCGGGCTTTCCCATGAAGATCCACAGGTCCACTTGCAGAATTTCCTTAAAATTAGTGATACATTAATTCTGACGGGTTTGAATAAAGATTATCTGAGGATGACACTTTTCCCCTTCTTACTATTGGGGAAGCAAAAAAGTGGTTGAATGCAGAGCCAACAAATTAAATCACTTAATGGGATGACATGGCCAGAGAATTTGTTTTTCGAGTCTTCCTGTCTTGTAAGACTGAGTGACTTCATAGTGAGATAGTATACTTCAAATATAAGCCAGGAGAGATTCTTTATCATGCTTGGGAGGGCTTTAAGGCACTTCTTCGGGACTGTCCACTCCATCAATAGTCCAATGAGGTACTTGCTCATACTTTTGTAGAAGTACTTGACCCTATTACAAAAAGTTTGCTAGATTCAGTTGCAGGTGGTCAATCATTGGAGCTAACTTATCATGAGTTGTACACCTTATTAAACTACATCGTACAAGGAAATACAAAGTGACATAGTGATTCTAGGATTTCCAAAAAGAAAGTTGCAGGTTTGTTGGAAGTAGACCAATACATTGCTTTATCAGCTCAGGTTGCGGCATTAGAATATTTGATAAACACTCAGTTAAACAACCTGAAATTAGGAGCTCCATAGCCTACAGCAGTAGAAAATACAGTTCATCAAACTAATGGTTGTTGTGAGGTCTGTGGATATAGTAGTCATTCTGCAGCCATGTGTGAAGACAATCCTGAGTCTATGATGTATGTAAGAAATGATCAAAGGAAAAATTATGGGAACGCCTACAACATAAAGTGGTGTACTCAGCCACTAAATCAACCTTGGAATGCCCAACAATAGTAAATTCAGAAACCACATGCACCAAATCAGTCAACTAGCTACGTCAAGAAAATGATGAAACATCTCTTAGTAGGTCAAGCACAAGGGGCTGCGAATATGAAAATTCAACAAATAAAACTAAAAAATCAACAAGCAGCCACAAAAAGCTTAGAGTTGCAGTTGGTTCAGTTACAACAGACACTAAATACCAGGCCTAAAGATGATTTGTCAGTAGATATACAAAATCCAAAACAAGTAATGAAAATCACTTTGAGGATTGGTACAAAGCTTTAAGGAGAACCTCAAAAGGTAACTAAAGAGGTAGATACTGATGTGGTGACTAAACAGGTAAATGGTAGATTTATTGAAAAATTGAGCAAGTCTGAGTACTTTAAAGAAAAAGCTATTGCAGAAGAGGAGAAGAAAATGTCACAAACCCCTTTCCCATAAAAGCATAGAAAAAGAAAGAAGGATGCATATTTTAAGAAGTTCTTTGACTTGTTCAGATAACTTCACATTAACCTTCCTCTTTTAGATATTTTGCAGGGTGTGCTCAAGTACGCTAAGTACTTGAGGAATGAGGTTTCTAATAAGGTTATATTACAGGATGTGGAGGCGTTAGCACTCACTGAGGAGTGTATATTTATGGTTACCCTAAAAATGCCAAAAAAACTTTAAGACCAAGGGAGGTTCACCCTCCCTATTAAAATTTAGAGTAGTAAGGTGGTCCATATACTGATTAACTTAGGGGTAAGTTCAACTTAATGCTTTTCTACTTGTTCAAAACATTAAACTTGGCGAAGCCTAGACCGAGCCCTAGTATTTAGAGTTGGCAAATGGGAGTATAGCCCATCCCTCCAGAATTATTGAAGATATCCTCATAAATATTGGTAAATTCATTATTCTAGTTGACTTTATTATTCTAGATTTTTAGGTAGACGAACAGGTAACAATCATCTTGGGGATTCTATTCTTTCAATGGGACGAGCGTTGATTGATGTAAGAGAGGGTATGCTTAAAATGAGGTTGGAGGATGAAAATGCAATTTTTAAAGTTTATAAATCAGTCAACATACTATCCCACTATAAAGAATTATGCATGATTTCTTTAATTGAAGGGGATGAGTGTGGAGTGATTAATCCATCAAAGGCCTCCTCGAACACCCTCATTGAGCAACCCAAGCCTCTAATACCGCAACCTAACAGGATGGAAACTAATGAGACTAAGAAGGATAAATTTAAAAAATCTGTTGCCCTTGAGAATTCACTCCCAAAAGAGGTGAAAAGACTAAGAATATAGATACCAAGTGTGATAAAGAGAAGAAAAGTGAACGACTAAGTCGTTAAGTTGGGTTGTTCCACGACACCAAATCAGGCGCTGCTTGGGAGGCAACCCAAGTTTAGGTATGTTTTATTTTTAGTTTTTTAGTTTTTACTTCACGTAGTTTCTATCTTTGTTGAGTAATAGGTTGATGGGAAGTTTAAGAACCAAAAATTTGAGCTAAGAAGCATGGCAAAAACTGAGTGTGGGGTTCCTTGGATCCCATTAATGCAAAAAGATGCTACTAGCTAAGCCTAGAGGCCTCAGGAAGTATTTCTATCTCTTACTTTAAAAGTTCTCTTTGGGGACAAAGTATATTTTTAAGTGTGGGGTGGGGAAATTCCTAAATTTTAGGCTCAATTAAAATTTTTCTTGTAATATATTCTTATTTGTTCTATTTTTAATTAAATGGTACAAGTTTTTAAGTTGTATAAGTATGTTGACTCAAGATACTTACTACTTTTGAGACTCCTAGGCTCATGATTATGACTCATGTACTTGTGGCTTAAATTTGAATTCATGTTATTGTTTGGTTGAATCTATGATGATCCTGTGTGACTCAAGCATGTGCCATGTGTGATGTGAGTTTTTGTATATTCCTTATTACATATGATATATAGAACTTGCCCGGTATGTGTGAAAAGCAAAATAAGAAATGTGAGTTTAGGAGATGGTATATGCATTTCTTTAATAGACTTGTTCGTACCTTCTATTCAACCAACCCTTTGTGCATAATCCTAGTAAGCCTCGTTGAGACTTTAGCTTTTTCTTTGGAAGCCTCATATATAGCCTTATTCGTTCTTTGATAGACCTAAATTTAATCCAAAGCTCCTAGGCACTTTAATAAAAAATTAAGTGAGTAAGGAGTGTGAGAAATAAGAGGAGAAAAGGTAAAATTGAAGCCCCAAAGAAATAGTTATTGGTGTTTAAAATTGATATGTTATGGTTGGGAGTGAAAAATAAAATTTGTGCTAAAATTTGAATAATCAATAAATAGAAAAATCCTTCCACCATAGTTTTGTTGAATGAGCTTAATGAGATGGGGTGAAAAAAAATATGGGTATATAAAAGTGGTGTGAATTGTTTGTTGGGGATTGGTTTTAATTGATAATGTGTTGTATTAAAGCGCTTAGAGAAGATAGTCACAATTATTTCAAACTAGTGCCTACCTGTCCCATAGCATACATTACAACCCAAAAAAGACCTAATTGATTCTAAGTTCATCATTCTGATATTAGTGGAGTATTACACTAAGTGAAAGCCTATGATTCATTATGTGTAACTTGAGAATTCTTTGTGAGAGTGAGCGTAAATTGATTTTTGTACTCATTGTGTTATAATTTGTATTTATATGAGTGATTATGGGTAACATGTTTTTGTGAGGGCACATGCTTGATGAATGTGGGTGATTTGGAATAATTTCTTGTATTGAGCAATTAACATGAGTTTTCCAATTTGGTGAGTCAAGTCTAGAGGCTAGGGTGTTTTGAAGTAGGATTTTTTAGCTTTCAATTATGTAACATGCTAAGTGAAGAAACTTGCATACGGTGTAGTCATTATAGTACTAGCTTGATGTTCTTTCCTGTAGTAGAAGCGCGTAGTTTTTTCAGTTCATGGTGTTTATAGTTAAGAGTTGTTTGAGGAAGAACAAGGTTTTAAGTTCGGGGTAGTGATGTTAGGTGTATTTATGCATTCTAGTGTAACAATTCTAGCCTATTTAACCTTGTTTAGAGGATGATTCATTTTCTTAATGTTTTGATAATCATATGAATGTGCATCTAAGTGTCCATGTATGTTTTTAAAATTTTTAATTGTGTTTCCACACGAGTTTTGATTCAAATTGATCATTTTGAAGTCAACCGAGAAAACTAGTGTAACAAGCTTGAGCTAGGTGTTTGTCTAGTCCATCGTGTTGGGTTATAATGTGTTTAATTAGTTCCTAAGATTGTTAATGTGTATTTATTTGTGAAAAAACTTTTTGATAATGTTCAAGGGTTAATTTGATCAAGCCAAGGGTCAAAACAATAAGCTTAAGATCAAAGTGAATTAATTAGCCTATGCTTAGCTCATGTTTTAATTTAACCGTCTTGGTTGTTGTGTTGTTTTGAGCTATAAATTATAGTTTTATATTCTATAGTATGATTGGTGAATGGAATATGATAATATATGAAGGATATAAAAGCTTCAAATCAAGTGGAATCAACTAAAATAGGCTCAGAATGGATCAACAAAAGCACAATACAAAATTTTACACAATTTGGAGACCTGGAATGTCCAGTGCGCGTGTGGATAGTAGGATTGGCCAATGGGAAGATGAGACACACTAAACTCTTCATACGGGGCCCAAAATAATGACCCCTATAACTTAATGGTCCTAATAGTAGTGAAGGAACCACCGCGTCACAGTAAATAGTCAAATGACAATTATCCCGACCAGAATCTCAATGTGATTCCACTGCTTTGAGATCCTATATCAATTAGCATACTGCCGCGATTAGGTAAGCACCAAAATTGGGAAAATTATTCCCATTATAAAGAAATATCATGGAAACCTAATCCAAGTCAGTTTATGATTTGTCTACTATAAATATAATGTCTTAAATTCTATTTTAAACATCTTGGAGAATTTCGGAAACCTTAGATAGATTGGCACAACATTAGAGGCTTCCACAACCTTTTTTTAGTTTTTATCTTCTTTATTTATAGCTTTATTATAGTTTAAATCATTCATAAAAATATTTGGATGTTGATTATGACTATGAGTGGCTAGAAACTCCCTTTCTAGGGTTAAAGCCAAGAACATGAGCATTATTGTTTTGAATTGATTTCATTTAAATTTCTTATAATATTTGGTTGTGTGTTCATCTTTGAATTAACTATTTGATGGATTGATCACCCGGAAAATATACATATTGTCGTACTTTTGATCTCGAGAGAGGGAATAGGGAGCTAGAAATTGGAAATAAACAAAGTAGGGTTCTTATTCTTTTATAAAATAAGGAATTTAAATTAGAATTTAGGATAGGGATGCACTTAGATGCCTTACTTGATTCAACCGTAAGATGATAGCTTTCAAATACTGAATTGGATTATTGCATTCCCACTCAACGATGTAGTTCTAATGTCCATATAGATAAAATATTAGAGGTTAGGAGACTATGATCATGCAATTAACCCTACGAATCAACAACCAAGATAAGCAAGTTAACAGAAGAAGTTCAATGACATAATATGATTGCTCAACGTGATTTAACCCTGGGCTTTACTCCATTGATTGTTTCAAGAATTTTATTTACGCATTATTTACTTCAATATCAAGTTACAGTATCCAAACTCTATTTTGGTTACTCTTGCATCAATTGAATCTAAATTGTGAACTAAAATTGAACTATTCTTGGATCAAGTCCCTGTGGGATGGATATTCGGCTTTCATGAAGGCCACTTTAATACTTGGTATACCATGTACACTTATCTGTGCACTATAATCCATCTTCCTCTTCTTGATTTAGCTAGTGTACCCTCAACTCAAATTTGTATAGGATAAATGGGGGTGCCAGGGCGCACCCAAGTGTCTCCAGGGTACTTTACAACCTCGGCTTGCCTGCACAACTCATCAATCAAAAGAAGAGAATAGGAAATGCAAACCATTATTACTATTGCAGAACTTAATAAAAGAGATCACAATATGACCAATAGTAAAAAAATGCAATCTAGTTTGCAAGAAACTCTGCAGGCCTGGAAATCTGGAACCGCTATCATGTGGGTGTAAGGAGAGACCCGACTACAAACGATGGTCATCAATATCCAAGCCTCAATAGTGAAGTTGTTCACTTATTATGTTACTCTTTGTATCTACCCAAGGGACCTCTTTTCCCTAACATAACTTCTCTGTCAACCAACTCTCTTGTTTAAACCCTTTAGCCTCAAATTGATCCATATTTGCATTTGAGAGCCCATAGATTGTTATTTATCTCTTCATCTCCAAAGTTCACCACATTCCATTGAATATTGATGATTGAGTCTAAGAAAGATACCATGATAATATTATCAAAGTATTCTTATACCCACTGCTCATTTGTCCGGTAAGGATACGAGGTAAAACACCTTCATCCTGTGGACACGATTCTGTCATTAAATGTTGGATGCTTTATTGGCACCTTCTCCAAGATATTCTCCTCTCCAGAAGTAGATTTTTTCTTGGAAGATCACCATAGTAAATATTGTGGCACTCAAGGGCCATAAAACGACCTCGATCATAGTCTTTCTTGATATAAAACTTAAAAACACAAGAATAACACAACAATATTCATCATCAACATTTTCATGCATAAATGTAATATCCCATCCCTGAAAAGCTTCTGTACATCATATGACCCACCTCTTGAGTCGTATAAACATCATACGAGACATACCTGGAACGCGTACCCAAGACAATGTGTGATGGGTGACATTCTGATTTGGGTATGACTCAACCCCTTGGAAGTCATAAGATAGTCATACGAATCGTACGTGATAAGTCAAAATCAGGTCAGTGTGAGGTAAGATGAGTTATGTAAAGGTTATGATAGGATGAGTACTAGTCGTATGGAGTGAAGTCGTATGATAAATAGTGTTAGTTCCTTAAGCTGTTAGTTTATTTTATGATTGGTTACATTAATCGTATAGAGATCTTATGAGTCGTACTTATGACTCATATCCTGACCAATAAATTCTCCTTTGAATGTCACAAGCTTACAAGTCAATAGGGAAAGTCGTACCCAAACAAATGAGTCATAAGGTCGACTTGTATCGACTAGGAATGAATTTTTTGTCATGTTTTTTAAATGGATTTTATGTTTTGTACCACTCCTATAAAATCTGAAACCATGTCATTTTAACTTCACAAGGGGTTGTATAAAAGTCCTTAAATCCCCAATTGATAACATTAAATGTCAATTCACTAAATAAAACCAAGAGAAAATAGTTTTCTCTTCTTCCTCTGCAAGTAGGGTCTCTTGGGGACAAGAACAAGTACATTGATTCTTCCCCAAAGCTTCTACTATAGGAATTTATGGTATTTATCCACGGGGACCTTCCACCCATTGAGCTCGAAAAAACCCTAATTTTGTTTAAAAGTATAAATCTTATCCTATTTCATCAAATTATCAACGAAACTTATGAATTTAATCCATGAAATTCTTAGTAAATCAAAGATAGGACATGTAAAGATGTTTTTCCATGTTACTTAAGTCACTCCATGTTTGGATTACAATTTCCTTAGTCTTAATTCCCTTGATTTCAACATAAATCCTCAAGTAAAGAATTAAACCATGTAAATATGATGTTTTATCATGTTTAAGACATTCCCATGTTCGAATTCATGTATCTATCTCATTCATTGAATTATCTCTTGATTTGGATATTTGAATTATGACTTCATGTCACTGTTTTAAGTAATGTAATCATACTTTGTAATCATTCAATGCTGGTTGGTTATGAACACCTGATACCTATGTGTTTTTACATGATTTTGTTTAAATTAATAAGATAGTCAGAACATGATTTATTATCCTATTCAGAAAATCATGTTCAAGATACCATCACCACCAATGGCAAAATCAACAAACTTTTGTTAACCCATAATAATCTTAATCTTCATCAAATTGGGATCCAACATTTGTTTTTCCTTTATCTCAATCAAAAGAGATGACTATGATACCTGATGCACAAATAAACCACCATCTTTAAAGTCCATGAGACGAACCCCAACATTAGACAAATGGTGAATGTACTTCACCAAATCCCATTTATCCTAATCTACATGAGCTAAACTCCCCATAGATAACCTGGTAATAGCATCAACAACTTTGTTAGCTTTATCGGGATGGTAATGGAGACTCATATCGTAGTCTTTTAGCAACTCAAGCCATCTCCTTTGTCTGAGATTCAAATTCGTCTGAGTAAACACATATTGAAGGCTCTTATGATCAGAAAAGATGTCAACATGAACCCTATAGAGATAGTGACGCCAAATCTTCAATGCAAATACCATGGACAACAACTCTGAATCATGAGTAGGGTAGTTCTTCTCATGAACTTTCAATTGCCTAGAATCATAGGCCACCACCCTACCATGATGCATCAATACAAAACCAAGCTCAATATGAGAAGCATAACAATACACTACAAAACCATCATTATGCTCGGGCAAGGTCAAAACTGGTGTTGAAGTCAATTTATCCTTTAACTTATCAAAACTACCCTTTCACACATCTGACCAAAAGAACTTGACATTCTTCTTGGTCAACTTAGTCAATAGATCAACTATCGTTGAAAAAAATTCCACAAACTTCCTGTAGTAACTGGCTAGACCCAAGAAGCTCTGAATATCGGTTGGAGTCGCAGGTCTAGACCACTTATTTACTGCCGAAAACTAGTGTGGATCTACCATGATTCCTTTGCTAGAGATAACATGACCAAAAAAGTCATAGCCTTCAACCATAACTCAAACTTAGAGAACTTGGCATACAAACAATGATCCTTCAAAGTTTACAACACAACACGGAGCTTATCGACATGATCTGCCTTACTCTTTGAATAAACCTTTCATTAATGAAGACAATGACAAATAAGTCTAGGAACGGGTGGAAGATCCTATTCATCAAATAGAAGAATGTCGTGGGGGCATTGGTCAACCCAAACAACCTATTTAGTAACTCTTAGTGACCATACTGGGCCCTAAAGGCTGTCTTAGGTATATCCACTTCCATAATCTTAAGCTGATGATAACACGACCTAAGATCAATATTAGAGAAATAATTCTCACCTTGACACTGACAAATAAGTCATTGATCCTAGGAAGAGGATACTCATTCTTTTTAGTCACCTTGTTCAACTGATGATAATCAATGCACATTAAAAGGGAGCCCTACTTCTTATGCACCAACAACATGGGACCACCCCAAGGAGACACAATAAGATGGATAATACCATTATCTAAGAGATTCTTTAATTTCTCCTTTAGCTTCTTCAACTCCGCTGGAACCATACTATAAGGAGGGATAGAAATTGGAAAATTGTCCAATATAAGATAAATCGCCAAATCAATTACCCTATCGAGAGAAATAAAAGGAAGGTAATCGAGAAAGACCTCAAGAACTTATTAACCACGCGAATAGATTCTAGAGAAGAACCTTCTGAGTAAGAATCTTTTACTCGGACCTAATGATAAAAACACCATTTAAAAATCAACTTTCTGTATCTAAGATATTAAATGAACCTCCCCAGAGGCACAAAAGAACCCCCTTCCCATACAATGACCAGCTGATTTGGGAATTTGAACATGACTATACGGGTACGACAATCTAAGGAAGCATAGGACAAGGGCAACCAATCCATTCAAAGAATGATATCAAAATTGACCATGTCTAACTCTATTATGTCTACCAGAGTTTCTTTACTACCAACAACTACCACACCCCCTATAGTCTCTTTTAACAACCACAGAGTGTTCTACCAGGGTAGAAATAGAAAAAGGAATGATGGACACTCAGGACCAAAACCAAAATGCACAGCCATAAATGGGGTCACAAAAGAAAGAGAGGACCCTAAATTATGTAAACAATACACATCACGGGATAAAAGTTTCAACATACCTGTAACAGCACCCAGAGACGCCTCAAACTCCTTTGAAGTATTAAGTACATATAACCAATTCTGGCCAATAGCGGTACCAGAAAAAAATGTAGAAGCTTAAGTAAAACCCTTTGGTGCAGGAGTAGATGAAGTAGCAATAGGGGCCCTGTTGGCCCAAGAAGCAACTGGAGAGGGGCACACTAGCTACATGTGCCCAATATGACCATATCTAAAACATTTATTCCTCTTCTTCTTACACTGTCCCTGATGATGCTGACAACAGAATCTACAAGGAGGGTAGGTTAGTGCTGATTAGGGACTACTGGACTGAGACTAGGAACCTTATGCCTTAGAATATTTGCAACTCTAAAAAAGATCTGTCTCCCGACATACATAAGTAGGGAGAACTAGCTGTAAAATAGGAGTTAAGACTCACCCAATTCTTTCTCTTTGACCACTTATAACTAAACTTATGGCCTCTATTTGTTCAGAAAACCGATACCTTTTGTTGTGGCTCTCATCAGTCTTAACTTATTTCTTTTTCTCTTTCTCCACCTGTTGCATATACACAACCAATCTAGAAATGTCCATGTCTTTGATCAACAAAGCCATATTTCTCTCAAGGACTAACTCACGAGACAATCCCAAAGCAAACTTACGCATTTTATCCCTCATGCTAGAAACCATCTCAGGAGCATACCTAGACAACTGATGAAATTTTGAGGCAAACTCTTTGAAAGACATCTTTCTTTTCCTCAAATTAATAAATTCCTTCTTCTTTTCTTCCCTCAACTCTTAAGAAACAAGTGGTCCAGAAATGCATTTGAGAAATCCTCCCACAAAGAAGACTAATCAATATCACCCTTACCTGATCCAACTTTTCGTACCATTGGTATGTCAAATTATTCATCTGGTAGGATGCAAAATCCACCCCTTCCACATTAGTGGCATGCATAACTATAAAATTTTTTACCATATCATTCAAAAAACCTTGAGGATCATCCTCTACCTTAACACTTGTAACGGTCGGAGGACTCAACCTCATGAACTATCCAACCTTTGTGGCATCAGAAGATGGAGTAACATATACACCACACTCAGTATGAGAGTCCACTAACAGAGAAATCATATTAATTGATTGATGAAACTAACCATTCATCATGTCAACCTGAGAAACTAGAAGAGGACTAGAAGGAACTAGTAGAACTCTAGGACCATAAGGAACTGGACCCCTAGACTGGGTCTAGACTCCATAAGTTGTACGAGCTCCGTCAACATTGTCCTTAGTCGGGATAGCTGGATTTTCCTTAACATTAAATCTTTTGGGACGCATGATCTGAAAAGTAAGCAAACAAAAATCAGAGAAATCAAAGACCTTAGACACTATAGCTCGAAACAAAACCACAAGAAAATGTAACATTCTTAAATGTCTTATAGTCCCTCTCTTATAAGTTTGGTATGCTACATACCCATAAAAGAGACTCTACTCAATACATCTTTGTGGACACCCAACTGACAATGAACCTAGGTTCTGATAGTAACTTTACATTACCCAAAGCTAGGCCCTGTTATATGGGAATTTTGAGCCCAACAAGGACTAGAAATAGCCTCGATAACCTAATTTATCTATCATATCAATCCACAAGTATTGGATGAAATCCTACCATATAATAAGATAGCAAAAACAATACTAAAACTCATCACTTAAGAACTGTCTGATCAATCCATTAATATCAACATACCAAACAAGTATGCCCAAGTCAACAGTCATCCATAAAGCCTCTACAAATCCTATGTCTATAATATGTCGGGACATGCCCCCGACAATTTTGAAAAACCAAGTCTAAAATAAGTCTATGACATAGGATAGAAATACCATGAAATATATATCTTCAGAAGTATGTAAGCTCAGCCCTTCAAGGTCAACACACAAACCGCTCGAATATCTTGTCACTGCACAAAAAGTGATGAAGAAGTTCCAGCCCCTATGTCGCATTGGGACACAGCGTCTGGAGACGGTTAACGGTTGGAGCACTAGATGTAACTCAAAGATAAGGATAAAATAGTTTCATTATTAAAAAACTAAGTCAAAAAATCATATGCAACCACATTTATATACGTAGGCATATATGTAGATATATAGATACATCGAGTGTCAGAAAAGGGATCAAGACCTTAGCATACATTTCAAAGCACCCAATCATGATTCATGAAGTGGAGGACTCTGACCTGCCACTTGCATAGCTTAGCAAGTTTTAACTTTCCTATTATATTAACCAAGAGGACTCTAACCTTGAGCCGTCTTATTAAGCAAGTTGACTCTAACCACAAGCCATTGTATTGAGCATGTGGACTTACCACAAGCCATTTTATTATACAAGTGGACTCTAACTACAAGACATTCTTTTAGGAAAGTGGACTCTAACCAGAATCCACCACATCCATTACTAGTCGACATTGGAAATCTAACCCTTTTCCCATGTAGTCATATCTAGTCAGTTCAACATTCAAGGACTCTAACCCATTTTCCCAATTCAATCCACTAAGGTGACAATTCAACACCATACATGACAACAATGTCTTTATGAACCATTTGTCAATCAATCACTATAATAGGCCAATTCCTTAGTTTTAATCACCATTCAAGTCAATTTGTTGTTATTAAGACCCATAAAAAAACATTCATTTTTCATTAGAATTCTTATACCAAGCTTTACTTCAAAAAAAAATTCAAATTCATGTTTAAGGACTCAAACCCTTGTTAACCAAATAAAACACCAAGGTTACCAACTAAATCATTACATGGACAACAAGGCCTTTACAAAGTCATTTACCAATTATTCTTACTTATCAATCCATTGGCTTAGTGTAAAACACTATTAACATGTAACTAGTTATTTCTCTTAGACATTTTCACAAACTCCTTAAGGGCATACTTTTACCATGATCAAAATAAAGGCAAAAATAATCAAGCTTAGGGTTACTCATGACCCATTTGTTAAACCATAATCAACAAGCACCCAAATATGCAAACCATAACAAAAAATAAGTATAAACACAAGTTTAAACCAGAGTAAACAATACTCATCACTATGCATCAAAACACTCAATATTTGTTTCAAAAACTACCATTAAAGATCCAAAATCATTGTTTACAACACATGATATTTCCAAAATAAAAATGATGGAAGAGTCACTTTCCTTATACAAGGTGATTAACTGAATGAACTTGACCCCTTTAGCCTCTAGATGGAAACCTTTTGAAATGCTTGCTTCTAATCTTGTTGAAGAAGTTTTGAGAGGCTTTTGGAATGTTTTGATCTTGTACAAATAAATAATGAATTGTAAAACAATGTTATAAGTCTTGGGTAATAAGGGTTTAGCGGTGGGAAATATCTAAAATGACCATATCTTAAAAGCCAAAAATTGAACCCACGGGGGTATGACTAACCTCCTCTAAACCATATCCTAGGGTATGAGTGGTACCCTTACTGTTAACCTAAACTTTCCCTTAGACACCCATACTGATCAACATATTACCATACAAGGCCAAGTCGTACCCTAAGGTACAAAAAGTACCCTGCAACTCGTACCCTAAGCAGAATGAACTAAGTCAAGCTCAAGACATCATATAACTTTCTAACTTACGACTAGTACACTAACATACGACTAGGGTGAGGCTAAACTGCACCTTGGACAGAATGTTATCAACCTAAATTGATCATCATATAAGAGGGTGGGTAATAGAACATACCCTAGCATATGAGAGGTATGCTCAAACTGTACCCTACCCAGAATCTTAATCTTAGGAAATTCTATAAGGGTTCAAAGCGAAGGTGCTTGACCACCATTATCTTGTCACCCATATCCCTCATAAAGGATGATATGGGCTCCAAAAGTTCACCCACATCCCTCTTTCAAGGATTATATAGGTTCCAAAAGTTTACCCATATCCCCCTTTAAAGGATGATGTGACCTTTCAAGAAGTTGGGGTTTTCAGTCACAAATCCATCTTCGGTATTTGGGATTTTCACCCACAAACCCCAATTATTTAAAGCAAGCAATATTGAAAACCATCATGAATAAACTAGAATCTACATAAGTACATCACAAACCACACATAATTGCATCTTAGTTCAACATAATCCCAAGACAAGAAAATTTAGCTACTCATAATATTAAAGAGAAAAGATAAACTAAAAGGTTCATTCAAAGCATCCATGGAAATGGGAAAGTAGAAGATTCTTCAATTTAAATACAATTTCACCTAGCTCAAATTGGAAAATATAAACACAAAAGTTTCCCCAATTAGTAGGGTTACAAATTTTCAAAAATTCAATTATTCAAAGTATGGAATAACAAATGGGAAATGGTTTTAGCTATTTAAGGGAATTGTTGTCGGTGTGTACAATGACAAAATTTCCCCTATGCATAAACTCATGAAGCTTTGATTGCTGCAGCTTGTCCCCGATTGCACCTACCTCGCTTCCAGCTTCTGTGAATGTACTATGAATATTATGATTGTGGGAATTTGACCAAAATTGATTGGCCGCGATCACGGTGTTCAGACCATGATCATGGTAACCAAGCCTTGTCCTGTGCAGGGTCTTCTAACTATTCACTTTTCTTATCTTTTTCATTCCTTTTAATCTCAACTCCACATCTTTCTTTTTTATCACTTGTATACCTACAAAATATCGATATTAGTGCATTTTAGTAGCAATGTTGTCCCAACTTAAACCTTTGCTTGTCCTCAAGAAACACTACTTCTTAATTAGTGAGACAAGGAAAATTTAAGTCCACTTATGACACCTAATGATTATGATTACTTCATACTTTATTACTACCACAATTAGATCTTCAAACATAGCCAAAGCAATTCTCACAACAACCCTGAACACGAAATTCAATTAAAAAGATGCAACAGAATTCAAGGAACAACTATGCAACAAACACTAACACTATAGAAGTAACTCTATTTTGATCTCAACTCCACTAACCCCTTTTTGCCTCATTTTTTTCAAGATAACAATATCACCCACCTTAAGTTGTTTACACGCCTCCTCATAAGAAGGATATCCCACATATACCAAATTGTCAAATATGCAATAAGGGATTTAAGTGTAAAGCTCTCTATCTCACAAAGACTCTCGATGCCAAGAAGTACTGTACCATAGGATTGCACTTATTTTCAATCTCCACTATAATGAGTACACTTGGTTGGAGATCTCGAAAGGAATTTTGAGATTGTAAAGTAGGTTTAGACAAGAGTAGAATATCATTAAGGAACAAAGTGGCTATACCCTCCTTGAACATTACATGCCAATAATCCATCCATATTTTGTCCATGAACCACTTTTTTGTTTTACACTTTACACATGACTACTTTAGCTAACTTGATTAACCCAAATTTTTTCAAGGCATATTTTTTTTTCAATCTATGACTTTTTCTTCTTTTCATCATTCCTTTCTTTTTCACTTATCATTGATTAGTGCACAGGCATCCATTTACTCTATCTTTTACCAAGGTCATCTCTTCCAAACTTACCACCCCAACATAGGCTTTTAGCCTCAATTTTCATTTTTTATGTTCAAGGAGGGTAAATTTCGAGAGAGGAAAAAACTTTTAATGGTTCAAGGCTTGTAACGTGGTTGCAAAGAAAGGCTTGAAGGCTCAAATTGGGTAACTAAGTGTTCTATTCTTTGCATAGGTAGGCTATTTAGGATAAAGTGGGTTCCTATGCTCACAAATATTGCCAAGGATCATTTCACCGACCAAGCATAATCAAAATTAGACTTTAGAGATAAATCATTAGATTGTAAAATTGGTAAAGGTTTGTAGTCACAAAAGGAGGTAAAGTATTATTACAGGGTTACTCACGTCCATGCTCTTAATTTTCTAAAAAAAATTATATGGTGGGGGGTGTTTGCTTTGAATTTGGACCACACACAACTATCTATTTTTGGCACCAAACCAACCCAACATCCCACATGTTTTCTTTCATATGGGCAAACAATATAACTACTCAGACTTTGGCATAGGTATAAGAACGATCCAAGACCTAAAATGCTATAGGTACTTAAATTCCCCTTGCACTTTTGACTTCGATGTTACGGGTACTCAGACTTCCCCTACATCCATGTCTCATAACCCATTCATAAAAATTTTCACTTAAGAATGTCGTCACACAATCTATAATAGTAAAAGGATCATCATCTGTCACCATAGATAAAATAAAGATAAAGTAAAAAATCTAACAATGAAACAAATAACTAATCCATTAAAATATGGGTATCATTAAAGTACCTAAATATTACAAGCCAAGAAAAAAATAAAAATCATCAAAAATAATATCAGAACATCAAGAAATATCTCAATAATATAGGCCAAATAAAGTGAATACAGAGACAGTCACCCCAACTAAAAAGCTTGTAGTGACCTCACTGCATAAACAATAAATCATAAAGAGAGATAAGGGTACTCCCTGAAACCACATCAAGAGCTACTCTCGCCCTCAGACTTTACATTATCTCCAGCATCATCAGAACATGACCACCAAGTTGAGTCCTCATCATCACTCTCCACTCTGGAAGAAAGTAGTCTATCTTGGGGTTTTAGGACCTTCCATAAGCCCATTACCCCTTTAATATCTTGCTAAAGAACTTGTCCATCTTCTTTTCCCTTTTCTTCATCTTCTCATTAAGTCTCGAATCTTTATGTGAGCCTCTTCCATGGATGAGTAGGACCTCTAAAGACTTGCAATGGTGGTTCTTTGTGTTTGTTGGTCCTTCATATACTTTTTTTAATCCGATTGGGATACATATGAATGGCGGGTAGTGGAGGGATCTCCCGGCCCTTGAGGCAATACCAATATAAGCTACCTAATGGCCCTTAAATCAATAATGATCTCCTAAAAGGCCCCGTCTATGAATGGACTATAAGACTCTGGATCCTTACATATCGACTTACCCAATTAGAGCTTCATCTTCCTTTTTTTTCCTGGTGCATACACACCCTGAATTTGAGAGGATAAATGAGGTTCCAGGGTTCACCCAAGTGTCTCAAGGCTACTCCATAACCCCGAATCTTTTACACAACTCATTAATCAAAGAGGGTAATAATAGATGTGTACCATCATGTTTTTTGAAGAGATTCATATCAAAGACCACAAGCTGATCAATGTTCAAAGAAATTCCATCTAGTATGGCAACAACCATCCAACCCACAAATCTGTAAATGCTGTCATATGGGTGCAAAGGGTGAGCTGGCTACAAATGATAGTTATCCAAATCCTAGCCTCAGCAGTGAAGTTATTTATCAAAATATTTCTTTTGGTAGCCGCCCAAGGGACTTTCTTGCCTGGACATAACTTTTCCGCTAACCAACTCCAAGTTAACACCCTTTAGCTTTAAATTGATCCATGTTTGCATTTGAGAGCCCATAAATATAATTCTTTTTAGCAACAACATTCACCATCTTTCCTTGGATCCTAATGACTTGGTCTGAGAAAGATACCATGATAAGATTAGTGTAGAATTCCTATTGCTACTACTCATTTACCCAACAAGGATCTGGGGTAAGATACCTCCATCCAGTTGCCACGAGTCTATCATGAAATGTCAAAAGATTTTTTGGCACCTTCTCCAAGTATATTTATCTCTCTATAAGAAGCTTTGCTCTTGGAAGATCACCATAGTAAAAATTATGGCACTCAGGGACCATGAAAGAAACTTGATCATAGTCACCCATGAGGTAAACTTGAATAACATAAGAACAACACAAAAATATTCAACATCAATATTTCCATGCACAAACTATGATATGTTGTCAAATAAATCTCATTAGATGGGTACTTGGTGGTGTTTGGACAAGAATTGCAAGTGCAGGATTTTTGGCCCAAGCTGAAACTCAGCCTCAGATATGGTAATCATAGGATATTAAGTCGCGATCGTGCTGCCATAATCGCAATATTTGAGGCCAGATCGAGCAAAAATTTTCAATAGTTCAAAATTCAAATTTCAAGGCCAAATCATGTTCCAAAATAGAAATTTATCACTAATAGCATTGAACAAGGTTCCTAAGAACTTGAATGCTGAGAATGTGAAAATAACTAGTTATGAGTTTGTTTGGGAATTTGATCGAGCACTTGGTGTGCACAATATATTTTTCTTAATTTTTAACATAATTTAGTTACTCAATACTTCCCTAGATGCATGGACACCATTAATAAAAGCGAACCAACACATAAGTATAATTCAAAAATAATTTAGCAATGAAAAGAATAAATTTAGGCCCTCCTTATTTCATGCATTCTATAGCCTACCTACAATAATTAAAGCATTAATTCAAAGAACTTATTGAAGTAATGATGCAATATGGATGCCAAAATGCTTTTGAATTTTTAAAATATGACCAATAGTGGATACAATTTGAGAGAAAAGTTAGAAAAAGAGTGTGAGGGAAATGGGGCATTCAGATGGTCATTTAAACTGATTGGACCGCGATCCTAGTCTGAGTTCTGCGATTATTAACAAGTAGAGACTCAAATCACGAAGGTATGGGGCCCACAATCGCGGTATCTGAGGCTAATTTTTTGTCCTCTACACTATCCTATTTAGTCCAACATGTCAGAATTCATAATTGAGAAATAGATGAATAGGTTAATTTTCTTACAAACTATAGAATAAACTTTGAATTAAAAGAGAATCCTAATTCCAAACTGATCACGCTCACCTATACAATTGCAATTGGTAGAGGAAAATCATTGTCAATAAAGATCAACTTATTTTGAGGTCGAATCCTCGAGGAGTGGAATTAACCTTTGAATTTATGGGTGTAAATAGTTACTAAAAAGATATATGTAATGTAGATAAAGTAAAATACATGATTTAAAATGGGGGGTTGGTTTGGAATGTAGTTTTATCAAAGTCAATTCAAGTTAACAAACAAAAGTTAACAATTGTGAATTGAAATTCAATATTATAAGGGTCTCAGGATTATATCTACCTAAGGGAAATTTATGTATGGGTAAATGACAATTGGGAGCATATTCTGGTTATCATTGACATGGTAGGCTAGGTTGAAGGTTCTAGAGGATGGTTTGTCAACAAAACCTCAAAATTATCACCCAATTAAACAAACCTAATACCTTAATTGGGCATCCCTTCTTCTATGAAGATGCCTAAAACATAGATAACACTCTACTCACCCTTATTTCTAAGATAGTGAAAAGAGAACAAACTATATCTAATGTTGTCCACCATTGCTTTGTCACCCGTATCCCTCTTTCAAGGATTATATGTATTCAAATTGTTTAACCATATCCCTCTTTCAAGGATGATGTGAGCTTTCAATAACTTGTGATTTTCACCCACAAACCTCAACTTATTCAAGCAAGCAATAGTAAAACCCAGCATGATCAAACTATAATCTACAAAAATACATCTCAACCCATACATAATTTTACCCTAGTTCAACATAATCCCAAGACAAGTAAATTTAGCTACGCATAATGTTAAATAGAAGATATATACCAAAATGTTCATTCAAAGCATCCATGTCTATAGAAAATTTGAATATTCTTCAATTTAACATCAATTTTACCAAACCCAAATTGAAAAATTCAAACAGAAAAATTTCCCCAACTAGTAGGGTTATACATTATCCAAAATTCAATTGTTCAAAGTATGGAATACCAAATGGGAAATGGTTTTAGCCTTTTAAGGTATTTGGGGTCGCCTGTGTATAATAAAAGAATTGCCTTTAGTCATAAACCCGTTACGTCGCGATCCCTGTAATTTGTCCATGACCTCACTAAGAATATCATAATCACGGTAATTTGACAAAACTTGAATGGCCACGATCGCGCCTCATACTACGATTGTGGTAACTGAGACTTGTCCTTTGTAGTATCTTCTAGCAATGCACTTTTCTTCTCTTTTTGGTTTATTTTCATCTCAACTCCATATCTTTCTAACTCATCACCTGTATACCTAAAAAATATGGAAATTAGTGCAATCTAGTAACAAAGTTGTCTCATTCATACTTTCAATTCATGGTAGTGTGCGCTAATTTTGGACATAAATAAGTGGTAAATTCACTCCTCATCACAAATCCCAAACGAAAAATAGTTCACTTTTTATCTCTCAACTTATTTTCCGAGACTCTTATGTTACAAATTGAAGAAAAAGATAAAAGATGCCTATTGTAACACTAAATGGGATTATAAGCTTCCAGAAAGTTGGAATTCAAAAATTTAATTCGTGCTACCACATCACCATCGATGGTTTCCCTAGCGGGTCGTCATGACTTCGATGTTCCATTGGATGGACCGCCATGATAATATAGTGAGAAGTTGTTCTAGGGCTAACAAAGATAGGCCGTGCGATTGTTCTTTAGTGACCTGATATCCCATCATGTTATAAGTTTATGATTCCTAATCCCTTGATTATTATGGTTGACATGGAACAATTAGAGTGACAAACCATTATAGGCTCGAAGGTCAGTCTCTTGGAGCATCGCCTATCTTTTTGATGTACGGATATTTTAGTTAGAGACGGCAGCTAGTCTAATTATTCGTCAAATCTCTAATGATCCATTGATTTACTCGTCATTACCTTCTATAATGTTATGTTTCAAATTTAACCTTGTTTCTATGTTTGTCTCCTGATAACAAGCAAAACAAGCATCAAATACATAACTAGTTACCAAAAAACAATCAAATATCCCTCATATAAGATGCAAAATATATTTTCAAATGTCGGAACATCAACACCCTCAACATAATACAATTGCTTGTGCTGAAGAAACTTAATTCAATACAATGTATAATTCTAGAATATAAATGAATGATCATCTTTTTAAAATAGTAAGGACTAACAATTTACCACACACACTACACTCATAATCCTAACTTAAATGGATCCATTCTTTGGCATTACACTTTAGCTAGCTTACATGTATACACAAGAAGAACTACATCTAAAGATTAGTAACCATGTGTATAGTTTACTTGCTCTCATATTCAAAATAATTTGTCACACACTTATCTATTAAAATCACAGAATGACATTAGAATTTCTCATTTTCACAACAAACATCAAACAAATTATACACAAAGCTATTAGCTTGCCCTTATAATTCTTTTAAGTCTATAGTTTGATAGCAAGGATCACTACAGGACTTGTTGAGGCTTGTAATATAAGTATTGGTGTAGGTAAGACGTCTTTTTAGAATATTGACTTCCCCTCATTACCACTGTTACTACTATGAATTTCCAGTTGGTGCTTTATATGGCATCCACAGTGTTTCAATGACCCTTATATACAAATAATTTACTCTTTTTTTTTATAAAAAACTTTAACATCTCTTGTTAAGAAATTCAGCCACATGATCAACTTCCTAATATAGTTTTCTACACTAGCCACCCTTAACTTATGTTGATACCATAAGTTGAAGTATACAATATCCCAAAGGATAAGGGATAATTAAACCAAAGCTTGTCACTCTAATCTCTTTTTCAAACTATCCTTCATTCAATAACTCTCGATAGTAGACATTCTTAAAAGAGCCAATTTTCTCGAGTTAAGGTGCACAATGTTCAAAGAAATACAAGGGACAATATAGATATTAACCATAAATAATGGTAAGCTAGTGGTGTTAAATAAAATTCAAAAGATAAAAAAGGGGTTCAAGAGAATCTACAAATAACTATTTTTTTTAGGCTTTTAAGGCTAAGCGGACTTAACTAGCAAACAAAATGGTCCTGAGATCCTATCAATTTTAATAAACAATAACTTGAACAAAATTGAACCAGGCAAGTTCTAGCTGCATACACAGTAAGAAATGTAGTAAATCCTCACACACATAAGCAATGAGCTAATACTTATGCTACTATTTTTCAGAATTGTACTTAGCTTAAACATATTCACACATTCTAAAGATTCTAATGCCAAGTATAGATCCACAATGGTTAATCACTATAGAGTATATAAATACTAACATTGTTAAGGTGGTCCTTATTTTTAATAATCCAAAAACTCCAACAGTCCAACAACTTTACATTCAATTATTATCTTTTAACAAACATTATATGTACATATGAAAGAAATAAAATAGTGCATATTTATAATAAAATAAATATAATAAAAATAGAATAATGTAATAAAACACATTTATAGTCACACGAGAACAATATAAATAGAACAATGTAATAAAAATCCTAAGCATGTCAGTTCTCCTATATAGAACAGGAGGTAAAAGAACACATGCAACAAAAACCCCTGTGTTAAAAGATTTTATAGAAGAATACCACCCCCACTAAAATAATATATGTTATCCTCAGTGTATTGGTATAAAGTACAAAGGAGTAGAGAATTTAATAGCCTTAAGGATTGTGAGTCTGTCGATTCATGTGAGGCCTCCTTTGCCTCGGTCATAATTATAGTAACCCCAATGATGATCGAGATGGTCAAATTTGGTACCCCCTCAGTAATTGGACTGGGTAAAGGTTGTACAACTAACTTATGCCCACTTTCTTGAGCTGAACTGGTGGACATACCAGCAGTTTTATCTTTAACAAACTTCTTTCTTACTTCCTAATCTTTCCTTGACTTCTCATTATTTTTTGCATCTCCTTTCTTCAAGTGAAACACCTTGGGTATTTTACCCTTATGATATTTCTTGTGTTTTAGACTTACTAGACTTGGTACAACTCAAGGGTACCATTCATACCCTTGGGTACGAGTTGGAGGATGGCTTAATGTTCACTCATATATTGGGTAGTAGAGTTTTCTTAGTAACTATAAAAGATACGACTCAACATTGTACATGTTGTATTATTGGATATAAGGGGTACAATACCATGTTGTATGGTTCTTGGTTGGTTGGTCTTATGGAAATTATCCATGATACGATTTGGAGGAACGGTTTGGGGTACTACTAGTACCCTAAGGTATGATTTGTGTAGGCTTAGTAGTATCGAAACATGTACGGAGGGTCTTGGTGAGGTTTAGGGTACTATTTAAGGTTCTATTCGTACACTAGGGTATGGTTTACATAGGTGAGTTGTACCCTTCTGGGACTTGGTTTCTAGCTTTTAAGTGAGGATAGTACGGATATTTCCCACTACAAAACCCTTAAGTCCTAATTTTATATAACCCTTGGTGGCCTCTCATAATACTTGTTAAAGAACATAAACACTCTAAATACCCTCTCAAACTCTTTTTTGAATATTAGAGGCTAGGGTTTCTACATGTGTTGTTCAAATGGTTCAAGAATCATGTTACTCTACGAAATCATTATGTAAAAGGAATGTACTTCTGCCCACATTGTTAGTTCAACTAAATTCATTATTTAATGTTTTTTAAACATTAATTTATGAAATCATAAGTGGTGGTTTTGAACCAATGTTCAGGGTCTTGATGCATATTATTTAGTTTTTGTTTAAACTATTTTTTTACATATTTTTGGTGATGGGCTTCACATGTGGGAAATTTTTGGTTATAGTTTAATAAATGGGTCATTATTAACCCAAATTATTATAATTTATGCTTTTGTTTTGGTCTTGGTAAATGTATTTCCTCAATATGTTCGATAAAATGCCTAAAAGAGTGTTTTCATTCTATTATTGAAATTTCATTGGAACTATTGTATGCTATGGTTTACTAATGGAGCCTTAAATGGATTTGGATGGTTTTGCATGGTTTAAATTATTTTACTGGTATAAATTTTGTACGTGTTTGGAATGGTCAAAAATTGTAAGACCCCGCAATGTTCCCTCGTAGTCGGAGCCTTAGAGCGTGTCAAGTGAAGTGTAATTCTGATCCTAAAATATTGAGTAGTGAGTTACCAAGTGATTGGTATTTAAACCATATAAAATTTTCTTAAATTTGAATCTTTTTCATATAGAGAATGGAAATAGCTTTCTAACGATACCAATTTCGTCCAAATCCGGTATCAGGGTGAGAAGTTATGGCCATTTTACTGAGAGTTATCAAACCCTCCCCAGGTGTGACAGACGATCCGACAGACCATCCAACCAAAGAAGTAAATCCCTTTTTGGCCCAAGTGCGATGGCCAAAATAACGAACCATCAAGTCTACAACGGACCATCGCTGGGACCGTCGCACTCAGGTAGTGTGGCCTCATTCTGGCCAACGTGCGAAGGATGATCCGACGGACCGTCAGGCTAAGTGATGGGCTATCGCTTCGACCATCACATCGAGGCAATATGTTCTTTTTCTGACCAACGTGTGATGGATGACCCGACAGACTGTCAGGCTAGCGATGGACCATCGCTTCGATTGTCGCAGCCTCCGTTCAGTATTTTTAAGTCCTTTTTGAAAGGGGATTTTGGGACTTTTCCCTTTTAACCCTCAGATATATTCAAGACGAACTTGATAGCCTCATTATCTCCCAAAACATCCAAAGGCTAGGGTTTCTCCCTCAAGAGCAAATCTAAAATCCTTCTCTAAGAAATCCAAGAACTCACCATGGATTCTACAAATTGAGTTGAGATTTGAGTTCCCCAAGTTCAAAGGTTGTAATAACCCTCTCTCAAGAGTAAGAAAAAGAGTTTAGAGCAAGCTCGTTCATCCAATTTCATAATATATGGTATGTGGGGTTTTGAACAAAGATAATCCTTTCATCCTTGTGCCTAAGGATTATTTAAACTATGATTTTCAACAATCTATGAGATTTTACATGAATTTGAATTAGGGTTTTTCACCCATTAATATTGATTGCAATATTTTGATGTTTCCCATGAATTGAGAGACTAATGGCATGATTTTCACATTTTTTCTTGAGAAATTGCAGTTTGGGCTATACCCCATGATTTTAATCCTTGAGAAATTAATAGTTGAAATGTTTGAGATATTGAAGTATATGAGTATGTTGAGATTTTGAGACAAATTGCTGAAATTTCTAGATTTCTACATGAGTTATGAATCTATATGCTATCTATTATGCTTTTGATGAGTTTTAACTTGCGAGTTAATAATGGGTTATTGAACCCTACTTGAGATTTGCAATTTTATGAACTGTTATACAATAAGCACCCATGATTTGAGTATTATGAGATTATTGAGAAATGTTTTGACCTTATGCTGATGGAGTTTTGAAATCCACTTCATTACATGAGATTACAAATTTGATTATTGGGTTCTTGATGAACTATTTGATCATTTTAAAGTGAATTTCCATGAGATGAGCAAGATAAACTAAAGGGAGTAGTATTTATCACCGAGTTGGGTAAGTTTCTATGGTTTCTTATCCCAGAACTACGTGCCACCATAGGTTTGAGATTTTGGGCCTAAGGCCAAGATATTAGGCCCGAGGCCGAGATAAGTGATCACTGAATTGAGGTTATACTCTCGGTCAAGAGTATGCCTCTCCTCCTCAACTTTAGGTCTCTTTCTTAGGAGAACAAAATATTGGACTCTATGTAGCTCGCATGGTTTACGTCGGTTAAGAGAACCTTCCTTGATACAAGTTATTTTCCTAATAGTAAAGTTGCAGATTTTCTCCCTAAGACTAAAGTATTTTCCCTTGATATAAGTATTTCCACTAAAGCTATGAGATAAATTATTTACCTAAACTAGAGTATCTTTCTATTTAGATATAATGATTTCCCTAAAGCTTGAAATGAGATATTTTCCTAAAGTGAATGAAATGCCTTCAAGTATGTTTCAAAGTTATTTGATTTTGAATTCCAAGTACTTGAGTTCAGAGAGTTATGAGTTTTTGAGAATTAAAGAGGTTTTACTATCCATAGGGCATATGAATGGGTTGAAAGTATTGTTTAAAGTTTCCTTTAGCCTATGGGTAATGTGAATAAGAAAATATTACCAATTTTAAAGTTAAACTATGATGACTCACGAGATTTGTGTTATATGCTCTATTCTACATGATTCATGAGCTTTACAATTATACTTATTCAATCCATGTGAGTCATTACTTATTTCATGCATGATTTTATTAAAAATTACTGATGTTGTTTTATATAAATGCATGCACCCCCACATACTCAGCACATTCCCAAGTGCTGATCCATATATAGGTCTATGTGCTACATTGTCTTATAATGTAGGTTCAGGTGCTCAGTCCCAGCCCCGTTAGTGACTTTTGAGTACCTCTGTCTAAATTCCTACAGAGGTGAGTCCTCATAGTTTGAGGACCTATCTTTAGACATTTCCATATTTGAGAGACTATGTTATTACTTTCAGTTTATTTTGAGTCAGTTGGGGACCAGTCCCAACGGCTCTCTAGTTCATGGATTAGTAGAGGCTTTGTCATACTAGTTATTATATTGTGTTTGTGTTGAGAATTATAGTATTGTGGTCGTTTGGACCGAGTATTTTCTTCGTATCTCCCTTCATATGATATGACTATGCTAGTGTTTGAATTACTTCAGCTTTAAATGAGTATTATTGGTAGAAATAGGCTCAAAGGGTTAGCTTGGGGCTACTTGTAGCCTTAAGCACCGTGTGACGTCTTGGAAGGTGACCTCGGGTCATTACAAATTTGGTATCATAGACTAAGGTTTTAAGGAGTCCTAGGGAGTCTGACAAGATGCATTGTGTAGAGTCTGGACCATCGGTGTGTAGAGCGCCATATCTATAAGCAAGGTTTTAAGGATTCTAGGGAGTCTAACAAGCTGCATTGTGTAGAGTCTGGACCATCGGTGTGTAGCGCACCACATATATAAGCAAGTGGGTACAAGACATTTTAGGAAAATTTCTTTCTTTCTTTTGGATTCTATCGTTCCTACAATTGTCCCTATCATCTAATAATTCATTCTCTTATATTTCAAAAAAATACCTCTCTGAAAAGCGAATTCCCATAGGAACGATAATGAGCAACCCCCACCTATTGATCCTTTGAATGAGATGGTGTCTCATGCCGAGTTTTGGGTGTCCTTTCAGGCGTTAGCCCAAGTAGTCACCGTCAATGTTCGGGCCAATAATCATGCCGCATTTGCTAATCATCAGGGAGGGGATATAGCTGCAGCTAAGATTCTTGATTTTATGTGGGTGAATCTGCCAGAGTTTTATGGGTCCAAGGCAGATGAGGACCCACAGTTGTATCTTGAGGATGTAAGAAAGATCACACAGGTGATGGATGTTTCTGAGGAAGTAAATGTTAAGTTGGCATCCTACAGGATGAAGAACATTACTTATGACTGGGATATATCTTGGAGGGAGGGTAAAGGTGATAACGCTTCTTATATGACATGGTAGGTGTTCCAAGATACATTCTTGGACAAGTTCTTTCTACTTGAGATGAGGGAGGTAAAGATTAAGGAGTTTATAAACTTGAGGTAGGGCTCTATGACTATTAAAGAGTACTGCTTGAAGTTCAATCAGTTGGCCAAGTATGCTCCTGATTTGATTTCTGACACCCAAGCTAGTATGAGAAAGTTCGTTATCGGTGTTTCTGGGTTGGCACTGATGGAGTGTAAGACAGCGATGCTGCATACAAATATGGTTCTTGATAGGTTGATGACATATGCTCAGCAGATAGAGGAAGATAATATTAGAGAGAAAGATAAAGTGAGGGGTAACAAGAGGGCTAGATCTGAGAAGCATGAGTTTAGACAACCTAGGTTCCATAGAGGGAACCACCCTCAGTTTCAGAGACGTTTGTCTATGCCAGTGCCTTTATAAACTAGTTCTCCCATGCCTAGAGGCAGGCAGGAGCAAGAGGGTAGGTCTTTTATGTCTAGGTCACAGAACAGTGTTGGTGACAGGCCCCGTTATCCTCCTTGAGCTAAGTGTGATAGGAATCATCCCGATGATTGTTTTGTAGATTTGAGGGGCTGTTTTGGTTGTGGAAAGCAGGGCCACAAACTTAGAGATTATCCTCATGCTAGATTGGGGAACAGAGATGCCTGACCTCAAGCACAGACTACAAGTACGCCAGATCTTGTACCCCATCCCTCCCCTTCTCAAGTTGGTTCATCGAGCACTGCTGGCGGTCAGCGCCAGAATAGATTCTATGCCTTACCTTCCCGTCACAAGCAGGAGGACTCTCCCGATGTTGTTACCGGTATGCTTTGTGTCTTTTGATTTGATGTCTATGTGTTTTTTGACCCCGGGTCAAGTCTCTATTATGTGACCCTACTTGTAGCTGTGAATTTTAAAATGAGTCCCAAAAAGATTTCTGAGCCCTTCCTAGTTTCTACACCAGTAGGGGAGTCAGTTGTTGCTAAACAAGTGTATAGTGATTGTCCCATTACTATTCTTCATAGAGTCATACTTGCAGATTTGATAGAGTTACACATGGTGGATTTTGAACTTATTCTGGGTGTGGATTTACTTCATTGTTTCTATGCATCTATAGAGTGTCGTACCAGTGTGGTAAAGTTTCAGTTTCCTGATGAACCAACTTTTGAGTGGTCCAAAAGTTTGGTATCTCCCAAGATTCATTTTATCTCCTATCTCAAGGCCAAAAATCTAATATCCAAGGGTTGTATCTATCACCTAGTTAGAGTCAAAGACACTAAGTCCAAGGCTCCAACTATTTAGTCAGTCGATATTGCTAATGAGTTTCCAGATGTTTTTCCAGAAGATCTCCCAAGGGTACCTCCCTATAGAGAGATAGAATTTGGTATTGACCTACTTCTCGATACTTAGCCTATTTATATTCCATCATACCATATGGTACCCGTAGAGCTTAAGAAATTTAAAGAGAAACTAAAAGATCCTATAGACAAAGGTTTTATTAGGCCCAATATTTTGCCTTGGGGTGCACCTGTCTTATTTTTGCAAAAGAAAGATGGTGCTTTCATGATGTATTTTATCAGTTGAAAGGTGCAAGTTATTTCTCCAAGATAAACCTTAGATTCGTCTATCATCAACTTAAAGTGAGGGAATGTGATATTCCAAAGATAGCCTTTCGAACCCGCTATGGTCACTTTGAGTTTCTAGTAATATCTTTCGGGATAACCAATGCCCCATCTGCCTTCATGGTCCTCATAAACTAAGTATTCAAACAATATCTTGATATGTTTGTCATAGTGTTCATAGATGATATCCTTTTGTACATCCGTACTGAGAATGACCGTGTAGATCACCTTAGAATTGTCTTGCAAACTCTTAGAGGTCACCAGTTGTTTGCCAAATTCAGTAAGTGTGAATTTTTTCTAAGGTCTGTAGCCTCTCTGGGTCATATTGTTTTAGCCAAAGGTGTTAGAGTTGATCCCTAAAAGAAAGAAGATGTAAGAAATTGGCCTAGACCTATCTCTTCATCTGACATTAGAAGTTTCTTAGGTCTAGCAGGCTATTATCACCGTTTTGTTAAAGGTTTCTCTTCTATTGCATCTCTCATGACTCAGTTGACCCAAGAGAAAGTTAAGTTCCAGTGGTCAGATTCTTATGAGAAGAGTTTTTAGGAGTTGAAGACTCGACTTACTTCAGCCCATGTGTTGACCATGCCTGATGGTACAGATAGTTTTGTAGTGTATAGTGATGCCTCTAGAATTGGTTTGGTTGGTGTGTTAATGCAAAGAGGTAAGGTTATATCCTATGCCTCTAGACATTTAAATCAACATGAGAAGAATTACCCAACCCATGATCTTGAGTTAGCTGTTGTGGTTTTTTCTTTGAAAATATGGAGACACTATCATTATGGTGTTTATGTTGATGTGTTTACTAATCATAAGAGCCTGTAGTATGTGTTTACTTAGATGGAGTTGAATGTTAGGCAGAGAAGGTGGTTAGAGTTCTTAAAAGACTATGATATGAGTGTGTTGTATCACCCGAGCAAGGCCAATGTAGTGACGGATGTCCTTAGCAGATTGTCTATGGGTAGTGTTGCTCATGTAGAGAAAGGTAAGAAAGAGTTAGCTCCTAATGTGCATTGTTTAGCTAAATTGGGTGTTAGGTTGCTTTATTCAACTGAAGGTAGTACATTGGTGCAGAGTAGTTCCGAATCCTCTTTAGTGTCGGAAGTAAAAGAGAAGCAAGACCGAGATCCTAGTTTGGTCAGGCTGAATGAGTCAGTTAAGGACTGAAAGGTAGATATTTTCTACCAAGGGGGAGATGATGTGTTGAAATTGTAGGGTAGATTGTGTGTTACTTGTGTTGAAGATCTGAGGTAGAGGATTATGGATAAAGAGCACGTCACGTGGTATTCTATTCATGCCAACACTACCAGATATATAGCGACTTGCGGGAAATCTATTGGTGGAATGGTATGAAGAAGGATATAGCTGAGTTCATAGCAAAGTATGCAATGTGCCAACAGGTTAAGGTAGAGCACCAAAGAACTGGTGGTATGATGCAAGAGTTTGGTATACCCACTTAGAAGTAAGAGGTGGTGAATATGGATTTTGTGACCGGGTTACCTCTTTCGTGTCGTCATTATGATTCTATTTGGATTGTTATAGACATGATAACTAAGTCTGCGTACTTCTTGCCAATGCATAAATCTTATACAACTGAGGATTATGCTAGATTGTATATCCAGGAGTTAGTCAGGCTGTATGGAGTTCCCTCGTCTATCATTTTGCATAGGGGTACTCAATTTACTTCTCAGTTTTGGAGGGCGTTTCAGCAGGGTCTTGGTACCCATGTTCTTTTGAGTTCCACTTTTCATCCACAGACAAATGATTAGGCTGAGAGGACCATTCATACCCAAGAAGATATGTTGAGAGCGTGCGCTCTTGATTTTAAGGGTAGTTGGGATGAGCATTTTCCATTGATAGAGTTCGCCTATAACAATAGTTATCATGCTAGCATCGGGATGGCACCATTTGAGGCCTTGTATAGTAGAATATGTAGATCACCTATAGGTTGGTTTGAAGTGGGTAAAGTGGACATGATTGGGCCTGATGTAGTATTTGAAGCTATGGAGAAAGTTAGTTGATTAGAGAAAGGTTGGAGATCGTTCAGAGTCGCCAAAAGTCTTATGCCGATGTGAGGAGAAGAGATCTTGAGTTTGAGTTGGGTGATTTGGTATACTTGAATATTTCACCTATAAAAAGGGTGAAGAGTTTTGGTAAAAAGGGAAATCTTAGTACCCGTTATGTTGGCCCATATAGAGTCTTGAGACGTGTTGGTAAAGTAGCCTATGAGGTTTAGTTGCCAGTAGAGTTGTCAGCTGTTCATCCTATTTTTTATGTCTCTATGCTTAAAAAGCATATTGGTGATTCTATTGTAGTAGATCCCTCAGAGAGTGTTGATAATCAGAACAGTCTTTCATTCGATGAGATTCTTGTTGAGATCCTAGATTTTCAGATTCGTAGACTGGGGAACAAAGAGGTTCCCTTAGTTAAAGTTTTATGTCGAAACCAGTCAGTTGAGGGCGCTACTTAGGAGGCAGAAGCATACATGCGAGTCAAGTACCCACACCTCTTTTCTGCTAGTTTAGATCAATCTGAAGGTATTATTCTTCCTTAATTCAACCCTACTAATCTAAAGTTCAGCTATATGTATCTATTCTTGCATGAGTTCTTGTAATTTTTGAGGCATTCAAGGGTTTAGAGAGATTTTGAGCCCGGTTTAGCAACTTACTTCAGCTATGTGTACTCTGTTTTCCTGTGTTCCTAGTCTAACTATCAATATTCGAGGATGAATGTTTTCAAGGGGGAGATATTGTAAGACTCCGCAAAGTTCCCTTGTAGTCTGAGCCTTTGAGCGTGTCAAGTGAAGTGTAATTCTGGCCCTAAAAGATTAAGAAGTGACTTACTAAGTGATTGGTATTTAAACCATATTGAATTTTCTTAAATTTGACTATTTGTCTTGTAGAGAATGGAATGAGCTTTCCAACGACACCAATTCTATAAAAATCCGGTATCGGGGTGAGAAGTTATGGCCGTTTTACTGAGAGTTATCGGAACCACCCCAGGTGCGACAGATGATCCAACGGACCGTCGAGTCTGCGACGGACCATCGCTCAGCCCATCGCAACAAAGGCAGTAACTCCCTTTTTGTCCCAAGTGCGACGCTCAAAATGAAGGACCATCAAGGATGCGACGGACCGTCACTGGGACCGTCGCGCTCAGGCAGTATGGCCTCATCCTTGCCAACGTGCGAAGGATTATCCAACGGACCGTCAGGATAAGTGACGTACCATCGCTTCAACCATCATACCAAGGTAGTATGTTCTTTTTCTAACCAACGTGCGACGGACAACCCAACAGACCGTCAGGATAGAAATGGACCGTCGCTTCGACCGTCGCATCCCCCGTTCAGTATTTTTATGTCCTTTTTAAAAGGGGCTTTTGGGTCTTCTTTCTTTTAACCCTCATATTTATTCAAAACGAACCTAATAGCCTCATTATCTTCCAAAACATCCAAAGGCTAGGGTTTCTCTCTCAAGAGCAACTCTAAAACCCTTCTCCAAGAAATTTAACAACTCACCATGTATTCTACAAATTGAGTTGAGATTTGAGTTCCCTAAGTTCAAAGGTTGCAAGAACCCTCTCTCAAGAGTAAGAAGAAGAGTTTAGAGAAATCTCGTTCATCCAATTTAATAATCTAAGATATGTGGAGTTTTGAACAAAGGTAATATGTAACACCCCGCAAAATTCTCTCTTGGTCTGAGCCTTAGAGCATGTTCAGTGAAGCATAAATCCGGTCCCAAAAGTTTTAGAAGTTCCTTCCCAAGTGATAAATATTTTGAACAATGTAGAATTTCCCTAATATCGACTTTTGGTCATGTAGGTAATTGGATAAGATTTTCATCGATACTAAATTCGCCCAAATTCGACACTCGGGCGAAGAGTTAGAGCTATTTTAGTGAGACAGTGTGCCACCTAGCACTTTAGCACATCACGGAGCCAGCCAAAATGGCAATTGTCAAATTCCAGTGAACCTCTACAATTTACTCCGCATCGCAGTGCTTTTCCAGTTCGCAACCAAGGTGGTAACGCTATTTCCACTGCGTTGCGCCGTCAAGCAGTTTCCTAATTGTCTAATTTCCAGTAAGCTGGTGTGATTATGGCGCGTCGCGCCAACATGAAAAATTGAGATTCTTCCAGTTTTGGATTTTAATTCCAAGGGCTTTTTGGTCTTTTCCCATTCTTTTTTAGCCTCTATATATACCCGATAAAAGGCTCTCAGCCCTATTTCCCGTCTTCAACATCAAAACTAGGGTTTTACAAAATCAAAACTCTCATTTCTTCTTCAATAAAATTCAATAGAGATCAAGAGAAATCAAGAAATCAAGAATCTCTCCAAGGGCTTTCAAGAAAAGAGTTTCCCCAAGGTATGTAGATGTTGATTCTTGGGTCCCTTTCATCCAAGAAGCTCAAGTACCCTTTTTCTAAAATTCAAAGATCTTGTGTTTATGGGTCTTAATGATTCATGTGTGTTTAAATTGATGTTCCTACTATGATTAGTTGTGATTCATGTTGGTTACAAGGTTATCAAGCTTTGACCTTAGTATGTGATACTTATTATAAATCCTCTTCAAGATGTTTGTGAGATGGTATTCATGTCAATTATGTGTAGAAATAGTTGAATAAGCAAAGCATGCTACCCATATATTTGATAAAATACTTATGTGAAGGAATTAGAGCCATTTTATCATGTTTATTAGAAATCCCCAATTGTGTGTAAGCCCATTAATGCCTAGTGTTTGTGGAAAAGCCTTAGTGAATAAATTATGGCATGATAGCATGAAATTCCCCAATTTTGTGCTCTTTGATACAATCTAGGACTTTAATACATGCTAAGTGTTTGATGAATGAATTGTAACATGATAGCATGAAGTTCCCCAATTATGTGGTTTTTGGTACATGCCAAGACTTAAATATGTGTGAAGTGCTTGATGCAATGCCTTGTTGAATGGAGTATGATCCAATAGAATGTCCCCCCTATGTTATTACATGTTTAGGATTCCTAAATGCTTGAAGTGATGTCTCAGTGATTGTGATGGTGAATGATTGTCCATGGTCTTGATTATTCAAGAATGGTTATGTTTAACTTTTATGTCATCGAGTCCTGGGGGTATTTATACCCAAAAATTTAGCTGTTGTCTAGAGCCCGTGTCAGTTTTCATGATAATTCTAGTCGAGCCATGATTCTGAAAACTCAGTGAGTTATAAAAGTCTGTATTCTCAGACAGATACAAAACTTAAGAAATCTCAGTAATCTCTGTAATCATCGTAATCTCAGTATCGCTAGTAATCTAGCCTCAGTTCTGTACCCAGCTCAGATCTAGTAGTATACACGTGTTTAGTTCTGACCTCTGTAGTAATTGAGTACTCTATTAAAACTCTTTATTGTCAGTCAGATATTGTGATTCAGTAGTATTCTGTCAGATACGGAACCAAGTAAATTCAGCTTAACTCAGTCAGATCATTTGAGAAACATGAACAGTATCATATTTAGTTCAGTTTATGTTCAGTTGAGAATTCAGTTCAAAGTCTTTCAGTTGGGAGTAGGAGCTAGAACTGAGAAAGGGAAGGGATGGAGGCTCCTCGTCAGAGAGAGAGGCCGAGTAGTTAGGAGCAATTCCTGAACTCCAGAACTGTGTAGCCAGCGCAGGAAGCAGGAGTGACCCTCAGTAGAGGTTGTCACTCGTAGAGAGAGGTTTTATATTATATTTCCTTAGGATGACTTCCTATGAGGGTTAACTAACAGAGAGGCTTGACCAGAGAGATCTTTACCCGTGGCACGATATTGACACCCTTCCAGCTGGGGTTATAGTTTGGACCCCTCCAGTAGGAGGTCAGGCCATGTTGGTTAAGTAAATACTTCCTACAGTTTCAATTTCAGTATCAATCTTCAGAAATTAGGATTGTCAGATATAGTCATCTATCGTAGTGAGCAGCTAAGATAGTTCCATTGATTCATGGACCACCCGTCAGATAGGTTAGGACTCATATACAGTTATTCAGTATCATATTTAGAGATCACCCGACAGATAGGCTTGATCTCAGTTTCAGAATCAGTTGAGTAATCTCATTATCAGATCCAGAGATCACCCGATAGATAGGCTTGATCTCAGTCTCAAATTTGGTTGAGTATTCTTGTGGTCAGGTTCGAACATGATCATTTTATTCTTGTTAATAATAGATTCCGAAATCATCTGTTAGAGAGGTTGATCTATGATTGAGTTAGTCGAGAGTATTGAGCTCAGAATTCAGTAATTGATGTGAGTATATTAAGTTAATTAGTTCCAGTATTCTCAGATTTTGAGATCACTCGCTAGATGAGACTGATATCAACTTCAGTACTCAGTTTTTAGTATTAGATGATTCAGTGATTCAGTATCTCAGCATTAGTAGTGAGTTTAGATAACAACAAAGCGATACCCGAGTTTCAGTATTTAGAGTTGTGATGATTGTGATTATGGTTTGTGCATTCATGTAAGTTTTCTCGTTCGATACTCTCATGATTATTCAGTTAAGTAATTTTTCATGTATGAACCCTTTCATTTAGCCTTACCTCATCTGTATACTCGGTACATTCCCGTACTGACGTATTTGTGCTATGGTGTTTTATTTGACACCATAGGTTCAACGGCACGAGATCCAGAGTAACATTTAGTAGTTCAGTCCCAGCCAGTAACAGTAGACATTGCAGTGAGTCCTCTTTATTAGAGGATGATCTATTTTATCATTTTTAAATCATATTTGGTTTATTTTCAGTAGATGAAGTTAGTTGGGGACATGTCTCATACAACTCCACTGTTCAAATAGTTTAAAGGCTTTTCGGATAGATGTATCAGTATTCAGTTTTCAATTTTGAGTATTTTTAGATGTTTTTAACCTTATGGCCAATTTATGCATTTATTATCTATATTATGCAATGTTCAGGTACAAATATTAGTAGAGGGTTGGCTTGTGATCATTAGGGATCATGAGCACCGTGTTTTGTTCCGGTTCCAGAAAATTGGGTCATCACACACTTAGTATCAGAGCCTAAGGTTCAATCGTGTCCTAGGGTGTCTGAAAAGCCGCATCTAGCAGAGTCTTGTGCATGGGTGTGTTGCATACCACATTTATGTTCAAGAGGCTACAAGATGTTTTTAGGAGCAGTTTCCATTCTTTCAGCGTTCATGTCGTGCGGGTGAGCATGAGCTCAAGTTGATCCGCATTCTAATCCACTTATTTCTTCTATTTACAGAGTATGACTTCTTTCAGAGATTATGCCTCTGGGGTTGATGACCAGCCCCCTCAGCCAGTAGATCCTGAGAATGAGAATGTGTCACAGGAAGAGTTTTGGGTAGCTTTCCAGGCGCTAGCCCAAGATGTGACTAATGTTAAGGGTGGCCGTTAGGGTGAAGCCCCACCTTAGCAAGATGAGGGTTCAGCCGCATCCAGAATTAGAGATGTTATGAGAATGAACCCGCCAGAGTTCTATGGGTCAGTAGCAGGTGAGGACCCAAAGCTTTATCTAGAGGAGGTGAGGAAGGTCACCCAGGTTATGCATGTTTTTTAGGAGCATAGTGTTGAGTTAGCATCCTATAGGTTGAAAGATATTGCTTATGATTGGGTAGGATGCATCTCCCGTGACTTGGAAAGTGTGTCAGGGTGCCTTCCTAGATAGGTTTTACCCACTATAGATGAGAGAGGCTAAGGTAAAAGAGTTCATAAACCTAAGGCAAGGTTCCATGACAGTGAAGGAGTATTGTCTGAATTTCAACCAATTAGCTAAGTATGCTCCAGACATGATAGCTAACCCTAGAGAGAGTATAAGTATGTTTGTGAATGGCATGTCCGAGTTAGTGTTGAAAGAGTGTAGAAGTGTGATGCTCAACAGAGATATAGACCTTGCTAGGCTGATGATTCATTCACAGCAGATTAAGGCAAATAAGATGAAAGAAAGAGAGAGAGTGAGTAGGAGATCCAGGAAAGGTAGCTATGGTTTCTCTTAGGCAGGGTCCTAGGGTAGTAGTCGTTCTCAGCATAGTCAGAGTTTTTAATCCCAGCTCCATCCTCAGCTAATGTACCCACACCTGAGTTCGAGGGTGTCAGTTATGATGGAGCGTCAAGCTCCAAAGCCCAGAGTAGTGCTAGTGGTGTTGGTACCAATCCTCTTTATGGAGAGTGTGGTATGAGCCATATCCATTTCTTAACAAGGTTTAAATTACAAGAATCAAGGAAAAATAATTGATATTGGTATTTGGAGCTTACCCAAGCTTAAAATGGATGAAATTTCCCAAAAACTCAAAAACTTAAGAACCAAGTCTAAAAAAATAAGGGATATGATCCACCCAGGCATCACCTAAGCGAACACGGAGTTTCTTAAGAAGTCATCCCTTAAGAAACCAGGTGTCATTTACGTGATACTTGTATGGCACGAAAATATCATGTAAGTAACCAGGTGGTTTCTTAAGATACAATTTCTTAAGCGAGCCTGTCGTCGCTTAGGCGTCACTTTAGCAGTCAAGCCAAGTCTCTTAAGAGACCGAAGTGTCTCTTACGCGGTGCACCAACTAGAGACTTTGAGAATTAAAAGTCTTCGTGGACCTCTCAAGATTCATCAAAAATCCCAAGAATTAAAACTATCTATGCAACTAGACAATATTTAATGCTCTAGGCTCAATGGCCATATCAAATTTTCAAAAAAACAAAATTTTCACCAAGTTTACTACTAAAACCCAGTCTCACAATATTTCAAACTGAGGGTGGAAATGAGATATAAAAGCCATAAAACCACAACAACCATGTTACTAGTCTAAAATTAACATTTTGAATTTGTTGGCATGATGTTTTATATTTTGATGGAACATTTTACATCTTTTACAAGGGATAATTGTGTGTCTTTAAGCAACTATTTGCGTATTTGATACTGGGTTTTACTATTTTCAGGAAAAAGACTTAACAAAAGAAATAACTTGGTAAAGTAGAAGCTAAAGACATTTGACGGTCAAACTGATGGGCCGTTAACTATGTGATGGACCATCAAGATGTTCGTCAACACTAAACAGAGAGGAAGAAACTGAGGTTCCAAGCGACTATCCAAGTGATGAACCGACAGGACTCTGACAGGCCGTCAGTATAAAAAAAAAGTGATCCCTCAAGAGAGGAAGTGATGGATCGTCAGACCTCTGACGGGCCATCAACCTGGCCGTCGGTATAATACAGAAAGTGGTCCCTAAAGTGATGAAGTGACTTTCCAAGTGATGGACCGTCGGGCCACTGACGGGCCATCAACTTGGTTGTCAACCGTGACGCGGCAAAGCTGAAGTTAAAATTTTAAATCCTTAGTACCTGAAAACATATGAATACCCAGTCTAGGTTTAGATTAGGTATCTTTCAACTATATTTTATCTTTTTTTCAACTTTTAAGCAATTTGTAACGTACTATTCTCTGAGAAATAACTGATATTGTGGATCTGAATATTTTATTCATTATTTTCTTTGGAGATCAAGCAAAATCCTTTGGATATTTTTCCAAGTAATTTTCTAAATTTTCTATGGGAAACAAAATGGAATCTTCTTCTTCTTCTATGATGTGTAGCTAAAGCTCCCATAACAAGGGTTATGGGAGGGTTGATGTGATTGGTTTTTTAGGGTTGTGAGATTTCCCAAGTTCTGCAACCATTGCAATTGTATAAAATCCTCTTCATTATTATGATATTTCTTGGTTGCAAACTTTAAGGTTGAGCCTAAGAACACCACTTGTTTGAGTAGAAATATGTGTTTTGGGAAAAGAGGAGATTTACAAGGATCTCAAATGCTTTAACCTTTGGGTTAAGGGTTGATGCCTTAATAGGATTAACCCTCTTTAGAAATCAATTGAACATTTTAATATATTCTTTAAGTTTGATAGAGTTAAAGGGTAATTATCTATTAAGGTTGAGGAATGAAAAGATGTACTTTAGAGTTCAATAATTCTTGTGATTGGAATTTGTTACATATGAATTTGTGATAACTCACAACCTTGACTGCTTTAACATCTTAGTGATTATAATCTTAGTCTATTCATTCTCATTGATTCAAAAATTACAAGTATAGTCATTAGTTGGAACACGATTTGCTACAATTACACTTCACTGTTAACAAACAAACCCTCTTTCTATTCTGAAACCTTCGATCAATCGTTCGTTAATAATCATAACACTTAGTTTACACAGTATTCCATGTGGGATTGACCCCAACCTAGTTGGGTTCTATATTTGACGACGACCTCTTACGCTTTCTAACAAGAGTTGTAATTTGGGCATATCAAACTTTGGAGCAATTTGTTTTTCCATCCAACGCAAAGATAAATACATGTTGGCCAAATTCAACTAAAAGGCCATTTAAGACACAAAAAATTACAAAGTCATACAAATCACACCAAAATACATTGGGAATCATCTCAATCCTTCCACACCCCAAAAGTACCACAAAGAAACCACGAAGAGGGTTAAAATGGTCAAATTGCATGGAAATAAATTTTTTACAAAAATCACCAAAAATCAAGTCACTACATCATCCACCACTAAAAATCAAGTTTTTCCTCAAACTAAAGGTAAGGGAAATACTTGAATCAGCAAAAAACTGAGGATAACTACCATACATATCAGACTTGACCTCCCAACTATCCTCATCTATAGGTCAATTTCTACACTTGACCTTATCCTAGAATCTCTAGAATACAATCGACTAACATCCATGGCTAGAATGAAGACCTTATTCTCCACAAAAGACAACGTCTCATCTAACTAGACTTAATCCTAATGTATGACATGAGACTTATCCAAAATATAATATTGAATCAATGAAAAATTACAAACTAAATGAACAAATGATATGTTTGGGGGTAAAGTAAAATACCCTAGCTTTTCAAACTTAGAAAATTTGCTACATTTTTCATTTTTGGACATCATACGACTAGGGGGTACGAGTCGTATGATGGGGTACAGTTGGTACATTCTTTGTCATATGCTAACCAGTGTTGGTTGGTGGGTTGGATTGGTTTCTAGGATAGGTACGACTTCGTAGGTATGAGTTGTATAGTCAGTGACAAGTCGTATGGTTTGGGCTTTTCCTTTGTTTAATCTGAGACTTAGTAAATTGACTAGGATCTGAGTATGGGTGGCTCACCTTGATCCATAAGTTAGCGTATGAGTCGTACCATTGACTATTATGACAGATAATGTTCAAACTTCCTTGATTCTATTCTGCCTGGGATACGATTTATGGGTACTGATCATACGGTTTGGGTACGACTTGGTTTGGGTAAGTCATATGATGGACAATATTGGGTCCAAGAGGGAGGCTTACAGTAAAAGTGGTGGGTACCACTCGCATTAAAGTGTATGACTGGTATGAGGTAGTCGTACCATTTGACAGGAATTTTAAGCATTTTAGTTAGTGGTAATCTAGATATTTCCCACCCAAAAACCCGTAATTACCCATATTTTAAAATATGTTTTGGCCTCTCATAATATACTATTGAAAGATTAAACACTCCAAAATCACTCTTTAACTTACCCTTAAAAATTGGAAGCTAGGGTTTATAGAAGTGTTCATCTAGAGGTTAAAGGGGTCAAGTTCTTTCCGTCAATCATGTTGTATAAGGCAAGTGACTCTTATCTCATTGTTAGTTCATAAAATGTAATGTTTTTTAAAGCTTTATTATAATTCATAAATGGTGCAATTGAAAACCAATGTTGAGGGTTTTGATGTATGTTGTTAAGTATTATTTAATCTTGGTTTAAATTTTATTTATGCATAATTTTGGTAATGGTTTGCATATGTGGGTGCTTCGTAATTTTGGTTAAACAATTGAGTCTTTGTTTACCCTAAATTGAGTGGTTTTCACTTTGGTTTTGGTCTTGGTAAATGTGTGCCCTCAAAGTTTTTGTGAAAATGCCTACGGAAATGAAATAGTCACATGATAATGTTGTTTTGAACTATAGCTTGGCCTAATAATTATGAATGGTTGGTAAATGGTTTTAAAGGCCTTGTTGAACATGTAATGAGATAAATGGTAACCTTTGTGGTTTGAATTTCTTAATGGGTTTGAGTCCCTGAATATATACTTGAATTATGCTTTGTTAGACATTGGGTTCGAGTCCCTAAACTTTAAATTGAACTACTATCTTTGTTACACGATGGGTTTGAGTCCCAATGAAAATTGAATGATCAATGGATTGATAATGATAATGACATTGGTATACTTGCAAGTAGTGTTGGTATGACGAGACCAATGTAATGCTTTTGATAAGTAAGTGGCATATCTGTTGTGTATGTGGAATGATGGTTTTAAATTAGGATTAATGGAGAGACGTGTTTCCAGACCGTGAAGGTGGAGTTCGAAGGACTAACACTAGAAACTGCGCAAGCTAGTACGAGTGTCTTATGACTGGGTGGTTCGAGTCCCCCGAATGAATATATAAATAGGAGGTTTGAGTCCCCCTTACTACATGCATTGGTGCTTATGTCACCTTGATTATGTTGGGAGGTTTAAGTCCCCTATATAGGCATTACAGTTATAAATATTCTCTAGTTTGTGTGGCTACATGTACTGGGGACCTTCCACCTAGAGAAAATCTAGGCCCATATAGCCTGTGGGTTCCTTGTTCTAGGATGGACGTGCTACACAGGCCAAGCTAATGGTTTAAAAAGTTCATGATAATTTGATTACCTACCATAGCATGGTATATCTAAATATATATGTGTGCATTGGTTATGTGCATTGATTGACTTGTTTTTGAAATATTGGAACTATTTTATCCTTATCCTTGAATCACATGCTAGATCTCCAACTGCTAACCGTCTTCGATGTTGTATCCCCAGACGATGAAGGTCTTGGTCATACTATATCTCTGGATCAGTAGACTTGGACTTCGGATACATCTTGTGCTAACTTTAAGTAGTGAGCTTCCATCATTTGGTGGGATCTATTTATGGTTTTTGATTCTTATGTTTTTCATTTGTTTAGTTTTGGACATCGATTTTGGCCATGGTCGGTGGCATGTCCTAACCGGATATTGTGTTACCTTTATATAGAGGATTTGTTGAACGTCTAAGGGTTGGTATGGGCGGTGTAGGTAGTGGTGTCAGCCTTAGTATTTACATTGGTATTTGAGTTAATACCGTAGGACGGTATTGTTGGTTGTTCCATCCTTTCTTATTACGTTATGGAATGGTTTGGTTATGGACTTGGCTGTTATTAAGGTTTTGGTTACAGTTTTCTTGTTGGGTATTGCTACGGTCAGCCTCGATTGGGTTGGTCACAGTTGTGAACCTATCCCAGAGTTATAGTGTTTTTAGACAAGATATCTTGTTATATACTCAAAATTCATCCGACGTAGGGTATATGCTTGGTTGATTGGTTTGGGAAATGGGGTGGTCTTTGGTTCTTGTTGGGCCGGAAATTACCATTATGATAAAGGACCAACTTCGGTTTCGTGTCATAAAGCTAATTAATAAGCCATATCCCCAATAGTTAGAAGAATCTCAAAAGGTCTAATATACTAGGGGATAAACTTTCCCCTCTTCACAAACTTCATCATGCCCTTCATGGTCAAAACATGAAGGAATACTCAACCACCAACACCAAATTTACAGGAACAAAGTATGCGATCAACGTAGCGCTTTTGCCTACTTTGCAGCACTCGAAGTCTATCCTAAATGGCTTGAACTCTATCTAAAAGCTCATGAAGAAAGTCTATACCTCGAGGTCTAATCTCAGAAACCTCAGACCAACCAACTGTAGAGCGATAACGCCTACCATATAGAGCCTCGAAAGGAGCCATCTCTACACTATAATGGTAGTTATTAGTATACGCAAACTCTTCCAAAGCTAGATATTGCTACCACTGACCTCTAAATTCCATCACATTAGTGCAGACCATATCCTCTAATACCTAAATAATTTCCTGCAACTGACCGTCGGTCTAGGTCTGAAATATTGTACGAAGATCAACCAAGGTACCTTACTCCTCCTAAAAAGTCTTCCAAAAGTGAGTTGTGAAACCTTAATATACAATTATATACACCAACACTCCATGAGGACACACTATCTCATGAATATAAATATGTCCCAACATCTCAATACTGAAAGAAATCTAAATCGGAATGAAATGAGTAGATTTGGTCAATCAATCAAGGATGACCCAAACACTATCTGAACCACGAGAAGTATGAGGTAGCCTAATTTTGAAGTCCATATTAATTCTTTCCCCTTTCGAACCGAGAATGTGTAATCTCTAAAGAAAACTAATAAGCCTCAAATGTTCGTCCTTCACCTGTTGGCAACATAGGGAACAAGCGACAAAATTTGCTATATTCTTACACATACAACCCAATCAGTAGTGTTGCCTCAAATAACGATAAATGTTAGTCACTCTTGGATATATGAAATAACTTGAACAATGAGACTTGTCAAAAATCAATCTAATCCAATAACCCACTCTCCACCCAAAAACTCGGCCTACAAACCTCAAAACACTGTCTAGAAGAAGTAAGGCTACATTAGTATAACTACTCAGCACTTTATCCTGAATCACTCTCATCCCAACATTATCAAATTTATGAGCCTGAATCTACTCCATCAAGACGTAGCCTCCACATATACCATAACCCATCCCCATGTTAAAATATGAAGCCTACCCATATGGTTAGACAAAGACTAAACCTCTAAGGAGAAAGGCCTTTTATAGGTCAAATAATGTGCCAAGATACCCACGCTAGTTAACTTCTAGTTTAAGTCATCTGCAAAAACGTTAGCCTTGCTCCAATGATAAAGACTAATAAGATCATAATACTTAAGAAACTCAAGCCAATGATGCCGCCTCATACTATGATCTCACTGGGTGAAGAAATATTAGAGGCTATGAGCATCCAAGTAAGTATCACAACGGACTCCATACAAGTAATGCCTCCATAACTAGAAAGCAAAAACCAATTGCGTACAATTCCAAATAATAGGAAGAGCCATTTCTATGATAAGTCTTCAACTGACGAAAAGAATAGGCATTCACCTTACCCTCCTGCATCAACACAATACCTAATCCAACACTTGAATCATAACAAAAGATGGTAAAACCCATACCCTCTTTGGGAAATGTCAACATAGGAGTTGATGTCAAAAAATCTGTGAGCTTTTAAATGCTCAACTCACAAACATCGAACCATTAAAAGGAAATCTTTTTCTCAGTCAACTTGGTCAATGGAGATACAATAGATGATGAACCCTAAAAAAATAGTACTAATAACTAGTTAATCTAATAAAACTCTAAATCTGAATAGGACAAGTGGGCCAAGCCCAATCACAAACCAATCCAATCTTGGTTGGATTGACCATAGTACTATGTTTGGCGACTGCATGACCCTAGAAAGGAAAAAACTCCAAAAAAAACTCACACTTGGAGAACTTAGCATACAACATCTCTTCCCTCAATCTCTGAAGCACAATCCACAAATGTTCCTCATGATTTGCCTCACTCTTGGGATAAACCAATATATTATCAATAAATATAATGATAAAACAGTTGAGATACAATCGAAATACCTAGTTCATCAACTCCATGAACATGGTGGGGGCATTGGTCAACATTAAATACATGACCAAGAACTCATATTAATCGTACTTAGTTTGAAAACAAACTTTGGAATATTCGAAGAACTAATTGTCATCTGTTGATACCTTGATCGCAAATCAATCTCCAAATACACCAAAGCACCGTAAAAATTATTGAACAAATTGTTAATGTAGGGAAGAAGATACTTATTATTAATCATTACCTTATTGAACTACTGATAATCAATACATATATTTATAGACCTATTATTTATCTTCACAAATAAGATATTCGCACCCTAAGGTGATACTCTTGGTCAGATAAAACCCTTATACAATTACTCCTATAGTTGATCCTTTAAATCCTTAAACTTCAATAGGTATATACTATATGGAGGAATAAAAATTGGCTTAGTGCCTCGCTCTACATCAGTAGAAAAGTCAATATCATGATTTGGAGGCATAACAAGAAAACCCGTAGGGAAAATATTAATGAACTAACAGACAGTATGGATAAAATCTAAAATATGTAGGGAATCAATGCTAGTATCACGAATATGATCCAAAAAGGAAAAAAAAACTCTCTCTACCGAATGACAAGCATGAAGAAAAGATATAACTCTCTTGGGACTCGAATGAAGCACACCCTTCTAATTTATCCTTAACACACCTAGCAAAGATAAATTCATGGTCTTAGCAAAAAAATCTATATCGATATTATAAGGATCTAACCAATCTATACCACATATGACCTCGAAATCTACCATTTCAAAGACAAGAAGATCTACCCAAGTCTAACGCACTAAAAAGGTCATACACAAGTTTGGTACACCCGATCCACCACTAAAGAATCTTTTACAGGGTTAGATACATAAATAGGCATGGCAAGATGCTCACTAGTAGAATCCAAATCTAAAGTAAAATATCTAGACATACAAGAGAAAATTGATTATAGATAATATAATATAAATACAAATATAAAATAAATATGGGTGATACCTATGAAAATGGCATCGAAAGCCTATGCCTTTGGTATAATGGGTATAACATAGCGTTGTTCAAGACAACCACCTGACTGAGTATCCCCACAACAACTACCACAGGAACTACTACCTCTACCTTGTGTACCTCTAGTAGAACCTCTACCATTTAACGCTGATATAAGTGTAGCCTTTAAACATGATGACGATATTCCTAGGCCAAATATTCAACCTCATTACCCATGAATCAGCCTCTATGACCCGACTTAATAAGATAAGGTACGACTGAGCTAGAACGACCACCCAAAGGTGTCGAACTAGAAGACCCACTACCTGAACCCTACAAGTGTACCTACAAATGTCTACCATGATACCCACAGAATTCTCTAGAGTATCTACCTCAAGGATTATAACCTTTATTCTTTCCTTGATGGTGCACCTTCTTAGAAATTAGTGAAGAACCCTCCAAATGGGTCAACAAGTGAATCAATAACCTCTCCAAGACTGGGATGGAAAAACACTATGGAATCATAGTAGGACACATATATTTAACAGGCTCAACTTGAGGATCGAGGGAGAGTATAAAACCCTAGGATTTGTACCCTTGCAAAATTTCTAAAGTTTAAACCTTTTGACTTAGTATGAATCAACGGTACCAATTGTACCCTTTAATAGGACTTATGGGGTGTCTTAATTGTTCAATTGTACCCTAGGCAGCATGGTTGGCTTGGCTACTACCTAAGATATGACTCACTAGGGAACGAATTGCGTAGGAGCATACGAGTGGTGTAGGGTAAGTTGTATAGTGCATGATTGTCTTGGTATTATTGAGTCTTCCCTAGGTACAACTAGTGGATAGGAGTGGAGGTGTCACTTAAACCCCTGATACGAGGTAGAGAGGTAGTGTAATACCCTGTATTTCCCTAGCCTAGATTAACCCTTAGTACATGGGTTATCCTAAGTAAAAATTTTGGAATGCTTAATAATTTTAGATTTGATCCATCCATTGCATAGGAAATTTAATTATCTTTATAACATTATAAAATTTGCCTAAATCCGACAACCGGGTAAGAAGTTATGGCGATTTTAAGTTTCAGTCATTAAACATCGTCATTCAGGACAATACCGCATTGCGGAGTGTGTTAAAATAGAAATTATCAATTTCAAATGTTTCTCCACAATGTTGGCATATTATGCCATAGAACCAGTTCACAATTTTTAATTTCCAGTGTACCAACACGATTCCACCGCATCGCGATGCACTTCTAATTCACAAATAAAGTGACAACGCGATACCACCGTATCACGCCACTATGCAATTTCCCAGTTGTCATTTTCCAGAGGCCTAGTGCAGTATTGGCACATCGCGCCAAGGGTCAAGGTCGGAAAAATTTCTCAAAAAATTAAAGTTGCGCTCAGGGTTAAAATAGTCATTTCCTATGATTTTATTCCGCCCAGATGTGAAATTTAAGCTCTAAAAACATGTAAAACCCTTTATTATTTACTTTTCTCCGAAATCAACAGATAATTATCTCCTAATAAAGCAAAACCTATCTTTCAAGAGTCTAGGTCAATCCCGAGAATTTCTCCAAGAACTTATCAAATTAAGGTGTGTTAGATGTTCATCCATGAATCCTTACCTTCCATGGAGCCAAAGAATTCTTTTTTAATATTCAAGATTTATGATTTATGATTTCCATGTTTGAATTAGATTGTATTCATGTTCATGATGTTGTTTGAGATTTAATCCATGATTTAGATTATAAGTTCTAAGAATTGATTCTAGTATGTGTTGAATTACATGGTATTCATGATAAACCCTTCAATTTTCAAGTTGATTATTGTAACTATGTTAACCCTAAGTGTTTATGATCTAATGAGCCTAGTATGCTTCTTATATGTTTGATAAATTGTCTATGAGAATGAAATAATGCCATATAGCATGCTAACATGTCTTCCCCATTCATGTACAAGTTAATTCATTACAAGTGATTGATGGAATGTCTCTATGAATGTATGACCAAGTGAACATTGTTATGTTATTCAAGATTATGCTTTTCTTTACTTTTCATGCTATCGAATCCCGGGGGTATTTAATACCCAATAATTTAGTTGTTTACCTAGATCCAGTGTCAGTTATAGAATAGTATCAGTCATGTTATGATCAATAGTACTCTCAGTTAGTTACAGAACTTAGTAAAACTCAGTAATCTCAATGAATTTAGTAAAGTTCAGTCTTGTATAATAGTTCAGTGTCTTCCAGTTGGTAGTAGGATTCATCACCGAGTAAACCCAAGGATGGAGGCTCACCTGCCAGCAGAGGGTGTGATCCTTAGAAACAATATGGTAAGTAGTTACAATATATTCCAGTTCAGTATGTACAGTATGGTAAGTAGTTACAGATCCTCCATGTATGCTAATCCAATTCTTACATATCATTCAGTTAGTTATTGTTCATGTATATGAACCCATGTATTCAGCCTTACCTTATTTAGTATACAAGTACAATCCCACGTACTGATTGCATACGCATTTCTTATGCTATGATGTTTCATATCATAGGTTCGGACGCTCAGGTTCCTGACCGCGCTTAGCCAAATTCATCCAGAAGTAGCAGATTTAGCAGTGAGTCCTCATCTATTGAGGATATGCTTTTATTTCAGTACATTAGCTTAGCAGAATTTTAGTCGATGTAGTTAGTTGAGGGATTGTCCCATCAACTCCACTCTCAGACAGATTCAGTTAGAGGCTTTTTTAGATTAAATTTTCAGACAGTATTTATTTTTACAAATGTTATATTTTATTAGTATTTTAGATATTTAGAACCTTATGGCATTTCAGCTCATTATTTTGCATTTATTTTAGTATTATTGGTCAGTGCTCACAGCAGATATCATTCATGGGTTAGCTTGTGGTCCTTCAGGATCACAAGTACCTTATGACAACTAGGCGGTGGTCTCAGGTCATTACAAGTTGAGTCTTATAGAAACCAGTAGGTAAGGTCATGGAAAGGTTTGGGTACAAGTTGTGGTACCACTCATAGCCTAGGGTATGGGTGGTAAGGGGGAGTCGTACCCCTGGATGTGACTTATTTTAAATTTTAAGCCAAGGTTACTTTGGAAATTTCCTACTTCTAAAACTGTATGTACTCACCTAATGTAATCTTTGATAGCCTTTCATAACATATTTTAAAGGATTAAAACACCTCAAATACTCTCTCAAACTTACTCTTGAAGATTAGAGGCTAGGGTTTCTTCATGTGTTCTTCAAAGAGCTCAAAGGTTTAGATTTCTTCCATGAATATTCATTTATAAGACATTTACTCCTTCCCTCATTGTTAGTTCCAACAAAAGGCATATGTACTATGTTTTAAACATTTATTTATGGATCATGCATGGTAGTTTTTGAAAAATATGTTAAGGGTCTTGATGCATATGGTTTGATATTGGTTTAAATCATGTTCTTACATGTTTTTGGTAATGGTTTGCATATGTGGTTATTGGTTGGTTATAGTTTAATAAATGGGTCTTGAGTAACCCAAATTATGGTGGTTTATGCATAGATTTTTGTCTTGGTAAAGGTATGCCCTCAATATGTTTGATAAAATGCCTCAAAGAATATTTTCACTCTATTGTTGAACTTTCATTGGAAGTCTTGCATGGTTTTTTTTGGAAATGGAACCTTAAATAGATTTTGATGGTTTTGCATAGTTTAAATAATATAAATGCTTTAAATGTTTGGCATTGTCAAAAATGGTTTAGAAATAGTAAAAATGGTATACATGGTTTGAAAGGACTAATGGTAAAGCCTTGGTGTCTATGAAAATGGTTATGCTTGTGGGGTACATGGAATCCCTCAAGTATTTTAATATGGTTAATTAAAGGGCACTTAGAAGTGCCCCCTAAGCCTATATATGGTTGGCTATGGATAGTTCTTGAAAGTATGGTTAGTATGGTGATACCAACACTAAAATGGCCTTGGTTAATAAATGGTAAATGGATTTTTTGGTTTTTTGGTAACAATTTTAATTAGATAATAATTATAGGATGTGTAGCAATGTCGTGGAAGGTGGATGTCCTGGACGGACCAAAACTAGAAACTCATATTTGCCAATTTGAGGTTAGTCTTAGTGACCGTGTGCATGATGTCACATTATATTTTGGGACATGTGCTTTTCATCCCAGGTTTTCTTCCTTGGTTGTATGGCTATACATACTGGGACACTTTAAGTAGAGAGACCTGAACCCATATAGCTGGTGGATGGTTTAGGACGGAAAAGCTACATAGCCCAAGTAAATGTTTTAAAGTCATGCTAAATCTGGTTCCCTTTACCCAACCTGGTTATATATTTGTATATGGTAGTATTTATATAGATGGTTTTACATGGTTATCCTGAGTGCATATTAGTGTTCACCCACTAACCCATCGACTAGTGGTTGTATACCCATGCTATATAGAAACTAGCCATTCTTATTCTCCTACGTAGTGATATGATTTAGGGAAAGTCGATTTTGGATTGAAGTGGTGAGTTTCCATAGTTTGAAAGATATTTATTTGATATTTTAGTTTATTTTTCATGTCCCTTGTCTTTCATAGACTATGAATTTTAGCTATGGTAGGGGTCATGTACTAACTAAGAACTCTTTGGTTGGTCTAGAGGCATTGAATGGATAACTGTTGACTTAGGTATTGTATAGATGGTTTATGTTATATACATATATACATATATTGGATCATTAAAATTGGTGTTGGTTATTGGTTTTTGTATTAGTTTTGTTGGTTATTGGATGGTTGGACTTGTTTGGGTTAGTCACAGTTATAGAATTGTCCCAAAGGCATCACATGGTTTGATACAGTATCTTGTTCTATGTTCGGACTTCAGCTAAATTAAGGTATGCATTTGATAGTTAGGTTGGGTAACAAGGGCAGTTCTCAGTCTTGGTTGGACTTAGGATTGTCCATTACGCAAGGCCCTGGTTTGGGTCATGTCAATTTGGTATTAGATCCAAGGTTTCTATGTCATAGGGTGTCCACAAAGCCTTGTGAATTAGTGTCTTTCTTATTTATAAGTCGTGCACCACACTTACAATCAGAAGGCTACAAGGCATTTATGAATATTTTACTTTCTTTGTTATTCTACTTTTAGGTTGTGGAATATAAGGTCTTAAACTCTTCTCTGAATCTTCTTTGTTTCAATCTTTGGATAATATCTTCCTAATAATTTAAATTTGTGGAAACTTGCCTGTTCTACTAAAAAAACTATGGATGGATCTAGTCTAACTCATGGGGCACATACCATATTAGGGGTCACAACTTTTAGTTTTTCCTTGTGGAGACTAATCCTCATCATCCCATTTTCCTTATAGATTTTATGGTCAAGCACACCATGTTTGTTGAGATGAGAAAGGAATTGGTGTTTTGATTATGGTTAGTTGGGTCTGGTGTGAAGAGGATATCCTATAAGGGTTGCTGCTTGGGCAAATAGAGATAGGCTACTACCTCTGGCATCGCTAGTGGACAAGATCGTCTCAATGTTCTTACTATTCCTTGAGAGTTTGAGGCTTCTACCGATGCTGACACTGATATTTTGAGAACTTCTTTCTTTATGGTGTGTATGTTTTACTTGATTTAGGGTCCTCTATCTTTTGTGGACCCATTTATGGTAGATTTTTGGTGTGGTCCCAAGGTTATTTTAGACTCTTTTCTTCTTCTGCTTCTACCTCAGTATGGTTTTCTTCGGTTGTCACCAGAGTCTATGGGGGTGTTTGGTATCTGTTGGTAATAAATAAGTCTTAGTGGATTTGTTTGACTCGGATATGGTGGATTTCTATGTCATTCTGGGGAATGGATTGGTTGTACTCGTACCATCTATCATTAGATTGCCAGATTCATTAAGGTTGTCTTTAGGCTTTATAGTGAGCTTATTGTGGAGTGGGAGGATGGTTTCATTCCCTAGCTATTAAGGGAAATAATTGTGTGATACCTTAGAACTCGGAGATTGGTTTCAAAAGGGACTTCTTTATTATTTGGCCCGGGTTAAGGATTCTAACTCAGAAGGTCTTTCCTTGCATCTTATTTCAGTAGTGAATGAATTTCCTAGGGTCTTTTTTGATGACCCTCATGGTTTTTTTCCAAGGGAGAGGTTGGTTTGGGGTTGGGTTGTTTTTGATATTTGTCCAAATTTCTATTTCTTTTTTATAGAATGATTCTGGTAGAGTTAAAGGATCTTTAGGAGAAATTAAGAGATCTCTTAGTTAAAGGTCTCATCAGCCTAAATATTCCCCTGTGGAGTGTTTTGTTCTTGCATGCATAAGGGGAATAGTTTTCCCAAGAAATGGATAGGTTGTCAATGGGTGACTAAGGAATTTGAGGTGTCCTCCCTATGGGGTGGACCATGCTTATGTATATTTTAGAAGGTTACTTTGCTAGTAATACGTGGTGGTTGATAGATCCTAGGCTTGAATAAGGATTCTTGATTTTGATAAAGGGGAGTATGATAAGCTTAGAAATAGGAATATAGGAGTTGTGGAGGTAAACTGGTAGGTTGGACGAGCTTGATGATTTGGGAAATACAATAGTGGGAGAGTTGTACCATATAGATCGAGAGTTCAGGTTTAACAGAGGGACTGAATATCTAGTAATTCAACAGGCTAATATCTTGGATCTTTCATGTATCCTTGTCCCTATACTTGTACTTTATTGTTGGCATGAAATTGATTATTACATTCATGGTTTTGAAATTGGGTTTTGACACAATTGAGGTCTTTGACATGATTACTCATTTAAGTGATTTTTCATGGATTATGATGCATTATTAATGTTTTACAAATGCTTATGAACAAACATTATGGGATGCATGGGAATGTTAAATGTATTTTAGGGTATTATAGATTCCCAATTATATGATTTTGGTTATGAAAATTGTATACACATAAAATATTTGTGAAATTTCCATTGGATATAATTTTTTCATATGATTTGACTATTCTTGAATCCTTGCATTACATAGATGTTTAAGAAATGGATTAGGTGTCAGTTGGATTCAAATGATTTGTGAAAGGCCTTGATGGTCATGGTTTGATTTTAAATCATTTTTATTTAAATTGGAAACCTTGGAATCCATTTGTTCTAATGATTTTTGCATTTCTATGTTGGGCTCTAGGTAGCATTAGGATTAATAAGGTTTTGGGTATAGGAGAACCAAGCATCCCTGGTGTACATCTTCAGTGATACCCATTAGAATAGAGAATTATGTTTGTAGATGTGATGGGATGAGGGTTGGTGGTTAATCTAAAATTCCCTTCTAGCGATGGCTTTCAAGGAAAGGTCGGGGTGACATATTTTGGTGATACTCTTCTCTCCCAGTTAAGAGAGTACTCTAGTAGTGTTGCCTGAATTCTTATACAAATTTTGCCTAAGGTTTGCATTTTTCATTCACCTTGTTCCCTGGATGTGAGCCTTGACCTTGTCTTAAGTCACTCATGGCATGTGTGGTTGTGCTTCTTTTGGTGTCAAGTGTAAGGATTCCTCTTATAGTATGGTTTGGTTGTGATGTTTCTTCATTATGATCTAGGTGGTTATTGTGAAGTACTTCGTGCCAATTATGTCGCGTCTTGTCTCTGGGATATTTCCTTGGGAGGCATGGGTAACTTCTGTAATTTGGTTTCTTAAATAACTCTTTTTTGTGCTAGAGTGGTAGTGATTTGGGATGTATGGTAATGTGTTGAAATAGGGAATGAAGAAGTCCCTAAGTTGGGGAAAGTCTAGGGTGACTACCACAGTTAAGGTTTTGGAAGATAAGGTAAGGTTGTTGTTATGGGAAATGGTTAGGAAGGGAATAAGTGGTGGAAAATCCTTGTGGAAATGATAAGAGAGGGATTGATCTTTTGATCGATGGATCACACCACTAGTATATAAGTTGTAGGCTTGAATGTTGTGATTTGTAGATGTACCAATAGTTGTATTAGGTACTTGAAAGGTTTGGTGCGGCATGGATTTTATGAATTGCTTTTATGAAAGTAGTTGTATGATTTTGGGTGTTCAATTATAAGACGGAGGTTTTAGTTATAATTGTTGGATATGGTTTTTCTATGGTTTTTACTCACAGTTCCTATATTATAATGGTGATGGAAACGAAGTAATATTTTGGGATAGGGGTAAGGAGTAAGGCCCAGTGGCCTAAGTTATCTCTTTTATGTTTTGGATAGGCTTGAACATGGAATCGTGGTGTATAGCTAGACTCAAGCATTTGTGGTGGTGTGTCTTGGAAAATTCTAAATCTAATTTGAGTTTCCCTTTAGCATGACTCCATTCATCCGGTAATCTATGTGGTGTATTGGGGTGAGGTGTGGATGATCCTTGGTTGGTTTGTTCCTTTTGGTGGTGTGTGTATCTCAGATTCCTTGTTCTTTAGTGGGGTCCTGATGAGGATCTTGGATTGGAAAGCTCTCCTGTGGTGAACAAAATATGTGGCTTTGGTAAATGTTTCATGGTAGAACTAAAAGTTCGAGAAAGCCATTCGGGATGCGGAAGTGGACATGGAGTCCAAGGATCTGGTTGGATCCTTGTTCAAGAAATTCGGGTGTAAGTTATGTGTTTTTCAACACATCCTTGTTTCACTAACTTGGTTACAGGTGAGGAATGGTTCCTCTTATATCTTTGTTTTCTAACTTAGTTAGAGGTCGGAATGGAGGTGTTGGGGTGTAACTCGTGCTTGGGGTATATGATGATCTTCTCAACTCAGTTTGTGTTCTTGTTCTCTATTTTGGTTGGAGGAAAGTTTGATGTGTTTTAACATGTTATCTGTTCTTGTTCTTACCCTTACCCATCATTCGAGGATGAATGATCCTAGTGGGGGAGACTATAACATCCTAGGATTTGGACATTTGCAAAATTTCTCAAGTTTTGGACCTTTTGACTTGGTATGATCCAAGGGTGCCAATCGTACCCTTGAATACGACTTATGGGATGTCTTAATGGTTTAACCGTAGCCTAGGAAGCATGGTTGGCTTGGCTACTGTCCAAGATACGACTCACTAGGGTACGAGTCATATAGGAGCATACAAGTGGTGTAGTGAAAATAGTATGGTGCATGATTGTCTTTGTCTTTTGGAGTCTTCCCTAGGTACGAATGGTGGATACGATTGAGAGTGTCACTCGTATCTTTAGGTATGAGTTAGGGAGGAGGAGTCATATAGAAACCAGTAGGTAAAGTCATGTATTTGTTTGGGTATGAATTGGGGTACCACTCGTACACTAGGGTACGGGTGGTAAGGGGGAGTCGTACCCCTAGACGTGACCTATTTTAAATTTTAAGAAAAGGCTAGTTTTCATATTTTCCACTCCTAAACCCTTATGTCCTCACATAATATAACCTTTGGTAGCCTTCCTTGTTAATGATTTAAAACGTCTCAAATACTCTCTCAAACTTACTCTTGAAGTTTGGAGGCTAGGGTTGTTCATTTTCTCTTCAAAGGGCTCAAAGGTTGAGATTTCTTTCATGAATCTTCATGTATAAGGCATGTTCTCCTTCCCTCATTATTAGTTCTAACTAAAGGCATATGTATTTTGTTTTATACATTGATTTATGAATCATGAATGGTGGCTTTTGAAATATATGTTGAGGGTTTTGATGCATATGGTTTGGTATTTGTTTAAATCATGATTTTACATGTTTTTAGTAATGGTTTGCATATATCGTTATTGGTTGGTTATGGCTTCACAAAAGGGTCTTGAGTAACCCTAATTATGGTGGTTTATGCATTGGTTTTTGTCTTGGTAAAGGTATGCCCTCAATAGGTTTGATTAAATGCCTCAAAAGAATGTTTTAACTCTATTACTGAACTTTCATTAGAACTCTTTCATGGTTTGGTTTGGTAATGGAACCTTAAATGGATTTTGATGGTTTTGCATGGTCTAAAATGGATTGGAAATGGTTTTAAATGTTGTACATGGTTTGGAAGGATTAAATGGTAAAGCCTTGGTGGCTACAAAAATGGTTATACTTGTGGGGTACATGGAATCCCCCAAGTGGTTTAATATGGTAAGGAAGGGCACTTGGAAGTCCCCTTAAACCAAAATATGGTTGGCTATGGATAGTACTTGCAAGTGTAGCCGGTATGATGATACCATCACTAAATGACCTTTGTTAATAGCTGGTAAATTGATTGGTTGGTTGCTTTGTAATGGTTTTAGTTGAGAAATAATGGCGTGATGTGAAGCAAAGTCATGGAAGGTGGAGGTCCAGGGGGAACAAAACTGTTAACTCATATTAGCCTATGTGAGGATGGTCTTGGTGACCGTGTGCATGATGTCACACTATACTTTTGGGGGTGTACTAGTCATCCTAGGTTTTCTTCCCTGGTCATCCGGCTACACGCATTGGGGCCCTTTCAGAAGGGGGAGATGAACCCATATAACCCGTGGGTTGTTTAGGATGGCAAAGCTACACAACCCAGGTAAAGGTTTTAAAGGCATGCTAATCCCAGTTCCCTTTTCCTGGCATGTTTATGATACAAGACCAGACATAAACAAAAGACAACAAGACGAATACTAGGTAACAGATTAAACATAAGCCGAGAACAGCATAAACAAACAAGAAATAACGAAAGATAGATAGATAACTTGACATAAGATTATACAAACAATAAGAACCTAAGGGTGTATGAAACCCTAAGACTTCTAATATTCATGCAAACAACACCAAGTTCTTACGTGAACCTCAAGGAAACCTGAATTTCCAAGCAACCCACGTTTCTCAATGAGTAACCAACACAAACGATTCCTTGTTTCCCACAAGTAAATCCATACTCGATACAAGTGATTCTATACTTGTAGTATACTCAAAAGAGTATTTCTCTCAAATATCATCTAAATTGCTGAAAATAAACCTAATAGGAACTATTTATAGCCATAGGCTAAAACTATTACATAATAAAATGACCAAAAGGCCATTAATGAAGTCCTGTACTCCATAGGCGCCTTTTTCTCCAATGCAATGACAAAAAAGCCCTTAATGAGGGGCGTCTTTGGAGTGTAATGAAGCTCCTCTTTAGACTTAAACACTTGTTCTCTCGGTTAGGCAACCCCCAAGGTTGAGTCTTTATCTGTTGGACTCTGAAGATATCAGCGAAAGCTAAGATGGCCAATTAACTTGTATCATCCTCCCCTTCTTGAAAAGGATTCAACATCGAATAAACACCTTGCATAACTAAAGAAAGGAAAAACAATAACAACATCCTTAATAAATTTTGAGATCCACCTGTCAAGATTCTTCAACCTTCAAGTCCAACAATGGTGAACAACTCAAAACAACCCGAATTAAACTCAAATCCTAGATATAGACCCTATTAGTGTTAGGTAACAATGATATAACACTATAAACAAATAAAAAGAGTAAAAATTTCCTAAATCTAAGTTCAAAGTTTTGGCCAAGGTTGAAAATAGGACAGATTACCATTTTTTGAGTTTTTCGGTTTTATACACTATTTTTTTATGATCTTTAAAGATAACAAGACCAAGATTGATCTCCTAGGAAAGAAATAAATCCTTTCTCTGATACCAAATGATACAAGACCAGCCACAAATAGAAAACAACAAGATGAATACTAAGCAATGGATTCAACACAAGTCGGGAACAAGATAAACACACAAGCAATAACGAATGATAGATAGATAACTTGACATAAGATTATACAAACAATAAGATACTAGGGTGTATCAAACCCTAATACCCATAATATTCATACAAGCAACAACAATTTCTTACTTGAACCTTATGGGAACCGAAATCCCCAAGTAACCCACATTTCTAGACGAGTAACAAAGACAAATGATTCAACGTTTGCCACAAGTGAATCCACACTTACCACAAGTGATTCCATACTTGCAATACACTCAAAAGATTATTTATCTCAAATATCATCCATTTAGCTGAAAATAAACCTAATAGGAACTATTTATAGTCTTAGGCTAAAACTATTACATAATAAAATGACCAAAAGGACCTTAATGAAGTCTACACTCCATAGGTGCCTTTTTCTACAAAGAAATGACATAAAGGACCTTAATGAAGGGTAGCCTTGGAGTGTAATTAATCTCTTCTTCACACTTAAGCAATATTTCTCTCATTAGGCAGCCCCGAGCTTGAGTCTTTATGTGTTGTCCTGGAATAGTGTCATCGAAAGCTAAGATGGTCATTTGACTCGTATTAGGTTATATATATATGGATGGTTGTATTAATATGGATTTTTTTACTTAGTATTATAAATTTCTTTATTTTATCCTTATCCTAAGTGCTTGCTAGTGTTCACTACTACCTCAGCTTCTGGCGGTTGTATACCCATGCTATACAGGAATCAACCATTCTAGTTCTCCTACTTAGTTATCGGATTCGGGGAGAGTCGATGTTGGATTGATGTGGTGAGATTCCATAGTTCGGAAGGCTTTTTTTTCATGTCATGGTTTATTTTTCATATCTCTTATATTTCATGGACAATGGTTTCTTTCTATGGTTGGGGGAATGTCCCGAATAGGTACTCTTTGGTAGGTCTTGAGGCCTTTTATCGACAAATATTGACTTTGGTATGGTAGGGAAGGTTTATGTTATATATATACATACGTTGGATTATTATAATTGGTGTTAGTTATTAGTTTTCGCATTGGTTTAGTTGGTTCTTGCGAGGTTGGACTTGTTTAGATTGGTCTCGGCTATAGACTTATCCTAGAGTCACCATATGGTTGGATACACTATCTTGTTATATGTTTGGACTTTAGACGACACAAGGTATGCATTTTTTTTAGGGTTGGGTAACGGGGGCGGTTCTCGATCCTGGTTGGACTTAGGTTGCCTATTATAAAAAGGCCCTGGTTTGGGTCATATCAGAGAGCCCCCTAGTATTATCTAGGGATGGGGAAGATCCTCATGCCCGTCTTCTACCTCGATCACGTTCACGACTTAAAACTCATCCCCTAGAGTCAAATCTCTCCTCGGATGATGGTTCTGTATATCTACCCTCATTAGATCTTGTCCTTTCCATCTACATGGAAAAAAGTGAAATTGAGTATTACATATTGTATGAAAGAATCTGCATGACAGACAAGGAAATAGGGAAAGTTTTGTAAATATATATTATAGACTCTTAACGATAGATAAGGACATCTACATACTAATTTTGTGAGACTTTACTAAACACATTGTTCTTATACAAATGAGACCAATAAACCTAGTTGTTTGGATAGCTATTTGTCATGACCTAAAAACTAATGGTCATGATGACATTTGTCATGACGATTCTTGATAATAAGGCCTTTCACACAAATTAATATATAAGGAAAAAATAACCCAAGCCCCAAGGTAAGGCATCTAGAATAAAGTAGAACCACACAATTTCAGTGAAAGCAAAAATACATTGCAACAATACCATAAAACTCTCAAAATATGGTGTCATAGTGTAAGAACTATCTAATAGAACTCGAGGTCAAAATATACATAGAATATAAAAAAAGAAACAAAGTTTTTCTCTGAATACAAAATAAGACATAGTCTAGATAAAAAAATGTAGAAGCTCAACTCCTAATGTACAGATCAACTTCTACCTCGAATAGACTCCATGTACCGCTTGAATTAGCTGTCATATAGTGCACTCAAAGCTAGATCTCCTCTAAAAGGGTGCACTAGGGATGAGTACGGTCCACTTGTACTCAGTATGTATTATAGTCTAACTGAGCAAAGTAGAAAATAAAACACATGAAATATGCACTATGGGCACATTACCTGCAATCAAAAAAATACTCCAAATGATAGCCCACACAGTTTCCAATAATAGTTCTACAATATACATATATACTAAAAATACAAGTACAAGAAAGATACACAAAAACAAAATATCAAATCAAGAACATAAAAGAGGAAAAAATAGATAGATATCACATCAAAAATTAAAGTACAACACAAAATATACACAATAAATAAAATACAATAAAGTTGATGATGATGATGTGATGCCCGAGGTTATAGAACAATCTCTATATACATGTATCGAGATATGCTTCCAGAAAGGACACTAGGTTTAGAAAATCATATACAATACAATATCTAATATAAAAGACAATGTCAAATATACAATACCAATACCCATAGCTCCTCTCCGGCACATCCATCAGTAGACGATTTTTAAAGATGTTACATTTTTTGTTAGAAAAAAGCCATTTTTAATAGTATTTCCATGATGTTACCAATGTTTCATGAATGTATATTATAAGAGGATGTAATGTTAAAAAACAACTAGAATGAGAATTTAAAAACCCAACCAATATACCAACCATGTGATCCAAAATTCCCTCAATATTCTAACCATCCACGAATCCAATATAATCCATATGCTAATTGAGTAAGAATACACAATGTTGTGCCATTGATACCACACAAACTCCAATTTAGACTCTTTATCAGAAAAATAGAACTAAATATACATACATAAGTCTAACAACATCATATATGACCCCCACAAGATCAAACATTGAAAATTATTTTTCAAAACCACCAAATAACAACAATATAAGCCCCCACATGGGCACAACAAAATAATATAGATATTTTCATGATCGGTTCCCACACCATCAACATGATTTTACACAAATATTAACTGTCCAATCCAATCTTAAGAAAGATAAGCCATAAAGTACCTCAAATGCAAAAAATTCATCCAAATAGGCTTCAACATGAAGCTTTCACTCACAAAACGATCCAAAATCAACTAAAACATACAAATAGAATCTATGCATCAAAACAAAGCCAATGATACCCATATTGCCTAATTCTTGAGTCGGGCTAAAAATGGACCTCCGAAATGAGCTTTTGAAAAAGAAAGGAAAACCAAAATTTTAGTATAAAAATATATTACCCAAGATTAAAGGAACTCATAGAATAAAAACCATGTGAAAACAAGATAAAATTGGGGCTTCAATGGAAAAACTATAAATTTTAGTCTTGCCGGGCCAAAATCCCCAAATTCCATTATCAAATCAAAGTTTTAACATGGTTTAAATAATGAGAACCGAAGAAAAATAATTGAAATTGGTAAGTGGATCTTACCCAAGATTAACAATGGAAGAGATCACCCAAAAACTCAAAACCCCAAGCTCCAAGTTTCAAAAATAGTGAAAAGCATGAAAATGGATGATATAACCCACCTAGGCATCGCTTAAGTAATTATCGGGTGTCTTAAGAGATCATCGCTTAAGTGAACAGGTGTCGTATATGAAATACCCACCAAGAATATGAGTTTCATGTAAGCGACCAAGCTTTCAAGCCAAGATGCTTAAACGACTAAAGTATCACTTAAGTAGTGCACTAACTGGAGTCTTAGAGTATTCCAAATCTCTGTGGACCCCTCAAGATTCACTATAATCCTAATAATGCAAAAAAACTATTCTACTAGAGTAAATTTAAGGCTTCAGACTCAATGGCGATATTCAACTTTTGAAAAAAAATGTCATTTTCACAAAGTTGACCCCCGAAATTAAATTTCATAATTTTTTGAATCGAGTGTCAAAAAAAGATATAAAAACCATGATACCAACACAAAATCAACATTTTAGATCTGCTGGCACATTTTATTTTGCCATCTGATCCAAAGATAAATAAATTTTGGTCGAAGACTACTATAAGGCCTTTCAAGCCACCAAAAATCACCAACTTGGACAAATCACACTAAAATGCATTGGTAACCATGAAAATCATCCCTCACCCTATAAATACAAAAAATCAACTTAAATGGGGGGAGGTAAAATGGTCAAATCACATAAAAGTGATCATTTCACAAAAAGCACCAAAAAATTAAGTTATTACAAATATAATAGGTATCTAGAAAATATACAATGGCAATATGGAGAAAGGAATATATAATAGTATTATAAGGAAGGGATTTGATATATAATAAGAATAAATAGACATGAAATGAATCAATGATAGTACTATATAGGCAGCTAAACTCGAAGGTACAAATCTAAGGGAGCTAGCCTAAAATCATGAGGATTATAACCAATGTGGAAGATAACTATAGCATAATTAGAGCATCTACCACAAAATAAGAATATTCATAGTATAGTACATTTTCTAGAATTTATAGAAAATAGATACTCATGATTGTATGGGAGTAAGACACGTAGTAGTGCTAGAGTCAGACTTGCTCTCAGGAAGGACTACCATATATTTCTCTCTACTGCATTTCCATATATAACTTGACAACAAATTAGAGTGTTTTGATTAAACAAATGGATAAATATCAACATGAGTGAGAGTAATACAAGTTTGGTGGGCTAAAATTTCTATTTATTAGGTCAAACGAAACACAAATGGTAGTGCTTTGACTAATCTTTAAATTATATGAGTAGGAGGTATACTTAGAAATCATTGAAGCCACTTGATATATAAATATTCAAGACACTTGGGATTTTTCATAGATAATGAGGCAGAATTATAGGTAGCCATTATATCCATCACATGGTGTATTCAACATGGCTACAGTAACGCAATATTTGAGATAGATTCAGAACTATTAGTTAAAAGGTTGAAAATTGATATTCATCATTGTTGGATTATTCATATATATATTGTGGAGGTTTAAAAACTAGTATTGTTACTAGATTTTTATAACTATTTTCATATTTATAATAAATCAATTTTACTATTGATATACTCTCTAAACACAGTCATAGGTTAATGCTATACAACACTATTACTTTGTTCAACACTATTTTGCAGATACTAAGGCCTATTTCAAAGTAGACATGTTTGAAGTGATTAACCTCTGAAGAAGGATAAAGAGAATAATCAAGATCCCACTATAGTTGAGATAATTACTCTGGCTCTGTGGTAATGCAACATAGATATCCCTTCATATTTAGTATAGTAACAGTTCATATGCCTAGTTATTTATGTATTAGGTACTACTTAATATGGAAAGTGGTTCACTAGCTATATTTCAACCTTATATTTTTAAGTTAAGGTTTTATGTCTCCCTCTCTTGTACTTCTTTGTTTGATAACTAAAATTAATTTTGTGAAGAAAATAGTCTAATATGATGATCTTATTATTAAAGAGGAAAAGAACTCAACAATGTACCTATAACATTAGGTATAAGTCCATAATTATTCTACCACAACTATTCAATAATATATAAACAATATAAACAATAGTATAGACTAAACAAACAATAACATAATTGGACCTCTATATGCCCAAAAGGTACAAACAACAAATATAACCTAACTAGCCCCCGATAAGACTATTAGGTACAAATAATAAATAATTAAACTGGTGATAGTTGATACATATAAATGAATGAATGAAAGGTAAAATGAAGGTGATACAATTTGAACCAAGTTCCATATACAAAAAAAGTATATACACCTCCTCCAACTCAAAATATCATAAAGGCAAGATCTACGACGACCATCCTTCTCTAATACTGTGACTCATCAGACAAAAGGACCCACAAAGGACTTAATATATATGTGTACACTACCTAGTACTGAACCAATACTTCCATAATCTGTATACAATCCACTTGATTCATACTGGGGGTAAGTAAGAGTATACTAAGTGATAGAAATCAAATTGAGACTAAAATAAGTAGAAATATTTGAAGTCCAATACACGAGATTAAATATTGCACTAAAATATTAGAATAGTATAGAATGGGTTAGGATTTTCCATTAACAAAATAAGTAAATAGTGATAGGTGAGTGAACAAAAAATGGACCAACATCTGCCTCGATTTGATCTCTTAAAGTAATAAATTTAGTTTTAAATATGATAAACCAATAATAAGAGTGGTATGGCTTCTATTTAAAAAAAGTTTTAATAAGAAAACAAGGAATAAATTCCTTTTTTGGAAAATAGTAGTTAAAATCAATTTTAGCTTTAATCATACCAATAAATAAGTATTAGCACGCGTAAATGTATGCATGGCATCACCAGTATCCAAACAATAAATATTTAATCTCTTATTTATATTATGAACTTCCAGGTCATTTCCTCAATATTCCTACTTTTATAGTATTTTGAGACTACCACAGTTGTTATAGGTCATTTATGTCTTTCTTGAACTATAGGTTTGGTAATCAGACAGTTATTTGGGTTTCTGGCTTAATTACCTATTTTAGATCTATAGTTGTTAAAGAATTGGTATCCAAATAAAAATCCTAGTAAATGACGTTGAATGGGAATTTCAACAATGCCATCAACTGTAGAACATTGATTTAGGCTAGGGAGATCCTTGGTTCTGGTTCCAAGACTTTCAGACTAGTTTTGTCTATTGGGTAGAATTTAGTTAAAGAAGAACTATGGGTAAGGGCCCTAAGTTTAATTGAAATAATCAAAGATGAAAGTTTCTATGGTTCTATTTATTTTGGAATATAAATTTTAATGGTGACATAGTTAGTTTGCATGTATGGCATTCAGAATGAATCACCAACACTAAATTATAGTATATTTGGACTTAGCAAAATCTGGTGTCTGATATCTAGTGTGACTACTAAAGTACTGAACATTCCTCTTTAGCTATATTTTGTTCAATTATATTGAGCTTCTTTAGAACTCAGGGCTATTTGGTTGAGGTCCACTTTAGCGGTGATGGTCCTCTTAAGTAGTGTCACTTAATCGACCAAGGTCCATTTTAGAAGCCTATTCATTTCTCTCAGCCACCATTTAAGCGGTCAATGGTCACTTTTGGGGTAAGGTCTAGTCTCTTAAGTTGACAAATAATCCTTTAGCGGTAACAAATAGTGTTAAAACTCCTTCTTTACTTATTTTCTCCCTCATTTCTTAACTTTTTCCTATGTTTTTGAAATATGGGACATGGGAAAGTGTGGGGAATCACCCACTGAAGCTAAGGTAAGTTAGACCAACACTCTTTGTTTATTTTCCATAACTTTTCCAATCAAATTCTATCCATTTTCATTGTAGATTCTTAGGATGTAGATCTTAAAATCCATAGAATTTAGGGCCTTATTTGTACCCCGATTTGTGCTTTATTTGTGCCTAACTTTTGAGCACACATTCCATTTCCATCGAAGGACCTTTTGACAGATTTAATTTTGGGTTTCATTTGTGGGCCGTGCGGGCCTATTCTTGACCTAATTTTGGCCCAAAGTATACTTTTCATTATAAGATATTGTATAGTATAGATTGCATGCTAAGTATGGATGATAAGACATGTTTATTACTTGTGTATCATGACATATCCTAAATAGGAAGTTTGGAGATAGAAAGGTGACCCGACCATTTGGATGATATACTAGTTATGGCTATAGAATCCTATCACCCTAGATTATAAACATGTTTATGATAACTCAATATCAAGGATCCTTTATCATACAAGTTACTATCTTACTTCGTGGCTTGGACCGTAGTTTCCCAATCTTTAGTTAGTATTACTCTAGTTATGCATATATGGTTGTGCTTGAGGTCGTGTTTACGATACCGGTTAAACTCGGGGTGAGTATTCTATCCTTAGAGAATATGTGATTCTAGTTTATGGACACTTAGGTGCTTACTGTTGTATTGTGTTGATACTAGTGATGGAAAGCATAATTTTAGGTGTATTCATTCTAACTTAGTGGTATGATTCCAACCAAACCATGATTTCATTATTGTTTTCTAAAATGGGATTTATTCTCACTTTTCACCTTTGAAAAAAATCTTTTATAATAGAAATCATACTACCTCTTTTAATGATTTTTGCACTATTAGAAATTAAGATGATGTTTTCAAAAATAGATGAAGATTGATCATGGTTCCTGGTTTATCCAATTTTTACCCCTAATAAGAGGGCTTTTAAGGTGTAGTTAATAATTTAAGTGGATCTTAGCACCGTTTTTCACACTAAGACCGACGAATGGTTAGAATGGACTAATACAATTCTTAAGGGTATTCTTCAAGCTTGTGTTATGAACTATGGAGGTTAGTGGGAGCAACACATACAATTTGTGAAGTTTACCTATAATAATAACTACTACTCGAGTATGGAGATAGAACCATTTGAGTCATTATATGGAAGAATTTTTCAATCTCAAATATTATGGTTTGAGACATTTGAGTTTAGGTCTCGTGGAACAAACTTTTGTTGGGATTTGTTGGATAGAGTCATGGTGATTTGGATAGGATGTAGGCATCTCAAAGTTGTCAAAAGTCTTGTGTAGTTTGTAGAATTTTTCCTTTACAATTTGGAGTTGGAGACCTTAAATTCCTTCGAGTATCTCTTACATAGGGTATGATTAGGTTTGAGAGGAAAGACAAGCTAAGGCCCAGATATATTGGATTTTTTGAGATCCTTTCAATAATTGGAGAGGTATCTTATAAGTTGGCCTTGCCCCAAGAATTTTTCATTGTTAATATTGTTTTTCATGATTCTATAATTTGGAGGTACATCCCTGATAACTAACACGTACTTCGATGGGAATTATTTCAGTTAGATGAAAGGTTGATCCTTATAAGGAATCCAGTTCACATATTAGCCTAGGATATCAGCCAGTTGTGGCCTATAGAGATTCCAGTAGTTAAGGTTCAATAGATACACCACCCAATAGATAAGGTAACTTGGGATATAAATAGTGATATGCAGGCCCAATATCCCCACTTGTTAGATATTTTAGGTATATCCAAGCCCTTTACTCTTACGGATAAAACTCCATTTAGTAATGGATGTTGTAATGACCCTCTAGGTCATTTTTGCATTTCCATAATTTTTTTTAGTTAGAGATTTACTATAGACGTATTAAGTTATTTTATACTTGTTGGAGCTGACAGTTCAGTTGTCGTGCAGTGGTTTTTAAAGACAATTTCCTATTATAAAGTTTTTGCTAGTAAGGATTGACTGTCGGGTGTAAAATTAAGGTTACCTACCTTGTATACAAATTTTGATATTTCCATCATCTTAAAAAAACTTATTTTAGGCTAGGGGACCTTTGGTTTGGGCCCCAAGGATTTCAAACTTAATTTGGGATATTGAGTGGATTTTTGTAAAAATGCCCCTTGGGTATGGGGCCCAATTTCATGATGGAAATTTTGATGCATCAATTGAGTTTGAACTATCAAATTTATAGGATATCATAGTTCATTTGCATTCATGGGATTCCAAATAAATCCTGAGGAGTTGGTAAAAACATTAAAAATCCAAGTTCAGTTGGTGTACGGACTAAGCTGGTTCAACTGCTGAAGCAAACCTTTGGTTTCTTAAGTGGTGGTTACTTTAGCATCCAAGTGGTCATTTTGGGAAAAAATGATCTCTCTTATATCACTATAGAAGATACCCTACCTCTTTGGTAGACATCACTTATACGATATATTATTTATTGAAGTAGAGGTGGGTCGTGGGTGAACATCTCTTAAGAGACCTTATGTATCTTCAGCACTGGTTGCCTATGTGGTCAAGTGATCACTTATGTTGTACCACAGGGCATTTATTACACCTTCCACCCATTTTTCTTTAATTTTCTCTAAGTCCAAAGATCATTAAAGCCCTTGAGAGTTTGGTGAATTAGGAGATAGACTCATGGGTGATCATGGTTTGTTGGTTATCTTGTAAAAGTCATTTTCTCATCCTTGTAAGTCTCCATCATGTTCTTGGTTTGATTCATTGATTTGTTCTTAAATCCCTAGTTCCTTAATGGGTTGAACTATGTATCATTTGAGCTCAAAATTTTCTCATTCATGATGATATGATCCTTAAGCATAGAGAGATGATTTAATGAATTTTCAAAGTATGGTTTCACAAGTGGGACCTATATAAATATTTTGACTCAATATTTAACCCAAAGTATACAAACAAAATTTAGTATCATCATCCTTGTATTAATATTATGATCACTATTTTGATAACATGACATTGTGTGAATGCTTCTCGAATGGGGAAATCTCCAATCTACCAAACTTAATTGAGCATTCTAAACATTCAGGTAAGATAGGTTTACTCTTCCCATATTAAGCTTCATTATTATATTGGTATGATATTATGCTACTGTAGGTTTGGGAAATACATGTTGGTTGTGTATTTAGTGAATCTTTATTATTTAACATTTAGCTAGTCGTATTTAGGCAGATTTGACATATCCACCTATTTCTTAGGTAGTATTTCTATCATAGGAATTAATGAGACTTATGTAGCACTTTTTAGTAGGATTTGGATCCTAAGTCTAGTTTGGGGTAGAAATATCCTTAAGCTGTACTTCTAAGGTTAGAAATGGGCCCCTTGAGCCAACCTTAGGCAAAGATTATATTAGATCCTTGTAAACTTTATAGTCTTTTATACGTCATCCTATTTATATTCTTGAGCTTGAGAAGGATTTAGATATATTTTCACTTGTTCTAAGTTTGTACTTGGGAGATATTATGACCGTTTCAAGTTTGAAAAATTATTATATTAAGAACAATTAAAGTTTGGCAAATTATGATAATAAGGATGGTTTAAGTGCAACATCTATGATTATATTACTTTTAGTTTGATTTCGGTTTCACAATATTATCTTTTTTAAGTCCGACATGGGAGATACTATTTTTTATTTGAGTTGGACATTAAGAGGTTTCTTATGATGGTTATCGATCTAATTTATGTTCTTCTTTTAGGTATGAGAGGATCCACAATAACAATTTTAAGATTTGGATTGCTGGGATATTTATTTTCATTACTCTTTCTTGATTATATCCAGTGGGATTACGAGGGCCCACATGGATTACTTACTCTTGTTAAATCTTTTGGGGTTATGGGTACCCAGTTATGAGTTCTGTTGCTATTAATTTTTTGGTTATTTATTCTAGTATTTGGAGCATTATTCTAAGTTTTCCTTTTTTCTTTACATAATTTACTATCTTACATATTATTGTATTTATATTATTATTTAGCTCAGTCAGCCAATGATACCTATTAATACTCATTGATTTAGTACTCATACTATACTTCTGCATCTTTTAATGATAAAGATCTAAGTACTTGTTGCAGCCATTGGCGTTATATTAGTGTTGGTCGAAGTGCAGAGATAGGGTGAACTTTTGGATCAGGAGATGACTTTCTCTCCTTCTTCAATTTTGGATGGTCTTTCTATTTGAGACTACTTTATATTTTATACTTATAGTAATCTTATTCTTTTAATAGAGGCTCTTGTAACAACCATACTAGGTCATGGGATCTCTTACTCTATTCCTTATTTACCGTTAGATATGGTATTATTCTTAAATATTATGACTTGTTAGCTAATTACTTACACAATTCTTGTACTTATCCTATTTCTTGCTAATCGCCTCATTACTTATTTTTTTGGTCTATGGTTTGGCTTTCCTACTGATGGGTCAAAGTAGATGCCATCATGATGTCTGAAATTAGGTTGTGATATTCTCTGAGTTTCTAGAGTTTTGATTATCACTAGTTCTACTTGCATTCTTGGTAAATGATTAGTTATGCCATTATGCATTTCGCCCTTCAACAAATATGGAGTAGATTGTTTGTGTCCTTAGCCGGTGGTTTTCAACAATTGTTATTTTATTTTTTGGAAATATTTTGGTTTCATCTCTTGTAGAAACTATTGGGGATATGCCTATTTTATAGTAGTAAGGTCGATTTAGATATTTAGCTATAGTTTAGATTTGAAGTCTCAAGCTTTAGATTTTGACTCTTGTGAATAACAACTTGGAAGTTGTGATAAAATTTAGAGTTTGATGCTTACTCTTCTACATGATGAGTTTTGATAGTCAGGATTGAGTAGTTCAACATTTGTTGAAGTAATAGTTTTGGATTACGTAACTTGGTTTCAACCTTTGTTTCAAGTTTGACTTTGTTGGGATTTGATTTATAGGATGGGTAAGCCAAGTCTTACTCTAATATTTAGTCTTCTTTAGTTTAAACAAATTGTGGTTGATAGAAGATCGGATGATAGCTCAATGCCACATGATGATGGTTTCTTCTACTTTTGACCTCAAGTTCAATCCTCGTCAGATATTTTTAATACCTACTCAGTAGAAGAATTTTACTCAACTTGGACTTAGTATGGTTTGATTCTCAATTAGTGGGACACTGTGGAGAAGATCATTCAGTTTTGAGTATTTCTATTTTAGACTCCTGACTATCAGATTTGAGGGTCTTCTAGATCAGTTAGCAGCTATGGCATATATTGTAGACTCTGTTCATCACTATTTGTTTAACCAAGTAGAGCCTTATGGGCTTATCCTTATGCTTACCATTATTGATCTATAGTGGATAAGCTCCTTCCCTTTGAGGATAACATGATGGGATTGTGTGGACATGACTCAAATGAAATTTTATGTGGTTTGGTGTAGATAGAAGGTTTGGAAAGAAAATTAATGATATATTTAGATATTGGAGTTGGTATCATTGTTCATCCTTGGATTGGTTAAGTTTCCACTGGGTTTTGGTTGTACTAGTATGATATCAATGTATTGTGGATTATGATTGCATGAATAATTCATTCTTGGTTTTGTTAGAGGCTCGTTAGTTATTGAGGTTGAGTCTTTAGTGATTTGGAAAAGGAAGTAAGAATGTTGGTTTAAAAAGGGATGACTTTGGTGAAATACCTTGAAACTGTTATTTCTCCCTAAAGGTTATTTGGAAAGCCATGCTTGGGGTATGCAAGCCTAGTACCATATCCTTTCAAGTTTTCAGACTCTTTCTATCTGTTGACTTTTGCGGACGAAGGTCTCCTTTAGTAGTGGATATTGTAATTACCCTCTAATTTTTTTAATTTTTTGAGTTTCAACCTTTTTGAGCCTTTCGACAATGGCTATAGGTAATTTGTGACTTGCTAGAACTACCGATTCGGCTATTAGGCAGTTTGTGTGGTGTTTAGCCTCATTTTCCTATCTTAGAGCTATCATTGTTAAGGAATTAGTCTCTTACGAAAACTCTTAGTAATTACCTAGGATGAGGATTCTGACAGTACCATCAGCTCAAAAACAATGATTTTAGGCTAGGAGGACCCTTATATCAAGTCCTGAGGCTTCCAAACTAATTTTGGGTTATTGGATTAATTTAGTTAAAATGGAACTACGGGTGAGGGGACAATATTCAATAAAAATGATCTTAGATGAAAGTTTTAACAGTTCCGTTGGGTAAAAAATAAATAATTTAGTATGATAGCATAATTTTCTACGTGCAAGGGGTTTCAAACGAATCCCAAGCACCTGGCCAAACTCAATTATGACTTAGAAAAATTTAGTGTCTGATATTAGGTGTGACAATCAAAGTGGTCAAAGTGTTGCTTTAGCTGTGTTACTTTAGCAAACTAGAGAAACTTTAGCAGCCTTTGATATTTGGATGAGGACGCCAAGGTTCGATTTAGTGGCCTTTTCCTTTTCCTCGACCACTACTTAAGTGGTCAACGGTCGCTGAAGCGGCCAAATGACTGCTTTAGTAGCAACTACTGGTGTTATAACACCTTCTTCACCTATTTTTTCCCTTATTTCTTGACCCTTTTTTTCTCTAATTTTAGAGTATTGGACATGGGAAATTAAGGGGGATCATCCATTAAAGCTTAGGTAAGTTAGCCCAACACTCCTTCTTTATTTCCCAATAAATTTGTTGTCAAATTCCATCTTTTTTCTTTGAAAATTCTTAGAATTTATGTATCAAAATACTTAGAATATAAGGGCTGATTTGGTCCCTGATTTATACTCCATTTGCACATACCTTTTGAGCACACATTCCTCGTCCTTCGAGAAATCTTATGAAAGATTCAATTTTTTATTTCATTTGTATGCCCCAAGAGCCTGTTCTTGACCTAATTCTTGGATTGGAGTTTTAAATATCAATATGGGTAACATTTTACTCCTAGTGACATGTAGATTATTATTTAAATAGTACGATGGTGTTTTGGGATCATGGATTAAAGATGAGTGACTCGTGGACAATTCAAGAATTTTAGCTCAACATCTAGGTAGGATTAGGTCTACTTTTCATCATGAGATGGTGTATAGTATAGATTTCATGCTAGGTAAGAAAGATAGGACATATTTATGATTAGTGTATCTTGGATTAGCCTAATTAGGGACCTCGGGGATTAAAAGGTGACCTGACCGTTGGATGAAATATTTGTTGTTGCTATAGAATTCTATCACCTTAGATTATAAGCATGTTAACCATAGCTTAATATTAAGGATACTTTAACATAAGAGTGACTATCTAACTTAGTGACTTGTGCCATAGCTTTTTAAAGTATAGTGCTATTACAATGCTAGTTATGCATATATTGTTGGGCCCGAGGTAGTGGTTACAATACCAGTTAAACTCCAGGTGAGTATTCTACCATTAGAGAGGTCTTGGTTTTAGTTTATGGATGGTTAGACTCTTATTATTGTATTGTTTGGATACTGGTGATCATATGCATACTTTTAGGTGCATCTATGCTCACTTAGTGGTACGATTCCAACAAAACCATGATTTTATTATTATTTTCTACTAAGGGATTTATTCCAACTTTTCACCTATGTAACAGATCATTTTATAATGGGAATCATACCATTATTTTTAATCATTTATGAGGTTTTGGAACTATAGATGATGTTTTGGAAATTAGACTGAGATTGATCTCGGTCTGTCATTTATACTCTCTTTTACCACTATATTAACATTGATTGAGAAAAAGATTCTGACCCTTCCTGCTCTATTTTGTTTTTGCAGTCATAGAGTGTATCTGGGGTAGCAAATTTATAGACTTACACTTTTTTACTCATGATTTGAGTATGTGCACTTATGATATATACACATCTCTTTGGTGATGTTCAAAGTAAATAGATGATGATGATTATTGGAAGTCCTGGATAAGGGCCAGGCAGTGTATATAGATATTTTGAAATCCTATAGGGGCCCCTTTTTCCATGAGCCACAGACTCGCAGAAGATTGGTTGTTGTAGGTCCAATTATTTCCAACTATTGAGTTAGAATAGATGTATACACTTGGTACATTATGTCACTCTAATCAATTATTGTTTACTATTGGTTTATGTTGCCCTCATTCATATGTATTTTCTATCACCAGAATAATTATTTGGTGCTTATATCTATTTTCCTTATGGGCGGTTGTATAGGTATAAGCTATCATTGCTATTTGTTGAGTGTTTGGTTAGACCTTTCAGACATATGGGGGCCCAATTAAAATATTTTTTGCCAAGACTAGCCGGTTACTTTATTGTTGTTATTATGGTTAGTTCGTGGCTGGTTGATTATGGAATGTTACCCAAGGTTATTGGTATGATGCTGATCACATTTATTTTTTTGGTAAATTACACTATTGATAGTTATCTCATGGTTAGAAATTATGGTAAGGGACCCTGATTATGTCGGTACTAGCTTTCCTACTCGGTTAGGATGTATTAAGATTAGGTTGCCTACATTAGGTTATTATCTTAAGTAATCATATGTGTATATATATGTGTGTTTTTGGGGAGGGGGGGAATAACCGTATATCCATCCCTTCCTTTTCTATTCGTATCGTATATTTATTATTGTTCTTGTATACTATTATATAACTTTATTTTGCTCTTGCTTTGTATATTGACTAGTGATATATGATATAATTTAGTTCCTGAATATTATTATGTGATATCTTACCCTTATCTCCCCTTTAGAATGATTAGGTTTAACTTCCTAGTTAATTTCATATAGTTTATTTTCCTTCTGTACATGTTATTTATGCTTTCATTATCTTTGTGGCTCAGTTGATCAAAGTTTCCTTAAAACCATGTTCTTAGTACACATACTTCACTTCTATAGCCATAGATCATAGTGGAAGTTCTCATTGTTGGTGTGTGAATCGTGTGGGTCAACTATTAATCAGACATTCAGGGTGAGTTCCTGGCTATCGTAGCATTTTTGCTCTCCCTCGCATTCATTAGACTGATCAAAATACAGTATTTAGAGACATCTTTGGATAGGCATTTATTCTGTATTCCTACCTTGCACTCCAATTATATTAGAAACTCCTGTAATAATTTCACCAGGTCATGGGGTTGCTTTATGTATATTAGTCTCGTTAGCATATTTATTATGCCCTTTTCTTTAATTTCTTTTTATAGGCCATTACTAGTTGTTCCAGATTCTGGGATGGCATGCATACTAGTGAGTTATAGTAGGTGTCATCATGACCTAAGAAATTGGGTCGTGACAAAGTTTCTATAAACTAAGCCACAACTCTTTCAAAGTATATATAATAACCTGGCATCCAACTGGACTCGTAACAAAGGCCATAGGCCCAAAAAATACAAGGTAAAAGTATATATGTATTAAACTCAAAAAGTTAAGGTAAACAAGGGAATCAAGCTATCAGAAGGTTTGAATCAAAGAATAACGCAAAGGAACTTAGTACTATAATAAATCTTATACTAGGGACTCCTAATACAGACTTAAGATAAAACAAGTATACTCAAGCTTAACTTAATCCTATAGCTATAGCGGTTATTCTAGGCTAAGGCTCAATTATAATTCTATTCTCAAATCCCATTAAATAGGTAAAATAAATATATAACTAGCTATAAACCTTCTCTAAAATCCCCATGTAGCATGCAATCTATACAATACACAATCTAATAAAGAAAAGTAGACCTTATCCCATCTAAAAGTTGAACCATAGTCCTGAACTATCCACAAAAAATATGTCTCCACTCCACAATTTCTGAATGATGTCATGCTATTAAAATAATAATCTACATATTAATATGAATACAAATAGACCTACTTTGCAATATATCTCTAAGCCAAAAATTGGCTCAAAAATAGGTATGTGGGGCTTATTAGGGAAATCCAAAAATTGAATTCATCACATGGTCTATCGAAGGACAAGTAATATGTGCAAGAAAATTGAGCACAAACTGAGATTCAATTATGTTTTCAAACAACCCCAAAAGAAAATAAAAACAAGGGGAATATCAAGAACTAAACCAAAATCAGTCTGAAACCTTACAAAGAAACTAAAGGAAAATGATCACCTCAATATTTTCAACTCAAAACCAGCTCTAGTCTGAAATTATCCCACCAAACTCGAGCTCTCACATGAAAAATGAAGGTTTTATACTTAGTACAATGGATGGAAATTGAGAAAATAGAATAGACAAACCATCATTTATGGAAACTTTAGAGCCTAAAGGACCACTTAAATGGTAACCGCTAATGTAGAGACATGGGCTCTTAAGAAACCCCTGACACAACAAGCTATCCACAACTAAGGAGGTCCTATGCTGCTTAAGCAGCTATCACAAAAGCATTCCTGAGATACTTAAGAAGTTATCAATGAAGCGGTCACAAGCCGTGAAAGCTGTTGCACTAGCAACATAGGTACCAATAAATTTTCTATGTCCCAATGGACTTCAATCGGGTTCTTGGAATCAGAACCCCGCACTTCCAAAGAAGCTATTCTACCCTACCATATTTGACATTCCAAAATCAATGGAACCTTAGAAATTCTAATTTAAGGTTATTTTGGCAAGATGTAGGTCTGACACCTAAGGTTTTTCTTTTCACCAAAACGAGCCTAGAAGCCTTGGAACCCCAACCAGGGTTCCCCTAGCATAATATCTATATTCTGAAGCTAGAGCTATTAGAATTCTCATTTGGGGAAATTAACCTAAATTATTTGACAAAGACTAATTTCTCAATTTGAAAAGCCCAAAAATAAGGAGGTGTTCTTAAAAACAAAAAAATTTGGCCGAGAATTGAACAAACAATCATATAAAGTCATAAATACCCTTTAGCAATTATAGGAAAGCACAAAATATAGAATATATGTGAAAATTGATAAAATTACCTAGAGGATCCTTGCAACATACACTACTAAAAGAACATTCGTCCTAAAGTAATCAATGGATAGAAAGAGCCTAAAATCTCAAATTAACATAGTATTAGGCCTACGTAACCTATAAGTTCCCTAGATAACCTCTAAACCTAATAACACTTTAATGGTATTTCTCTCAAGGTATCCTCTTGCACTGATTTTCATACTCTACCCTTCTAAATAACAATGAACTCTTGCTTCTAAATACAATGAACTCATACTCAAAAGCCAACTGGCATCCAATGAAACTTAGCTCAACTGAACCATGCAAGACCCAAATCAAATAATCCTAATATCATATTGATATATGCACAATGTGACACTTTACCATGTTATATAAAACCAAATACATGAACTATATAGCAGACCCAAACTCCAAATCTATCATCTTTTTTTTTCCTAACCCATTGTCTACTTTGAACTACATAAAATCCATCTAGCATCATATTAGCCCCATATAATAATCACTTCATAAATAACCTCAAAGGAATGAAATTTATGTATCAAAAATCTACCTAAACTATCATGTGAAAAATGTCTTATATGGTTCTACATAAATAGCCAAATAGTGGTGACTATTGTTTGCGATCTCTACCAAAGCCAAAAACGAGTCTGAATGACCCTCAAAACCAATGGTATGATTCTAAATCACAACCAATAAATACTATATTTTCTACTCTAAAATTCCTTACAAACTATGGATGAAACTATGTTATGCCCAATTCAAATATGCCTCTCCCATTGAGTAGACTTTTAAAGTCTACCAGGTCAGAAGTGGTAGAAAACAATACCTTGTGACAATGAACTATCCCTCTAATATCTATCAAAGTCAATTTCTCTAAGCTAAAAAAACTAAATGGTAGGTAATGAGTAGGCCAAGTCATCTTATCGGTAATTCCTCAATTAGATTAAACCTGAAAATGCAAACTACAATAAAGTTACATAATCTATAGCTATAAAATTTTCAATGAAACCAAACCACTCAACCATAATTTCCCAAACCAGTCCTGTAGATGAGCAAACATCAATACATAAAATCTATCACAACTCTCAGGTCAACTTCTAGAAGAGTCAAATCATAATGGGAGAAAATAAATCTCAGGAATTACAAATACCCAAACCAATCTCACCATCAAAAACTAAGAATATACCCAAAATGTTTGAAACTTAGATGTCACCAAAAAACACAATTACAATGACATAAAACCATGGAAAAATACACTAGCAATAAAATCTATATTTATTGATGGACACAACACACAAAGGTGTAATTAAGAACATATAGTGACTACTAATGTTACCCAAATTACCCCTCAAATAAAAGTATAAAGTTATTTTTGATCAAATATAGAACCCAACTAGGTTTGGGTTGATGCCACTAGGAATAGGCAGAAATATCCATCAAGTGTTTGTATAAGTAATAAGTAAATAAATTAGTGTTAAAGAGGGATTTTGTGAACTTCAAATACTAACAAGATGTTGATTTTGTTTGATTTTATAACCAATGTGAGAGAGGCACTAGGACAATGTTCCATATAACTTCATTACATTGTAAGTTTGTTGTACTAGTGATATCTCGTGGTGCTTGAAATGCGAAATTAATAGGTTTTACTCATATAAATTACTTCATTCCCTTATTAGATGATTATCTCTAATCCTGAGTTAATGTCTTATGAGATTTGTAATACAAATCCTTATCATTGATCCCATGTTAACTATCTTATTTACTGACATAACTTAATTAAATGGAGGTTGATAGATCTAAGTCTAGTTTTTAATTACCTTAGGCCATCCATTACACATTTTTTTGTTACGAGTAATGGTAAGGTCAGTCCTAACATTGGCTATCGTTAGAAATCAAACCAATAGAATCACAATAATTTCACAAACATTCTTGAGAAGAGCTTTTTACTCTAAACACTAATTTATTAATCCATAATAGTGCTCCTAACCATAGTTGTGATGTTTAGCTACTTATAATTACAAGCACAAAAGAAAAATTGTGGGAAGATATAATAATTATGAACTGACAAAACTGAAATAAAAACCACAAGTCTCACTTGAATTAAACCTTAAAATAAATGTTAATACTTCAATGAAAAATAATATACCTCAAATGTACTAAGAAAATATAAAATAATACAAAAAACCTAATAGAGTATTTATAGAAAATGGAAAAACCATCCTAAGCATAATGATATTTGCTAAGTCGGTTCGTCGAATGAAGGAAGGTACGATTGTGGCTAGATACCATGATTGTCATATGTGCTCATTGGTTGAAACTTTGATTTTTACATCTTTCAAATCTTCCCAAGAACAATGCTTAGTATGAGGTAGTGGTTTATTTCATGGTCGTAGAATATTTTTGTGCTTTCCACCTTTGACTTATACTATTTCTAAACATTTCTCTTATGATCTTTAGGGAGAGACTATAGTATCATCCCATTATCATGGGATACGCTCATCTTATCCTCTCCATTCATAACATCTACAATCCATGTTCCTATACTTTCTTCCTATGATCTATTTAATGATCGTAGCATCTATGTATGATTGTGGGTTGCATGTGTATGATATTTTTCTTTTTTCACTTCCTCAGGTTATTCCTACGATAGCATGTTATGACTATTGTAAGATAAAATGTTAGTGGTTAAGATCGTTAGATTCCCTTTAAGTAAACATTTTTGCAATTTACTTCTCCTTCTTGTTAGACTTACAAATACCATAAAAATACATTATACCCATAAAAATATGCCTTTAAATTCGGAATTTTCTTTTTTAACCATCAAAGGTGTCGTAATTCCATGAAACATCACCACCCTCAACATAGAATGGTTGCATGTCCTCAGGAAAGGAAAACAAAACTAAACTTAAGCACAACTGAAACAATGCTTAACCAATGGAAACCTAAGGGTAATACAACTGTCTTATTTATCAAAATCAATTTAAGAATACATGAATCAAAACAAAAGTTCAATCTCCTCTAAACATCATCAAAAACAGCATCTTGATGTGTACATAAACAACTTACCATGGAATATAGAATAAAGTGATGGCATTATATTATCAACGGACAACCTACATGCAAACCAATGCCACTACCTAAAAAAGCAGCAACTACGATGCAACCTCCTTTTCCTCAAAACAAATAAGTCCATAACACTCATAATTAATTAAGAATATTGGGGTAAGGAATGAATCTATGAACTCACACTCGCATAAAACTCCAAATAGTGTGCATTAAATATCATAGGCTTGCCTATATTTTCTATGCCTTAGTTTTTCATGCAAATCACTGTAGGAATTTTATTGTCTTGTAATTTTGGCTTTGGGACGGGTATGGTAGATATCGATAAAGTGACTAAATACTCCTTGTCAATATGCGACTTTTGGCTCCACTTCCCTTCTTTTATTATTTTCCCCTTTTTTTGACTTTTATGACCTCACGTGTGATTTTCATTTCACAACATCTTCTCTTTTTCTTTTTTTCCTCTCTTTCTTTTTCATTTTTCTTTTAAAACTCTTCTTCTCTACATTTCTTTTCCTTTTTTTCCTTTTCACACCAAACTGTACTCGAATTCAATTTTCACTTACTAACTCCTTTTTTCATACCAAATTTTTTACTACTCCTATGATATCCTCCCTCAACTTAGTTGTTTTTCTGAGTTGAGATGCAAAGTGTCAAAGTTAGATCAAGGTAATAATAAGGTTCATTATAAAATTATTAGAAAGGTGAATAATCTAGTTAAAGGGAAAGATCCATTTAGGCTCAATTTTGGGATCACTGGATATTATTTTCACTTAGTATGCTTTGTAGGATTATAGTGGACTATTAAAGAATGACCTATGATCCTTTACTAAATTAATATCATACAACTCTTTTGAGACTAAATGAGAAAGTTGTAGATTACACACACCTGCCGACTCGATGCGGGTATCACAACTCACATGTCTCAAGGTTACAGACATAGTTGCTACCTATTTGGTTCATGTATAGTTAGGGTATGGTTATTATATTTTTATTTCTTATGTAATGATGTGATCTACATTGGTCCTAGTTCATATTAGAATAAAACAAAACAAAAACATCACAAAATTTAGAAGGGTATCATTTAAACATTAAAACATAAACTACATGTTCTTTTTTGTTTTGACTATATTAAATTTTACTATTTCTCTCTTAGTTACACAAATAACAAAAATTAAACACCTAAAAATGTAAGTTCAAATTAGATATCATATCTGATGAAAAATATATGACAACAAAAACTCTCTGATGTGGTACACCCCTACCCCAAACATAGAAACAATGCAATGTCCCTAATACAAAAAAAAGTAAAACTATAGTAAGGACATACATGTGGAACACAAAATGCCTAACATACATTGATTAGCTAGGTTCATAGATGTAACCATTCCATTCTCTCAATCTCGAATAACCCTGGTAGTGTTCGTGGGACTTAAACCCAAGTCAGCATCGATGGCAGCTATAATGATCCTTTAGATTATTTTTTGTATTTTTACTTATTTTCACCATTTAGAATTTTTTTATAGCTGCCTCAATTCATTTATGACTTTCTGGGACTGACAGTTTGGTTACTAGGAAGTTTATTTGTCTTTTAGAGCAAATTACTTATTTTGATATCTTCGTTGGTTCAAATTAGCCACTAGATAAAAAAATAAGTCAAACAATCTTATATTCTAAATTTGATTATTCTAACAGCTCTAGAATGCTGATTTTAGGCTAGGTGGACCACTGGTTTAAGTCTCGAGGAACCCAAGCTCTTTTTAAGCTATTGGTTAGATGTTAAGAGAAATGACAAGTTGGTATGGGACCCATTTTTTAGCGGTACGACCATTTATAGAAATTTGACTGCTCCACTAAGTACGGAACATCAAATTTCATAGGGTAGTATAGTATATTTTCATATATAGGATTCCAGATGAATCTGGAGGGGTTGTTAGAGACTTGGAAATTTTCCAAGTCTTAGTTGTTGATGGTACATCCCATCCGCGATGCCCTTGATGTCTTAAGTGACCTTCCATCCACAACATATGTCTCATACATGATTACTAATTATTTTATAAGCAATAGGAATATTAGTAGTTGAAAGTATCTCATACACGATTCAATTATTGCATAAACGACATCTGTCCGTCTGGCAAGGTATTTCATAAGAGATAGTTGGATTGCATAAGCAGCACCTGTATACCTTAAAAGGGTATAAATACCCTCTTTATCCTATTTTTCACCATTACTCATACATTTCCAAGAAACTTAAACTACAAAAAGAGGGAAATCTTGGGTATAGCATTTACGGGTGATTTTAAGGCTTAGATAAAGATTAATTACACAATTCTCCTTCAAATTTGTTTTAATACTCCATTATTTTTATGGATAATTTCCCCGTTCTTATTGAAAATCCCTAAAATATTAGTGTCTTGATTTTATCATCATTATAGCACCCATTTTTATGGTAAATATTCCTTGAGCATAGGGGCATTGAGGTAGTTTTTGAAATACAATTTCCAAAATGAGCCCTATGTGGGATTTTATGTAATTTTGGACCCTAAGCACAAAAGTGCAATATCAGTATCATTGTTCTCAATTTGATGACTAGATTTTGATTTTGATAGCACAACACCTTGCAGAAGCTTTTAGAAAGGGAAAATAAGTGATTTAGCAAATTTTTTGTTCTTTGTTTGGAGCCCAGGGTAGGCTAGGCTTACCTTCTACATGGATTAATCAATTTAATTGTATGATTATGATATTATATTGGATATGGGGTGATATTTAGGTATTGGAAATATGAATGAGAGTATTTTGTAATTATCTATTAGGCTATCTTGAAATCGTAAACTTGCATTAGTTAGCATAGTTATTGATCACTTAGGTAGATTGAGCTTTGCGGTATTGTAATCATACTTCAGTTGATTTTCCATATTTAAACTTATTTTTGCTATTTGAGCTTCTCTATTTCTACCCCAAATCATTTATGACTCACTGGGATGGATGACTCAATTACCGGATAATTTGTTTTATTTTTAGAACCAATTCTCTATGCAGGAGTCTTTGTTGGTTCCAAATGGCCATTAGGAAAAAACATCCACAAAATAACCTCAGATTGAAAATCTAACTCTGCCAACACATCCAAAACATCAAATTTAGTGTGGTTACATATATCATTTGTGAAAATTAGATTTTGAATGCATCCCGATTCCTTGGCCAAAACATTGAATCAATTCTACGTTTTAGTCATCGGCAAGTGCAGTCTGATACAACAAATGCGGAAGGCCCTGGAGCGATCATAATGACCAAGATCGCAACACGCATGGATGAGTGATCACACCACCTGAGAGCCTGGGAATGGTCTTTAAAAGTTTAATTTTGACCGAGAATTGGCCATTTGCACTGTTGCCTTAAATCCCAAAACCCTAATAGAGAGTATAGACCATAGAGGGAGATGATATGGAGCCTGGATTACTTGCATAATCATGATTAGTGTGGAATATAAGGTATGGTTCCTTTAGTTTTAGTGTTGAATTCTTGATTTCTTGACCCAAAATCTCAAATGGCTTGAGGCTTGATTTTAGCCACAAATATAGGTGATTTTTACAAATTTCTTGAGGGATATAACTCCCTAATGGTATTTGAAGAGTGGGTTGGTCCTGGAAACTCATTTTTCATATGTCGGACTCACTTAGGGTTTTGATGTTGTTTTTGGACCCAAAAACAATTATGCAATATGGGTATTGTTAGACTCATATTGATGAGTAGATCATGGTTTTGTTAGTGTGATGGCATTTTGGAGACTGTGAAGTGTAGACGAGCATATGGTGTTTGATGTGAAGTTTTGTTATTCGTCTTTAAGGTAGGCCTATGTCTACTCCTCTTCATAGATGATGTGTGATATCTATTTCGTGTGAATTTGGATGTTAGGCTTGATTATGCATAGAGTACATTAGTCTTGATTATTGATACTTTTGGGATTAGATGAGAGTTTTGGACCTGTTAGATGAAATGAGTATAAGAATTTTGAATTCTAGTTCCTTCCCTTTCTAGTTTATATTAGTTGTAGCGTGGTTATGATGTAATTCTATGTTTGGGTTGTGGTTTTATCATTTGAAACAAGAGTTATAGATTTAACAATGTTGGACTAGTGTGGTAGTCTTGAAATTGTAACTTGGGTAGAGTAGACTTTAGTACCCTTGTTTTTAGTTAAAGCCCCTATCTTAAGCTTTAATATGGTATATTTGATATTTAAAAGTTAAACTAGATACCATAGCCTAGTTTGGGGCATGGTGTGCCTTATTATGGAAATTGAGGTTTAGAAGTGGGATCGTCCAGCCCAGTTAGATAGAGACTTGTCTTATCCTTATGGACATAGTTGTGGATGTTAGACATAGATGGGGATAGTAAACCTTTGTATAAGGTTTTTTCGTGACTTGGTAGATCATATTGATGTTCCCCGAATTATAGGTTTTGAGTTATGGCTCAGATACTCCTTGTGGAAGTGATATTGGGTATTTAGAGATGATATTCCCCTTAGATATGTTTTGTGGCCTTTAGAGATGCTACATCCTCTTAGACTTGATGTTTGGCCTATAGAGATGCTATTTCCTCTTAGACATGATGATTGGCCTATAGAGATGTCATTTTCTCTTAGACTTGATGATTGGCCAATAGAGATGCTATTTCCTCTTTGACTTGATGATTGGCCTATAGAGATGCCATTTCCTTTCAGACTTGATGATTCGCCTATAAAGATGCTATGTCCTCTTCGATATGATTTTTGTTCCTATACAAATTCTATCTCTTTTTGGGTTATGATTGTTGGGCCTAGAGAGAAGATATTCCTCTTAGATATGACAATTTCCCTAGAGAGGTAATATTCCTCAAAGTCATGATGTATCACTTACTGATATGTATATCCTACATGAAAGATTATTACGTGATTATATAAACACTTATTGATATTTTTCCTCCTAGATGTGAAATGCCTCTTATGTGAGAGATAATTACGTGCTTATTGATATCATGCCTCCTATATACGAGATTCCTCCTACATGTAAGATGACCAGAGATATGCTACGACTTATAAGTATGATTATTGATATGAGTTTCGGATAAGTAAAAGGGCCTAAGGCCATGACTAAATGGGCCTAAGGCCATGACTATGATGTTTTGATTATTCCAGATATATTATTGGGCCAAGGGCCGTGTCATGATAATGAATGGATATTTTAGATCTATTTATCATTTTGGATAAGATTACAACTTATCAAATCATATATGTGTTTTATACATACATCTCTTTGGTATGGGATAGAGAAAGGTACAATAATTTCTTTCGACCTTATTAATCAGATACTGGTGATGAAATGCATAGATTTGGTAGATTCATGATTATTCTATCAGTAGCATATGTGATTTTAGAGGAAATATGATCTTTTTATTGTTCTTCTTAATTAAGGGTAAAACTATGTGGGAGTTAGCTATCAATTAGGAGACTATAGCACTTGGTGACTAGGAATCAGATATTTTAGTTAATGAATCTTGCTTAGTAGAAATATAGTAGTTAGATATGGTGTTACGTGGCTAATGGTAATGTTGGGTTTAGCATAGGCGAAGATTAGTAATATTGATGCCTAAGTATATAATGTTGATGAGTTGTTAAATTAGGTGTTGTGTATTAACGAGGCTAGATAATAAGTGATATTGGTAATAAGAGGCGGCTGGGTAATAAAGATGAATAGTTGTTAAATGGTTGATTAATGAGTAGTTAAATAAGGATTATTTTTTTAGCGATGGTTAGTTAATGAATGATGTCGATTAATAAAAGATGGTTAGATGATAAGTGGTTATGTGTTGTCTAATAATGGTTAATGCTTATAGGATGATTAGTTGATAATGTGGAATGGTGGATAAATAGCGATTATGGTCTTGGGATGAACCTTGGCTAGATGTTAGATGTCGACTATATAATAAGTAATGGTTAGTTTATATCCCTTGAATAAGGATAATGTATAGACAAATAACTAAAGGTTATTGATGACTAGCGAACTAGTGGTTTCATTATAAATAACATTAGTTAGCTTATACTGAGTACTTTGGAAGTATTGTCTAGATAGATGCTTTGTTGTTATGAGATTATGTTCATGAGTTTATTAGTATTTGTTATTCATGATGTCTATTGTGTTGATATTGATACTTGGCAAGGCCGGAGGATATTGTGATAATATTGACACCCGACAGGGTCGGAGAATGCTATTGTTATATATTGATACTTGGAAAGTTCGAAGGATACAATAATGATATATTGATACCCGATGAGGTCGGAGGATACTGTGAAGATATATTGATAGCCAGCAAGGCCGGAGGTTGAATACAATGATAATGGTCATAATGATGACAATTATCGTTAGTTGTGAAATTGATTATGTATCTTGCATTCATTCCTGCATGGACATCACTTATCACTAGTCTGCACCTATGTCTATCACTCGGTATAAGATGGTTGCTTAGATATGGATGAAAAATATACTTTATGTTGTTTTATGATGATTAAACCTTCTGAGACTAGGGTAATGGGGGTACCCTTAGGCTCGATTATTATACTGTTATCTTGAGTAGCTGGTTATTTGTGTTGCTATTGATATTGGTATGATTAATATTATGGCTAACTTATGATAGATTGGCCATTGGTTTGGTATCGATATTTGAGGTATGTTTTTGACCTCTATAATCTTAGGATTGCCTTGTTATGCATGATTATATCATCTCTATCCACGTTGATTTGCAACCGTGAGTATGAAAGCCTTAAACACTAATAGTATTATAATGAGGTCTTAACATAAGAATGTGATGATGATCTAGGTTATGCTTTGATATGACCTCAGTTTTACATACAAATATATATATATGTATCTAGCTATATGAAGGTATGGTATGGTACTACCGTATATCCCTTCCTTTGTTGTTCATGTTGTATAGTCATTTCTTTGCCTAGTATATTATTATATATCTTTCTTTAGCTTTTTATTCATATATTTTCCTAGGATATACGGTATAGCATTGATGTATATTGAAAGTAGATGGAATAGGATTGTTGACAAAGATACTTCTTTAGTCTCATTATTTTAGACTTTTGGACATGACTATGATACTTGTTTCCTATTCTTTCATTCACTTGTTAAATGATTTCCAGACTCTTGGGTGTAGTTCCAATTTTGTTTATATGTTGTATATATCTGATTTTTCTTTGGAGCTCAATTTGCAGTTGCCTACTAAGCACCATTCATTCGGTACTCATACTATAATTTTGCAGCCTACAAACCATTGTAGGAGTTATCGCCATTGATATGTACATTTTCTGGAGCAGCCATGGTTCAAATACTTATAGTGAACTTCTGACGTTCAAAGTATTACTTATCTCTCTTATATATATTTAACTTGTCTCCACATTGTATTCGAAGATAAGGTATATCAGTGTAATCCTGATGTTGTTTCACTTTTGTACTCTTATTATATTTGGAAGCTCTTGTACTTATACCACTAGGTTTTGGGATTCTATTATATATTGATCTTTATTTAATTTATTTTTCATTCTTTTCCTTATAATATTGTGAAGTCAATTACAAGCCATTCTGGTCTTCAAATTGGATTGCCTACTAGTGGGTTATGGTAGGCGCCATTATGACTAAAGAAATTTGGTCGTGACAAATTGGTATAAGTGCCTAGGTTTTATTAGTTTGTTAGTACAAGAGCTAAGTGTTAGTAGAGTCCTGCGGATCGGTGTGGAGACGTCTGTAACCTATCTTTGGGTGGCTACAGTGATATTTTAGGAAATTCACTTCTTGAGTCATTATTTCCTGTCCGCATTCCTATGAGCCTCAAACACATTCTTTGACTCTATTCTGTCCCCTAAGGATGATGCGACCTTGTTGACAGATGTAGATGAGACTTCAACACACGTTCCTAGAGTTTCAACACAGAATCAGATTAGAGAGTTAAAAAGGGATATTGAAGATCTTTAGCAGGAGACAAAAAGGGTTTGGGCCAGCTTAGGCTCCAGTTGAGCCTGTGACTACTTCAAACTTTGAGGTTCCACAATAGAAAATCGAGTCATATTGTAGATTTCTCTCAGCCATTGATGACGTTTGATTTATCGAGTAGTTCTCATACTAGAGTTGAGTCTACTTTTGTTCATCACGGTTCTTTATGAGTTTTGAGTGAGAGATTGGATTTCTCGTTCGGTCTAGACATCTTTCCTATGCTAGATCCTTCTGAGCCAGACATAGATCCATGGATGTGTTCGAAGGCTAGTATTGTCACTTTGTTAGTCTTTGAAACACTTAATAGCAATTGAATCTTCCTTCCCTAATGTTGTCGATTATGAGAGGACCATAGAGAGCACAAGTATTGAGACTTGTGTAAATGACGGCAAGAGGAATGCCATCAATATAGTGCTATTGGTATTTTATAGTGGTGACGATCCCTCCAGTAGAGTTCAGCTTCAACTTTATACCATCATATCTATATAGAAAGTATTCCATACTATGAGTGGTTATCAGATTAGTCATGATGATCATAGAGGGGAGAGTCCCTATCAGACTTGCAGAATGTGGTATGGTTCTTCGGGCTATGGAGACCATTTTATATTAGGCGGGATAGTATCTCAAAGTTTTACTGGATCTTTATTTGATTATGACATGATGAGACACTGGTTATGAAAATTCCCCAGGTATGAAATAAATGATCAGCCAGAGTTAGAATGTATTCCCCGATATCCTAGAGTTCCTGAGACTTGTTGTGATTTTGTAAGTATGGGCATAATTTTGTGAATTTCTCTCATTGTTAGTTTGCCAGCCATTTGAGTTCAACTTTTTTTCCTGCTATGTTAGCTCTTCAAAAGTTTTCTACGACCATAGAGAGACCAACTACTAGTCTAGAAAGTGTCCCCAACATGGGATTTCCAGTCATTCATCTTAGCCTCATGATGTTGTGGCGTATTTAGTTATAGGTTGTGTGTTTATCACCTCTGTTGATGATTCAGTCGCTCGACCAGAGTTGGACCCATTAAGATTTATTTCCTTTCTAACTCCATCAGGCATGCGATTGCGGATGTCACCACAATTAGTGTATGTTTAGTTCCCACCTTTATCTCTTATTATGTGTATTGGGGTTTTCATACCCATTGGTGATTGTATGCCTTGATGAATTGATATTGATTATTATTTGCGTTGTTATTAAATTCATAATTATGCTACTACTCCATGGTTTATTTCTTTTAGTAGTGGATAGAGTAAATCTATATTGATGTTCGTCTCCTATGGGTGTGGATTGGGTTCTTGTCCCATTTATCATGGAACATTAGCCCTATTGTGGCCCTTGAGTTGTACATGTTATTGATATTTAGTTTTTGTATCACGTGTTCAGTAAGAATAATATTAATATTGTTGTTGCTATTTCTACCACTGGGTGAGGCTACTGATAATACTTGATATTATCACTTGATGTTGTTACTTAATGTTATTGATTGTTGCTGGGTAGATATATAGACTAGGTTATTGTAATTCCCCGAACTTTTCTAGATTAAATTCATTCCTAGAATGTTAAGGGATAGCTTCCAAAATGAATAATTGTAATACCCCAAACTTTCTTCAGGCCCAATTTTGTCTCTAGAAGATTAAGGGATGAATTTCAAAGTGAGTAATGTTTATATCATATAGAATTTTCCTAATTTTAACTTTTTATCGTGTGGGAAATTGAATTAGCTTTCCAACGATATAAGATTCGCCTAAATCCGTTAATCGAGCAAGAAGTTACCGCTAATTTAAGTTCTAGTCATAAAACACCGTCATTCTGGTGTTTAGCACATCGAGTAGAGTGCTTAATTAGCATTTTTCCAATTCCAATTGGACTCCACGATGGTGGTGCTTCGCGGAGGATCCCAATTTCCCTATAGTCAATTTCCAGTAGCCTAGCCCAATTGTGGCATGTAGCACTAAAGTTTCAGGTCCCAACCAGTGGGACAACGTGATGGCTCTACGTCGTGGTGACCCACAGATTCCCATTCGTCAATTTCCTGTGATCCACCACGATAGTGGCACGCCGAGGTGGCCCCTAAAATTGGGCTCCCCATTCAAATTTATCTTGCTTCGTTAAGAGATAAAAGAGGGGTATTTTTGTCAATTAACCTACCCCCAATCCACCCAATAACACAGAATCTATCACATAGCAAAGCATTTTATGCCCTAATCATCATTCTCTTCAAACAAAAATCCTAGTTCATCATACTTCTCCTCCAAGAAACTTAAGATTTCTCCGTCAATTCTCTAACTTAAGTCATGATTCTAAGCTCCAGTTCAAGAACTCCAAGAACCCTTATTCAAGAGTACAATTAGCATCTCGCAAGCAAGTTTATTTATTAAGTTCACAATCGAAGGTATGTGGGGTTTGAACAAGAACACTTGTTCCGTTCTTGTGCCTAAAAATTTTTTTTAAAAAAAGAAAAAACTCATTTTTAGTTATGAATTTCTAAATTTTAATATGACTTCCATGAAAGTTAAGTTTGGGTTTATACCCATGTTGATAATTGCATGATTTTGAGATTTTAAGTGATTTGTATAGTAAATTACACGTCTACTTTCGAATATTTATGTACATGATTATATTTTCTAGATTTTAAGTTTAATTAGGAACAATTGTGTTATAAAGCATGAACTTTATGGTGTTTTATATGAATTTGAAGCATGGGTTTAAAGCCCTAAGATTTAGTCTTGATATTTCAAGAATGATTATCATTTAAGTGTCCCATGAATGGCTATTTTCCTATTTTGATAAAGAAAGATGATCTTTTGAACAAAGTAAAGATCGGAATTCACATTATCTATGATTTAAGGCAAAGTGAAGCATAGTTAGCTTCCATTACACATACTAGTATTATTTAAAGTGGATTTCCTAAAGTTTTGAGCCTTAGTATGGGAGTAGTATTTAGCACCTAGTTAGGCTTGATTCCAAGGTTTCATGCCCCTGAACTACGAGCCACCATAGGACTATGATTCACCATAAGTAGGTTAAGGTAGTGGTCACTAAAGTTAAGGTTCTATTCCGATGGAAAGGATAGAGCATCTCTCCCCAAAGTGGGTAAGATGTTGGATTCTATGCCAGCTCACATGGTTTATGTTGGTTATAAGAAACTCCCAAGTCCCAAAATTCCATAATCTCATGACTTTAAGTCCCTAAGTTTAAAAAAAGTTCTCTATTCTCTTTACGATAAAAGTAAGAATTTGAAAGTTATTGTTTTAATATTCCTTTTTTCTTGCAAGCTTTGAGAACTAGAAGAGGATATGGATTTTAGAATTAAGTGTAATGACTCACGAAATTTACAGAGCATATTCAATATTCATGATTTACGAGATTTGTACTTCAGACTTATTCAAGCTATATGAGTCATTCATAGTTGCATGCATGGTTTTATAAAGAGTAATGATATTGCTTACTTAATGCATACACCCCTATATACTCAGTACATCCTCAAAGTATTGATCCACATATACGTCTGTGTGCTGCATTGTCTTTTAATGTAGGTTCAGGTGCTCAGTATCCGCAGCATGAGTAGTTCGAGCATATTTATCAACGTTCCCACAGTAGGGAGTCCTCATGATTCGAGTGTCTACTACTTTACACTTTCAGTTTTCTTTTAGTGTTTAGACTATCATTTTTCATTTTAGTTCGAGTTAGTTGGGGGTCTGTCCCAATGGCTCTCTTGTTCTCTTTTAGTAGTAAAGGCATGTTGGACTATTAGTTTGTTTAAAGAATTTTAGTATTTGTTTTTCAGATAGTATCTATCATTTTTTCATTTATTTTAGATATGATACAACAATTAGTCTTGCCTAGATTTTCTTAGAGTAGGTGTTAGATATAGTAGCAAGCTCAAAGGGTTAGCTTAGTGTTACATATTGCCTTAAGCACCGTATGACATCTCGAGATGAGATTTCAGGGAGTTACAAACTTGATATTAGAGCCTTAGGTTTAAGGAGTCCTAGGGAGTCAAACAAGCCACGTTACGTAGAGTCTTGATCATCGGTGTGAAGCGTGCCATATTTATGAGCAATACACTACGGGATGTTTTAGGAAAAGTTATCTCTTTATTTCAGAATCTATTGTGCCTACTACTGTCTATATCTGTTATTGACTCATGCTCTTTTATGACATAAAATGCCTCCCCGAAGAGCTAATTCTTGTAGGAATGACAATCAGCGACCCCAACCTGCCAATCCCCTAAATTAGAATGTGTCTCGTACCGAATTCTGGGTTGCATTTCAGACATTAGCCCAATCGGTGACTGCTACTATGCAAGCACATAATTAGGTTGTTGCTCTATGTAAGTAATAGGGTGATGTAGCCGTAGTAAGGCTTAATGTTTTTATGAGGAAGAACCCTGCAAAATTCTTTGGGTCAAAGAAATGTGAGGACCCACAGTTGTATCTAGATGAAGTGAAGAAGATCACCTAAGTCATGCATGTAACTGAAAAAGAGAGTGTGGAACTGGTCTCGTATCGTTTGAAAGATATTTCTTATGACTGGGTTGTAATATGGAGGAAGGATAAAAGGGAGAACGCAAATCCTATAACTTGGATGGTGTTCCAGGATGCATTCTTAGATAAATTCTTCCCACTTGAGACAAGGGAAATGAAGATAGAAGAGTTCATGAACCTAAGGTATGGCTCCATGACAGTAAAGGAGTATTGTCTCAAGTTCAACCAGTTAGATAAGTATGCTCCTGACTGGATAGATGATGCCATATCTAGTATGAGTAAGTTTGTGACCGGTGTGTCTGGCTTGGTGATGAAGAAGTACAGGACTACTATGCTCAATAGGGATATGGATCTCTCTAAACTGATGATGCATGCTTAGCAGATTAAGGCTAAAAAGATAAAGGAGAGAGATAGAGTAAGAGAAAATAAAAGGGCTAGATTTGAGCAGTTTGACTATGGTGAGACTAGATTCCATAGAGCAAACCGGCCGGAGTTTTAGAATCGTTCATCTATGCCAGCTCCTTTATCAGCCAGTGCTCCCACACTCAGAAATAGGCATGAGCAAGGGAATAAGTCTTCTATGTCTAAATCCTAACATAGTTTTAGTAACAGGCCCAGCTATCCCACATGTGCTAAGTTTGGTAGGACCCATCCTGACGAGCGTTTGGCCGAACAGAGGGGTTATTTTGGTTAAGTCAAGTTGGGGTATAAACTTAGAGAGTGTCTGCATGCTAGACAGGGGATCCGAGATGTTCTTCCTCTTACTCAGGCTACCAGAGCACCAGCTCCTTTAGCCCATCCAGCTCCTACTCAGAGCATTTTATCTAGTACTGCTGGCGTTCAGCACCAGAATCAATTCTATACTTTACCATCCCTCCAGGAGCAGGAGGATTCACCAGATGTTATTATTGGTATGCTTTGTGTCTTTCATTTTGATATGTATGTACTATTGGACCCTGGATCAATTTTTTCTTATGTGACACTGTTGGTTATTATGAACTTTGAGATAAACTGTAAAAAGATCCCTGAGCCCATTCTTGTTTCTACCCTAGTAGGAGAGTCAGTTCTTGCTACGCAAGTGTATAAGAGGTGTCCTATTATTGTTCTTCATAAGGTCATAGTCTCTGACTTGATAGAGTTAAATATGGTCGATTTTGATCTTATTCTGGGTATGGATTGGCTTCATTATTGTTATGCATCCATAGACTGTCGCACTCGTGTAGTAAAATTTTAATTTCCAGATGAGCCAATTTTTGAGTGGTTTGGAAATTCTGTATCTCCCAAGAGTAATTTCATATCCTATCTTAAATCCACAAAGATAATATTCAAAGGTTGTATCTATCATCTAGTTTGATTTAAAGACACTAAGTCTGAGACTCCAACTATTCAGTCTGTCAGCATAATTAATGAGTTTCCTGATGTTTTTCTGAAGGATCTCCCAGGGGTACCTCCTGATAGAGAGATAGAATTTGGGATTGAACTTCTCCCTGATACACAACCTATTTCCATTCCTCCATACCATACGGCACCTGCAGAACTTAAGGAGTTGAAAGAGCAACTCAAAGATCTTCTAGATAAAGGTTTCATAAGGCCTAGAATTTCTCCTTGGGGCCCACCCGTCCTGTTCATGCTAAAGAAAGATGGTTCTTTGCGTATGTGCATTGAATATCATCAGCTTAATAAGGTCACAGTCAAGAATAAGTATCCTCTTCCAAGAATTGATGATTTGTTTGATCAATTGCAGGGTGCCAGTTATTTCTCAAAGATAAACCTTAGATCCGACTATCATCAGCTTAAAGTTAGGGAATTTAATATTTCGACGATAGCCTTCCAAACCCATTATGGTCATTTTGAGTTTCTAATCATATCTTTCGGGCTAACCAATGCTTCGGCAGCTTTCATGGACCTAATGAATCGTGTCACTACCACAAATTACCTCTATTGGAATGAAACTTTTTTCAATGGTTTCAAAAGCATTGCAATAGAGGACCTATTTCCATGGTTCCAACCACTGCAAATTTTTTTTTCTAATAGAGCAATTTGATACTATAACCATTGCCATTGTTTAAAAACCATTGCAATAGTGTGTTTTATCACAACGGTTACCTGAGCCATTGCCATAAAATCAGATGTGGCAACACTTTATTGGAGAAAAAAAGCTATTTCAACATTTATTTATTCCCACCATAAAAAATTTCACCAATTTCGCCAAAAATAAACTCTACTTTTCCATATAACCTTCTAAGATGCCACTGTAGGAATTGCTTGTTCTTCTAAATTCATCAAGACCAAAAATTAAAGCTGCTCCAAATTCTAATTTTTGGTTGTTGATTTTGCATCTTCATCTCACTGCTCCGACTGCTCAGAAAATATCATACACCATTAACAATTTATCGAAGTTGTTCATTTTTGTGTCTTCATCTCACTACTCCGATGTCTTTATAAGCTGCTTTGACATCTTAATTCCCTTCCCATCTAGAAACACTTTAAGAAGTCGATCTTAATTTGTTGAAGCTGCTCTGACTTCAGCTCCGACAACCACTTTAATTTACGAGAAAAATTGAGGTTTTCTTCTTTAATTTGATGATTTTAAGGTTAGTTAATTCTTCTAATTGATGATTTTAATCTAATTTGTTGAGTTTTTAGTTTGGGGTTTTCTTCTCCTTTACTTTGATTGCTGACCTAACATTTCGGGATGTGTTTAATTTGGTTTTTTTTTCAGGTGCTACCTTTTCTAGGTCGATAACCCATTTCCTTGTGCTAAATATAAATTTGGGTGTTATTTTGGGTCTACCTTGTTTCACTTCTATTGTTGTAGATTTTAGGTGCTACAAATCCTTTTCCATTCAATTTTGGTTGTTTAACTTACCAAATCAAAGTTTTATTATGTTCTATTGGTCCTTTCTTGGTTTTAAAGTCAATTGCTTGTATTTAGTCATAGTTCTGGAAGTGGCATTTAGTTAACTAAATGTATCATTATGTCTTGTTGGTCCTTGTATCATTATGTAAAAATGGACATAGTTCTGGAAGTGGCATTTAGTTAACTAAATGTATCAATATGTTCCCTTCTAGTTTTACTGCTAGCTTATAGGTAAAAACCATGATTTGACAACAAGAACTTTGTTTTACAATGATAAAATATGTATCTTTAAAATTCTTCACATTTGCATGGAATTGAAATGAATTAAAAGAGAAAAGTGAAATTGGCTCAATTATAAAAGTAAAGCATTTGGTTCTTTTTTGTGTAATAATTGAGAGTTGATTCTTAAAGGAACCAATTTGGTTCCCTAATAATGAAACCACTCAAAGATTCTATACTTTTGGTTTATATTCATACTTCTGGTTCTAATTCTCTTATGAGTTTATGACTTCAGAAATAATCATTATAAGCACTGGGAAGTTAGGTAATATGTGCAAAAATTACTACAACAACAACATACTTAAGAGTGTGCGCAGTCCTTACCTCTACCTCAGAGGTAGAGAGGTTGTTTCTGATAGACCCCCAGTTCAAGAAAAAGTCCAAATCAGCCCCAAAAATTAGTTACTAGAGTGAAAAAATTGGACAAAATTTAGCATTGTTAGAGTTTGTGTACGGTCGTCATCTTCATGTTCATCATGCTCTCATTCTTCTTCCACCACAACTCTCTTCCTTCCTCCTTTCAAGGTATATCCATCACTTTCCTTATTACTCTATTTCCGTTTGTGTACGATCGGATTTTGACTTTTTCATTAGCTTTACCATGTGCAGATTTTGGGCTTTTTGGGAACTCGAGTAAAGCGTAATCCATCATCCTGCTATATTTATAGAGATTCACAACATCATAGTGTGTTTTTTGTTTCCTTTTATCTTCATCAATACTATTTCATTAATTTGAAATTAAAATTTAAATTTATTTTAGTTAGAAATCTAATGATATGATGCCTGTTTTGCTTATGCTGTCGGTTGTAGTTTGAAATTGGGTTTAATCGTCGATAAAAGATATGGCTAATAATTGAAATAATTAATAAAAATTGTTATTTTGTTTAAATATAATACTTGGCTTGTACCTAAAGATATTGGGGAAGAATCATAGAACTGACCATGATGTTGACAATAATGCTTCATCACATAAATGCAGAGCTAAGAGTGATACTGAATCTCTATCTAGAGATTATAATGAGTAGCGAAAGATTTCCACTTTAGGTAAAAAGTTAACTATCATATAATATTTAAAGGTTACAATCTATGATATTTCTCTTTGGGGGACCTAAAGCATTAGTTGAATGCACTTATACCATTTTATTGGTGACCATTAGTTCAAATTCGAGTGTTACCCTCAGGAATATAAGAGAGTTGGAAGCCTGCAAAAATGATGGTCAAAAGGTTTGTGTGGTATGTCTTAATGTTGTTTGAAATCTTAACTAGTATAAAGGATGTATAGTTGTTGTGTAAGATTAAACGTGTTGGGCTGATTTTATTACATACTTGTGATATTATTGACATAGGGCTTTTTGAAATAAATGGAAGGTCCTTTTTGTTTTTTATGATCCTTGTCATCTTCCAAATAATACTGGATGGCCACTTCAAAATTATCTTGCCTATATTTATTCAAGGTGGGACCTTGGAAAGATTCACTTTTTATGCTACCATGAGAATCGTTGTATTGTAGATCTAGGATTGTCACTTGTTGGAGAAGCTGAAATATCTCCTTCACAAGGTAAATCTATTGGTAATAGGTTTTGGTTTCTGATTTATGTGTAACTTTATAAATTGTGCAAGTTTCTGATTACAAACTTCTTCGACTTCTGAGTTCCAAATAAATGTGTAGATTACCTATTTTTCACTAGTAGGAACACTGAAATGTGTATCACTTGGATACCATAGTTTCTTAAGGTTAAATATATAATATTGGATAATACTTTAATGTGCAGATGATGCAAGAGAAAGACCAGTAGTGGATACACAGTGATATCAATGAAGTTTACTTCATGTAAATATGTCCAGTTGGATTCTATGATATTTTAAACAGAAGAAAATGACTGATAGCTCTTTCTATTTCTTATTATGTTTCAATACATTATTCATCTATGTTTAAGGGTCTATGTCCTTTTAGCAGCCAACTTCTTCATGACTTAATTTCTTATTTTTTTTATAATTGTTTCCACAGATCTCTAACTTCTAACAGCTTCACTGGACCAATTCCACCATCAATTGACAATTTATCTAAGTTGTCATGGCTTGATCTGAGTGATAATAAAATTTCTAGGACTATTCCAATCTCACACGATTCAGCACTTAGTTTGGATTTGCTAGTCGATACCAAACACTTGTATGTTGTCTCTCTATAAAATGTAATTCTTCCATTATAGTCTTTTCTCTTCTGCAGTAGTTGTATAAAGTTTTATCTATTTCTTGTAGTCATTTGTCAAAAAATCAGCTCTCTGGCCCAATCCAACCTCAACTCTTTAGTCCAGACATGAACCTGATACATGTGTGAGTATGTAGGAAAGTTAAGTGTATATTTTCATTTTAAAACCCATATATCAAATTAACTTAGTTTACTTTGGTTTGTTAAATCTTTTGAGGAATAAATACATAATGGCCTTCTATTACTTCCAAGCTGTATAGAATGTTTTAAGAAAGTATTTTTTTGTTAGAAGAGAACAATATATTTAATGCATTTTCTATGTTGATGGAGTATTCAAAGTGATTTTTCGACTAAAGACCTGAAGAATAGAGACTTGATGCTGAAGAAATTACGTTGATTCATAAGAAGCAGCCATGCCACAAGTCATTTTTATCTTAATTCTAATGATACTTGGCTTTCTATTGATCAAGATTTTAGATCACAACCGACGGGTGAAATTCCAAAGTCAAGTCTACATAATTTAGAAATTTTGTGAGTTCCTAGTGTTGTCAGAAATATTCGTTCATGTACTTTCTACCCTAAAGTTATGCTCAATATCGTAAATATCATGTCATGGCCACAACCGACTGGACTGGAACTCTCTTAGTGGATCTGTGTCTTCCAAGCTCAAAAATCTTACAAGTCTCAATGAGCTGTAAGCACTCAGTAGAGGATATGCCTAATCAATTTTTGTTGATCCTTTGATGTAAAAGTAGAATGCTATTGGTATTTTATTTTGAAATAAGTCTTCTCTGTTTTGTTTTAGGTACTTATCCAATAATATTCTCAATTGATCATTTCCGGACCTTACAGGGATGGACTTGCTAACCTATGTGTAAGTTGGTGTTTAGGTATTGTAACTATGAAATGTGTACTAATGCTTGTAGAAATTATGTAGACTTCTTTTCAGATAGATTTGAAAGTTCTCATTGAAGAATTGCCTCATTCAATTTATTAGTGACTCGTTTTATGAAGGATGTGACAAATGTGATATATCTATTTGATCTATTTACTTTCTTATTTAATTCTTTTTGTCTGCAGGGGCATGGGCAATAACAGTTTCAATGAATCAGCTATTCCACAATGGTTTACAAGCCTCCTATTATTGAAAATAATGTATTTCTCTCTCATCTTTCTCATGTCCATGCATAAAAACTTAGTTATATCAAGTAAAATCCTGAGATTGAATCACATATAAAATCTCCTTCTCAGATGCATCTGCACAAGAACTTATTCCTATTTTCTTGACTACCACAAGCATGTTTGGCTGCCATTAACAACCATAGAGAACTTAGGAAGTGGATGGATTATTATGTTCAGGCATAAAGAACTTAGGAAATGGATAGAATTACTTATAGCGCCGAAAGACACATTTTCTTACTATCTCATTGTACCTGCAATACACTTAAGCCTGTTGATCCATTGGTCCACTATGAAATGAATCTGATAATGTTAATCATCTATATTAAATATTTGCTTCAGCATTTTATTTTGCTTTTTCACCTAATCTTCCTTTACCACTCTAGAAAGAAGAATTGTAAAGATTAAGGGGCATAGTCACCATTATCAGAGTCAATTAATGCAGATTAGGCTCCACAGAAAATACCAGTAAATTCTATTATGTTTGGACTTTGGAGTATACGAAGCATTAAAGCAGATTTTACAAGAGGCATGGATACTTCTGGTGTTGTTTTTCAGTGGACAAGGTTATGAGAAGGTCCAAGACTTGCTGCTTTTGGATTTAGATTACTAGCTTGTTGTAAAGATTTGTTTTATGATGTGATTATATATGTAAAATTTTAATTTGGATTATTATATTAATGAAAGATTTTATTGTGATGTGTATATATATAAAATTGTATTAATATGATTCACTCTCTACTTATATATATATATATATATATATATATGTTGCTATAGGTGTTAAAAAGAATTGCATTAGATAGTAAAAGGATGTTGCAAAAGAACAATAAGTGTTGCAGTAGATATCCAAAAGTTGTTTTAATAGGGTTATTGCAACGCCTTTCCATCGTTGCAATATAATCTATGGCAACAATTCTTAACTGTTGCTATGATGATACAAAGTGTTGCAATAGGAGGTTAGAAAAACCGTTGCAATAGGTTCATCTATTGCAACAGTTGTCGTAACCGTTGCGATAGACCTATCCGAACGCTCACATACGCAACACCTGCCTAACTGTTGCGGTAGATCTATCACAATGGTTTTCTAATCAATCGCAATGGTTTTTGAACCATTGCCATAGGGTTAATTTCTAGTAGTGTGTGTTCAAGCAATATCCTGATATGTTTGTCATAGTATTCATAGTTGATATCCTTGTGTACTCCTGTACTGAGAATAACCATGCAGATCATCTTAGAATTGTCTTGCAAACTCTTAGATATCATTAATTTTTCGCCAAATTCAGCACGTGTGAGTTTTGGCTAAGGTCGGTAGACTTTCTCAGTCATATTATTTCAGTCGAAGGCATTAGAGTTGATCCCCAAAAGATAGAAGATGTCAGAAATTGTCCTAGTCCTATCTCTCCCTCAAATATGAGAAATTTCATGGGTCTAGCTGGCTACAACCACTGTTTTATTGAGGGTTTCTCATTTATCGCGTCTCCTATGACCTAGTTGACCTAAAATAAAGTTAAGTTTCTTTGGTCAGATTCCTGCAAGAAAAGTTCTCAAGAGTTGAAGACTCGACTAACTTCAGCCCTCGTGTTAACTTTGCCTAATGGTATGATGGTTTTTTGTTGTATTGTGATGCCTCTAGAGTTGGTCTAGGTTATGTGTTAATGTAGAGTGGTAAGGTTATAGCCTATGCCTCTAGACGGTTGAAACGTTATGAGAAGAATTACCCGACCCATGATCTTGAATTCACTATTGTGGTTTTTGCTTAAAAAATCTGGAGACACTAGCTTTATGGTGTTCATGTTGATATCTTCACAGATAACAAAAACTTGTAGTATGTGCTTACTTAGAGGGTGTTGAATCTTAGACAGATAAGATGGTTAGAGTTGTTAAAGGATTATGATATAAGCGTGTTATATCATTCGGGGAAGGCCAATGTAGTGGCAGATGCCCTTAGTAGATTGTCTATAGGCAGTGTGACTCATGTGGAGAAGGATAAGAAAAAATTGGCTCGTGAAGTTCATCATTTCGCTAGATTGGGTGTTAAGTTTCTTGATTCCTCTAAGGGGAATGTTTGGGTTAAGTGTAGTTCCGAATCCTCTTTAGTTTAGAAAGTGAAGAAGAAGCAAGACATGAATGCTAGTTTGGTCAGACTGAAGGAGTCAGTTAAATACCAAAAGGTAGAGGTTTTCTCCCAAGGGGGAGATGGTGTGTTGTGGTGTCGGTATAGATTATGTGTTTCTTGTATTGGTTATTTGAGGCAGAGAATTATGGCTGAAGTGCGTGGCGTGCGTTATCCCATTTATCCCGACGTTACCAAGATGTACTACGACCTGCGGGAAATCTATTGGTGGAGTGGCATAAAGAAAGATATAGTAGAGTTTGTGGCAAAGTGATCAACCTTTTAATAGGTTAAGATAGAGCACCAAAGGCCTGGTGGTGTGATGAAAAAGTTGGGTATTCCCACTTGGAAGTAGGAAGAGGTGAACATGAATTTTGTGACTGGTTTACCCCTTTCGCATCGTCATTAGGATTCGATTTGGGTTTTTGTAGACAGGTTGACTAAGTCATCACATTTCCTTCTAGTTCATACATCTTATACAGATAAGGATTATGCAAGATTATTATTATTTATCCGGGAGTTAGTCAGGTTGCATGGAGTTCCCTTGTCTATCATCTTAGATAGGGGTACTCAGTTTACTTCCCAGTTATGGAGATCTTTTCAGAAGGGTCTTGGTACCTAAGTGCATCTTAGCTCCGCCTTCCATGCATAAAAAGATGGTCCATCTTAGAGGATCATCTAGACTCTAGCAGATATGTTGAGGGCATGTGCTCTTGATTTCAATGGTAGTTGGGATGAGCATTTTCTACTGATTGAAATTGCATATAACAACAGTTATCACTCTAGCATCTAGATATCCCCATTTGAGGCTTTTTATGAGAGGACATTTAGATCATCCATAGGTTGGTTTGAAGTGGGTAAAGCTGCTTTTATTGGACCTAATGCTGTATTTGAGACTATAAAGAAGGCTAAGTAGATTAGAGAAAGGTTAAAGACAACCCAAAGTCATCAGAAGTCATATCCTGATCTGAGGAGAATAGATCATGAGTTTGCGGTGTGTTATTTAGTGTACTTAAAGATTTCACCCATGAAAGTGGTGAATAGATTTGGGAAAAAAGGGGTTCTTAGTCCCCGTTATGTTGGCCCTTATAGAGTTCTGAGTCCTGTTGGGAAAGTGGCTTATGAGATTGAGTTGCCCGCAGACTTGTCAGTCGTTCATCCTATGTTCCATGTCTCTATGCTTAAGAAGTGCATGGGTGACTCCACTATTGTAGTTCCTTTAGATAAATCAGAAGTTCATGATAGCCTCTAACATGTAGAAATTCCTGTGGAGATCCCTGACCGTCAGAATCGTAGACAATTGTACAAAGAAGTCCCATTAGTCAAGTACCTTTGGCGAAACTAATCCGTTGAGTGAGCCACCTGGGAAGCGGAAGCTGATATGCAGACCAAGTACGCACATCTTTTTGCTGTAGTTTTAGATTCAGTTTAAGGTAACAAGTTAGATCATCCCATCTCTTTTAATTCCATGTTCCAAGCTTTGTATAGTTATTCATGTGATAGCTCATGCATTTGCAAATCAGTGTAGTATTGCACTTAGTAGCACACACCAGTTAAAGCCTCAGTTTTAGATCCCAGTTTCGTTATCCACATTCGAGGACGAATGTTCCCAAGGGGGAGATATTGTAATACCTCAAACTTTCTTCAAGCCTAATTTCGTATCTAGAAGATTAAGGGATGACTTCCAAAGTAAGTAATGTTTAAATCATATAGAATTTTCCTAATTTTGACTTTTTATATTATGAAAAATTGATTTAGCTTTCCAATGATATAAGATTCATCTAAATCCGATAATTGGGTAAGAAGTTATGGCTAATTTAAGTTCTAGTCATAAAAGACCATCATTCTGGTATTTAGTGCATCGCGGTCAGTGCTTAATTAGCGTTTATCCAATTCCAATGGGACTCCACGATGGTGGCACGTAGCGGAGGATCCCATTTTCCCAATAGTCAATTTCCAGTGGCCTAGCGCAATTATGGCACGTTGCGCTAAAGTTCCAGGTCCCAACTAGTGGGACAACGTGATGGCTCCGCATCGTGGTGACCCATAAAATTGGTCTCCCAGTTCAATTTTATCCAGCTTTGTTAAGAGTTAAAAGGGGGGTATTTTGGTCAATTACCCTACCCCCAATCCGTCATATAACATAAAATATATCACATACCAAAGCATTTTATGCCCTAATCATCATTATTTTCAAACAAAAACCCTAGTTCATCATACTTCTCCTCCATGAAACTTAAGATTTCTCCATCAATTCTCTAACTTAAGTAAAGATTCCAAGTTCTTTGTTCAAGAACTCCAAGAACCCCCATTCAAGAGTACAAGTAGTATCTAAAAAACAAGTCTATTCATTAAGTTCTCAATCTAAGGTATATGGGATTTAAACAAGAACACTTCTTCCGTTCTTGTGCCAAAACAAAACTCATTATAAGTTATGAATTTTTGAATTTTAATATGATTTCCATGAAAGTTAAGTTAGGGTATATATCCCATGTTGCTAATTGCATGATTTTGAGATTTTGAGTGATTTGTATAGTAAATTACACGTCTACTTTCAAATATTTATGTACATGATTATATTTTCTAGATTTTAAGTTGAATTAAGAACAATTGTGTTATAAAGCATGAACTTTATGGTGTTTGATATGAATTTGAAGGATGGGTTTGAAGCCCTAAGATTTAGTCTTGATATTTTAAGAATGATTATGATTTAAGTGTCCTATGAATGGCTATTTTCCTATTTTGATAAAGAAAGTTGATCTTTTGAACCAAGTAAAGATAGGAATCCACATTATCTATGGTATAAGGAAAAGTGAAGCATAGTTAGCTTCCATTACAGATTCTAGCATTATTCAAAGTAGATTTTCTAAAGTTCTAAGCCTAAGTATTGGAATAGTATTTAGCACCGAGTTGGGCTTGATTTCAAGGTTTTATATCCCTGTACTATGAGCCACCGTAGGACTGTGATTCACCCCAAGAGGGTTAAGGTAGTGATCACTAAAGTTAAGGTTCTATTCTGATTGCAAGGATAGAGCAACTCTCCCCAACGTGGCAAGATGTTGGACTTTATGTCAGCTCACATGATTTATGTTTGTTAGAAGAAACTCCCAAGTCCCAAAGAGTCCCGAAATTCCATAATCTCAAGTCACTAAGTTTCAAAAGAAGTTTTGTATTATCCTTACGATAATAGTATGAGTTTGAAAGTTATTGTTTTAAGATTTCTTTTTGTTTACAATCTTTGAGAAATAGAGGAGGATACAGATTTTACAATTAAGTGTAATGACTTACGAGATTTACACTATATGTTGAATATTCACGATTTATAAGATTTGTACTTCAAACTTAATCAATCTATATGAGTGATTCATATTTACATGCATGGTTTTATAAAGAATAATGATATTGCTTACATAAAGCATACACCCCAATATACTCAGTACATCCTCAAAGTATTGATCCACATATACGTCTATGTGCTACATTGTCTTTTAATGTTGGTTTAGGTGCTCAGTATCCGCAATATGAGTAGTTCGAGCATCTTTATCAACGTTCCCACAGTGGGGATTCCTCATGATTCGAGGGCCTTCTACTTTACACTTTAATTTTTCTTTTGGTAGTTAAACTATCGTTTTTCAGTTTAGTTCGAGTTAGTTGGGGGTCTGTCCCAATGGATCTCTAGTTCTCTTTTAGTAGTAAAGGCATGTCGAACTATGAGTTTGTTTAAAGACTATTAGTATTTGTTGTTCAGATAGTATCTATTGTTTATTCATTTAGTTTTGATATGATACATCAATTATTATTGACTATATTATCTTAGAGTAAGTGTTAAAAGTAGTAGCAGGCTCAAAGGATTGGCTTAGGGTTACTTTTAGCCTTAATCACCATGTAACGTCTCGAGATGAGAAATTGGGGCGTTATAAACTTAGTATCAGAGCTGGGTTTAAGGAGTCCCACGGAGTCAGACAAGCCATGTTACGTAGAGTCTTGATAATCTACGTGAAACGCGTCACATCAATGAGCAAGAGGCTACGAGATGTTTTAGGAAAAGTCATCTCTTTCTTTAAAAATCTATCGTGCCTACTACTACCTCTATTAGCTATTAAATCGTTCTCTTTTATGATAGAAAATACCTCCCCAAAGAGCTAATGCCCAAATGAATGACAATCAGCGACCCCAACCTGTCGATCCCCTGAATGAGAATGTGTTCCATGCCAAATTTTGGGTTGCATTTCAGACCTTAGCCTAAGAGGTGACTACTACTGTGCAAGTTAATAATTTAGTTGTTGCTCCACATCAGTAAGGGGGTGATGCAGCCACAACCAGGCTTCATGATTTTATGTGGATGAACCCGCCCAAATTCTTTAAGTCAAAGGTAGGTGAGGTCTCTCAATTGTATCTAGATGAGGTGAAGAAGATCACCCAAGTCATGTGTGTAAATGAAGAGGAGATTATGGAATTGGACTCGTATCGTTTGAAAGATATTGCTTATGACTGGGTAGTAATGTGGAGGAAAGATAGAGGGGAGAATGCAGCTCTTAGGACTTGGCAGGTGTTCCAGGATGCATTCTTGGATAAATTCTTCCCACTTAAGATGAGGGAAGAAAAGATAGAGGAGTTCATAAACCTGAGGCAAGGCTTCATGACTAAAAAAAAGTATTGTCTCAAGTTCGACCAGTTAGATAACTATGTTCCTGACTTGATGGCTGACCCCAGATATAGTATGAGTAAATTTGTGACCGGTGTGTCTATCTTGGTGGTGAAGGAGTGCAAGACTGGTATGCTCAATAGGGATATAGATCTCTCTATAATGATGATGCATGCTCAGTAGATTGAGGCAGAAAAGATAAAAGAGAGAGATAGAGTATGAGGAAATAAGAGGGTTAGATCAGAGCAGTTTGAGTATGGTTAGACTAGATCCCATGGAGGGAATCGGCCATTGTTTCAAAATCATTCGTCTATGCCAGTGCCTTCATTAGCCAGTGCTCCCGAACCCAGAAATAGGCAGGAGCAAGGGAATAAGTCTTCTATGTCTATATCCCAGCAAAGTATGAGTAACAACCCAGTTATCCCGTATATGCTAAGTGTTATAGGACTCATCCCGACGAGTGTTTGGCCGAACAGAAGGGTTGTTTCAGCTGTGGCAAGTTTGGGTAAAGACTTATAGAGTGTACGCATTCTAGATAGGGGAGCTGAGATGTTCATCCCCAGACTCAGGCTACCAGTACACCAACTCTTTTAGCCCATCCAACCACTACTTAGGGCGCTTCATCCGGTACTACTGGCGGTCATTACCAAAATCAATTCTATGCTTTGCCATCCCGCCAGAGTAGGAGGATTCACCAGATTTTGTTATTGGATGCTTTGTGTCTTTCATTTTTATGTGTATGTACTATTGGACCCTGGGTCAAGTTTTTCTTATGTGACCCCATTGCTTGCTGTGAACTTTGAGATAAACTCTGGAAAGATCCCTGAGCCCATTCTAGTTTCTACCCCAGTAGAAGAGTCAGTTGTTGCTAGGCAAGTGTATAAAAGGCGTCCTATTACTGTTCTTCATAAGGGCATATTCTCTGACTTGATAGTGTTAAATATTATCGATTTTTATCTTATTCTGTGTATAGATTGGCTTCATTCTTTTTATGCATCCATAGATAGTCACACTCGTGTAGTGAAATTTTAATTCCAAAATGATCCATTTCATATCCTATCTTAAATCTAGAAAGCTAATATCCAAATATTGCATCTATCATCTAGTTTGAGTTAAAGACACTAAGTCTGAGACTCCCAGTATTCTGTCAGTCAACATAGTTAATGAGTTTCCTGATGCTTTTTTGGATGATCTCCCAAGGGTACCTCCCGATAAATAGATAGAATTTGGGATTTACCTTCTCCTTGATACACAACCTATTTACTTTCCTCCATACCATATGGCACCTAAAGAACTTAAGGAGTTAAAAGAGAAACTCAAAGATCTTTAAGATAAAGGGTTCATAAGTCCTAGCATTTCTCCTTGGGGCGCACCCATCCTGTTCGAGCGAAAGAAATATGGTTCTTTGCGTAGGTGCATTGGCTATCGTCAGCTTAATAAGGTCACAATTAAGAATAAGTATCCTCTTCCTATAATTGATTATTTGTTTGATCAATTTCAAGGTGCCAGTTATTTATCAAAGATACACCTTAGATCCGTCTATCATCATCTTAAAGTTAGGGAATGTGATATTCCAAAGACGACCTTTCAAACTCATTACGATCATTTCAAGTTACTACTCATGTCTTTCTGGCTATCCAATGCTCCGTCAGTTTTCATGAACCTCATGAATCCTGTGTTCAAGCAGTATCTTGATATATATGTCATACTGTTCATTGATGATATCTTTGTGTACTCCCGTACTGAAAATTACTATGCAGATCATCTTAGAATTGTCTTACAAACTCTTAGATATCATCAATTGTTCATCAAATTCAGTAAGTGTGAGTTTTTGCTAAGGTCTGTAGCCTTTCTCCATCATATTATTTCAGCCGAAGGCATTTGAGTTGATCCCTAAAAGACAGAAACTATATGAAATTGGCCTAGGCCTATCTCTCCATCAGACATTAGAAATTTCTTGGATCTGGCTGGCTACTACCACCAGTTTATTGAAGATTTCTCATCTATCTCGTCTCCCATGACCCGGTTGACCTAAAAGAAAGCTAAGTTCCCTTGGTCAGATTCTTGCGAGAAGAGTTTTCAGGTGTTGAAGTCTCGACTCACTTCAGTCCCAGTGTTAACTTTCCCTAATTGGATGGATGGCTTTGTGGTGTATTATAATGCCTCTACAGTTGGTCTGGGTTGTGTGTTTATATAGAGAGGTAAGGTTATAGCCTATGCCTATAGACAGTTGAAACATCATAAGAAGAATTACCCGACCCATGATCTTGAATTAGCTGTTATGGTTTTTCCTTTGAAAATATGGAGACATTATCTTTATGGTGTTTATGTTGATGGATTCACGGATCACAAAAGTTTGCAGTATGTGCTTACTCAGATAAATTTGAATCTTATATAGATAATATGGTTAGAGTTGTTAAAAGATTATGATATGAGTGTGTTATATCATCCGAGCAAGGCCAATGTAGTGGTGGATGCCCTTAGTAGGTTATTTGTGGGTAGTGTGGCTCACGTGGAGATGGATAAGAAAGAATAGGCTCATGAAGTTCATCCTTCGGCTAGACTGGGTTTTAGGTTGCTTTATTCCGTTGAGGGGAATATTTAGGTTCAGAGTAGTTCTGTATCCTCTTTTGTTTCAAAAGTAAAAGAGAAGCAAGACATGGATGCTAGTTTGGTCATACTAAAGGAGTCAGTTAAAGACCAAGAGGTATAGGTTTTCTCCTAAGGGGTAAATGACGTGTTGAGGAGTTAGGATAGATTGTATGTTCCGTCTATTGGTGATTTGAGGCAGAGAATTATGGCTGTAGCGCGTGGCGCGCGTTATTCTATTCATCCCATCCCTACAAAGATGTAGCGCGACCTGTGGGAAATCTATTGGTGGAGTGTCATGAAGAAAGATATAGCAGATTTTGTGGCGAAGTGTGCAACCTGTCAATTGGTTAAGGTAGAGAACCAAAGTCCTAGTGGTGTGATGCAATAGTTGGGTAATCCCACTTAGAAGTGGGAAGAGGTGAACATGAATTTTATGAGTGGTTTACCCCTTTTGCGTCATTATCATTATTCTATTTGGGTTGTTATATATAGGTTGACTAAGTCAACATATTTCCTGCCAGCTCATACATCTTATACAACTGAGGATTATGCTAGATTGTATATCCGGGAGTTAGTCAGGTTGCATGGAGTTCTATTGTCTATCATCTAAGATAGGGGTACTCAATTTACTTCCCAGTTTGGGAGAGCTTTTCAGAAGGGTCTTGGTAACCAAGTGAAACTTAGCTCCGCCTTCAATCCATAGACAAATGGTCAGGCTGAGAGGACCATCCAAACTCTAGAAGATATGTTGAGGGCATGTTCTCTTGATTTCAAGGGTAGTTGGGATGAGCATTTAACACTGATTGAATTTTCGTATAACAACACTTAGCACTCTAGCATCCAGATGGCCCCGTTTGAGGCTCATTATAGGAGGAGATGTAGATCACCTACAAGTTGGTTTGCAGCGGGTGAAGCTGCTTTGATTGGACCTGATGCTATGTTTGAAACTATGGATAAGGTTACGTTGATTAGAGAAATGTTAAAGACAACCCAGAGTTGTCAGAAGTCATGTGCTAATGTAAGGAGAAGAGATCATGAGCTTGCGGTTAGTGATTTGGTGTACTTAAAGATTTCACCCATAAAAGGGGTAAAAAGATTTGGGACAAAAAAGATGCTTAGTCCCCGTTATGTTGTCACTTATAGAGTTATGCATCCTGTTGGGAATGTGGCTTCTGAAATTGAGTTTCCCGTAGACTTGTAAGCCGTTCGTCCTGTGTTCCACGTCTCTCTGCTTAAGAAGTGCTTGGTTGACTTCACCATTGTAGTTCCTTTTGAAAGCTCATAAGTTCATGATATTCTCTCCCATGAAAAAATTCCTATGGGGATCCTTGAATGTCAGACTCGTAGACTAAGGAACAAATAAGTCCTATTAGTAAAGGTCCTTTGGAAAAACCAATCCGTTGAGGAAACCACTTGGGAAGCGGAAGCTGATATGCGGACCTAGAATCCTCATCTTTTTTCTGTAATTTTTGATTCAGTTTAAGGTAACAAGTTACCTCAACCCATTTCTTTCCATTCCATGTTGGAATCTTTGTATAGATAATCATGTGATAGATCATGCATTTAGAAATCAGTGTAGTATTTCTCTAAGTAGCACACACCAGATAAAGACTCAGTTTTCAGCATCGCAATTTTGTTATCCACATTCGAGGATGAATATTCCTAAGGGGCAGATATTGTAATACCCCAAACTTTCTTCAAGCCTAATTTCATCTCTAGAAGATTAAGGGATGACTTCCAAAGTGAGTAATGTTTAAATCAAATAGAATTTTCCTAAATTTGATATTTTATCATATGGGAAATTGAATTATCTTTCCAACGATATATGATTTGCCTAAATTCAATATCCGGGCAAGAAGTTATGGTTAATTTAAGTTCTAGTGGAAAAACACCATCATTCTGGTGTTTAGCGCATCGTGGTGAGTGCTTAATTAGCGTTTTTCAAATTCCATTGGAACTCCATCCATAATGGTGGTGCATCGCGGAGGATCCCAATTTCCCAATAGTCAATTTAAAGTGGCCTAGCACGATTGTGGCGCGTCGCGCTAAAGTTCCAGGTCCCAACCAGTGGGACAAAATGATGGCTCTGCTCAAATACTCAGTACATCCTTATAGTACTGATCCATATATATGTCTGTGTGTTGCATTGTCTTATAATGTAGGTTTAGGTTCTCAGTACCCACAGCGTGAGTAGTTCGACAATCTTTATCTACATTCCTACAGTGGGGAGTCCTCATGATTCGAGGGCCTACTTCTTTAGGATTTCAATTTTCTTTTAGTATTTGGACTATCATTTTTTAGTTTAGTTCGAGTCAGTTGGGGGTCTTTCCCAATGGCTCTATAGTTCTCTATTAGTAGTAGTGGCTTGTCAAACTACGAGTTTGTTTAAATACTATTAGTATTTGTTTTTCAGAAAATATCTATCATTTTTTCATTTATTTTTTATATGATACAACTATTATTCTTGACTAGATTATCTTAGAGTAAGTGTTAGAAAAAGTAGCAGGCTCAAAGGGTTAGCTTAGTGTTACTTGTAGCCTTAAGCATCGTGTGACATCTCGGGATGAGATTTCAGTATCTTACAAACTTGGTATCAGAGACTAAGGTTTAAGGAGTCCTAGGGAGTCAGACAAGCCACATTACGTAGAGTCTTGGTTGTTGGTGTAAAGCGCGCCATATCTATGAGCAAGACGCTATGGGACGTTTTACGAAAAGTCATCTCTTTCTTTCAGAATCTATCATGCCTACTACTGTCTCTATCTGCTATTGACTCATGCTCTTTTATGACAGAAAATGCCTCCTCGAAGAGGGAATGACCGTAGGAATGATAATTAGCAACCCCAACCTGCCGATCCTCTGAATGAGAATGTGTCTTATGCTGAACTCTGGGTTGCATTTCTGATATTAGCCCAAGCGGTGACTGCTACTGTGCAATCCAATAATTAGGTTGTTTCTCCACGTCAGGAAGGAGGTTATGTAGCCGTAACTAGGATTCACGATTTTATGAGGATGAATTTGCCCGAATTCTTTAGCGAAGATAGGTAAGGACCCACAGTTGTATCTAGATGAAGTGAAGAAGATCACCCAAGTCATGCATCTAAATGAAGAGGAGAGTGTCAAACTAACTTTGTATCTTTTGAATGATATTTCTTATGACTGGGTTGTAATATGGATGAAGGATAAAGGAGAGAATGCATCTCCTATAACCTGGCAGGTGTTCCAGGATGCATTCTTTGTTAAAATCTTCCCACTTAAGATGAGGGAAGTGAAGATAGAGGAGTTCATGAACCTGATTCTAGTCTCCATGACTGTAAAGGAATATTGTCTCAAGTTCAACCAGGTAGATAAGTATGCTCCTGACTTGGTAGCTGACACCAAATCTAGTATGAGTAAGTTTATGACCAGTGTGTCTAGCTTGGTGGTGAAGGAGTGAAGGATTGCTATGCTCAACAGGGATATGGATCTCTCTAGACTGATGATTCATGCTCAGCAGATTGAGGCTAAAAAAATAAAAAAGAGAGATAGAGTAAGAAAAAATAAGAGGGCTAGATCTGAGCAGTTTGAGTATGGTGAGACTAGATCCCATAGAGGAAACCGACCGCAGTTTCAGAATCTTCCAACTAAGCTAGCGCCTTCATCAGCTTGTGCTCCCGCACCCAGAAATAGGCTGGAGCAAGGGAATAAGTCTTCTATGTCTATAGCCTAACATAGTGTTTGTAACAGGCCCAGTTATCCCGCATGTGCTAAGTATGGTAGGACCCATCCCGGCGAGTGTTTGGCCGAACATAGGGTTTTTTTTGGTTGTGGCAAGTTGGGGCACAGACATAGAGAGTGTCCGCATTCTAGACAAGGGAGCCGAGATGTTCGTCCTCTTACTTAGGCTACCAGTGCACTACCTCCTTTTGCCCGTCCAGCCCCACCACCGGGCACTTTATCCAGAACTGTTGTCGGTCAGTGTCAAAATTGATTCTATGCTTTTCCATCCTGCCAGGAGTAGGAGAATTCACCAGATGTTATTACTGGTATGCTTCGTGTCTTTCATTTTGATGTGTATGTATTGTTGGACCATGAGTCAAGTTTTTCTTATGTGACACCATTGGTTGCTGTGAACTTTGAGATAAACTCTAAAAAGATCCCTGAGTCCATTATGGTTTCTACCCTAGTAGGAGAATTAGTTGTAGATAGGCAAGTGTACAAGAGGTGTCATATTCCTATTCTTCATAAGGTCATATTCTCTGACTTGATAGAGTTAAATATGGTCAATTTTGATCTTATTATGGGTATGGATAGGCTTCATTGTTTTTATGCATCTATTAATTGTCGCACTCGTGTAGTGAAATTTCAATTCCCAGATGAGCCAGTTTTTGAGTGGTCCATAAATTCTGTATCTCCCAAGAGTCATTTCATATGCTATCATTAACCCAAAAATCTAATATCGAAAGGTTGCATCTATCATCTAGTTGACACTAATTCTGAGACTCCAACTATTCAGTCAGTCAGCATAGTTAATGAGTTTCCAGATGTTTTTCAGAAAGATCTCCCAGGGGTACCTCCCGATAGAGAGATAGAATTTGGGATTAACCTTCTCCCTGATAAACATACTATTTCCATTCCTTCATACCATATGAAACCCGCAGAACTTAAGGAGTTGAAAGAGAAACTCAAAGATATTGTAAATAAAGTGTTCATAAGACCTAGCATTTCTCCTTGGGGAGCACCCATCCTGTTCATGCGAAAGAAAAATGGTTCTTTGCATATGTAAATTTACTATCGTTATCTTAATAAGGTCACAGTAAATAATAAGTATCCTCTTCCAAGAATTGATGATTTGTTTGATCAATTGTAGGGTGCCAATTATTTCCCGAAGATAAACCTTAGATCCGGCTATCATCAGCTTAAAGTTAGGGAATGTGATATTCCGACGACAGCCTTCCAATCTCGTTAGGGTCATTTTGAGTTTCTAGTTATGTTTTTCGGGCTAACCAATGCTCGACAGCTTTCATGGACCTCATGAATCGTGTGTTAAACTAATATCTTGATATGTTTGTCATAGTATTCATAGATGATATCCTTGTGTACTCCCGTACTAAAAATGACAATGTAGATAATCTTGGAATTGTCTTGCAAACTTTTAGATACCTTCAATTGTTCACTAAATTCAGGATGTGTGAGTTTTGGCTAAGGTCGGTAACCTTTCTCTATCATTTTATTTCAGCCGAAGGCATTATAGTTGATTCCCAAAAGATAGAAGTTGTAAGAAATTGGCCTAGGCATCACTCCATCAGACATTAGAAATTTCTTGGGTCTGGCTGGATACTACCGCCGTTTTGTTGAAGGTTTCTCATTTATCGCATCTCCCATGACCCATTTGACCTAAAATAAAGTTTTTCTTTAGTCAGATTCCTGCGAGAAAAGTTTTCAGGAGTTGAAAACTCAACTCACTTCAGCCCCAGTGTTAACTTTGCCTGATGGTACGGATGGTTGTTAGGTGTATTATGATGCCTCTAGAGTTGGTATGGGTTGTGTGTTGATGCAGAGAGGTAAGGTTATAGCCTATGCCTCTATAAAGTTGAAACCTCATAAGAAGAATTACCCGACCAGTGATCTTGAATTAGCTGCTGTGGTTTTTGCTTTGAAAATTTGGAGATACTATCTTTATAGTGTTCATGTTGATGTCTTCACGGATAACAAAAGATTGTAGTTTGTTCTTAATCAGAGGGAGTTGAATCTTAGACAGAGAAGATGTTAGAGTTGTTAAAGGAATATGATATGAGCTTATTATGTCATCCGACCACGGCCAATGTAGTGGCAAATGCCCTTAGTAGGTTGTCTATGGGCAGTGTGGCTCATGTGGAGAAGGAAAAGAAATAATTGGCTCGTGAAGTTCATCATTTTGCTAGATTGGGTGTTACATTTCTTGATTATATTGAGGGGAATATTTGGTTTCAGAGTAGTTTCGAATCCTCTTTAGTTTCGAAAGTTAAGGAGAAACAAGACATGGATGCTAGTTTGGTCTAACTGAAGGAGTCAGTTAAAGACCTAAAGGTAGAGGTTTTATCCTAAAGTGGACATGGTGTGTTGAGGTGTTGGTATATATTGTGTGTTCCTTGTGTTGGTAATTTGAGGTAGAGAATTATGGCTGAAGCGCGTGGAGCATGTTATTCCATTCATCCAGACGTAACCAAGATGTACTGCAACCTCTGGGAAATCTATTGGTGGAGTGGAATGATGAAATATCTAGCATAGTGTATGGAGAAGTGAGCAACCTGTCAAAAGGTTAAGGTAGAGCACAAAGGCCTGGTGGTGTGATGCATGAGTTCGGTATTCCCCTTTGGAAGTGGGAAGAGATGAACATAAATTTTGTGACTAGTATACCCCTTTCGTGTCGTCATTATGATTCTATTTGGTTTGTTGTAGACAGGTTGACTAAGTCATCACATTTCCTGCCAGTTCATACATCTTATACAATTGAGGATTATGCTAGATTATTACTATTTATTCGGGAGTTAGTCAGGTTTCATGGAGTTCCCTTGTCTATCATCTCAAATAGGGGTACTCAGTAAACTTCATAGTTTTGGAGATCTTTTCAGAAGAGTCTTGGTATCCAAGTGCATCTTAGCTCTGCCTTCCATCCATGGAAAGATGGTCAGGCTGAGTGGCCCATACAAACTCTAAAAGATATGTTGAGGGCATATTCTCTTGATTTCAAGGGTAGTTGGGATGAGCCTTTACCACTGATTGAATTTGCATATAACAATAGTTATCACTCTAGCATCTAGATGGCCCTATTTAAGGCTCTTTATGAGAGGAGATGTAGATCACCCATAGGTTGGTTTGAAGTGGGTGAAGGTACTTTTATTGGACCTGATGTTGTGTTTGATACTATGAAGAAGGTTAAGTAGATTAAACAAAGGTTGGAGACAACCTAGAGTCGTTAGAAGTCATATACTGATGTAAGGAGTAGAGATCATGAGTTTTCGGTGGGTGATTTTGTGTACTTGAAGATTTCACCCGTGAAAGGGGTGAATAGATTTAGAGAGAAGGGGAAGCTTAGTCCTCGTTATGTTATCCCTTATAGAGTTCTGAGTCGTGTTGGGAAAGTGGCTTATGAGATTTAGTTATAAGTTGTTCATCATGTATTCCACATATCTATACTTAAGAAGTTCTTGGGTGACTCTACTATTGCAGTTCCTTTAGAAAGATCAGAAGTTCATGATAGCCTCTCCCATTAAGAAATTCCTGGGGAGATCCCTAACTTCCAGACTTGTAGACTAAGGTACAAAGAAGTCCCATCAGTCAAGGTCCTTTGGCAAAACCAATCCGATGAGAGAGACACTTGGGCAGTTGAAGCTGATATGCAAACCAAGTACGCTCATCTTTTCGCTGCAGTTTTAGATTTTGTTTAAGGTAACAAGTTACCTGAGCCCATCTCTTTTCATTCCATGTTTCAAGTTTTGTATAGACAATCATGCGATAGCTCATGCATTTGAAAATCAGTGTAGTATTGCACTTAGTAGCATACACCAGTTAAAGCCTCAGTTTTTGGCATCCCAATTTCGTTATCCACATTCGAGGATGAATATTCCAAAGGGGGAGATATTGTAATACCCCAAACTTTCTTCAATACTAATTTCATCTCTAGAAGATTAAGAGATGACTTCTAAAGTGAGTAATGTTTAAATCAGATAGAATTTTCCTAAATTTTACTTTTTATCGTATGGGAAATTGATTTATATTTCCAATGATATAAGATTTGCCTAAATACAATAACTGGGCAACAAGTTATGGCTAATTTAGGTTCTAGACATAAAACACCATCATTCTGGTGTTTAGTGAGTCGCGGAGAGTGTTTAATTAGTGTTTGTCCAATACCAATGGGACTCCATGATGGTAGTGCATCATGAAGGATCCTAATTTCCTAATAGTCAATTTTCAGTGGCCTAGCCCGATTCTGGCGCGTCACCCTAAAGTTCCAGGTCCCAATCATTGGGATAACTCGATGCCTCCGCATCGTGGTGACCCACAGATTCTCATTCGTTAATTTCTAGTGAGCCACCGCTACAGTGGCGCATTGCGGTGGCCCATAATATTAGGCTCCCAGTTCAATTTTATCCAGCTTCATTAAGAATTAAATGGGGGTATTTTGGTCAATGACCCTACCCCAAATCCGTCCAATTACATAAAATCTATCACATAGAAAAGCATTTTATGCCCTAATCATCATTTTCTTCAAACAAAAACTCTAGTTCATCATACTTCTCCTCTAAGAGACTTAAGATTTCTCCATCTATTCTCCAACATAAGAAAAGATTCCAAGCTCCTTGTTCAAGAACACCATGAACCCCCATTCAAGAGTACAAGAAGCATCTCACAAGCAAGTCTATTCATTAAGTTCACTATCTAAGGTATGTGGGGTTTGAACAAGAACACTTCTTCCGATCTTGTTCCCAACAAAAAAAACTCATTTTAAGTTATGAATTTTTGAATTTTAATATGATTTCCATGAAAGTTAAGTTAGTGTTTATATACCATGTTGCTAATTGCATGATTTTGAGATTTTGAGTGATTTGTAAAGTAAATTATACTTCTACTTTAGAATATTTATGTACATGACTATATTTTCCACATTTTAAGTTGAATTAAGAACAATTGTGTTATAAAGCATGAATTTTATGGTGTTTGATATGAATTTGAAGCCTAAAGATTTACTCTTGATATTTCAAGAATGTTCATGATTTAAGTGTCCCATGAATGGCTATTTTCCTATTTTGATAAAGAAAGTTGATCTTTTGAACAGAGTAAAGATAGGAATCCACATTATCTATGATTTAAGGCAAAGTGAAGCATAGTTAGCTTCCATTACACATTCTAGTATTATTTAAAGTGGATTTTCTAAAGTTCGGAGCCTAAGTATTGGATTAGTATTTAGCACCTAGTTGGGCTTGATTCCAAGGTTTTATGCCCCTGAACTACTAGCCATCGTAGGACTGTGATTCACCCTAAGTGGGTTAAGGTAGTGATCACTAAAGTTACGTGTCTATTTCGATGGCAAGGATAGAGCATATCTCCCCAATAAGGGAAAGACATTGGACTCCATGCCAACACACATGGTTTATGTTGTTTAGAAGAAACTCCCAACTCCAAAAGAGTCCCAAAATTCCATAATCTAAAGTCTTTAAGTCACTAAGTATCAAAAAAAGTTCTCTATTCTCCTTATGATAAAGGTATGAGTTTGAAAGTTATTGTTATAATATTCCTTTTTGTTTACATGATTTGAGAAATAGAGGAGGATACAAATTTTAGAATTAAGTTTAATGACTCACGAGATCTACACTACATGTTCAATATTCACGATTTACGAGATTTGTACTTCACACTTATTCAAGCTATGTGAGTCATTCATATTTGCATGCATGGTTTTATAAAGAGTAATGATACTTAATGCATACACCACCGTATACTCAGTACATCCTCAAAGTACTGATCCACATATACGTTTGTGTGATGCATTGTCTTTTAATGTATGTTCAGGTGCTTAGTATCCGCAGCGTGAGTAGTTGGAGCATCTTTATCAATGTTCCCACAGTGGGGAGTCCTCATAATTCGAGGGCCTACTTCTTTACTCTATCAGTTTCTTTTAGTATTTTGAATATCGATTTTTAGTTTAGTTAGAGTCAGTTAGGTGTCTGTCCCAGTGGCTCTCTATTTCTCTTTTAGTAGTAAAGGCTTGTCGGACTACGAGTTTGTTTAAAGACTATTAGTATTTGTTGTTCAGACAGTATCTATCATTTATTCATTTAGTTTTGATATGATACATCAATTATTCTTGAGTAGATTATCTTAGAGTAAGTCTTAGAAGTAGTAGCAGGCTCAAATGATTGGCTTAGGGTTACTTTTAGCCTTAAGCACTGTGTGACATCTTGAGATGAGATTTCGGGGTGTTACAAACTTCGTATCAAAGATGGATTGAAGGAGTCCTAGGGAGTCAGACAAGCCACGTTACATAGATTCTAAATCATCAGTGAGAAGCGCGCCACATCGATGAGCAAGAGGCTACGGGATATTTTTTGATAAGTCATCTTTTTTTTTTAAGAATCTATCATGACTACTACTATCTCTATCTGCTATTGACACAAGATCTTTTATGAAAGAAAATGCCTCCCCAAAGAGCTAATGCCCGTAGGAATGATAATCAGCGACCCTAACCTGTCGATCCCCTGAATGAGAATGTGTTTCATGCCCAAATCTGGGTTGTATTTCAGACGTTATCCCAAGCAGTGACTAATACTGTGCAAGTCAATAATTAGGTTATTGCTCCACATCAGTAAGGGGGTAATCCAGCCGCAATCAGGTTTTGTGATTTTATGAGGATAAACCCGCCCGAATTATTTGGGTCAAAGGTAGGTGAGGTCCCTCAGTTGTATCAAGATGAGGTGAAGAAGATCACCCAAGTCATGAATGTAAATGAAAAGGATATTTTGGAATTTACCTCGTATAGTTTGAAAGACATTGTTTATGACTGGATTGTAATATAGATGAAGGATAGAGGGAAGAATGAAACTCCCATGACTTTGCAAGTGTTCCAGGATGCATTCTTGGATAAATTCTTCCCACTTGATATGAGGGAAACGAAGATAGAGGAGTTCATAAACCTGAAGCAAGGATTCATGACTGTAAAAGAGTATTTTCTAAAGTTTGACCAGTTAGCTAACTATGCTCCTGACTTGATATATGACCCCAGATCTAGTATGAGTAAGTTTGTGATCGGTGTGTCTGGCTTGGTGGTAAAGGAGTGTAGGAATGCTATACTCAGCAGGGATATGGATCTCTCTAGACTGATGATGCATGCTCAATTAATTGAGGTAAAAAAATAAAAGAGAGAGATAGTGTATAAGGAAATAAGAGGGCTAGATCAGAGAAGTTTGAGTATGGTTAAGCTAGATCCCATGAAAGGAACCAACCGTAGTATCAGAATCATTTATCTATGCCAGCGCCTTTATCAGCCAGTGCTCCTGCGCCCAAAAACAGGCATGAGCAAGGGAATAAGTCTTCTATGTCTAGATCCCAACAAATTATAAGTAACAACCCAGTTATCCGACAATTGCTAAGTGTGGTAGGACTAATCCAGACGAGTGTTTGGCAGAATAGAAGGGTTGTTTTGGTTATGTCAAGTTAGGGTAAAGACTTAGAGAGTGTCCACATGCTAGATAGGGGAGCTAAGATGTTCATCCCCAGACTCAGGCTACCAGTGCACCAACTCCTTTAGCCCATCCAGCCTCTTTATAGGGCGCTTCATCCAGTACTACTGGCGGTCATCGCCAGAATTAATTATATGCTTTGCCATCCCGCTAGGAGTAGGAGGATTCACCAGATGTTGTTATTGGATGCTTCGTATCTTTTATTTTGATGTGTATGTACTGTTGGACCCTGGGTCAAGTTTTTCTTATGTGACCCCATTGGTTGCTGTGAACTTTGAGATAAACTATGAAAAGATACCTGATCCTATTCTGGTTTCTACCCCAGTAGGAGATTCAGTTGTTGCTAGGGAAGTGTATAAGAGGTGTCCTATAACTGTTCTTCATAAGGTCATATTCTCTGACTTGATAGAGTTAAATATGGTCGATTTTGATGTTATTCAGGGTATAGATTGGCTTCATTATTGTTATGCATCTATAGATTGTCGCACTCGTGTAGTGAAATTTCAATTCCTAGATGAGCCAGTTTTTGAGTGGTCAGAAAATTCTATATCTCCCAACAATCATTTCATATCCTATCTTAAAGCTAGAAAACTAATATCCAAAGGTTGCATGTATCATCTAGTTTGAGTTAAAGGCACTAAGTCTGAGGCTCCATCTATTCAGTCAGTCAGCAGAGTTAAAGAGTTTCCTAATGATTTTTTAAAAGATCTCATAGGGGTACCTACCGATAGATAGATAGAATTTGAGATTGACCTTCACCCTGATACACAACCTATTTCCATTTCTCCATACTGTATGGCATCCAACGAACTTAAGGAGTTGAAAGAGAAACTCAAAGATCTTCTAGATAAAGGGTTCATAAGGCCTAGCATTTCTCCTTGGGGCGCACCCGTCCTGTTCGTGCGAAAGAAATATGGTTTTTCATGTATGTGCATTGACTATAATTATTTTAATAAGGTCACAGTCAAGAATAAGTATCCTCTTCCTAGAATTGATTATTTGTTTGATCAATTTCAAGGTGACAGTTATTTATGAAAGATAGACCTTAGATCTGGCTATCATCAGTTTAAAGTTAGGGAATGTGATATTTTGAAGATGACCTTTCGAACCTGTTATGGTCATTTTGAGTTTCTAGTCATGTCTTTCAGGATAACCAATGCTCCGGTAGCTTTCATGAACCTCATAAATCGTATGTTCAAGAAATATCTTGATATGTTTGTCATACTGTTCATTGATGATATCCTTATGTACTCCCGTACTGAGAATGACTATGCAGATCATCATAGAATTTTCTTGCAAACACTTAGATCTCATCAATTGTTCACCAAATTTAGCAAGTGTGATTTTTGGGTAAGTTCAGTAGCCTTTCTCAGTCATATTATTTCAGCCAAAGGCATTTGAGCTGATCGCCAAAAGACACAAGCTATAAGAAATTGGCCTATGCCTGTCTCTCCATCAGACATTAGAAGTTTCTTGGGTATGGATGGTTACTACCGCCATTTTTTTGAAGGTTTCTCATCCATTGCATCTCCCATGACCCGATTGAGCCAAAAGAAAGATAAGTTCCTTTGGTCAGATTCCTGCGAGAAGAGTTTTCAGGAGTTGAAGACTCGATTCTGATGAGGGGAATGTTTGGGTTTAGAGTATTTCCAAATACTCCTTAGTTTCAGAAGTGAAGGAGAAGTAAGACATGGATGCTAGTTTGGTCATACTGAATGAGTCAGTTAAAGACCAAAAGGTAGAGGTTTTCTCCCAAGGGGGAGATGCTATGTTGAGGAGTCAAGATAGATTGTGTGTTCCTTGTGTTGGTGATTTGAGGAAGATAATTATGGCTTAAGCATGTGGCGTGCATTATTCCATTCATCCTATCACTATTAATATATACCATGACCTGCAGGAAATCTATTGGTGGAGTGGCATGAAGAAAGATATAGAAGAGTTTGAAGCAAAGTGTACATCATATCAACAAGTTAAGGTAGAGCACCAAAGGCCTGGTGGTGAGAGGCAAGAGTTGGGTATTCCTACTTGGAAGTGGGAACAGTTGAACATGAATTTTGTGACTGGTTTACCCCATTCGCGTCGTCATCATGATTCTATTTGGGTTGTTATAGACAGGTTTACTAAGTTAGCATATTTCCTGCCTGTTCATACATGTTATACAGCTGAGGATTATGCAAGATTGTATATCTGGGAGTTTGTCAGGTTGCATGGAGTTCCCTTGTATTTCATGTCAGATAGGGGAACTCAGTTTACTTCCTAGTTTTAGAGAGCTTTTCAGAAGGGTCTTGGTACCCTAGTGCATCTTAGCTTCGCCTTCCATCCACAGACAGATGGTCAGGCTGAGAGGACCATCCAGACTCTAGAAGATATGTTGAGGGCATGTGCTCTTGATTTCAAGGGTAGTTGGTATAAGAATTTTCCACTAATTGAATTTGCGTATAACAACAGTTATCACTCTAGCATCCAGATGGCCCCACTGAGGCTCTTTATAGGAGGAAATATAGATTACCAATAGGTTGGTTTGAAGTGGGTGAAGCTGCTTTGATTGAACCTGATATTGTGTTTGAGACTATAAAGAAGGTTAAGTTGATTAGAGAAAGGTTGAAGATAGCCCAGAGTCATCAGAAGTCGTATGCTGGTATAAGGAGAAGAGATTATAAGTTTGTAGTGGGTGATTTGGTGTACTAAAAGATTTCACCCATAAAAAGGGTGAAAAGATTTGAGAAAAAAGGGAAGCTTAGTCCCCGTTATGTTGGACCTTATAGAGTTCTAAGTCGTGTTGGAAAAGTGACTTTTGAGATTAAGTTGCCCATAGACTTGTAAACCGCTCGCCTGTGTTCCACGTCTCTATGCTTAAGAATTGTGTGGGTGACTCCACCATTGTAGTTCCTTTAGAAAGCTCATAAGTTCATGATATCCTCTCCCATGAAGAAATTCCTGTGGAGATCCTTGACCGTCAGACTCGTAGACTAAGGAACAAAGAAGTTCTATTAGTCAAGGTCCTTTGGCAAAACCAATCCATTAAGGGAGCCACTTGGGAAGCAGAAGCTGATATGCGGACCAAGTACCCTCATCTTTTCGCAGCAGTTTCATATTCAGTTTAAGGTACCAAGTTACCTCAGCCCATCTCTTTTCATTACATATTGGAATCTTTGTATAGACAATCATACGATAGCTCTTGCATTTGCAAATCAGTGCAGTATTGCTATTAGTAGCACAAACCAGTTAAAGACACAGTCTTCAGCATCCCAGTTTCATTATCCATATTCGAGGACGAATGTTCCCAAGAGGGAGATATTGTAATACCCCAAACATTCTTCAAGCCTAATTTTTTTTCTAGAAGATTAAGGGATGACTTCCAAAGAGAGTAATGGGAAATTGAATTAGCTTTCCAATGGTATAAAATTCACCTAAATCCGATAACCGGGAAAGAAGTTATGGTTAATTTAAGTTATAGTAGTAAAACACCGTCATTTCGGTGTTTAGCACATCGCGGAGTGTGCTTAATTAGAAAATTTCCAATTCCAATGGTACTTCATGATTGTGGCGCATCGCGAAGGATCCCAATTTTCCAATAGTCAATTTTCAGTGGTCTAGATAGATTATGGAATGTCGCACTAAAGTTCCAGGTCCCAACCAGTGGTATAATGTGATGGAGCCACGTCGCGGTGACCCCCAGACTTCCATTCATTAATTTTTAGTGAGCCACCGCGATAGTGGCGTATCAAGGTGTCCCATAAAATTTGGCTCCCAATTTAATTTTATCCAACTTCGTTGAGAGTTAAAAGGAGGGTATTTTGGTCAACTACCCTACTCCCAATCCATCCAACAACATAAATTCTATCACATAGCAAAGAATTTTATGCACTAATCATCATTCTCTTCAAATAAAATCCCTAGTTCATCATACTTCTTCTCCAAGAAACTAAAGATTTCTCCATCAATTCTCCAACTTAAGTCAAGATTCCAAGATCCTTGTTCAATAACTCCAAGAACCCCCATTCAAGAGTACAAGCAGCATCTCGCAAACAAGTCTATTTATTAAGTTCACAATCTAAGGTATGTGAGAATTGAACAAGAACACTTCTTCCGTTCTTTTTCCCAAAAAACACTCATTTTAAGTTATGAATTTCTAAATTTTAATATGATTTCCATGAAAGTTAAGTTAGGGTTTATACCCCATGTTGCAAATTGCATAATTTGTATAGTAAATTGCACGTCTACTTTCAAATATTTATGTACATGATTATATTTTCTAGATTTTAAGTTGAATTAAGAACACTTCTGTTACAAAGCACGAAATTTATGGTGTTTTATATGAATTTGAAGCATGGGTTTGAAGCCCTAAGATTTAGTCTTGACATTTCGAGAATTATCATGATTTAAGTTTCCCATGAATGGCTATTTTCCTATTTTGATAAAGAAAGTTGATCTTTTGAACCAAGTATAGATAGGAATCCACATTATCTATGATTTAAGGCAAAGTGAAGCATAGTTAGCTTCCATTACACATTCTTGTATTATTCAAAGTGGATTTCCTAAAGTTCTGAGCCTAAGTATGGGAGTAGCATTTAGCACCGAGTTGGGATTGATTCCAAGGTTTCATGCCCCTGAACTACGAGCCACCGTAGGACTATGATTCACCCCAAGTGGGTTTAGGTAGTGATCACTAAAGTTGAGATTCTATTCCGATGGCAAGGATAGTGAAGCTCTCCCCAACGTGTGCATGACGTTGGAATCCATGTCAGCTCACATGGTTTATGTCTGTTAGAAAAATCTCCCAAGTCCCAAAGATTCTCGAAATTCCATAATCTCAAGTCTTTAAGTCACTAAGTTTCAAAAGAAGTTCTCTATTCTCCTTACGATAAAAGTATGAGTTTAAAAGTTATTGTTTTATGATTTTTTTTATTTATAAGCTTTGAGAAATCGAGGATGATACAGATTTTAGAATTAAGTGTAATGACTCACGAAATTTACACTATATGTTTAATAGTCACGATTTATGATATTTGCACTTTAGACTTATTTAAGCTATGTGAGTCATTCATATTTGCATGCATGGTTTTATAAAGAGTAATGATATTGCTTACTTAATTCATACACCCCCATATACTCAGTACATCCTCAAAGTAGGGATCTACATATACGTCTATGTGTTGCATTGTCTTTTAATGTATGTCCAGGTGCTCAGTATCCGCAGCGTGAGTAGTTACAACATCTTTATCTACGTTCCCACAGTGGGGAGTCCTCATGATTCGAGGTCCTTCTTCTTTAGACTTTCATTTGTTTTTAGTATTTGGACTATCATTTTTCAGTTTAGTTTGAATCAGTTGGGGGTCTGTCTCAATGGCTCTGTAGAGAGATGTGGTGGACATTATAACTTGTTGCCTATGTTGTCAGCATGTGAAGGTTGATCATCAATGATCTAGTGATTTGATTCAGAGGTTGCCCATTGTTGCAAGGAATTTGGAGAGGATCACCATGGACTCTGTTAGTGGGTTTCCTTGTCCTTCGTGTGGCTTATTTTGTATTTGGGTCTGTGTGGATCGGTTGACCAAGTCGGTATATTTCTTTCTTATTCGAATGTCCTTCAATGCTTAGAGATTGTCTTATATCTATATTAGTGAGATAGTCCTTATGCATGGTGCACCTATATCTATCATCTAAAACCAAGGTTGAATGTTTACTTTTAGCTTTGGTGAGCTTTTTAGGAGAAGATAGGTGCTTAGGTTGATCTTATAATAGACTTTCATCCATAGACAGACAGACAGTCGGAGGAGACCATTCAGGTTCTCAAGGATATTCTCTAATCCTGTGTTTTGTATTTTGGAGGCTAGTAGGCATAACATATTGACTTGTAAGAGTTCACATATAATAACAGTTACCATTTACGTAATGAGATTGCACCCTTTGAGGATTTATTTGGTAGGCAATGTCATTCCCTGATTAGATACTAACTTTAAAGGTTATATCCTATAATATTGACTTGCTTCAGGAGTCGTTGGATAGAGTAAGGGTGATCCAGTGTAGGTTGAGGGTAGTTCAGAGTAGTCAAAAGGCTTATGCATATTTTAGACTTCATGCTTTGAGATTTGGAGTTGGTGATCGGGTATTCCTTAGTGTATCACCCATGAAGGGTGTGATGAGGATTAGGAAGAAAGGAAAGCTCAAGTCCAGATATATTGAACCCTTTGAGATTCTTCGCACCTTTGGCGAGGTGGCCTATGAGTTAGTCTTACCTCCAGATTTTGTTGTTGTTCATTTGATTTTCCATGTACCATATTGCGGAGATACATTCCTCATCAATATCATATGCTTAGATGGGACTCAATCAAGTAGGATAAGTGGTTGACCTTCGTAGAGGAGCTTGTGCTTATTTTAGCTAGTGATGTCAAGCATTTGTGTACAACGGAGATCACTACAGATAAGGTTCAATGGAGGCACTACCCAGTAGAGAAGGCTACTCAGGAGACCTAGTGCGAGATGTGGACCTAGTTTCCTCTCATGTTTGAGTCTTCAGGTACATCCTAATTATTTATTTTTGCAGAGGAAAGTTTTTTTATTTTTATGGAGGAAAGTTCTTTTAGTAGCACTACGGAGATCACTACACATAAAGTCTAACAGGAAAAAAATATAATCAAATGATCTCGTATGGTAAATATAAGTGTTCCAATAGCTCTGGAATGTTGATTTTAGTCTAGGTAGACCCTAGGTTCAGGTCGCGAGGTACCCATTCTCATTTCGAGCTATTGGTCGAAAGTTAAGGGAAATGGCAAGTGGGTGTGGGACCCCTTATATAGTGAAATGACCTCTGATGCAGATTTTGACTGCATAATTGAGTCTAGAATTCTAATTTAGTAGAGTAGCATAGTGCATTGGCGTATATGGTATTACAACTCAATTAGTGTTGGTGCATCGCGTCTGCGATGCCCCTGATCGTTTAAGGAATTTACCAGTTGGTGACGTCCAAGCTATACCGCCTCTCAGAAGATGATACGGTCGCTACTAAATATAGTAACAAACAAAGGTTAGGGTTGAATCCCAAGGGAATAAGTGGATTCAAGGCTCTTAGTTGTTGTAATCAGTGGGCTGAACTGAAAAACTAAATGGGGGATTTTGAGTATCAGTGTCTATGTAGTAGGAAATATCAACTTCAGTTGTAATTAGTCATAAGTGAACACTAGAAATGTTTTCCCCCTAGCTTCTCAACTCCGTAGGCTTATCGTTCTTTGGTGAACAAACCCGATACCTTTCTTGAAAAATTAACAAATTATGTACTTTCTACAGTCTTTTGGATGAGTAGAAAGATTTCACCCTTTACCTTTTGAGTATCAAGATGTCCTTTACTGACCGTTATCTTGATCGCAATATAACTATTACTTTTAGAGTCTGTAGTTATTAGATGAAACCTAACTTTCATACTAAGGTAAAACCTAGAAGTGTGGATCAACAGTTAAACTCCAAATTATTGTTGTCATTATCTTTTCCTAGTAACTACTCCTCTTTTAGAGTAAGTAGCAATAATGTAGCTGGGATACTAATATATGCACTTGTTAAGAAAACTATTATAATGAATATAAAGCAATACATGAATAGGTATTGGTTAAGAACAATAATAGCACTTTCCCCACTTCGTCAATCTACCAGGGTTGCCACAACTCTAGCAATAGGCTTCTAGCCTCTCATTCTTGTGAAGAGATCAACAACATTAATAATTGAAAACACAGATGTAATCACAATTAGAAGTAGATAAACCCACAACTGTAACTGAATTAATGAACCAAAAGTCAGTAGTAGAGAATCCCAAGATCAAAATCAACTCTTGGAATCAAAATATGTTTGTGAATATCAAAAGTACGTAACTTCTACTAAAAAAACACATAAATGTTATTTATAGTACATGAGGAAACCCTAAAATAATAGCTCGAACAAAATAGGAGAAATTAGGGTCGGTGGCCACTTATGGTCTACATTTGCACCCTGACCCTGGGAGCAAGTAGCACTTGCATCCTGCAGGGTAGACGTAAGTGCAGGGTGTAAGTGCTAGGACCCAAAAATCTTGCAAGTCAGCTCTTGAGATTTTGGACTTCTGGTGCTTGCTTTGTCCACTTGCGGTCCACATGTCCAACTTACGATATACATGGTGATTTAGTAAGTGTCGGGAGTCATCTTTCCAGCTCTTCTTCAATTCTCAAACATGGTTTGATCATGATAAAGTCGAAAAAGTGTCCCAAACATCCATTATTGCTCCAAAAGTATCCAAAAACACCTTTTTCATATTTTTCATGAACTTAACATTAGAAACATGATTTCCTGTAAAAACATACCGAAATGCATCTTATCTAACAAAATAACCTCAAAAACTTACATATTTTCTTCATTTTAAGAAGTGAAAGTTCTATATTTCTATAGCAAATCAACACCCTCAACTAATAATATTTGCATGTCCTTGAGAAACAAAACATAACCAAAAAAATGACTCTTAACTAGGAGTATCTAAGAGATTCAAGGCTATCAGTCAACACTTAAAGTTCAAAACACAACACCCCCCTCTAATTATATTTTTAAAAACCAACTGTGTATGATCATGAAGCATAACAATGTGACAAAATGGTATCAAGGTATGGTAATTACATTAGCAACTGACAACCACTCATATATAAAAGTTACAGTACCCGAAACAAGCAAATAGCTAGCAATATGACTCAAGTTCCCTCACAACAAGAATTTCCTACTCACTCATATGAAATAATGCATGTGAATGGAGGGATAGTCAAGAGACACTCACACTCAGAAGAAAATTTCCATTCAATACATATCAATAGAGGGATATTCAAGAGACACTCACAGTCAGAAAAAATTTCATTCAATGTATGTCAAATACCATAGGCTTGCCCTTATTTTCTTTTGTTTAGTTTCAAAATAGTCAAGTTAGGATCACTATATGACTTTTCTAAGAAAGTAATGTAGGCTTGGGGGGATGGTATGGTACATATGGACATATCAAGTGACTAAGCCTCCTTGGCATTACACTAACCTTAGGGTCTCACTTACTAGCCAATTTTTTTATTCCACCTTTATTGCTCCCTTTTATTCTGTATTTCACATTAAGTTTGGGTGTGGTCTTTCATTATTTATTTTTCACTTTTTCACAATTTTTTTCTTTTCTTTTTATTTTTAATTTTCTTTTTCTTTTTTTTTTCTACCACACTGAGCCTTACTAACTTTTTATGTTATTTTAACCTTCTATATACCCACTTTACGCAATGCACCCCTATGATAGCCACCCTCAACTTAGGCATTTTGCCTGAGTTAAGGTGCATAATATCCAAGGAGGACCAGGGCCAAAATAGGTTCATTATAGAACAAATGGGTAGGTGAATAGATTAAACAAGAAAAATAGTCTATAAGGCTCAAAACAGGGATCAAGCGATATATTTCACACATGGAAGGTCATTTAGGCTAAAAGTGGACTTCAATAAAAAAATGGCCTATGATCCTTTCTTAATTGACTATCTTTCAACTTAGGAAAGACTAACCAGATAAGTTCTGAATTCAACACACAATGGGAACTAAGTAGCATCTCACACACATAACATAGAGTCAATATTGCAAGTTACTACTTATACAACTCATGCAATTTTTAGCAAGTGATTATCATTTCCCTAATACTAATGCCATAACATGATTAACAAAGTTTAGACAAATATACATACATTCACAAAGTTCTAAAACATAATTTTTTGAGTGATATCATTTTTGTCAAAAATCCATAAAAATATGATAATTGCCCTAAATACTTTAAAATCTCCTAATTGAACAAAAACATAACACAATATGAAACAAAAACCAATAATACACAAAAACCAGTAGATGCTATGGTATATCCCACCCCCAATAAAAAAACTGTACACTGTCCTCAATGCACTAAAATAATACAAAACAAAGAGAAGTGAGAACATACCTGGGACGCACTAGATATTTGTGTCATGAGCATCCCCAGATGGGGGCATATCAGTTAGTAGAGGCGATGGTGATGGTGGTGCTCTACTAGAGGATGCACCCGCTACTAGCTCTATACACCTCTACCTATCAATGACTACAGAATCAAGTGAAGTATGTCTATACCTTTTTTACGGCCTGGTCATACGGCATATCAAGATCCTTTAAGCCTTCCATGTTACCTTTCTTGGCCCCAACTATCGAGACCTCCTCCTCATTCTTAGAAAAGAAATCAAAATATCTTAGTGTGAGCATAGGTGATATATGGACCACTAGGGGTATAACTGAGGGAGTGGCTACTACACAACTCTCTGCAAGAAAGCATACCTCTGCTTGTGGTATATCAAAATCCTCCCTCCTCTATGCTAGATATAGTGTATCTATCTCAGAGATTTGGGCTATAACCTGTCTCTTAAACTCATATCCCTCAAAGCCATCATGTAGCTCAGATAGTGCATCTTTCTGTACGACTTCCCATCTGGCCTCTACCAACTCAAATCTAGTCCTAACCCCAGATCTCATCTTCTCATATAGGGTAGTCATATCGGTCTCAACCACCCTCACCTGAGCATCCGTATCCCTCTAGCTATCCACTAAGCTCTAGAAGAACTCTCTAGATATAGTGATCCTACCTATAGTAGGAACTATTATTTATAGGTATGTAGGCTCTTAAGATATGCCAACTAACTCAAAGGTTGAAGCTGGGGCTGAAGAAGAAGTAGTTGATTTCCCCTCACCCTGCGTACACGAATCTGGATCCCCTCTATACTCCCTTTTCCCTATATCAATACCAATACCTACATCATCTCCATGTGAATCAATAGGCACTGTGGAAACCTTCATTCCCTAAGTCTAGGACCTAGGTAATATAGATGGCTCTATAGATCTCTTATGAAGGTCTGGGGTGTAAGAACCTTGGTACTGTTTATCTGCATTGTAGCCGTAGCACTTACCCTATCATCTATGCCTAGTATCTCACATACACCGGCCACATCAAATAGTCTTTGAATCATTTAGTGGAATAGTAGAATAGTTAACTCCCCAAATTGTTTATCATGGATCTCATGTCGTAGGATAGCTACATAATTAATGGAATATTTAGTCATCATACATGAAACAAGGGATGCTCCCTCCTAAGGCAACAAATTATCCAAAGTACTGGCGAACAATTGATATTGAATAACCAACTACCAAAACTTGGCATCAAAGGTCAATGAGCCCTTCGTGATCACACCATACCCCCCAATCTATGGAGTAGCATCACCAAAAGGTGAAATATAGCATGCTATTCACCTGGCCATCTCGACCCTTTCTCGTCTATGTTCTACCTCCTACATAATATATTTATCACATAGGACTCTCAGTCTCTAGTCGCACTTATTTGTATATGCATGAGTGATGTAATCAAGACCAAAAATAACCTAGCGGATAGTCTCTACTGATAAATCAACTCTGGCCCCTCTAATAAGTGTAAGATCAAGTTTCGACTGCTTCATATGCCTCATCAGTCCTAGAAATCTGCATATAGGAAGTTCTATTGTAACTTGGTATGATTCATAAAACTCATGCACCATAGTTGGGCTGTAAGAATCGAAGGGTCTAGTTATCCACTCTAATTGATATCGATCAAATACAGTCCACGACTATGATAATCTCCTCAGTTTTAATAGATCAACCCTGCGCTCCATATAAATAATTCTTTTAGTCCTGTCAGTATCCAAGATTTGATTTTCTATATTATAAACATCAAACTATTCTCTACACAACACCTCGGATGTGACTTCATAGCATGTGCGGCTGCAAGACTTTACCCTTCTGAACTAGTGCATCATGGGAAGCCTGCTTTGTACTATCCTCAAACATAGGTACCTCTAACTATTGTACCTATGTGGCAGTACCTTATTTATTCTAGGGTACCACTGATGAATCCTCCTCCTCAGTATTATCAAATGAATTTTAGGAACCCTACTCAGAACGGGGATCTTAAGTTGCAACCCGTGGAGTATACTTAGAATCTATCTTATCATCCTCATTATTATTATCTGGTGGAGGATTATGTGTGGGTGACATCCATGCTGACTTTATCCACTGTTAGGCTGCAACTATCTGAGCAGCCTGGTACATCTTCCCTCTAGTAACTCTTTGTGTCACCGCAACTTCATTATCTCTACATCGTTGCCTTGGATACTTCTCCACTGCACACTAGACTTGGGAAACGCTTCCCGTCTTCTTGAGGTATCGACCTTCCTCTTATTCTTACCTTTAGGTTCCTTAAGTACTTGAAAAACAAGTCATTAGTTTCCAACAAAAGTGAGGTATAGCAAAAGTTAAAGAAAAACTCAAAATTTGCGAAGTTTAATTATTTCCTCAATTTTCACACCCCTTTAAACTATTTAAAATCCCAACAAGTACAAAGTACACATATACATTAATAATTATTATTTTCATAACCAACTCAACATGCTCAACTTCTGGTATTACTCTACTCTCTCAAGTTCAACTTCCGATTAGGTCCTAACCTTAGAATATAATTCAAAATAAGGCCCTACATTATGATTCTTGGATACTTCAAGGATCCTACATATATTCATGATATATTCTATATAATTTTTAATGAAATACATATATCAACTAGTTTAAAAAATAAATAACTCAATATATAGCCATTAGGAACCGAGAAAGTTACCTCTTTTATGATGAACCAGAAGTGAATAATTAAAGTCAAGAAAAAACAAAGTTGGAACTTGTTTTTAGTGTGTTGGTACATGTTGGTATCTCAAAAAAGTGTCAATTTATACTTTAATTAAATATCGAGTTAGTTTGTGCTTTAAGAGGAAAGTTTGAGTTTAAAGAGAAAAGAAAGTTTTGAGGATTTGAATGAGGTTAAGGATGGGGGATGTCTTAGGTCAAATATAAATGTTGGTGGGACTTATATTTTATCAAAAATTTGGGACCACTTTTGACCTTGCCGCGACAGTTACTTGCACCTGCTACGTGCGGCCAGGCCAAAAAATTTTGCACGCTTTCCTGCAATCTGTACTTGGCTTGTTGAAATTTTTACAACTACTTATGATCTTGAAATGTAAAGTTACAATCCCAAAAGTATTAATCAGTGCCGAACTCCATAACCTTTCATTTTCATCCTCAAAATTTTAACTGTTAAACTTATTGTTCAACTTACTTGGTTCGTATGGGACTTGTGATGAGGATTGGTTTATCACATAATCCCCATACCTAGAAATCGATTAATGTAGAATTCTTACCATATTTTGGGCAAGTATGTACGAAAAAACTAACAAAAGAAAAATAACATAAAATGTGAACACTAAAATAGTGGGTTGACTCCCACTCAATGCTTGATTTAACATTGCCGCACGACGTGGCTGTGTTGGTTACTCAAACTTCACCAAAAATCCCATGGTTTTCCCCCTATACAACGCTTGTTTTAATATAGTGACATGGCACTAGTATGTTGATTACTTAGAATTCATCAAGATACCCATAAGAGTGCCCTACAGGGTCATCAATACAATCGATCACCGACACCACTCTTATGCCGGTAGGCTACTTCATTGATTTTTTGATGTTGAATGTGGCCTCCTCACCGTTGACTCTGAATTTCAACTCTTCTTTCTCCATGTCAAACATCGCTCTACCTATGGCCATAAAAGGCTATCCCAATATAATGGGCATCTCCCTTCTTTCTTCTTTGGGGATAACTGATTCATAAACCTAGTGTATCAAGGAATCTACTCCAATGCCTCAAGAAATGAAATATTCAAGTTTAATTCTTTCAGAATCTCAATAAATTGCATGAACATTCCTTCCTCTCTTTTTTGCTTTAGCCGCTAAGGAAAAAGTTGGGGCGGTCTCGAAATCTATCTATTTTCTACTCAACAACCTGGCCTTTACTCTTTTCTATATAAACTTCATCATCACCATCTATTGCCTTTTTTGCCTCCATAATAGGTGTCTTATCATAATCATCTTACATAGCAAGAAGTGGGTGATCCGCAATAGTAATACCACTCTTCATGGCAATGGAAAAAACATTACTTTTATTTTTCAAATTCTCCACAGTATTGATTGGAAGGGTTATTGGCTACCTCTTATTTAGAGTTGTAAGAATATGCCCGAACAGGTGTTCCAACTTCTTTATAGTAGTTGCATGAGATTCAACCTTTTTGGTCAACCCTAAAATGCCGACCTTAATATCCTAAAGGATGATCTCCTTATTTTCTTGACCTTTCACCAGCTTAGCCAGCATCTCTTCCATCCTTGATTGTGTATCTCGTCTTCTAGGAAGAATATACCTTTATCCCTTCTTTCTATATCCATCCTTATTTCTCTAATCATCATCTCATTTTCTACTATTGTCTATAAATCTATCATAGAAGATCCAACCTTGGTCCCTTGCCCTTTGGCTCTGAAACCCAACAATTTATGATCCAGATAATTTGATTCTTTTTTTAATTCTGACTCATAATCTTTGGAAACTGACCCCTTTATTGCTACTGCATTTACTTTCTTGGAAATCGTTGCTGCAAGATGCTTTGCTAGTACCCCTATATCAGTTCTTAGCAACACAGTCTATTGCACTACTATGTCATCAATAACTCTTTGGTCAAAGGAGGCTCCAATAGCATATGTGCTAGATCTCCTCTCAGCCTCTCGAGTTTTCCACCCTTATTTTATAAGTGAGATCTTATCTAACATTTTTTAAGCTGCCTCCCAGCGTAGCCTCATAAAATTTCCTCTATATATGGTGTCTTCCATGACTCTAGAGTTGATGGTCAAGGCTTTGTAAAATATCTCCAATAAGCTCATCCCTAAAAACTGATGATTAGGCACCATACTCAGTTTTTTCTAAAACCTGAACCATGCCTCGTGCAAAGATTCTGACTACAGTTTCCTGAAGTTATAAATCTCATCCATAAGATTCAACATCCTGTATGGAGTAAAGAACCTATTCAAGAATTATCTTCTAAACTCATTCCATATAGTGATAGAGCGTCTTGGAAATTCCCCTAACCATAAGGATACTTCTCCTGTAAGTCATAAGGGAAATAACTTCAGTCTAAGTGCTTCTTGATTCACCCCTGGATTTGTATATGGACTGCTAATCCTAATGAAATTAGTAAGGTGTATATTTATATCATCTGTAGGCGAACCTGCAAACACACTTTTTAGATTTAGGAGTTGGATCATTGCACTCGTTATGTAAAACTTGATGTCTGGGGGTAAAATAGGAGGAATAATGGATCCAGAATCTGCCATCTCAACGTATCCCAATTACTATTTTCTTTATTTTTTCCTAGTCACTACTCCTTTTTTTGAGTAAGTATGAATATTATAAAAGGTATCCTAACACGTTCCCCTATTAAGAAAACTATTATAATGAACCTAAACCAATACATGAATAGGTATTGGTTAAGAACAACAATATCACTTCCCCTACTTCGTCAATCTGCTAGGATTGCCACAACCCTAGCTATAGGTTTCTAGCTGATCATGCCTGTGAAAAACTCAAAAACCTTCATAATTGAAATCATAGATGAAATCACAGTAATAAGAAATAGAAAAACCCACAACTGTATCTGAATTAACGAACCAAAGTCAATACAAGGGAATTCCAAGATCAAAATAACCTCTTGGAATAAAAATATGTTTATGAATATAAGAGTGTGTAAGTTCTACTGAAAAAACACAGAAAGGGTATTTATAGTACATAAGGAAACACTAAAACTAAAGCTTAAATAATATAGGAGTATTCAGGGTCGGTGGCCACATATTGTCTACACTTTCCCCCTGGCCCTGGGTGCAGGTAGAACCTACGGCCTGTAGGATAGGCGAAAGTGTAGGGCGAAGTCTAGGACCCAAAAATCCAGTAGGTCATCTCTTGGAATTTTGAACTTTTAGCATTTTTTTTGCCCACAAGCAATCCACATGTTCTACTTGCAGTCCACATGTTAACTTAGTAATTGTTAAGAGTCATCTTTTCAGCTCTTCTTTAATTCCTAAAAATGCGTTGATCACGATCAAGCTGGAAAGTGTCCCAAATATCCATTTTCTCCAATAAGTATCCAAAAACACCTTTTTCAGATTTTATACAAACTTAGCATCCAAAACATGATTTCCTGCAAAACATACCCAAAACACATGTTATCTAACAAAATAACATTAGAAACTATCATATTTTCCTTATTTTAAGCATCGAAAGTGCTATATTCTATAATAGATAACCAGTCATAAAATATGTCATATACCCTACTGTTGATTCTTGCTTAAGAAATAGGATGATAATTGGGAGGAAGTATCACCTATGCAATATAATTTCACGTAAGCGACATATGCCCATCTAGCAAGGTATTGTGTAAGCGATAGTTGGATCACGTAAGAGATACCCATGTTCATGGAAAGGGTATAAATTCCCTTTTATCCCATTTTACACTATTTCTCATCCATTTCCAAGATAATTAAACTCTATAATGAATAAAAGCCTAGGGATAACATTTGTGGGTAATTTTGGCGCTTGGATAAAGATTAATTATGCAATTCTACTTTAAATTTATGGTAATTATCAATTATTTTGATGGTTATTTCCCCATTCTTATTTAAAATCTCTATAATCTTAGTGGATTTATTTTAGCACCATTAAAGCTTGGAATTCAACCATTTTAAGGGTAAATATTCGTTGAGCATAGGGGGATGTTGAGCTAGTTTCAGAAATACAATTTTAGTAAATGGGCCCCACGTGGGATTTTTATGTAATTTTGAATCTAAAGCACTATAGTGAAATATGGATATTATTTTTCTTATTTTGATGAAAAGATTATGGTTTTGATAGCTTGGCGTCTTACAAAAGCTTTTTAGAAGGTAAAATTAGGGATTTAGTGGAATCATAAAGATTTCTTCGATGCCCAGATAAGACATGCTTAGATTTTATATAGAATGAGCTATTTCATAATATTCTTATGATATTATGTAAGATATGGAGTGGGATTTAGGCGTTGTAAATATTAATGAGAGTATTTAGTTTAATTAGGCCGTTAGGTGATCTTGAAACCTTACACTTGAGGTAGTTAACATAGTTATTCATGGCTTAGGTGGATTAAGCTTTGTGTTATATATTTATAATGGAAATTACTCAATTACTCAAGGTAGGTGTAATTTCCCTAGTTATCCATGTTAGCGTAGAACTATCCTTCATTCCTTCAGTTATGGGAATTGCCTTAATTATTATTGCTATATGTAGGATTGCCTTATCCAATCATATTAGGGAATGATTGGTATCTTATGGATAATTATGGCTAACTTGACATCTAGGAATGAACTTATATACTATAGTCTAGTCTGAGGTAGAAATTGCCGACGAATATTTTCAGGGATTAGAAGTAGGCCCACTGACCCACCTTACACTAAGACTAGTGTTAACTTTTTAGGCTTATTTACATATGATATAATCTTATTAATAATATTTTTTGCATTTGAAGAGGTATATAACATAATTATTGAGTATGTTAGTTTGATATTAAGGGATTTATGCACATTTCTAGTATTTCTAATGTTATTGCTCATATGTATGACTAAGGATATAATTTATAAATTTGATTTATGACTTATTCATGTAATTATTGAGATTTCTTCCAAATATGATTAGTAATGTGTCCTATGGATATGCATAATGATATAGATATTAATGTCATCAAAAGGTATAGCTTATAGACAAGATACGACTTATGCACTTCATATTGCCTATGGGTATGATATAACCTTTAGTTATAAAAGGGCTCATGGTTATGGTATGACTTATATACATGATACAACTTATATTTATGATATGACTAATATAGTTATTAAGGATTATAAAGATGATATGGATTATATATATGACATGGCTTATAGATATGCTATGGATCATATATATGGTGTGACTATTAGATACGATTAACGACTTGTAGATATGATGGGTTCCCTATAGATATGATATGGATGTAAATTTTGAATACACCTCATAATATCGCTTATAAAAAATAAATTTATATGGATTTTGGATATAGCTAATAATATAGTTTATCGATGTGATTATAGGTGATACTTGTGGCGATGATTCTTGGTCTGGTGTATAAAATGAGTAAATTGATGGTTTATAGCTACGGGTCATTGAAATAATCTCTTAAGTTTAGGTTACTAAAATGGTTCATTGATGGGGTTGATAAATGAGATCTAGTTTAAGTTCAACAAAACTGATGATAATAATAATGATGCAATTGAGTTTGGGTTCGAGTCTTGCTTTAAGGAATGTTTATCATATGATAAGGGTCACATGGATTATTGATTATGGCATGACAATTGGTAAATCACAATTATTTTGTTCTTAGTTTCTTTGATTATACCCTTCAGGTTTATAGGGGCCTGCATTGGGTTATTTACTTTTTCGCATTTATTGGCTTATGTGGGCCTATTTTTTAGCTAATGGTATGATCGTTATGTTATAATTCTTGTATGCATTTATTTATTTATGCATAGCAGTGTCAGAGCTAATTTCCAGGTTTCCTCTTCTTATCTTTACTTAGCTTATGTTATATTGTATCTTATCGTATTTATATCATGATTTAGCTCAGTCGATCGATGATGCCTACTGAGTACCCATGGATTTGGTACTCATACTCCACTTTTGTACCTTTTTTTTCAAGTTCTAAGAACTAGTTGTCGTTGCTTAAGTAACATTCATGTAGAGTTGATTTGGGAGACTTGCTGAGCTTTTATAGTTTGAGTTACCCTTTTTTGTATATATATCTATATCTCGTCTTTCATCTTCTAGAAAGATTGTATTTGACTATTCATACTTATTGTTTATTGTAGTAACTCTTTAATCGACATTACTTAGTCTCTAGATGTTTTTTTGTTTCGATCTATCTATTAGACCTTTATGAATGTATTATTTCTATTTGAATTTTTAATTGTAAATTTCTAGCTTTAAGACCCTTTTAAAATCATTTTAGCCCATTGCACCCAACTACAGGCTATAGATAGGCTTACCTACTATTGGGACAGAGTAGGTGTTATCATGCCTCATAAATCGGGTTCTGACCGTAGTTGAGTACTTAAAGATGACATTATGGGCTACAATCACCCCGATGTATTTACCCTTATTGTTTCTTGATTTCCTTTCATGTTTCTCATATTATGGTGTAATGTATCCTCACACATCTCAACCACATCATCTAGTTCTATATGTCTTCCCCATAAATAGGGGTTTAGGTTCAAAAGTTTAGCACCTAAACATCTATGACAAAATCTTTTGTAAATATTTTGGAAATAATTATTTTACTTAGAATTTTTTCTAACTCTATAAATATTTTGTAAAATCAGTTTACATATAACTTTAGACCTAGAGAGAGCTAGGAGCTGTCATGGAGGCCAGAGAATATTGGATCCATCTTTTTTTCTCCTTATTTATTTAGTTTTATATTTTTCTTTTGATGATTTGATGTAATTCTCCATGTCTATGTGGAGTTAAACTTCTCTTTCTAGGATTATGGTGTCTAATTAAATGACTATTTAGTGCCAATTGATTTTACTTATTTGATTATCATTATTTTTGTTCTTGTATTCTAGTTTTTAATATTTTAAAGATTCGCAACCTTTAAAATAGCTTTTTGAGCTCAAACTTAACTGACCAAGGGAACAGAGTGTTAGAATGAAGAATATAAGAAGTAATATCTCTTCGTTAGTTGAATAAGAAATTGATTTATATCTAGGGTAGGAATATACTTTGATCATCTAACTTCGGTACAAAATTGAAAGATTAATTAATGCATTTGAATTAGCTTCCCATCTCCCTGCACAACGATGTAGTTGTAAGACTAGTTTGAATAGATAATTAGAGGATGACCATTCTCGAATCATAAAATCTACCCCATAAATCAATACACGATAATCGAATAAGTTGATTAAATTGATACTAAACATTATTAGTTAAACCATAATCCTAGATCATTCATCCATTGATTGCGTAAGAATCTTCTTTTTTCTCAATTAATTATTCATTAGTTGTTTTATTATTATTTTTAGTTTAGTTAATATATAAATGTATCTTGAAATTTACCACTTGAATAAATAATTAACATTAGAATAATTTGGTGAATATTTAATTCACAAGTGCTTGTAGGTTCGACATCTGGCTCGTGAGATCCACTTTATTATTTATACGATCGCTTACACTTGTGTGTGCGTTTGGCCGCAATAATATTTTGGCGCCATTGCAGGGGACTTTGGTGTTAATTATTTATCAATATTATACTTTTCTCTTTTTATTTGTTTGAGTTGTACAAAGTTTATTTTCTTGTATATAGTTCATTTTTTAGATTCTTTTTACTTTTTTGTCACTCTTCTTGATATGTCAGCCTGGGATAGATGGTGGTTGAATGATAAGGATTCTTGTTTTATTGTGGAGGATCCCATCGATAGATTATTTTTAAAAAATTTCATGAAAGAAAGTTGTATGTACCTTCACCAATTATTGTGGATACTATCCAGCCTGTGGAGCAGACAAAAGAATTTCAGTCGTTCAACTATCATTTTTTTCTTGAGGCTGGAATTTAGAAGGTGAATAAGGGTGAGCATGATGTTGATGATGCAAATTTGAAAGAGGCATTTGTTGGGCCTCAGTCAAAGAACTTTTCTACACTATGTTAAGATGATGACATGTCTTTGGAGTTATATGAAATAGTGAAAAAGTGTGAAGATATGATATGGAATAAGCATTCTATATTCTTAAATTTGCACCAAACAAGCAACACGAAAACAAGCCTCACTTTATGGCCAAGTGGTTTAACATATACCAACCATTACATAGTTCCTTCATCTTTGTACTACCACCATATAAGCAAATCAAATAGATGGATGTAATGTTACGGGCGAAATTTATATCATCAAGGTAGAGTAAAAAGTTGATGGATTGTGTCATGATGTTAAATAGGCTTTTGTTGGGAGGGAAACCCAACATGTAGTAAGTATTTTTATTTTTAGTTTTCATTTTCTTAGTGTCACTAGTTTTTGTTGTTTTGAGTTTTTTCCAGATTTAGGGGAAGTCTAAGTACCCAAAATTTGAATCTAAGGAAAATGTTTAAGCTTTAGTGTGAGGTGCGTACGATCCTCGATTGAGCATGAAGAAACATGATTCTAGATAGACCCTGAGAAAGTATTCTTTAACCTCATTTTTCTTTATTTATTGCTTTTAGAGAAAATCATGATTTTAAGTTAGGGTTGATATATCTTCTGAGATTTGTTTAGGGTGAAGTATGCTATAGGATTTTCTCTTATTTTAGTTGTTTACTTAAAATCAAAACCAAAAAATATTAAGAAGTCTAAAAACGAAAAAAAAATTGTATTTTATTTTTTAGATCAGATTAATGTTTGTTAATGTTTAGCATTTGAGTCTTTATTAGAGCATACTTTGTCTACCCCTTTTTCTTTCGTTCTTTTCTGAGGGGGTTTCGTTTGAATCTAGTATCTTTTATTTTAAATTTTATAATTATAATTTGGAAAAGAAAGAGAAGACCTAATTTTTTATTTATGCGTACTAGCAATTTAGCCATGGGCTTGAATAGTACTTTCTTGTGAGTGCATGAATGTAAATAAAATAGTAGATTTTTTTGACATCATGTCTCATGGTTGTGTGTCTGTATATTTCATATCTTATTTTATAGTTTGTTATGACCTTGTCTATCTTAGAAAAGGAATTAATCAATCATGATGGATACTAGTGCCATGTGTGGTGAGGTTTTATTGCATATTCCAGGTTTTGCATCTCAGGCTAGAACTTGCCATGCTATTATTGAAGCTAAATGAAACTGTTCCTCTATTTTGAAGATGATAATAGACTTTCATTGACTTGTCTTATGAAATTTTAGATTTTGCATATATTATACGACTATTTCGCCACTATGAGCTTGTCACCTTTTCTCGGCAGCCATATTTTTTCCTTGACCCTTTTGTTGAGTCTCTAGTTTTTGTACCTTGCTTCCTTGAGCACTATAGCATAGTGTGATGATCCAATTCCTCAGATCATGATGTCACCTACCATAACCAACCAATAGGCAAGCCAACACGTAGTCCAGAATGGCAAGAAATGTACTACTCAATAATATAAGGAAAAAAATGCAGAATAAATAAAATAAAGATCAATACATAATAAAATCCCAAAGCCTAGTGGTATCAATACCATAGCTTCTAATATTATAAGATTACCAAAGTGAAATACCTAGAGAAATACACTGATATGACTTATCTCTATATACAATATAGATACTAGTCTAGTACATAAGAAAGAAATAAGTAATACTCCAAATGTCAGGAACTCACTCTAAGTCTCTGAATCATGGCTTCCCCACACGACACACACATCAATGGAGATAACCCATAGTATGATCTATAGGCTGCAAAGGTGTAGTTTGAGTACCAAATGAGTGGTACTCAGTGGGCAACTACCAGCTGAGCTCTAAAGATAAAGAAAATATATACAATGTCTAAATAGAATGGAAACATAACCTATGAGTCCAGAAATCATATAACAACCAATGAGATAATAAGGAACAATTATCCTATTCATGTCTAGGAGACCCACATAATAAGCTAAGTAAGTAATAAGGTTGCACTATCCTATTCCATTCGTACATAGGAATGTAAACTCTATAATTTCAAGATTTGATAACCGAGTCATAATGGCACCTACCATGTCCCACCGGTACGTAAGACAATTCCGTAACCCAGAGCTAATACAATGGGTTACCTTGGTAGGAATGTCTAACATGGATCCTATATAAGAGCACAATATAAAAAATAACATTCCATAACCTAAGACGACCGATATTTAAATCCCATTCCTATGACCTGATAGTATTAGTACAAGAGAATTTAGATTTAACAATGGGAATTTAAAATTCAAAGTCTAAAATGTCTTAAATAATCTCATGCATTTGTCTCAAAAACAAAAGACAAATAAAGATATAGGGGAAAGAGGAAAACTCAAACTCTACGAGCTCACCCTATCCCCGAATGGTCAATGTTGCACGATCCCGACTCAACAACGGAAACTAGAACCTAATTCTACACCAAAAAGGTACAGAAAAGTAGTTTGAGTACCAAAACACGGGTATTCAGTAGGCATCATCGGCTAACTTAGCTAAATTATAATATAAAGAAAATATAAGGTAAGATAATAACATAAAGTCAAGGTATAGGATCGAACCAAAATCCAATTCAATATCATTGTATAAAATAACTAAACTACTATGAAAATAGCATAAAACATCATATCAACATATACCATAATCATCATACAAAAAGTAATCGTTTTGGAAGCGTCAAGCCACATATATATAATAACAACCATGTATTTAACATAATCAACACCAATCATCATTAGAATATAAAGCACAAGAACTTATCATGATGTCCCATATTACTGGGAAGTACCCACAAAAGAACACAACAAAGAACTCAACAAGGTGTCCCATACTATCGGAGAGTACACCAAAGATCAATTCGTCAATATACCAAGGCACAACTACATAAGAAACACACAAAAGTCGCGGGTTGTGCATTCCCTCCATGACCTCTTATTGAGGTCTACAAACTTTATCAATACCAAAGTTTAGCACAATGAAACTGATATCACCATAACATTGTGGTATCGTTAGTTAATCTTTATTTCATTGATGAACACCAAGTCTAGTCTATATTAGAAAATCTCCATATCCATGAAACACTAGTTTACAAGTGTTATAGTTTACTAGTCATCAAATAAGGAAAAGCTACAAGTTCAATGCTATTAGTTATTTACCCATCACAAGGCCATTCTCTAGTTAGGATTCTCATTATATAAGTTATCAATTAGGCCATTATGGCATTTCATACTAAATGACAACTTAACCATTCATTATACCATACTAAGTCTATTACTACAGGCATGTTACAACTTTAATGACTAGTATCCATATTTTAACTAAGTAGGGTCCATCAACTAGTTCGCCAAGCTTCTAACCAACAAGTCATCATCATTTATTAGAAAAAAATACCTGTCATATAAGCCACTTTACTTGGAAAAATTCCATAACATAACCATTAATTCAAGTCAAGTAGATTTACTAGGTGATCCTTTGGTTCTACACAAGATTAGACATACCGATTAGCCTTAACCTAATAATAGGCATAAATTACCTCTAGTTACCGATTAGAGTCGGTGAGGATGACACCACTTATTTAGTGGTTAAAGACAAAGAATGATTATCAATTACCAAAGAAGATATCATGTCTCGAGTACACCAACGTTTTAGCAACACACGATATAACCTCACATATATACATGAACTTTTATAAAGTTCTCCCACATGGCATCATAATATCATTACCTCTTCTGAATTCACCAGGTATCATCATCAACATATCCTCCGGATGCACTGGCTATCATCATAACATTGTTACCTCTTTCGAATTCATCGGGTACCATCATAACATCATTACCTATTTTGGATTCACCGGGTGTCATCATAACATCAACATATCCTTCAAATTCACCGGGTATCATCATAACATCGTTACCTCTTTTGGATCCATCAGGTATCATCATAACATCAACATATCCTTCGAATTTACCAGGTATCATCATAACATCATTACCTCTACCCGATTCAACGAGTATCATCATAACATCAACATATCCTCCAGAATTTTTAGGCATCATTATAACATCGTTACCTCTTCCGGACTTACCAAATATAATCATAATATCAACAAATCCTCTAGATTCACCAGGTATCATCATAACGTCGTTACCTCTTCCAGATTCACCGAGTATCATCATACCATTACACATTCCCCCCAGACAACAAGATATATCCACATATATAGCCAAATCAATAAACATACATAAGTTCACAATAATGGGGTAATAGGGATGTAAGATACTTATACCATCCTACATTACTATTAATCATCACCAGATAATATGAATATAAGTATGACCATGAGCATTCATATGTTATACATAATAACAACCTTTCCAAGGCTATCCTAATCATGACTATAAGATAATCAATCAAGTATACACATTATCCAATCATTAACCATATGTATAATCTGACCATTGGGTCTAACCATTATAATCCCAACAACAAAATTTAGAAGTTCATCAAGTATCTTGGTCTGTAAGGGATTTCATAGTTCAAGCTTAAGGAGGGTCAAGTCCCACTCCTAAATCCCAAGAATGCCAAAGTTCGTTATCAGTAGACTAACTTCTACCCAGAATTAGGATATGTTATCAAAATAACACAATAAGGGCTTGTCAATCCTTACCAAGCTTATAAAGGAAGTCTTCTTCAAGCATTATTTCTAATTAAACCCAACAACAAGGTTATTTCCTAACTAAGAAATACCTATGTCAACATAACCTTAATGTTAAAGAGAATCATCATTCTCATCTATTAGAGCAACTAAAGTTTTCTCCTACTATTCATGAGACTAGTAGTAGAACTATCTAAGGTTCTAGGCTAAGGGTCAAGCATCACCCTTTGCAAGTTCAATAACCTATAACAATAAACTAATCCAAAATATCACCATTAAACAATTTATCATATAAACCTTCCTAATCTCATAATATATCAACAATTATTCTACAATCAAGCTCAATAAAACTACAAGTAAGCCTGACCTTCCTTGAGTCAAAGCTACTCACGAACTAAAAAGTTTTACCTTTTCTTTTCTTGATGTTTCTTCTTCAATGAGACAAGCAATCAACAATACAATCTAAGCATTACAACAAGAATAACAATACCAATTATGGCACCATTATCCCTTGGGTTCAAAAATTACACAAAACCCCCAAGTGGGTTCCATCTTCAGAAAATGTGTTGTCGAGACCAACCCTTGTTCAACTATCATTAGGGAGTTATAACCTTCAAGAATTTTGAGTAAATCAATCACATTTGTTGCTATAATTAAGCCTCAAAGACTTAGGGGTTTTGGTCTAGAAATCTATTATTTAACTAAAATAAGAAGGAATCTTACCTTAGATTAGAAGCAAGATTCGATGTCACAAGTTGCTTAAGCTCGTAATAAATCCACAAGACTCACTTGAAAGATTTTACACTCCGTTAGGGTTTGTAGATTAAGGGGGAGAAACAAAATGGACAAAATCCCTTAAATAGGTTATATCTAGGTCCCAGGTAGTGCAGTCATTCCCTCCGACTAGCCGCGGTTGCAGCACCGCTTCGCGCCTAGACCTCTGCGGTTGCGGCATTTCTTGCTATACCAAGCATGGTTTAAGCTTGGAACTTGGTTCCAGGCTTTGGCCAATTCCTCGAGATACATTTGGAGTCCATTTTAAGCAAATAAAATATGTAACCACATAGATTTTGACCTTCCAAATGTGTTGGCAATGTCATATTTTGCATTTAAGGTTGTTTTACTATAGTTTTTGCATGGTGGTCAATTAGGACCAACGAAGACTTTGAATTGAGAAAGTGGTTCTAAAAATCAAACAAACCGCTAAGTAACAGATCTATCGATTCCAGCAAGTCACTAATGACTTGGGGAGACTATGAAGAAGCTATGTCAGAGAAATAAGCAAGAATACGGACAATGACCTGAAGGGTCATTACAACATCCACTACTAAGGAACTTTCATCCATGAAATTTAAAGATGAGAAAATATCTGAAATCTAAAAAAAATGAGGGTACTGGGCCCGCATGTCACTCTCGATATCCCAAGTAGTATCCTCTACTAGGTGATGCCTCCACTGAACCTTGACTACTAAAATCTCTGTAGTCTGCAGTTGCCTCACATCACTAGCAAAAATTATCATGGGCTCCTCCATAAAGGTCAACTAACTGTCTAACTAGACTGAGTCCCATCTAAGTACATGAGAAGGACCAATAATATAATTCCGCAACATAGAGACATAAAAAACTAGATGAACTATGGAAAAGCTAACTCAAAGGGTATCTTACCAACTACACGAAGAATCTCAAAAGGACCAATATAGTGAGGGCTAAGGTTACCCTTTCTCCTAAATCTCATCACATATTTCATAGGTGAAACACAAAGGAACACATGGTTACTAAATCCAAATCTCAAGGCATGAAGTCTATGGTCGGCTTAGGTCTTCTGCCTACTTTGGGCTTCTCTCAGCCTATCCTGAATCACCTCGAGTCTATCCAATAAGTCCATAAGCAAAGTTGTTCCATAGGGTCTAATATCGTAAGTCTCAAACTATCCTACAAGAGAATGGAATCTCCTACTATATAAAGCCTCATAAGGTACCATCTCAATACTAGAATGATAATTGTTGTTGTAGGAGAACTCAGTCAAAGATGAGTGCTAATCCCACTGACCTCCAAAGTCCATAATACAGCCTCGAAGAATATCTTTAAGTACATGAATATACCTCTCGGATTGATCGTCCATCTACAGATGAAAGTTTGTACTCAAATCCACTTGAGTACCCAAATCCTCCTAAAATTCTATCGAAAACCGTGAAGTAAACATAGAACCATGGTTTAATATGATAGACACAAAGACCCATGCAAATGACCTATCTCTCAAACATAAATCTAGGCTAATCTCTCAACACTAAAGGTCATTTGAATAGGAATGAAATATGCCCTCTTGGCCAAATGATCTACACGAACCCAAATACCATCATGACCAAGGGAAGTATGAGGCAAACTACTAATAAAGTCCATGGTAATCCTTTCCTATTTATACTCGGGAATGGGCAATCTCTGAGTCAAACTGCCTGGAAACTGATGCTCATCCTTAACCTGCTGAAAACATAGGCAACGGGACACAAAGTTTTCCATATCTCTTTTTATACCATCCCACCAATAAAGCTTCACCAAGTCTCTAAACAACTTGGCCGTGTTGGGAAGAATAGAATATCTAGAGCTGTGAGCCTTATGAAGAATTGACTGAATGAAGTCATCAAGTCGGGGAACACAAATACGACCCCAAAATCACAAGATACCCTCAAAATCTATAGTGTGTTTTCCTGACACAACACTCACTACCCGATCATGGAGAAGGCACAACTTACTATCCTTGAACTGATGGTCCAAAATCTTTTCAACTTATGAGGACCTAGCCTCAACACAAATTAAAATCCTTGCAGGATCCAAAATATTAAGGTGAACAATCAAATTAGTTGAGGACTGGATATCCCATGCCAAGGGTCTCTGAGAAATTGATATACATGCCATACTTCACATTCTCACCGTCTTGTGACTCAAGGCATCCATCACCATATTTTCCTTACCAAATGATACAAAATAGAAATATTATAGTCCTTTAACAAATCTATCCATCTACACTGGCAAGCATTAAGCTCTCGTTGGGTCATAAGATGCTCAAGACTATGACGATCAGTGAATGTCTCACAACGCACACCATACAAGTAATTCCTCCAAATCTTTAGCCTGAAAACTACCATCGCCAGCTCCAAATTATGAGTAGGGTAGTTGTACTCATGTACCTTAAGCATTCAAGAAGTATAGGTAGTGATATGATCTTGCTGCATCAAAACACAACCTTGACCAATAACAGAAGAATCATAAAACATAGTTAATCACTCGCCCTAAACTGAAAAAGCTAACACTGGGCTAAAGTTAGATAATCCTTAAGCTTTCCAAAGCTCAACTCACACTCCCTGGACAATCAGAAAGGAACTTCTTTCTGGGTTAATCTAGTCATAGGGGCTGATAAAGTAGTAAAACACTCAACAAATCACCTATATTAACCAACTAAACTAATAAAACTGTGAACCTCAGTCGAAGACGTAGGTCTAGACCAATCATGAATCACCTAAATCTGAGCCAAATCTACCATAATACCCACCTTCGACACCATGTGTCCAACAAAAGAAACCGATTTGAGAAAAAACTTGCACTAGGAGAACTTGGCAAAAAGCACATGCTCTTTAAAAACCTGGAGGACAACCCTCAAATATTATGCATGCTCCTCACTACTCCTCGAGTACAAAATAATATCATAAATGAAAGCAATAAAAAAGGAGTCTAGATATAGTTTGAGCACTCCATAAATGCATCTAGGGCATTAGTCATCCCATAAGACATCACCAAAACATCATAATGACCATAGTGGGTCCTAAAGTCTATCTTCGGGACATCCTTCGACCTAATCCTCAAATGATGATAATCGAACCTCAAATCTATCTTAGAAAATATAGTTGTGCCCTAAAGTTAGTTGAATAACTCATAATTATGAGGCATAGGATAACGGTTCTTCTATGTCACCTTGTTATGCTGCCTATAATCATTACACATCCACATCAAATTTTTTTTATTTACAAATAAAATATGGGCTCCCCACAGGGACATACTCTATCTAATGAACCCTTTTTCCAAATAGATCCTGAACTTGAGAGTTCATCTTCTAAAGCTCTACAGGAACCATACGGTAATGTGCCATAGATATAGGTCGCGTGCCAAACTTAAGGTCAATATCAAACTCGATCTCACGGTCAACCGGAATACCAGGAAGATTGTCAGGAAACTCACACATAATAGGAACAGAGTCAAGCATTGGACTCTCTATATGTGTATCACAAACATAGGTGAGATAAGACTCACAACCCCTTAATATAATCCATCTAGAACAAATATAAGAAATAATCCCCGTCAACTAGTGGCTAATTGCTCCCTGCTACAAGACTAGGGGTACACCAGGCATGGCTAAGGTAACGGTCTTGGCAAAACAATCTATGACCGCAAGATAGAGGAATAACCAATCCATGCCCAAAATCACATAAAAATTCAACATATCAAGAATAATAAGAGAAACATAAGTGAAAACATCACTAACTGTCACAGCACAAGATTTGAATACCCGATCCACTACTAAGGAATCACTTATGGGAGTAGATACACGCAATGGAATAGATAATAAATCACTAGAAAAGTCCAACCATGGTTCATAATATGCAGATATATAATAACAAGTGGATCCAGGATAAAATAAAGTAAGAGCCGACTTGCGTCATACAAAAATCACACCTGTAAATACAACATCCGATGTCCCAGCCTTGGGCCTAGCATGTATTTCATTCAAATAACCACGCCCACTACCTTGTTGGACACCTGAATAACCTCTTGCCCTGCCTGCCTGAGTACCACCTCGAGCACCTTAGTAACTACCTCTATGACCTTGCGAACCACCTCTACCAAAGGGATGAACTACCCTTCCCTGAGATGATAAAACCATCGCCATACGACCAGAGGACTCTCTAGAGTAAGACTTGAAGGATATCCAATTCCCAGGCTTGGCTCCTTATAAATAACTTTGAACTCCTCATGCCAATATCATGTATTGACTTCAGCTGATTAATTCAGTTATGCTTGTGGGTTTTATACTTATTATCATTGTCTATACTTTCGATTATGAATGTTGTAGTTTATTTCAAAAGTATGAGCATCTAAAATCCCATAGCTAGGGATGTGCAAACCCTGGAAAATTGATGAAGTAGGGAAAGTGATATTATTGTTGTGAACTGATACCTATGCATATATTTTTTTATCTTCAATATAATAGTTTTCTTAATGGGTGCACACATTCGGATCCCGCAATGATTGTTGCTACTTACTCAAAAAGAGTAGTGACTAGGAAAAGATAAAGACAACAGTAATTTGGAGTTTTGTTATCGATCCATGCTTCTCAATTTTATCTTAGTAAGATGGTTAGATTTCATCTAATAACTATTGACTCAAATGGTAATAGTTAATTAGGACCAAGATAAGGGTTAGTAAGGCGACATCTTAGGACTCAAAAGGTAAATAATGAGATCCTTTGTTCATCCAAAAGACTATAGAAAGTACATAATATACCGATTTTGCATGCATGTTATTAGGTTGGTTCAACATACCATGGTAAGCCTACAGAGTTTAGAAGACAGGGGGAATACAACCTAGTGTTCACCTATGAATGTTTTGACATGACTCAAAATTAGGCCTTGTCATATATGCATCTCAAGACCATCAAGGACCAAAGATTTCCCCGTTAACTCAACCAAACCATTACATCAAACCACAACTGTTAGATGAACTCTGAACATATAATAAGGTAGTAGAAATAAGACTAATGATCACGACTAAAGAGATGTCTAATAAATTTATTTACATTAATATAATAAAAAACATATCCAAGTCCACAGTCATCCACAAAGCCTCTACAACTTGATGCCTATAAGATAAATGGACATGACCTGGACCATCGTTAAAACCATGTCTAAAAATGTCTATAACATAAGATTGAGAAACTATGAAATGTATGTCTTCCAAAGTATGAAAGATCACCATTTCAATGTCAACACACGATCCGCTCGAACACCTAGTCACTGCTCAAGAAGATAAGAAGAAGTTTCGACCCCTTTGTCGTATGGTTACACAATATCTGGAGATGGTTAATGGTTGAAAAGCTAGCATATAACTCAAGGATAATGAAAAATAGTGTGGTTATTTAAAATCAAGTCAAAAAATCATATGCATCCATCTTTATATACATATACATATATAGATACATCACGTGCTAAAAAGGAAAAAACAGGGCTTAGCATGCATTTTTTAGAAAACTCAATCATTAAGCATGGAGTGAAGGACTCCAACCTTCGACCCTTATAGTTAAAAAAATCTAAATTTCTAGGTTATATTAAACAAAAAAACCCTAACCTCAAGACTTTATGTCTTATATGTCAAATGGACCCTAACCACAAGCAGTCTTATCTTGCATAGCAAGTGGACCCTAACCACAAGTCGTCTTATTTTGCATGGCAACTGGACTGTAACCACAAGCCATGTTATCTTTCATGGAAGATAACTACAAGCCATCACATATGTTTAATATGGATGTAACGCCCAGAGATCCCATGCAGAGATGTCACACGGTGCTTATGACCCCGAAGGACCACAAGCTAACCCTTTACTGATATCTGTACCTGTAAACTGCATAATATCTAAAATAAATGTGGAAACTAGCCATAAGGTTCATCACATCCATGAATACTCATAATACAAAAAACTAAATACTAATACATCCATCTGAAAAGCCTCTAAACTATCTGAACTACCGAGTTGATGGGACAAGTCCCTAACTAACTCCATTAACTAAAAATATACAAATACTAGAGCAATAATAGTACACTAAAATTTGTCATTGAAAGAAGAGGACTCACTGCTACTGCTGCTGACTGGGACTGAACTACTGAGGATACTCGAGATCCTATGCCTCTGAACCCATGGTTTCAAATAAAATACCATAGCGCAAATGCATCAGTAAAGGAATGTACCAAGTATGTAGATGAGGTAGGCTAATGCAAGGGATCATGCATGCATAATATCTAAAATGAATAATCATGAAGATGATGCATGAGAACACATACATGAATTCAAAGACCATGAACACAATCACTGCAACTCTAGATACTGAAACTCAAATACCACATTACTGCAGACTGAACTCACTACTGACACTGAGATACTGAATCACTGACTCATCTGATACTGATAACTGAGAGTCTGGATGTACTTACATTAAGGACTGAATTCTGAGCTTACTACTTTCGACTGACAAAATTAGAGTTCAACTTTTCTAATAGATTATTTTGGAAGCTATTATCAATGATAAGAAGTATGAACATGTACAAATCTAACAACAAAAATACTCAACAGAATCTGAGATGGAGATTAAGCCTATCTGACGGGAGATCTCTAGATATTATAATAGGAATACTCAACATGGTCTGAGACTGAGATCAAGCCTCTCTGATGGGAGATATCTAGATATCATAATAAAAATCTATATATGAGACCAAGCCTATCTAACGGGATGATCCATGAATCAATGGAACTATCTGAGTTCCTCACTGAGATAGACGACTGTACCACAAAGTCCTAGTTTCTAAAGATTGATGCTGAAACTGCAACTGTGGGAAGTAGTTACATTATCGACATGCCCCAACCTACCACAGGTGGGGTCCAACCTGTAACCCCAGCTGGAAGGGTATCAAACCATGCCACGAGTAAAGACCTCTCTGGTCAAGCCTCTCTGATGGTATAACCCTCGAAGGAAGTCGTCCTGAGGCAATATAATAGTCAAACCTCTCTAATGGTGACAGCCTCTACTAACGGCGACTCCTACATCCTACACTATCTACGTAGTTCTGGAGTTCAGGAATTGCTCCTAATGGCTCAGCCTTTCTGACGAGGAGTCGTCATCCTTTTCCTCGCTCCGTGCTAGTTTCTACTCCCAACTGATAGACTCTTAACTGAAATCTTAATTGAATACAACTGAACTGAATCTGATACAGATCATGTTTCTCAAAAGATCTGACTGAGTTACTTTGAGATTACTTATTTCTATATCTGACGGAAAAGGTATCGAATTATGGTATCTGACTCACGATAAGGAGCTTAAATAGGTTACTAAAATCGCTTTAGAGATTAGAATTGAATAACTTGAATACTATTAGATCTGAGCTAATCATAGGACTGAGACAAGATTACTAACGATACAGAGATTACAGAGATAACTGAGATTTCTTATGTTATGCACTTGTATGAGGATACAAAGTCCTATAGTTCACTGAGTTCTGAAAATCATGGATCGACAGGAATTATTGAGAAACTGAGATGGTCTCTAGACAACATCTTTATTATCGGGTATAAATACCCCCAGGACTTGATAAAATAAAAGTAAAGCATAATCATTCTTGACTAGTCATCACCACAATCATTCATTCATCATCATAAGTATTCGTTCATCATCATAAGCTTTCGTTTATCATCATAATCATTAAAGCATCTCACAATCATTAAGACATCACCTCAAGCATTTAAGGATAACAAACATCTATTCATCATCACAATCGCCAAGGGGTCACTTTAAGCATCTCTGAATCACAATCATATAATAACGTAGGGGAAAGATGCTACTAGATCATACTCCATTCAACAAGGTTTTACCTCAACTATTTCTTACCTAAATCAGTCTTGACATGTGTTTGGATATCACATGGCTTAGGGTTCTTGAATTGAAAACCTAGATATTTTCTCTTAAGAGAATTGGAAGGGTAGATGAAGGAATTAGGGTTTGGATAGGGTTCCTCATATTTATAGACACCTCCAAAAGGTGGGAAACGATCATAATACCCTTGAAATAATGTACTTAAATTGATAGAAAAAAATAGCTGACGACATCCGTGACAAGCCATCAAGTTGGTGATAAGTCATCACGAAATATCGTCACAAAAGGGTGAAATTTTGAGTTTCTGGTTAAGGTTGACGACATTAGTGATAGGACATCATGGGCATGATGGCTTGTCACAAAATGTCATCACAAGAGGTAGAAATCTTCCCAAGCATGATGACATTAGTGATAGGTCGTCACGCTTGTGACAGCTTATCACGAATATCGTCACTCAGTTTCTCATCCTGACATGCTGGAGTAAAATGGGTATAAATCTTTACTCCGATATTGATTTTAGATGAAATTGGTATGGTTGGAAAGATAATTTAACTATATTTCATTTGATATATAGTAGGTCCTATAATTCAATATATACAAAGAGTTATGGTCAATTAAAGTTGACCAAAGTTTTGACTCTCACTAAAACTTGAACGACAGGAAAGCTTTCAACTCGTCCTTGAGTTAGGGGACCTCTATGATATTAATTCATGCTCAAATATATTCCAAAAAAATTCAAAGTATTTCATACTTGGGAAGATTTTTCTGAAATATTTAGACTCAGATTTTTTGCTTTACCAAATACGCTCTAAGGCTTAGATTGGAAGAGGATTTTGCGGGGCATTACATTATCTCCCCGTTGGGAACATTCCTCCTCGAATGTCTCTTCATAGACTAAAAATATAGATCAACAAAACCTACTCAAGAAATGGAAACATTTTAAGGCATGCTTATGCAACTGGAATCACTGACATATAGAGTTCTCACATTGGGCTTGATTCATAACTGGTCCATGTAATACTCGACTGAATCTACTCATAGTTGAATTCTCATAACACTCATGCATATCTGATGCATGGACTCATAACTTGGCTGATCTCAAGAATGCATGACTGATCACACACTGACAAGTTGAACTCATTTCTACTAAATGTGCATGTCTAATGCATGAATGTCCGGCTAAGATGACTTTCGAAAGCACGACTTGAAAATGCAATAACGATTGATGCTAACTTCATAAAGAAAATCAAAACATGCATCAGGATAAATCTAATGGCATGAAACATCATAATACTATAGGGTATCTCCCCCTTGGGACTCTATGTGCTTCTAAACACACTTCGCTGAAATACTGGGGTGGTGCGCGGGGCACCTACAGACTGGGTCATGATTGACCGATCAAGATCTAAAACTCATGCATGACTCATGCTAACGTATAAGGTCAAAATGAGAGCAAAGGATCTATCAATGCACGTCATAAAGATGAAGAGCTCATAACATACCCATGTCTATTTCTGTGGATCTTTCCCAATCAAGGCGAGCCTAAAATGCACTTAGTCTACCCCTTTGATTCAGCACCCTACACTCTCGCAGTCTATTGCCTGACTCGCCACTCCAAAAGCATACATCACTACAAGATCAACATATACCTTGGTGGCTCCTGCTATACTCTCCACAACGCGGATGGGTACGAACACCACTAGCACTACTATAGGCTTTGGAGCCTGGAGCTCCCTCATATCTGACACCCCCGAACACAGTTGTAGGTACACTAGCTGAAGATTGAGCTGGAACTAAATATCTCCAACCATAATGAGAACTGCTACCACCTTGAGACTCTGACTTCGAGAAACCATGACTACCTGTCTTGGCTCTCTTACTTACTCTCTCTCTCCTTCATATTATCTATCTCAATCTGTTGTGCATGCATCATCAGTCTAGAAAGGTCCATTTCTCTATGAAGTATAGTAGTCCTACACTGTTTCAACACTAACCTGGATACACCAGTCACAAACTTACTTATACTCGCTCTAGGTTCAGCTATCAAGTTAGGATCATACATAGCTAATTGGTAAAACTTAAGACAATACGCTTTCACGGTAATGGAACCTTTACTTAGGTTCATGAACTCTTCTACCTTAGCCTCTCTCATATCTAGCAGGAAAAACCTACCATGAAAGGCACTATGAAACTCTAGCCATGTCACAAGAGCTACATTCTCCACCCTACTCTTTTCCCACATCACTACCCAATCATGAGAAACATCCTTCAACCTATAAGATGCTAACTCAATACTCTTCTTCTCAGAAACATGCATAATCAGGGTGATCTTCTTCACCTTCTCTAGATAAAGCTATGGGTCCTCACCTACTACTGACCCAAAGAATTCAGGTGAGTTCATTTTCATGAAACTTCTGATTCTGGCTACGGATGAGTCCCCATCTTGATGAGGTAGGGTTGCAGCCTAGAGATTTCCCTGAACACTAGTCACAGCATGGTCTAGTGCCTGAAAAGCTACCCGAAACTTTGTATGTGACATACTCTTAATATCAGGATCTACTGGCTGTGGTGGTTGATCATCAACCCCACAGACAAAATCTCTACGAGGAGGCATACTCTGTAATTGGATGAAACAAGTGGATTAGACTGAGAACCAACTTGAGCTCATGCTCACTCACACGAAATTATTACTGAAAGAAGGGAAACTCCTCCTGAGAACATCCTGTAGCCTCTTGTACATAAATGTGGCGCGCTACACACCCATGCACAAGACTCTACTAGATATGGCTTTTCACACTCCCTAGGACACCCTTGAACTTTAGGCTCTGATACCAAGTTTGTAACGCCCCAAGATCCCATCTCGAGACGTCACACGGTGCTTATGACCCCAAAGGACCACAAGCTAACCCTTTACTGATATCTGTACCTGTACACTGCATAATATCTAAAATAAAGGCAGAAACTAGCCATAAGGTTCAACACAACTATGAATACTCATAATACAGAAAACTGAATACTAATACATCCGTCTGAAAAGCCTCTAAACTATCTGAACTATGAAGTTGATGGGACAGGTCCCCACCTAACACCATCAACTGAAAATAAACAAAGACTGAAGCAATAATAGTAAACTAAAATTCGTCCTTGAAAGAAGAGGACTCACTGCTACTGCTGTTGACTGGGACTGAACTGGTAAAGATACTCTGTATCCTGTGCCTCTGAACCTATGGAGTCAAATAAAACACCATAGCTCAAATACATCAGTATAGGAATGTACCGAGTATGTAGATGAGGTAGGCTAATGTAAGGGCTCATGCATACACAAGAATAATCATGAAGATGCCGCATGAGAAGACATAAATGAATGCACAGACCATGAACACAATCACCGCAACTCTAGCTACTAAAACTCGAATACCACTTTACTGCAAACTGAACTCATTACTTACACTAATATACTGAATCACTGACTCATCTGATACTGATAACTAAGAGTCTGGATATACTTACATCAAGGAATGAATTCTGAGCTTATAGCTTTCGACTGACAGAATTAGAGATCAACTTTTCTAACAGATTATTCCGGAAGCGATTATAAATGATAAGAAGTATGATCATGTCCGAATCTGACAACAAGAATACTCAGCAGAATCTGAGATGGAGATCAAGCCTATCTGATGGAAGATCTGTAGATATGATTATAAGAATACTCAACATGGTCTGAGACTTAGATCAAGCCTCTCTGACCGGAGATCTCTAGATATGATAATAAGAATATTTTTATGAGACCAAGCCTATCTGATGGGATGTTCCATGAATTAATGGAACTAACTGAGTTCGTCACTGAGATAGATGACTGTACCACATAATCTTGATTTCTAAAGATTGCTATTGAAACTGCAACAGTGGGAAGTAGTTACTTAACCGACATGTCCCAACCTACCACAGGTGGGGTCCAACCTATAACCCCATTAAGAAGGGCATCAATACCGTGCCATGGGTAAAGACCTCTCTGGTCAAGCCTTTCTGACGGGATGACCCTCGCAGGAAGTTGGCTTAAGGCAATATAATAGTCAAACCTCTCTGACGGTGATAGACTCTACTGACAAGGACTCCTGCATCCTGCACTGGCTACATAGTTCAGGAGTTTAGGGATTACTCCTAACGACTCGGCCTCTCTGACGGGGAGCCTCCATCCCTTCCCTTGCTCGGTGCTAGTTTCTACTCCCAACTGAAAGACACTGAACTGAAATCTTAACTGGACACAACTGAACTGAATCTGATACTGATTATGTTTCTCAAAAGATTTGATAGAGTTACGCTGAGATTACTAAGTTCCGTATCTGACAAAAAAGGTATTGAATCATGGTATCTGAATGACGATATAAAGCTTGAATAGACTACTCGAATTGCTTCTGAGATTAGAATTGAATCACTTAAATACCATTAGATCTGAGCTGATTACAGGACTAAGGCTAGATTACTAGCGATACAGAGATTACAGAGATAACTGAGATTTCTTATGTTCTGCACTTGTCTGAGGATACATAGTTCTAAAGTTCACTAAATTCTGAGAATCATGGCTCAACTGGAATTGTTGAGAAACTAACATGGGCTCTAGACAACAACTCTATTTTCTTTTATAAATACCCCCAGGACTCGACAACATAAAAGTAAAGCATAATCATTCTTGACTAGTCATAACCACAATCATTCATTCATCATCACAAGCATTCGTTCATCATCACAAGCATTCGTTTATCATCACAATCATTAAAGGATCTCACAGTCATTAATACATCACCTCAAGCATTTAAGGACCACAAACATCTATTCATCATCACAATTGCCAAGGGGTCACTTTAAGAATCTCTAAATCACAATCGCATGATGGCGTAGGAAAAACATGCTACTAGATCGTACTCCATTCAACAAGGATTTACCTCAACTATTTCTTACCTAAATCAGTCTTGACATGTGTTTGGATATCACATGGCTTGGGGAAACTTCATACTATTATGTCATAACTTACTTGCTAACCTCTTGGCATGTATTAAAAACATAGGATATATCAAGAGCACATAATTACTGAATTTACTACTATCACATCACTACTTATTCACTAAGGTCCTTCAACAAATACTCGACATGCACGGGTTCACACTTATTTGGGGATTTTCTACTACCATGGAATAATTCATTCACTTGGGAATTTTATCAAACACTAGGTATGCATAAACTAACTCACAATTTGGGGTTTCATCTTCAACATGCTACAATGGCCCTTATTCTTCACCAAAGCTCTTTATCAAACCTAGGTGGAACATGCTTCGCTTATTCAACCATTTCTACACCTATTTGACATGAACACATCACAAATAAAGCAACATAAGGAAGATTCAGCACAAATATCACATGGATTCCACCTACTAGGGTCAAGGCTTATGAATCTTGTAAACAAACATGAATTAAAACTCAACAACACATGTAACATCAATTTAAACTCATACAAATCCTTAACAACTCAAAAACATAAAAATCTTTGAGTTTTGAAAAGGGTTCTTGAACTTCTTGGATGAAAGGGACCCAAGAATCAACACCTACATACCTTAATCTTTGAAATTGGATGAATTCTAATTGTTGAGACTCTATCCGCACTTGTAATAAATTATTCTCAATCCCCACACTATGAGGAACTTGATTATTGAAGAAATATTAAAGAATTATGGATGAAGTTTTGGAAGATTAGGGTTCTTGAATTGAAACCCTAGATATTTTCTCTTAAGAGAATTAGAATAGTAGATGAAGGAATAAGGGTTTGGATGGGGTTCCTCATATTTATAGAGACCTCCAAATGGTGAGAAAAGACCAAAATACCCTTGCAAAAAGATCCTTAAATTGCTGGAAAAAAATAGCTGATGACATCCGTGAGAAGCCGTCAAGTTGGTGATAAGTCATAACGAAATGTCGTCACAAAAGCGTAAAATTTTGAGTTTCTGGTTAAGGTTGACGACATTGGTGATAGGACATCATGGGCATGATGGCTTGTCACAAAATTTCGTCACCAGAGGTAAAAATCTTCCCAGGGATGATGACATTGGTTATAGGTCGTCATGCTCGTGACAGCTTATCACGAATGTCGTCACTCAGTTTCTCAGCCTGATATGCTGGAGTAAAATGGGCATAACTCTTTTATCCAATATTGGTTTTTGACAAAATTGGTATCATTGGAAAGATAATTCAAATAGATTTCATTTGATATATAGTAGGTCCTCTAATTCGATATATAAAAATAGTTATGGTTGATTGAAGTTGACAAAAGTTTTAACGCTTACTAAAACTTGAACGATAGAAAAGCTTTCAAATCGTCCTTGAGTTAGGGGACCTCTATGATCTTAATTCATGCTCAAATAGATTCCCACACGATTCAAAGTATTTCATACTTAGGAAGATATTTCTGAAACATTTAGACTCAAATTTTTTCTTTACCAAATACGCTCTAAGGCTCAGACTGGAAGAGGATTTAGCTGGGCATTACAGTGGATCCTAACCACAAGCCATCACGTATTTATAAATATCAAGTGGAATCCAACCACAAGTCGTTGTTACCATTAATATTCAACATTTGGACTCTAACTCTTTGATTGATGCATTAACACCTAATCAAATCAACATTTAAGACTCTAACCTATTTAGTCAATTCAAGCCACCAAGGCTACAATTCAACGTCATATATGACCATATGGTCTTTATCAAACCATTTAACAACCAATCCTTTAAATAGGCAAATGATTTAGTTCATACCACAATGAAAACCAATTTATGGTCATCAAGACCTTTACAAACCATTCATTCTTCATTAGGATTCTTATACCAAACATTAGTTCAAAACATAATTAAATTGAATGCTTAGGGACTCCAACCTATTTAGTTATCGTACAACTAAAGTCACCAAATTAACTCATTAAATGGACATCAAGGCCTTTACATAGACATTTTCCAAGCATTCTTATTCATTAAGTCAATGCCATAGAACAAAACACCATTAACATGTGACTAGTTAATTTTCTTGGACATTTTCATAAACAACTTGGAGACATACCTTTAACAAGACAAAAACCAAAGTATAAACCATCAAAATTAGAGTTACTCATGACCCATTTATTAAACCACAATAAGCAAGCACCCACATATGAAAACCATCACCTAAAACATATATATATATATATACAAAAGTTAAGAAAGAGTAAACAATACCCACCACTGTGCATCAAAACCCTCAACATTTGATTTCAAAACCACCATTTACATGATAAAATCATTGTTTAAAACACATGATATTTTCAACTAACAATGAAAGAAAAGTCACGTGCCTTTTTCAAGGTGATTCACGAAATAAACTTGACACCTTTAGCATTTTAGATAAATAACTCTTGAAACCCTAGCCTCCAATCTTCAAGAGAGATTTTTAGAGAGTATTTGGATTGTTTGATCCACCAAAAATGATTTATGAGAGGCTACAATGGTTTATATAGCATTGGGACTTTTGGTTTATGGGGTAGGAAATGTCAAAAAGGTCCTCAGCAGAAAAGTTTAAAACTTATTTCTAGGAGGGTACGGCTTAATCAACTAAACTTTGTCCTAGGGTATGAGTGGTACCCTAAATCATACCCTAGGTCTCACCATGGAACTCTAAATAGTCCAAGATACAACTACACATTCATATCTTGTACCCTAAGGTAAAAGTGGTACCATATAAATCTTACCCAAGAAAGTGTCCAGTAGATCAAACTTAACATATCCTACAGCTAGGTAACACATGACACGTCCCCTAACATACGCCAAAACCAAAGTATAAACAATAAAAATTAGAGTTACTCATGACCCATTTGTTAAACCACAACGAACAAGCACCCACATATGCAAACCATCACCTAAAACATATATATATACAAAAGTTAAGAAAGAGTAAACAATACCACCACTGTGCATCAAAACCCTCAACATTTGATTTCAAAACCACCATTTACATGATAAAACCATTGTTTAAAACACATGATATTTTCAAATAACAATGAGGGAAGAGTCACATTCCTTTTACATGGTAATTCACAAAAGAAACATAACCACTTTAGCATTTTAGATAAACACCTCTTGAAACACTAGCCTCCAATCTTCAAGAGAGATTTTGAGAGAGAATTTGGATTGTTTGATCCACTAAAAATAATTTATTAGAGGCTAGAATGGTTTATATAGCATGGGGACTTTAGGTTTTTGGGGTGGAAAATGTCAAAAAGGTCCTCAGTAGAAAAGTTTAAAACTTATTTCCAGGAGGGTACGACATACTCAACTAAACTGTATTGTAGGGTACGAGTGGTACCCTAACTCTTAAGCTAGGCCTAACCATGGAACTCTAAGCAGTCCAAGATACAACTACACATTCATATCTTGAACCCTAAGGTACAAGTGGTACCATACAAATCTTACCCAAGATAATGTCCACTAGATCAAACTTAACATATCATACAACTAGGTAACACATGACACATACCCTAACATACGACTTTGGAGAGGCTAAACCGTACCTTGGACAAAATGTAACCCCCACTACACTACCTAACATACGAGTGAGAGGACACCAAATTGTATTCTAGGGTACGACTAGTACCCATGAGTCGTACCTTTCCCATAATGTTTAAAACTCAAGAAACTTTGGAAGGGACAAGGTGTAGGGTGTTTCATTCTCACCCACTTAGGATCATTCATCCTCGAATAATAGTTAAGGTAAGCACAAGCACGAGTTAACACATTTTAAACATTAACTAACCTTTATCAATATTAGAAAATAAAGGCATACCATATGGATAACAAACATCAATTGACCATCATTAATCCACCATTTATTTAATTTACTTTCGGAATTGAACCCATTGTCTATCAAAGATACTTTTTCAACTCATAGTTTAGGGACTTGAACCTATTGCTTAGCAGGAACATAAATCACATAAAGAGCATCAACACATACCTCAAACATGAGTTTCCAGAACAGAAAAAAATGTGGATGCTTTGACTTTGTATCCTCTTTCGCCTCCCAAGTTGGTTTCTCTATAAAATCTTTACCAAACCCACCTCTATCATTTGCAACTGGTGAAATTACCATCCTACGATCCTAATATAAGATCTAACCTAAAAAAACAAAACACTAGCCACTTAACACTTCAAATATGAACAACAACAACACAAACTAGACTAGAAGAAAGGAGATGAAGAACAACAACACAAACACCATTCGGATTCAATAAGAAAGAAGAAAAAATTTCATTAAAAGATAAAGGATAATAATTAAACATACACAAACTATAATGATTAGCACCTAAGTGTATATTAAACACTTAAACACACCTCACCATTAATGGATAACACTTCATTCTTAGGTAGACACAAAGGGAGTCACCTTTCCAAAGCACCAACCTTTCTTGCCAATTTGTGGACACAAGTGAAATCCATAACTAATGAAGACCCTAGTTAGGGCAATTATGGTCCTTTAAGACTTTATTTTACAATCCAAAGGAGCACCCTTCATTAAGGGTATTTTAGACTTTTTCTGTAATAAGTATGAAAAGATAAGTAGCCTTCTATTTTCATTGGTTTTTGGACATTTAAAATGAGTGACTTTTAGATTGTAGTTTTCTTCTTCTCTTAGAGAGAGAATCCGAAACTATGGTCCTCATAAGTGATGGATTTCACTTGTGTTGACAAATTGGCAAGAAAGGTTGGTGCTTGGGAAAGGTGACTCCATTTGTGTCTACCTAAGAATGAAGTGTTATCCATCAATGGTGATGTGTGTTTAAGTGTTTAATATACACTTAGGTGATAATCATTAGAGTTGGTGTATGTTTCATTACTATCCTTTATCTTTTAATGCAATTTCTTCTTCTTTATTGTTGAATCCAAATGGTGTTTGTGTTGTTCTTCTTCATCTAATTTCTTTTAGTTTAGTTTTTGTTGTTGTTGTTCAGATTTGAGGTGTTTAGTGGCTGGTTTTGTGTGTTTTTAGGTTAGATCATGTATCATTTGGTATATAAGAATTGTTTAGGATTGTTCCTACAACCTTAAGTCTTGGATTTAGTGTCCTTATTAAGAAAATTGCAACAAAAACGAGTCAAATCTAAAGAAAAATCACAAAAAATGTAGTATCTTGTGTTTTTTGTGTAGATCCGAAAATTGTTGGTTATATATACTCATTTTTATTGTGTTTTCTTGGTTTCAAGTGCTAGATCCTTGTTCTCTAGCACCTAGGGAGTCAGATCTACACTTGGAACAGTATTTGGTCGATTTTGAGCTAGATCCACCATAGCTATGGTGGTTTGAAGCTTTGAAAAGCTAGATACATTTTGGGTTTGAGTGTGAGACGTGTTTTGTGACTTGTTTGTTGATATTTAAGCTCACCTTGGCCTAAAGAACCTAGATCTAAAATAAAATTGTATATTAGGGTTCATTTGGTTAGGGGTCAAACTTTGGTCAACTCTTAAATATTCATCTTGTTCTTTCATTTTCATCAAGTCAAGCTAAGGAAGAATATTCAAAGAGTGTGTTTGATCCAAAAACTGAGAAGAAAGAGAGTGTACTTGGTATTTGTGAAAGAATATTCCTTGGTATATTCATATTCATCCAAAAGAAAGATGAGACAAAGGAATAATCAAAGTACAATTCCAAGTACAATCCAAGTACAAAGAGGGGGACCATTGTTTTTTAATTCATTTGAAGCTCCAAAAAGGCTTTCAAACCTTTATTTTTTCCTCCCAAACAAAAAATCTTCTTTACCAAATGGATTCTAGGCCGATACGTGAGAATTTGGGTAGAAAAATTGAAAACTCAACATCCAATCAATAAATGCCACATCATCATCAACCAAACAGCCAAATTGAGTTCCTAGTTAGATATTCTGATTTCTAATTTTTTATTCTAGTTTCTTATAAGTTAATTCTATCCCTAATTAGTAAGATAGTAAGTACCTACTAGTTTGGTAATTATATTAGAGTCCGTTTGTTTTGAGCCTTCAATTTTTGTGTGCTTTTCTCATTTTTAATTCATAGTAATTTTGTTGTTTCATGTCCGTGCATCCTTTTATTTGAGTCTTATCAAACAAAAATCAATTCCGGACCAAGGATTATTCACTACTCAATTCACTTGCTGATTTTTGCAAAGTTTTCAACATTTGTGAGATAGAGTATGAGTTAATATATGAGTGTGAGTGTGATAAGGCTTTTGAACTAACGTGTTTCTTCATTTTGTAGGCTTTCCTTTTGATTTTTATGGCTTTTGTTAGGTACATTTGTGGTGGAATTCGAGGGTACCACATCTCAACCCTTGGGTAATGATGTTTTGGGAGCCTTGATGGCTCAGATTGAGGCACTTGGACGAGATATGAATGGTGAAATGGATGATATGAGGAGAGATATGAAGGTTTATATGGATGCTATGAGGAGAGACATAAAGGGTTACATAGCTGCTTTAAAAGGTGGTGTGGGTATAATAAAAGCAAGGGTCGATAGACTATGTCCATCAAAACCTCCATAAGTCCAAATCCCTCAAAACCAAAGACCCCACACTCCATAATATTCCATACCACAAATCCAAATCCATCACCAATCAAATCCAATACCCCATCCCCAACACCCACTAAACGGAAACCACTCCATTCAACTAAGAGAAGGGATGGTGATAGAATTGGAGGATGATGAGGTTGGGTCTCAAGATGGAGAGCAATTTCAATGTGAGATACAATAAGAGTATGAAGAAAACAAGGAAACGGAAAGGAAAACTTAGGGTAGTGAAATTGGAAGGGAAAAACAACACTTGATTGTGGATCTTGCCCACAAAGGACCCTTGTTATTCATTAACCCAAATTATAGCATTTTGCATAGATTTTATCCTTCTTATTTGTTGGTACAAAATGATATTATATCTAATAAGGATCCAAAAGGAATTCCACATGTAAACAAGAGAAATGAGCTAGTGGCACCCTTGGCCGAAAGCTCTAAAAATGTGGACTGCCCAAGCCTATCCCGAGGTAACATCACTACTCTCTACACTTCCTTGAATTAAAAATGGTGTGATTTACTATCTTGTGAATTAGTTTAGGGTTTACAAGTACATACACTTTTCCTTAGTATCTCTTTTGTTATGAACAATGATCAACTTACTCTTAAGGATACTCATTACCCTTCTTTGAGCTTGAAATATTGTGATGTACCCTCTAGTGTGTTGGTATCGGGTTTGCTTGACATAGGGGTGAATGATTCTCCTCTTAATATCTCTATTTATTGGTACCATGAACAATGTGCCCATACATATAGTCCACTACTTTAACAAGTGAATGGCATGATTGAAAATCCTCAAGTTGGTGTTCATACTTGTAATGTTGAGCATGATATTGGGTATGTTTCATTGAACTTGTGTGATGAAAGCCGTGACATTATACTAGTTCATAGTGATCATGTGTATGACAAAATTGTATGTAATGTCTTGGGAAGCTATGATTTTTATCCTCAAGTACAAAGGGTGGGTAGCTTTGGTCTAGACCCATGTCTACTACTTCCCTTTGACCCCCAGGGTACTTATGAGGTGTTGGAAGTTTAGTTTTGGTTCATGCTCATTATCTTCTAATGTTGATGCTATCCCCTTTTTTGGTATCATATATGCCAAATACCAAGTATGTGTGGGTGTATGCCAAGTGTGAACAACCAAGGATTAATGATATGAGTGTGGTACTAATGGTGATTCCTATTGAAGTAATCTGGGTTTTTCTTGTTATAAATATGCATGATTCTCCCATTGTTAGATCTCTTAATGTGTATAATGAATCATGTGCTCCTAAGTATAGCTCACTTCTTGATCATGAGTATAGTGTGATTGAAAACTTTCAAGTTAGTGTAGATGCTTATAAGGTAGGTCTTGATGATGAATATTATTCTTTGAATTTGTTTGATGAATACCTTGATTGTAGTATGCTTCATAGTGATCATGTTCATAGAAATACAGTTAGTGATATGATATGTGTTGTTAAGGGAACCTATCTAAGCTATAGATGTCCAATTTTGAGTGTTTGCCTTCTTTGAACACACGGGGCCTATGTGTTGATTTCAGATTGTATCCTCTACTCATTGATGTTTTCTTTAAGTGTGTCCTTTGTGATGTTAGTGGTCGGATTTTCTTACTTCTTACAAAGAATGGTTGGTGGTATTCTAAGAGTGTGCCCCCTTGTCATGTTTACCTCATTTATGGTACTAATGCTAACCCTCCTATCATGAGGATTGTGTGTTTGTTTTCCCTCCCTTTGGTTTTCCAAGGTGTGAATTTAAGGAAAAATTCCATTCAAGATGGAGAGGATGATACAAGCATGAAGAGCACAAAAGAATACAAGGCATGGTCACAGGCTCAAGCTTCGGAATTGTCAAGTGTTTGGAGCCTTTTAAAGGCTTGTCAAGTTGAAGGAGGAGAAGGGAATCAATACACTCAAGAGGCACCTCACTTGAAGGGAAATAAGTATTTTTCACCTTATATTTCAACACCCAAGAGGCGACCTAATTTAGGGCTATTATGGTCCTTTAAAACTTTCTTTTACACTCCAAAGGAGCACCATTAATTAAGGGTATTTTAGTCTTTGTTTGTAATAAGTATAAATAGACAAGTAGCCTTCAATTTTCATCAGTTTTTGGTCATTTGAAATGAGTGACATTTAGTTTGTAGTTTTATTATTCTATTAGAGAGAGAATCCAAAACTAGGGTCTTCATTAGTGATGGATTTCACTTGTGTTGACAAATTGGCAAGAAAGGTTGGTGCTTGGGGAAGGTGACTCCCTTTTTGTCTACCTAAGAATGAAGTGTTATCCATCAATGGTGACGTGTGTTCAAGTGTTTAATATACACTTAGGTGATAATCATTAGAGTCGGTATATGTTTCATTACTTTCCTTTATCTTTTAATGTAGTTTCTTCTTCTTTCTTATTGAATCCGAATGGTGTTTCTGTTGTTCTTCTTCATCTCCTTTCTTCTAGTCTTGTTTGTGTTGTTGTACGGATTTGAAGTGTTTAGTGGCTGGTTTTGTATGTTTTAGGTTAGATCTTGTAACATACCCTTAACTATACCTCCTCATAGGACAAAGAGTCCAAAATACCAAGATACACTAAGGGTACAACCAACGAAGGATCACCTATACAATTTCTCAAATAGAGGCATGAAAGACTAAATAAATGGGGCTCATGCTAGAGGGCATGTCGTATTCAACTTATATTTTCCAATTGACACATCACTACGAGGGCCTGAATCTACCCATATACTACTTCCATGTTCAATCATATTTAAAGAAAGAAGGAGTTAAGCCACAGGGCACTGCTTCTTACATCCATACATGAATACTATTTAAAAAGCACCCTATATAGAATATATATATGCTTGGTCCACCCCACAAGGAGGACACCCAAAATTCGTTATTTACCCACCGACAAACTATTCTTTACAAGGAAAAACCATCCCTCTTATTAACACAAGAATGAAATCACTTAACGAAAACCATTCTAGAAAGAAAGAATAGAAATTGGGCAAGTGTCTAAGAAACAACCAAACCACAACTCAATCTCCCCACCAGGAAACTAGGAAGGTCGTCAAAGAGAACCTCAGGACATTCATCAACCAAAAAAATGTATTTTGGAGAAGGATCTTCAAAATTAGGGTATTTAACTCCGGCCAAACAATACCAACAACCTTTAGAGATCAACTTTTGGGCTCTAACATAACAGACGAGCCTCCCCTTAGGCACTAAAGAACCGCCTTACTATACAATTATCAGCTCAATAGGTAATTTAAGTATATCCTTGTGGGTCCAACATTCGAAGGAGGCATAGAAAAAATGTGACAAATCTATCCCTAAAAAACATCAAAATCAACCATACTAAACTCCATTGCATCAACAAGAGTTTCTTTACTACCAATAGCTACCACATTCCTTCTATAGACTCCCTTCACAATCGTTGAGTCTCCTACAGGGGTAAAAATTAAAAATAAAAGGGTCCAAAATAACTTTGGGACCAAATACAAAATACACAATCATAAATAGGGACAGATAAGAAAGAGGGGACCCCAAACCAAGTCAGCCATACATATTTTGGAATAAGAGTTTCAATATACCTGTAAAAACATTCAGAGATGCCTCAAATCCTGGTGGGTAGCAAGTGCATATAACGAATTCCAGCTAGTGTTGGTTCCAGAAAGAAAAGAAGAAGCATAAATAACACCCTTTGGTACAAGAGTAGATGGAGTGGCAATAGAGGTTCTGTTGGCCCAAGAAACCACTAGAAAAGGGCACCCTCAGTGCATGTGCCCAATCTAACCATATCTAAAACACCTTTTTCTCCCTTTCTCACACACACCACGATGATGATGACCAGAGAATCTACAAGGAGGGTAGATCGACACTGATTGGGCCCACTGGCCTGAGAATCACCACTAAACAAATTCTTTCTCTTGGACTAGCTGGCCTCCACTTTGTTAAAAGAACTAATACCTCTTACTCTTCCTCTCATCAATCTCAGTATTTTTCTTTTTCTCTTCGTCCACTTATTTCATATGCTCAAATAACCTAGATATATCAATGTCTTTGATCAATAGATCTACCTTACTCTCAAGGACCAATTCATGAGACATTCCCAAAGAAATCTTATGTATTCTAGCCCTCATTCTAGAAATAATCTCAGGAACATACCTAGACAACTGAAAATTTTTTAGGGCATTCTCCTTGACGAATATTCTACCTTGCCTCAATTTTACAAACTCTTCTGCTTTTGCTTTCCTAAAATCTTGAGGAAAGAAGTGGTCTAATAAGGCACTACAAAAATCCTCCCATACGGAATAACAAGAATCTCTTAAAGGTCTACAAGAAAAAAGTTAAAAACTTATTCCCCTGAGGGTATGACTTATCCAACTAAACCGTATCATAGGGTATGAGTGGTAAGCTAACTCGTAACCTAATCCTCACCATGGACCTCTAAACTATCCAAGTTATGAATAAACTTGCATAACTCATGCCTTAAGGTACAAGTGGTACCATGCAAAATGTACCCATGATAGTGTCTACTAGATCAAGTTTAACACATCATACGACTAGGTAGCACATGACCCGTACCCTAACATACGACATGGTAAAGGCTAAAACATACCATGAAAAAAATGTAACCCCCACTACACTACCTAACATATGAGTGAGAGGACACCAAATATTATTCTAGGGTACGACTAGTACCCATGAGTTGTACCTTGTGCAAAATATTCAAAACTCAAGCAACTTTTCAAGGGCCAAGGTTTAAGGTGTTTCGGGTTTACAACCGAAGTTGATATTTTCTACTAGTTATATATTGATACTGAAAGCCCCCATATACTTTTCCAGTTTCATCCATTGATTACAACAACTGAGAGCCATCATTCCATGTATTTTATTGGGATTCGACCCCAACCTTTGTTAGGTTACTATATTTGGCATCAACCGTATCATCTCCTGAGAGGAGGTGTAGATTATAATTTACTAAATTTTTATGCCATTGCTAGGGAATACAGTATCGATTTGTAATTTAAAGTTGTTGTAGTTTTTTGGTTTTCTTTTTACTTTTATTCTTAGTTTGGCATATGTTAGTGTATGCTTTGCACATGGAGTAGAGTTAATCCCTTAATCTGAGTAAATCCAAATCTAAGGAGGTTCCTACAAATACCTAGTAGGATAGTGGAGTAGAAAAGTAATGATAATTCTTAAAGGGTTCATAATATTGTACCTTACTGTCCTCTTGAAGGAGTATAAGATATTGCTGATCGACAGATAGGTCAACTTTTATCTCAAGATGAGAATGAGAAGAGGGAAATAAAAGAAGCTTAGCGGGTATCTCAGGAGGCAGAGCTAGCTAAGCCGAGATCGGAAGTAGACCATCGAGAAACATAAGATGGAAATCAGAATAGCGCTAGAAGTGGCTATGTTAATGTATCCCAGTATATCAGTATGTACAACCATATATAGATAATGAAGAAGATTTGGGATATGTTGAAAGAACAAAGAGTGGAGCCATTATTCCTCTTGTTTTACCCTTGGCATTAATTTTGACATAACGAGCACAATGATCCAGATCTTAAATCTAAAGGGTGTGTTTGAAGGTTTGCCTATAGATGATGAAAATTTGCACCATAAAAATTTCATCGGGATCTTAAGTTAATATACAAATCCAGGTGTGAATATGGAAGAACTTAGACTTAGGTTGTTCCCATTCTGACTTACAGAAGAATCATCTTTATGATTAGGGAAACTGCCAAGAGTCTCTATCACTATATGGAACGAGCTGCGCAGGTAATTCTTATACATGTTCTTTCCTCTATCTATGATATTGTATCTTAAGGATGAGATTTATAATTTCAGGTAGCTGAAATTGCAATCTATACATGAGGCATTATTCAGGTTCAAAAAGAAGTTGAGTATGGGGACCAACCATCAGATGTCAACAATGAGCTTATTGGATATATTTTATCGATCCTTGACCATCAGCTCCAAAAACATGGGTGACACCATCTCTGGAGGAGATTTTATGAGACTACAATGGGATACATCTTCAGAAATGTTAGATCAAGTATCACTCACTAACTAAGGGTGGAAATTTGAGAGGCTAAGAGAGGAACTAATACATATGTTATAGGTACCTACTATGAACAAAGAGTAGCTGATTACTCAGTTCCATAATAGATTATATTTCTAAGGAGTGATCTATGGGTACTAGCAAAGCAACTTGTAGCATAGACTTCTGAGAAAGTAAATGCAATAGTATCACAAGGTTCAGCTTCCAAAGTTTATAAGTCAGAATTTTAGGAGGAAGCAAATTATCTAAACTGTCAGTTGTCGGGTTCCCAAGACCAATGACTAGGGTACCAAGATTGTAACTACTATGACAGATACAGAGACCATAGAAAAAAAAGATAAGGAAGAAGGATGACTATAAAGAGAAGGGAGATAGGTACATTCTTCCTGGCAGACGAGATGCAGAATAAAAAATTTAAGAAATGCTGAATAAGCTGGCGGAGGGTCAAAAAATTATGATATCAAAAATTGAATATCAAGCAACCACTATGAAGTACTTGGAGAACCAGTTAGAGCAGATGTTAGCAATTTTGAACCAGAGGAAGCTAGGTGCCCTTCCGAGCAAGACTATACATAATCTAAAAATTAATGGTCATGTTTTTATTCTTACCATGAGGAGTGGAATTACTACTATGGATCCCCCATTACCTGTTGCGGAAGCTGATATTTATGAAACACCCATTGTGGAGCCAAAAAAGGTGACATGTGGTGATGATGCAGTTGCTACGAAAAATGGTAAGGGCTTGGTTGTTGAGAAGGATATAATATAGATTCCATGACCACCTCAACCTTTTTCTCAGCGATTAAAACACAAAAGACAGGAAGGAAAATTCAATTGATTTATTGAAATGTTGAAAGAATTAAGCTTGAATATTCCACTTGTTGAGGCATTAAAGAAGATTCCTGGATATGCAAGGTATATAAAGCTATTGGTCACATGGAAGAAAGAAGAGAAGATTAAGGATGTTAATGGATTGCTCAAATATAATGCAGTCACTACTACTTCTTTGGCTCAGAAAAATGGTGACCACGGAGCATTCTCTATACTTTATACTATTTGGTCATCTCAATTTTCCAAAGCCTTATGTGAATTATGATCCATCATAAATTTAATATTGCTGGTTGTATTAAAATAATTGGGTTTGAACCCTTCAAAAACTGAATTCAATGTGGCTATTGATGGCCGAGTGGATGATGAAGAAACCTATTGGTATTTCATTCGATGTGATTATGATAGTGGATAATTTTATCTTTTCGGCTAACTTTGTCATTCTGGACTGTGAGGTTGACATCGAGATACCTATTATATTAGGGAGACCATTTATGGACATAGGTAGAGCGATAGTTTACATGGCAAGAGGAAGCTGAAATTCAGAGTCAATGGTGAGGAGGCCACATTCAACATTCAAAACTCAATGAATTAGCCTACCGACAAGAGAGTGGTGTCAGCGATCAATTGTTTTGATGAACCTGCATTGTACTCCTATGGGTATCTTGATGAATTATGATTAATGAAGATACCCGCATCGTGCCTCAATGTTAAATTAAGCGTTAAATCTGACGCAACCCATGGACTTGTTAGTGAATCCTGAGAAACCAATACAGCCACATCGTGTCGCGATGTTAAATCAAGCTTTGAGTCGGAGGCAATCCAGTATTTTACTGTTCATATTTTTGTTGTTTTCTTTTTGTGGGTTTTAGATTATGGACTTGCCCGAAATATGGTAAGAATGTTAGATCATCGATTTCCAAATAAGGGGATTATTTTACAAACCCATCATGGTCTGAATTCACACATAGACAAGTTAAGTTGAACAGTAATTTGAAAAGTCAAAATTTTGAAGATGAAAATGGAAAGTTGTGGACTTTTGCACTTACTCTTACTTTTGGGACTGTAACTTTACGTTTCAAGACCATAAGTTGTTAGAAAAATGTCAAAAATCCAAGTCCGAATTGCAATACAGTGCGCCAAAATTTTGGCCCTACACCTGTTGGCCGCAGGCGACACTTCCGGCCAAGGCCTGGCCACATGTGGCAGACGCTAATTGTTGTTGCAGCTAAGACAAAAGTGGGACAAAATTTTAATTAAAATTTTGGTTTCACCAACACATATATATGACCTAAAATAGTTTCCATCCTTATTTAAACATCCCTAACCTCATTCTAACTTATTCAAATGCTCAAAACTTCAATTTTCTCTTTGAATTCAAACTTCACTCTTTAAACATAAACTAACCCCACACTTAAGTAAAGGCCAAATTGACACTTATTTGAGATACCAAATTCTCCAAATACAGTAAAACAAGTTCCAACTTTGATTTTTCTCAAGTTCTTTATTGTTCATTTTTTTAAATCAGAAAAAGGTAACTTCTCGGCTCCATTGGATTGTGTATTGATTTATTCATTATTTAAACAAGTTGATATGTGTATTCCCATGAAAATATATAGATTCGATCATAGTGTTTTGTAGGATCCTTGAAGCAGTCTAAGATCATAATGTAGGGCCTTGTTTTTAATTGAATTCTTAGGTTAGGCCCTAACTTAAAGTTGAACTTGAAGAAGTAAAGTAATACCACAAGTTGATCATGTTATTTTTTCTTTAAAAATCATGATTATTGACATATGTATGTAAATTGGACTTGTTGGGATTTCAAATAGGTTAAAACCGATGTGAAAATTAAGGAAAATTTAAACTTTTTAAATTCTGAGTTTTTCTTCAACTTTTTGCTATCCATCATTTTTGTTAACGACGTGTGTTTCAGGTACATATGGAACCTAAAGCTATGAAGAAAAAGAATTTCAATAACTCAAGGAGATAGACAGAGTCTCCCAATCCTAGTGGTTCACTGTAGGAGCACTTCAGGAAGAGACACTACAGTTGAGGTGACATGAAAAGTTTGTAGAGGGCAAATGTGCCAGGTTCCTCAGATAGTTGCATCCTTGCCACAGATGAAATCAATGTGGATGTAACCCACATACACACCTCCACTACATGATTATTATGATTATGATAAGATAGATTCAGGGATAATCTACAGGTTGCAGCTCAGGACCCTAGTTTGTGGAGCGGTCCAAGGATTAATGTAAGGATGTTGAGCTGGAGGAGTCAACAGTGGAACCCTATTCTGAGGAGGGTACCACTATACATGTACAGAAGTAAGATGAACCCCTATCTAAGGAGGTTATAGTGTAGGCTTCACATGATGCATCAATACAACAGGGTCGAGTCATGCACCTTCATATGCCACGGAGGCACCTCTGAGGGTGGTGTAGATGATATGTATGCAATTTATGATATAGATAGTTGTATATCTAACACCAAAAGGCCTAAGAGACTTATTTATAAAGATAACAAATAGATCTACTAGGTTTGAGGAGATTACAATAGTTACAAGGATCCTTTAATTGATATTAGTAAGAGTGGATGAATTGACCACCCGACTCTTACAACCCAGCTATGTTTCATGAGTTTTATGCATCGTAGTTATATATAGTATAGCTTTACAAGTGCATATTACAAAGATCAATAAGGTACATGGAGAAGCCATAGCTTTTTCATACACTTGTGAGAGCGGTCAGAGTTGATATTTCAGCAGACACTATCTGTTGAGTAATTTTTAGTCCTGATTATATCACTCCAACATCTATAGCTGATTGTGACTACAAACTTAGAGTCGCATGTGATCGACACATTATGCGAGAGAAGGGTCATAAACAAGAAGGGGTTGATATGGCTAGGTGGATAGCTAGGTATATTTCACTTTTAAGTGATGCTAGCCCATAGATTGAAGGCCATAGTTTGATCAAGAAGGGCTTGTTGACTTTTGAGGCAAAGTCTTAGTGGTTGTTGATCTTATACCGACTATTACCTACAGTTTTGGATAATTTTTTGACTTGGGAGGGAACAACACCTCTTTTTGTATTATTGTTAGATATTCTATTGATTTTGCATCTACCCTTCAGCATGAGATCAATTACAGAACATTTGGGGAGTTGACTAATATGTTATTCCTTTACATGATTCAGAGACTATGTGGTGAGGCCATAATGCCTGAGATACTGGGCATATATAAGAGGGTACATGCTATAGCTACTACACAAACAAAGAGTATGAATTGTCTAGCACTACCAAGCCTCCTTAGGAGATTTGCAAAGCCAACAGCAATACTTAGGGCCTAGACTGAGGGCCCACTATTTTCAACAGAGCCTGTTAATGAACATGTAGTATATATGTGTATTGGTGTTAATATGGATATAGGGGAGTAGAGAGAGGGTCTATATTTGAGTACACGGGGAGAGGGCAAATAAACTACTTCTTCTTTAGCCCAGCGTCTACCTTAGGGTCCAGATCCAGCTATTGGTATGATTATTATATCTAAAAGTTTCTCACAGATATTTGTGGAAATCTAAAGGGACATTAATGTTTGGTTGAGGGTTTTTTAGACCGAGATGAATACCCTACATAGGCAGAAGAGATCTAGGGTTTAAACTAGATTCGAGCAGGAAGAGGCCAGATTGGAGGCCGTACAAAGAGATGTATTGTTTGAGCTACATGCTGACTTCTAGACATATCTTGATAAGTTTGAGATATGGGTTATATTCTAATTTACAGAGACAGACATGCCGAATCTAGCCCAAAGGAAAGATGATTTTGATATATTACTAGTAGAGGTACAATCTCTCTTATAGAGCTGTGTATCAGCCACTCCCTCAATTATACCACTAGTGGTCTAGATATCACCTTCGTGTGCACTAAAATAGTTTGATTCATTCATGAAGGATGATGAGAATGTACGGTAGTTGGGGCAAAGATATATCATATTGGAGACTTGCATAATCCTGAAATGCCATATGACTAGGTTGTTAAAAGGGCCAGACATGATTCGATGGATACTTCAGTCTTTGATAGGAAGAGGGGTATAGAGCTAGTAGCGGGTGCATCCTCCAGTACAGCACTACTACTACCACCGCCTCTCCCATGCTATATGTCGTTATCTAGGGACACTCATGACACAAATGCTTAGCTCATCCCAGGTATGTTCTCATTTCCCTTTGTTTTGTCTTATTTTAGTGCATTAAGGATATCGTACAGTTTTTTAGTTGGTGGGGGGGGGGGGGATACCATAGCCGTTGTGGGTTTTTTTTTTGCTTCTATTCATGTTGGTCATAGTATGGTTGTAGAATCGACATGTTTATGATAATTTATTTCATATTGATTTTTGTTTCGTACTCTGTTATATTTTTATGTAATTAGGAGATTTTTAAGTCTTTAGGGAAGTTATCATGTTTTTATACATTTTTGAGAAATATGATACCCCTCCAAATTTGTATTTTAGAACTATGTGAATGTATATATGTGCAAACATTTGTGGATCTTTATAGGGAATTAGGATTAGGAACATGTTAATTATTTGATAACAAAGCATGAATCAGATAATTAGTAGTTTGTAATACCGACTCTATGTTATGTGTGTGTGAGATGCTACTTAGTTCCCTTTGTGTGTTGACTTCAGAACTTGCATGGTTAGTCTTTCCTAGGTTGAAAGATATTAGACTAAGAAAGAATCACAGGTCCTTTTGATTTCAATCCACTTTTACCCTAAATGACCTTCCATGTGTTAATAGTATCCCTTGATCCTTGTTTGAGCCATATTGTCTATTCTTCTTATTTCAGCTATTCACCTTCCCATTTATATTACGAAAAACTGTTTTGGACCTGTCCTTCTTAGACATTATTCATCTCAACTCAGGCAAAATGCCTAAATTGAGGGTGGCTATCATAGGGGTGCTTAATGTAAAGTAGGTGTGTATTGGTTAAATAATAGAAAAATTTTGTAAGGCTGGGTAAGGTAGACAAAGAAAATAAAAAGAAAAAAAAGAAAAATAAAAGAAGAAAATATGAAAAAGTGAAAAAGAAAGAATAAAAGACCACATCCAACCTAAATGTGCAATAAAGAAAAAAAAAGGATAAATAAGGGTGGAATAAAATGGGATTGGCTAATAAGTGAGACCCCAAGGTTAGTGTAGTATCAAGGAGTCTTAGTCATTTTATATGTCAATATGCACCATTCCATCCCCCAAGCATAAATTACAAGTTGAGAAAAGTCCTATAGTAATCCTTACTTGACTATATTAAAACTAAGGTAAAGAAAATAGGGCAAGCCTATGGTATTTGATGCACATTGATTGGAACTTCTCTTTTGAGTGTGAGTGTCTTTTGACTGTCCCTGCATTAACATGTGTTATTTCATATAAGTGAGTGGGACATCTTTGTTTTGAGTTTATATGAGTCATATTGCTAGTTCCATGCTCGTTTTGGGTAGTGTAACTTGTATATATATGTGTGGTTATCTATTACTTATATGATGCCATACCTTGATCACATTTCATGATATTATTGTGTTACATGTTCATACACAGTTGATTTTTAAATATTAGGTTAGAGGGGTGTTATGTTCTGAGCTTAAACGTATTGACTGACTGCCTTGAATAACTTAGATTCTCCTAGTTAAGAGTCATTTTTATTTTTTTGTATTTTGTTTCCTGAGGACATGCAAAACGTTCTAAGTTGAGGGTGTTGATGTGCTATAGAAATATAGCACTTTCAATGCTTGAAATGATGAAAATATGCATGTTTCTAAGGTTGTATTATTAGATATGATGTGTTTTGTGTATGTTTTATAGGAAATCATGTTTTCATTGCTATGTTCGTGAAAAAGATTTAAAAAGGAGTTTTGGCAACTTATTGGAGAGACTATGGATATTTGGACTCTTTTCGGCTTGTTCATAATCAAAGAAAGTGCGGGACTTGAAAAAGAGCTGAGTAGATGAATCCCAGCACTTGCTAAGTCAACATATGGACTACAAGTAACACTTATAGACTGCAGGTGGGCAAAGAAAGTGCCAGAAGTCAAAAATTACAATAGATAAATTGCAAGAAATTATGTTCTCGCACTTGCGGTCACCACTTATACCCTCCCTGTAGGACTCAAGTGCTACCAGCGCCAGGGTCAGGGCGCAAGTGCAGACTATAAGTGGCCACCGACCCTGTTTTCTCCTATTTCATTTGTGCTTTGGTTTTAGGGTTTCCTCATGTACTATAAATACCCTTCATGTATTTTTTAGAAGTTATGAGCTTTTAATATTTACAAACATATTTTGATTTCGAGATTCAAATTTGATCGTGGAATTCTCTTGTATTGAATTCAGTTGATTAATTAAATTACAGTTGTGGTTTTTCTACTTCTTGTCATTGTGATTTCATTTATGCTTTTAATTATGAACGTTGTTGATTATTTCACATGTATGAGTGCTAAAAACCCATATCTAGGGTTGTGGAAACCCTGGTGGATTGACAAAGTAGGGGAAGTGCTATTATTATTCTTAACCGATACCCGTGCATGTATTTCTTTATCTTTAATATAGTAGTTTTATTAATGGGTGCACATATTAGGATCTTGCCTAGATTATCGCTACTTACTCCAAAAGAGGAGTAGTGACTAGGAAAAGATAAAGAAATAGTAATTTGGACTTTAGCTGTCGATCCACACTTCTCGGTTTTATCCTAGTAAGATGGTTAGATTTCATTTAACAACTTGAGATTTAAAAGGTAATAGTTAACTGGGATCAAAATAAGGTTTAGTAAGGCAATATCTTGAGACTCCAAAGGTAAAGGGTGAGATCATTTTACTCGTCCAAAAGACTGTAAAAGGTACATAACTTATCAATTCTGCGTGCAAGTATCATGTTTGTTCAATGAAGAACGATAAGCCTATGAAATTGAGAATCACGGGGAAACATAATCCTAATGTTTGCCTATGAATGTTTACAACCGAAGTTTATATTTGCAACTAGTTTGATATTGATATTTGAAACCCCTCATTTACTTTTCCAGTTTCGCCCATTGATTACGAAAACTGAGATCCATCTTTCTATGTATTACCTTGGGATTCGACCCCAACCTTTGTTGGATTACTATATTTGCAGCGATCGTATCATCTTCTAATAGGAGGTGTAGCTTGGACATCACCATACTTATTTAACCACATCACAACATTCTAACAACCTACAACTTTTCATTCAATCCTTTTCTTTCAACAAACATGATATATACAATCCTATGACAATAATAAAAATAGAAACAAACACTAGAAATAAAGAAATAAACATCCTAGACATGTCGATTTTACTAGATATGACACAAGGGAAAAGAATACAAGAAACAAAAAACCCCGTGAAGACACTCCCTAACTGTTACAAGTACCATACCCCCATAAAAATAAATGTGTTTTCCTCAATGCATAAACAATAAAGTAGAAAAGATGGGATACTTGCGGAGCCTTTAGGCATCTGTATCATCCCTATTTCCTCTCTTTCTTGATGACCTTTTCTTACCACCTTCACTCAGAGCCTTTCTTGTGTATTTCGGAAGTGATCCAATTAGATTTACAATATCATCTTTTTCATCTACCTCCACAAATGTCAAATAAAAAGTACATAAAATAGGTTGCCTTTATAATTTATCTATATCACCCTGTGCCACTTTCAACTCTGTAGTAAACCTTTCTAGGTCTGGAACTGATAGTTCTCACAGCCTATTCATGCATTCATCTATATCATCCATTAAGGCATGCAGGTTCTCATATAGATTCAAAGACTCCACTAAAAATCTATCCATAAATTTCTCAAAATCTTTAGACCATAAATTCAACTACCATTAAAGATTCATTTGAGCCTTAACCATTTTCAAAGAATTCTTTGCAGTCAACCTATACTCCAAATAGATAAGTGGGGTTGATGTTGGATCCACTATATTTGTAGTGGGACGTGTAGGAACTAACCTAAATTGTACAAAACTTCCTTATGGAACAATAGTACCAAGATATAATGGTCTACCTGAAGATGCATCCGATGCCTCTAAAGTGGGTTAGGCTTGTGGCCAAAACGCTGGTAGGTTGTGTAGTCTCATTTTAATCTTGGTTTTATGACTCATCTTCTCAGTATCTTATTTCCTTGAAGCTCAAAATTCATTATGAAATCTTTAAATTATTGGCACATTTTCCATCCTGTATAGTTGATAAGGCACAAAAAAAGCAATGCAATGGAATTTTTTGTGCCAAAAAAAACTTATCTGCTATAATTTGGCCAAAAATTATTTTTAATTCTTCAATCAAACTAACTACAAATAAAGTTTGTCTTGGATCAAATTTGTGTCACCCCAGTGAGAATCAACCTTAGTATCACTACAACCCAACAAAACATGGCTCTAAATCTCAATATGGATTTATCAAGTATGTCTCTGATACTTATACATGATGGGTCCCCGTTATAGATCAATATTTTTTCTATCTATTGCCTCTAGATAGATATAGTAGTCATATTATATTTAAGATCTAGGGTGATTGTATGAACAATGTACAACTTATCCAAAAGTATTTGATTGATAGTTTGCTTGGAGATACCTATTGTTACTCCTCTCACCGGGATTCTTATTCTGTTCTACAGGTATCCTCCTTTTAACCTTTTGGACAATCTTACTCTAATATCATTAAGTAATTCATGAAATATTTCCAAATAATTGTGGGGTAATATAATCCAGGAGGTCTACTCAAACATCCAAACTTATACTCATTAAATTGTCTCTCAAGGTCCGGGTATTTTTGAAAATTTGTTGTGATGATTTGACTTTATTTAGCAATAGAAATCTTCATACTTCTACTTTGTGTAGGTTAAATGAAATTATTGTATTTTTTCTTGGATCCTTTTACCTTCCACATAATGGTCTCTCTGAGTCCTTGCTACGAATTACATCACCCTCTTCTTATTTTGACTCTTTGTTATGACTAGTGGCATCCTCCTTTTCACCTTCTCTATTTAGGATTGAACTCAAACTCTCGTTGCTTTCACTATTACTTATGGACTCCACACTTGATTATTCTACCTTCTCATTATTCTAGAAGTATGGTTTCTAATTCTTTGTAATTTGTCGAGTACAATAGTTGGGGGCTTTAGTGTCCCCTTCGGGTTCTTCATGGAGTCTAGAGGTAGTTGTCTCTCAGATGGCGTAGTCCACCCCCCCCCCCCCAATCATTTTTGCAACTTTGAGTCATTTTACCTAATATAAGAAGTATACAAATGCAGGATTATTATTAAAAACTAGAAATTAAACTAGCACATAAGTTTCTTTCAAAGGACGGCTGATAGGCCGATGGTTCACTGCACAAAAAATGACCCATTGATCCTTCTATCATGGCTAAATAGATTATTATGGACAATATACAATGGTTACATTGATGGGTCATCCTTGGGCTGATGATTCATTGCACTAACAATCTCTATCTTCCAATATGTTTTATGTTTTATAAACTTAGGCGACGATTCTTGTGATGGTCTGTCGCAGCTGCAATGATATGTCCACTTTACCATCACTTCTTAACTATTGTCAAAGTATTATACCTATTAGTGTATGATTATTATGATGGTTCATCACTCTTGCGATGGTCCGTTGGTTCTACCGTACCATGTCTATTTATTCAAACATCACCCTTACGTAAGTTCCATTATGGAAAACAACCATTATTTTTCATATTAAATTGACAAAATAAAATTGAATATTTACTTACTTCGCCCTATTCCTTTTATCTAAGATGCTCAATGATTAATGCTTCAAAAACATACCTGTACATGAATGAAACTTCAAAATAAGTGTGGAAATGATGGAAAGTAATGTTGCACTCTTAACAGAACAAAAATAAACCAATTTAAAAGTAGAGAGAAAGAGTTCTTAGTGATGGGTTGAAATGATGTACGTGGGAAGGTTTACATTGCAATGTAATATGAATGAAATAGTTAGTAGGGGATGAATGTGGAAGTTTTAACCATTTCATAAGATGAAGTTGAAAAGACGTGTATGAACATAGGAAGTTATTTAACATTTTTATTCCTAGATGGTTTTGGTTTGGTTCGTGGGAAAAAGTAAAAAATATTTTTGATGATTCACTTCATGGGTTATCCCAATTTTAATAACTTATCAAACTTACCTCTAACTGGTACTGTGATGGACCATCGGTGTGTTGACAGTACGTGTGTAAGTCATCACTGCTCACCAGACCATTCTACTAAACCTAACATTGCAACAGTTCACTCGATGGCTCATCGATGCAACAATAGTCTATCCCTTCTACTGTTGTGCTTATCCAGTAACCACTGAATTTAGATCAATTGGGATTGTTCAACCTATAGTCTGTCATCAACTCGATATTTGTCGCCTAATCCATCACTTGTTATCTAGTACGTTCACCTTCTAGGTTCTACTGATAATCCAAATTTATGGTCAATCACACTTGCAGCTGTCCATCAGTTTGGTGGTTGTTGATGCATAATTTTTACTTCAGCATTTTTATTTCCTACATGCTTAACATAAAAATTACACAAATGAACTAATTAAGAAAAAAAAATCTATCATGATTTTACAAATACATTGTGGGTTGACTCCCACTAACGCTTGATTTAACATCACGAAATGAATCAGTTATCTTAATTACTCAAACTTCATCAAGATACATTGACATTACCATTTTTAAATCCTTTTTTTGTCCAATGTATTATTTGATACGCTGTCTATTAACCATAAATAGCTTAACATCCCTATTTTCAAGTACTACTACTCTAGATGCAAATATTTGAGTTACTTTGAATGTGCAAGACCATTTTGATTTTTAGCTTTCCCAGAGAGAATTTAAATCTAGCAATAAACAAAAAAATTCCCTAACCTTGAACTCTCTCTTCTCAATCCTGCTATCATGGCATAGTTTCATCCTTTCTTTGTAAAGTCTAGAACTTTCATATTCCTGAAGATGAAACTCATCCATTTCATTAAACTAATCCAATCTGATAAACCACTTTCTTCTAGCTAAAATTAAAATGCTTCAATGCCCATAATGTTTTGTGCTCCTATTTACTGGTAAATGACATGCCTTAAAGAACATCAATTGCTACGGCGACATACCTATTGGAGTTTTTAAAGCGGTATAATAAGCTCAGAAAGTATCATTGAGCTTCTGTGACCAATCACTGTGGTTGGCAATCGCAGACTTGGCCAGAATCATTTTAATCTCCCTATTAGACACTTCCACCTGACTACTTTTTTCGGGATTATAAGGAGTGTACACCTTGTGTTGTTTAACACCATATTTTTTCAATGTATCTCTAAACACCTTATTAAGGAAATGTAAGAACCTATTTCTAATGATTCTTTATGGATTTACAAAGAGTGAAAAAATGTTCTTATTTAAGAGCAGTACTATAATCTTTGCCTCATTTTCTTCTAATGCCACAGCATTAACCTAATTGGATATGTAATCCATAACAACTAGAATATACTTGCATCGATAAGAACACATAAAGGGCTCCATGATGTCGAAACCCCACACATTAAACAATTCAACCTCTAACATGGTTAACATAGGCATCTCTTGGTGTTAAGAGATTGATCCTTGTCTCTAGCATTGATTACAAGCTCGCACAAACTCATAACCATCCTTATAAATAGTTGGCCAGTACTATCCACTCTGCAAACATTTTTCGAGGGGTGCAGCCACTTGCATGATGTCCTCCCACAATTGAAGAGTGACAAGCTTTCAAAATATCTAGCATCTCCATCTCGGGTACACACATTCAAATAATATTATCTACACACAAATGAAATAGGTGAGGTTCATCTCAGAAGTAGCTATGCATATCATCAAAGAATTTCTTTTGTTGCTGAAAGCACGAGTCCTCATGAATAATGTAACTCATAAGGTAGTTTGAAAAGTTTAAAAACCAAGGACCAAGGTCAAGGGTAGCTACAAGGACTTGTTCATCTGGGAATGAATAATCAATCTCTAATTATTCTCTTTTGATTCCTTCATTCTTCAACCCTGACTAGTGGTTAGCCATTTGAGTCTCAGAACCTTTCCTAACTTTTTGTTTGTTATCAAATGCTTAAAGCAACAACACCCATTGAATCAACTGGTATTTGGTATCTATTATTGCCATAAAATACCGTAATGTTGAATGGTTAGTTTCGACCACCACTTTTGTTCCCAATCAGTACTCTAAATTTCTTCAAAGCATACACCACATAAAGTAGCTCTTGCTCAGTGGTAGTGTAATTTTTCTGAGATCCATTCAATTCTTTACTTGCATAGTCTATTGGGTGGAACAACTTATCCTTCTTCTACCCAAGAACTGCACCAAGGGCCACCTTACTTGAACCACACATTAGCTAAAAGGGTTTGGACCAATACGTTGCAATCATGATAGATACTTCTACTAACTTATATTTAAGGAATATGAATGTCTTCAAACATACCTCATTTATGTAAAATTTAACTTCCTTTTATAATAATTTGCATAAAGTATTAGCAATTTGGATAAGTCCTTGATGAACCTCCTATAGTATCTTGCATGGCCCAAGAATCTTCATGTTTCTTTCACCGAGATAGGTGGAGTTAACTTTTCTATTACCTCCATTTTATCTCTGCCCACTTCAATCTCTTTTTTCATTATCTTGGGTCCCAACACTGTGCCTTTCATCACCATGAATTTTTTTTTTCCCAATTGAGCACTAGATTAAACTCCTAACATTTGATCAATGCATTACTCAAATTTGTCAAGAAATTATCGAATGAATCTCCAACCACCAAAAAATCATCCATGAACACTTCTAAGGTGCCCTCAACCATGTCAAAGAAAATCAACATCTTGCACCTCTGAAATATATCTGGAGCATTAAATAACCCAAATAACCTTCATTTGAAGGAAACAGTCCTATATTGGAATGTAATATAGTTTTGTTTTGATCCGCAGGAGCAATAGAGATTTGGTTATACCTAGAGTAACCATCCAAGAAAGAGTACCACCTTTTTCAAGTTAATCTATCCAACATTTGATCCATGAAGGGTATTGTCAAATGTTATTAGAGTGTGCATGAGTTCATCTTTCCATAATCCACACACATTCTCCACCTCATCATTGGCCTAAGAGGAATACAACATATTTTTCTCATAGGCTACCACCATCATTCCCATTTCTTTGTCACACATTAAAAATAAATCACCCATTTGTAATCAGATATTTGATACACCACTCCGGCACAAGGCCACTTAATTATTTCTATCATCATCACCTCTTTTATTTTGGATTAAGGATCCTCTGATGATCAATAGTTTGTGTTTGATCTTCTTATAGCTAGATTTTTTATGTGCTTATGCATAGAAAAATACCAGTGACATTTGTGATTGTTTACCCTATAGCCCTCTTGTAACTTCTCTTACAAATATAAGTGCTTCAACCTGATGCTCCACCAAGTCAGCTGCAATAATGACTAGCAATGTATTGCTGTCTCTAAAAAACATATGGTGAAGATGACCTGACAACTCTTTCAACTCCAATACACTTGCTTCTTAAATAGATGGCTTTACATGTAGTGTTAGTCTTTTCTTTAGATCCAGATCTAACTTTTTTAGAGCATATGAGTATGAACCCATTCTCGTCAAAGCACACACAGTTTTATCTATTCCAGTCAAAGCACACACCATTTTATAATACTCCTCAATTACCTCCCTATCAAAGTTATTTAATACAGTTGCCAAGGTTTCAACAACAAATTTCTCTTAAATAAGCACCATTAGATCAACCTTATCAACAACATCAAAACAGATAATACGTTCATCTCCCTCGATTTCTTTATAGGCTGGTATACATCCAAATTATCTTCTTCATCATTGAGTGTTAACTTTATCTCATTCTTCTCCATATATACTAATACTCTCCTAGTTTCAAAATATGGTCTACCTAAGATTATGGGTATATCAAAATCAACTTCGCAATCAAGAATTATAAAGTCCACAGGGAATATAATTTTTTTCCCATTCACTAACACATCATAGAGAATATCAATTGGTCTCTTCACTGAAAAGTCTGCCATCAACAACCGCGTAGATGTCAATTATGGAGTTACCAAACCTAATTATTGATAAATTGCTAGTGGCAAGAGGTTGCTACTTTCTCCAAAATCACAAAGTTCTTTAGCAAATATAATGTCCCTAATCCTAAATGGTCTAGTATATTCTACTAGATTGGTCTTTTTTTTGAACTAGTGATCTCATGGTAATGGCACTACAATGATGAAGATTATCTACTGGCTTATAGATGACTATTTTATTCTACATAACTAGATACTTCATGAATTTAGCATATCCTTGAATATTATCTAGCCTCAATAAGTGTTACATTCACCAATAACTATTTAAACATTTCCATGAACTTGCTAAAATTTTCATCAAACACCTTCGTCTTCATCTTATGTAGGAATGGCGAAGGTGGTCTTGGAATTTTTGTTATAGGTGCTTCCACCCCATTCCCTTTTCCATGACTCACTTTTAACCTTTGAAGGTTGATCCATATTTGCACTCTTCTAAAACAACTCTCGCGTCTTTCCAACCCTAGCTGGCTTAGTGTCACGTCATCATTAACCATGACCTCATCTTCTAACACAACATCATCTACCTATAGGTGCAATATAATATATGGGTCTAATAACATTTTATTGCTACTCATGGTAATAGCAATATATGCCCTGTCATTTCTTGTATTTTGTACCATATCACACTCGGTAACATTCCACTTATTCATTGATTAAAAGAGGTCGATAATTGATTCATTTGTTGTTACAGATACTTTATAGAGTTATAATGGGAATAAACTTACTAGCTCATAGTCGATAGATCACTTCTTATTTCCTTGATACCTACATTAATCAACTCCACCCCTTTAAGAAATTTAGCCATCATGCCTTCCATAGTAATTGGTCACATTATAGTGGCTCCGAAGTGGCACATACAATCTAATTCAGTTAAATTTATTCTTCTAGTTTCCTTGGTCACGATCTCTATAACAAGCTTTGTCATAATAATTCTCCCTTTGATAGTTCCAACCTTGGATTCCATGGACATTAGAACAAAAAAACCCTTGCTCACTCAAGTTATTTTAATCCTCTTCAGATTTAGATTCAGACGCCTTACTATGAGACCCAACTATTTTTACCTTTGCCATATTACCTGACAATAAATGTTTGGGGAGAAAGTCAATTTGTGTCTTCATATGAGCCATATCCCAGTCACGTTTTTCTTATTTTTTGTGTTGCTCGACCAATATCCCATCTGAATAAGTGTTGATTTCTACCTTAGAATCTCTAGTATTCGAAGCTCTACTTGTCTTTGTTGATCTATCAAAGATCTCACTTGCTTCTATAAAAGTATGATCCATAAAATCTCCACTTGTTTTATTATGTCCTATTAGCTTCGTGTTTGAGTCAAAGCCTTGTAAAATGTCTCTATCAAATTCTCATCAGTTAGCTTGTAAATTATGCATTGGATCAACATCTTTTTGAATCTCATCCATGTTTCATGCAGGGCCTCAGTAGGCAGTTGACTAAAATTATTGATCTCATCTCTTGACTATAACATCTTATAAGGAAAATAATCTTTCTAGGAAAGCTTCCTTCAATTGCCTCATATTTTTTATAGAACCAGGTGCTAGTTTAGTTAGCCATAGAGTTTCCTCCCCATACAAAGTCCATGAGAATAACCTCAGATGGATCACATTCTATCCAAATCCTAGATAGTCAAATGACTTACAAATTTTGACAAAGTTCACCAAGTTTTGATAATCACAGGGTAGTCCACCAAACAACCCTTTTAAATTTAGCAATTGGATCATTGTGCTAGTAATGTTTAACTTCACCCTAGGAGCCAATAGAGGAAGAGCAATTACTCCAATAGAACCCATTACATCCAAATAAGCAATACCATCATCCAAGAAATTTATATTGTAGGCTATTGGCGACCTCTACATCATGTTTATTGATTCTAATTAGCTAGTGTGACATTACTATCACATCGCTTGTTCATCAAGTCAACCAATTTATCATCTCCCAAATCCTCATCATCCTCATTTGTCACACGTCCAGGTGCATTGATATTTTATTACTTAACTTAGATGGGGGCTAGTGCAACCAATCTTTTGGCCTCTTGTTGAGATCTTATATTCCTTTTAAAAGTTCTTGGAATTTTGGTATCATAAGGTAATAGAGGATCACCTGACCGACAAATTTGTGGAATACACAGTCAAAAGCCTACAAACACAAAAACAACCAATAAAACTAAAATTATGATATTCTACAAATAGTAAGTTAATGATCATTAACTTAATTGAAAACCATATTCCCCAACAACAATGAAAATATTTTCTACACCAAGCTACAACTCTCCTAAAAGATTTTAAGTGTTCAATGTTAAATATAAAAATCAATAAAGGTTGGGGTCAAATCCCACAAGGAATAATGTGTTAATTAAGTTTTGAGCATATTAATAGACTTTCAATCATAAGTTTCAATGGATTAGGGGGTTTTGGTTGAAACATTGATTGAGTAAATTAAGTCTAGTCAAAACCAATTGTTAAACAATAAAGAAATAGTAAATCAGTGTTATGTTCACCATGGTGCTTCAATTATTTTCTGAATATAAGGTATGTGAGTTCATATTTATACTTGTAATTATAGAGAAATTTAGATGAAATTTCCATCCAAGTGTTTCCCAACCTTCAAAGATAGATTCACTTTAATTTTCTCAAAAATAAAAAATGATGACATGATAATGCAATATATTCTCCAAGAGATTAATCTAGCTATGGAATTAATCAATAATTAAGAGGTTAAAAACTTTCTTGTCAATATTATCTTTTACCAATAGTAACTTCTCTATTCAAGCAAGTTATATTTCCAGGCACACTCTCAAGTTTGCAATGATGAGATCTTATTTAAAGGAAGAAAATGTAATATAATCACAATTTCAATATAAACTCAAACAACCCATAAGAACTGAATTTTCTCCAAGTATTTCATAAACCTAGTTATGGAGATTTAGCCACTCGTGATTAGGAACTAGATGAGAGAGCTCAATTTTATAAATTGCAGGTTGAACTTACAAACAAAAAGAAATCAGAATTCTAATTTTAAATTCAAAACCACAAATAATGTGTTCTTCAGCTCTGAACTTGTTTCTCATCCAAACTTACTTTACTAATTCAACAACTAGTCAAAATATACCAATTCTAACACTATTTAGGGTATTTATATGTTCCAACAAAGTTGATTTTTAAAATTCAAAATAGGGATACTGCATTGAAATTGACTAATCGCTAGAAAGCCAATTAAGAGGGTGATGGTTTTGTTGATGAACTGTTGTTGATTATCTAGAACTACTTTGCCTAGGAAAGTTTTCGATGGATCTTATGATTATCCATCACTAGACTTATGGTCTATCTCCCCTATCATTTCTATCCATATGATTATACCTGGATTCTATTTAGTAAGGACCGCTTGGGTGACGGTCCATCACGTCATCAATTATTAGTCAGTTGGATCGTCACTCGATTTTTGATTTTGCATCTTTCTACCTTAAGCGGCAGGTGGTATGATTGTTCGTTGGGGCACTGATAATTCATTAATATCTGCATTGCGGGTCAATTTAGTTTAAAAATCTAGTATTATCTGATTTTGAGTAGGACTCCTAAAAAAAGCACAAAACAAATCAAATAATAATAGCAGTTGCTAGAAAAAAAAGTATTTATCATTCCTAGAAGATGGGAAATATACCGTCAGAAATTGGTACATCAACGTATGCTTCTCAAGTATTCTAACCTCGATTGATTTTAATGATATTATTTAGAATATGGAAAGCTTTCTCCCAAATTAAGCTCCTAATTACTCATACCGTGATAGTGTCTATCATCATATTATTATATTCATTCAAACCTCTATAGAAGATTTTAGGAAAATTTTGGCCCGATATTCCCTGCTTAGGGATATTTTGCACCTTCTTCTAAAATCTTAACTAAGATTCGTATAGTGCTTCTGAATGTAGCTGCCTAAAATTATTGATCTCATCTTTAAGCTATAACAGTCTAGAAGGTAGGGAAAACATCTCCTAATTCTATGACGTAACCTCCTGCAAATTTTGATTACCTCTTCTAGTATCATGGTTAACAATAGAATGGCTTATCCAGTCAAATAGATGGGAAATAACCACAGTCTAATAGCATCGTCACTCATACTAGGAAAATTATAAGGAATGAAAATCCTTACAAATTTTATCAGATGAAGATTCATATTAATAATAGGAAGGCCAGTAAACACTTCCTTTAAGTTCATTAACTAGAGCATAGCACTAGTGTTTTTGAACTTAGTTCCTAGTGGAAATGATGGTAGAACAATAACACTAATTTTTTTTATTTCACAAAAGTCTAGATCATCCTCTACATCATCAAACTAATGAGATTAATCAATAGAATATTTTTTCCTCATATTTCATCTATGCCTATTTTACTAATCAAGTGCAACCACTCAGGTTGCTTGGCTTCTAGCTTTTTTTCTCGAGCAACCTATTTTCTAGCTTTTTTTCTAACATTATCTTATTCAACCAAAAAAAATAGTGGTTTGTTATACAGTTTCCTAAATCCGTTAAAAATTGCCTTGTTAATTCAGAACACCCCCATCTACTCCTCCTCCATGATGAGCTCCTTTATTATGAATTCTATCATTCATTATTCTTTTTCTAGCTCTCGGAGTTCTGTTAATTTCTAGATCAAATAAAATTAGGGTATTGCCTTGACTCTTAGTATTGGTAATGCACCGATGTGCACCATAGAAGCAACAGAAAAAATTAGGAAAAAACCAATAGCCATAAAAAATAATCAACCAAATCAATTAACGTATTCCCTAACAACGACGACAAAATTTTATATTTTCAAATTTAATCCTTCGATAATAGTATAAAATAGTTGTTTAAAAAATTTATAACCCAATTAGGTTAGGGTCAATCCTTCAAGGAGTAGATCAAAATATCTATCATGTGTTTGTCTATGTAATCAGTAAATAATTTCTAATGAAAGGTGTATTTGGGAACTACAAATAGTAATCGGTTGTTAATTTTGTAATCAATGTTAGAGAGTCATTACTTTGTTCAGCATAACTTTGTAACTCAATAGGTTCACTGTACTAGTGATCTCTAGTGGTGCTCGACATGAAAAATTTAGAGGGTTTGTTCATCTAAATGACTTTACGATCATATTAGATGACTATCCACAACCATGAATTAATGTCTCCTCAGTTTTTCAATACTAACACCTATAATTGATCCCATATTAACTATCCCATTTACCAACTCAAGTAAATTAAATAAAGGTTGGTATCTCCAAGACTCATTGTTAGTTCCCTTTTCCCATCTTTTACACCTTTATTAATTGTGGGTATGAATAAGGAGAGTCCTAACGGTGGCCATCATTAGAAATACATCAAACAAAAAAGAATCACAATACATTCACAATCACCTTTTAAGAATCACATTATTCTTTGAAAACTACATTATTAATCCATCATAGTTCCCACAACCCTAGTTTTGGTATTTAGATACTCATGATTGCAAGATTCAAAGAATAATTTTGAGAACATATCATAATTATGAACTTAGAAAAAGAATACAAAAATCATATGTATCACTTTGAATTAAACCAAAAAAATCAATGTTAATACTTCAAAGAACTACAGTATGCCTTAAAAGTACTAAGAATATGTAAACTGATACAAAAGACCTAATGGGAGTATTTATGGAAAAACAAATATCCTATCCTAAACACAATGAGATTTTCTAAGTCAGGGCCTCAAACGACAATAGGTACAATTTTGGATAGATACTATGGTAGTCCTATGTGCTGGTAAATTGAAACTTGACTTTCTCTATCTTTTAGATCTTAGCTTGAATGAGGCTAATTATGAGCTCGTGGTTTTATTTCATTATTGCATAACCCTTTTATGTTATCAAACCTTGACTTTCACTATTTTGGAAACTTTTCTTTTAAGATTTTTAGGATGAGATAATAGTATCATCCTAAGATTGTGACATCCCTGCTTCTTATCCTTTTCATCTGTAACTTCTGCAAGCCTTGTTCCTGGATTCTCTTCCCACAATTGATTAAACAATTGTATCTTCTTTGTATGTTCTTGGTGTGTATTCATCTAATCTCAGTCATTTTTTACTTTCTTAGGTTCTTCCCACAACAACAAGGTATGGTCACTATCAGATCAGATGATTGTTGTCAAGCTCGTCTGATGCAATTTAAGTCTAGATTTTTCCACTATACTTCAATGAGATGTTTGATCTATAAATACCATAAAATATATCACACCCATAAAAAATTCCTTTAAACTAGCTATTTCTATTATTTTCAACATCAAAGTGTTGTATGTCTAGGGCACATCAACTGCACAAAGTCCTAATAATAACCAAATTTTGAGGTACTTAGGAAATATGGTCACTAATGCTCTTTCCCTATAGTAAAAGCCTTTTGTTGAAGACAACTGACACACAATAACATACAACCATCCTTCTTTTTCATGTACTAAGTGGAAACATCCACGAAGTCAAACTTATCCAAATAAATCCTAAAATGAGAAGCTACTGTCACCCAATTAAACTTTCCTCAACTCAAATGGACCATGAACATAATTATAGAAAGAACTGAGCACCTTCCTCAACATCAATATCCAAGAGAAAGACTACACCTAGTTATGAACTATACAAACTGGAAGAGAAGACCTGAAACTTACCAATGTTAGGATAAAAAAATAGAAAAGGATTGATAACTACAGGACTACAACATAATCATAGAAGGCTAAACCTTTATTAAAAATAATTCTCGCTTAACCAATCTCACATTTCTAAGACAAAAAGAAAACCAATCAACCAAGGTAGTCGTCTAAGCCATATGATCAAGAACTACAAGAAAAAAATGTATGTATGAACTATATAACACTAGTCTAGCCATCTATCAATTATGAGTCAATAACAACTAAGGTAATAACAACAGTAATGGCATACAAAATACTAGAATAGAAGAAAGAAAACAACAAAATTCCAACAACACATTGAAATCTACTAAGCCAAAGAAGGGAATTGACCCAAATGCAGATACGTAATTTTATCCCTCCCAAGTCCAATTTTATTTATTTTTAGCTCATCTTACCACACACCCTCATCCATTTGATTATACTCCACAAAAATACAAAAATAACAACCCTTAAAAAATCTCTAACAAATTAAATCCCTAACCTTATCCTAACAAACTTTATCCTAACAACCTACCCCACTACCCAACCCTACCTCACTTCTACCCTCACATGACCTCATCCATCATGTTTCTTTTCCATTTCTTTGAAATATATACACCCATAGTACACGAGAAAAAAAAGAGGAGATACTCATATCATTAAGGTCCATTTTCTCCAAGAACAGAAGACCACTAACCATTATTCTATTTCTTACTCACCACTCATGAATTCGATCAACAACAACATAGGCGACCACCATCCTCTTCTACACGGATTAACACACATCTACCATATTGAAAATATGGTGTGAGAATTGAGGGGAAGAACGAATTTGGGCTTCTATTTACTGTTCCTACGATGACTTCGCCGAAAACTCTTCAAACGTCATCACATATGTTCAAAACTGTCGTTAGTCCATGTCCTCTGATCGGTTTCCCTTATTATTCTGGCTGGAAGAACATTCTGAGATGGCATATTGTTCTCTCTCAGTGGAAAAATATTATTAAATGGGTGAGATTCCAAAGATTAGGTTTGTTCATTTCTTTTATGGGTCGTAGCATTGCTATATCGGTTTATTCTGGTTGATTCTATTGGGTTTTTGGGTGGATTTCAGTGAAACTTATCTTGGGGGTTTTGATTTTGTTCATATTTATTGTTTTGGGTATTCATCTAGTTCATCGTGAATTTTTTTTGAATTGGAATTTGATCTATCGCATTGTTGGTTTGTTTTTTCTATTGATTTTGAGAATCAAATTTGGGATTATCGCATTTTGGACTATTTTTTGACTTATTTGGAGAGCCGTGGTTCCAGGGGTACTCTTCATGGTTATAGGATTAGCTCTTATTTCTCCTCGTAAATCATCAAAATATATTTGAAAAGTCTGAATTCTTCAACTCATTTTTGTTTTCATCATAAATTTGAGAAATTGATATTATGTTGTATGTTCTTGTTTGTGATTGATTGATCTTGGTTGATGTTCGATATTGTTTATCCATGAATAACTGATTGTTGCATGAATTTGATGATAATGAGCTTGGATAATTTCTTTGTCTAAAATTGACGTATGTAAGGGAATCGGGAGTAAACAGAATGAGAATTGAAACTTGATAAAAGTGGTTTTGGTTTTTTGATTCATGGGCTGTTGTTTAACTTGAAATGAACGTCTATCGTACTTGATGGTATCATGATAGGTCGAGTGGGTAGGCAACCATAGGTTCAGGTAGGCAAAGTTTAGAATTTATTATTTTTGTCAAATTTTTGAAATTTTATTGAATGTTTGAATTTTGGTGGAATGGTTTGGTTTTCTCGCATTGAAAAATTGTACTCATTTGGCGGGGGAATTCCCCGAGGGATTTGTATTAATTTATCCGAAAAATGCCCCAAAGTATCATGTACGCAAAGAAGGCTCGTGATCAAGGTCTGAGGCATCAGGTAAAGCATTAGAGAGTATTTTAGGATTAGTGTAGGTTTACTTTTCATTACCTTTTTATTTCGGGTTGTAATAATTGGACTAGACACTATATTTTGGACTCGTTTTATTTTGTTTGTTTGTTTGATTGTTTTTTGTATGTTTTTGTGTGGTTTATACATTCATAGTATAAAATTAGCCGATACGCTCCACCAAGCGACCGTGGTCGAACCACGGGATCGAGGGATGCCTAACACCTTCCCCTCGGTCAACAGAATTCCTTAGCCAGAATCTCTGTTCGCGGATAAGTTTTAGAGTCAAAACCATTTTGAAAAGTATTTCCAAATGTGACTTGGCACACCCGATTTATACCAAGTGGCAACTCTGCTGGGGACTTTTCAGAATTCGAGCTAATTTTTGGAGTTGTATCGGCTTAGTTTAGCTCTATAGGTGTATAGACATTTTGTTTGTATTGTTTTGTGTTATTGTTTATCATTGTTGAGTGTCTACGTTCTCTTTGTTTACAGTTTTTATCTTATGTGTTACCGTTTTATATTAAGCATCATATGCATTACCCGAGTCATTCTTTCTGCAATAAGTCTGTAGTACACGTGTTGTAAACGACCTCTAGTTGAGTCACCCTTATTTTAGGAGGGAGATCCATCGGTGATATGGAGTGGGTGGAAATCTCTCGCAACCATTATCGACCATAAGCAACCCCGAACAGTCTTGTTAGTGAACCCCAGCATAGGTCAGCGTTTAGGTCATGCTTATGTGCATCATATTGAGACCTAACGGGACCCACATGGACATTTGTAGGAGACTCACCTCTAAATCATCCCTTCTTGCTAAATGTTCCATCTTTGAGGGTAACGTGGTCATTTGACGAATCGATTTAGGGAAAGCATGTGTTAGAAGTAAAGTGTGTAGACAAGAAAGTGTTGAAAAATAGAGTGAAAAAAAAGGTGATTAAAAAAAAGAGTTTCGTAAGTTTTTAGAGTTCTTTATGACTTTTGAGTTTTTTTTCACAATCCAAAAATTCAAAAAGATTTTTTTACCCTTGCACTAATTTTCTCAAAAACATCAAAAAGATTTTCCTTTTGTTCCTTTATCATGCATTCATAATTAGAAAATTTTAAAAAGATTGTTTTTCAAATAGGAGCTTTTTATAAAAGGAAAATTCAAAAAAGATGATAGAAGTTTTGTACATTTCATATAACAAAAATACCAAAATGAATTTTTTTCTTTCATGATTGTTGGTGGCAGTTTTATGTGAAATGTCAAATTGAAAACTCAAAAAATTTTATTTGTATTTTTATCGTCTATTTGTGGTCGTTTCTCTCAAGTCACGGTCTAGTCGGTAGTTTAATCTTTAATTGTCCAATTTGGACGAACAACGCACCCCTGATTCTCCTCTCTCGGGAGTGAGATACGTAGGTAACCTATTGTTGGTTCGGGAATCTTATTTAAAAAATTCAAAAAATGATCTTCTTCACTCTTCACTTAAAGTAGGTGTTTCACATACATCTTTAAAAGAAAACCAAAAAAATGATTTTCCTTTTATAGGTTCAAGTTTCATTTTCATATGAAATTTAAAATAGAAAACTCAAAAAGATTTTTCTTTGGTAATCAATATTTCATTTTGTATAGGAAGATGAAAAATTCAAAAAACATTTTTGTCTATTCTTTTGACAATTTGTCATTTTTCTTTTCTTCTTAAAATTTCAAGAAAAAGAAAAAGAAAGAGAAAAAGAAAAAGAGTTTAATTGTCCATTTTGAAAAGACTTCACGAACTACGCACACCTAATTCTACTCTTTAGGGAGTGAGATACATAGGAACCCTTTAAGGGTTCGGTGATCTTTTTAAGAAAAAAAAAGGTTTTGAAAAAGTGTTGAACTCTAACGCATTTGCTATCTCTTGTCCAGTTGGTTTAAGGTGGTTGGTTTGTGGCATTTTGGCTGGACCTTCATATTACTCCAAGTCACAGAGAAAGTTATGGCCAATAAGAATACCGAGGATGAGGTCACTAATCAGATAGGTAGTTTGGGGAATGAAAATTTAGAAGCTAATGAAGAGATTCAGAAATTAAGGTGGCAAATGATAGAAATGAGTCGAGCTTGGGATAATGGGTTGCCGCCTCCTTCATTTCCCACTGATAATCTAGAACATCTTTTTATATTGTCTCCAGTGTCACATGTACAATTTCATATTGTTGTTGACACGCTACAACATGCATTAGAATTGACTCCTGGGCAAGAATACCCAAACACTTTCAATGTTCATTTCCTCACTCCCCAATCCAAGACTACCACATACTCGGCTCCACCTGTTGTTTATGCTTTTGTGGAGCCACCCCCACCTGAACCTCATACTTTTGATATTCATCCGTAAGTTGTGCCTCCCTATTCTACAAGAGATCTTACATTGAATATTACTGGTGATCAGCGTTACACTTCCAAGCCTACATTCATGTTGACTGGTCTTTACGGTGACACTCATCCGGCTGAATTTCCTCCTAACACTAAGAAGCCTGTTATTACAGATGAACAAAAGGAAATGACCAAAAAAATGAGAAGTTTGGAACTGGCTATAAAGAACTTGCAAGGACTTGAGGGTTTTAAAAGTGTCTCATATAAGGACTTATGCATGTTTCCAGGTGTCAACCTTCCTCCTGGCTTTAAAATGCCAAAGTTTGAGAAGTATGAAGGACATAGGGAACCAGTGGAATATTTAAGGCGCTATTGTAATCAATTAAGGGGCACTGGAGGGAAGGACGAAATACTCATGTCTGATTTTGGGCAGAGTCTTTCAGGCCTAGCTTTGAAATAGTTTGTTGACAAAGACATTGACAAGTGGATTAGTTGGGATGAACTATATAATTAATTTGTGCAACAATTTCAATATAATGTGGAGTTGATCCCTGAAGAAAAATCCCTTAATAGTTTAAAAATGAAGAATACTGAGAGTGTCAAGGACAATGCTATCAGATGGCGCAAACAAGCTGCTAGAGTAAAACCGCCAATGAAAGAAAGCAAAATAGTGGAGGTGTTTATTCAAGCGCAGGAAGAAAAATATTATCAACACTTGTTACCTGCATTAGGCAAGTCATTTATTGAGGTCCTTAAAATAGGGGAGATGATACAGGAGGGAATTAAGACTGGTCGCATTGTGTGTTTTGCAACATTGAAAGCGACAACTCAAGCAATTCAAAAGGGTTCAGGAAGTATTGGGGAGACAAAGAATGAGGAAGTTTCATCTTGTATTGTAGTTGGACAGCGGGCACGGTCAAAAAGACCCCATTGTCGTCACTCTCAGGCTCAAACCCAAGTTCATGCCCAAGCTCCACATAATCACTCCCAAAATCCATTATACTCTGCTCCTCTATCTCCATATCCAGTATATAATGCATATCCACATGTTCAAACCCCATATTACCCACAGTGGAATACACCAAGTACTCAGAGTCATCCTCTAACTCCACAAACATACCAAAACCCTCCTAGGACAGATTTTTGATCCAAGCCAAATGATGAAATGAGGCAGAAGTCGATAGATAGCTTCACACTAATTATAGAGTCGTATGCCAGTTTATTTTAGAGATTGGCACAATGGGGCATGATCACTCCTCTCCTTGGGTTCTCTCTTAATCGGCATTTAAGAAATTTGATCCTAATGTACGATGTGCGTATCATTCTGATGCTCAGGGTGATAGTATTGATGATTATCGAGATTTGAAAAGAGAAATTGAAATGATGATTCAAGATGGATCAATTATAGTGCAGAACATTGACAGTGAGGGAAGTTGTAGTCATGTTGATATGCAAACCAGTGGCTAAGTTATCAGGATGAGTAATTGAGAAGTTACCCCTCTCCCTACTAGGAACAGGTCTGGTAGTTTGTTTTGTTTTCTTTTCTATTTTTTGAATTATTTCAGGGTTGTAGTTCGGGATCTATCTTGTTTTGTCCTTTTGTCATTTAGGTTCAAACCCTTTTATCTTTTATTTCAACTAAATGAATTGTCCCTTTTCCTTTGTGTTTTAAATATATGTTGTTTGTTTGTTTTCTTTATACAGTATATTTTATGTTGACTCTAGTGATATGATATGATTGCAAAATTTTTAGCTAGATCTTAAAGTCCAATTTAACCATGAAACATGGAATCAGAGGGCTAAGGTTAGAAAAAACATCTGAGATATTGGTCGCAGAGTACCGGCCAAGGGGGTTCAAATTCATCCTCTTGTAACTTTGATGATAAAACTCTTTCTAACTTAAAATCATATCTTTTTTGGAGTTAAAAAAAGGGGGTGTGAAACCAAGCGCTACAACCCAAGGAAACTACAAAAATTAATATACTTGGTCCACAACAAAAAAGAAATCAACTATAGGGGTAGTTATATATGGATAAACCTACCTAAATATTCACAGTAATTAATTCAATAATAGGAAGGCGTATGGACACAGATAGGCCTAGAACCCCATTCAAATTTCACAGAAGCTAAAATATAACAAATAAAAATTGGACCTATAACAATGGACTCTAAAGACATGGTAACTTTCCAACATGAAGTAGAATAAAGTTTAAGTTGTTTAATCACTAACTTAGTATCTAAACAACTTACTAAACTACTAGGTTCACCATATATGACCGAATGTACCACATCCTAAATAAAGTTACCTAGATGCACTAAAAGCTTAATAATCTCACATCAGAGATTCTCTTTAAACTAATGACCAGACTTCCTATAGTCTTAACAAACACCTTATGCTCTAATTTAGCAAGAGACACATATTGAACCCAATTAAATGACCAAATAACGCTTCAGAAACACTCTAGACTAATGACCAACATTTTAATTACCATAATATGCCTCCAAAACACTCTGATGCAACGTACCTAATAATCTTGAGAAGTGGCCATGGACTAAATACATAGGTTGACAACCTTATGATGCCTAACCAGAAATCTGTCTACTGTGACCATCATTGCCTCTCTATGGGGCACCTATAATCTGAGGTCCTACCAATATGGACCTGATAGGTTGAGAGTAATTGTGACCTCTGCTGGGAGGATCACTGCCTCCAAATGGAATACCACTAAATATATATTGCTAATAGGACTCTTATTGCAATCTACATATGCCTAAGACATACCATCTCTATAGTCCTCATGTGATCAATAACCTGGAGGACAGTAAACCCAACTGCTATCAGATGCTCGGATGCTAAATTGATTAGTAAAGATAATAGTTTGATAAGCCCCTGCACTATCTCATGCTCTATAAGATATAACATAGAAGTATTCCTAACTCAATTAAGAAACCCTACCTCATACTTTAAAACTGATAAAAGCTCTATTGATTAAAACAACCCCAAGACTATCCTGAGAAACACTCGATATATCAAAAACCACCTCTGATTGTGATTTCTCCCCAAAAAGGATAAAAATTCCCAATATTACATCCTACAAAATTGAGGATGTCACGTATCTTACAGGAGAATAGGCTAGACCCAATACATCTAGCTGATGCAAAAGATTCTCAATACTATGCTTTGACTACCTGTTCTAAATCTGAACTAAAACTCTGGTAACATGTGTCGAAGAACTATTCACATCAATCAACAACCTCATGTTATCAATCTACGAAGAAATGGAGAAAAAATAAGTACTTAGAAGTTTATAAGAGTCAAGAAACATGATGAAGAATCATGAAATGAGATTTCCAATGAAAATCCTATAGCGTGTTAATGATATGAAACAAACGTCATTGTACTGATCAACATCACTCTACTAGGAACTTTTCTTTTGTACCAATGACACTGGTGAACCTAGAAAGCTAAATAAATGGAGAAAGAGAACATGAAGAGAGAAAATATTACCTAATACCCGGTAAGTTCGGTACAAGATCCAGAAGCAAAACAATAATACAAGGGAAGCATAATATATATAGAGAGAGATAAAACTTTCTTTAAAAAAAAAATAAAGATCAATCAAGTAAAAGAAGGAGAGAATGAACATCTCTGGAAGCTAAGTGCCCACCCCAAATCTCTGGTCCATGATAGCTCTGCATGATACACACATCAACTGTGAGAACTCTTGCTACAATCTGCAGGGTGTAAACGTGTAGTATGAGTATCTAACACGAGGTACTCAATAGACATCCATTGGATGAGCTCCAATGATAATGTAAATATAAATAAAATGTAATGAAGTAATATATATCAAAAACTACTATCTATGAAATGAAACATAATAATGATAATGGAGAGGTAAAGACAAATTACCATATTATACAAGTAGCTAGGGACAAAATTATGATACAATAGGTACCTAGACAATATATCATAGAAGAGTGTAGAAAGGGATATATAATAGTAGTACAAGGAAAGAAGGGGATATATAATAGGAATAACTAGAGAAGAAATGGATATGTAATAGTACTAAACATGAAGGTGCTAACATAAGGTACCTAGCTACCTTAACATCATGATGATTTTAAGTAATATGGGAGATAACTCTGCATAATTAGAGAATCAACACCCAAATATGAATAACCATGTAATATTATAACAACAAAATATTAAAAAGAAAAGAACTCAGAAGTGTACCTACAACCTCAACTAAAAGTCAATAATCAATATACCATAACTTGCAATAATATCCAAACAATTTAAAATATACATTTATACCCAAATAAACAAAAACCTAACTAGGCCGTCATGATACTATAAGGAACACAACAACAAACATAACCTAATCAGCCCTTATAAGATCTATAGGTACTAATAATATATAATCATATTGGTGATAGGTGTTGTCTATAAATCAATGCATCTAAGGTAAAAACCAGGCGATGTGGGATGAACATAGTACCATCTCAAACACAAGTCTATACATTTGCTCAAGTTTAGTAGCTTATAAAGGAAGGAACTACGATGACCATCCTCTTTTAATACTATGGCTCATCAAACAAAGGGGCCTATAGGGGACTTAAGATATCCATATAAACTTCCTGTCCAAAACTAGGATTTCTATAAGACATATCTTATCAACTCTATCCATTACAAAAGGAAAGTAAAAGTGTAATAAGAGCATGGAGTCTAATCGAGAATAAATTAAGTAGAAATCCATAAAGTCCAGTGCCCCAGATTGAATCCAAGACTAAAATAGTAGAATAGTTTAAAATGGGTCAGAATCTTCCATGAACAAAATAAGTAAATAGTGATCAGTGAGAAAACCAAAAGTCGAATGGAATCTATAAAAGTTCGATCTTTTAAAGTTGTAAGTTAACTTTAAAAATCCATAAACCAACAATTAGAGTGGTACGAATTCCATTTAAAATTAGTTTAAAAGTGAAAAGGGGGGATAAATCTCCCTTGAAAAATAAATAAATTAAAAATCAAGGTTTTAGCTTGAATCATACAACGTAATAAATATAAGTGTCTGTAAATGTATGCATGCCATCACTAATATTTAAAAGATAGAAATTTAAGTGCCAAAGTGTCAATAAAAAATGCAATGTATCTTTTAAAACATAGAGAACTAACATGTTACCCAACTAGTCTCATAACCAAGGCCTCAGGCCCATCAATATACACTCTACAAGGATATTAATATTAAACTCAAAAAGCTATGGTAAATGTAGTCATCAAACTATTAGGAGGGTGTAACCAAAGAATATTGCCCAAAGCACTAAGTATTATAAAAAATCTTATAGGGATCCCAAATGCAAATCTATGGTCAAAAAAGTGTATTCAAGCTCAACATAATTCAATACCTATAGAGGGTATTCTAGGTTAAGCATAAATTATAATTCTATTTCTGAAATCTTGTTAAGTAGGTCAAATAAAGATACAACTAGCTACAAACCTTTCCTATAACCCTTAACTATCATGTAATATATCTAATATTCAATGTCATAAAGATGAGTAGATCATAGCCTACATTAAATCTAAGTCGTGTCTAGAACTGTCCACTCATTGCTCATCTCTACTTCATAACCTCTGAATGATGTCTCAATATAAAAATCATAATATACATTGTAATATGAATAAATTGAGATCCATATTGAAATAAACAACTTTGGGCCAAAAATTAGGTCAAAATAGGCCTTTGGGGATGATTAGAGCAATTCTAAAATTGAATCTATCAAGCGATCCCTTGAAGGACAAGGAATGCATGCTAATAAATGGAGCAGAAAAATAAGAGGGAAAATTAAGAAATAAATGAAAGGTTAGGTCAAAACCTTTATGATGAAATTAATTGGTAATGATTACCACAATTTTTCCAACGCAAACCCAGCTCCAATCTATGATTATCCCACGAAATTCAAGATCCCATAAGAAAAATTGAGGTTTTATACTTAGAATAGTGGATGGAATTAGAGGACATAAAATATATAAATTCATTAGAGATGGCTACTCTAACACCTAAATGACTGCTTAAGAAATCATGCCTAAATCAGTGACATGGGCGCTTATGAGACTCCTACCATAGTTGGCCCACTACCTCTAAAGTGGTTATGAATAACTTAAGAAGCTACGACTGAAGAATATTTTCTAAGTCCTAATGGACTGTGAACATGTGTGTTGGATTTATTCAGAACCCCGTATATGCAAATGAATTATGCTAATCTACCAAATTTAACATTCCAGGCTCAATGGAACTATAAAAATTCAAGTCCGAGGTCACATTGACAAAATTATGGATCCCACACTCAAGGTTCTAATATTTACAAAAATCTACCTAATAGCCCAAAGAAAATTTGGAATCCTCAAAATCCAGACCATGGGTCCCTATAATTAAAATACATATTCCAAAGCAAATATAACTGTCTGAATTCTCATCCAAAGTTCTTAACCTAGAATTTTTTCTAATGACCAATCTCTCAATATCAAATGCCCCAAAATAGAAAGATAGGTTTAAAACCAAAAAAAAAATCCTTGGAACCAAATTGATGATACTAGCAATTTATAATAACCTAAAGACACTATGGGAAAGCAAGAAATATAAAAAGTAACTTAGAGGTTTATTATCCTTTTTAGAGATATTTATCCTTTACTTCTTCAAATTTTCTTATATTATGATTGAATAAACTAATTGAATTGTAAAGATTTAGATTTCGTGGTTTTCCACTAGAAATTTAGTATGGGTGAAACTCATGGTCATTTATTTGTGATGAAGTTGGCATAAATTCCAAGTTTGTTGATTTAATCGTACAAGAACATGTCTTGTAATGCCTATCTTCCACGATCCAAACCATGGCCTTGTCATGTCGGGTGCCTCAATATCAACCGAGATCGGAGACCACCCCCAATACCAAACCATAACCGCACAACACCATACATTGAATAACCAGATTTTATATAACATAACAAAATTGGACAATCATAAATCAAATACTGTCAAACAATGTCAACCCCAATACCAATACCAATGCCAAGGATGAAACCAATATCGACACCGCCCATACAGACCCAAGGTAGGCTCACAAAGATTTTACCCATACTAAAATAATATTCGGCCGGGGACATACCCTCGGCTATATTAAAAAACAAAGTCTAAGAAATAAGAAAAGTATGTAGAGAAGACCATAACATAAAATGGGGCCTTCTAGAGTATGAAAGCTCACTACTTTAATCAAACACCAAGCTATCCCCAAATCAAATCATTGAGCAGGAGGAGGAGTATGGACGGTTCCTGCATCAAATAAGAATGCATCGCTAAAAGATGGGTTAACGGGTGAATGCTAGCTTGTACTCAGGAGTAAGGATAAAATAATACCAATATTTAAACCTGAGAAAATAACTATATGCAATAACATACATATATACATATATAATCCATTCCAGGAAAGAGGATCGGGTTTAGAATGTATTTAAAAGCATAACCTGGGTTGTGTAACTTGACCATCCTAAAATAAACTACGAGCTATATTGGTCAAGTGTTACCCCCTAAATGAGCCCCGTTGTGTGTAGCTGCACGAATAGGGGTCGGGGATTCTGGTGTACCCGTTACCAACCATGATACATATATACAAGTATAACTTAGGGGATTCTTGTGTACCCCTCAAGTATATGGTCACCATGACCAACCCTCATGTCAGCAAACATGAGTTTCCAGTGTCCGCCCATTGGACATATACCTTCACGGTTAGCTATCACAACCCGCCACTATTGAACAATTAAAACCTTTAACACACAACCAAAACACTAATTCCATAGTTTATTTCCAAGGCATTATGAAGTTGTAATGACGTACCGTCCATAACTTACAAGAAATGTCATTAGCCAACACCTAGGGATTCCCATATACCCCGTAGTTTCCATGGTTAAAATTAGTTGGGGGATTACCGTATACCTAATAAGGTTTTTTATTTAAACCAAAGTCATGGCCACCATGGCCTTACCATTTAACCATTGTACATATCCAAACCAACTTTAAGATCTATTATCATATCATGCAATGAAAAGTTTTCAATGAAAGTCCAACTATGTTACAAAACCACTCTTAGGCATTTTATTAAACATATTGAGGGCATATAGTTTCCAAAACCAAAACCAAAGAACCAATTAGCCATTCCCATGCAATCATGTGTTCTGAACCATAAATATCACATTAAAACCATAAGAAAAACATGGGAAATTAGTATCCAACAAATAACAATAAAAACCCCTAACATTTATTACAAAACCAAATAATACCCTCAATTAAACCATGAAAATAATTCATTAAAACATGAATTTAGTTGAACTAACAATAAAGGAGGAGTAACATGCCTTAGATACGAAAGAGTACAAATAGATTTTCTCTTGAAAGCCCCTAATTGAATAACTTTGAGGAAACCCTAGCATCTTTCTTCAGCCAAAAGCTTAAGATAGATTTGAGAGTGTTTGATATGATTTAGATTTAGAATAATTGGGTAAATGATGTCCCAAAGGTGTTTAAATTGTTGTGTCATAAGTGATTAAGAGGGTAAATGTCCAAAATACCCCCAACTTAAATTGTGTAAATTCACGTAGAAGGGTACGACTACCCCCCCAAACCCTACCCTAACATACGAGTGGTACCCACCATTCGTACCCTAGGCCGCAAATTGGTCTCCCATATAGACCAACATACAACCGGAAAGGCCAACTCATAACCAAGCACACGACAAGTACCCTTAATCTGTACCTTAGTTAGAATAGAATCATTTAGGCTAGACATAGGACATTATATGGTTGGCGATATCCTTTTAGTACCCTAACATACGAATAGTATGATATCTATTTGTACCTTGGACAGAAACTAACCAAACCACTCTATAAGCATACGAGTTGAGGGCCCGAACCCATAATCTATCATATGTCAAGCACCCCAATCATATGACGTCAGAAGCTCAAAATCAAGAAATTTTCTACAGATCAAAACCCAGGGTGTTTCAATTCTCCCCCACTTGGATCATTCATCCCTTAATGATGGAATATGGTAGTACTAGCACAATTAAATGCCCAAACATCTCTACCCTTACCTTTAAGATCAAAAATAGAATACGAAGGAATTAACCCTTTCTTTAACAAAGTTTCAAAACAAAGATGTTATGAAGAACACATACCTTCCACACAAACTTCTGGAGTAGAAAATAGGAATGGATACTTGGAATTCATGTCCTTATCAACTGCCCATGTGCCACTTAAACCTTGTGGTATCTCTATAGATCCCTAACCGAAGGTACATCCTTGGCCCACAACCGACGAACCTGAATATCCAAGATCTTAATCGAGATCTCTTCATAAGACAAGGAATCCAAAATATCAATATCATGATAGTAACAATTTTATACGGATCACCCATACATTTCCTCAATATAGAAACATGGAATATCAGGTGAAGAGAACTCAAACTAGAAGGTAACTCCAGCTCATGCACAACCTTACCCACCCTTCTCAAGACCAAGGACCCACATACCAGGGATTGAGCTTTCTCTTCTTACCAAACTGCATAACTTTTTTCATGGGAGAGCCCTTTAGGTACACCCTATCCCAAACCTCAAACTCTAAGTGCTTTCACCTTACGTCTACCTAGGACTTTTGGTGACTTTGGGCATCCTTAAGCCTAGAATCACCTTTACCTTCTCCATATCTTAGTGAACTAAATCTAGGACAAACATATCTGCCTCACAAAGCCGAAATCATCTAATAGGATATCTATACTTCATACCATATAATTCTTCAAACGGAGCCATCCCAATGCTAGAGTGGTAGCTATTATTATAAGAAAACTCCACAAGAGGTAAATACTCCACCTAACTACCACCATAATCCATTACACAAGCACGAAGCATGTCCTTCAATGTCTGAATAGTCCTTTTTCCTTTCCCATTAGACTGGGAGTGAAAAGTAGTACTAAGACTAACCTTAGTCCTTAAGCCTTTCTGGAATAAAAGCCAAATGTTAGATATGAACTGTATCCCACAATAAGAGATTATAGAAACATGTACCCCATGCAACTTCACAATCTTTTAGAGATATAACCTTACATAATTCTCCACTTAGAAGTTAGTCCTTACTAGTGAAAAAGGAGCTGACTTTGTTATCCTATCCATAATGACCCCAACTGAATTAAACTGGTACCGATACTGGGGAATACCAGTAACAAAATCCATATTGATAACTTCCCACTTCTATTCTGGCAATTGAATTTCTTGATACAATCCTCTGGTACTTATGTGTTATACTTATTGCTGACACACTATGCACTTGGCCATAAAATTAGCCATCTCTCTCTTCATATTGTTTCACCAATACATCTCTTTAAGGTCTTGATATATTTTTGTCAAACAAGGATGTGCGAATCATGCGCCTCATCAAAGATCCTCTTATGCAAACCATCGATGTTAGGAACACATAACTTCCTTTGTTACTGCAAAGTACCATAACCACTAATATCAAGGGCTATCACCTTCTACCTGCCTACATCACCTTTGAACATTATCAAGATAGGGTCTAACATCTACTTCTTCTTGATTTCAGCAACAAGAGATGACAATGCCACTTCCTACACCAGCACACCACTATCTACGGAGTCCAATATATGAACTCTAAGGTTAGCCAAATAGTGAATGTCCTTCACCAACTCCTATTTCTCCTTATACACATGAGCTAGACTCCCTATGGAAAACCTGCTAAAAGAATAAGCAACCTCGTTAACTTTACCTTAATGGTAGTAAAGATGCATATCCTAATTTTAGAGAAGCTCAAGCCATCTCCTTTGCCTGAGGTTAAGATCATTCTGAGTAAACACATACTGCAGGCTCTTATGATCAAAAAAGATTTCCATAAACACTCCATACAAATAGTGACACCAGATTTTAAATGGAAAAACAACAACTAATAATTCCAAGACATGAGTCGGATAATTCCTCTCAATCACCTTTAACTATCAAGAGGCATAAGCTATCAACTTTCCCTACTGCATAAGAATGCAACCAAGTCACACATGGGATGCATCACAGTAGTCCAAAAGCCCATCAGTGCCTTCAGGAAAAGTCAACACAGTGGACAAAAATAGCTTATACTTTAACTTCTCAAAACACCTCTCTCAATCATATGACCATATGAACTTTACCTTCTTCCGAGTCAATTTAGTCAATGGGGTATCAATAGTCAAGAAACTTTCCACAAACCTCCTATAATATCAAGGTAAACCCATGAAGCTACAAATATTGGTTGGAGTCATTGGTCTAGGACACTTTTTCACCACTGCAACTTTTTGTGGATCCACCATGATCCCTTTTCTAAAAATGATATAACCTAGAAAAGTTATAGCATTAAACCAAAATTCACATTTTAAAGACTGGCCATACAACTGCTACTATTTTAAGGTCTGTAATACAATACGGAGATGATTCACATGATCCACTTCACTCTTAGGATACACAAAAATGTCATCTATGGAAACAATGACAAATACATCCAAAAATTGATGGAAGAACCTATTCATCAAAACCATGAATGTCTCAAGGGCATTGGTTAGCCCAAAAAACAAAACCATAAACTCAAAATGTGACATTCATAGGAATATCCTCCTTCCTAATATTTAACTGAAGATACCAAGACCGAAGATCAATCTTGGAGAAAAAACTAGCACCCTGCAACTAATCAAACAACTCATCTATCCTACGAAAAGGATACTTATTCTTTACCATCACCCTATTAAACTGTTGGTAGTCAATACACATCCAAAAGGAACCATCTTTTTAATGAATGAATAAAACTAGTGCACCCCACAGGGACACACTATGATGGATGAAACCCTTAAGTAAAAGATCCTTGAGTTGCTCCTTAAGCTCATTTAACTCAGTCGGATCCATCCTATATGTGGAAATAGAAATTGGACAAGCGTCCGAAGAAAGATCAATCCAAAACATAATTTTCCTATCAAGAGGAACACCAAGAAGGTCAATAGGGAAGACCACAGGAAATTCATTCAACATTGGGACAGAATGTAAAGAAGGACTACCCAAGTTACAGTCCTTAACCTGGGCAAAATAATAAAGGCAGCCTTTGGAGATTAGTCTCCGAGCACTAAGATAAGATATAAACATCCCTTTAGGATATAAGGAATAACTCTCCAACTCAATAACTGACTCATTAGGGAACTTAAAGAAAAACTTATGGGTCGGACAGTCTAGAGAAGCATAGCATGAGTGCAACCTATCCATCCATAATATGACATCAAAATCCACCATATCTAATTCAAATAGATCCATAAAAGTTTCCTTTACTACCAATAAATACCATACACCCCCTATAGACTCTTCTAGCAATCACAGAGTTACCTACCATGGTAGAAATAGAAAAAGGATACAAAACACACTCTGAACCAAAACTAAAATACACAGCCACAAATAAGGTCACATAAGAGAGAGAGGACCCCAAATCAAGTAAATAGTATACATCTTGAGAAAAGAGTTTCAACATGCTGGTCACGAAATCAAGCAATGCTTCGGACTCCTATCGGGTAGTGAGAGAATAAAGATAATTTCGACTAGTACCGAAACTAGACTGAGCACCCTTTAGTGCTTGAGTTAATGCTGAAGCAACTGGAACCTTGTACTCCCCCAAATAAACCTTACAAATAGGATATTTTCTAAACATATGTCTTGTCTGACCACATTTGAAGTACCTATCCTTCCCTTCATCATAGAAACCCCAATGCAATCTATCATAAAACCTGTAGGGAGGGTATAATTAAACTGACTGGGCCTCACTAGCCTGAGATTAAGAACCCTATGCCCCGAGGTTGTCTGCCACCACCCTGCTCAGAGGACCTAAACTTTTTGGCCTACCTCTCCCCTATTTCAACCTACTTCTTCTTTTCTTACTCTACATGTTGCATGTACATAACCAACCTAGAGATATACATGTCCTTGATTAACTAAGAAGCTATACTCTCAGATATCAATACCCTGGACAACCCAGATGCGGACTTTCTCATATGATCCTTAATAATAGAAATAATCTCTAGAGCATACTGAGACAAATGGTAAAACTTTAAGGCATACTCTTTAACTAACATCTTTCCTTGATTCATATTAACAAACTCTTCCACCTTATCTTCACTCAACTCCTGAGGAAAGAAGTGGTCCAAAAATGCACTAGAAAAATCCTCACATAGAGCTGACTCATCACCGTTACCTCTTGTTTGGTCCTTTTCTCGTACCATCGGTATGACACATCCTTAAACTGGTAGATATCTAACTCCACACCCTATACATTCATGGCATGCATGATACAAAAGATCCTTTCTATCTCATCTAGAAAACCTTAAGGATTCTTTTCCACATTAACACCAGTAAAGGTCGGAAGGTTCAACCTGACTTATTATCCAACCCTTGTGGCCTTAAAAGATAGAGTTACAGAAACACCATGCTTAGACTAAGTTGATACGAACTATGCTAATATATTAATAGATTGACAAAACTTATTGTTCATCACTTCATCTTGAAGAGTCTAAGATGGATTAGAAGGAATAGGTGGAACTCTGGAAAAATCCAAAACTGGACCCCGTGATCGAGTATTGATCTCATGAGTAGAGCGTGTCCCATTAACATTGTCTTGTGATGGGACAAAGGAGTTTCTATGAAGTTCAAATCATTAAGGCATGATTTAAAAAGAGATCAACTAGGAATTAGAGGAGAATATCGGACCTTAGACTCTACAACTTGAAAACAGAACAAAAGAAAGAAAAACATTCCTAAATGCCTTGTAGCCTCTCCCTTATGAGTGTGGCATGCTACACACCCTTAAAAGAGACTCTACTCGACACAACTTTGTAAATCCAAAGTGACCATGAACCTAGGGTTTTGATACCAATCTAACATGACCCAAACCAGGGCCTAGTCGTGTCGGGTGCCTCAAGCCCAACTGGGACTAGAGCCTAACCCCAATACCCAACCACAATCTTCCTACACCATACATTGAATAAATCCCAATTTTATATAACATAACACAATGGAACCATCATAAATCAAATGCTATCAAAGAATGTCAACCACAGTACCAATACCAATGCCAACGCTGACACCAATACCAAAAACATCCATACTAACCCAATAGTAGTCTCACAAATCCTCTAACCAAAATAAAAAAAACATCCGATCTAGACATGCCCCCAATCATAGCTAAAACCATAGTCTAAGCTATAACAAAAGAATGTAGAGAAGACCATAAAATAAAAATATAGCCTTCTTGAGTATGAAAGATTACCACTTAACTAAAAGACCAAGTAGTCCACAAATCCAATCACTAAGTAAGAAAAGTAGTATGGCTAGTTCCTATTTCGTATGGGATACATCACCCAAAGAAAGGTCTGCGGGGGAATGCTAGCATGTACTCATGAGTAAGTGTAAAATAATACCAATTTTTAAACCCGAGTTATTAAACATATGCAATCACATACATATATAAATATTTAATCCATGCTAGGAAAGGAGATTGAGTTTGGTAGGGATTTAAAACCTTAACCTGGGTTGTGCATCTTGACAATCCTAAAACTAACCACGAGCTATATGGGTCCATTGTTACCACACAAGCGGGACCCAGTACATGTAGCCGCACAAACCAAAAATTTCACAGGGTCGGGGATTCCTGTGTACCCTTCACCCAACATGACATTTATATACAAGTATAACTTAGGGAATTCCCATGTACACCTCAAGTTTCTAGTCGCCAGGACCAACCCTCATGTCAGCAAACATAAGCTTCTAGTGTTAGTCTATTAGACTCACCTTCACGGTTAGCTATCACAACCCTTCATTATTTCCTAATTAAAACCTTTAAAACACAACCAAAAAATAAATTCCATAGTTTATTACAAAGACATTATAAAGTTGTATCGTCAAGCTAGCCATATCTTACAAGTAATATCGTTAGTCAACACCTAGGGATTCCCATCTACCTTGTAGTTTCCATTGTTAAAATCACTTGGGAGATTCCCATGTACCGCACAAGGTTTTTCATTTAAACCAAATCCATGGCCTAACTATTTAAACCATCAAAACCAAATTCAAGTACCACTACAATATCATTCAAGGCAAAGTTTTTAATGAAAGTCTAACTATGTAACAAAACTGTGCTCTTAGGCATTTTATCAAACATGTAAAGGACATATAGTTTCCAAAACCAAAACCAAGAACTAGTTATCCATTCCAATGCAATCAATCACATGTTCTGAACCATAAATATAACATGAAAATATTAGAAAAACATAATAAATCATTATCCAACAAAGAAAAACCAAAACCACCTAACATATATGGCAAAATAAAACAATACATATAATTAGACCATGAATACCATTCACTAAACCATGTATTAAGTTTAACTAACTATGATGGAGAAGTAACATTTCTTAGATACCAAAGAGTACAGGAAGACTTGCTATTGAAAGACCCTAACTGAATCTCGTTGAGGAAACCCTAGCCTTTTTCTTAAGAAATAAGATTGAGAGAGATTTGAGAGTATTTAAAGTGTTTTAGATTTAGAATAATAGTGTAAATGATGTCCTAAAAATGTTTTGAGTTGTGGGGTCATAAGGGGTTAAAAAGGAAAATGTACAAAATACCCTTAACTTAAACTAAATAAATTCTTGGAGGAGGATATGACTACACCCCCTGTAATATCCCAAAAAATTCTAAGCTTAATTCAGTTCTTTAAGCTTGTTAAAGGGGGTCCCAGACTTAGAAAATTCTAGCTAAGTATTCAGACTTAGTGTTATTTTAGCCTTTGAAATTTTGCGAGCTTTTAATCCATTAAATATTGATATTTGTGTTAGTTCATGATCAGGAAGGTCAACACATGTTCCCTGACAAGTTTCAGATTTTTTGGACCTCGTTTAGACCATGTTCGAGTGACCTAAATAGTGAGTCGATGCGAAATCGACGCATCGTATCATCCATCGCATCGACGGATAATTTTTTCCTCAGATCAATGCAAATTCTAGTGAACCAATGTGGATTGACGTGGCGCGTTGGTCATCTCATCGATGCCAATGATGCGGCGCATCGCTCTGCACATCGATAACACAATTTTCAGTTATTAAAAGGTTGCATCCTCAGGGTTAATTAAGTCTTTTTTCCATGCCCTTCAGCCCCCATAACATGAAATTTATCCCTATTTTAGCAAGTTATATTCATTCTTTCACAAATTGCTCAAGAACAAAATTACTAGGTAAATTAAATTCAAATTCAAGGCTTCAGATTATACCGTTAATTATAAAGAATTCACCAACTAAGGTATGTCAAGTGTTTATCCTAGGGATCCTTCCACCTTTGGAGTTGAAGAAAATATTTTTAAACTTCAAGTGTATGGATTTCACGAATTTCATGTTAAGTTTGATTATGTTTATGTTTAAAATGGTTAATTGGGATTCAAATCCATGTTTTATGATAAGTTTCATGTGGGGTTAGTTGATATATATTTAATATCATGTGAATTTATGTTGAACCCTTGAAATTGTGAAGTTATAGTTGAATTATGATATTTACTTGCGTTTAATGTTATGCACTTGTATCATGCTCAGTAAATGCTTAATGGATTGCTTATGTGAACCAATAAGAGAAGGAAATCATGTCATGTTAGCTTATGTGAGAATTGTATCATGCAAGTGTTTGATAAAATGCCTTCATGAATGAGATGTGACCAACTGCACATGATTATGCTTTTCAAGACTATGTTATGTTTACTTTCATGCTATCGGGTCCTAGGGGTATTTAATACCCAAAAATTTAGTTGTGTACTTAGATCCAGTATCAGTTACAAAATAATCTCAGTCATATCATGAGCAGTAGTACTCTCAATCAGTTACAGGACTCAGTAAAAACTCAATAGACTCAGTACTAGTCCATTCTTGTTCGGTATTCAGTTCAGACCAAAGTAAACTAATTCAGTGGTGTTCCATCAGTCAATAGAACTCAGTAAATTCAGTAACAGTTCAATCCAGCCTAGTACAGACTAGAAATCAGCTCAGTGTTTATTCAGTTTGGAGTAGGATTCAAAACTAAGCTAACCCAGGGATGGGGGTATTCCTTCCAGTATAGGTTTTGACCCTTAGTAGAAATCCCTGCATTACAGAATGACGTAGCTAGTGTAGGTTGAGATATCTTCCTTCCAGATATTATGAGGGTTTTTCCTGCCAATAAGGGTTAATGAAAGAGCTTTCTGTCAGAGTGGGTTAACTCACAGCTTGTCTCTACCTATTGCAAGGTATTGACACCCTTCTAAATGGGTTTACAGTTTGGACCCTAATCTATTTTGAAAAGGATATGTTGGTTAGATGATTACCTCCCACAATCTCAATTTTAGATTCAATCTTTGTATAGAACTCAGGTCAGTTCTACTAATTCAGGACTATCAGTTACAATCACTCAGCTCTGTATAAAACTCAGTATTGCTCTACAGAATCAAGACTATCAGATATAGTCATTCATTTATCAATAATATAGTATCAGTAAACTCATATATCAGTAAATCAGTATTCTGACTTGGTATTCAATTTATCATGATCTCAGTTACAGTCTACGTATTTATGCATGTACTCTCATTCAGTCATACCAATGTTATTCTGTTAGTATTGTTCATGCATATGAACCCATGAATTTCATCCTACCTCACTGAGTATACCAGTATATTCAAATTATTGATGCATGTTTTGCTTTTGCTCTATGATGTCTTATATTATAGGTTCAGATGCACGGGCTCTAGAGCACCCTAGTAGCTCAGATTCTCAGCAGACAGATTTAGTGGTGTGTCCTCATAATTTGAGGACATGATTGTTTTTCAGTATTTCAGTTCCTTTTCAGTAGTCAAAGTTAGTTAGGGGCTTGTCCCATCAACTCCACAGTTCAGACAATTTAAAGGCTCTCTAGACTGGAGTATTTTCTGACAGTTGTTCAGTTTTCAGTATTGATGTGCATTTTTGGTATTGTGATATCATATTCAATATTAATTTCATATTTGAACCTTATGGAAAATTTTTGCCTCTTTTTGCAAAGTTATTGTATTATTATTCTGTTACAGCAGCAGGTACCAGACATAGGTTAGCTTGTTGTCCTTTGGGATTAATAGCATCGTGTAGTGTTCAGGGTACAGACTCGGGGCGTTACAAACTTAGTATCAGAGCCTAAGGTTCAATAGAGTCCTAGGAAGTCTGAAATCTACATCAAGTAGAGTCTTGTGCATGGATGTGTAGCGTGCCACACTTATGGATAGGAGGCTACGAGATATTTTAGGAAAAGTTTCCCTTTTTTCAGCATTCATATCGTGCGAGTGAGCATGATCTCCAGTTAGATTCTTAGTCTAATCCAAGTTTCTCTACCGTTTATAGAATATGTCTCCTAAGAGGACTCAAGGAAGAGGAATGGGAGACCAGCCATCCCCTCAGCCCGTCCATCCAGATCCTCTAGGCGAGCATGTCTCCCATGCTGAATTCAAAGCAGCATTCACCACCCTAGATCATTTTGTGGCAGCCCAAAATAAATGCCCAGATGTTGTTCCGGCCAAAACAGTGGCCAATACTGCTGCTTCCAGGATTCGGGATTTCACCCAAATGAACCCTCAATTGTTAACCGAATCTAAGTCAGATGAGGACCCTCTAGAATTTCTTCATCAAGTGTAGAAAGTTACATATTTTATGGGGGTGACATCTGTTGAGAGCGATGAGTTAACCATATATTAGTTACAGGATATGGAACACTCATGGTTTAAATAGTGGAAAGTAGAGATGGCCATAGATACAAGGACCATAGAATGGGAGAAGTTTGTAGTTGCTTTTCTGGGTAGGTTCTTTCCACTAGATTTGAGGGAAGCAAAGGTTTTGGAGTTTATAAACATGAAGAAGGGAAATATGACAGTACAAGAGTATTTTCTCAAGTTTACTTAGTTAGCCAGATATTCCCCACATGTAGTAGTAGATAGCAGAGAGAAGATGAGTAAGTTTGTGTTAGGGGTGTCTAGTAGTGTGGTCAAAGAGTGTAGAACCATAATAGTGATTAAGGAGATGGCCATATCTGGGCTCATGGTCCATGCTCAGTAGATAGAGGAGGTCAATAATAAATAAAAAAAGAGGGAGAGCAAGAGAGAGATAACAGGTAGTTTTAGTTTCGCTCAACCTAAGTCAAAGGGTGGGAATCGTTCCCGGTTTTGCCCAAAATATTCAGTTCCAGCTCCGTCCTCAGCTAGTGGTCCTATGCTAAAATTCAGACATAGAAATAGGGATAGGGTGTCAGGATCTAAACCCTAGAGTAGGGTCAACAACGCCCGAACCAATCCCCTTTGACAGAAGCGTGGAAAAAACTACCAAGGTATCTGTACAGCTAGCAGTGATGTGTGTTTCGAATATGGCAAGCTAGGACAAAGGGTAAGATAGTGTCCTCAGGTGGGATCTTAGAGTTTGCATAACCATCCCCCAGCTCAGTCCGGTCGACCAAATGAGCAAGGTGTTGTATCCAATGCCACCAGTGGGAAGTGCCCAAATAGACTCTATGCTCTTCAGTCCTGACAGAATTAGGAAAGTTCTCTTTATGTGGTCACTAGTATGTTACAATTTTTCCATTTACATGTCTATGCTTTGCTAGATCCAGGAGCTTTTTTTTCCTTTCTTACTACATATATGGCAATTGATTTTGGGGTCAGTCCCAAAATTCTAAAAGAGCCTTTCTCCGTCTCTACTCCAATGGTTAAATCCATCATTGCCCGGTAGGTATACAGGAACTGCCCAGTTATGATATCTCAGAAAGTCAGTTTAGTATACTTAGTCAAATTAGAGATTACCAATTTTGATGTCATTCTCGGCATGGATTGGCTTCATTCCTACTATGCCTCAGTCGACTGTAGAAATAGAATTGTCCAGTTTTAGTTTCTGAGTAAACCCATCCTAGAATGGAGGGGTAGTACTTCAACACTTATGGGTAAGCTTGTTTCTTACCTTCGGGCGAGAAAGATAATATCTAAGGGATGTGTCTACCATCTCGTTTGAGTCAAGAACTCTAGTTCAGAAGCCCCTACTTTTGAATCAGTATCAATAGCATGTGAATTACCATATGTGTTTCTCGAAGATCTTCTCGGAGTTCTTCTCAAAAGGGAAATCGACTTTAGAATAGACTTTCTTTCAAATACTTAACCCATATCTATTCCACCATAAAGAATGTCACCTGTATAACTTAGAGAATTAAAAAAAAATAGTTGAAGAACATCATAGATAAGGGATTCATTAGACCTAGTGTGTCCCCGTAGGGTGCACCAGTTTTATTCATGCATAAGAAAGACGGTTCTCTCAGAATGTGTATTGACTATTGTCAGCTAAATAAAGTCATGTTAAAAAACAAGTATTTTCTTCCCAGAATCGATGACTTGTTCGACCAACTTTAGGGTGCCAGTTACTTCACCAAGATAGACCTAAGATCAGGCTATCATCAACTCAGGTATAGGGAATGTGACATCCCAAAGACAACCTTCAGAACTCGTTATGGTCACTTCAAATTCTTAGTTATTTCCTTTTATCTTACCAATGCCCTAGATTCCTTCATGGTCTTGATGAATCGTATGTTCATGCAGTACTTGGACATGTTCTTCATAGTGTTCATAGATGATATTGTTATCTACTCCCACAGTGAGCACGACTATGCAGACTATCTCAGAATAGTACTACATACTCTAAGAAATTATTAGTTATTTGCCAAATTTAGTAAGTTTAGATTTTGTCTATGGTCAGTAGCTTTCCTCAGCCATATTGTTTCCAATAATGGCATTAGAGTTGATCCCCAAAAGACTAAAGTAGTGAGAAATTGGCCCAAACCCATCTCTCCTTCAGATATCAGGAGTTTCTTGGGCTTGGCCAGTTATTACCGAAGGTTTGTTGAGGGATTTTCATCTATTGCATCCCCTATGTCCAGACTGACTCGGAAGAAGGTCAAATTCCCATGGTCATATTCTTTTGAAAAGAATTTTTAGGAGTTGAAGAATTGACTCACTACAACTCCAGTTTTTAGCCTACCAGATGGTTCAGATAGCTTTGTTATGTATTATGATGCCTCTAGAATTGGCTTGGGGTATGTTCTAATACAGAGAGATAAGGTTATATCCTATTCCTCTAGATAGCTTAAACCCCATAAGAATAATTACCCTACTCATGATCTTGAGTTAGCAGCAGTAGTGTTTGCCTTAAAGATTTGGAGGTACAATTTGTATAGTGAGCAAGTTGATATGTTCACTGATCATATAATCCTGCAGTATATATTCTCTTAGAAAGACCTGAACCTCCATTAGATAAGGTGGTGGAGTTGTTGAAATACTATGACATGAATGTCTTGTATCATTCGGGTAAGGCCAATGTTGTGGCCAACGCTCTCAGTAGAATGTCTATGGGTAGTGTTGCCCATGTTGAAGGCAGTAAGAAAAAGTTAGCTCAGGAAGTTCATCAGCTAGCCAGACAAGGTTTTCGCTTAGTCAATTCATCAGAAGGTAGTGTGTGGGTGTAGAGTAGTTCAGAATTATCCCTAGTTTTTGAGGTAAAGGAACAACAGGATATGGATCCCAGTCTAGTCAAGTTGAAAGAATCAGTCAAAAATTAGAAAGTGGAGGTTTTCTCCTACGGGGGAGATTAAGTGTTGTGCTGCCAGTGTCAGCTATGTATGGTAGGTGTAGATGACTTGAGGCAGAAAATTCTTGCAGAAGCGCATGGTGCGCACTACTATATTCATCCAAGGGCTACAAAGATGTACCGTTATTTGCGAAAGATCTATTGGTGGTATGGGATGAAAAGAGATATTGCAGTGTTTGTGGCTAAGTTCTCAACATGTCAGTAGTTTAAGATTGAGCATTAGAAGCCTAGTGGGTCCATGTAGGAGTTCAGCATTGCCACCTGGAAATGGCAAGAACTGAATATGGACTTTGTGATGGGTTTGCTTTGTACTCATTGTTAGCATGATTCATTTTGGGTTATTGTAGGCAGAATGACCAAATCAGCTCATTTCTTACCAGTTCATACCTCTTGTTCAGTTGATAATTATACCAAACTCTATGTTAGAGAGTTGGTCAGATTACACAGTGTTTCATTGTCTATTATCTCAAACAAAGGTACCCAGTTTACCTCTTATTTCTAGAAGGCATTCCAGAAAGGTCTTGGTACCCTAGTTCATCTCAGTATGGCCTTTTCTCCTTGGAAGATGGTCAAGCAGAGAGGACCATGAAGACTCTAGAGGATATGCTACGAGCTTGTATAATAGACTTTGAAGGTAGTTGGTATGACCACTTTCCTTTGATTGAGTTCAGATACAACAACAACTATCATTCTAGTATTTAAATGGTTCCATTTGAGGTGCTTAATAGGAGGAGGTGTATATCTCCCATTGTTTGTTTGAATTGGGAGAGGCCACAATGATAGGGCCTAACTTTGTATTTGATGACTTAGAGATAGTTCAGTTGATCATGTAAAGGCTAAAGACAACTCAGAGCTGACAGAAATCATATGCAGATGTGAGAAGAAAAGATCTCAATTTCGAGATTGGTGATTTTGTGTACTTGAAAATCTCTCCTATGAAATGAGTGAAGCGGTTTGGCATGAAGGGGAAACTCAGTCCTCGATATATTGATCCTTACCGAAGTCTCAGCCATTTTGGAAAGGTAGCTTACGAGCTTGAGTTGCCTTCAGATCTAGCTTTAGTTCATCCAGTGTTTCACGTCTCCTTGCTAAAGAAATGCATATGTGACCCATCAGCTGTAGTCCCCGTAAGGGGTACAGATGTTCATAATAGCCTCTCTTATGTAGTGATTCTAGTCGAAATCCTTGACTATCAGATTTGTAGACTAAGGAACAAAGAAGTCCCTCTGGTCAATATTTTTTGGCAGAATTAGTCCGTTGAGGGAGCTACTTGGGAAGCAGAACCAGATATATTGACCAAGTATCCTCACCTCTTCTCCGCAAACTCAGACTCAGCCCAAGGTAATACTTTTCCTTAAGATTATTCAGTTTTATGCCCAGATTTCCATTACAAATATGTTATCGGTTACCATTGCATATTTAGTCATGTATTCATAATCAGATATGCATGTTCTGTACGAGGAACTCATCTTATTATTAATCCCGTCATGCATTCATGAAAGAACTCAGTCTGTAATCACGCATCAGATATGCATGTTCAGTATGAAATTTAGTAGGTCAGTAATGTCAGTCAGATAATCATGTTTTTGATATTCATGTCCAGTAAGTAAGTTCATTCTACCAGTAGTCTTATCTTAGTCAGTCATTCGAGGACAAATGTTCCAAAGGGGGAGATAATGTAATAGCCCACAAAATTCTTAGCTTAATTCAGTCCTTTAATCTTGGTAAGGGGATCCTAGACTTAGAAAATTCTAGCTAAGAATTCAGACCTAGTGTTATTTTTCCTTCGAAAGTTATCAATTTTATTTTGTGACCTTTTCATCTATTAAATGATGATATTTGAGTTAGTTCATGATCATGAAGGTCAATACGTGTTCCCAGACAAGTTTTGGATTCTTAGGACCTCGTTTAAACCATGTTCGAGTAACCAAAATAGTGAGTCGACGCGATATGAATGCGTTGCGTCATCCATCCCACCGACAGATAATTTTTCCCTCAGCTCAATGAAAATTCTAGTGAACCAACACAGCGTGTTGGTCATCACAATGATGCCAATGATGCGGTGCATCGGTCTGCTCGTCGATAACACAGTTTCCAGTCATTAAAAGGTCGTGTCTTCAGGGTTAACAAAGTATTTTTCCCATGCCCTTCAGCCCCCATGACACTAAATTTAGCCCTCTTCTAGCAAGTTATATTCATTCTTTCACAAAATGCTCAAGAAAAAAAACCCTAGGTAAATTAAATTCAAATTTAAGGCTTCAGATTCCACCGTTAATTTTCAAGAATTCACCAACTAAGTTATGTGAAGTGTTTATCCAAGGGTTCCTTCCACCCTTAGAGCTTAAGAAACTATTTTTAAACTTCAAGTGTATGAATTTCATGAATTTTGTGTTGGGTTAGATTATATTATTGTTTATAATGGTTAATTGGGATTCAAATCCATGTTTTATGATAAGTTTCATGTGGGATTAATTGATATATATGTAATATCTTGTGAATCCATGTTGAACCCTTCAAATTGTGAAGTTGGAGTTGAATTATGATGTTTACTTGTGTTTAATGTTATCTACATGTATCATGCTCATTAAGTTCTTGATAAATTGCTCATGTGAACCAATAAGAAAAGAAATCATGTCATGTCAGCTTATGTGTGAATTGTATCAAGAAAGTATTTGATAAAATGCCTCCATGAATAAGTTGTGACCAAGTGCACATGATTATGCTTTTCAAGACTATGTTATGATTTACTTTCATGCTATCGAGTCCTGGGTCTATTTAATACCCGACAATTTAGCTGTGTACTTAGAGCCAGTGTCAGTTACAAGATAATCTTAGTCATGTCATGATCAGTAGTACTCTAAGTTAGTTACAGGACTCAAAAAAACATAGCAGACTTAGTATTAGTCCAGTCTAGTTCTATATTAATTTTAGACCACTGTAAATTCATTCAGTGGTATTTCATCAGTCAACAAAAATCAGTAAATTCAGTAACAGTTCAGTCCAACTTTGTATAGACTAGAAATCAGCTCAGTGTTTATTCAGTTGGGAGTAAGATTTAGCATCGAGTGAACCCAGGGATAAGGGCATTCCTACTAGTAGAGGGTTTGACCCTTAGTAGCAATCCCTGCAATACAAAATTACATAGCCAGTGTAGATTGAGATATCTTTCTGCCAGATATTATGAGGGTTGATACATCTTATTATAGTTTTCCTGCCAGTGAGGGTTGACGAAAGATCTTTCTGTCAGAGAGGGTTAACTCATATTTTGTCTCTACCCATGGCACGGTATTAACACCTTTCCAACTGGGGTTATTAGTTGGACCCTAATCTACTTAGAAAGAGGCATGTCAGTCAGATGATTACCTCTCACGATCTCAATTTTACATTCAATCTTAGTATCGAACTCAGTATAGTTCTACAGATTTAGGACTATCAGTTACAGTCACTCAGCTCAGTACAGAACTTAGTATAGTTTTACAGAATTAAGATTATCAGATACAGTCATTCAGTTATCAGTAATACAGTATTAGTAAACTCAGATATCAGTAAATCAATATTCAGACTCAGTATTCAGTGTTATCACGATCTAAGTTATAGTCTATGTATTCATGCATGTACTCTCATTTAGTCAAGCTCATGTTATTAAGTTAGTATTGTTCATGCATATGAACCCAAGCATTTTAGCCTACCTCACTAAGCATACCAGTACATTCAAAGTACTAATGCATTCTTTTATTTTGAGCTATGATGTCTTATGTCATAGGTTCAGACACACGGGCTCTAGAGAACCCTTAGCATCTCAGATTCTTAGCAGACAAAGTGAGTGGTGAGTCATCAATGTTTGAGGACATGATTGTTTTTCAGCATTTCAGTTCATTTTCAGTAGTCAGAGTTAGTTGGGGGCTTGTCCCATCAACTCCATAGTTCAGAAAGCTTTGAGGCTTTCTAGACTAGTGTATTTTTAGAGATTTGTTTATTTTTCAAAATTGATGTTTAGTTTTAGTATTTTGATACCATATTCAGTACTTATTTCATATTTGAACCTTATGGAAAATTTCTACCTATTTCTGTAAAGTTACAGTATTATTATTCAATTACTATAGCAGGTACCAAACATGCATTAGCTTGTGGTCCTACGAGATTATGAGCACCGTGTAGTGTCTGGGATATAGACTTAGGGTGTTACATCCTCTCACCAAACCAACACCACTCCTACCCTAGGAAGCAACTTGTTCTCTAACACTAACAAACATACGACAACAAAGGCCAACTTGTACCCAAGCATGCGACAAGTACCTCAAAATCGTACATTAGAAAGAATAGAATCATCTAGGCTAGAGATAGGATATCATACAATTAGTAGTATACTTCTAGTACCCTAACATACAACTAGTATGATGTCCATTCGTACCATTGAAAGAAAGAAACTGTAATACCCCGCATGTTTCTAAGCTAGGAAGTGAATAAGTATTCCTACGTATGAAATCTCCTATATTGTGATTTATACTTGAGTACATAACTTACAATGAATATCCTAGTGATAGTATAGCTTATGATGCATTAATTATGATCATATGAGTCACTTAAGGTAATACAAGTTAAGAGTTTTTGAATACATCAAGTTTTAGTGTTCAATTTTACAAGGGCCATATTTTAACGAGTATAACTCGATGTTAATGTGGTATTTTGGCTGATTTAGACCCAAGAAATTGTAGAGAATCAAATTATCTTTCCAACGATACCAATTTCGCCTTAATCCAATATCCGAGCGAAAAGTTATGCCCATTTTCATGAGAGACAGTAAGGATAGGCGATTGGTTAAGCGCCGCCCAACCCAAGCATAGGCGATTGGTTAGGCGCCGCCCAACCTAGCTTAGGAAATCACTTGGGTGCCGCCTAAGTCAGTTCCAGGTGTCAAAAACACTCTGTTTTAAGTTATTTTAAGGGTAATTAAGTCTTTTAATACTCCTTACACGTCCCTAAACTTAACCCTACGAAATATATAGCTTCTAAACATATTACAACCCTATTATCACCTCAAAGCTCATCATCCAAGAGAACTAAAAGAGAAAAACAACTAGGGTTGCACAACTAAGCTTGAAGATCCAATTTTAAGGAAATTCCTCCGTCAATCATCAAGAATCTTCCTTCTAAGGTATGCGTGAGTTGATTCATGGACTCCTTTCGTCCATGAAGCTCAAGAACCATCTTCTAAATTATGTATTATGATGTTTATGTTGTTGGTGGTTGATTTTCATGTGTTTGGAGTTTGATGATGCCTAAGATGGGGTCTTTGTATGTTTTATGTGAGGATATGGTGATATTTAACGTATAAACATGTGAAATTGGTGGTTGAATGTTTGAAATCTTGATGAATCCACCTATGCCTAAAATGTGCATGTAAGGTGTTTGTGAAAATACCTAAGGGAATAGAAATCATGCTTTTATGACATAATAAGTCCTAAGTGACTATTCCATGTTCTAAGTTTATGTTCAACGTGATCCCCATGCTATTGTCTTGAATTGAAGAAGTTGTATGAGATGCTCATGCTATTGTTGTGATATGGAATAACCATGTTATTGAAGCCATGCAAGTATATAGATGTTGTGTGCATTCCCGATCATGTGATAGTTTGTTGAAGATGATTTTTATTATGAAATCCTTACTTATGATATTGTGAATTGTGGACTCAAATCTTGTGATCAAGTCAGTCATGTGTGTCAGTTTCCTTCCATCGAGTCCTGGGGGTAGTTGTACCCGAAAACTATAGTTGTGTTCCTAGAGCTAGTGTCATGTTTCAAGACATCCTCAGTCAAGCTATGTTCCATAGATTGCAGTTAGTCATGTAACTCAGGAAAGACTCAAAAATCTCATAAAAAATCAGTACTCAGCAAGATCGGCAATCTCATGACTTAGCTAGATATCAGATGTTAGTAGTGTTCCATCAGTCAAAGGAACTCAGTAAAATCAAAATCAGTTCAGTTCAGTTAGTAAATTCAGTGCAGTTAATCTTTTTAGAGTCTTTCAGTTGGGAGTAGGGACTAGCACCGAGCGAGTGCAGGGATGACAATTTTACCGTTATAAAGGCAGAGCCATTAGCAGCAATCCCTGTACTCCATAACTGCGCAGCCAACGCAGGACAGGAGTCACCCATAAAATTAAGGCTAAACTTGATTATTATATTGCCTTAGGCTTGATTTCCTGTTCAGGGTCACCCGTTAGAGAGGCTTGACCATAGCAGAGGTCTTTACTGGTGGCATGGTATTGACACCCTTTCAATCAGGGCAAAGATTGGACCCCACCAGTACAGTAGTGGGGCATGTCGGTTAGGTTACTACCTCCCACAGTTACAATACAGTTACAGTTTTAGTATCTGTCTTCAGAGTAGAAATAAGGAATCAGGACTATCAGATACAGTCATCAATCTCAGTAAGGAACTCATATAGTTCCAATGATTCCAAGACCATCCCGTCAGATAGGATTGGTCCCATATTCAGATGGTTATTATTATATCTAGAGGTCACCCGGCAGACAGGCTTGATCTCAATCTCAGATTTAGTCGAGTATTCTCATTATCAATTTCAGAGATCACTCGTCAGCTAGGACTGATCTCAGACTTGGATGTTTAGATACAATTTGGAACTTAGATAGTTTTCCTCAGAATTAGGACTGTTAAATACAGTCATCCATGTCATCAGTCATTCAGTATCTCAGTATCACGAAACTCATGTTGTTAGAGTTCAAATCAAGTAGTCAGTATCTCCACGAGTTCTATAGCAGTTACGTATGTATGTATGTATGTATTCTCATGTTCATATTAGTCAGCATGTTCATGCATATAAACCCCATACATTTAGCCTACCCCCACGTATACTCAGTACTTTAGTTGTACTGACATATTTGTGCTATGGTGCTTTCTTTTATGTTACACCATAGGTTCTTAGGTGCAGATTCCAGGTAAACAGTAGCAGTTCAGTAAGAAGTGAGTCCTTATCTTTCAAGGACATGATCGTTACATTTATTATTCCAGTATTTCAATTTATTCTCAGTTTAAGGAGTTAGTTGGAGACATGTTCCTTCAACTCCTTATTTAGATAGTTTAGAGGCTTTCAGACGATTATAGAGTTTTCATATGTAGACTTTAGTATTTTCAGTTTTGTTTTGGTACTGTGATACCACCTTATTTCAGATATCATATTATTAAGGATTGAACCTTATGCCCTCTTTGTTCATGTTTCCTCATTTTCTATAAATATTATGCAGTTACAGGTACAAATATCAGTCATGGGTTAGCTTGTGGTCCTTCGGGGTCATGACCACCGTGTAGCATTTTGGTTCAGAAAAATTGGTGTGTTACACAAACAAAACCTTATTGATCAACATACGAGTTGGGGGCCCTAAATCATACCCTATCATAGGAAAAGTACCCCTAATCGTATGATGTTAAGAAGCTCAAAATCAAGAAATTTTATAAGGATTAAAACCCAGGTGATTCACTTTCATAATGATGATGAGATGTTTATACATTTCATCAACACGCTATATGGGTTTTAGAAGAATTCAATCTTGTCCTTGTTTTTGTTGTTACATTATCCCAATTGGTACCAGGTGATCCAAATTGGTAAATGACTTTGTTTATTTTTATTCTTGAATGTAGTTAGAACACACATGAGAAACAAGATAATAATCACTAAAAATAAATATGGGTTCTGTGCTTAATGGTCTAAAAATAATGGTGGTAAGAAGAGACATAAGACATAGAGTAGCACCTACTAGGGGCATACCCTAGGCATCTTTTAAAATAACTAGTGAAAGGTCTAAACTCCTCCCTCACTATAGGATAGTCTTAAGATAATAGATAATTAAGTAGTACTAGCACAAAATGAGGTAGAACTAGTTTTGGGAGGTGCAACACCACTTCAGATGTCTATAAAGATGATTAAATAGGTGTTGAACTTATTAAGTTGGATGAAATGATTGGGGCTACACCTTTAGTTCTTATAGTTCAGCATATAAAAGTAAAAAATGTTAGTGTTGTGTCCCCCAAAATTGATGAGGCTTTAGATATATGCATATTTCCAAGATAGTTAGTAGGTTTAATTATGATTGGAGATAATCATGGTCTATTTTTAAGTTTATCAAGATAATGATTTTGGTCTACCATTGTCTTGAAATTGAAGATGCATGTTAGTTAATCATCAACATCCATAAGAGTCATTATATGATAGGGATAGTTTTGGGATATGGAGTTAGGTTTGTCACATTTTAGTATTAGGGTAATGCTAAAATAGGTTGGTTAGTCTATGTAGAGTGTAGGGCTCCTGGGTCACCTTTATTGACATCGAATAAATTCTATTCATGATTTGTTAAGAAATATGTCCCATGTGGGCACTTTAGATAAGTTCCCAATATCAAAAAGTAGCTTTATTCAAAGTTCTGGATGAAGTATATATACCTTCCGGTAAGAGTGATGAGAATCTAACCACAATAATAGGCAATATATTAAAAACCATCATATACCCTTAAGTGAAAAAAGAGTTGCCTTTTAAAGTCATTAAGCATAACAAGGCTTTATAGATAACTATCAAATGAAATGATAATGTGATTAATTAGATTATGATAGATGATATATCTATCCTTAACATTTGCCAGCTCTTTATGCAAACTCAATTGGGCCACGACTTAGGGAAAATTCATCAAAGCAATACTCACATAAAAGTTTTTTATGGAGGACAAAGAGACACAGTAGGTGAAGTTGACTTAAAAATCCTATTTGGACCCATGGATTTTATTTTTTAGTTTGTAGATATCAATACTAGTTTCAATTTTCTTCTCAAAAAGTCATTATAAAGTAGTGGAAATTCCTTCAATCCTTTATTAGTTAGTGAAGTTTATCTAGAAAGACAACGAGGTCATCATTTTGGGTAAAGGGAGACACCTGATCCACCCTAATGGATACGTGTCTCCGATCAATTATATTATAGGGTGTAGCAAATTTTTTACAATACAGATAATAAATTTTATAGAGATATTCGACACACAAAATATTGATACTTCTAATTTATAAGGTAATAGCTACCATAATGTTAAGGACTGAATTTGACCCTAGAAAATCCTAGGAAAGAACTTAGATGGCATTGCCAATAAAATTATAATCCTAAAAAGAGTTATAAATAGTTGGTTAGAGGATGACAACGAGAAGAAAGAAAATCTGGGTTCGTCAAAGCTATTTTCACACATGTACTAGTCATTTCTGGTGTGTGAGACGCCAATGAATGATGATCTATGGGAAAAAATTTAGAATCTATTCTAGGACTATTATGATGTATTAGAAGATTCCCCAGAAGTAAGTGTAGTGAGGAAGGCCACACCTGGAGAGATGTTACAGAATTGGACCTTCACTCCATTTATGACTCCTCGCCTACTGTGGTAGATAAAAGAGAAAAATCTAGTTTTTGAACATTAACAATGCTTTGGAGGAGTCCTCATAATCCACCATTTATGTTTCAACTTGCCCTTTATCAAACTTGCAGTATTTTCAAAAAAGGCATGACCCATTCATGTACAAGTCATAAGACAGTGTTTGGAAATATTTTTTAAATTAAATAAAAAGGCCTTTCCCATCTCTAAATTTTATTTAAATAATTTATTATTAAATATTCTATATGAATTATATGTTATCATCAATCTTGAATTATTTTTATTTTAATAATAATAATTTTAAATCTATTCATGTCATGTCACGTAAAGAGTAAAATGAGCAAGGTGAAGCAAACAACATCAAATGACAAAGTATGATGAAGAAACAATGATACCAGAATAGATTACTATAGATTTAAAAGACTTTGAGAACTGGGAAAGCCAAATATTGAAGAGAATAAGAGAGTTAAATGGGATGATAACGACAAAGTTAACGGGACAACAATTGGTATCTCTATAACAAAATTGAGGAAGATAAAAGTTTTTTTATTTGCTCATGGAATACGTTAACATATTCTCTAGGTCTTATAATAAAGTTCCTAATCCAAGTACCAGCATCATTTCCCATAAGTTGTGTATCGATTTAGAGTTTAATTTAGGAAGAATCATTTCCCTCAAGTTGTAAATTGATTTAGAGTTAAATTTGGGGAGTGTAAAGTTGATGTTTCCTCCCATCAAGATAAATATAATGGCAAGTTTTCTTCTAACTGGCAAGGACCATATGAGGTTTGCAATGCTTTATCTAGTGAAGCTTCAATTCTAACTGAAATGGATGTCTAAGAGTGGCCCAAGATTACTAACTCCAATGCTAAGAAAATATACTATACCTGAAGAATTTTTTTTCTTAAGTTTCTTTCCTTTTAATTTCACTTTACAAAAGTAGTTATTTTTATGCTTTGTAATAGCTGGAAATCCCATTTCCCTTATTATATATAAATTATGTTTGACCTAAATACTCAAAAATGGATTACATAGGCAACATATGTCTGCTTTGGTTAAGCCCTTAGGAGAATTTGTCTTTCCTTATTATGTGAGAAATATGTGACGACATGAACTCCCAAGTATGTGATACATAAGGAGCGTTTGTAAACTTTGGTCAACCCTTAAAAAAATTCCATATCTGTAGTCCACTGCGTGATGACCCTATTCTAGAATCGAAGAGATATGTAGGTGCCCAAGAGACTTGGTCACATAACTCAAGGTAATGGGAACTGGGTTAGAATCTTTGAGAAGGAATCTTAAAATTCTGAAAAGTAGGATCATCCTCCAATAGATTAAATGAAGACCATCATGAACTTTGAGAGAAATTCTGAAAACCCCCAAAGATAACTATTCAAGATTTATAACAAATGTATTTGAATGAGGAAAATTTTAGAAGGAAATTAAAAGTTTCAGTAATATTAATTCATGAGTATAACTCTGAGATCCCCCTATCACTAAGAAATCAAAGTCAGCTTTAGAAATCACAAGCTACAACAGAGTCCAAACAAACCAATCCCAAGATATTATTTAATTTCTCGGAAAACACTCTCTCTGACACTTCTAACTATAGCAATGGATATCTAAAGATTTTACTTGGATGTTGGATATAGCTAGGCCTCAAGTAGAAGACAGCCATTGAGCTAGCATATGGCATGGCCAGTAATGACACTTTCAAATTAGTTTTTCTTTTTAAATAAAACTATTTTTTAAGCCATTACATATTTTCAACTAAATGAACTTTTCCTTATACATATCGAACCAAGGGAGCATGGTAGGGGTCCAAACATAAGAAGAACTTGTATAGTGTTAAAAAGGAAATGGATGACTATAGGAGGTCAACACAGGTCAGTTTTTCCAAAATTAGTAATCTTTCTATAGATGTAGAGACCACTAATAAAAGTAATAGCATCTCCCTTGGGATTTGTAGAATATGATGGATCCTAGAAAAATATAGAAATGTTATGGAATAGTATTTATGTTTATCCCCAAAATTGGGTTCATCCACTCATCTAGAGTTGATAACCTCTTGGATTATCTTTTCCACCTCAATATAAGAGGATGATGAAAACCAAGTCATTGAAATTTTGTGATGAACATTTTCCTTAAATTCTTTCAAATTTTGGTTGTATTCATTTGAAAAACTTACACTTTGGCTTCTACTCATTTGCCTTGAGCACAAGTACATACAAAAAAGCTAACACATAGCCAAATGGATCCAGCTGAGATTTCTCTTCAAACTACCAAGAGGACCATTGCATCTCATCATTGAGAGGGACATGGTATATTGATACTATGAGGGACATTTCATATCATTACTAAGAGGTTTATTATAAGTCATTGTCAAGAGAACCATGTCAAAAGGGCTATTGCATTATTGTTAAGGGGGCAATGCAAAAAGATTGATTTCATATTATTGCCGAAAGGGCCATAACAAGAGGGCCATATGGAGAGGATCAACATGCCTTCCATAGAAGTCTTTTTATTTATTAATCATGCATAGATTGTGGACTCTGTCTTTGAAATATGCTTCGGGCATATATACTAGTAATCACGCAAAAAGGGTGGAGTCTTGAAGTGAGGATATTATAGCATCTATACAACCGTTAATCATATATTTATGAAGAAGTATGACATTGACAATATTTTAGAATTATATATATCCATTAAATAACACATAGATGGTAATGTTTCGCATCGAGGATATTTTTGCATTATATCTATCTATCATGCATAGATGGTGGAGTCTAATGTAACACCACAATAATCAAAGCTAAGATTAGAATCATTCATCAAGCATACGTAGAATAACAATTTGCAAATTGGAGGTACGATAAGTGATTTATACATAAAATAAGTCCACAAGTAGCGCCTAGTACATAGCCATGTTGAAACCTTCCTTACCAATTGATTTCTTATGTAGAATCTTTCTATACTGAAGTTCAAACAAGAATACGTCATAGATTTTGAGGATTCTTGAGGATAAAGACGCACTAAATTAAAGATATATGACTTAACTTTATAACAAATCCATTTTTTTCCTTAATCCAATATTGGAGTAAAAAATTATGGTCATTGTACTGAACCACTGTCAAACTATCAGACTAGCCAACCCTAAGCAAAACCAGGATTGCACGATCATGGGATGTTATCATATAATCAATATCAGAGACCTGAATAGTCTCCATAGAACCCATTATTCAATACCACGATCGTGTTGAGGTCCATAATCGTGAGAGGGTTTGTCTGAGGTGAAAAGTGAAATTTTCCAGCAATAATTTTAGTAGGGTATTCTAATATTTTCCCACTTTTTAACCCCCTAAACTACATCGTTTAAGAAATCCTAAGGCTATATATAAAGCCTAAACTAATCCTAATACATCATTCACTTCAAAACACATGAAATTACTTATAGAAACATGAGAAACATGTGACTTTACTTCATCAAACAAGAATATAGGGTTCTTCATCTTCAAGCTCAAATCCTAACAACTTTAGTTCAAGAATAAAAATTAATTAGATTGTAGGTATTCAATAAGGATATCCTTTTAGCCTCAAGCCCCATATTATGGTTTTTCATTCAAGAATTGAATGATTCTCATGAACCAGGGTTTGTACACAAATAGGATTTCGAGCTTAATTTTAGTTCTTTTATGTATATTTTTTATTCAAAAGCATGTTTTAATGTTTGTTCATGATTTATTATGAATATATCATAGCATTCACATTATTCTATAGTTTGTGCATGATTTTCATGATATTACTTAAGATTTAAAGGATATGATCAAGTTAAGTTTGATGTATCATTTTACAAGGCTATTAAGCACTATTTATCACTATTTGATGGATTTTATCTATATTAGTTTAGAATCACATGTTTTTCCATTAATTCAATATCTTAACTAGCATGTCATTTTATGGTTCCTCAGTATATTGTTATTTAGTGTATTGGACTTATGCTATAAAGTTCTCCTTTTTCCTATTGATTTTTGAATTATAATTATTTGGTGAATTCCTTAAATATGTCAAGTTACGAAAACTTGATACCTAGGATTTCATACATGTATTTATGAATACTCAATCCTTTGATTTTAATTATTTAGAATGCATTTAGATAAATCACTTATACTTCAATCTCAGAACATTAGTTTTATAAAACTCCTTAGTATATCAATTTACATTAAGTTTGGAGTAGTACTTAGATACGAGCGAACATAGGGATGAAGGCTCACCCTTCAATTAGGTTGGGACCTTTAGTAGAAGTCCCTATGTCCTAGAATTTCGATGTAACTTTTGTTTCTAAAGGGTCATCCATCAGAAAAGGATTGGTACCTTATTACTTTTGGATATCAATTTAGTGGAACTACATCAAATCATCCTTTATACCATAGCAAGGTATGTTGGGTTCATTTCGATGGGGATTCTGCATAGAACTCTATGTTTAGCTCACATGGTTATATGTCGATTAATACTATATCTCGTTGATAAAAATTAGTTATTGCATGACCTTATAATAAATTTAATGAGTACAGTACTGATCAGTTATATATTTATTTACTTGGTCATTACATCAGTTTGCATCTCACAATTTTATACTAAGTATGTGTACATGAACCTAACTTCAATTCTACTTGATTTTAGACAATAAATTTTAAATATTATCATTGGATATTGGTATATGTGTAATTCATATATGGTCATTGTACTCAAGTTCATCTCTTTAATTTTTGTTAGCATTCTGTACAATTTTGCAGCATGATCAACATTAGTTTTAAATTACTTGGAATATTTATGCTTCTTCAACTATCATGTTTTTCAAAAATATTTTAGCTCATGACTCAAATGTTTTACTATGTCTAATATCTTTTATGTAAAATTATGTTTTAAATGCATATTTTAATAAATGGCTTATGTCCTTTATTTCAAATCATATTTTAAGTATTTTCATAACTAGCTCATATCTCACATACTTAATAAATTTCAAAGTACTAATTCCATTCCTTTTCTGCATATATCTTTCACGTAATGTAAATTTAGGTTCTTTAAATCAGGATCACAATCAGATAGATCACAACATCTAGTCAGCAGGCGATGAGTTCTCTTATCTGGACGATTTAAATCAATTATAGATTTGGAATTTAAATTTTATTCATATGTATGATTAGATATAATTGGGGGTCATGTTTTGTCTATATCTAGTGGTATCAGTAAAGGCTTCATAGATAGTCAATCAGAGTTTCCATATTCAATTTCACTTTCTTTTTAGATTAATAATATTGTAAATAAACCTTTTCATAGTAAATGTATTGAACCAGTATACTCCATGGTTATGTTTTTTCTTAGTAATTTTATCTCTTATATTTATTATAATCATTTGCTTATACATTATGCCAGTATCATGGGTTATCTTAGGATCACTTGTGGTTCAAAGCACCGTGTTACTACTAGGGGATAGTCTTAGGTCACAAAATACTTGGTATCAAAGCACAAAGTTCAAGTTTCTTTGGTTGTCTATAAGGCCATATCTAGTAGAGTCTTGTGGACTGGTATGGAGATGTCAGTACTTTTAATCAATAGGATATAAGAAATGAGAAAATATTTCCCTTATTTCATATTACAAACCATTTAGTAAAGACATTCCCTATTAAATTTATATAGATTCGAGCATTCCTCTATTCTTATTGAGTATGCCTTATCTTCAAGGTAATAGTAATAGTAAAGATTAAACTTTTACAAATAATGTTTTCTCAGACAATGTCTACAGAAAGTTATAATACTTTACAATGAATCAGAGGATCCCATCAATATTAAGATCCAAATTTTGAAAGAGATAATCCTTGTATATGAAAATCATATGGTAAGCTAAAATCAGATGTTCTTCTAGATACCTTCTCAAAATCATATCATAGAATGAACTTTTGTTAGAAGCATAAGACTATAATTGAGTATTATTAGAGTGGGGATAATATTTGCCTGTATTTAGTAGATAGTAGTTATGTATTAGTTAAGCCAACAAGGTATTGTGTAGACTTTTATGAAAGCAAATAGAGAAATTTTTTTATAGTGAAGAGACTTTGAGTAAGTAAATTCTTTTGTAAGGATAAAATCTAGGTAATGTCTGGAAAGATAGCAAAGCTTACTAAGATTGAGTATCTGTAATAACCCGCAAACTTCTAAGCTAGAAATTGGACCTTCATTCTTACGAGTATAAACTATAGTCCCGTGATTCATACTTCAATCCATTTTTCATGTTCCTTAACCTAGTTTAAAGAAATATTACAAAGGTGTAAAACATGTTCATAAGTGTCACGTAGAGCAAAGTGAGCTAAGAACCTTTGATTCAACCAATTTTTGGTGTTTGATTTCACAAGGGTTATCTCTGAATGAGTATAAATTTATATATATATATATATATGTAATTTGGTATATTAATACACACAAAATTGTATATAATCAAATTATCTTTCCAACAATACCAATTTTGCCTTAATCTGATACCCGAGTGAAAAGTTATGGCATTTTTTGTGAGAGGCAGTAAGGGGTCGCAATAGCCCCATGCCGCGATGGCTATTCAACCCAACTGGGGGTCACATCGTGAGGGATGCTTAACCCATCTATGGTTCTCTATACGAGGGATATTCCCCCATGTTTTTAGCTTCTTAAGGGTAAAGGGTTACTTTGGTCCTTTCCCCTCAACCCCAAACATCCTAAGAATGAATTATAATACCCAAAAGGACATTATTTGCCCCTTTCACTCCAAATTGCTCTCAATAAACCCTCCTCCATTCCCAAGAATAAAAATCCAAGCATCGCCATTCAAGAAACTTCAAGAAAAGTTATTCTCCTTATAGATGTAAGCGTGTGAGGTATGTGCGTTGTTCATACATGGGTCCCTTTCACCCATAGAGTCCAAGAATCCTTCTTTTATGTTTTAAATTATGAAATTAAATGTTTATAATGATCTATCTCCAGGAATTTTTTATGAATTTGGATTATACATGATGTTTACAATGTATTTTCGTGGAAAGCATCCCTTACACGTGTAACGACCCGAGACTACCCCTAGTCGTCACATGGTGTTTACGACCCCTAAGGACCACAAGATAACCCATGAATAGTATTTTCTATGAGGACTAAATAATAATAGTGAAATTAATATGGAAAAATTGGCTGAAATGCCATAAGGTTTAAAACATCTTAAATACTGATAAAATATAACATCTTAGTCTAAAATACTGTCTGAAAATCTATTCTAAAAAGCTTCTAACTGAATCTGTCTGAAAGTGGAGTTGATGGGACAATCCCCCAACTTACTCCATCTACTAAAATACTACTAAGCTAAAGTACTGAAATAAAAACATATCCTCGATAGATGAGGACTCACTACTAAATCTCCTACAGCTAGCTGAATCTAGCTAAGCATGGTCAGGAACCTGAGCATCCGAACCTATGATATGAAACATCATAGTGTAGAAAAGTATGTGTCAGTACGTGGGAATGTACTGGTATGCTAGATGAGGTAAGGATGAATGAAAGAGTTCATATGCATGAACAATAACCGACAAATGATATAGAGTAACTGAATATAAGAGTACATGTATACTATAACTGAGCTTTTTTGAAGTTAAGTACTGAGTTCTGAATACTGTATAACTAATATCTGAAATTACTGATAACTGAATTACTGATACTGATTGATTGTGTCTGACAGTCCTAATTCTGTGGAGTTGAATTGAATTCTAAACTGAAGACTGAAACTGATACTGTGGGAGGTAATCATCTAACCGACATGCCTATTTCTAAACTGATTAGGGTCCAACCTGTAACCCTAGTTGGGAGGGTACTAATACCATTCCACGGGTACTAACATTGGCTGTAAGTTAACCCTAACTAGCAGGAAGACATTTTGTCAACCCTCACAGATAAAAAAACTCATGAGAGATGTGTCAACCCTTATCTAGAAGGAAGTCATCTCAATCTACGCTAGCTACACAGTTTTGTAACTCAGGGATTTCTACTAAGGTTCAAACCCTACACTAACAGGAATTCCCCCATCCCCGAGTTCACTCGGTGCTAAATCGTACTTCCAACTGGAAGACACTGAACTGATTCTACTGAACTGGACTGGACTGATATAGAGTTTACTGAGTTTTCCTAAGTTCTGTAACTGACTGAGTTCTACTAAGTTCTGTAATGGACTTAGAATACTACTTATTATGACATGACTGGTACTATTCTTTCACTAACACTGGCTCTAGGTAAACAACTAAATTGTTAGGTATTAAATACCCTCAGGACTCGATAGCATGAAAAGTGAAGCGAAATATCATCTTGAATAATATAACAATGTTCACTTGTTCATAATTCATTCATGGAGACATTTCATCAAACACTTGTAATACATTAACTTGTTCATATACCTGCATGTCATGATTGCATCATTTAATTCACGTGGACATTCTATCAAACACTTAGAGAGCACATCTTAATGCACATAATCATGGATAACATATAAACATGGCAACTACAATGCCCAAATTACAATTCTGTCGGTTTAGAATGCAATTCATATAATTCCGTATAAAAATACTAATCTAATTTCATGAATCATACAATAATCATGGACTAAAACCCAATTAACATCAAAGACCCATTAATCACTTTGTAAATTCAAGGTTTTATTGAGATAATCACATATTCACCACACATGTTATTCAATTTCATGCAACTTGCACTTAAATCATGTATTGAAATCCAACTACTATCATGAACATTAATTCAATCTAATTCAAATATGGAAATCATAAATCTGGGATCTTTTATATTTGAAAAAAGATTCTTGGACTCTATGGAAGAAATAAACCCATAGGTGAACACCTAACATACCATAGAAGAAGAGTTCTTGAAGGTTCTTAGAGAGATTATTGAGGATTGACCTTGATTCTTAAACTAGGGTTTTAGCCTCTTGAAAGAGAATGATTTAATTTTGAAAAAACTGAATGAAAAATGGTGTAAATAGGTTTATTAAGGTTTAATTTCTTGTTAAACTATTACTAGGGCCATGGAAAAAGACTCAAATACCCCTGGAATGATTTAAAAACTCAAAATTTAAAACTAGAAATTAACTGAAAAAATGCCGATCTGGGTCCTTGGCGCGATGCGGTGCTATCGCGCCATGTAACTAGAAAGTGGAAAACTTGGAATTGGACCATCAAAGCGATGTGGTGGAATAATTTTACCCCTTGGATGCGACCTGGAAGTTCACTGCGATGCGGTGGGATCGCGTTGGTGTACTGGAAACTGAAAAATGTGAAACTAAGTTATGGCACGACGTACCGATATCGTTGTACCTCCCTGGAAACTGATAATAAGGAAAAAGGATAGTGGTTCAATGTGGTGGTATCGCGTTATCTCAGGAAAATGACAAATTCCATTTGAACTGCCTCCGCGACGCGCTAGAGTACGAGGTGGTACACTGTCTTACTAAAATGGCTCTAACTCTTCGCTCGAGTATCGGATTTGGGCGAATTTGGTATCGATGGAAAGCTTATTAAATTTCTCACATAATGAAAATTATAAATATTTAAAATTACATATGTATAAAAGTGTATTCATCTTTAAAGAAAGTTTTTGACATTTTTGGAATGAATTTAAGCTAGGTAAAAGTAGGAGATGTTACGACATGTTAGAAGCATCAAATTTCAATGTTAAATCCCTAAATATGGTTTTAGTATTGCAATTATTCTATTCCCATATGTTTCACTCATTCCCATCCTTAAGTCCATGAATTTCTTACCATTTAAATATCAAGTTAAGATTATAATTTTTTTTCAAGTGGAACGCATTATAGTATGGTTTTAAATATTATGGTTTCCAAATAATGTTCACGATAATTTAGAATAAATCCTCAATTTATGACTTTGTAATTTGATCGTGCTATCTCATAGTAGTTAAAGATATCCCCACGTTTAAATTCATGTCTACCATGTGTTTGATGAAATGCCTAGATGAATAGATTTTGAATAATGACTACTTATCTTATCCTTAAATCTTTATTATGAATCTATTTTATTGCAATCAAGTCCTGGTGGTAATGAATACCCAAAATTTAGTTGTTTACTTAGTCTCAGTATCTTCCGAATGGTTTCAGATATGTTATGATCATTATCAGTTCGGTCAGTTATCATAATCAGTTAAACTTAAATTAGTTTAGTATTCTGAGTTTGTTCAGTTAGGAGTAGGATTTAGCACCGAGCAAACCTATGGATGTGGCCTCACCCATCAGTTAGAACTAGGTCCTTAGGATCAATCCCTAAGTTACAAAACTACATAGCCAGTGTAGGTTATGATATGTAATGTGCCAATTTACAACTAACACTCTTAGGGATCACCCGCTAGTTTATGAATGATCTCAGGGGTCACCCACTAGATTAGGACTGGCTCCATAACCATTGTTAGTACCTATGGCATTGTACTAATACCCTACTAACAGGGGTCACAGATTAGACCCCAATCAACTCAGAATAGGATGTCGGTTAGATTATACCTCCCACAGTTTTAGTTACAGTACTCAGTTAAGAATACAGTTCAGTCTTTCTTGACCATAGCATATAATTTATCATTTATTTAGTTATCAGATTTTAGTATTTCAGTTTACAAACTATTTAAGAACTTATTTTATGCTTGGTCATTCATTATCAGTCTTTAAAGATTTTATGCATTCTTACTCAGTACCTTATGTTATTAATTATTTCAGTTATTACTAATGCACATGAACCCATATATATATCATCCTAACCTTATTTATCATACTAGTACATTCAAAGTACTGATCGCATACTAGTGTCTTGCGCTATGATGTCTTATATCATAGGCTTAGACGCTTGAATTTTCGATCGCACTTAGACTTTCCAGTGAATCAGTAGCAGCAGTCGTGGTGAGTCCTCATTCTTCAAGGAAAATTTATCTTAGATTCAGTTATGTTATTAGTTTAGTTATTTAGTAAGTCAGAGTTTGTTTGGGGCTTGTCTCATCAACTCCATAGTCAAATAGTTTAGAGGCTTTCAGACTAGTACAAACGACCAGTTTTTAGTTGTGATTATCAATAATTTTATCAGTATTACTAGTATGTTTCTGGATATTTTAAACCATGATTTAGTATTGATTTTAGATGTTAAAACCTTATGGAGTTTTAATTGAAATTTTGCACATGTTGTTTATCAGTTTTATTCAGTACTCACAGCAGGTACCAGCTCATGGGTTAGATTGTGGTCTCTCGGGACCATAAGCACTATGTGGCATCCAGGGTGTACTCCTGGTGTGTTACAAACTTTGTATCAGATTTTAAGGTTTTATAGTGTCCTAGGGAGTCTAAAATCCACATTGAGTAGAGTCTTGTCCATATGTGTAAAGTATGACACACTTATGGACAAGAGGCTACAAGACATTTTAGGAAATATTTCCCTTCTTTCATATCTCAGATCATGATATAGAAAGGTCCTCTAAGAAAGTTATATAGATTCTTATCTTTCTCTATTTATGCCAGCCCTGCCTTATTTTCAAGGTAATAGAAACTATCAGGCTTAAATCCTTATAGATAGAGATTTTCTCAAACAGTTATGGGATTGTATGCTCACTTGAAAGTATCCCATCAGTGCCTTTATGTTCTAAAGTATGAAAGATTTCATTCATGATTTATGAAAATTATGCATTTATCAAAAATAAAATGTGTTTTTAGATCCCTTCTAAGAATTTTATGATAACATATGATCTAGAATTTGAAACATAAAACTAAGAGTTTAGCCGTAGTAGTAGAGTTGGGATAGTGTTACCTGAATTTAGTAGATTTAGCATTTATGAGGCTAGTTGTATGAAAGGTGAATCAGTAGGCTTGAAATAGTGTATGCAAGAAAAGAATTTAAGTTTGTTGATTTGAACGTATATATTGTTTGTGTAATGGTAATTCCCATGGTGTAGTGAAAATATAAGTTTAGAGAAGTGATAAGTGTAGGCTATGATGAAAGTAGTATGGCTTATTGAATGTTTGGGGATATCCATGTTATATGTTAGAATTTATGTTTGAATCTTTGAAGGTTGAGTTAATAGAAAGAGGAGTTGAAAATTCTGAGTTAGTCAATTTTAAGTTGTTACATAATGTTTGTTGGAGATATGGAGGGCTAAGAGTTGTATCTTAGAATAAATGACTAGGAGCAAGTTTTACATTATCGGGCATAGTCAGTCAAGGTGAGTTTACCAATTGTGTCTATTATTATGCCCCAGATTCTAGAGTATAGTGGTGGCAATTCTGTTTAGACATGTTGATTAAGTGGTTCCTACAACTAGAATGATGGTTTTAAGCTAAGGGGGAGATGACAGAATAAGTAACCAAGTCAGGCTCTCAGATTTTAGTAGGGATGTCAGTATGTTATAGAATAGAAGTAAGGGAGGATGATGCCCAAGCCATTCTTATTTCACTATTTGTACTTCATTTATCATAATATCTACTCATGCATTATATTTTTGTTCCATGATCATAGATCTTCTTCATGCACTTTTCATAGAATCATGTAGGCTTCCAGTTCCTAGTATAAGAAGTTCCAGTTCACTCAGCAGTATGAATCATGTTCCATGAAATCATGAAACCCAAACTCAGGTCATGCAGCTCATGACTCATGTACTCCTGCTTTATAGTATGTTTAGTTCTAGGTACTCATACTACACTCTTAATGATCAGTGAAATTCAGAGCATGTAATGTATATCCTCAGTTTAGATCCTTTTGATAAATCCATAATATTGATACTCTATTCCTCAGACCTCAGTTACATTTCAAAGTTATTCTTTCATTCTTTGGGTCCTCATGATTAACCTTCCAATGACCTCTCCTTATTTAATAATAGTGGTGAGGAGAGAAATTAAATGTTTTATGTTGGGAAAAATTGTTTTATTCTTTTTTATCAAAGGTTATAAGTGTGAAGTAAGATAGAGGGCAAGTTGTGATAAATGTCATGGTTAGTTGAAATTATGGTATGATTTTCTTAAGAACAGTGCATGGAAGTTATTAATGATAGAAGTATTAGAGAGTACGGGAAATATTCTTTGATGGGTTATTTTCTTAGAAACTTATGTGTGGTTATAATGATACACATGAATGTCATGTTGATATATAAGTAGATAAATTCATCGTGCACTGGTGAATTCCTTGTAAAAGGAAGAATGTAGTTGATGAAGTGGTAATAGTAATTATTCATGAGATGAGAAGTTGTGATAGCATAGGGTGTATTGAATTTATGATTTTGACTAGTGTTATGGTGTGATGTGTAGTACTTTGTAGATTCTAGTAGGCTTGAACATAGTGGGAGAATTTAGTTCAGCTCAGACTTCAGTAGTTAGAGTTACCAGTGTCCATGTGAATATTTTAAGTAGCCTCAAGTGAAGTGAAGTTTTTAAGAGGAATGTATAGTTGAGTATAAGCTTTTGGTATAATTCAGTTCGTTCATCCATCAGTTTAGTTAGTACTCAGACAGATAAGTTCATATGGGTTTTCATCTTTTCATCTAGCCTTACTATCTGAAGTTTCATGAATATGGCTATTCCATGAGGTAATTTGTTCGCATAGATGTAAGATGCAAATTCAGTTCAGCCCATACATCATGTTTCAGAGTTAGATATTTAGTCATGATTCAGTTCATAAGTGTCTCGTACATCATCTCAGTCTTTCCTCAATATTTCAGCCAAATTAGTATCTTTCGAGGGACATAATATCCCAATGGGGAGATATACTATAATCCCCCAAGATTTTATGTCCTAAACTTTCCATCTTCTCTTTACGTAACAAGATCCAGCTTGAATGGGAACTCATAAGTTGACTCTTTCATTTCTATCTCAGTCTTATAACCCCTCTCATGTCATTGCATGTATTCAAGAAATCAATTCACTTTATGATATTCAGTTCACGTATCATGCTCAACTCAAATATGCAGCCATGTTTCAAGTCATGCATGTTCCTTATGTGATTTCACTTGCCTTAGTTCAGAAGTCTCAGTCAAATTAGTCTCATTCAAGGACGAATGTTCATAAAGAGGAGCTATTGAAATACCCCACACACTTCTAAGCAAGAAATTAGACCTTCTTTTCTATGAGTGTAAACTCTAGTCCCATGATACTTACTTGAATCCATGTTTCATGATCATTAACCTAGTGTGAAGAAAGATTATGAGGTAGGAAGGATTTTTATAAGTGTCACTTAGAGCAAAGTGAGAAAAGAGCTTTTGATTCGGCCATTTTTTTGTGTTTGTTTACACAAAGGTCATCTTAAACGAGTATTACTTTATGTATATATGTAATTTGGTAGAATAATACCCCCTAAATTGTAGATAATTGAAGTAGATTTCCAACTATACCAATTTTACCTTAATCCTATACCTGAGTGAAAAGCTATAATATTTTCTATAAAAGGCAGTAAGGGGTCGCGATAGCCTCGCGCCGCGATGGCTATTCAACCTGGCTGGGGTTCGCATCATGGGGTCTGCATAAAACAACTAGGGTTCGTGCCTTGGGGGTTATTCCCCCACAATTTTAGCTTCTTAAGGGTCAAGGGTTACTTTGGTCCTTTCCCCTCAACCCTAAACATCCAAAGCACGAATTATAACACCCAAAAAGGCATTATTTTCCCCTTTCACTCCAAATTGTTCTTAAGAAACCCTCCTTCATTCCAAAGAATAAAAATCCAAGTGTCACAATTCAAGAACCTTCAAGAAAAGTTATTCTCCATCATGATTTAAGCTTTTGAGGTATGTGTGATATCCATTCATGGGTTCTTTTCACCCACGAAATCCTAGAATCCATCTTTTATGTTTTAAATTGTGAAATTATATGTTTATAATGATTTATCTCCATGAAATTTTTATGAATTTCGATTGTACATGATGTTTACAATATATTTTAGTTGAAAACAACCCTTACACGTTTGAAGTATAATTTTTTTTTGTTAAATCCCTAAATATGGTTTTAGAATTGCACTTATTCTATTCCCACATGGTTCACTCATTCCCGTGCTTAAGTCCACGAATTACTTACCATTTAAATTTCAAGTTAAGATTATAAATTTTTTCAAATGGAATGCATTATAGTATGGTTTTAAATATTGTGGTTTCAAAATCATTTTCATGACAATTTAGAATAAATCCTCAGTTTAGGACTTTGTCATGTGATCGTGCTATCTCATCATGTTTAAAGGTATCCCTATTTTTAAATTCATGTCTCCCATGTGTTTGATGAAATGCCTAGATGAATGGGTTTTGAATAATGACTACTTATCTTGTCCTTAAAGCTTAAGTATGAATCAATTGTTATTGCTATCATGTCCTGGGGGTTATGAATACCCAAAAACTTAGTTGTTTGCTTAGTCTTAGTATCTTCAGAATGGTTTCAGATATGTTATGAGCATTATCAGTTTAGTCAGTTATCAAAATAAGTTATACTTAGATCAGGTCAGTATTTCAAGTAAGTTTAGTTGGTAGTAGGATTCAGTACCGAGGAAACCTAGGGACGGGGGCTCACCCATCTGTTAGGAATGGGTTCTTAGGAGCAATCTGTAAGTTCTAGAACTACGTTGCCAACATAGGTTATGAGATATAACTCGCCAATTTAGGACTGACACTCTTAGGGATCACTTGCCAGTTTAGGACTGATCTGAGGGGTCACCCGCTAGATTATGATTGACTCCACAACCATTGTTAGTACTCGTGGCACAGTACTAACAACTTTTTAACTGGGTAAAACGTTTGACCCCGATCATCTCAGATTGGGGCATGTCAGTTATATAATATCTCGTACTCAGTTCATAAATCAGTTTAGTCTTGCTGACCATTGCATATAGTTTATCAGTTAGTCAATTATCATATTTCAGTATTTCAGTTTATAGACTATTTAAGAACTTATTTTATGCTTGGTCATTTATTGTCATTCTTTACAATTTTCATGCATTCATACTCAGTACCTCATGCAATTCATTCAGTCAGTTATTACTTATGCACATGAACCCATGTATATCAGCCTAACCTCATTTAGCATACAGTGCATTCAAAGTAATGATCTCATACTCATTTCTTTCTCTATGATATTATACATCATACATTTGAATGTTTGGATTCCCCATCATACTTAAACTTTCCAGTGCATCAGCATCCACAACCGTGGTGAGTCCTCATCCTTCAAGGAAAAGTTATCATATATTCAGTTATGTCAGTAGTTCAATTATTTAGTTAGTCAGAGTTAGTTGGGGGCTTGTCCCATCAACCCTACAGTCAGATATTTTAGAGGTTTTCAAACTAGTACAGACAGTTGGTCAGTTTTCAGTTGTGATTATCAGTCATTTTATCTGTTTTGACAGTATATTTCTAGACATTTTAAACCATGATTCAGTATTGATTTCATCTGTTAAAACCTTATGGCATTTTAATTGAAATTCTGCACATGTTGTTTATCAGTTTTATTTAGGGCTCACAGCAAGTAACAACTTATGGGTTAGCTTGTGGTCTCTCAGGACCGTAAGCACTGTGTGGCATCCAAGGTGTACTCTCGGGGTGTTATAGTATCTTCATTAAATTTATAGTGGGCTTATTTTTCATGATTCTTATCATGTAGTAGTAAGTTAGTATAGTGCATGAAAAGTTATGGGGATATCTATGTTAAATGTTAGAATATAAGTTTTGATTGTCGATGATCGAGTAAATAGAGAGAGGATTTTGAAATCTAAATGTATAAAGGTGTGCTTAGGGTATTGTGAGCCTTATATAGATTTAAAGTTAGAAAATATTTATCTTATAGTATGATGACTATTGAGGCTAGAGAAAGTGTAGAGTTGTATATTAGAAGGAAGTACTAAAATGAGTTTACATTTTCAAATATTGTCTTTTAGGGGATATTTGTATTTATGACTTTATATATACACCAACCATTAAAGTAAAGTAATTATATATTAGTTTAGGGTTTATGGAAGAGGTTCACAGAATTAGAATGATGCCTTAAATCTAAGGGGGAGATGACAGAAAGGTTTTTCAAATTCTATTAGTGATGCTAGTGAGTTCAATAATAGCACAAGGGGAGGTATATGCCCATCCCATTCTTATCTTAGTATATTTCTTGTATTTCAATCACTACTATACTCTATGTAAACCATGTACATCAGCATCATGATCATAACTGATATTCATATAGCTCATGACCCATGCACTTATGTTTTTCAGTATGCTCTTTTTTAAGTACTCGTGATATCCTTGATGACTATGTAGATCACACTATGTCATGTATGCTCTAATATTAGATCTCTTGAACAAGTTCATTCATATTGTACTTTACTTCTCAGTCTCTAGTTGTGTGTCAAAGTAATGAAAATCCTTAAGTCAAGTTTCTTAATATTCTTGTTATTCTAGATACTCATGATCTAGTTATTTAGTGACACTTATTATGTTTTGATTGTGATAATGAAAGTAGTTGATTTATAGGATTGAATGACTTGTTGATACCCATGTGGATAATGACTTATGGTTGTTAGTAACTCTTTAATTAGAACCTAAGGTTGATTCTTTAAGGAAGCAACAAGAAGAGTTCCATTAAGGGGGATAGCTCTAAGTGGATTAAGATTATGTATCTTCATAGTTAAGACCAGTGTAGTCCTTTTAGTTGTAGTGGTTTATATCTTTTAGTCAAGATTGATTAGAGTAAGATCATTCATCAAGACTAGGCTTAGCCTTTAGAAGCCTTGACCAATGTACTTTTAAGAAAATTTGAACTTAAACATTATCAAGGAGTTAGCTACCATGAAATAAGGTACAATTATGGTTAAATATTATGATCATACTATCTCTTCGTGAGCAGAAAAGAGCCCCTAAAATTTAAAAGTTGGCAAACAATAACTCCTAGTAAGGTAAGGGATCCACAATCATAGGTAAGGTCATGGTTCAAAAGATTAACTTAGCTTGAATTGTCAAATTATGAAATAAGGTACGATTGTGGAAGGATCCCATTAGTCATACCATTGCTCATATGATGAAGTCCAGAAAAGCCTCAAATTCAGCCTCCATCTTACGAGTGTCGCCCAAGTTTTTTGGTAGATCCCATGATCATGGAATGGTTTGTTAGTCATATTTAGCAGAATTTCAGAGTAAGAGTCACTCATGGTCATATCTATACCATTTACCTTTTTTATGAACTCAGATATGTGGGAAAAAATTATTAGACAATGTTGGAATCTTAATTTAGGTATCTCACTCAGATCATGCTAGAAATTCTTCCCTCCACTATGAACCATGGTACAATTATGGTAGTATTACATGAGTCATACCATTTCTCGTATGATAAAGTCTAGATAAGCCTTAGTTCCAGCCTCTAACCAACGACCATCATCTACGATCGTAGGAAGATCCCATAATAATGTAATGATTCGTCAGTCACATTCTACATAATTTTAGAGTAAGAGTATCTCATGGTAAAATATATATCATTTCCCTTTTTTATGAACTTAGATTAGTGGGACAATATACTTAAATCATGTTGGAATTATAATTCAGATATTTATTAGAACCTATGACTAGGTCGTAAAAGGTTAAAGATTTTGCTTTCTTAACAACCGTCAAACAATTGCATGTCCTTATCTATCACTTTACAGTTTTGTATATATGTTTATGCCTAAAATTCTGTAGTTGAATCATAAATTTTTTTTATGAGTTAGTATGTATAGACGACAATTCAGTTCTCTTATCAGATAAATAAGCTCATGTTGTTTCCAATATTTCCATCATGTCTTACTATCCTAAGTTTTATGAATATTCCTATTCCATGGTTTTTTTTTTATTTTTATTCATGTTATGTGTAAATTTTGTTGAGTCCTTACAACTAGTGAAATTTGTTTCCAACCATAATAGATATCCAGATGAAGAAATCAGTATCATGTTAGTTATCCAACTTCACAAGTCAGCCAGAAAGTACTAATAAGTTCCCTAATTTATTGGCTAGTCCAAACTTTATTTAGTAATTCTGTCATCATGTCCATATTTAGCTTTTATAATTTAGTTCTAGGAGTTACAACACTTTTCCTATTGTTTCAGCCTAGTTAGTCTTTATTTGAGGATGAAAGATCCCAAGGAGGAGATATTGTAAAACCCTAAAAATCAAAGCCTATATAGATATTAATTAAGGCCACAAGTAACAACTAGGACATAGCCTAGTTAAAACCTTCGTTACCAATTGATTAGAATCATTCTTCAAGCCTATATAGAATAAAACTTAGTAAATTGGTGGTATGCAAAATGATATAGATATGAATTAAGTCCACAAGTAACTCCTGGGACATAGTCAACACAAATGATTTTTTGTGTAGAATCATTCTATAGTAAACTTCAGTAGAGTAAAACTCCTAGATTTTTATATGTTTTAAGCTGGAAGACCCTTAAAATTAATTCTATTTATATTACATTTCCAATGCATCCAGTTTTCCTTAAATTTGATATTGGAGTAAAAAGCAATGGCCATTTTACAGAAATACGGTCAAGCTGTTAGATGGGATGACCCATATAACAAATAGGATCCCATGATATTTTTCATAACCCAAGATCATGTAAGGTGCTCATATGATAAACTTCAGAGACCTTAACTTCAGAGACCTTAAAAGACCCCACAATTCAATACATGATCGTGTTTGGGTCCTATATTTGTGGGAGGGTCCATCTGAGGTTAAAAGTTATATTTTTCAACAATAGTTTTAGAGTGGATAGTAGGTGCAAAATGGTAAAGGTAGGCAATATCTAAATTAGAGACAGTGGTATGACTCATGTCCTGGGTTGGTTTTGGATCGAATAGGCCTTTGTTGATTGATACAGATATAAATATGGTATCAGTGTATTGTTTTTTAAATTTATAGGAATCAGCCTTTTCATATTAGTTAAAGTCCAGTTAGTAGTTTGAACTTGACATTTGGTTGTTTGAAAGTAATTAAAAAAGGATACCTGTGGAAAAATCCTTACAAGTGTTCTTTTCTGGCAGAGGTTATCTGGGAAGTCATGCTCAGAGCATGTGGGCCTAGTACCTCATCCTTATGATCTTTTGAGATTCTTTCTATTTGTTGACTTTTGGGGATGAAAGTCAATTTAATAGTGGATATTATATTAACCCGTTAGGTCATATTTTATATTTCTAATTATTTTCACCATTAAGGTTTTCCTATAACTACCTTAAGTTATTTATGACTTACTAGGACTACCCATTCGGTTACTGGGCAGTTCATTTGTTTTTTAGAGCCAATTTCCTATTTAGAACTTTTCACTGGTTTCAAATGACGATCGAGCAAAAACTTTAGTAAAAAAATCTCAAATGTGAATTCTGACTACTCCAGTAACTCCAAAATATCTATTTTAGGCTAGGTAGACCATTGGTTTGAGTTCCAATGCACCGAAGCTAATTTTGACCTATTGGTCGGAAAGTTGGAAATCAATAACTTGGGTGTGGGACCGAAATTTAATTGAAACGACCTTGGAAGGAAAATTTGAATTCTCCAATGCATCCAAAACATTGAATTTAGTATGGTTATATAGTTCATTTATGAAAATCAAATTCTGAAATGAGTCTCGAGGCATTGATGGAAACTGGGAAAATTTTTAGGTTTTGTTGATACCTGATGCATTAAGATTGTACAAAGGGGACCATAATTTCACTATGGTGATCGAGGTGAGCCTTGTGGTGGTTAAAATCAAAATTTTTGCGATAGTGATATCTCTTTACATGAAAGGTCTATAAATAGACCTAAATGTAAAAATTTGGGTCCTTTTCTCTCAACCCACGAGACCTAAAAACCCTAAATAGGCGTGATGACTAAAAATTGAGTTTATGGGGTGACTTGGGAGATGGAATAACATTATTTTTCATGATTATTATCTTAAATAAGGTAAAATTTCATCAACTTCTTGCTGAATTTCTTAGTTTTTGACCCAAAACCCAAAATTCACTTAGGGCTTTATTTTAGCCCTAAATTAGCTTAGTTTTCACCCATATCTGGAGGGTTATGATTCCTTGTTCATTTATGAGAATTGGGTTGACGTTAGAAATATATTTTTTATAAGTGGGACCCACTTAGGGTTTTTGGTGTTGATTTTAGATCCAAAGCACAATAGTGAAATATGTGTATTATTATTCTCATATTGATGTATCGATTATAATTTTTATAGTCTGATGGAATTTTGGATTGTGAAATGAAGATGAGCCATTGGTGAATGGTTCATGGTTTTTCACTTTGTTTTTGAGGTAGGTCTCTACCTACTCTTCTTTAACGATGTTGTAAGTTATATATGGCATGTGAATGTGAATGTTAAATTGATTATGAGTAAAATTACTTAGTCTCGATTATTAAAGCTTAGGGTTTAGAGGAAGGTTTTGGACCTGAAAGTTGAAATGCTTATTACCTCTTAGAATCGTATTGCCTTTTACCTAGATTGAACTAATTAATAGAACGATCATGATATAATGTTAGGTTAGGGATGTGGTTTAAGTGTTGAAATCATGGTTAGTATGATTAACCTTAGTTGGGGTAGTCTAGTGATCTTTATATAGTAATTTTGGTAGAGTTGACTTAAATACTCATTTTTCTAGATAAAGTCCCTACTTTAGGTTTGGTTATATTTTACTTTACATCTCCTTGTCGAACTAGATACTATAGCCTAGTTTAGGGTATAAATTTCCTCAATATGGAAGTTGAGGATTAGAAGTTGGTTCTTCCAGCCTACCTTAGGCAATTACTTGACTTATCCCTTGTTGACTTAGTTGCAGATATTAGGCCTAGTAAAGACTATTGAGCCTTTAGAATATGTTTACTTTGTGGCATGGTAAATTATGATGACATTCCCCATATTATGATTAATGTCCTTTAGAGACATTATTTTCTCTTAAATATAATAGTTGGTGTATAGAGATGATACCCCTCATAGTCAAGATATATGACCTATAGATGTGAGATGCCTCCTAGATGTTAAATGTTTATTAATATTTTATGCCTCTGAGATTTGATAAGATTATAGATATTCTTTACGGCTCATAAAGATGATATTCCTCATAAATATGCTATGACTTATTTTAAATGAGATAATTTATAAATATGATTTTATCATGGGTTTCGGGTATGTTTATGGGCTAAAATTCGTGATTATGATGTTGTAGTTGTTCCATACACATTATAGGGACCAAGGCCATGTTATGACATGAGTTGACCATCTGGGAAATATTGATCCTTATAAAGGATGTGATTGTAGTTTATGGATATATTAATGCTTATGGTTCCGTATTATGAATACTGGTGATGGCTTGCATATATTTGGTACATTTATGATCGTTGCATCAATGATTGATATAATTCTATTATTATTATAATATTGTTATTATTGTCACTAACTAAGGGTTAAATCTCACTTTCTACCATAATAGTGGATTTCTTCATAATAATAAATGCTAGTTTTTAATGAATAATTTATATGTAAAAGAGTTTAATAATGATGTTTTGAAGACTTGACTGAGATAAGTTCTGGTCTATGATTTGATATTACTAATGATCCGACAGTGAAAGATTCTAATCCTTTCTACACTTTTATAATGATTTAGTTCCTAAGTTCACTCTGAGAAACAAACTTGCTGATTTACACTCTTTTAGCCACTGCTTGAGCCCATGCACCTATCATATCCAGATACACATCTCTTTGGTATGGGATGGAGGAAGCTAATGGATTGATAATATAATTCTGAGTAAGATCCGATGAAAGTTATAATCTTCATGTTATGTATATATGTTGATTGATAATGTGACATTGATGATGAACGATGGATTATGGAGTATACTCTACCTTACATCCCTTTGAATGTTCATTTACTTTAGCCCTCGTAGGGCTTGCTCCGTATTATTGACATTGATATGGATATTATGATGACACCCAGCAATCCCAGAGGATATTTTGTTTATATGACGATACCCAGTAAGGCCGAAGAATGTTATGATGATGTGATGATGCCCGAAAATGATGGAGGATATTATGATGACGTGATGATACCCTACAAGGATGAATGATGTTATGATTATATTGATACTTGTAAAGGCCATAGGATGATTATATTGATATGACTATGTGCATATCTACTAGTTCAAGTTCTGCTAGCCCTATGTATGGTAAATATATATGTATATATCAGGCAAAGTCGGGGGATGATTATGATAAGGGTGATGATGATGATGGTTATGACAGTGATGGTCATGACATTGGTATTATGATATTATGGATAATGTTATATTTATACATGTATATGCATCGCCTATCACCAGTTTATACCTATGTCTACAACTCGTATGGGAGGGTTGCGCAGATAAGGGTAATGACTATGCCTGGTGTTATTATATGTTTATTGAACCTTCCAAAATTGGGGCGGTGGGGTACACATAGGCTTGACTAGGTATTTTTTTGTCTGAAATAGCTGGTAACACTCGTTTTTATTAATATTGTTACTATCATTGCTATGATAATTGTTATGTCTATATTATGATAGATCGATCATTCACTCGGTAACGCGATTTGAGGTATAATTCTGCCTTCTTCTATCTTACGAATTCATCATTATGCCTGATTAATTCATGATGAAACATATGGATTAGAAACCCTGAGCATATTGGTTCTAAATCCTGCTAGGATTACATAACTAAAATCCTGTATGTATGTATATCTATTTGTATGTATCTAGGGTATTACTGATATCCTTTTCTTCATTTGTTGAGATCCATTCTTTGGTTTGTATATTTCTTTATATATTCTTCTTTCTCCCTTTATTCTATATCATCCTAGGATATACGATATAGTATTGAGATTTCTATGTATGGCTAGAAAAGGATTGGTCGGTTATGGTGAGTTTAATTTTTGTTAATTGAGTTTTAATGGGATTTTATTGGGTAAATAATATGAATAAAGATTGCACTTTATTCAAAAACCATTGTGTGTGTTAGATTTTGATAATCACGGTAAAAAAATTATTCCTCTCTCCATAACATTTGGAAATAAACACTGGGTGAATTAGTATCTAGTGTAACAACCCAAATCGTCTTTATGTTAAAAACTATCTCAAAAAAACATTTCAACTAAGAAATTCTTATCCTAGACCTTGTAGGAATTATTTTGTGGTAAAAAGTTGTGGCCCGAATCTAATTGGGTAGAGATTTGGAAATTTAAGCCAAGCCTACTGGCCCACTACTGTAGTTACACTTTTTTTGCTGCATTGAAACTTATATCACCACAACAGTACTCAGGTAGTAACCAGCTTGAGAGTTCATTAAAACCCTTATTTAGCTGAGTCTCATTATGTCGTCCTCCTCCTTCAAAAACACCCAAAGTGAACCTATTACCTTGAATGATGAAGATTTTAGAGGTGAAGCTCCATGAGGGAAATTCTAAAGAAAATCTAATTGATTTTTGACATTGGCAGAAGCCATGGCTCGTGTGGAATAACTCTGAGCTCTACAAATTTCGTCATTAGCAAAAGGCAAGGCTTGTGTAGAATAAATCTCTCCTCTGTGCAGCAGTTGAATAAATCAATAAGGTATATTAGGCTTATATTATAGTAGACTTGTGCTAGATGCATGTAATAACAATAGTGATGTTTGAAGATTTCATGCCTTAGGCCTCCAAGAATGGAGTTGGTTGGATGGAATAATAACTGCCCAATTAAGATGTTGATTCATGTGTTGAATAATGAATTGAATATGTTATTTTGTTTCAGTTATCCAATGTTATAAATTTTTCATAATCTAGAAGTCTGTTAATGAATGAAGCATATTAATGGTTTAAAAGGAGTGTTTTGATGACTTCAAAGGAAATGAGCATGAGTTAGGGGCACTATATGTTTTTATGGATTCATAAGAGTCTGATAGAGCTCAGATTGAGTCATAGTATGTATTTGAGTGTAGTGATGGGTATTGATGGGTTGGAAAAGTTTTGAGGGTGTATATAATGTTGTTGTGGATAGTGAGTCATCATAGTATGGATATACACAGGGTAGAGGCAAGAAAGTGAGAGATGGATTTACTATCTAGGTTGGAGGTTGTTAATTGGTATAAGCATGATTGAGGGGTAGGAGTTGCATCTGTGATTGGGGTTTCTAGTGGAAGAATGAGTGATGACTTGAGGGTATGAGCATACATCAATTGAGTGTGATTTTTGTGACGCTACATGGAATCAGTGTAATATGTGTTTTCATGTATATATGTGTATATATATATATAATAAGCTCGTGAATAGCCCTCGATTGTTTAATCACAGTAAAGACTTTCTTGACTCTATTCTTTTATACGAATAGGGTCATGACAATTGTACTATAACTAGAATATACACCCAAAGGGTACATAAAGTAGGTGTGAGTATGATCGATGTATACACGAGAGGCATCAAAAGCCGACCCAACAATCTAGGAAAACTAGACATATAAAGGATATTATGAGCATGCTTCTACCTGCATACAAAAAGTTCTCGATGGTGTCTCAAATCGTATCTTCAAATAGTACAAATATTACAAGTATAATAACTATACAATAATAACTACACATGAATTTATAAAGGAATGCTAAGTTATACAACTAGCACAAAACATAAGAGAAATGTAAATGATATAATGCAATGGTATGACAAAAATGGAATATCTCAATATCACCTCGTATATCCCTTCTGAGCATAAGCTTCCAGGACAGGACCGATAGGGGGTTCGCAACCCATATACTATCACAATCTCATAACATAATCAACCTTACCGGTCCTTCAATCAAGGTGTTTTATGAAGTATTTTTTTCTTCAAAATAAGTGTTTCTTTGTATTACTTATTCCATTAAAATGGATGAAGAAAATGAGGATGCACGCTCATAACCAAAAAAATATCATGTAATGAATTAACTCAATAATGGTATAAATGATATCAAATAGCAAAATATCATAATATGAGCAATCACATAGCACAAAGGTTATAAAGAGTCATGTAATACATCAATAATATCTATTCAAACCTCCAATCGGCCAATAAAATAACACTAAATTCAAATAATGCTAAAACAAAATTAATATCCGCCCCACACAGGCATCACAATAATAAAAATCTCTTAAGTCAATAGTAATATTCACATAAGCCCTCACACAGGAAACACAATAAAATAATAGTCTCAAAAGGTAAAGATCACGATAAAATCCCCAATCACATATATTTACATGAAAGGTTAACCCCTGCATAATCTGAAGAAAGTTAATACATAACCTACCTTAAAAAGATGAAACATGAGCATAGATCCTTCAATAAGAATATTTTCCACTTGGTTCTATCTCAGAATAAAAACAATCTATTGAAAATGTAATCTACATATCAAGAGGAGTCTAATGATACTCATATTAGCTACTTTTGTTATTGCTCCAAAAATAGTTCAAAAATTAAAATTAAAGGGAAGAAGGTAAAACTGGAATTTTATTAAAGAATTATGTTTCACATAATCCAAGGGTTCTACATATGAAAACCCATTGAAAAATGAATTAAAATTGTGCTCTGAATCATTGAAAACACATTTTCTACCATTTTCAGGTACAACCCCAAAAGACAATTTTAGATTAATGATTGAGTTAAATAATATATGAATAAAGATAGAAATCAAGTTTAGAAGATCACCAAATTGCAATTTGATGAAACCCTCCTTGAAATTGCAAAAATTAAGACTTTAAAGTTTAAAAATGGACCAACAAAATAAAAGAGAAGAGAGAGAATTTATAACAGTGACATCACCTATGTGGTCAAATAGTCGCCTAAGCAACCGGACTACCACATTTATGGTAGTCACTTGTCATGTAGGATCACCGCCTAGGTGGTTAATTACCCACTTAGGTGGTATCTCTAAGGAGATACAACCATCACTAAGAGGATGGTGCTGAATCATTTGAATTTCACTATGGTGGTCCTTGGTCCACATATGCAACACTACTACGGAGACCAGAAGACCGCTAGTGCGGTTCCACCAAAAACCAGAATTAACTCAAAAAACTAAAATGAATCCGAATGGACCCTTCAGATTCGATTAATCTATATGTGTGTGTTTTGGTACAATTATTTGCAGTGACTGAACAAACAGAGAAAGCATCATAATTGAACTTTAAAACTTAAAAAGTTAAATGACTTTGAACTCTTGAAAGTTATGAAATTTGTGTAAGATAATATTACGAGCGGTATAATGTTTAATTAATGCGTTTAGCTTTAGATTTAAGGTCGAGCTTTCTCATTAATCATGGTTGAATACACACTACTTTTTCAATCAAATTTGATTTGATGCTCAGACTTTTTTCATTGTTTAGTGCTTTCCACCTACCAAACTAATGCAAATTTCAAAAGAAATTCTTGGTTAGTTGTCTAATTATTAATTATGATTCCTACGTTATGAATAACTCTCAATTTTTCACCTCGTAGTTTATAAAAGCACTTATCATGATGATCCTTTCTTTTTGAGTCTCCCTGTTAAGATCTTGCAAGAAACATTCCCAATTCTTAAAGAAGAGGAGATTATTTCCCTTTTGCAAACACATCTAAAGTAGAACGTTCTATCAAATTTTTCTTACATAGGTTAGATAACCACAAGCATTTAGGTTACATAATATTCCATTCTTTTACTAATCATTTTAAAGATGCAAGAATTAGTAACATATTTTGCCTCTGGTTATGTATTCATTCCATACAGTTTCTTGGACATGGCTAGTAGAAGTAATTCTAAGTCTAGTATATGTTCCTATTCAACATTTTCTCAATATTTTCCTAAATCCTTTTTTATATACATAGTGTATGGTGAATTGTTAATGCTCTATTTGAATTTAGTGATTTGAAATCCATATAGTTGGACATACAATTACTATATGCAAGCATATATTTACATAATTTGCAATTCTTTCTACCACTATCTAAAGATTCTTGCAATTATTTTCTATGGAATTGAATTCTCTTTGTTAAAGTATCATTCTACTCTTTGAGCCTCCAACAGTGAAATTGTAATTTAGCATGAACTAGATGTGGAATTTTTTCATATAGTCTTTTTCAGTCAATTAGCAGACAAATGATAATAAGAACCAAAATGGTCTAACAATTGAGATAAAATAGCTTCATTAGTATCATTTTTCTCGAAGATATTTCTAGTTGGTATCTATTATAAAACTTATCATTTACTTGAAATTCCTAATCACGGTTAAACAATTTTTTGTCAACTTAGGAGGATATGTTTGACTGCTGAAGGATTAAATTTGGTACAAATGTATGTAGCGGCTGCTATAGCTCAAACTTCACTTCTTGGGTATACTTTATTTTCTCTGTATAGTTCTAGAAATGATCATTTGGGGCTGGGGGTTTGATGTGTGTGTGTTTTAGTATGGGTATATGCCATAGTTTTATCTATATTTTAATGCTCATTTATCTTTAATATTCCCATGTACTACACTTGAAGAGTATCATAGAATTGATCTACAAATGAGGTTATGGAAAGGTAGCCAATCAAATAATTGTCTTGATTGAAAATGTTGTCATTGAGTAGGTTGGTGCGCACCTGGTATCTACTCTGCCTTTGTTTGGTATTTTTTGGCCTTTTTTAATAATCTTTTAGCCTGTGCTGTCACTGAAGGCCATGCATAGCAGCTTTAAAATTGGATTGCATGGCCTGTATTAATCTGTTGTAATCTGGTAGAACTGTACTCCATGTCGCTTTGTGGTTCTGTTAATGAAATATATCAATTGATTTAGCTTTCATAGTTAAATGACTGAGCTGGTAACTTCACTGCATGGTTAGGACTGCTTGATTTAGTTGCCAGTAGATCAGTCATATACAAAGCTACGTTTTATATATATAGATAGAGAGATCAGTCACAAATGTATTTTCCTAAGCTGAACAGTTCCCCAATTGTATGAGTTAGCTACTTTATTCCATATTATTCTTGCTTGGTGTATGCAGTTGTCTCTTCTGCCTTTAACTTCAAGTTGTATGTGTCCTTGTTGTATTTGCTTATATCTTATTACTATTTTCTTGTATCAAATCAGCAACTCCATGACTCTCAGCCCTCCTTATGCAAGTAACTAATTTCACTTCTTAATTATGGGTAGTAGCAAATATATGTGTTTTATAAATGACTTAGTAGTGTAATAAGTTAAATTCCTTCAACATATGATTTTGCAGTACATAAATGATTTACATGATATGAACACTCTTTGGACATTCACATCTACTGAAGTCTATCAAAGGCATAAAGTTATAAAAAAGTTGAGGTCTCTTTCCTGTAATGTGTGTATCAAAGTTTATTGGACTGATTATAACTGTGTTCTGTTTGGACTAACAAATAGTTGTTTGAATGTTATATAAATCTTCTATATGAATTGTTGTTTGAGAACAAATGTACTAATCATGTTGTCCATCTTAATTTTATGCAGTTTTTGGATAAAAATGAATCAACAAGGGCCTTTAAAAAAACTATTAAAGAGCAAACAACAAGACATTTACTAAACATGGATTGTTATTGCCAAGGGAAATAGAAAATGATGATTATTGAGAACAAATGAAATAGTTAAAGCTATACGATCGGAGAAAGAGAATCTTCTAAAACTAATTAGAGAAAACTAGCCACCAGTACAACAACCACCAGTACAACATCTACTAGTACAACAACCGCCAATACAGTAGCCACCATCTCAAGAATTTGAACAATATATAGTGGAGCATTATGTTGTATAGGAACAACATACAAATGATGAGCAACATGTATAGGATTAAGTCCAAATAGATTATTCAACGACTCCAATAATAGCTTAACATTCTAAAGTATAAGGTAACATATAGCTTAGAAACTTATTGAATTCATTCATGACGTCTAATTTTTTTCCATTTTCTTAATGTTGAAGGGATTTCCAGTATAAAAACAAGAGGCAAAACACAAATCCACAAGGTACATGACCGATAAGAGAAAAAACTGATCATACTAAATCGATAAAATCAACCTGTTAGTCCTACTGATGAAGTTGTAACTGAGTTATGTATCTTCTTAGGAACATTGGAAAGGAATGCAACCCTTAACCATTGGATATATTTGATTGGAGAATGATGGATACTAAAAAGGATTTATGGGATTATACATAGGTCTGCCTCTGTCGGTATTTGATATTTTTTTAGTTGAGTTCTACATTATTACTGCTGCTTCTTCTCATCTACTTAGTGCCTGTCATACAACTCTATATAGATAAATAGTTTTGTTGTTATAAATTATTAATATATAGAACATTTGTAATTAATCTGTTGTAGACATAGACTAGAATCCCAATAGAAAACAAGAGCATAGTAAGAAACACAACAAATGTGAAAATTCTTAGTGGATTTTACTTGATGGATGTGCTATATGTACCAGACATTAAATTTAATATCCTATCAGTTTCTAAACTCACTATGATCTTCAGTTATTTTGTTCCTTTTATCGTGTCCTTTGAGTGTTGCAGGTCTCAAATTTGAAAGAAATTTGTATTGGTAAAAAAATAGAAGGCTTATATATTTTAAATAAATATGTGGAACCATTTAATATATAGACTGTTACAAATGGGGTCATAATATGTAGAACATTTGTAACCAGTTAATAGATAGAACAATAGTAGTGCAGATCTTTTTTTGGTGCAGATTCTTTTTTTTGTTGTTGTCCTAATTGAATGCCACCAACTTGTAGTCAACATCTGATATTCTTGATACCGTAAAAGTTTGGGTTTTGGAAAGACTTTAAGAATCATAGAGAAATCAAAGAGCTGATTTGAAGGAAGGAAATTATGATCCATATAAATATGATGAAGTTCGAATGGAAAAATGGCTGAAAAGTGTTCTAGAGTGTCAATTAAAGAGCTCCTATTTTATTGGAAGTATGAGAAATTTCAGGTAAAACGTATTTCAACATCTGTGATCCTATTTTTGTTAGTTCTATAGAGACGTTATTACTTTAGTTAATATTTTTGATTCATTTTATAGAAAATGTCCAAAACAAATACTAAGAATCAGAAGAAGCTGGTGGATCCACACTGCTGGCAAAAATAGTTTTACTTTAATTCGCAATAAATTAGTGTGTTCTCTTATTTTTTACTGATCTTTAACTTGTAATTTAAGTAATTTTTTTATATTCATTTTCATATGAATAGGAAAAATAGAAGTGTGGGGACTTTGTCGATGAAAGAAAGGTTTGTGGTCACAAGAGCAAGAAAACCTGATCGTACATATAAGACGCCAAATAAAAGCACCACTACTAAAATTGTATGAAACTTATCTATTCTAAGTTTATATTGACATCCAGTTCTTAGTTTGTAATTACTTTATTTTGCTTTTGAATATGATTTATTAGGCTGAAATGAAGGAAATTTAAATGCAACAGAGTGCAAATGATCAGTCTGTTGATGCATTTTCAATAGTCATGGGTCCTGAACATCTAGGATGTCTAAGACTATTTGGAATTGGAGTTACAAAGACTTTCTTAAAATGAATAAATTGTACTTCTGAACCAACTTTAAATTTCACCAATGATGTTTTGCAACAAATGCAAGAAAGGATGCAAAAAATAAAGAATCAAATCGAGGAACAAAAGAGAATCATTCGACAAGAAGTTATTGCGGATGTAATTGCTCAACTTTAAAATACAGGATTATCTATTTCTAAGATACTAGTGGAATTATCCATTCTTTTGCCAAGAGAAACTACCTTTACACTTGCAGCTACAGGAAGAAACACTTATAGCAGTCAAAGTTAGTGTTTGAAATTATAAATCGTAGTCCAGTTCATTTGGTGGCTTATATTGTTTGTGTTGTTGTTGTTGTTGGGACAATATTGGATAGTTATTGGTGAATTATGACTGTGCACAATACATCATGTATTATTGTTTATTGTTTGAAATTTTGGATGGTTATTGGTATTATACTGTTGGTAACAGTGTTTGAATTCTAAATTTGTTCAAAGTAAGTCTCTAGCATTGTTTGATTTGATATACCACAGAAGGTTGAATTTGATGAGATATCATATAGATGTCTAGTTAAAGTTTCCAATATTGCATACTAGTTATCTATTTGATGAGATATCATGTATAAGTCTAGTCTTAACTTTGTGATGGTGCCTACTAATTCTCTATTTGAATAGAAGTCTTTCGTTGTATAACTTCATCATTTTATTTGTTATATGTTCATTCGGAAGGAAACTCTCCTCTTTTCTGTTATATAAATTATGACCTGAGGGCCCTTCTACATTATTATCCCTTATTCTTTGGGGTAGTTCTTGTTTATTTGCAAATAGATACCCATTCTGTGTTGGCACTACTATGCAGTCTGTAGATCCCTGTAGTAAGCTTAGCTATGAAATTTGCATGAGTTGTTTTATTCTACTTTGCTTAGCTAAAGGGAAAGTAGAGCAGTCTTGAGTTGCAATATTTATTGCATTTTTATGAAAAACTCAAATTTATGCATGACATCTGATGTTTCAACTTTTATTCTTCCAAATGTTAGTGAATCATTTTTTTCACTATAAACACCAGCTAAAAGATTAGATTAGAACTCTCTCATTGTCATTGCTATCATACAGATAAGAACAGTTATAAAATAGCTTTTTATCATGTAGATAATAGATCTCTTCAGATTTACCTCATGTAGAACTGAAAGGAGGGGTATAAATTCTTGGACAACTTCAAATTATTGAAGGGCTACATGTTCTCCATTTAAAGATATCATCTTCTCATTGGATGTGCCAGCTCTATTAACCTTCTATAAAGAATATGTTAGGATCTATGATGTACTAACATATCAAGTAATTGTGCATTAATAATAAATACAAATTTGGCAATGAATTAATGATTAAAAAATGGGGTGTCTATAGTTAAACCAAGTATTATTGATACAGAGTATTTAAAGATAACATATTAGTTCAGTAACTGCATGATCATCCATTAAAGGAATAAACTAGCCTAAGAGCATGGAGACCAGAATTGGTAATATGTGAAGCAAAATTTTAACCTGGATACTGAAGTTTTCTTGAATTCCATCAATATTCTAGCATGCTTGACAAAATATGATGAAATTTTCTAGCTCAATATGAAGTAGAGGTAATGGAGAAATACCCTTATAATGTTGGACTATTTTCTTCTATTGCTATGACAACACAATCTTCATCTCTGTCTGAAGTTGTCATTCGGAATATCTCAAGGGGTGGAGCCAATTGGCAATTTATATAATAAGATGTTGTCTTTAAAAAGTGGACAATTTGAATTTTTATGAGTTAGAAGTTAGAAGTTAGTATGCTTGATCTTTTCCAACTTTGGTTGGGGTATATACTAGTATGCTTTATCTCAATACTGGGTATATTGTTCTTTTTGTTGTTTAGTTTATTGCTAGACTTTAATTTTGTTTTTCTTTTTGTTGTAGGTGATCATGACATAGATTATGGAAGGAACGAAATTGATGAACTAGACCTAACCTAATAGATCAATCACATTGGCTTCATGTTACACTAGTTGTTGGAAAATTTGATAGGGTAGTTTCAAACATCTTTTATTTTTGAACATTCAAAACTTGTGTATGTTTTGTCTTTTTTGAATGGTCAAAAATATTTGGTTTCTTATTGGTTGATATTTTGGGAATTACTAGTTACCAATACTCTGTTGATTAATATATATGTACATTTTATGTGTTATGGTAGCTTTATAATATCATTGCAATAGCATAATATAGTATTGTTGAATATTCTAATAATAATTTTCCTAATAGCCTAAAATAATTGTCAAACCTAAAATAACTATCCCTATAGCATAAAATTAACCATTTTTAAAGATCATGTTTAACTGTTGCAATAGCTTACAAAATTACCTTCCTATAAAGCTTTTCGAAAGGTTTATAGACGTCACAATAGCATGTACAACCGTTCAAATAGTAAATATATATAAGCGTCGCAATAGTATATATAATCGTCCCATAAATGATGTAGTCTCAACATATCAAAAACTGTCGCAATAACATATTTATAGGGACAGTTAGCAACCATCTCAATAGACTAATAACAACCACCACATCATATTTTAACATGTATATAGGGACGATTTGGAACCATTCCAATAGCTTGCTAACTGTCGCCATATAGTCATTATAATAACCATCGCTAAGGTTCTAGATATAGCAAAAGTTTTTGTATAACCATCACGTTTAATCTAATGTAACGACTTCAATTATATCGGGTGTGGCAACCATCGCTATATATCTATGGGGACGATTGTGGTGTATATGATGATGGTTTGAGAACTGTAGCAATAGCCCTTTTTCCAGTGGTGTATAATTTAAATATGTGATATTAGTAGGGTTTGAAAGAAGTTAGTATGGTTCATTAAATGTTTAGGGATATCCATGTTAAGAGTTAGAATCTAAGTTTTAATCTTGGATGATAGAGCTAATAGAAAGAAGAGTTGAAATTCTAGATATTGTGAACTCATGGTATGGTGATACTCATGAATATTCTAAGTTAGTCAGTGTTAAAGTTATTATATTATAACTAGTGGTGCTATAGAAAATTCAAAGTTATATCTCAAAATAAAATACTAGCAGCGGGTTTTATACATTCAGGTGTAGTCTTTATGGGTGAGTTTATTATTAATGTGTATTATTATATCTTGGACTCTAAAGTATAGTGGTTGAAGTCTAGTTCAGAATATATTTTAAAGGGGTACACAGACATAGATCAATGGCTTAAAGCTAAGGGGGAGATGATAGAACAAGAAACCAAGTTAGACTCTCAGATTCTAGTAGTGATGGAAGTGTGTTGTACAAGAACAGTAAGGTAGGAAGATACCCAAAAAATTCTTATCTCAGTGCAAATTTTTGCACTTCATCCATCATGACATCTACTCTAGAATCACATGTCATCTCCATGACCATAGCTCATGACTTATGTACTCATGCTTTATATTATCCTTGATTCCTATAACTCATGGTGCACTCATAATGACCAGCAAAATTCAGATTATGTCATATACATCCTTTGTTTTGATCTCTTTAATGATTTCATGCTTTTGATACTCTATTCCTCAAGCCTCAGTTAAGTGTTAAATATATGCATAGTATTCTTTCATGCTTCAATATCTTATGTTATAACTTTTCAGTGACCTCTCATTATGAAATGATAGTGGTGATGAGAAGTTGTTTAGATCCGAGAGAGTAAATATTTCTTATTAGGAAAAGATTGTTGTGTGTTTTTTTTAACTAAGACCATAAGTTTGAAGGAATACTGAGGTGAAGCTTTTGATATATGTCATGGTTGTGTTCTAGTGAATTCCTAGTAAGAGTTTGAATTTAGTTGTTGAAGTGGTAAGAAGAATTATTCTAGAGATGAGAGTTATGAAACATGCATGGGGTATCAAATTCATTGTTTATATTGGTATTATGGTGTTATGTGTTTCACTTTGTCATTTTGAGTAGGCTTGTACATAATGAGAGAATTTAGTTTATCTCAGACTTTAGTAGATGGAGTTATCAATCCCTATGTGAGTAATATAAGATAAATTAAACGAGCATGGTATTTAAAGGGAAAAGTATTAGTGAGAGGGTATTTGAGAAGTGTGTCTAAGCTTTAAAGATAGAAGTTGCATTGCCTAAATATTAGTAGTTCAATCCTAGCTTACATATTATAGGCCTATGTTCCATGTTATAGAGGTTGTAGCCAAAATAAGATTCCTTATTCAGTTATCTTACTCAGATAATGCCCAAGAATTCTTTGCTCCCCAATGTCGTTAGAACTTCTTAGAAAAGTGTTGGATAAATACTCTGGTTGAGTATAAGCTTTTTGTTTCATTCTACCTATATAGTCAGTAATTATGTTTAGCAATTAGACAAGATAAAATCCTATAGTTTTCCTTCTTTCCATCTTGTCTTCCTATCCAAAGTTTCATGAATATGCCTTCTCGATGAGGAAATTCATTCATGTCTATGCCAATTTAAAATTTAGTTTAGTCCATGCATCATGTCTATGATTCAAATATTTAGTCATGATTCAGTTCATAAGTGTTCAGTGCATTATCTCAGTTCTTCAAGTATTTCATCTCAGACATTGTGATACCTATTATATGATCTTAGTCTTGTTTTCTCATGATTCATTCTTACATAATGTACTTGGCAATGCAATAAAGCCTTTTTCTTTTGATTCCTATACGTGTTTTGTTAAAGGATAATTCCTAATAAGAAGCTACATACTTGATTCCATCCTTAGTAACTCCTAGAATTTTATTACATTAGTTATCACTTAGCACTACTATATGTATGATTGTATCATGAACATCATAAATGAGTTCTAAGCTCTCAACATAAATCAACTCCTTACAGTCAATAGAGTCAAGTCATCTCAAAAATCAGTTTCAGGATACAGTTATAATGTTTCTTCTTAGCTATGTCCTTCATTACCAAACATTTCATGTGTACATCATTCCATACTTATAATACTTCAACAAGTTCCTATCTATGATTCGAGGATGAATGATTTCAAAGGGGATATAATATAACACCCTGTATTTTTGGGATAGACTTTGAATAGTAGTTCCTATGTCTATACACCAAATACCATGATATATATTTGAATACATTTGTCATGATCATTATCCTAGTGTTTGAAGTTCTTATGAGGGGAAAAATGTTCATAAAAATCACTTATAGCGAAGTTGAGCTAAGAGCCTTTGATTTGGAAAATTTTTTGTATTCATTCTACAAGCATCAACTTTGAACCTATATAAATATATGTGGAATATTTTAGCTTAAAACCCTCCAAATTACATATAATTTAATTAGCTTTCCAACGATACCAATTTTGCTTTAATCTGATACCCGAGCAAAAAATTATGACCATTTTTGTGAGAAATAGTAAGGGGTCAGGATAGCCTCACGCCGTGAGGCCTATTACACCCTTCTCGTGGCTCTTTACAAAGGATATTCCTTGGGACTAAGGTTCTCTCCACAAGGGTTATTTATATGGAAAAAAAAAGCCAATGGAAGTTGGTTCCTTTCCCCCCAACCCATGTCATCCCAAACACGATTTGGGACATTCAAGAGGGAATTATTTGCTCATCTTCCTCAAAATTACTCACTAGAAATCCTTTCCCTTTCCTATGAAAAAACTTAAAGATTTTCCAAACAAGAATAAAAGTATTTAGGTTCAATTTCAAGATTTCCTTAAGAATCTGTTCAATTAAGGTATGCGGGGTAATCATCAATAGGTTCCTTTCACCCATTGAGCCCCAAAACCCCTCTCTTTGATTAAAGAATGTCTTTTTTTCTTCATTATGGAATTCCACTTGTTCATGAGGAGTTTAATCTGTGCTTTTCCTTAGTAATTTGAATTCAATCCATTCCCAGTTATGATCTCATGTAAATTATGGTATGTTATGCTTTGAATTTCAAGTCCTTATGCATATTTAAATTAATTTCATGTTAACTTATCCAATTCATGCATTAATTCAAGTGTTTATATGTTTTTTCCAAGTTTAACTCATTCCCATGTTCCAATTTATGAAATTCACCAGCTTAATAAAATGTCTTATGTTTAGGGTCTTTAATCTATGATTATTATACCACTATTTTAAGCATTGTGTAAGTATTTTGTGATAATTTACTGTTGGAGGGTTATGAACAACCTATACCTATCTTCTTATACATGTCTTTGTTTCCAAATTACAAATCAGACCAGTCATATTTTTATTACTATATTCAGACTACCATGTTCATGATGAGCACTTATCAATATAGTACCATGTTATGTTAGACCATTAATAACACTAAAGTTATTCAGTTTGGGGTAGGATTTAGCAACGAGCAAACCTACGGATAGGAAATTATTTTCCTATTAGGAATGGGTCCTTCTAGCATTCCTTAAGTTCCAGAACTACGTAGCCAACATAGGATTATGATATGCCACCCGTCAGTTTAGGAATAACACTCTCATAGGGGTCATCTGCCATTTTAGGACTTACTCCCTAGTCCTTCAAGATATCAGATTAGTGGATCGACACCACCATGTGTTAATACACATGACAAGGTACTAACACCCTTAGAACTGGGGTTATAGGTTTGACCTTGATTAGCTCAAATTAGGGCATATCAGTTACATAATAGCTCTTATAGTTTCAGTCAGTATTAAGTTTATCTCTGCTCAGGTTTTCTTGACCAAGAAATCAGATTTTAGTAATTATTCAGTCAATTTTATAGATTATTCATAGTATTTGGATCATCTCAGTACATGCTTTTCTTGGTATTGAATTCTCAGTTTTACATGTTTATGTTTGCATGCTCAGTATCCATACATGATCCTCAGTTTGGTTTTACAGCATGTTCAGCTTTACATGAGATTTTACATACAATATTCATGTTCTACCACTCCCCAGATTCTGTTCTACCTGTTCTACAAAAGTAAGGATAAAACTATATGTAGTGATTCACTAGCTTATCAGATTAATTTTGTTACTCATGTTTTAAGATAATTTAGCTTTCAGTTGATTTCAGTCTCTTGGTGAGTCTACTTGCACTTAACGTGCATGTTTTAAGATTATGTTTCTACTAAGTTTTATTTATTGAATTCACCCACACTTACTCAGTACATTACAAAGTACTGATCCTTATTTATGTCTATGTGCTATATTTTCTCATAATGTAGGTACCAGTAGTCGCTTATAGATCATAATCAGATAGTTTGCAGCTTCCATCTAGGAGGTGATGAGCTCTCTTATTTATAAGACTCCACTTAGTTGTAGTTCATGTACTATATTGTTATTATTCTTATTTAATGATTATTAATAGTGGAGGCAAGTCCCAGTTATCTACAGTCAGTATAGTAGAGCCTTCATAGAATTCAGTTAGAGTCATTACATGTAGTTCAAGTTTCTTTCCTTAGTTTTATCATGTTGTAAAATTTATTAGTATTTTTTTTCTTCAGAGTTTCTCGTGATCATGTTTCCACCCAGTAAATTTAGTTTTTATGAAATTTAAATCTGTTGCTCAAGTATCATGCTAGTACATGGGTTAGCTTTGGATCACTTGTGATTTTAAGCACCTTGTTACGAATAGGGGGTAGCCCCGGGTCGTGATAATCTAGCTACTTGAAATGTTAATTATAGACTTGAAAATGGTCAAGTCTAGTTACTTGACATGCAAATTACTTATTTGAAAATGGTTATTTGTAGTGAGTTGAAATGTGAAATTGGTGACTTGTCTATGGTAAAGTGTACTTACTTCAAATGTGTACTAATGACATGAAAATAGTTAAGAGTAGTGACTTGAAAACATTTACTAATGACTTGAAATTGGTTAAGGTGGTGAATTGAAAATGTTAACTAATTACATGAAAATGGTTAAGTGTAGTTACTTGAAATGTGTACTAATAACTTTTAATTTATTAAGTCTTGCTACTTGAAATGTTAACTAGTGACTTCAAATAGTTTATAGTAGCTTGTAATGTGAATTAGTTACTTGAAAATTGTTAAGGGCATTTACTAGAAAATGGTTAAGTGTAGTTTCTTAAAATGTGGACAAATGACTTGAAAATGGTTAAGTGTAATGACTTTAAATGTGAATTTGTGACTTTAAAATGGTTAAGACTTGAAAAAGGTTAAGTGTAGTGAATTGAAATGGGAATTAATGACTTGAAAATGGATAAGTGTAGTTACTTGAAAATGGTTAAGTATAGTGACTTGTAATGTGAATTAGTGACTTGGAAATGGCTAAGTGTAGTTACTTGAAATGTGTACTAATGACTTGAAAATGGTTGTGTATTACTTTGAATGTGAATTAGTTACTTGTAAATTGTTAGGGGTAGTGAACTGAAATGTGAATTAGATGAATTGAAAATTATTAAGACTAGTTACTTGACATATTGATTAGTTTCATGAATTAAGTCTAGTTATTTGAAATGTGAATTAGCGACCTGAAAATGGTTAAGTGTTGTGACTTGAAATGTGAATTTGTGACTTGAAAATTGTTAAATGAGGCTACTTGAAATATGAACTACTGACTTGATAATAGTTAACTATAGTGACTTTAAATAAGAATTGATGACTTGAAAATGGTTTAGTTTAATGACTTAAAATGTGAATCTGTGACTTAAAAATGGTTTAGTATATTTACTTGAAATGTGTACTAATGACTTGAAAATTGTTAAGATAGTGACATGAAAATGTAAACTAATGACTAGAAAATGGTTAAGTGTAGTTACTTGAAATATGTGTAATGACTTTAAAATAGTTGAGGTTATCACTTTAAATGTGAGTTGTTGACTTGATTTAATTAAGATTATGATTTCTTGAGTTGATTAAATATGATTATAGATTCATATATTAATGAAATAAGTATAATAAAGTGTGTATGATGGAGTAATATGCGAAAAGTGTCAATAGATTTATTGGACAGGCCAAGACACTTGATGATTGGTCAATTTTTCGATTGTTATGTTGTCATTGTGTGAAATGTGAATGTACAAGCATTCTAATTATGAGGTTATGAGGAATAATTATAAAAAAAAGGGTATCATGATGACTATTTAAAATTTAATACTAGTCAATTGGATATTGGGCAAAAAAACTTTGTTGTTGCTGAAAGTAGCAAGTTTGCTAGGCATAATAACTACAAAGATACTAGGATAAAGGAACTGGTGCATGATGCTTTTTGGATGTAACATGGGGTTGAATTCAGGAAAAAGTAGAAGGTGTTCCCGATGTAGAAGTATGTCATTTTTCTGAAGAACTGTTTGCTGCTAGTCTTCCTATGTTTAATTGGAGTTTGCACTCTCAATAATCTATTGTTTTTAGAGTATTAAGTATAAAATTTAATTGAAATTTTGTTGAAGGAGAAATGTACTGTATGATAGACCTTATTAGAGAATTAGTTAACCCAGTTAACCCTTCTTACCCTAATTAGGATCCACGATTTCTAATACACTTAGTAGATTATTTACCTTATTACTCTATTCATTAATACTTAGAACCTATTCCAAACCACTCCATAACTCTCTCAAGAGCTTTAGGGGCAAGAAGGATGCAGTTTCATCTTGAGGATTAATTTGGGGATTGTATTGGTGATTTCTTTCCATCAATTCTTTAGTATAAGGCATGATTCTCTTCCCTCATTGTAATTTCAACTAAATTCATGGTTTATATGATTGATTTCATGGTTTTACTATTTCATGATTTGGTTTTAACTATTATTTGGGGGTTTTGACATTAAATGTTTGGTTATGGTTTCTTATGGTTTTAATTATGCTTTTATATGCATTAATGGTGGATTTGTACAATTTGATCGTATGGTAATGGTTTAGTGATCTTTGGAATTGGTTTTGGTTATATTATGCCCCCAATATGTTTGATAAAATATTTATAAAGATATGTTCACTGCATTGACTTCTTTTAATAGAACTATTGTATGTTTTAAACTTGGTAAAGAAATCATACATGGTTTAAATGGTTTGCAAAGGCTAAAGTCTAAATGGTTATGCTTGTGGGAAACATAGAAGTCTCCCAAGTGGTGTAATATGGTAAATGAAAGGGCACTTGAAAGTCCCCTTAACCTAAATGGTTTCGCTATGGATATTACTTTCCGATAAGGGGTGGTATGATGATACCATTAATATTTTCCTTGGTTAATAAAATAGTAAATATATTGGTTGGTTGTTTAGAAATGGTTTAAATTGGGCATTAATGGCGGGATGTGTAGAAAAGACATGGAAAGTCGTGGTATCGGGGGGGACCAAAACTAGAAATACATATTGCCAATATAAGGATTGGTCTTAGTGGACTATATGGATGATGTCACACTATTCGGGGATGTACTAGTCATCCCATGGAATACTTCCCTGGTCGTGCTGCTATACACATTGGGGCCCTTTTAGCAGGGGAGCTGAACCCATATGGCTCTTGGGTTATTTAGGACGGCCAAGCTACATAGCCCAGGTAATGGTTTTAAATGCATGCTGTACCCGAATCCCTTTTCCTAGAACTTATATATGTATGGTTGTATGCTTAATGGATTTTTTTACTTGGCTTTATAAATTGCATTATGTTATCCTTATCTTGAGATTCATGCTAGTGGTCACTCACTAACCTATCTACTGGTGGTTGTATACCCACATTATACAGGAATCGACTGTTCAACTCCTCCTACATAGTGATTGACTTGAGTATAATATTTGGACAGAAGTGGTGAGCTTCCCTTCTTTCGAAAGACATTATTTTATGTTATATATATTGTTAAACGTTTGACTTTATTTTAGATAATTGTTTTGGCCATGGTTGGGGGCATGTCCCAACCAGATTTATTTACTCTTTTGAATTGAGGCTTTGTGGCACTTCTGAGGTTTGGAATGGGCAGGATCAGTATAGGTGTTTGCCTTGGTATAGGTATTAGAGTTGGGGTTTACACCCTTGGACGATATAGTTGGTTGTTCCATCGTATTACATTTTAGGATTACTTATATTATGTTCTAGTGGACTCTTTGGTTATGGGTTGGTTTATGTCCTATGGTTTGGTTGGTATGGTTGGGTAGTCAATTTGGTATGGGTAGACTCGGTTGGGTCAGTTATGGCTGTGACCCTATGCTAGAGTCCTCATGATAGAATTTATGCTATCTAGTTATATGCTGAAATTCAGCTCATCTATGGCTAGATATAGGTGATTGGGTTGGGTAACAGGGGGTGGTCCCAGATCCTAGATAGACTTGGGATGCCATTACGACAAGGACCGGGGGGTCGGGTTGTGTCATGTCTGTATCAGAGCGTAGTGTCATGGTCACTTGGAAAGTCCACAAATTTGTGTCGAGTAAAGTCTCTTTTAGTGGTGTGAAGTGCGCCATACTAATAAGAGAGAGGCTACAAGACATTTAGGAATGATTTAATTTCTTGGTATTCTGTCTTCATGCTTGATTTCTAAATCTTGAAATCTCCTCTAATCCTTGTTTTCTTGTTTTTTAGATCATGCCTCTTAGATATGAAACACAAGGAAATCCTTTCATCCCATCATGGGATAATGCTGAAGGGTTACGCCTATGTATGGAGTATATTTTTGATCTCATGGTCCTCTCTCTGATGGTGCTGGACTTCCTCTTATTCTAGCAAGTTCTCCTCATGTCCCTCAGGGCAATGTAAAGAATGCAAAATTTCATCAATCTATTCATATTATTGCCAAACTGGTTGCTTCTCAGGTTGAGTGAGGTGCAACTGGTGCTATTTCTTTTGAGGCCATAAGGGTTAGTCAATTTATGAATATTGGTCCTCCTACTTTTACTAGAGTGGAGATAGAGGAGGATCCACAAGGCTTCTTAGATAAGATAGAAAAGATCTTTTGGGTGATTTAAGATACTAACGTAAAGGGGGTTAACCTTGTATTTTAACAACTCAAAGATATTACTTATTAGTTATGTGAGGAGTATGACAGGGATAGAGGTGATATGGAAGAGGAAGGGTTATGGGAGGCCTTTTTTAATGCCTTTTTGGATCAATGTTTTCCTTAAGAGTTGAGGAAATCTATGATGGAGGAGTTTTTGAAACTCAAATAGGGAAGGATATTAGTAAAGGAATATGCTTTGAAGTTCCATCAGTTATTATGGTATGCTCCTGACTTGGTGGATGATATAAGGTCAAGAATAAGGAAGTTCACTTCTAGGTTGAATAGATATTTGATTCTGGAGAGCACAACTACCTTATTGATTAAAGATATGGACATCTTGAGGTTGACCGTTCATATGTAGTAGGTTGAGGCTGGGAAGAGGAGGCAGATAGAGTTTGGCGATAGGCAGGAAAAGAGGAGCAGGATTTCTAATTTGGGAGGTGCTCAGTGTCAATATGGTAGAAATAGTGGAAAGTGGAAGAAAAAGAAGTGGGGATGTTCTGGCTCCTTTTCTGCTAGTTCTCTGTACCAGTTGGTTTCAATTCAGAAGTTATTTTAGATCCTTTTTCTATTTCTACCCTGATAGGTGACTCAGTTATTTCTAAGAGATTCTATAGGGGGTTTGTGGTATGTGTTGGTGGCAAGCAAACCTTAGTGGATCTGTTTGAGTTGGATATGGTAGATTTTGATATCATTCTAGGTATAGACTTGTTACACTATTTTTATATGTCCTTGGATTGTTGGACTCGTAGGGTTATCTTTAAGTTCCCTAGTGAACCAGTTATAGAATGGTAGGGTGATTCTTTAACTCCTAGGGGGGAGGTTTATTTTTTATCTTAGAGCTCGAAGGTTAATCTCCAAAGGGTGAATTATCACTTGGTCCATCTTAAATATTCTAACTCAAAAGGTCCTTCTTTGTCTTCAGTCCCTGTGGTTAATGAGTTTCCAGAGTTCTTTCCAAATAATCTTCCTGGAGATTCTCCGGATAAGGATATAGAGTTTGGTATTGATTTTCTTTCGGACGCTCATCTAATTTTTATTCATCCATATAGAAGGGCTTCGACTGAGTTGAGGGAACTCAAGAAGCAACTTAAGAATCTTCTGGACAATTTATTTATTAGTCCTCGTGTATCTCCTTGGGGTGCACCTTTGTTGTTTGTGCACAAGAAGGATGGTTCCCTTCAGAACAAGTATCCTCTTCCTCGGATAGATGACTTGTTTGGCCAGTTGCAAGGTGACATGTTCTTCTCTAATATAGATCTTTGGATTGGGTACCATCAGCTTAAGATTAGGGAGGTGGATACCCCTAAGATGGTTTTTCGTACTTGGTATGTGCATTTTGAGTTGTTGGAGATGTCATTAGGGTTGACGAATGCTCCGGTAACATTTATGGACTTGATGAATAGGGTGTTCAGGCAGTATTTGGATATTAATCATTATGTTTATTGATGACATTTTGGTTTATTCTAAGAGTGAGGTGGATCATGCTAAACACCTCTGTGTGGTTTTGTAGAAATCAATGGAACAATAGTTGTATGCTAAGTTCTCTAAGTGTAAGTTTTGGTTAAACGCTATGACTTTCTTGGGGAATATTATTTCTAGTGAAGGGATAATGGTTGATCCTTAAAAATTTGATGTGGTGAAGAGGTGGCCTAAGCCCACGAGTACATTTGATATCCAGAGCTTCTTGGGTTTATCCTTGTATTATGGGCTATTTGTGGAAAGCTTTTCTTTGATAGCTTATCTTTTGACTATGTTGTCTCAGAAAAAGGTTAAGTTTTCTTAGATGGATGCTTGTGAAGGGATTTTTGAGAAGTTGAAGGATAAGTTGACTTCGGCTCCAGTCCTTACTTTGTCGGAGGGCAATAATAGGTTCATGTTTTATTGTGATGTATCTAGAGTAGGTCTTGGTTGTGTGTTGATGTATCATTGGAAGGTGATTGCATATACTTCAAGGAAGTTTAAGGTTCATAAGAGGAATTATCCTACTTATGATTTGGAGTTGTTGGTGATTGTGTTTTCTTGGAAAATATGACGGTATTATTTGTATTGTATTTACGTGGATACCTTTTCTAATCATCAATGTATTCAGTACGTGTTCACCAAGAAAGAGCTTAATCTCAGGTAGAGGAGATAGCTTGAGTTTCTGAAGGATTATGATATGAGTCTTCACTGCCACCCAGGTGAGGCTAACATTGTTGTTAATGCTCTTAAAAGGTTGTCTATAGGAAGTTTAGTTCATGTGGAGGAAGGAAAATTGGAATTGATGAAGGAAAATCATCGCTTGGCTAATCTTGGAGTTCGTCTCTTTGACTACAAGGATGGTAGTGTGACGGTACAAGAAGTGGTTCGATCGTCTCTTGGTGTGGAGATTAAGGAGAAGTGTTAGATACTATCTTGATAGAAATCAAAAGTGATGTTGTTGTTCAATAGGTAGTTACGTTTGAGATCAATGGTAATAGTACTTTACGGTACCAAGGAAGGTTGTGTGTTCCTAATGTCGATGGGTTGCGACAAAGGGTTTTGGTTGAGGAACATGATTTGCAATATGTTTTTCATCCCAGTTCGACTAGGATGTATCATATTCTCAAGGAGATATATTGGTGGAATAGTATGAATAGAGATACAAAGATTTTGTGGCCAAGTGTATGGTGTGTCAACAAGTTAAGGTTGAGCACATGAGGCCAAGAGGGTTGTATCAACAAATTAATTTGCCTTTATGGAAATGGAAAGTTATCAATATGGACTTATTCACCCATCTTCCCCAGTCTTAAAATCAGTATGGTTCTATATGGGTCATCGCGGATAGGATGACTAAGTCTCCCCACTTCTTGCCAGTGCGAACTACCTTTTCAGTGGAAGATTATGCAAAGTTGTATCTTTGGGAGATTGTGAATCTGCATTAGGTGCTTGTTTTTGTTATTTATGATCATGGTACATGGTTTACATCTCACTTCTGGAAGTATTTCCAGAAAGAGTTGGGATCTAAGGTTAGTCTGAGTACTATTTTTCTTCCACAGTCGGATGAGAAAGCAGAGAGAACTATTTAGACATTGGATGATATTCTTCAGGCTTGTGTGATTGACTATGGTGGAAATTGGGTTGAGCATCTAGCTTTGGCGGAGTTTACTTACAACAATAGCTATCATTCGAGTATTAGTATGGCTCATGTCGAGGTTTCGATGGTAGGAAGTGTAGATCTTCTATTAGTTGGTTTGAGCTTGGGGAGGCGATATGTTTGGCATAGATTTGGTTTATAAAGCGATAGAGAAGGTCAAGGTGATTCGGGATAGGCTTAAAGATGCCCAAAGTCACCAAAAGTCCTATCCGGATGTTAGGCGTAGAGACTTGGAGTTTGAGATCGGGGTTAGGGTATTTCTCAAGGTGTCTCCCATGAAGGGAGTGGTGCGGTTTGGCTAAAAGGAGAATCTAAGTCCTCGGTATGTTGGTCCTTATTTGATTTTGTAAGGAATTGGTAATGTTGCTTACGAGTTGGAGTTGCCATCTAGCTTCAGTTTGGTTCATCCGATCTTTCATGTTTCTTGTTGAGGAAGTGCATTGGTTATTCTGCTATGGTTGTTTCTTTGAAAGGATTGGGTATTTCAGATTCTCTGTCTTCTAAAGAGGTCCCTATTGAGATATAAGATAGGCAACTTCATTTGTTGCGTACCAAGGATGTGGCTTTGGTTAAGGTTCTATGGAGGAACTAATGAGTGGTGAATTTACTACTCATTTTCACTCATTCATAATCATGATTAATTTATCTAATATCCACATTTTGCAGGAACATAGTTGATGAAATGAAAAGGTGTAGATTGGAGCTAAGAAGGGGTCGAATGGAAACAAAGGAGTGCAGCTGGAGACTTGGAGCAAACACAACCTCATTTACCGTGGTCGTGGTCTGAGGACTGCTATCACCTCAAATCAAGAAGGTCACTTAGCCGCGACAGCTAAATGATCACGGCCTAGCGAGATTAATGAGCAAGGGTATTTCAGTTAAAAGGGACAGCTGTTTCAAATTCCTATAAAAGACCAAAAATTCTTCTCCCCATGGACATTATGCAATAGAGTGGATTGAAAAACTTGACATTATTGAACAATAGAATTTTGGAAGAATCTATTTCCATATTTATTGTACGTGTTATTCCAAGGAGAAGTTGGTGAAATTGATGTGTGGAAGTGAAGATTATCTTTACCTTCTATTATTATGGATACCATGGATGAATTATTTTGTATAATTCTTCTTCTTTATCTCATGAGTTGCTAATTTCTCTAATCCTGGGATTATGTTGAACTAAGATGTAATTGTGTGTGGGTTTTATGTATTTGTATGATTTTTAGTTTTTAAGTATGGATTTCACCACTGCTTGAGTTTAATAGTTGGAATTTGTGTGTGAAAACCCTAAATCTACAAATTGGTTTGATGGGTGAAAACCCCAATCGCTAAAAACCGTTCATCATCCATGAAAGAGGAATGACGATGAATATATGGGAACCCGTAGCATTCTTGAAATAGGGTTATAGGGAACAAGGAAATGTTGGACGACTAAGCATGTGGTTTACTACCTTCTAAAATCTTATATATAAGTGTAAATGGAGTGTAAGACATATCATAGGCATTTTCCTAAAAATAGGGATATTTAATTAAGGTTTTGGGTTTTTATAAAAGACACACTTGTTAGGTGATCGAAAGATCCAATGGTAGATATCTTTGTGGTTTAGTTGAAAGACTAACCACAAAGACCTTTGATAACTCCCAAATAACAACTCTCGTTAGAAAGTGTAAGCCGTCGCTGTCAAATATAGAACCCAACTGGGTTGGGTGTCGAATCCCACAGGGAATACTTGGTCACTAAGTGTTGCAATTGTTAGTAGACTGTTGGCCGAAAATTCCACGGAAAAGGGGGGTTTTGATTTAGGCGTGAATTAATAATATCAAAGTAACGAATGAATGATTTGTTTAGTAAAGGTTAATCACAGAGAATAATAAGTTAGGGTTATGCCCACCTTGTAGTTTCTACTTGTCTATTAACTATGAGTAACGTGGAATTTAGACATGCATGCACTTATAGAGAATCGTATTCTAATTCTAAATCCAAGAGTTTCCCAACCATCAAGGATTTATTTCACTTTAGCTCTCCCGAGCCTAAAGTGTATAACGAATGGTACAAATTCTCCAAGAAGTTAATCCGGTTAAGGCATTAACGTGTAAATAGAGGTTAGAAGCCCTATTTCCTTGTCAAACTCTCTTTTCCAAACATGTAACTTTTCTCCCGAACAAGCTAATGCTATAATGGCATGTTCTCTATGTTTGCAACCATGAGAATCTAATTAAAACGATGAGAGTAATGATATAAGTAGCATACACATCAAGAATTCACAAACTCATAGAAATAGATAGTACCTTACAAGGTTTCCATAACCCTCACAGAGAAGTTTAGCTACTCATGAGTACAACGGAAATCACCATAGACATAATCATCATACCACAACTTAGAATAATCTTAGCGATGGGAATGATTCTTGGCGTCAAAAGGGGAAGAACGTTGTTCTCCTCTCCGATGCTCTAGCCTTGGCGTTTTTCTCTATCTAAACTTACAAAATCTGTAAACTGAATAATGAATAATAATTGAATGAATGAATCAAAGAATTATGAAAAATTCAGCAAATAGGGTTTTTATAACATCCTTGTCCTACTAAGTTACTGCTGCATCCCTAAGTATTTAGAAATACTGATTTTGCCCGGGACAAGTTCCCCATGCATCACATTCAGTCCACAAGCTTCCAAAAGCTGTCTTCCCTCTTATGTGAAGTTTCCCTTTGCTTCCCAAAGGTCCACAAAGTGCTGAAATCTTCATCATTAATACCTGAAAAACATGCTAATCACATAGGTTAGCTCACTTAAAGGAAAATGGACTAAAAATGCAGGAATTATATATTTTATCCTCCAAACTTTGCTAAAATATGGGTAAATTATGGTTCTTAGGGGTATAAATACGTCCAACATCACCACCCCACACTTAAAGCTTTGTTCGTCCTCGAACAAAATATTACGTCCATGCAAACACAAAATGTTCAACAAGACATGAACGACAATTATTAACAGAGAGTAGGTTTCTTGATCACTACTAGAAACAATTCAACCTCCAACATAGACTCGTGAGGATGGTTAATTCGTATCCACAAGTTAAGCCATAAAGAATCATATAACACTACCCAAAAATCATCAACCATGTGTGTCTCACACAAGTTATTACCCATGATCACTCACAGTTTTGCAATTTTCGAAACATGGGTATAAGGCTCTCCTTGCTCTCACTTCTCACAAAGAATTCTTATGTTGCAACTGATGACCATAGGCTTGCCCTTAGTGTAATGCTTTACTAATATCGGAATGCTAAGCTTAGGATCAAATAGGTCTTTACAGGTTGTAATGTAGGCTAAGGGACAGGTAGGACTATTTTGGCCAGAAATAATGACTATGTTCCCTAAGCTCTTTAATACACTACGTTATGTCATTAACACTCTCTTTTAAACAACCCCTCTACTTTCCTTTCATCTACCACCCATTCTCACATATTTTGTTATTAAATTATAAACACAACTATCTTTTTATTTTTCTATTTCTTTTCTTTTTTTTCTTTTCTCTTTTTTTTTTATAAAACACCTCTATGATAGCCACTCCTTTTCACAACAATTTCAAGTACCAATACACTCTGAGGCATCACTCTCACCCAATTTTCTCTTATTTTGTCACATGACTCTACAATTTAAAGCGCTTAGGAATTTGGATCAAATTATGGTCTTGAAAAAAAAATGGATTAGGCTACATATGAGGCTGTCAAAGAAAATAGCTAAAGGCTCAAAGGGGGTTAACTAGGATAATGTACAAAGGTAGGTAAAAAGAAGGTAAACAATTATAGGCTGCCAACAAAATGCCTAAATCATCTCCTAAACTCACACTCTTTATTTCGCTTTACACACACACCAGGCAAGTTCTAGCATCAGTCACAACACAGAATATACTATATCCTCTCACACACAAGGCAAATGGTCAACTTTATTGGGAGCAGTATAGACTCTTGACCCAACAGATGAATGAATTAAACCACACAATTATCACACAGTGAGTCACACGTAGAGCCTAAATGTCTCAATAGTAATAATTTAGCACAAACTCTTGTTATACTACCATGCCATCTATCAGAACAATTTCATGCAAAATCTAAAAAAAAATTCGAAAAATTTAACTAACTAATTACGACTAATTAGAAAAAACAAGAATAAATGTAGGCAAAGAAGTACCATACAACATACAAATACCAGCACCCCACATTTAGACTGGACACACAGCCCTCAGTGGAAAATAAATAAGGAGAACCTGATTAGTCGGACTCTTTCTCTATGTTTGGGGTCATACCCCCTGCGTCTGAATCATCATCAGAGTCTTCATCATCAGAGTTGTCCTCCACGTCTGAGTCTGGCAGTCGGTGATTGTCGTCAGTCGGTACGTCATCATTGAGAGGTTCCTCAAAATGTACCCCTACTCAACACATAGCCCGCGCATGCTCACTCATCGGATAGTCATAATCCAACTGTTGAAGCTCTGCATCAGTAGAAACCCGACCTCCACTCATCATGGTAAACCGAGTCATGGCATATAAATGGCGAAAGAAGCTTTCATCCCGAGCATGTCTTTCTGCAGTGGTAAGGTTGATGCCATGACCAGTTTCAGGCTCTTTAACTTTCGTAAGATCAACCTTCTTCGGGTTGTGTGGAATCTTATGATCTGCAGGTTCCTTTTCAATGTGATCCTTCCTTAAGATCGTAGTCAACAAATTGCCAAAGCTTAAATGAGACCTTTTGTGCAGCCTAGCCTTACGCATTGACGATCGTATAACCGCACCTATGTTGATGGGAATATTAGTCATCAGAGCGTACACCAAACATAATTTATCACGTGTGATCTTTGTGTACTATGTACCAGGAATTAGGCAAGATTTGACTATCCTCAACCATATACGAGCTTCTCTGTTCAAGGAAGCAAACGGGAAGGTATTGTGCTGACCGTTATCCTTGTGACGACTCCACCGGGCCATGGACCTTGTTCCGCACAGTGTGTGTCTGGTTGTCCTGTAGGGAGGTCTGTGATAAAGCTCCTTGAGCGGTGATGGATCCACATATGGAAGACCCAGAAAAGAGTTGAAAAACTCCGCATTCAGTTGCAAGACTTGGCCCCGAATCTTCACTTCACTTCCGGTAGTCTTTGGGGACCAATTGGCATAGAACTCTCGCGTTAGATCAAGATTTCATTCCCCCATATCTCGGAAAATGAAATCAAGATTTAGTGCCATGATTTTTGCCAAAATGTGGGGCACTCTCTTTGCTAGATTCTCCTTCTACATCAAATCCACGTGAATATATTTTTTTCACTTTGTTGTTCTTGTACCACTCCTTTCCTTCCTCCTCTAGGACCCATTTTATCCTGAAAGTGCGTTGAGGTATTTGTAGAGAGGAGGACTCAGCTTGATCTTTTCTTCCCCTTTTCTGACCTTTTTGCGAGGTGGACACTTTTTCTTTTCCTTGTCGTCCTTTTGGGGCCATTCTACCTGAGATTAAAATAAAGTCATGTTAGCTTCTTCTCGGAAGATTAAATCGATAAACAAACAGTAATGGAACCACCCCACACTTAATTTGTTAGCACAGACTACTTAAGTGAGTGATGTCGATTACTCAGACTTCATCGACATACATTTAGGCGATATGTTCCAACAACATGTTTAGTACAGTCATAATTTCATGTAATCATTGAATATCCTTTCCAACTTTGTTTCATGTAATCTTAACTATACTTTCATGTTTGGATTAATGCACTTCTTGAATAAGACTACCACATAGAGATCGTATCAAGTTATTGCAAAGAAATAATCACATCATATGCTCGTGGTCAATCTTGATCGTTATCTTGATGAACAAGTCATTCAAACATTCAAGCTTTCAACTTTCACGATTACGCATTAACTTCACAATTTCAACTCCATAAAAATATGATAGTGTATAACAATCAAGTACAAGTCGGAACAAAGTCAAGAACACCCACACGTATTCTTTTACTCAATCAAGATGTATCATAACAAACCAATCATATTCTTATCACCAAACACCACTTCAAAATCTAAAATACCATTATAAACGTAGTATTGCAACAACTATGGAATATAAAAGAATAACTTATTTTGTGATGGTTCGGGAAGATGATCTTGCAAGATTAGATGAGCAAAAAGAAAAATTTTGAGAGATTTGGGAAGCTTAGGCGGTGCCTAGGTTGAGTAAACAAGTGCATTTTGTTCTAAGGTTGAAGATCTATTTATAGACTAAGCCATGGGTCGGGTTTGATCCATGTAAAATCGGGTTAGGAGATAAAAATGCATAAGTAGGCGGCGCATAATGCTTTGCCTATGCTTAGCATAGGCGGCGCCTTTGCCAATGCCTTGTTGAAACAGTTAGCATAGGCAATGGCATAGGCGACGCCTATGGTATTGCCTAGATTTACATAGGCAGCGCCTATGGTATTGCCTAGATTTGCATAGGCAATGCCTTGTCCATTGCCTATGTGAGGCAATGAGCATAGGCAATGGTATAGGCCCTGCCTTGTCCATTGCCTAGATTAGCATAGGCCTTGCCTTGTCCATTTCCTAGATTAGCATAGTCCTTGCCTTGTCCATTGCCTATATTAGCATAAGCAATGCCTAACCAATAGCATTTGCTCCATTATTCCTAGCTTACCACCCTTAGGATGGCTCACTTTCAAATCAAAATTTTAGGACCAATCTCCTCCTTTATAAATCTTTCACCTACACTTAATCAAAAACAACAAGAAAATGATTAGACGGATGGGTTGCCTCCCACCAAGCGCCTTAGTTTTGGTCGTGACTCGACTCTGCTTTTTGGATTTTTATTTAACAAAAACAAACTCCTAGTAAAACAAAACTATTAAAAACCATGGGTTGCCTCCCATGTAGCGCTTGATTTATTGTCGCGGCACGACATAGTTATCTCGATTACTTTAGACTTCATCAAGATAGACGGTGGCTATACATTTTATCAAGTCAAGTGGACCGATATATGGCTTCACTCGTTGTCCATTCACCTTAAAGACACCACCATCATGGTTTTCTAACTCTACTACTCCAGACGAGTAGACTTGGTTAATTTTAAATGGACCAGACCATCTATACTTCAACTTACCTGGAAATAGCTTCAGTCTGGAGTTGAAAAGAAGTACCAAATCACCCTTCTGTAAGTTTCGTTGGATAATTCTCTGATCATGGTACTTTTTCATCCGTTCCTTGTAGAGTTCTGCTCTTTCATACGCGTGTAGATGGAATTCATCCATCTCATTCAGCTGTTCCAATCTTAGATTAATAGCATCATCCCAATTCAGGTTAAGCTGCTTCAACGCCCACAACGTTTTATGTTCAATCTTGATTGGCAAGCGACAAGCCTTCCCATAAACTAGTTGGTAAGGTGACATACCAATTGGTGTCTTGAACGTAATCCTATAAGCCCATAAGGCATCATCCATCTTTCGGGACCAATCCTTCTTACTAGCATTTACAGTCTTAGCAAGGATCAGCTTGATCTCCCGATTAGAAACCTCTACCTGCCCACTAGTTTGCAGGTGGTAAGGTGTAGCTACCTTATGTTGCTTGACCCCATATTTCACCAACACGGCTCTGAACAGCTTGTTCCAAAAGTCTGATCCTCCATCGCTTATGATGGTACGTGGTACCCCAAAACGAGAGAAGATATTTCTCTTTAAGAATGCTACAACACGCTTACCTTCATTATCAGCCAGCGCTACCGCTTCGATCCATTTGGATACATAATCCACAGTAACTAGGATATATTTCATCCCAAACGAATTCACAAATGGGCCCATGAAATCAATACCCCATACATCAAATAGCTCCACTTCAAGAATTTTAGACATGGGCATCTCATGGTGCTTTGAAATCGCACCTTGCCTCTGACACTGATCACATCTTCTCACAAAATCATAGGCATCCTTGAATAATGAAGGCCAATAATAGCCAATTTGCAATACCTTCCTGGCTGTCCGATCACCTGCTTGGTGACCCGCAACTTGGGAAACATGACTTGCTTCCAAGATGCTAGGCACCTCCACATCAGAGATGCATCGCCTAATAACACCATCAGCACATCATCGAAAAAGATACGGTTCATCCCAGAAGTAGTGTTTCACATCATGCATGAATTTTCTCTTTTGATGAAAGGAGAGATTTTCAGGCATCACTTTACTTACCACATAGTTCACAAAGTATGCATACCACGGTAAGTCTTTCACCATAGTGGCTAGGATCTCTTCGTCGGGAAATGCATCATCAATCTCAAGGTCGGGTTGCTCTATGTGCTTACTCTCAAGCCTAGATAGATGATCAGCTACTTGGTTTTCGCAACCTTTTCTATCCTTTACCTCGAAATCAAATTCTTGAAGCAATAACACCCACCGAATTAGACTTGGCTTAGCATCCTTCTATGCCATTAAATATCTCAGAGCCGCATGATCTATATGAACCACCACTTTGGTTCCCAACAAGTAAGCACAGAACTTTTCAAAAGCATAAACAACTGCTAGAAGCTCTTGTTCTGTGACGGTATAGTTCTTTTGGGCTCCATTCAAGGCCTTGCTCGCATAGTATATTAGATAAAATAGCCTTTCTCTTTTCTGACCAAGTACAACACCCAAAGCTACCCCACTTGCATCACATATCACTTCAAATGGTAGAGACTAATCGGGTGCTACAATAATAGGAGCTTCAACTAGCTTCCCTTTGAGGCATTCAAATGCCTTCAAGAAATCTTCACCGAAGTCGAACTTTGCATCCTTCTCCAAAAGTTTGCATAATGGACTAGCAATCTTGGAGAAGTCTTTAATAAACCTCCGATAAAAACCTGCATGACCGAGGAAACTACGCACTCCCTTTACAGAAATTGGAGGTGGTAGTTTCTCGATAACTTCAATCTTGGCTCGATCAACCTCAATTCCTCTTTCAGAGACTTTATGCCCAAGAACAATGCCTTCCTTCACCATAAAATGGCACTTCTCCCAGTTTAGCACCAAGTTGAATTCAACACATCTCTGCAACGCCATACTCAGATTTGCCAAGCATGATTCAAATGACTCACCTACTACTGAAAAATCATCCATGAACACCTCCAAGATGTCTTCAACCATATCAGAAAAAATAGACATCATACAACGCTGAAAAGTGGAAGGTGCGTTACATAACCCAAATGGCATACGTTTGAAAGCAAACGTACCATACGGGCATGTAAAAGTCGTCTTCTCTTGATCTTCAGGAGCAATGCAAATCTGATTATAGACGGAATAACCATCTAAGAAACAAAACCATCCCTTCCCTGCCAATCGATCAAGCATTTGGTCCATGAATGGCATTGGGAAGTGATCCTTTAGCGTCCGCGAATTCAGCTTCCGGTAGTCCATGCACACTCTCCACCCTGTGACAGGTCTGAGTGGAATAAGCTCATTCTTTTCATTTGCGACTACCGTCATGCCCCCTTTCTTGGGCACACATTGTACCGAACTCACCCATTTACTGTCGGAGATTGGATACACCACCCCTGTATCTAACTACTTAATAATTTCTTTCTTCACCACCTCTTGCATAGGTGGATTCAAACGACATTGATGCTCAATTGTGGGCACACAATCTTCTTCGAGCTGAATCTTGTGCATACATATCCCAGGAGGGATACCAATTATATCAGCAATAGTCCAACCGATGGCTCTCTTGTATTTTTTTAGAATAGAGAAGAGAGCCGCTACTTGCTGTTCACCTTAATCAGCTGCAACAATAACCAGAAGTGTATCACCACTTCCCAAAAACGCATACTTCAGGTGGCTGGGCAGCTCTTTCAATTCAAGCACTGGTGGTTCTTCAATGGATGGCTTTGCAGGTGGTGAAGGTCGATTCTTAAGATCAAGGTCCAGCTTCTTAGGAGCATGAGAATATGACCCTATTCCTGTTAGAGCACAAATAGTTTCTTCATTCTCTTCAACATCCTCACGCTTAAAATTCATAAGCACATCAGCCAATGGATCAACAATAAGCTGCTTCTCTACAGATAATTCTTTCTCATCTTTATAATAAACATCAGCTACAGAGAACACATTCATATCTTTGGGCTGCTTCATTGATTTACATACATCAAAACGGACCACTTGGTCATTCATATGAAATAAAAGCTCATTAGCTCTTAAATCAATAAGCACACTTCCTATTGCAAGGAAATGATGCCCCAAGATTATGGGAACTTCAGAATCCACCTCACAATCCAAAATAACAAAGTCTGCAGGAAAAATGAAGGTGGAAACCTTCACCAATACATCATATAAGATACCAACAGGTCATTTTACCGACCTATCTGCCATCACGAGCCGTATATTGGTTGGTGTAGGATCACCCAACCCCAACTTTCTGTAAATAAATAGCGGCATCAAATTGATGGTAGCTCCCAAATCGCACAATGCCTTAGCAAAATCCAAAGATCCAACCGTGCAAGGAATAGTGAAAGCACCAGGATCTGCCTTCTTCTGAACTAACGATCTTGTAGCGATTGCACTGCAATGATGAACATTATTTGCCAGCTCATAGCTTGTTGCCCGCTTCTTTGTCAAAAGGTCCTTCATGAATTTAGCGTACCCAGGCATCTGTTCCAGCGCCTCCACCAAAGGAACATTAATAGTCAGATGCTTCAACATAGTCATGAATTTATTAAACCTGGTGTCATCAGCTTTCTTCTTCAGTCTCTGAGGAAAAGGTGGTGGTGGAAGGGGAATAGTTTTCTCCACCACTTCCTTTTTATCTTGCTTCAGATTATCAATCTTTTCAGGATGGTGACGTCTAAGTGTAATGTCATGATCGTTCTGACTTTTATCTTCTACAGAATCATCACAATCTACTTCAATCACATTCTCTTCTATATTATCAACCACCTGCTTTCCTTTGGATGGATTTTCCAACACCTTACCACTCCTGGTAGTAATAGCCATACATGATCCGTCATTCCTTGGATTTTGCACGGTCTCGCTAGGTAGGGTGCCAGCTTTTCTTTGATTGAGTGTCGCTGATTGTTGACTCAATTGTTGTTACAACTATTTTATTGAAGTGGAATGTGAATCAACTAATTGATTTATTGAGGACAAATCAATTTTTACCTCTGTTACTCCCGTGATGGTTGCCTCCACTCCTTTCAACAGCTTAGCCATCATATTTTCCATGGACATCTTCCCAGAGCCAGATGCCGCGGCCTCACGATTTCCAGGAGAAACATACAAACCACTCCTGTCAGTCTTATTCTTGTATCCATATTTATCATAATAGTTCCGACCTTGGTTTCCTTGGGCATTGCCTCGGAAACCCCCCTGATTATTCAAATAATTTGCTTCCTCCTTAGAATTGAATTCATCTCTTCCCTATGATACAACAGCCTTAACCTTTTCGGTCTTCCCTGATAATAAAAACTTGGTAAGAAGATCCATCTGCGTTTTCATGTGAGCCATATCCTGGTCACGTTTCTCTTCTTTTCGCCTTTGTTCTGCCGTCAAGCCAATAGATACAGTAGATCTTGCTACCTCAGAATCCCTGGTATGCCAAGCTCTACTCTACTTTGTCATACGATGTAGCATATCACTTGCCTCAATAAAAGTAAGGTCCATGAATGACCCACCTGCAGCATTATCAACCACTGTCTTAGTCACCGAATTCAAAGACCTGTATAATATCTCCATCAAGTGGATATTGGTCATCTGATGGTTTGGGCACCGCATAAGCTTCTTCTTGAACCTCTCCCATGTTTCATGGAGAGCTTCAGTTGGAAGCTGTCAAAAATTATTGATCTCATCTCTTAATTGTGCTCTTTTGGATGGCGGAAAGAATCTTTCTAGGAAAGCGTCTTTCAGTTGCCTCCAATTAGTAATAGAATCAGGAGTTAGCCCGTTCAACCATAGAGTTGCGTCTCCAGATAGAGACAACGGAAATAAGCGCAGTCGAATTGTATTCTATCCAACTCCTGGATCGTCAAACGACTTGCATGTTGAGATAAAGTTGATCAGATGCATATTCGGATCATCGCCTGCAAGTCCACCAAATAACCCTTTGAGTTGTAATAGCTGGATCATGGTGCTAGTGATATTGAACTTGGCTCCGGGTGCCAAGGGCGGAGGAATAATAGCCCCTGTGGCACCAGCCCCATCCAGATCGTCATCATCATCATCAAAAGGATCCTGCATAGCTCGGCGTTCAGGTCTCATTCTAGCTTGACGATCTCTCCTGTTCACAGGTGCTACCACCTCATCTGCACACTGTGGATTAAGTAACTCATCATCACCCAGGTCCTCATCATCAGGATTTGTTGCCCGACCTGGGTTATCAATATTCTGTTGATGCACTTGAGCAGCTGTCAACGCAGCTAACCTAGCCTGCTCCTGTTGAGCAGCCCTTCTTTCAAAGTCACGTTGTGCATCCATTCTGCCAATAAGTTGTGGTTCAGGATTTATGGGTAATAATGGCTGACCAGATCTTCGTGTATTTGGTATGCACTCTACCAAACCTGAACAAAACATAAACAACAAACAAAAAGTAAAATTCAAGAATCTTTGATCAAAGGGTCTAGTAACTATCACAAACTTAGTTGACAACTGTATTCCCCGGCAACGGCGCCAAAATTTGATAACGCCCAAATTACAACTCTCGTTAGAAAGTGTAAGCGGTCGCTGTCAAATATAGAACCCAACTGGGTTGGGTGTCGAATCCCACAGGGAATACTTGGTCACTAAGTGTTGCAATTGTTAGTAGACTGTTGGTAAAAAATTCCACGAAAAAGGGGGGTTTTGATTTAGGCGTGAATTAATAATATCAAAGTAACGAATGAATGATTTATTTAGTAAAGGTTAATCACAGAGAATAATAAGTTAGGGTTATGTCCACCTTGTAGTTTCTACTTGTCTATTAACTATGAGTAACACAGAATTTAGACATGCATGCACTTATAGAGAATCGTATTCTAATTCTAAATCCAAGAGTTTCCCAACCATCAAGGATTTATTTCACTTTAGCTCTCCCGAGCCTAAAGTGTATAACGAATGGTACAAATTCTCCAAGAAGTTAATCCGGTTAAGGCATTAACTTGTAAATAGAGGTTAGAAGCCCTATTTCCTTGTCACACTGTCTTTTCCAAACATGTAACTTTTCTCCCGAACAAGCTAATGTTATAATGGCATGTTCTCTATGTTTGCAACTATGAGAATCTAATTAAAACGAAGAGAGTAATGATATAAGTAGCATACACATCAAGAATTCACAAACTCATAGCAATAGATAGTACCTTACAAGGTTTCCATAACCCTAACGGAGAAGTTTAGCTACTCATGAGTACAACGGAAATCACCATAGACATAATCATCATACCACAAGTTAGAATAATCTTAGCGATGGGAATGATTCTTGGCGTCAAAAGGGGAAGAACGTCGTTCTCCTCTCCGATGCTCTAGCCTTAGCGTTTTTCTCTGTCTAAACTTACAGAATCTGTAAACTGAATAATGACTAATGATCGAATGAATGAATCAAAGAATGCTGAAAAATTCAGCAAATAGGGTTTTTATAACATCCTTGTCCTACTAAGTTACTGCTGCATCCCTAAGTATTTAGAAATACTGATTTTGCCCGGGACAAGTTCTCCATGCATCACATTCAGTCCACAATCTTCCAAAAGCTGCCTTCCCTCTTATGTGAAGTTTCTCTTTGCTGCCCAAAGGTCCACAAAGTGCTGAAATCTTCATCATTAATACCTGAAAAACATGTTTATCACATAGGTTAGCTCACTTAAAGGAAAATGGACTAAAAGTGCAGGAATTATATATTTTATCCTCCAAACTTAGCTAAAATATGGGTAAATTATGGTTCTTAGGGGTATAAATACGCCCAACATCAACCTTCGACCTAGCCTACCTATCACTTAACAACTAAGATTCATGTTAAAAAATCATTAACCCACATGATCATTACTTTTAGGTAGGTATAATCTAAAGATTGCCTCGAACATTGATTTTAAATAAAAAAAAGGGCTCTACTAGTGTGCTATTTAACTAAAAATTCTTACAAACAACTTCAAAACAAACCCCTTATTTTAATTTAAATGTCATTTATGTTTGCATTCTTTGTATTCTTTTAGTAATTAGAGAACCCATAGGATTTGATATTTGCATTTCAAACCCTGTGGATTCGACCATAATATGAATTGGGATATTGACAACGACCGATTTACCCCTTAAACATGGGAGTAAGTTGAGCGTTATGAAAATGGCATTGTTGTTGTGGAGTGGAATATAGGTTTCACTTGTACGGTGTGATTTTCACTTAGGTGTATCCTAGGAGGTGTCATATACCTTCTTTGTTGTTTTTGATTTTTTCTTAGGTAATCATTATTCCTTCTATATAATCATGAGTCAGGATGGCTCTGAGTGCCTTGGCACCAAAGGTCGTAAGAGTGCTATTCGTATTTCTCCCACCGAAGAGCATGGAGGTTTTTATTATCATAAGTGTAATGCTTTAATTAATCCATTTAAAGGAACTTTTTGGTGGTCAAGCACATTAGAACCTAAATGCACAGTTGAAGGGCTTTGTGGAAGTGTGTACTACTTTCAATATTGCTCACATATTGTAAGAGTCCATCTGGTTGCGTCATTTCCCATTCTCTCATACGAGAAAGGCGGTGTTAGGGCTAAGATCGTTCCCCTCTGGTTCCATTACCTCATGGATTTTTCTTAGGAAGCCTTCTTAATTCAATACTTCCCACCTTCGAAGATGTTGATATTGCAGGTTGAGATTTTTAATGTCCATCAATTCCAAGAAGAACCTTGGTTTAAAGCCTGAGAAGATTCAATGAAAACCTTGCAAATTGACCTAACCATGAGATGCTAGAGAAAATGCTTCTCCAAATATTCTATAGGTATTTGGATCCATTAAATAAGGCTATAATGGATAATGCATCCGATAGATCATTTATTAATTTGCCATTTGGGGCTGCATCAAAAGTCTTTGATCATGTGGTAATTTTGTGTATGGGTTGGGACATAAATGATACTGAGGTGGCCGTGGGGGATCCCTCTTCATCTTTTATGTACCAAGATGAAAAACATGAAGGGAAGGAGAAAGATGCAAATATGGTCAAGATAATGTCATGCCTCGAACTCATAAAAGAGTGTATATTAGGAGACCCAATCAAAAGTGTAAGTGTGATAAATGTAAGAAAAATTTAACTATTTAAGAGTGCAGAGGAAGAGGTGACCGAGAGATAGTTAAATGTGTTACATAAAATCTCAGAGGGTTTACATCTTGCCTCTAAAAGGAAATATAGGAATCATGGTCGGAACTGTGAGAGTCTAAGTATAGCACAGTGTGAAGAAAAGAGGGAAATCAATGGAGATACTTTGGCTCAAATCTTGTGAAGTGTTGAGAGGACCCGAGAAATGGTAAATAAGATCCAAAATGATTTCTCTATGATCTACCAAATTGTTACATCATACTCGACCTCCATTCAACAATTAGAGGCAAAATTTAATCAAATATCAATGTATCTCATGGAAAGGCAAAGTGCTGAAATACAAAGTGGGGAAGAAACAAAGGAGAAAAGAAAAATGTTCACTGATGGGGAACCAAAGCTAAATGAGATTTAGATGGAAGATCTAATGGTAAATGATTGTCAAATTTTCTCTATACCAGCAAGCCCCAAGCCTCCTCCTTTCCCCAAGTGGTGTAAGAAAATGGGAAAATATGTAAAGCTTAATAAGTTCTTCGATAAATTTAGCACCTTATCCCTTAATATTACCCTTATTGAAGCTCTACAAGACATACCAGGGTATGATAAATATGCAAAGCTTAATAAGTTCTTCAATAAATTTAGCACCTTATCATTAATATTACCCTTATTAAAGCTCTACAAGACATACCGGGGTATGCTAAATTCATGAAATATTCGGTATCTAAGAATAAACTTGTGGAGGATGAAACAATTGAAATAACACATCATTTTAGTACCATTATGTCAAGAATATTTATGGAAAAGAAGAAGGACCTCAGTGCGTTTACAATTCCATGCACCATCTGGATGTTTAAATTTGCAAGGGCATTGTGTGATCTTGGAGCAAATGTAAAAATATTCACAAGCTTGGATTGGGAAATACAAAACCTACAAAAATGAAATTGCTTTAAGGATTATCGGTTCGTCAAAAAGACAATAGGAGTGTTGCATGAAGTGCTAGTAAAAGTTGATCGATTCATCTTCTCGGCCAACTTTGTGATATTGGATTGAATGGATGTTGAAGTTCCTATTATCCTTGGGATACCATTATTTAATACCTGAAAAGCATTGGTGGATGAGGAGTTCGGTGAGATAAAGTTTTGATTGAATAATGAGAAGGTATCCTTCTATGTTTGAAAATCCATTAAGAAACCAATGGAATTGATGGTCATCTCAGTGATAGATGTTATTGATGGAGATGTGGAAAATCATGTTGATGTAAGCTTGTTGGATGATCCTTTGGTAGGAGTTTTATGGAATTGCGAAAAGGATGAATTGGAAGAGTATGATGAGGTGGTTGCATCTTTAATGGGGCTTGGAGTTTACACCAAGAACCAGGTTTAATTGGACCTTCATCTAGAAAACCGAGAGCCCATTAGAAAAACCATCCATCCCCGAGATTCCCAAAGTTCAATTAAAACCTTTACCACCCCATCTTTAATATGTGTTCTTGGGGGATAGAGATACATTACCAATCATCATCGTTAGCGACCTCGAATGCTCTCAAGTGGACACATTGAAAGTGGTGGTAAAGAAGATCATTAGACCAATTGGTTGGATAATAAAGGATATAATAGGAATAGTCCCCAACAATTGCTCTCATAATGTAAAATTTGAGCAAGGTCATGTTCCAAGTGTGGAACACTAAAGATGGTTAAACGAGCCTATGCAAGAGGTAGTAAAGAAAGAAATCATAAAGTGGCTTGATGTGGGAGTGATATACCCAATATCCAATAGCACTTGGGTGAGTCCGGTGCAATGCATCCCAAAAAAGAGTGGCATCATGGTAGTTTAAAATAAGAAGAATGATTTTATTCTTGTTCGACCAGTAACCCAGTGGCGAGTCTACATGGACTATCAAAAGTTAAACTCATGGACCGAGAAGTCCATTTCCCAATGCCCTTCATGGATAAAATTTTTGATAGGCTAGCCGAGCGAGGATGGTATTGTTTCTTAGATGGTTATTCAGGGTACAATCAAATATATATCGCCCCGAAGGATTAAGAGAAGATGACCTTTACTTGCCCATATGGTATATTCGTATTTAAGAAAATGCCCTTTGGGTTATTAATGCCCCAACAACCTTTCAATGTTGCATGTTGTCAATATTTGTGAATATGGTGGAAGACTCCATGGAGATTTTCATGGATGATTTCTCGATGGTGGAAAACTCCTTTGAGTCATGCCTCAAACATTTAGCAAGGTTCTTAAATAATATTTGGAGATAAACCTTGTGTTGAATTGGGAGAAATACCACTTCATGGTCAAAGAAGGCATTGTCTTGGGCCACAATATATCAGGAAAAGGCATTAAGTCTATCAATCAAAGGTTGAGGTTATTGCCAAGCTTCCACCTCCCATTTTGTCAAGGGTGTTCGGAGCTTTCTTGGACATGTCGAGTTCTACCGACGTTTAATCAAGGGTTTTCCCAAGATAGCCCATCTAATGTGTAATCTCCTTGAGAAAGAAACCAAATTAAACTTTGATGAGGCATTCTTGAAATTTTTTGAGCATCTCAAGGAATTGCTTATTTCGGCCCCTATCATTGTGGGCCCAAATTGGTCATCCCATTTTGAGGTAATGTGTGATGCAAGTAGGATTGCATTAGGTGTGGTGTTAGTTCAATGCAAGTAAAACTGTTCCATCCTATATACTATGTAATTATAACCTTGAATGATGCCCAATGCAACTACATCGTTATCGAGCAAGAATTATTTGCGGTTGTGTATGTTTTTTAAAATTTTGTGCCTACTTGTTAGGCCATAAAGTTGTGGTGCACACGGATCATGCTTCCCTCAAATACCTCATGGCTAAAAGGAGGAAAAACTAAACCAAATAGATGGATTTTGCTTTTTCAAGAATTAAACTTTGAGGTAAAAGATCTAAAGAGGTTGAGAACGCTCAAACTATATCTCTCGTAAGAGTGTAAGCGGTCGTCGTCAAATATAGAAACCAACTGGGTTGGGTGTCGAATCCCACAGGGAATACTTGGTCACTAAGTAAGCGACGATTATTAGATTGTTGGTCGAAAATTCTATGGAAAGGGGGGATGGTTTAGGCGTGAAGTAAAAGTATCAAAATAGTAGAGTAAAAACAGAATACTTGGTAGGTTTTAATCAATGAGAATTGAGAGTTAGGGTTATGTCCACCTTATGAGTTCTACGTATCTATTGGCTATGAGTTATGCGAAATTCAGACATGCATGTGCTTATAGAGATTCGTATTCTATGGTAAATCCAGGCGTCTTTCGACCATCAAGGATTATTTCACTTTAACTCTTTCGAGCTTAAAGCGTATCTAATGGTACGAATTCTCCAAGAGGTTAATCCAGTTACGACACTAAATTTTAAACAGGGTTTAGTAGACCTATTTCCTTGACATTCTCTCTTTTTCAGACATGTAACTTTTCTTTCGAACAAGTTAATGCTATACTGGCGTATTCTATATGTTTGTAACCACAAGAATTTAAATTAAGATGAAGAGAGTAATGATATAAGCAGCATACGTGTCGAGAATTCACAAACTCATAGCAATAGATAGTATCTCATAAGGCTTCCATAACCCTAACAGAGAAGTTTAGCTATTCATGAGTGCAACGGAAATCACAATAGACATTATCATTATACCAAAATAAGAGTCTAACGTGAAGTATGCTTTGGTAGTGCTTGTGGCGTGAATTCCTTGCAAATAGCGTTTCTCTTGTAATGAAAATTAAAAAGTCGAATAGATGAAGAGAAGGGAAGAAGAATTAATTCAAAGATAATGAGTGAGTTGAATGAATTGTATGAATGGAGAGAGATAATAATAAAAACTTCAGCAACATAGGGTATTTATAACACCCATATCCTATTCCTACTAGGCTACTGCGTACTTATCCTAATCCTACTAGGTTACTGCATCCTTATCCTAATCCTACTAAGTTACTGTTGATCCTCAAAGTCTTTAGAAATGCTGTTTTTGCCCGGGACAAGTTATCCATGCATCACTTTTAGTCCATAGGCGTCCAAACGCTGCTTTCCTTCTTTCGTGAAGCTTTCTTTGGCGTCAAGTTATCCATAAAGTGCACCTCTTATGATAGCCACTCTTTTCCATAACAAATTCAAGCACCAATACACTTTAAGGCATCATTATCACCCAATTTCCTCTTATCTTGTCACATGACTTTACAATTTAAAGCACTTAGGAATTTGGATCAAATTATGGTCTTGAAAAAAAATGGATTAGGCTTACATATGAGGCTGCAAAAGAAAATGGCTTAAAGGCTCAAAGGGGTTGACTAGGATAATGTCCATGGGTAGGTAAAACGAAGGTAAACAAGTATCGGTTGCCAAAGAAATGCCTAAATCATCTCCTAAACTCACACTCTTTATTTCGCTTTACACACACACCAGGCAAGTTCTAGCATCAGTCACAAACACAAAATATACTATCATCTCACACACACAAGGCACATGGTCAACTTTATTGGGAGTATTATAGACTCTTGACTCTAATAGATGAATGAATTAAACCACACAATTATCACACAGTGAGTCACACTTAGAGCCTAAATGTCTCAATAGTAATGATTCTAGCACAAACTCTTGTCATAACACCATGCCGCCTATCAGAACAATTTCATGCATCAAAATCTAAAAAAAATCTACGACTACTAACTAAATCAAACAACCAAACATAAATAAATGCAAATGCAGATAAAGAAGTATAGCATGCAAATACCAGCACCCCACACTTAGACAGGACACACTGCCCTCAGTGGAAAATAAATAAGAAGAACCTGATTAGTCGGACTCCTCTTCTATGTCTGGGGTCATACCCCCTGCATCGGAATCATCATCAGAGTCGTCATCCTCAGAGCTTCCTCAAATTGTACCCCACTTGATCCAAAAGTGCGTTGAGGTATTGGTAGCGAGGAGGATTCAGCTTGCTCTTTTCTTCCGCTTTCCTAACCTTTCTGTGAGGTGGATACTTTTTGTTTTTCTTGTCGTCCTTTTGAGGCCATTCTACCTGAGATCCTAATAGAGTCATGTTAGCTTCATCTCAGAAGATTCAATTGATAAACAAACAGTAATGGCACCACCCCATACTTAAGTTGTTGGCACAGACTAATTAAGTGAGTGATGTCGACTACTCAGACTTCATCGTCATACATTTGGGCGATATGTTCGAACAATATGTTCAGCACAGTCATACTTTCATGTCGTCTTAACTATCCTTTCCAAATCTATTTCATGTAATCTTGATCATACTCTCATGTTTGGATTAATGCACTTTTTTGAATAAGACTACTGCATAGAGATCGTATCAAGTTATGGTATAGAAATAATCACAACATCTCATGCTTGTATTCAATCATGATCTTTATCTCAATGAACGAGTCATTCAAACATTCAAGCATTCAATTTTGAAGATTATGCACTTAACTTCACCATGTCGACTCCGCAAAAGTATGACAGTGTATAACAATCAAATACAAGTCGGAACCAAATCAAGAGCATCATTACGTATTCTTTCACACACTTAGTTGTATCACAACAAATCAACCATATTCAAATCACCAATACTATTTCAAGATTTAACAATTTATTATAGGCGTAGTAGTGTAGTACTTACGGAATATAAAAGAATAACAAAGAAGTACTTACTTGGTTGATTGCCTCAGAAGATGTTCTTGTAAAGTAAAAGAGCAAAAGGAAAATTTTTGAGAGATTTTGGAGAGGTAGGCGGTGCCTAGGGTGATGTTGCAATGTATTTTTGTTCTAAGACTAAGGTTCTATTTATAGGACAAGCTTGGGTCGGGTTTTGACCCATTTGGAATCAGATTTGGAGGCCAAAAGTGACCATAGGCGGCGCCTAATGCTTTGCCTATGCTTGGTATACTAGATTCAGAGACGAAAGGCTTTTGCATAGGAGGCGCCTATGCTATGGCATTGTTGAGCATAGGCGGCGCCTATGCCATGGCATTGTAGAATCTGAGAGCTTAGGCCATAGCATAGGCCTTGCCTTGTTCGTGGCCTAGATTTACATAGGCCTTGCCTTGTTCTTTGCCTATACTTTCATAGGCAATGCCTAACCCGTAGCCTTTTGCTTATTCATTCCTAACTTACCACCTTCAACATGCTATCCTTCCAAATCAAAATTTTAAACCAATCTCCTCCTTTACACCTCTTGCACCTACATTTACTCAAAAACAACAAAAATGATTAGAACGATGGGTTGCCTCCCATCAAGCGCCTTAGTTTTGGTCGTGGCTCGACAAAATCTTATGAAAACAAAAAAATTAAAAATGATGGGTTGCCTCCCACCAAGCGCTTGATTTATTGTCGCGGCACGACATAGCTATCTCGATTACTTTGACTTCATCGAGATAGATGGGGCATCATTTTCTGAATGGATTCAGACGACGCTGATGCTTACTTGTAGGCATTAAATCTTATTCGATATGACTCTTGTGCATTCATATCCCAGGAGGGATACCAATTATATCATCAATAGACCAACCAATGGCTCTCTTGTACCTTTTCAGAGAAGAGATGAGAGCCTCTACGTGCTGTTCACTTAAATCATCCGCCACACTCACCGGAAGTGTATTTCCACTTCCCAAGAATACATACCTTAGATAATTGGGGAGCTCTTTCGATTCTAGCACTGGTGGCTCTTCAATGGAAGTCTTCGCTGTTGGTGACGGTTGATTCTTAAGATCAAGGTCCAGCTGCTTAGGAGTATGAGAATAGGACCCTATTTCTGTTAGAGCACACATATTTTCTTTATAATCTTCATCGTCCTCATGCTCAACATTCAGCAGCGCAACAGACAATGGCTCAACAGTAAGCTGTTTCTCTACAGATAATGCTTTCTTATCCTCATAATAAACATCAGCTACGGAGAACACATTCATATCGCTGGGATGCTTTATTTCTTTGCATATATCAAAGCGGACCACTTCGTCATTCAATCGAAATAAAAGCTCATTAGCTCTCATGTCAATAAGCACACTTCCTGTTGCAAGGAAAGGACGTCCCAAGATTATGGGAACTTCAGAATCCACCTCGCAATCCAAAATGACAAAGTCTGCAGGAAAAATAAAGGTAGACACCTTCACCAACACATCATTCAAGATACCCACAGGTCTTTTTACCGACCTATCTGCCATCACGAGCCGCATATTGGTTGGTGTAGGGTCGGCCAACCCCAACTTTCTGTAGACGGATAGTGGCATCAAATTGATGCTTGCTCCCAAATCGCACAATGCCTTAGCAAAATTCATAGATCCAACCGTGCAAGGAATAGTGAAAGCACCAGGGTCTGCCTTCTTCTGTACTAAGGACCTTGTGAAAATTGCACTGTAATGATGCATATTATCTGTCGGCTCATAGCTTACTACCCGCTTCTTTGTTAAAAGGTCCTTCATGAATTTAGCGTATCCAGGCATCTGCTCTAGAGCTTCCACCAAAGGAACATTAATAGTCAGCTGCTTCAACATAGTCATGAATTTACTGAACCTGGTATCATCAGCTTTCTTCTTCAGTCTCTGCTGAAAAGGTGGTGGTGGAAGGGGAATTGTTTTCTCCACCACTTCCTTTTTATCTTTCTTCTGATTATCAACCTTTTCAGGAGTGTCATCAGCCTTCTTCTTCAGTCTCTGAGGAAAAGGTGGTGGTGGAACGGGAATAGTTTTCTCCACCACTTTCTTTTTACCTTGCTTCCAACTATCAATCTTTTCAGGCTGCAAACGTCTAGGGGTGAAGTCATGAACACACTCTTCAGCTTCTTCGGCCTCTTCACATTCTGCATCAAAAACATTATCCGCTATATCATGAACCACCTGCTTGTCCTTGGATGGATTTTCCAACACTTTACCACTCTGGGTAGTAATATCCATGCATGATCCGTCGTTCCTTGGGTTTTGCACTGTATCGCTGGGTAGTGTTCCATCATTTCTTTGGTTGAATGCCGCAGATAATTGACTCAATTGCTGCTCCAACTGTTTTATTGAAGTGGAATATGAGTTAACCAATTGATTTATTGAAGACAAATCGTTCTTCACCTCATTCACTCCTGTATTGTTTGCCTCTACTCCTTTCAGTAGCTTTGCCATCATATCTTCCATAGACATCTTCCCCGAACCAGATGTCGCGGCCTCGCGATTTCCAGGAGGAATATACCAACCACTCCTGTCAGTCTTATTCTTCCAACTACCTTGATCGCGGTCCTTGTATCTAGATTTATCATAATAGTTCTGACCTTGGTTTCCTTGGTCATTGCCTCGGAAACCCCCCTGATTATTGAAGTAGTTAGCTTCTTCCTCAGAATCGGATTTGTCTCTTCCTTTTGACGCAACCGTTTTTACTTTTTCGGTCTTCCCTGATAATAAATGCTTGGTAAGAAGATCCATCTGTGTTTTCATGTGCGCCATATCTTGATCACGTTCCTCTTCTCTTCACCTTTGTTCTGCAGTCATGCCAATAGATATGGTAGAGCTTGCTACCTCTGAATCCCTGGTATGCCAAGCTCTACTTTGCTTTGTCATACGATCTAACATATCACTTGCCTGAACAAAAGTAAGGTCCATGAATGACCCTCCTGCAGCATTATCAACCACTGGCTTAGTCACTGAATTCAAAGACCTGTATAATATTTCCATCAAGTGGACATTGGTCATATGATGATTTGGGCACCACATAAGCTTCTTTTTGAACCTCTCCAATGTTTCGTGGAGAGCTTCAGTTGGAAGCTGTCGAAAATTGCTGATCTCATCTCTCAACTGTGCTCTCTTGGATGGCGGAAAAAATCTTTCTAGGAAAGCGTCTTTCAGTTGCCTCCAATTAGTAATAGAATCAGGAGTTAGCCCGTTCAACCGTAGAGTTTCCTCCCCAGATAGAGACAATGGAAATAATCGCAGCCGAATTGCATTCTGTCCAACGCCTGGATTGTCAAATGACTTGCATGTAGAGATAAAGTTGACCAGATGCATATTCGGATCATTACCTGCAAGTCCACCAAATAATCCCATGAGATGCAATAACTGAATCATGGTGCTAGTGATATTGAACTTGGCTCCGGGTGCCAAGGGCGGCGGAATAATAGCTCCTGTGGCACCAGCTCCGTCCAGATCGTCATCATCATCATCAAAAGGAATTTTCATAGCTCGGCGTTCAGGTCTAAATCTATCTTGATGATCTCTTCTATTAGCAGGTGTTGCCACCTCAGCATCACGCCAAGGGTTTAGTAACTCGTCATCACCTAGGTCCTCATCGTCAGGATTTGTTGCTCGCCCAGGGTTATCAATATTCTATTGATGCACTTGAGCGGCGGCCAAAGCAGCTAATCTAGCTTGCTCTTATTGAGCAGCCCTTCTTTCAATGTCACGTTGTGCCTCCATCCTGCCAATAAGTTGCGGTTCAGGGTTTATGGGTAATAATGGTTGTCCCGAACGTCGAGTATGGGACATACACTGAACAAAACCTGCAAAAAACAAAAACAACAACTAAAAGTAAAATACGAGAATCTTTGACCAAAGGGTCTTCTAATTATCAAAAACTTAGTTGACAATCGTATTCCCCGGCAACGGCGCCAAAATTTGATAACGCTCAAACTACAGCTCTCGTAAGAGTGTAAGCGGTCGTCGTCAAATATAGAACCCAACTGGGTTGGGTTTCGAATCCCACAGGGAATACTTGGTCACTAAGTAAGCGACGATTATTAGATTGTTGGTCGAAAATTCTATGGAAAGGGGGGATGGTTTAGGCGTGAAGTTAAAGTATCAAAATAGTAGAGTAAAAACGGAATACTTGGTAGGTTTTAATCAATGAGAATTGAGATTTAGGGTTATGTCCACCTTATTAGTTCTACGTATCTATTGGCTATGAGTTATGCGGAATTCAGACATGCATGTGGTTATAGAGATTCGTATTCTATGGTAAATCCAGGCGTCTGTCGACCATCAAGGATTATTTCACTTTAACTCTTTCGAGCTTAAAGTGTATCTAATGGTACGAATTCTCCAAGAGGTTAATCCAGTTACGGCACTAACTTTTAAACAGGGTTTAGTAGACCTATTTCCTTGACATTCTCTCTTTTTCAGACATGTAACTTTTCTTTCGAACAAGGTAATGCTATACTGGCGTATTCTATATGTTTGCAACCACAAGAATTTAAATTAAGATGAAGAGAGTAATGATATAAGCAGCATACGTGTCGAGAATTCACAAACTCATAGCAATAGATAGTATCTCATAAGGCTTCCATAACCCTAACAGAGAAGTTTAGCTATTCATGAGTGCAACGGAAATCACAATAGACATTATCATTATATCAAAATAAGTGTCTAACGTGATGTATGCTTTGGTAGTGCTTGTGGCGTGAATTCCTTGCAAATAGTGTTTCTCTTGTTATGAAAATTAAAATGTCGAATAGATGAAGAGAAGGGAAGAAGAATTAATTCAAAGAGAATGAGTGAGTTGAATGAATTGTATGAATGGAGAGAGATAATAATAAAAACATCAGAAACATAGGGTATTTATAACACCCATATCCTATTCCTACTAGGCTACTGCGTACTTATCCTAATCCTACTAGGTTACTGCATCCTTATCCTAATCCTACTAAGTTACTGCTGATCCCCAAAGTCTTTAGAAATGTTATTTTTGCCCGGTACAAGTTATCCATGCATCACTTTTAGTCCATAGGCGTCCAAACGCTGCTTTCCTTCTTTCGTGAAGCTTTCTTTGGCGTCAAGTTTTCCATAAAGTGCTGGAATCTTCATTATTTATACCTGAAAACTTCCTAATCACGTTTGTTAACTCACTTACAGGAAAAAGGAATAAAAGTGTATGAAATATATATTTTATCCTCAAAACTTAGCTAAAATATGGGTACATTAAGGTGCTTTAGGCGTGTAAATACGCCTATCATCAGAGGTGCGGAAACCAAGTGACCGATCGTCTCTCGGGTCTTAAAGGTCGTCATGAAAAGAAAGGAGAAATGGATATTGATGATGCCTTTCTTAATGAATTGTTCATGTCTATTTCAGGAAGAAGCACACCATGGTATGTCAACTTTGCCAACAAAGTAGCGAGTGGTGTGATCCCCGAGGGAATGGGCTACCATAAAGAGAAATGGGTCTTGTTTGATGCAAAGAGATACTTTTGGGATGAGTTTTTTCTATTTTGGTAGAATGCGGATGACATTATTAGGTGATGTGTCATGGAGGTGAAGATGAATGAAATCCTAGTAGTATCCCATTCCTCACACTATAGAGGTCATCGTGGAGAAATCTGTGCAACTGCCAAAATCCTTTGATGTTGGTTTTATTGGATAGGGATGCCATTGAGTGGGTAAAATCATTCACCAATGTCAAATGCATGGTGGTATTTCAAGATGTCATAAAATGCCCCTCAAACCAAACCATGAAGTGGATCTGTTTGTGAGATCATATGGAAACAAATACATATTGGTAGCAGTTGATTATGTTTCTAAATGGGTGGATACTATGGTACTTTCTAATAATGAGAGCAAGAGTGTTATGTCCTTTTTGAAAAAGCATATTTTCACAAGGTTTGGTATGCCGTGCGCCATTATCAGTAATGGTGGCTCACATTTTTTTAATCGGGTATTTGGGGCCCTTCTTGAGAGTATGGGATTAAGTATAGAGTAGCAATCCCATATCACCCCCAAATAAGTGGCCAAGTCAAAGTCTCAAACTAAGAAATCAAAGCCATCCTTGAAAAGACGGTGAATGTAGGGTAAACCAATTGGGCAAAGCAGCTCGATGAACTATGTTGGGCTTATATAACGGCCTAAAAAATCCCAATTGTCATGTCTCCCTACCAAATGGTGTTTAGAAAATAATTTCACTTACCGACTAAGCTTGAGAATAAATTTTTATGGGCTTCAAGGAGGTTGAACGTGAATTGGGGAGAAGCCTCCAAGGCTAGGGCTACAAAACTCCACGAGTTGGAAGATTTCTGACTCAAGGGTTATGAGAGCTCTGCATTGTATAATGAGAAAATAAAGAGGACATATAACCCTCATATATTTAAGTGAGAATTCCATGATGGAGAGAATGTACTCCTATACAACTACCATTTGAAACTTTTTGTGGGGAATATTCAATACAAATGGATGGGGCCATTTGTGGTTTCTAATGTTCACCCTAGTGGTGCTGTTAAATTAGAATACCAAGAAGGATAGAAATTTGTGGTCAACGTTCAAAGGGTGAAACACTACAACTTAAAAATTTCATAGTATCCAAGGTGGAGTTTGTCCGTTTCAAAGATGCTAAGTGGTGAAAGAAGCAAGTAGTGTCGTGATGGTAAATTAGGCGCTTGATGGAAGGCAGCCCATCCTTGTCTCTCTTATTGTTTGTTTTGATGTTTTGTAGGAGTTTTGGCATAAGTGTTATTGAAGTAGCAAAAGTTTGGACCCTTAGAAAATTTCTTGGAATCCTATTCTTCAGACCTAATACGACTTATAGTACAAGACTTATGTTGGGGTACCAGTGATGAAGTATTGTCATAAGCTAACCAGTGTAGTTGGTAGGATGGTTTTGGTCACTAGAATAGATACGATCTAGGGGTAAGTGTCATATGGTTGGGTATGAGTCGTATAGGTATCTCGTAAGGTGGAAAATGTTTAATCCTCCTAGTGTTACATTCTTTTAGGGATAAGGACCATGGGTAAAGATCATATGCTGAGGTTACGACTTGGGTGGATGAGTCGTATACTGGACAGTTTCTAATTGATGGTTTAGGCTTAGTTATGATCGGGTGAGTATCATCAGTAAAGGAGGTTATGACTCATAAGGTGGTCAGTCTTGCCCCTATCTCGGGTCTTTTTAGGATTTAAGTGGGGGTATTTTCAACATTTCCCTACTTACTCTAATAAGTACCCACGAATTCTAAAACACTTAGGAGGTTATTTACCCTATTATTTTATTCTTGAAGACGTAGAAATTATTTTTAAAGATATCATAATTCTCTCAAGAGTTTTTTGGGAGAAGGAACTAGGGTTTCAACTAAGGGATTACTTTGGGGCTTGTCTTGGTGAATTATTCCCATCAATCTTCATGGTATAAGGCATGATTCTCTTCCCTAATTTTAATTTCAATTAAAGTCATTACATGGTTGATTTCATGGTTTTTCTCTTGCATGATTATTGCTTTCAACCATTGGTTTGGGGGTTTTGATGTTAAATGCTAGGGTATGATTTCCTATGGTTTTAATTATGTTTTCTATGCATTATCAGTGGTTTTGGACAATTTAGTTGCATGGTAATGGTTTAATGGTAATGGACTATGGTTTTGGTTATATTATGCCCCCAAGGTGTTTGATAAAATGCTTATAAAGATATGTTCATTGCATTGTCTTATTTTAAGGGAACTCTTGCTTGTATTCAGCTTATGCATAAAATGTTAAATGTTTTAAAATGGTTTAAAAAGGCTTAATGCCAAATGGTTATTCTTGTGGAGAACATTGTATTCTCCTAAAAGTTTTAATATGGCTAGTGATAAGGCACTTTAATGTCCTCTTAATGTAAATAGTTTGGCTATGGATATTTCTTGCAAGTGTGGTGGTATGATGATGCAGTTGATTTATTGAATATACTTAGTTAATAAATGGATAATTGAATTATTTGTTAATGGTTTTAATTAGTCATTAATGGCAGGACGTGTAATCTAAGCCGTGGAAGGTGGCGGTCCCGGGGGATCAAAACTCGAAACTCATATTTGTTGATATGAGGGGTCTTCGATTTCCATGTGCAAGTGTCATATTTATATTGGAGGGATGTACTAGTCATCACAGGGATATTGCCTGGTCGTATGGCTACACGCACTGGGACCCTTTTAACAGGGGGAGCTGAACCTATATGGCCCGTGGATGGCAGGATGGCTAAGCTGTATAACCCAGGTAAAGATTTTAATGGCATTCTAAACTCGTTCCTATTTTCCTAGAACTTATATATTTGTGTATGGTTGTTGCATTGGATTGTTTTTACTTGGTTTTGATAACTGGCATTACTTTATCCTTAGCTCGAGTTTTATGCTAGCATTCAAACATTAACCCATCTACTGGCGGTTGTATACCCACAAAATATAGGAAATAGCCATTTGAATCCTTTCTCATAGTACTTGATTCGAGGATAACTTATTGGACTAATGTGGTGATCTTTCATCTTTTCTCAAGGCATCATTTCATGTTGGAAATTCTTAGACATTTTATTTTCTTTTTGGATATCAATTTTGTCCATGGTTGGAGGTGTGTCTTAATAGGATATTCATATTCTTTTGGATAGAGGTTTTGTGGTACTTCTGGGGGTTGGTATGGGTGGGATTGGTATTGGTGTCAGCCTTGGAATTAGAATAAGCTAGCAGGCTGGCATCATCGGACATAATTTCTCACTGTTCCATTATATTACATTTTTTGTTTGATTATTATACTATGTTTGATATTTTCTAAATGGTTTGTTATGGTATGGATGGTTTCTTTGGTATGGTCAGACTCGGTTGCGTCGATCATGGTTATGACCTTATCCTAGAGTCTTTATGAGAGTATTTCACAATCTTGTTATATTCTTAAAATTCATCTATTCCAAGGTTGTATAAAGAGGTAAGGTTGGGTGAAGAGGGAGGTCCCCCGTCCTGGTTAGATATGGGATGCCCATTACGACAATGCCCCAGTTCAGGCTGCGTTAAGTTGGTATCAGAGCCTTGGTTCGTGTTCAATTGGGAGTCAACAAAGCCGTATCGAGTAAAGTCTCATTTAGGGGTGTGTAGCGTGCCAGATTAATATGGAAGATTCTATAAGAAATTTATGAATGTTTTACTTTCTTGGTATTCTTTCTTCATGCTTGACTTCTCAGTCCTGGAATCTCCTTTAATCTTTGTTTGTTCATCTTTCAGATCATGCCTCCTAGATCTGGAATAGAAGAAAATTCTTCTACCCTATCAGGAAATGATATTGAGGGAGCACGTTCTACTTTTGGGGTTCATGTTCGATCTCATGGTCGTATTCCTGATGGTACCAGATTTCCTCCAATTCCTTCTACTGCTTCTCAGGTCATTCAGGGAAACATGACAAATATGGAGTTTCATTAGTCTATGCAAGATATTGCCCAACTGGTTGCTTCTCAGGTCGAGAGAGGTACGACCAGCATTGTGTCTGCTGAGTTTGCTAGTCTTAGATAGTTTATAAAGATGGGTCCTCTGAATTTTACGGGATTAAAGGTGGAGGAAGATGCAGAGGGATTTCTTGGTCAGATGTAGAAGATATTTCAGGTAATGTGGTCTACTAATTTTGTAGGAGTTAACTTTGCAGCTTATCATCTCAAAGAGGCTGCTTATCTATGGTATGAGGAGTGGGATAGAGATAAGGGTAATGTAGAAGACGATGGTTTATGAAAGGCCTTTTCTATTTCCTTCATTGATCGGTTCTTTCCCCAAGGTTTGAGGGAAGCTAAGATGGAGGATTTTCTAAACCTCAGATAAGGGAGAATGTATGTGAAGGAGTATGCTTTGAACTTCCATTAGTTTTTAAGGTATTCACCTAATTTGGTGGCTGATACGAGGTCGAGAATGAAGAAGTTCACTTCTGGGCTGCATAGAGATTTGATTCTGGAGAGCAAGACTATTTTTCTCATGGAGGATATGGACATGTCGAGGCTAACAATTCATATGTAGCTGGTTGAGGATAAGAAGAGAAGGTCGGCACATATAGAGATAGGCAGGGTAAGCAAGAAAGTGGTAAAAAAAAGTGTGGGATTTCTAGTTCCTTCTCTACTTCTATTTCCCTTACCCCCAGTAGTTGGGTGGTAGGCGTCATCATGGTGGTGATAATTCTCGGGTGCAGAGAGACCAGTCTCAGGAAAACAGTGGTCAGTCTATTTCTTCGTGTCATCCTTATCAATTTTGCAGTCGTCCTCATCAGGGATTTGGTGAGAAAGGAAGGGATAAGTGCTTCAAGTATTGAAAAGTAGGCCATCGGCTCAGGGATTATTCGTCTAACAAGGTTGCTAAAGGGAGAATAAGATTTCAGTGGCTTCATCTTCTATTCCTATATCCAGAGGTATGGAATCTGTTTCTGTTACTGCTACTGGTTCTAGCGCTGGTCAAAACAGGTTGTATGCTTTGGTGCCCCATCAGGAATCTGAGGCATCGCTTTAGGTTGTTAATGGTACGTTACAACTTTTCTCTAGTGACGTATATTGTTTTCATTATTCGGGTTCTACCCTTTCCAATCTAACTCCTTATATAGTTGTCTTTTGGTTTTGATCCGGAGATTATTTTGGATTCATTTTGTATTTCTACCCCAGTAGGAGATCCGATCATTGCTGAAAGGGTCTATGGGGTTTGTGGTATCTATTAGTGGTAGGCAGACTTCGGCGGATCTGTTTGAGTTAGGTATGGTAGATTTCTATGTAATATTGGGCATGGATTGGATGCATTCTTGTTATTCAAATTTGGATTATCGAACCCATAGGGTCATCTTTAGGTTCCCTGGTGAGCCATAAATAGAACGGGAAGGTTGTTCCTTAGAACGTAGGGGAAGTTTATTTCTTATCTTAGGGCTCAGAGATTAATCTCTAAGGGTTGTCTTTATCACTTGATTTGGGTTAAAGATTCTAACTCAGAAGGTGTTTTGTTATAGTATGTTTTGGTAGTTAATTAGTTTCCAGCGGTCTTTCTGGATGATCTTTCAGGTGTTTCTTTCGACAGGGAAATAGAGTTTGGTAATTATTTCTTTTTGGACACTCGTCCAATTTCTATTCCTCCATATATAATGGCTCCAGCTGAGTTTAGGGAATTCAAGGACAAAATTAAGGATTTTCTAGACAAAGGGTTTAGTTGTCCTAGTGTTTCTCCATGCGGTGCACCGGTGTGCATAAGAAGGATTGTTCTCTTCGCATATGCATAGATTACAAGCAGTTGAATAAGGTAACGGTCAAGAAAAAATATCCTCTTCCTCTAATAAATGATCTGTTTGATCTATTTCAAGGTGCTATATTCTTTCCAAAGATATATATTTGGTTTGTGTACCATCAATTGAAGATTAGGAAGGTGGATATCCCTAAGACGGATTTTTACACTCGGTATGGGCATTGTGAGTTTTTGGTGATGACATTTGGATTGATAAATCACCAAGAAGCATTTATGGATTTGATTAACAGGGTGTTTCGGTAGTATTTGGACCTCTTTTTCATTGTGTTTATTGATGATATTCTAGTGTATTCAATGAGAGAGGTGGATCAAGTGAATCATCTCAGTGTGGTATTGCAGAACTTAAAGGAACATTGGTTATATGCCAAGTTCTCTAAGTATGAGTTTTGGTTGAATGTTGTTATTTACTTGGGTCATATCTGTAACGTCCCAAAAATCAAGTTCTGAGATGCCACACGGTGCTTAGGGTCACAAGTGACACCAAGCTAACCCTTTTCATCGGTATAACTCAAAAGCAACTGATTAAAATATAATTCTGAGAGAATGAAGTTGAAAATGTCTCAATACAGAATCTGTTCAATACAATATTGGAATTACAAGATGACAATTCTACTAACACTTATATATATACAAGAAGAAGACTGAATACATCAACCAATACTACTGTCTATGAAGCCTCTACAAGTATTGCTTGTACATAAACGGGTCATGACTCCCAACCATCCCACTCAATATGGCCGATAGAAGAAGATACAGTGTCTCTGAACTGAAACAACCAACACAAGACCTTGAACTATAAGGACTCCTTTACTTGCTGACCAGATGCTGCAACTAAATAGAATAGTAGATAGGGGTCATCACAAAGAGAATGTACTGAGTATGTGGGGGTGCATGCAACACTTTAAATAACATCATCAATTTCATGAAAACATGCATACAGACAATGATGACTCACTTGGCTTGAGTTATATCAAATCATACTCTTCATACTTTTATAATAAATAGTTCAAATGGTAAAATCTCATAATCCATGTAAATCATCAAAAATCATAAATTATGATAAATCATCATAAATTATCATATCATCAAAATTCATCATAGGTAATCATAATTCATCATAATATCTCAACTCTTTGATTCAAATCTCGGAGTGACTCGGTAATTCAAGAAACATGACTTTTATGGACAGCGGAGTTTCCTATAACCGACAACCCCACGTGAGCTACGTGAAATACCAACGTTTGAAACCCCCGTTGGCGGGAGCGTCATACTCTTTGCCAGGGAGTACGACCTTAAAACTGCAATAATCACAATCGGGATCTCTGGCCAATAATATCATCATCAAACAACCCTACGGTGGCACATAGGTTTGGGGAAATACCAAATTTCTCTCTCGGTGCTAAGTACTACTCCCCGAAAAGCTCAGAACGCGTTAGGAAATCCACCATCATCATCACGAGGGTCAATCATAAAGACCGAATCAAATATCTCAATTTATAATTCATCAACAATTTGTGGATTCCTAACCCCAACTTCGACTTAAAATATTTCAATCTTTTTCAACATCAACAAGGTATCAATGCATTGAACCATAAACGAATCGACATTTGGACAAGTATATGAAGACTCAATACATAATATTTTCAACAATTCAACTCATCAAAATCATTCGGAAAAAATATACCAAAATTCATCTCAACATCTAATCAATCTTTCTCATAGTCAAAATCATCTCGACTCTGCGAGTTTAAGGTCAATGTACTCAAATGATTATTCTTTTAATTCGATAATTAAATTATGACAACAGCTTTTGAAAAGCACTTGAGACCTTCAATTCATAATAAGAATACATATCCCATAGTACAACTCAAATCACGACTTTTATCTCGAAAGCCTTTACAAATATTAATTCATTTTAGTAGTATGCAATTCATAGCATAAATTCTCAATTTAAGAAGTAGAGTAATGAAGTAATCATGTATATCCATATTTGAAAAAAATTCGAAGTCTTATAAATCCTTCATAAAGTAATGTGAGTGTATACCCATTTTCGAATATCATGAAATTTCAATAATAGAACTCAACCTTTTTAAATGTCAAAATGTAACAATTTATCAAGTCATGATAACATCAATATTTTTGAAAAAATATCAAGACTCATGGTAACATCTCAAATGTTATATCTCAATATGCTCAATGATTCAATTTCGTCATAAAGAAGCTTTAAGCTTATCATAAAACTCAAAATCATTCCAAAATACCATTTCAACATATATCTCGAAATCATTCTAAATAAAAATATGAAATTTACAATTATAGATATCAAAACATCTCATGTCTCAAATATATATTCAATAATTCAAATCATCATTGGGAAGCATAAAGCTTGACACATATCTCAAAATATTATTCCAAAATACCATCTCGACATACATCCCAAAATCATTCAAAATACCACCTCGTGGTAAAAGTGTGTAGATCGCAATGATAATTATTAAATCATATCATGAAAATATTGAGATAATCATATAAATCAATGTTTATTCATTAAACCATCATAATCTCATAATCGAATTATTTAGACATAATCTCACTTGCAAAATCATGTAAAACCATAATAAAATTAAAACTTTGGGCACAAGAACGGAAGATTGCTCTTGTTCAAAACCCCACATACCTTGAAATTTACTTCTCGATTACGGAATCCTGTTCGGATAAATAATGGGTGCTCCTCGAAGGTCTTGAAATGAGGAGTTTGTTTATCGGATTAATTTTGAATTTCTACGGTGAAATTGAAAGATATTTGAAGGTGAAATTTGGCTAGGGTTTCATTATCCCAAATGTTTCATGGAGAAAATGAATTTTGAAGGTTCAATTATGGATTAAATGGACAAATTTTCGTCCAAGAGGGGGTGTGAAATGACCAAATTGCCCTTAAAAAAACAACTAATGTCAAATCTGTCCTTTGGTGGACTATTTTGATAGGCTGAAGTAGATCGACCATAAAGTTTTACCCCGACATCCAAATTGGATGAAAATAATTTCATTAGAAAGAGGACTCTTAGAGATTTCCGTTGATATATAGTATCTCACCCAGATCATTATGTACAAGGAGTTATGGTCTTTTGAAGTCAACCCAAAAATTCACTTTTGATAGGCTGAACTAGATTGACCATAACTTTTTCCTCCAATTGTAAAATTGGATTAAACTAATTTCATTATAAATAGGACTCGCATAGATTTCCTTTGATATATAGTAGATCACCCAGATCATTATGTACAAGGAGTTATGATCATTTGAAGTTGACCCTGAAATTCACCTGGCTGCAGTAATTTTAATTTCCTGCACGTTTACTGTTCACAGTTCGATCGGAATGGTCGTATTTCATCGCTCGAGTGTCCGATTTTGATGATCTACATATTTTTGGAAATATTATTCGATAATCTACGCAATGGTAGGTCAATGTCTTAGAAATACTACACAGAAAATTTATGGATCGCTCTAAAGCGTAGAACTCGATACGTTTCTCACGAAATCTTTTCGAAGAAAATTTTCTGGGGTATTACAATATCATTTCAAGTAAAGGAATCATGGTGGATCTGCAGAATGTGGTTGTGGTGTAAAATTGGCCAAGACCTATGACTCCATCTTGTATTTGGAGCTTCTTGGGTTTAGCAGGGTATTATAGGCGATTTGTGGAGAGTTTTTTTAGCAATAGCTGCAACTTTGACTAAGTTAACTCAAAAGAAGGTTAGGTTTTCTTGGTCGGATGCATGTTAGGTGAGTTTTGATAAGTTGAATGATAAGTTAACTTTAGCTCTAGTTCTGACCTTGCTGGAAGGCAATTATGGGTTCGTAGTTTATTGTGATACATCTGAGGATGGTCTTGGTTGTATGTTGATGTAGCTTGGAAAGGTGATAGCCTATGCTTTCAGGTAGTTGAAGGTGTATGAGAAAAACTATTCAACTCATGATTTGGAGTTGTTGGGCATTGTGTTTTCTTTAAAGATCTAGCGGCATTATTTTTATGGAGTTCATGAGGCTATCTTTTCTAATCACAAGAGTTTGCAGTTCGTGTTCTAGTAGAAGGATCTTAATCTCCGGTAGATGAGATGGCTTGAGCTTCTCAAAAAGTATGATATGAGACTTTACTACCACTCAGGTAAAGCTAACGTGGTTGTCAATGCTCTTAGCAGGTTGTCTATGGGTAGTTTATCTCAAGTGGAAGAAGGGAAGCGAGAATTGGTGAAAGATATTCACCGTTTGGCAAATCGCGGCCAGTCAATAAGGTCACTCAGCCACGATAGCATGCATCTGACCGCGATCGCGGTAGCTACAGTCGCGGAAAAGCTATGTGATCACGGTCTAACGAGATTAATGAGCAAGGGCATTTCGTTCAAATGGGAAAGATGATTCAAATTCCTATACAAGACCAAAAATTCTTTTCCCCATGAACATTATGCAATAGAGTGGATTTAAAAACTAGACATGTTGAACCCTAGAATTTTAGGAAAATCTATTTCTATATTTATTGTATGTGTTATTCCAAGGAGAAGTTGGTGAAATTAATTTATGGAAGTGAAGATTATCTTTATCTTCTAGTATTATGGATGCCATGGATGAATTATTTTGCATAATTCTTCCTCCTTATCTCATGAGTAACTACTTTCTCTAGTCTTAGGATTATGTTGAACTAAGATGTAATTGTGTGTGGGTTTTATGTGTTTGCATGATTTTTAGTTGTTAAGTATGGATTTCACCATTGCATGAGTTTAATTAATAGTTGGAATTTCTGTATGAAAACCCCAAATATCCAAATAGGTTTGATGGGTGAAAACTCCAAACACTAAAACCCTTCATCATCCTTGAAAGAGGGATGAAAGTGAACATATGGGAACCCATAGCATTGTTGAAAGAGGGTTATTGGGGGATAAGGCAATGGTGGACAACTATGTGGTTTACTACCTTTTACAATTTTAGGCATAAGTGTAAATAGAGTGTAAGTCTGTAACGCTCTGAAAACGTGTCCCATGACGTCACACGGTGCTTGGAACCACAAGTGATCCAAAGCTAACCCCTATACTGTCATAATTCATGAGCAACTGAATGAAATACATAATTCATAAAGAAATAAATAGAAGATAATTTTTAGCTGAATATCTTCAAAAATAAACTATTGAAACAACTACAGCTCTGCTAATACAAATAAAATTAGAATCAAATACATTAACTCTACTGACTGTCTATGAAGCCTCTACTAGTATTCACTATAGGAAGTCGGGACATGACCCTGACCATCCCTAAGAAATACAACTGAATAAAGAAAATAAAATGCTACATAAACTCTGACTGACCCGAGCCCTTGAATCAAAAGGACTCAAGCTGCAAACTATCTAAATAGGATATGAGCGCTATAACTTGTACCTACATTATTAAACAATACATCACATTGACGTATATATGGATCAGTACTTTTGGAATGTACTGATCATATGGGGGTGAATGCATAAGTAAAACAATAATGCAATAATTCAAATAAAATTTCAAAATTGCATGTTAAATGTGAGTGACTCACCTTGGCTTGAATAATTAAAACTGACAAATCATAAGTCATTTGTAATAAAGCATAAAAGAAATTCTTGAGATCCACCACACACAGTTCTAATGAAACTGTACTCTGATTATAGTTTTCAAATCATGCAGGCTAAGTGAAAATAGCTCACCTTTATCAATCTTAAAACTTAAAGATGAAATCTGATGACTGAAGTCTTAGGTAAGACATTATTAGAGTAAATTTGTGATCCTTCTCTTAGTTTTCTCAAAATTGTTCTAACACTTTGTTTTAGGATTTAGGGACTTTAGGAGGTTCTTCCTACCAACATACATCATGTGTGTTGTAATCATGTCCAATATCATGTTCCCCTATAGGGAAAAGCTCATGTTGGGGAGAGGTTTCATACTCTTGCAAAGAAGTATAACCTTTTCTTAAGTGATCACTTACTTAGCCCACTATGGGCACTTAATCTTAATTCTATGGTGGCACGTAGTTCTGGGGCATGAGACCTTGGAAACATACCCAAATCGATGCTAAATACTACTCATATTCTTTTACTCAGAACTTTATGAAATCCACCATAAAATTGAACAAGGGTTTATAATGAAACAAATTATTCTTTACTTTCTTTAAATCTCAAAATATATGAACAACGTGAATTCCTTATCTTAGATTACACTCAAAAGATCAATTTCTTTATTAAATCTTGGCAAACAACTTATAAAAGAGGCTTAAAATCATATTCTTCTTGAAATATCAATACTTATACTTGGTGCTTAAAACTCAGGGTTTAAACTCATGGAAATTCATAAAAGAATGTCCTGCTCTATGTACTTCTTTAAATACTTCAACAATATAAAGATAATGAAATCATGAATCACAATATCATGCTTAAAACTCTATTGGAAATCTGAAAAATCATATGACACGCATAAAGATGTGAAAATAGACATGCAATTCAACATTTAAATCACTTGAAACATCACAATCTTCAAATAATGATAATTGGGTATGAACCCTAATCTTCAAAATACGAAATCTTAAATAAAGATCAAGTTTTGGGCACAAGGATGAAACGAGTATCCTTGTTCATAACCCCACATACCTTATTAGGACTAATTGATGTAGAAACTTGACTTTGAATTGTTAAAGATATTCTTGAAGGCTTCTTCTAGAAGTTCTTGGACTTAAAAACTTAGATCATTGACTTCATTGAAGAAGGAATAATGGAATTTTTGATCTTCTTGAGAGGAGGTTAGGGTTTTCTTGAAGAAGGGCTTGAATCTTGTTCTTGGGGAAAGGGGAGGATTTATTTGACGTTTTGATGATGAAAGGTTGGCAAATAATACCCTTTTGGGTGTATTAATTCGTGTTTGGATGGATGAGGTCAAGGTGAATCGAATAAACTTCCCCTTGGCCTCTTTTTCTCATAGAAATCACTATTGGGTCGTGACCCCTAGTTGGGTTAAGCAGCCCTCACGACGCGGGCTATCGCGATCACTTACTGCCTCTCACAGAAAAAGCCATAACTTTTCACTGGGGTGTCAGATTAAGGTGCAATTGGTATTGTTGAAAAGCTAACTCAATTATATACAATTTAGTGTCTCTTGAGCAGAAAAATTAATCCGACATCAAAAGTTATATATATTTAAAGTAGAACCTTGTAGAATCAAATACAAAACTTTGGACGAATCAAAGGCTCTTAGCTCAACTTTGTTCTAAGTGATTCCTATGAATATTTTTCACTTCGAAAGAACTTCACATACTAGGATAAATAACATCAAACATGAATTGAAAAGTAAACCATGGGATTGTAGTTTACATACATAAGAACGGTGCTTCAAAGTCTAGCCCAAAAAATATGAGGTGTTACAAAGTCATATCATAGGAATTTTCCAAGAAATAGGGATGTTTAATTGAGGTTTTGGGTGGTTCTAAAAGGTACACTTGTTAGGTTCTCGAAAGAGCCAATGGATGATATCTTTGTCGTTTTGTTGAAAGACTAATAACAAAGACCTTTGACCTGGCCTTTATCTCACTTACAACTAAGATTTGTGTTAAACAATCATTAACCCACATGCTCGTTACTTTTTGGTTGGCATAATCACAAGATTATCTCCAACCTTGATTTAAAATAAAAAAGAGCTCTGCTAGTGTGTTGTTTAACTAAAAATTATTACAAACAACTTCAAACCAAATCCCCTATTTTACTTTAAATGTCATTTTTGTTTGTATTTCGGGTATTCTTTTAGTAATTAGAGAACCCATAGGGCTTGAAATTTAAATTTTACTTCTTGTGGATTCGGCCGCAATGTGAGTTGGGATATTAAAAATGTCTACCTTACTTAAATGTGGGAGTAAGTTGAGCGTCACCAGGAACCATGTGGTGGAAAAAGCTACTTGGGAATCAAAAGTGGACATGAAGTCCAAGTATCCGCATTTATTTTTAGCTCGTGGGATTCAAGGTATGCTTCTTTAACACATCTTTATTTTATGATTTTGTTTGAGGAAAGATTAATATCTTTGCCTTTTTGTTTTCAAACTTGGTAAAAGGATGTTTGATAATGCAAATGACTCTGTATGTGGTTACCCCTACCTTGTCCATGATTCGTGAATGAATGTTCATAGTGGGGGAGACTGAAATATCCTGGGTTTTGACTCTTATAAAATTTCTTGGAATTTCCATTCTCTGAACCCAATATGACTCAAGGGTATGATCTGTATACTGGGGTATGAGTGGTATGGTCCTATCGTATGCTGACAAGTGTTAGTTGGTGGGATGGGTTTAGTCACTGGAATGGTATGACTTAGGGGTATGAGTCGTAGGTCTTGGCAAGATTTGTACTAGGGACACGTATGTTGGGTAGTGTTTGATCCTCTTGTTATTTCATTCTGCCAGGGATATAGGTTATGTATAAGGATCTTATGTTGTGGTTATTACTTGGTTGGATGAGTCATATATTTGACAGTATTTGATCCAAGGGTTGAGGCTTGGATACGAGTGATGGGTACCAATCATATTGGGGTTATACTACTAGTATCGTCAGTCGTATCCCTGTGATGGGATTTTGTGCAACTTAAGTCAGGGTATTCTGGAAATTTACCTACTTAACCTAATTAGGGCCTATAACTTCTAATATACTTAGGAGGTTATTTACCATATTATTCTATTCATTAACACTTATAACCTAATTCAAAATACTCCATAATTCTCTCAAGAGATTTTTGGGCAAGAAGTCTAGGGTTTCATCTTGAGGATTACTTTGGGGCTTGTATGTGTGATTTATTTCACTACATTATTCTATATAAGTCATGATTCTCTTCCCTCATTGTAATTTCAACAAAAGTCATGCTTTATATTGTTGATTTCATGTTTTTACTATTTAATGATTTGGTTTTAACTATTAGTTGGGGGTTTTGATATTAAATGCTTGGTTATGGTTTCTTATGATTTTAATTATTCTTTTATATTCATTTATGGTGGATTTGGACATTTGGAATGTATGTTAATGGTTTAATCATCTTTGGAATTAGTTTTGGTTATATTATGTTTCAAGTGTATTTGATAAAATTCTTATAAAGATATGTTCATTGCATTGACTTCTTTTAATGGAACTATTGTATGTTTTAAACTTAGTAACGGGATCATACATGGTTTAAATAGTTTAAAAAGTCTAAAGGATAAATTCTTATGCTTGGGGGGAACATGGAAGTCTCCTAAGTGATTTAATACTGTATAAGGAAGGGCACTTGAAAGTCCCCTTAACCTAAATGGTTTAGCTATGGATATTACTTGCAAGTAAGGGGTAGTATGACAATATCACTAATATTGGTGTTGGTTAATAAAATGGTAAATGGATTGGTTAGTTATTTGAAAACGATTTTAATTAAGCATTAATAGCGGGATCTATAGCAAAGCCATGGAAGCTGGTGGTCCCGGGGGACAAAAACTAGAAAATAGTATATGCCGATATGAGGATTAGTCTTAGTGGACCATGTGCATGATGTTACACTATTGGGGGATGTACTAGTCATACCATGGGATACTTCTCTGGTCGTGCGGCTACACACACTTGTGCCCTTTAAACAAGGGGAGATGAACCCAAATAGACCATGGGTGGTTTAGGACAGCCAAGCTACACAACCCAGGTAAAGGTTTGAAATATATGCTAAACCCGGATCCTCTTTTTTGGCACGTATATATGTATGGTTTTATACATTATCGATGGTTACGTTAGAATCTAGAACACTTAGTTATGTTACAAACCTAAACCTATAGATCCCACAACTCGGGTTAAAGGAATTTAGCTACTCATAATAAAATAAGCAAGACAACAAGTTGACTTCATACTTAGATAGATGATCTTACAGCAAGATGAATAGAAACAAGAGTTTCTCAGATTTGATCCAGTAGAAAATTCCAAAAACAATTATAATAATCTCTCCAAAAATAATTGTCTTGTTAAAGTCAGAAAACTAGAGAGAATAATGCTCAAAACGTCAGTACCCCTATGATTAGAAAACCCTAACATATGCTTAAAATACTTTAGCCTAATTATGGAAACAAAGTCATAGATCACAGTATTTTCTTGGAGAGGCGACGACTTGTCTAACGGCTTATCAGGAGTCTAACGACGTATCAGGAATGTCATCAGCTCTTCTTTACTTTTGATAATCTCTGCCTTGGGTTGACGATAAGATGGCTTATCAGAAATGTGATGACTTATTAGAGATGTCATCACTTCTTCACTTCAGACTCCATTCCCTGCCTAAGCCTAACGACGAGCCTGACGGCTTATCACACTTCTGACGGCCTATCACAGATGTCGTCAATGATTCCAGCTGAAGTCCATTCTCTGTCTAAGACTAACGACAACTCTGATAGCTTATCACAAGGCTAACGACTTACTATACAAGTCATCAGCTATACTTCCTTCTCTATTTGCTCATAAATAAACTCTTTTCCTCCCATTATTGTTGATTCTCTTGCATCTTGACTTTTACTGCAATATCAAAGATAAAACAATCAAAAACGACAAAAGTTTACTAAGACTTTGTAATTATTCTCAGTTAAAAGCCTCAAATATGTTAGCGTCTGGTCACACATCAACACCCTTAACTTAAAACAATTGCTTGTCCTCAAGCAACTAAAAGACAACCAAGAGTATACAAAGTACATTCGGTAGTCAACCATCCATATTATCTCAAAACATCTTCACCATCTCCAAGGTCAATTAATTTAAAAACAACTGTGTATATTATTGAAGAACAACAATGCAACACACAAGAATCAATATATGGCATCAATTTAGCAACAAAAACCATGCATGTACCAAGACTACACTATCAAAATAAGTTAGCAACTAGCAACGTAACCACTGTGCCATCACTTCAAAGAAGTCCCACTTGACTTATAACAGACATCACATATGTAACCATGGGGACAATCAAAAGACACTCACTCTCAGAATGAAGTTCTAATCAATGTATGCCGAATACCATAGGCTTGCCCTTATTTTTATTACTAAGATTTTCAGATAGGTCAGTTAGGATCACTATAGTTCTTCTCTTTGGCTTGTGATATAGGATAGAGGCTGGTATGATACTCGGTGATATTTAAAGTGACTAAGCCTCCTTGACACTGCACTAGATTTTGGGGTCTCACTCATTAACCTTTTTCTATTCTTCTCTTTTCTTGATCACACATATTCATGATGGGTGTGGTCTTTTTTACGATCATTTTTACTTTTTCATAGCTTTTCTTTTCTTCTTCTTTTCCACCGCACCCAACTTTTTATTCTTTTCTTTTATTCTACCTTTTTTCATACTCATTTTACATCACACACCCCTATGATAGCCACCCTCAACTTAGGCCATTTGCCTAAGTCAAGGTGCACAATATCCAAGGAGGACCAGGGACAAAATAGGTTAATTATGCTATAAATAGGACGATGATAGGTATCATAAAAAAAAATAGGCTATTCAGGCTCAAAATAGGGATCAAGGGATATTATGCATACAGGGAAGGTCATTTAGGCTAAAGTGGGCTAATATCAAAACGGCCTATAATCCTTTCCTAATCCCTCTCCTTCAACCTAGGTAAGACTAACCAGGCAAGTTCTGGATTGAACATACAAAGGGGACTAAGTAAAATCTCACATGCATATGGCACACAAGTGTATCACAAGTTACTACTTATCCAGTTCATGCAATTGTTTAGAAATGGTTATCAAGTCACTAGAACTAATACCATACAAAGATGTACAGTGGTCACAATTAGATGCAAAACACATAGTTAAATAATTAGACCATTTGAGAGGTGTTCACAAAATAACATAACCATGTTAAATGCCTTAGGTACTTATATTTCTCCTAGTCAACTACAAAAGGTTACAACAACAACTCACCCTACACCCTCAACTTAAAATCAAATAAAAAATGAACTAAGGGTTAGGGTATACCTGGAGTAGATCAAACACGGGGATCATGGGTTGCCTCTCATGTAGCGCCTGATTTAACACAATGGCACGACTCAGGTATCTAGATTACTTCAGACTTCATCGAGATAGATAGTAGTAATACTTTTCATCGAGTCTTTTGTACCAATAAAAAGTTTGACTCGTTTCCCATTTACCTTGAAGATACTTACGTCTTCATTTTCAAGTTCTACTACTCTAGATGAGTAGACTTGACTAACTCTAAACGGTCCTGACCACTTGGATTTAAGCTTACCTGGGTATAATTTGAGTCTGGAATTAAACAGAAGCACCAAGTCACCTTTTTGGAAATCTCATTTCTCGATCCTCCAATCATGGTACTTTTTCATCTTTTGTTTATATAGGTCTGCTCTTTTAAATTCCCTGAGATGGAATTCATCCATCTCATTCAATTGTCCTAGTCTTAGCTCTCCTGCCTCCTTCCAACTCAAATTTAACCTTTTAAGTTCCCATAAAGCCTTGCGCTCCAGATCTATTAGTAAGTGGCATGCTTTTACATAGACGAACTGGAATGGTGACTTGCCAATGGGTGTCTTGAAAGCAGTCCGATATGCCCACAAGGCATCATCAAGCTTTCGAGACCAGTCTTGACAACTAGCATTCACTATTTTGTCTAGGATGGCTTTAATCTCTCGATTTGACACCTCCACTTGCCCACTAGTTTGTAGGTGATAGGAAGTGTATACTCTATGTTGTTTCACCCCATATTTTGCTAAGGAGGCTCAAAACACTTTTTTGCAAAAATGAGATCCTCTATCGCTTATAATAGTACGTGGTACTCCAAAGCGAGAGAAGATGTTCTTCTTGATAAAAGCAATAACCATCTTTCCTTCAATATCAGCCAACGCAACAACTTCGACCCATTTCGAGGCATAGTCAACAGTAACTAAAATAGACTTCATCCCATATGAGCTTACAAAAGGAACCATGAAATTGATGCCCTAAATGTCAAACAATTCCACTTTAAGCATCTTAGTCAAAGGTATCTCATGTCTTTTGGAGTAGAACCCTTCCTCTGACACTGGTTGCATTTCTACATAAACTCATGAGCATCCTTAAGCAATGTTGGCTAATAGTAGCTGCTCTGCAACACCTTCCTAGCCGTTCGGTCACCTGTATGGTGACCTCCAACTGGGGAAGCATGACATGCTTCCAGTATACACAATACATCCACTTCTGGCACACAACTCCTTATAATATTGTCAGCACATCACCAAAAAAGATACGACTCATCCCAGAAGTAATGTGTCATATCATGAAGGAATTTCCTTCTTTGATAGAAAGAAAGATTTTCTGGAATAACCTCACTCACAACATAATTTGCAAAATCAGCGTAACAAGGCATTTTTCCATAGAAATAACCAAGATCTCCTCATCAGGAAATGCATTATTTTTCTCCATTTCATAACTAACTAACTGCTCACCTTTCATTCTAGACAAATAATCTGCAACTTGGTTTTCACAACCCTTTCTATCTTTGACTTCAAAGTCAAATTCTTGTAGCAGCAACACACATCTAATCATCCTTGGTTTTGCATCCTTCTTATCCATCAAATACCTCAAGGCTTCATGGTCAGTGTGGACCACCACTTTGGTCCCAAGCAGGTAAGCCCTAAATTTCTTAAAAGCATACATTACAACCAGGAGTTCCTTTTCTGTGATGGTGTAGTTATTTTGCACTCCATTCAGTGCTTTGTTGGCATAATATATTGGATGAAATAGTTTGTCCTTCTTTTGTCCCAAGACATCTCCAAGGGCAATATTGCTTGCATCATATATGATTTCAAATGGTTTTGACCAGTCCGGTGCAATAATGGTAGGGGCTTCGACCGACTCCTTTTTAAGGCATTCAAATGCCTTCAAGCAATCATCATCGAAGGAGAACTTCACTTCTTTCTCCAAAAGTTTGCAAAGTGGATTTACAACCATCGAGAAGTCTCTTATAAACTACCAGTAAAAGCCAGGATATCCAAGAATACTATGCACTCCCTTCACTAAAATGGGAGGTGGTAGTTTCTCAATAACTTCAACCTTTGCTCTATCAACCTCTATCCCTTTTGCTGAATTTTTATGCCCGAGAGTGATGTCCTCATTTACCATAAGGTGGCATTTCTCTCAATTAAGCACCAAATTGAATTCAACACATCGTTGCAAGTCCATACTCAGGTTTTCCAAACACAGCTTAAACGAATCTCCGACCACAGAGAAATCATCCATGAACACCTCTAAGGTATCCTCCACCATATCTGAGAAAATAGACACCATGCACTATTGGAAAGTAGCGGGTGCATTGTATAGCCCAAACGACATCCTCTTAAATGCAAAGTTTCCATATGGTCATGTGAACGTCATCTTCCCCTGATCTTCGGGGGTAATACAGATTTGGTTATATCCAGAATAATCATCCAAGAAGCAATACCATCTTCTTCCGGCCAATCGATCAAGCAATTGGTCGATAAAGGGCATCGGGAAGTGGTCTTTCAAAGTCCATGAGTTTAGTTTATGGTAGTCCATGAAAAATCTCCACCCATTCAGAGGCTTGAGTGGAATCAACTCATTCCTTTTATTTGCAACAATAGTCATGCCCCTTTTCTTGGGCACGCATTGAACTGGGCTCACCTATTTACTGTCAGAAATAAAGTAAACCACTATTGTATCCTACCACTTAATAATTTACTTCTTAACCAACTCTCTAATTGGTGGGTTAATACGACACTAATGCTCGATGGTTGGACTACAATTTTTCTCAAGTTGTATTTTATGCGTGCAGATGCCAGGAGGGATGCTAAAATATCTGCGATAGTCCATCCTATTGCTCTCTTGTACCTATGAAGTACTGAAATAAGTGATTCTACCTGCTGCTCGCCCAAATCAGCTACAATAATAATGGGTAGCATTTTTTCGTTGCCCAAAAACACGTACCTTAAATGCCCGAGCAGTTCTTTCAATTCCAACACCGGAGGCTTTTCAATGGATGGATTAGCCGATGGCATTTATCGATTAGAAATATCAAGATCTAGCTTCTTAGGATCATAAGAGTATGGACCCATTCCTGACAAAGCAAAAATAGTCTATTCGTACTCCTCAATGCCTTCACAATTAAAATTTATCAGAACTGCAGCTAAAGGCTCGACAATAAGTTTCCCCGGTATTGACTCATACTGCTCATTCTCATAATAAACATCAACAATTGAGAAAAAACTCATTTCTTTATGATGCTTCATTGATTGGAACACATTAAAATGCACTACCTCATCATTCATCCTGAATAAGAGCTCATTTGCTCGTAAATCAATCAAAAGACTTTCGGTTGTGAGGAAAGGTCGACCTAAGATTTTGGGAACCTCAAAATCCACCTTACAATCCAGAATGATGAATTCCGCAGGAAATATGAAGCTAGTTACCTTCACCAACACATCATACAAAATACTAACAGGTCTTTTTTTTGACCTATCTACCATCACGAGTCGCATATTGGTGGGTGTGGGATTTCACAAACCTAACTTTTTATATACATCTAGCGGCATCAGATTAATGCACACTCCCAGATCACATAAGGCCTTAGCAAATTCTAGAGACCTAATTGTACAAGGGATAATGAATGCTCCTGGGTCTGCCTTCTTCTGCACCAAGGTCCTCATATAAATAATGCTACAATGATAAATATTATCCTCCAGTTCGTAGCTCACCACTCTTTTCTTAATCACAAGATCCTTCATGAATTTAGCATACCCTGGCATTTACTCGAGTGCCTCCACTAAAGTCACATTTATTGTTAACTGCTTCAATATTTCCATGAATTTACTAAATTTCATGTCGTCAACTTTCTTCTTCAATCTTATAGAAAAGGGAGGTGATGGTCTTGGGAGAGTTTTCACCACTAATTCCTTTTCCTTTTCTTTTCTTTTTTCTGGAGCATCATCAGAACCATCCAGCTTCCTATACACCACTGGACATTCTTCTTCGGGTTCATCATCTACTTCAATCACATCTTTAACATCACCTTTGCCCACAAAAGGGATAGGTAATATCTTGCCACTTCTAGTGGTAATCTCCATACATGAGCCATCATTTTATGGATTCTAAACCATTTCACTAGGTAACATTCCACTATTCCTCTAGTTCAGCATGCAGAGAGTTGGCTTATTTGTTGTTCCAGCTGTCTGATTGAAGAAAAGTGCGAGTTTACTAGCTGACTAACAGATGATGGATCGGTCTTCATAGTATTCACCCCTGAGTTAGTATCCTCCATTCCCTTTAACAATTTATACATCATGTCTTCCATGGACATCTTTTTAGAACTTGTTGTAGCAGCCTAATGATTTCCAGGAGGGACATATAACCTGCTCCTATCATTATTGCTCCTCTAATTTCCTTGCTCTTGGTCTTATATCCATCCTTGTCATAATAAGTCCGACCTTGATTTCCTTGGCTATTACCTCAAAAAAACCCATGATTATTTACATAGTTCACCTCTTCTTTCGAGTCAGACTCCACTTTGACCGGTGATCCCACAACCTTTACTTTCTCAGTTTTACCTCATAGTAAATGATTGGTTAGAAAGTCCATCTATGTTTTTAGGTGATCCATGTCTTGATCATGTTCCTCGTCTTTTCGTTGTTGTTCTATAGTCATACCCTCAGAAACACTGGGGCTTGCAACCACAAAGTCTCTGGTATGCCATGCCCGACTTTGTTTGGTCATTCTCTCTAGCATTTTTGAAGCCTCTGGGAATGTAAGATAAATAACTGAACCACCATCAGCATTATATATAATTGGTTTTGTCACAAAGTTAAGAGCCCTGTACAAAGTCTCCATCAAGTATATGTCTGTTATATTATGGTTCGGACACTGCGTCAGCTTCTTTTTGAATCTCTCTCAGGATTCATGCGAGGCTTCAGTTGGGAGCTATCTGAAGTTACTAATCTCATCCCTCAGTTGTACCCTCTTGGAAGGTGGAAAGAACCTTTCTAGGAAAGCTCCTTTCAACTGCCTCCAATTGGTTATAGAATCGGGTGTCAGCTCATTAAGCCACAGTGTGGCCTCCTCAGACAGAGACAACGAAAATAATCTCAAACAGATAGAATTTTTACATACTCCGAGGTTATAAAAAGATTTATTGATAGTGAAAAATATCACCATATGCAAGTTCAGATCATCCCTTAGAAGGCCACCAAATAACCCTTTCAGATTAAGGAGTTGAATCATAGTACTCGTAATGTTGAATTTCTCTCCTGGTGCTAATGGTGGAGGAATAATTCCAATCATTGCACTTGCTCCATACATTCCTTCATCATCATCATTGAGGTCATACTAGACCGGCTGGTGATCTTGCCTTCCCTGACAATGGCGCTATTTTTGATAACGCTCAAACTATACCTGTCTTATGAGAATGTAAGCGATCGTTGTCAATATAAAACTCAACTAGGTTGGGGTCATATCCTACATGGAATATGATGTGAATATGAGTTATCTGTGGGTTAATCAACTCAGGGGTTTTTCTTAAAGGTAGCAAAAAATTACTTCTCAATTCAGTGTTCGAAATCAGTATGATAAGGAAAATTAGAGTTATGTTCACTATGGGTGTTGGTATTTGACAGACGCTAGTAACGGTTCAAGATTCTTATAGTATGTAGGAACAGTAGACTATCCTTGTCAAGGCTATGTCTAAATATTTCTCAACCTATTTAGACATTTAACCACCAAATTATCTCAAACTTAGGGAAATTATATTTCATAACAGGATATTATCTCAAGTTAATTAATCTTGTTACATCATTAATTATTAAATGGATGTTTAATGCTTCCAAGTCCCTGCTGATAATTAACTTCTTACTAAGGTTGATTTCTTATCTCAAGCAAATCAACAGTAAGCGAGACCTATTATTTGCAACCAATAGTCAACATGTAAGATAATGGAATTAATAAGAAGTTCCTACTATCATTAGAATCTTGAACACTTAGTTACATTACAAACCTAAAAACCCATAGATCCTACAACTCTGGTTAAGGGAATTTAGCTACTCATTATAAAATAAGCAAGACAACAAGTTGACTTCATACTTAGATAGATGATCTTACAACAAGATGAATAGCAACAAGTGTTTCTCAGATTTGATCCAGTAGAAAATCCTAAAGAAAATCGTAATAATCTCTCCAAAAATAATTGTCTTGTTAAAGTCAGAAAACTAGAGAGAAAAATGCTCAAAACGTCAGTTCCCCGATGATTAGAAAACCCTAACATATACTTTAAATAACTCAACCTAATTATGGAAACAAAATCATAGATCACAGTATTTTCTCGGACAGCTGACGACGTATGTAATGGCTTATTAGGAGTCTAACAGCATATCAGGAATGTCGTCAGCCCCTCTTCACTTTTGATAATCTATGCCTTGGGCTGACGATGATACTTGATGACTTATTAAACATGTGATGACTTATCAGACATGTGATGACTTATCAGACATGTGAGGACTTATCAGAGATATCTTCACTTCTTCACTTCGGAAACCGTTCCCTGTCTAAGCCTAACAATTAGCCTAATGACTTATCACACTTCTGGCAGCCTATCATAGATATCATCACTGATTCCAGCTAAAGTCTATTCTCTGTCTAAGACTGACGGCAACTCTGATATCTTATCACAAGGCTGATGACTTATCAAGCAAGTCATCGGCTATACTTCCTTCTCTACTTTCTCAAAAATCAACTCTTTTTCTCCCATTATTATTGATTCTCTTGTATCTCAACTTTTACTGCAATATCAAAGAGAAAACAATCAAAAATGACAAAAGATGCTTAAGACTTTACAATTATTCTTAGTTAAAAGCCTCAAATGTGTTAGCATTTGCTCATATATCAACTGCAGAGGCTATGGTGTATTGGCGATGCCACAACTGCAGCTAGGCAAAGAGTGAGACTACGCTACCCGAGGCTAGGTGAAACTTATTTAAAGGCTGCTTTGTCTGAAATTTTGCCCATATGTGCCTCCTTCTTGAACTCTAAAAACATAATGGAGTGTGAAATCTTCTAAGTGACTCTTGTGGATTGAGTTGGATATTAAACAACTTGTGTAATTGAATCTTTCTACTAATCTATGGTAAGAATTATCTAGTTGGTGTTATGTTGATATCTAGACCAGAAACCCCTAAATCATTGAGGCTTAATTGTAGCAAAAATGTGATGAATTTACTCAAGTTTCTTGAGTTCTATAACTCTCTAATGATATGTGAGTAATGGGTTAGTCTCTGAAACTTATTTTCTTAAGGTAGAACCCACTTAGGGGTTTTGATATCATTTTAAACCCATGGCACAATGGTGCCATAATGGGAATTGTTATTCTTCTTGTAGTGCTTAGATTGGATTGTTGATATCTTGGCTCTTGGAAGAAGAAACTTCAAGGCAAGGAAAATGAAAGCTTGTTGGTTTGTGAGTTGCTTCGACTCAAGGTAGGTTAGGCTTACTTGTAGTTAGATTGACCTTGAATGTAGTATAATTGTTGATATTTGTGAGATTGGCTGAGGTTTAGGTGATAAATAGTTAAATGGTGATATTGGGGATTAGTGGATTTTTATAGGTTATTGAACTTGCAATGTGTGATGCTTGACCCTTAGCCTAGAACAATGGATAGTTTACTTGTAGTCTTATGAATAGTATGAGAATACTCTAGTTACTCAAATAGATGAAAATGATGTTGCTCCCTAACCTTAAGAGTATGTTGACCTAGCTATTTCTTAGTTAGGAAATGGCCTTGGTGTTGGGTTGACTTAGGTGGAATACTTGAAGAAGATTTTCCATAGAGGCTTAGTAAGGATTGATATGCCCTTATGATGTGATTTAGATACTTAGCCTAAAATTAGGGTAGATGTTAGTCTTATGATGGTGAATTTGGAATTCTTGGGATTTAGGAGAGGGACTTGAACCACCTTAATCTTGAACAATAAAATTCCTTAGAAATCTATATACGTAATGAATGTCTAAGTTACGTTGTTGAGAGTATAATGGTTAAACTCGGTGGTCAGATTATTCATATAGCTGATGGTTGGATAATGTGTATTCTTTATTAATTATCTCATGGTCATAATATGGATAACCTTGAAAAGGTAAAGAATGTGTATATCATATGAATGCTCATGATCATGCTTATACTTATATTGTCTGGTGATGCTTAATAGAAAATAGGATGATATATGTCATCGCACATCCCTGTTACTCTATTATTGTAGGCTTCCTCATGTTTATTGATTTATCTATGTATGTGTATATATGTTATTATCTTGGGTGATGTGTAATGTTATGATGTTGCCTGATGAATCTGGAGGATATGTTGATGTTATGATATTGTCCAGTGAATTTGAAAGATATGTTGATGTTATGATATTTCTCAGTGAATCTGGAGGATATATTGATGTTATGATATTTCTTGGTGAATTCGGAGGATATGTTGATGTTATGATATTGCCCGGTGAATCCGCAAGATATGTTGATGTTATGATGTTGCCCCGTGAATTCAGAGGATATGTTGATGTTATGATGTTGCACGGTGCATTCGAAAGAAGTAAAGATGTTATGATACCATGTGGGCAAAGTTACATAAATATTTGGTTATATAGTTATGTTAGGTCATGTGGGTCCAAACCTCTCATGTTCTTGGGACATGATGTCTCCCTTGGTAAATTACTACCCTTTTCCTGTTCTTATTCACTAAATAAGAGGTGGGTCCATTGCTGACCCTAATTGGTAACTAGAAAAAATTTATGTCCATCATTAGGTTAAGGCTAATTGGTATGTGTAATCTTGTGTAGAACCAAAGGGTCACCTAGTAAACTTACTTGACTCGAATTAATGGTTATGTTATGGAATTTTGCCTAGTAAAGTGTCTTATGTGATAACTAGGTATTTCTAATAAATGATTATGACTTGTAGTCTAGTAGTCTAGTGAACTAGTTGGTGGACCTTACTTGGTTAAAATATGGAAACTAGTCCATAAAGTTGTAACATGCTTAATGATGATAGACTTGGTATTATATAATGAATAGTTGAATTGACATCTAGTATGTGATGTCATGGAGGTTTACTTAATGACTCATATCATGAGAATCCTAGCTAGAGAATGACCTTGTAATGGGTGATTCACTATTAGCCTTGGTAACTTGTAGCTTTTCCTGAATTGATGGCTAGTAACTATTAAGATTGCAAAACCAATAGTTCATATGAATTGGAGGTTAGCTAATATAGACTAATTATGGAGTTTATTAATGAATTATAGGATAAGTAACCACATACCTATGCTATGGCGATATCAGTTTTGTTTGATTAAGTTACTGTATTAATGTTGATAGCAAGCCTCGATAAGAGGCAATGGTTGAGATGGAACCCACGATTTTGGGTGAGATGATGTGTGTGTGGGTATGACTTGATATATATATATTGATATATTGATATTTTGGTGTACTCTCTGGTGGTATGGGATGCCGTGATGAGTTGTTACATTGCATTCTTTTGGTTTACTCTACAGTGGTATGGGATGCAGTGACGAGTTCTTTGTTTTGTTCTTTTGTGTGTGCTTCCTGGTGCTATGGGACGTCTTAGTAACTTTTTTTGCTTTTATGCTACAGATGGTTGGTGTTGATTATGTTAATCATATGGTTTTCGTTGTATGTAAGTTGTTTTACATTTCCAAAATAATTACTCATTTATATGATGGTTATGGTATATATGGATATGATATGTTATGCTATTGCGCTAGTATCTTTGTTATTTTATTGGGTGTTATTGAAGAAGATTTAGGTTCGATACTATACCTTGAATTTAAGTTATTGTCTTTCCTTATACTATCTTTATATTATAATTTAGCTCAGTTGGTTGATGATTCGTACTGAGTAACCGTGTTTTGGTACTCATACTACACTTCTGTAGCTTTTGGCATAGACCCAGGTTCTACTTGCCTTTATGGAGTCGGGTTCTTGCCAAGTTGAGCATTCTGAGATAGGGTGAGCTCTTGGAGTTCAAGTTGCCCTTTTTCCCCTCTATCTTTATTTGTCTTTTATTTTCGAGACAAATGTATAAGATTATTTAAGACATTTTTTGACTTGGAGTTGTAAAATTCTATTGTTAAGTCTAGATGCTCTTGTATTAATACTATCAGTTCATGGAATTGGTATTTGAATATCGATTGTGTTTAGTTGTGCAATGTCTTTGTTTATATTGTGTTTTATTATAGGGTCCATGTTGGACATTTCTACCAAGGTGACCTATTGCATTAGCTTTTGGTTATGGTATCGTCTTACCTACCGGTGGGATGTGGTATGTTCCATAATGACTCAAAAATCGAGTCGTGACATCAAATAAACCAATGAAATTACATTCAGGAGCACTTGCTTCGCAGCTAGAACAGAGAGGTGCTAGTTGGTGGTAGTACATTATAACACATGGTGTAGTGTATGAATTTAAAATATAACAACTTTATATATTTTTTATTTACTATATTATGATCAAGATAGTAATGTTTGATCTTGTATTTTAGGTTTAATCTCGATTATAGAATCACCAAAATTGTCTATAAATGCATCCGTCACAACTTCAAAGGTTATTAGACAAGTTAGCAAAAGGTTCCAGAATTTTATTAAGAGGAAATGTTCAAAGAATTTCAGGTAAAGACTTATCTTATAAACTACTTAACATATTGTTATAAAAAAATTAATACTAAACTATTATTTTTTTGTAAAATTTTTTGAAGTATGATCTAAAGGACAATTTTGCAATAAGGAAGAATTTTTTGAAAATGGACAACTCTTAGACTTCATGGTCTATTGGATTATGAAAGAATAAATAAGAAAATTCTAGAGTTTAAAGGGCTAAAAGTATGGAAATATTATCTTTCTACTAGAATGGCGTAGAATATCTGAAGTTGAGGAAAAAAGGAACTAAAGCCAGAGTATCTAAGAAGGTGGCTCTCTACACACTGTGGGAGCTATCATTCAATTTTTTTTTAGGATAAAATGGTACATAACTTTTATCTATTAAACAATTTATTTCTATTTTAAATATTTTTAATTTTTAAGATTAATAATTTTATCATATTTAGGAAAACAATTAGGTAGGAAGGTAACACAACAAAAAAACATGAGTTATTCATGGATACCCATATTAAAAAGTAAAAGAATCCAACAGATGAAGATATGTGGGTTGAGCCATGTGCAAAAGCTACCCATAGAAGAACTACATTCATATTTCTGAATTTTTTACTAAAGATGATACTATTTAAGAATGAATAGTTTAGTATCTTTTTAGTAATAATTTTTTTACATTACTTTAAATATAGGACAAATATATGATGAAGATTAATGAGTTAAGTGGTAATCAGTCTCCTGAAGTCAGGAGAACCCTATACCTCAAGATGTAGAGGAGTCGTGGCAATAGTGTGCAGGTTCCCTTTAAGAGGTATAGTCTACAACTACCCAAGAAAATACATTATGGAGAATATAAGGTGTTCACATTGTGGATCCTATTCTATCCAACTACTTGAAAAAAAATCATATTTATTACAAAATAAGATTTCTCTGCTCAATAAATAAGTTACTATGCAACCAGAGAGGGTGAGGAAGAAAGAAGAGGAAATTATTGCGCAAATGGAAATGATGTTGGAGCAAATTAATAGTTTTCTTCATTCTCCATGAATTGTTCCTATGTGTCTAGGTGATGCACTTCGGACTGTGCGAGGCCTATGCCAACATAAGAATTACACTAAAAGGAGGAGGATGGGTATGGGGATTAGGATGATGAGTTGTAGCTTACACTTTTATATGTTTTTATGGTTAGTAATTTATTTTTTATTTGTAAAATTTGATGTTTGAATGTTTTGATTTTGATGTTTTAATTTTTTATTTTTATGTTTCGATGCTTTGAATTTGATGTTTGAGCGGTTTATATCTAAATTGGTAGGCTATAATATTTTTATATAACATATTTATTTTGAAAATGCAACGTATATCCTGCCATTATTTTTATAAAATTACCAGATCCGACCACATATGGTTGGTTTTTAAAAAAATACCTGGTACACTGACCACTTTTAGTCAGTTTTGGGAAAATTTACCATAAAATCTGACCACTTCTGGTTGATTTCTAAAAAATTACTAGAAAATTGACTACATGTGGTAAGTAATCTAGTAAAATCTTCGCAAAGTTTTTATAAAACAACCACTTGTTCTCGGTTTTATTTAAAAATATAATAGATAATTATACAAAAATTGACCACAAATGGTCAATTTTGTTTAATTATTTTATTTTTAAAAAATTAACCATATGTGGTCGGTTTTTATAAAAAAAATAATTTAATATTTTTTATAAAAAATTGATTACATGTGGTCGATTTTATTTTAAAAATAAAAGAATTAAATAAAAATAGTTTTTTAAAGAAATTAATTAAATAAAAAAATAAAAAAAGACATTTTCTTAAAAATAAAAATAAATAATCAAAATCAACCACATGTGGTAGGTTTTAATTAAAAAATTAATTACATAAGTAGATAAAAGCGACCACAAGTGCTCCTTATCTCTAATAAAAAATAAAAATAAAAATAATGCCAACCACACTATTGGAAATATTAATTTTATTTTTAATATAAATTAAACTTTTAAAAAATTTAGTTTTAATAACAGATATGAATTTTATAAATAAATAAATAAATTTTTGGATAAACCGACCACTTGTGGTCGATATGTCAGAAACCATCACTATATTACCGAGCATGAATTGTGGTCGATTTTGTAGTTGGTAAATGGGGAAAAGTGACCCTGTGTGGTAGCTTTTTTTGTTTGATTATCTTGTTTTTTTAATTCTGAATCAATAGGGAGATAAAGAAATGGGCTTTGGCCTAGCTCAATATCAATGGCAAAATCAATATTTCTAGCCAGAGGCATACCAGGTAAGCATGTAGGAAACACGTCCACGAACTCTCTAACAACTATATAGATGCCAATGGAGGCAGTGAATCGACACTAGTATCATGTACATAGGACAAGTACGAAAGAAAACCCTTTCTACCATCCAATAAGCTCATAGAAAAGATACAACTCACTTGAGACACACACTAGGTTCACCCTTACATTCTAATCTGGACACACCTAGAGCAGCTAAGGTCACAGTCTTGGAAAAATAATCCAAAATATCATGATAAGGAGATAACCAATCCATACCCAATATGGAATTAAAATTAACCATAATAAGGATAATTAAGACAACCCAAGTGTCAAGACTTGAAAAGGTCACCTAACTTGATTGATACACCTGATCCACCACTAAAGAATCACAAATAGGGCTAGAAAATTAAAAAAGAATAGAAAAAGACTCATATATAACATCAATATTAGATGCAAATTATTCAGACAAAAAGAATGTAGACCTAGCATCAAACCGTACTGAAGCACAATAGTGAAAAATTTGGGACAATACCTATAGTCACTACATTAGAAGCCTCTACTTCAGATCTCTTAGGAAAAGCATAGCAGTAACCACATTTGCTACTAGAAAGTGAATCCTTATTTACTACCATGAGTTCCCTGAGCCCTACCTCTAGTACCACCTCTATTACCCCGTGCACTGTCTCAAATCACTGATACTAGACTCAAAAAAAGCTAGAGCTAAGAACTCTACTAGGGAGGACTAATCGCACGTCGGGGATAACCCCTCACTTAGTCTCAGAACTCATCACAAGAAAAACATCCCTTAGTAGTTGAATCACACTAAGAGGGCCCAAAAAATGTTAAAATCATTCATATAAAAATAAACCAAAATGAGACCCTCAACCTACATAACCTTATTTCTGACCACTCAAAGTCTTAGAACCCACAAACCAACCATTTTTACAGAAGAATGCCTAAATTGGTTTATCATGGAAACCATGAGAACCTCTACCTAAGAAATCCCTGCCTCGAGATGATTGACCACTAAAATTACCCTAATAGCATAACTTCTTTGAACCACCACTCTAAATACCCTAAAGAATTATATTAATCATCTTGGAATGATTTACTATATTATGAAAATAACCATCAGGAACCACTAACTGATCATCACCGACTGGTAATAACTAGTCAAACCCTCAACGAACTTCTTGATCCTCTCAAACTCTACGGAAATGTAAGTGATTGCATATCAAGGCAATTGTAATACCCCAGGTTTTGAACTCTAAAATTTTCCAAGTAATTGTGCTTATAGCTTAGGTTACAACTCTGGTAAAAAGTCATGAAGACTCATTACAAGTCATATAGATCTAATCTTTGTCTAACTAGTAAGGTTTCCATAAGTTTCTGGCATTGTCAAGACTAGAATCTTACGAGTTATTAGGTAATGTCATGAGTCATAGTGAGGGACACATGAAATTAACAGTGAGATGGCCCTAGGATGCTATCTTGTAAAATACAAGACTCCATGAGTTATAAGGTAAGGTCACGAGACATAGGGAAAGACTTGTGAACAAACCAGTTTAGAAGCCTTGAGTTTCTGCCTAGCCTACGAGTCTCAGTGATGACTCATGATCAGTTACCACAAATTGTAAAGAATAGGTTGGAACTATTTAAAGATGATAGGCTTGTCGCCCGGAGTGAAGTTCTTCCCAAGCAATGGTACAATTGATGTGACTTATAGTCACAAGCGGCAGTTTTTCCTACATTTTAATTAATGTCACTTTTGCAATTTACTTTCACCCCCAATTATAAACCACAACAATAAAGAACTCTAGGGGTCCCATTCTTATTTTTTTAACAAGTCAAATACACTCTCTTCTAACTCAAAGTCCCAAGTCAAGAACAAAGGTAGGGTTTCTAAGGGTTTGTAATCTAGGGATTAAAGTGTGGTTTCTTCTCCAAATTCTTGGTGTTTTTAGGCATGTATCTATTTGATAAATTTGTATTATTATCTTGACATGCAATGGTTTGGTATTCATATGGTTGTAAATGTTTTCTTTTGGAATTTGGGTTGATGTTTTTTCATAATTATTGTTTGAATGGTATTCCCATGGTTGTTCATACTTTGATGATGGATTTAAGAACTCATTGAGTACATGGGTAAGTTAATGGAATGGTGGTCGTGGATTCCCCCAAATTTATGAATAATTAAATACGGGTTATGGATTTTCCCAAATTTTATGGATTTTGATATTGTAATTAGTAATACACTTAACCCACCTTATAAAATTATATTTGAAACATGATTATGTGCATAATTTAATTATTTTTTAAACCATTGCATTATATAAAAGGTTCATGGAATATAAATGGTTTTGAAAGACCTTAGTTGCCATGATTTTGTTTTAAATTAGAGATCGGGAGTCGTCAATTCCCCAAAGTTAATGGATTATGTGAAAGGCAAAATTCTATAAGATTGAAAGATGATTTCTATACCTATACCAATGGTGAATACCTTAATAACAGGTTCCTATATAAATGTATGGGTTATGTGTAAATTTTTTAATTTGGGCTTAAAGAGGGTTGTGTAGCTTGTTGTTGAAAGTAGAGGTCCCAGGGGGACCAATTCTGGAAACTATATTTTTTGGCGTAGAAGTATTTATAATCTTATGCATACTTCACACTACATATATACTTAGTAATGGCTGGGGTCGTGGATTCCTTATCCCATCTAAGGATTTCTCTGGTTCATGCGGCTAACACGCACTGGAGCCCTTCCTAGGAATGGGGGAAGCCAGACCCATATAGCCCGTGGGTGCCTTTAGGATTGTTAGAGACACACAGTATAGGTTAATGGTTTTAAAACTCATGCTTAACATTGTTCCCTATCCCAGTATCTTATATATATGTATGTATGCATGTATGTTAACTTATATATTGATTTTGGAATTGATTTCAAATTTTCATCCCTACCCTGAGTTATATGCTAGTACTTCATTAGTGGTAAATGTACCACTCATTTACATTCAAATTTTTGTACACTACTATGATTAAACCAGGTAAATGAGGTAAATTTACTATTTGAATACAGTAATTCCCATGGTTTGCAGGCTTACAGGTAAATTGAATAAAAGAAGGAAAGTGAAATAAAATAGAAACAAAAAGGGAAATATAGTGCAAAAGATGGAGCTGGGATCGACCTCTGTTACCGCAATTGCGATCTGATATCCATAATCGTAACCAGTCAAGGCCAGGTCAAAGCATAGCAATCGAGAAAGGCTCAATACGATTGCAGGAGTAGCAATCGAGATCAACTCATAGCGACCGCAATGGTGTGGAATTATCCCAAGGGAAGACTAGTTAGTTCGTACAACCGGTTCTAATCCTTCAAAGGATAAAACCCCTTTTATTTTAGACATATCTAGAAACTATATTTATGTTTTGGGCATTGTAAAAACCATACTAAATTGGGAAAGATTATTGTGGTTAATTTTCCAAGGAGTTTAGTTTAAATTAAATTTAAATTTGAAGAACACCCTTGCTTACATCTTCAATGGAATCTTTGAATGTGAATTTTGGTATATCTCTTCTCTCAAACTTTATGAGTGTCTAAACATATGTCTTGGTGTTATGATGGAATAGGTGCAAATATGTGTGGGTCTTGATGATTAATGTATATTCTTTGTTAATGATGTTGGGTTTCACTAAGGCTTGATTGTCAAATTGGAATTTATGGGATAAATTCCTAAAATTCCACTTCATCCTTAAAAGAGCAATATAGGTATTTATTTTGATCCTATATTATCCTTAAAAGAGGGATATGGGTGACAAGTATTTTTGAATAATAATTAGATGTTACTTTTTTCCGTTACATTCTCTTAGAAATAAGGATGGATTGTGAATTTGTTATGCCTTGGGCATCACCGATTGAGGTTGTGGGTTATTTTTTTCCACACCCGTGTGGTATCCAAAAGGATCCATGGGTGCTATTTTTTTGTTAGATTGTAAACTAATATCAAAACCCCTAACCTATACCACCCATATATTCAATAACTAGAGTTTGCATTAGATTCTAATATACCAATACACTTTTTGTCCCTAGGAAAACATAATCCCAAGACTATTCTCCTATAGGAATCTTATCTATAATTGTTGCTCTAAATTGGTAGTTCAAGTATTTTTTATTCAACAACCTTACAACCAATACTCTCCAATTTTACTTTATGTTTTACTTTATGTTCACATTGTGGTTAAATTCTAGTAGCCTTCAACAATCATATGATTCGAAAACTAGTCACACTCATTGTGGATTTGACCCAAAATTAAGTTGGCTTATTATATTTGACAAAAACCATCCAAGAACAAAATAATTCTATAGGTGAGCGTGCAAAAAATGGGGCCATTGTCGCGGAGTGAAATGTCGTTTTTGCTTATATGGTGTTGATAGTAACTTTGGTTTTAACCGTAGTGTGTGCTATTTAATTTGGTTGCTGTTTTTGATTTGTTATAGGTGATTTTACTAGTGTCCATGACACAATGAGTGATCATGCAAGTAATGACGGGACTTTTGATCGGCCCCTTAATGATGAAGACCATCTCCATGATGTGGGGAATTTTAGTGCCATATGCATCCCATCGAGTGTGGTGAATGGGGTATTTCATTTAAAAGGTGTGATGTTAAACATACATAAAATAAAAGGAATCTTTGGGGGTTAAGATCATAAGGAATCAAACTTGCACTTCAAAATTTTTTTGGAAGTATGTACCCTATTTGATATTGCTTGCATCTTACAAGAATTCATACGATTGGGCCACTTCATGTTCCCTATAATAGGTGAGGTGTTGTTGTTGTTAAGGTTTCTACCCAATGGGTCAATCACATCATGGGTTTAGCTTACCGATGTTTTCTTAGATTGTTACTTCCCATCATTGAAGATGTTGCAATTGCGGGATGAAATCATTAATTTTTGTTACTCAATGAGGAGCCTCTATATAAAGTTTTGGAGAGGTTTAATGAAAAGATTGTTTAATGTCCTAACCATGATGTACCAGACAAGATGCTCCAATAAATATCCTATTGGGCTTTGCACCAACTCAACAAGACTGTGGTGGACAACGCGGTTGGTGGATCACATTTGAGATTGTCATATGGAGTGGCTTCAACTTTTCATGAACAAATCAAAATAAAAAATAGGGGTGGCATATTTTGGACACCGATTTAGCTAAACATTCCCCTCCTACCTCCTATGTGGATAAAGAGAAAAGAAAGAAAGAATACAAGAGGGAGGAAAATATGGCAAAAGTGTTAACACTATTAAACCTCCTCACTAAGCATGTGATGGGTGTACCCACAAAAATGGTAAATATTGTTTCATATAAATGATATGAAGAAGAATAATCCATGAGTATCAAAGAATAAATTATATATTTTGCAAACTACTCGGGGGTTTCTTAGATAACTGGGGTCCAACCTATAACACTAGTTAGAAGGGTGTCAGTACCATGCCACAGGTAAATATAAGATAAAGAGTCACCCTCATCTGGAAGGTGCTCTGAATGAGAATGGTGGTACCCTCAACTGGCAGGTAAAATACCTTATTAACCCTCAACTGGCAGGTTGATATCTCAACCTACGTTGGCTTCATAATTCTGGAATGCAAGGACTTCTTTTAAGGGTCACACCCTGTACTGGAAGGTGAGCCCCCATTCTTGGGTTCACTCAGTACTAAATCCTATCCCAACTAAATAGACACTGATTAATAAACTAAACTGGACTTACCTAAGTTTAACTAAGTTCTGTAACTTAGTAAGTACTACTGATCGTAACACTACCGAGACTTTTCTGTAACTACTGCAGCTCTAGGTAAACCGCTAGATTTTTGGTAATTGAATCCCCCCTGGACTCAATGGCATTGAAAATAAAGCATGGCATAATCTTGAAAGCATGATAATACTTGCTTGTTAACAATGTATTCATTTAGACAATTTGTCAAACATTTAATATACTTGAGCTTGTACATGAATTGGACCTCATAATAATATGTTCACTATTAAACTCACATAAGCATCTTATCAAACACTTGGGGAGCATGATTATTTTACATAAAAATAGTCAACACATGAACTTCATGGATACAATAATAAATTGTAAATTTAAGGGTTTATCATGATAATCACATATTCATCACACATGCTATCTAATTTCATGAAACTTGCAATTTAATCATGGATTGAAACCCAATTTATATCATGAACATGAATACAATCAATTTCAAGAATAAAAATCATAAATCTATAAACTTGTATATTTAACTAGGTTTATTAGACTCCATGGGTTAAAGAAACCCATGAATAAACACCTAACATACCTGAGAAGATAAGTTCTAGAAGGTTCTTGAAAGATTTCTTGAGATTTGTTCTTGACTCTTGGAGCTAAGATTTTGTTAATTTGAGAGAGAATGATTTATTCTTTAGAGTAAGTGAGAAAATAATGACTAATTAAGTTATTAGGGGTTAAATCTCGTGTTTAGGATAGATTAGGGCCGTGGACAAGACCCAATTACCCCTGGAAAGTAACCAAAATTCGTCACTAAAAAGTCCTAATTTTGGGCTTCATCGCGATGCGGTGGCATCGCAGTAAGCCACTGGCAATCAACCAGGAACTATGTAAAATAAAAGGAATGTGAAATTAAACTTTGACGCGATGCGACACCATCGCGGAGTCACACTGGATTTTGACAATTAGAAAAATGGCCCTTAGAGCGGCGCAGTGGGATCGAAGTCCTTCACTGGAAAATGACATTTTGAACTTGAACATTGGACCAACATGCCATTATCTCGAATCTTCACTGGAAACTGATGAATTCTATTTGAAATGGATCTGCGATGCGGTGTTGCACCAGGTGGCACACTATTTCACAAAAATTGATCTAACTCTTCGCCCGAGGAATGGATTTGGGCAAATTTTATATCATTAGAAAGATAACTGAATTTCCTACGCAATGGAAGGTCTTAAACTAGAAAACTCAAAGTATTTTGAAAAAATTATATAGAGTTACTCAAGTATTAAGAGTTAAATCGAGCTTGGGAAATAAAAAGTATTACAGTATCTCTCCCTTAGGAACATTCATCCTTGAATGAGACTGATTAAGCTAAAGAACACTGATAGACTGGGTTTACAAACTGAACAAACACAACAAAAGTATAGAATACATGAATGAAACAGCTGATAAGTTGAGTTTACATATTAAACATACATATATGATGCATGAGTACATGTCTGAACTGATTCATGAATGCATGACTGTCGTGAAAATGATATGCAATGTTAATGAATACCAAGTTTGTAACTATAACTAAACATGGAACTGAGTAAATCTAAGGAAGACTATTACCTTAAGTTGAATCTGAGTTTGTGGAGACGAGGTGAGGATACTTGGTCCACATATTTTCTTCTTCTTCTCGAGTACCTCCCTCAACGGACAAATTCTTCCAAAGAACTTTGACCAAGGGAACTTCATTATTTCTCAGTCTGTGAATCTGACGATCAAGAATTTGGATAGGAACCTCTTTGAAAGAAAGATAATTCTGAATATCCATGCCCTCTAAGGGAGCTATGACTGCTGGGTCACCAATGCATTACATTAGCAAGGAGTAGTGGAATACTGGGTACACTAAAAATAGATCTGAAGGCAACTCAAGCTCATAAGATAGCTGAGAATTCTGTAAGGACCCATATATCGGGCACTGAGTTTTCCCTTCTTATCAAAGCTCTTCACTTTCTTCATGGGAGAGATTTTCAAGAACACAAAATCATTGATCTCAAACTTGAGATCTTTTCTCCTTATATCTGCATATGATTTTTGTCGGCTCTGGGCTGCCCTAATCCTTTCTCTGATCAGCTGAACCTTCTCTAAAGCATCAAATACTCAATCAGACCTATATCTACGGCTGTACCAACCTCGAATAATGTGATTAAAGATCTATATCTCCTACTATAAAAAGCCACAAATATAGCTATCTAAATACTAGAATGATAGCTTTTATTATATGCGAATTCAATCAAAGGAAAGTGGTTATACCAACTGCCTTTAAAATCAACAATGCATTATCTTAACATATCTTCTAGAGTTTGAATGGTTTTTTCTATTTGACCATCTATCTGAGGATGAACAGTTATACTAAGGTGAACTTGGGTACCAAGACTCTTCTAGAATGCTTCCAAAATTAAGAGGTAAACTGGGTGCCTCTATTTGAAATAATAGATACTAGGACTCCATGTAACTTGACCAACTCTCTGATATAGAGTTTGGCGTAGTCTTCAACTGAATAGGAAGTACGAAGTGGAAAGATACAAGTGGATTCATTCATCATATCTATGATAACCTAAATTGAATTATGTTAAAGACGAGTACGAGAAAAACCCATCACAAAGTTCATGTTTACTTCTTCCCATTTCTATGTGGGATTACTGAACTCCTTCATGGACCCACTAGGTTTCTAGTGCTCAATCTTAAATTGTTGACATGTGGAGCACTTAGCTACAAACAATTTCATATATCTCTTCATCCTGCTTACCAATAGATCTCTCGTAAATTGCGGTACATCTTAGTGGCCCATGGATGAATAGAGTAATGTGCACCATATGCTTCTGCAAGAATTCACCACCTCAAGTTATCTACACCTGGCACACATAACCATCACTGGCAATGCTACAGACCATCCCCCCTTGGGAGAAAACCTTTACTTTCTAATCTTTGACTAACTCTTTTAACTTAACTAGACTTGGTTTTTTATAATTTTTTTCCTTTACTTTGGAAACCAGAGATGATTCTGAACTATTCTACGCCCACACACTATCCTCTGCTGAATCGACTAAGCGGACACTTAGTCGAGTAAGTTGATAAAATTCTTGGACTAACTCCTTCTTACCATTCTTAACGTGAGCAACACTACCCATAGACAATCTACTAAGAGCATCTGCCACAATATTGGCCTTACCCGAATAATACATAACACTCATATCGTAATATTTCAACAACTCAAACCACTTTATCTAGATGGATCACAGTACAAAAAAACTCCATATGAACCATCTAGTAACATCAAAACTGGGGCTGAACTGAGTCAAGTCTTCAATTCTTGAAAACTCTTCTCACAAGAATCAGACCACTGAAATTGAACTTTCTTCTATGTCAATCTAGATATAGAAGATGCAATAGAGGAAAAAGCTTAAAAAACTAATGGTAATAGCCAGCTAAACACAAGAAACACCTGATCTCTAATGGATAGATAGGTCTAGGCCATCTTTTCACCACTTTGGTCTATTGAGGATTAACTCTAATTCCATCACCAGAAATAATATTACCAAGGAATGCTACTGACCTTAGCAAAAATTTGCACTTATTGAATTTGCTGAACAAGTGATGAGCTTTTAGAGTCTGAAGTATGATTCTAAGGTATTCTTCGTTATCATTCTTTCTACAAGAATAGTCAAGAATGTCATTGATTAAGACTATAACAAACATGTACAAGTACTATTTTAACACGCGGTTCATTAAGTCCATGAAGGCTTCTAGGGAATACTTGAGACCAAAGGACATGACTAAAAACTCGAAGTGACCATACCGAGTTTGAAAATCTATTTTTGGAATGACACATTCTCTGACTCTAAGTTGATGATAGCCTAATCTGAGGTTTATCTTCGAAAATTAACTAGCACCCTGAAGTTGGTCAAACAAGTCATTGATTATAGGAAGTAAGTATTTATTCTTGACTATGACCTTGTTAAACTGGTTGTAGTCATTACACATTCTGAGAGAACCATCTTTATTATGCACGAAGAGAACTGGTGCACCCCATGGGGAAATGTTGGGTTTGGTGAGCCCCTTGTCTAGGAGATCTTTCAATTGATCTTTTAATTCCTTAAGTTCTGTTGTAGCCATTCTGTATGGAGGAATACGTATGGGTTGAGTATCTGGAATAAGGTTTATTCCAAAGTTAATTTCCCTTATGCGAGGAACTCTAGGAAGATCTTCGGAAACATATTTGAGAATTTATTTACTATTGGAACTGACTCAAAACTAGAAGTTTCTAAACTAGAGTCTTTGACTCGCACAAGATGATAGACACATCCCTTGGATATTTTTTTCTAACTCTAAGGTATGAAATTAACTGACCCTTAAGCGCTGTAGTACTACCCCTCCATTCAAGGCCTGGTTCATTTGGAAACTGAAAATGAACAATTTTGTTTCTACAATCAACTGAGGCATAGCATGAATTGAGCCAATCCATTTCGAGAATGACGTCGAAATTCATTATCTCTAACTCTACTAAGTCTGCTGAAGTGACTTTCTCATCTATCATAACTAGAAAGTTTCTGTATATCCACCGAACTATAATAGATTGACATACTGGGGTAGAGACTGAGCAGGGGTCTATTAAGATTTTTTGTCTAACTTTAAAGTCGACTGCTATGTAAGGAATTATGAAAGACAGAGAAGCTCCTGGATCTAATAAGGAATAAATATGTAAATTAAAGATTTGTAATGTAACAGTGACCACATCAGGAGAACTTTCCAAATCTTGTCTAGACTGAAGCGCATAAAGCCTGTTTGGGTATTGCCCACTGGAAGCACTGGAAGTGGCACCCTGCTGATTTGGGAGACTGGACTGAGCTATAGGATGATTGTACTAGCCCTGTGAACCAGACTAAGGACAATCTCTAATTCTATGGCCTAGTTTGCCACACACTAAACCTACATCACTGCCAGCTCTACAGACACCCTGATGGTTTCTACCATATTTCTAGCAAAGAGGATTCATTCAAACATTGCTAACACTACCCTGAGATTTAGAGCCTTATGCCCTATATTTGTTACTATTTATGAACTTAGGTACTAGAGCACTGGCTGGGGATTGAGATGGAACAAAAGATTTTGGGTAAAACTGGGAATGGTTACCACCTTCTGACTTAGGCTAAGTGAAATTAAAGTTACTAGTTCTGGCTCTCTTATTCTCCCTCTCTCTCTCCTTATTATTAGCCTTTTTAATCTACTGAGCATAGACTATGAGCCTGGATATGTCCATCACCTTAATTAACATCAAAGTTCTGCACTCCTTGACCATACTATCTGAAACCCCATGCAAGAACTTACTCATCTTGGACCTATTGTCTGCTACTACATGGAGAGCATACCTGGATAACTAAGTAAATTTGAGAGAATACTCTTTCACACTCATATTGCCTTTCCTGAGATTGATTAACTCTAACACCTTGGCTTCCCTCAACTCTAGGGAAATGAATCTATCTTGAAAAATAGTAGAAAACTCTTCCAATTCTATGGACTCTATATCTGTGCCCCTGTCTACCTCTCACTACTTAAATTATGTATGAGCTATAACTTTTACCGGATAGGCAGCTAACTTAGCACTCTCACTGAAATTCACTCCCATAATATCTGTGATTTTCCATACCTGATCGAGGAACTCCTGTGGATCCTCATCAAACTTGGATCCTGAAAATAGGGGAGGATTCATTCCGGTGAATTCTTGAATCATGGAAATAGCATTACTGGCCACAGGGTTAGCCTAAATAGTAGTTGGCCATTCATCTAAGCTACTACAGAATGATCTAGAGTGGTGAACGCAACTCTGAATTCTACATAAGAGACATGCTCGTCCATAGGATCTACCTAAATAGGAGGATATGCTAGCTGGTTTACTATTCATCTTTTGTTAGTCTTTTTAGGAGTCATGTTCTGTAATCAGAAGGAAGAAATGAATTAGACTGAGAGTTTAACATGAGATCATGCTCATTTGCATGACATAAATACTAAAAGATGGGAAATTTTCCTAAAAATGTCTCATAGCCTATTTCCCATAAGTGTGGTGCGCTACACCCCCATGCAACAGACTCTGCTTGATGTGACATTTAGATTCACTAGGACTCAGCAAGTTTGTAATTCCCCAAGTCTGACCCTAGATATCACATGTTGCTTACAACCCTGAAGGATAACAAGCTAACCCCTAACTGGTACCTGCTATGAGCACTGAGAAATAATACTAAAATAATGTGTAAAATAGGCTGAAATTCCATAAGGTTTATAATCTGAATATTGATCAATATAGAAACTTGTAATAATATATGTAACATTGAATATTGTCTGAACTAGTCTAGTCTGAAAAGCCAATAACTGAATTGTCTGAATGTGGATTTGATGGGACAAGCCCCCAACTAACATCAACTACTAAACTACTGAAGGTACCAAAAATACTAAAATAAAAGAATATCCTTGATAGATGAGGACTCACTGCTGAATCTGCTACTACTAACTTAATCTACCTAAGTGCTATTAGGAACCTGAGAATCCGAACCTATGATATGAGACATCATAGCGCAAAGAGAATGTATGTGTCAGTACGTGGAATGTACTAGTATACCAGATAAGGTAAGGCTAAATGAAGGGGTTCTTATACATTAACAGTAACTTACTGGATGATACAAAGTAAATAAATAAGATTACATGGATAACTAAAACAACAGTAAAATATTTAGTATGCAATGCTGTATATATACATGTATACTATATTTGAGCTTTTACTGAAGCCGAGTACTGATTTATAATACTGAGTAACTGATATCTGTAATCACTGATAACTGAGTGTCTAATACTGAGTGACTATTTCTGATAGTCCTAATACTGTAAAACTTAACTGAGTTCTATACTGAGACTGAAACTAAAACTGTAGGAGGTAACAATCTAATAGACATGCCTTAAATAAGATAATTGGGCTCCAAGTTGTAACCCCAGTAGGAAGGGTGTTATTACCATTCCGCAGGTAAAGACAAGCTAAAGAGTCACCCTCATCTAGCAGGTGCCCTGAATGAGAATTGTGGTGCCCTCTACTGGCAGGTAAAACACCTTATCAACCCTCAACTGGAAGTTTGATATCTCGACCTACACTGGCTACGTAGTTCTGGAATTGAAGGACTTCTTCTAAGGGTCACACCTTCTACTGTCAGGTGAGCCCCCATCCTCGGGTTCACTCAGTACTGAATACTACTCCTAACTGAATAACCTCTGATTATTAAACTGAACTGTCCTGAGCTGAGTTTAACTGAGTTCTGTAACTGACTAAGTACGAATAATCATGACACTACCAAACTATTTTGTAACTACTGCAGCTCTAGGTAAAAAGTTAGATTTTTAGGTATTGAACACCCCAGGACTCGATAGCATTGAAAGTAAAGCATGGAATAATCTTGAAAGCATTATAATACGTGCTTGTTAACAATGCAGTCATTTAGATATTTTTTCAAACACTTAATATACCTAAGCTTGTACCAAGGTTTGTGTAGAGTCGGTAGTGATGTGTGCTTTGGGTGTGGTGAACTAGGCCATAGAATGCGACAATGTAGATTTCTAGCTCATAGGGGTAGAGAGTTTATTCAGATGGGTGCCCCTTACGGTGTCAGTAGTGGTCGGCTTCAGAGAAGACTTCATGCAGTTCAAACTCTCCTTGATCGGGAAAGGTTCCCAGAAATAAACTTGGGTATGTTATGAGTCCTTTATTTTTATGATATGCATTATTAGATCCCCTGCTTCCATTTTGAGATTATATGTCAGAATGAGCCATGTATGAGTTTTAGATCTAAGTCTGTCAATCATGACCCAGTTTGTAGGTGCCTTGTGCACCGCCCCACTGTTTCAGTGAAGAGTTTGTAGAGGGACATTGAGTTCTAAGGGGGAGATACCCTATGATAGTGTGGTATTTTCATGTATTTATACATATTCAATTTCATCTTCAGACTGTCCTTACAAAGTTAACCTCAGTTATCATTGCATAGCCAGTCATGTTTTTGAAAGTCAGTTCAATCAGGCATTCATGCACTAGATACGCATGTTCTATAGAAAGAGTTTAGCTTTTCAGTGCATTCAGTCATGCATTCATGAGATCCATTCAGTTATGAGTCCATGCATCAGATATGCATGTCAGTTATGAGAATTTAGATTATGAGTAGCTTCAGTCGAGTGTTTCATGCATCAGATATGCATGTCCAGTATGAGAACTCAGACTATTAGTGGTTCCAATTGCGTAGTGATGTTTCAGATGTTCTTGTTTCTTGAGTAAGTATAGTTGATCAGTATTCTTAGCCTATCAAGCAACATTCAAGGATGAATGTTCCCAAGGGGGAGATAATGTAACACCCAACAAAATTCTCTCCTAGTCTGAGCCTTAGAGCATGTTCAGTGAAGCAGAAATCCGATCCCAAAAGTTTAAGAAGTGCCTTCCCAAGTGAGAAATATTTTGAACCGTATAAAATTTCTCTAATATCAATTTTTTGTTAGTATTTAGAGTTGTGATGATTGTGATTATGGTTTGTGCATTCATGTATGTGTTCTCATTCGGTACTCTCATGATTATTCAGTTAAGCAATTGTCCATGCATGAACCCTTGCATTTATCCTTACCTCATCTGCATACTCGATACATTCCCATACTGACGCATTTGCGCTATGGTGTTTTATTTGATACCATAGGTTCAGAGGCATGAGATCCAGAGTACCCTTAGTAGTTCAGTCCCACCCAGCAATAGTAGACGTAGCAGTAAGTCCTCTTTATTCGAGGATGATTCATTTTATCATTTTTGACTTAGATTTTATTTATTTTTAATAGAAGGAGTTAGTTGGGGACATGTCCCATCAACTCCACAGTTCAGACAGTTTAGAGGATTTTTGGATAGATGCATCAGTATTTAGTTTTCAATTTTAAGTAATTTTAGATGTTTTGAACCTTATGGCCAATTTCTACATTTATTATCTATATTATGTAGTGTTTACATATAGATATTAGTAGAGGGTCGGCTAGTGGTCCTTTGGGATCATTAGCACTATGTGACGTTCCGGTTCAAGAAAATCAGGTCGTTACATAATCCTTTCATCCTTGTGCCTAAAGACTTATTTAAACTGTGATTTTTTGCAATCTATGAGATTTTACATGAATTTGAATTAGGGTTTTTCACCCATTATTATTGATTGTAATATTTTGATGTTTTCCATGAATTAAGAGTCTAATGGCATGATTTTCACATATTTTCTTGAGAAATTGCAGCTGAGTCTATACCCCATGATTTTAATCCTTGAGAAATTAATAGTTGAAATATTTGAGATATTAAATTATATGAGTATGTTGAGATTTTGAGATAAATTGCTGAAATTTCTAGATTTCTACATAAGTTATGAATCTATATGCTATCTATTATGTTTTTGATGAGTTTTAACTTGAGAGTTAATTATGGGTTATTGATCCCTACTTGAGATTTGCAATTTTATGAACTCTTATGCTATAGGCACCCATGATTTGAGTATTCTGAGATTATTGAGAAATGTTTTGACCTAATGGTCATGGAGTTTTGAAATCCACTTCACTACCTGATATTACAGATTTGATTATTGGGTTCTTGATGAACCATGAGATTATTTTAAAGTGGATTTCAATGAGATATGTGTGATAAACTAAAGAGAGTAGTATTTAGCATTGAGTTTAGTTAGTTTCTACGGTTTCTTACCCCAGAACTATGTGCCACCATAGGTTTGAAATTTTAGGCCTAAGGCCAAGATATTGGGCCCAACGCTGAGATAAGTGATCACTAAATTAAGGTTATACTCCCTGGAAAGAGTATGACGCTCCTCCCCAACGTGGGGTCTCTTTCTTAGGAGGACAAAAGTTTGGACACCATGTAGCTCGCATGGTTTATGTCAGTTAAGAGAACCTCTCTTGATACAAGTTATTTTCCTAATAGTAAAGTTGTAGATTTTCTCCCTAAGACTAAAGTATTTTCCCTTGATATAAGTATTTCCTCTAAAGTTATGAGATAAGTTATTTCCCTAAACTAGGGTATCTTTCCATTGAGATAGAATGATTTCCCTAATGCTTAAAATCAGATATTTTCCTAAAGTGAATGAAATGCCTTCAAGTATGTTTCAAAGTTATATGATTCTGAATTTCAAGTAATTGAGTTCAAAAGAGTTAAGAGTTCTTAAGTACTAAAGGAGTTTTACTCTCCATGAGACATATGAATGAGTTGAAAGTATGGTTTAAAGTTTTCTTTATCCTATGGGTAATGGGGATAAGAGGAGATTACCCATTTCAAAGTTAAACAATGATGACACACGAGATTTTTGATACATGCTCCATTCTACATGATTCATGAGCTTTACATTTTATACTTATTCTAGCTATGTGAGCCATTACTTATTACATGTATGATTTGATTAAAGAGTATTGATGTTGTTTTATATAAATGTGTGCACTCCCATATATTCAGTATATTCCCAAGTGCTGATCCACACATACATCTATGTGCTACATTATCTTATAATGTAGTTTCAGGTGCTCAGTCCCAGCCTCGTTAGTGACTTTTGAGTACATTTGTCTACATTCCTATAGTGGTGAGTCCTCATGGTTTGAGGTCCTATCTTCAGATATTTCCACATTAGAGAGACTATGTTATTACTTTTAGTTCATTTTGAGTCAGTTGGGGACCTATCCTAAGGACTCTCTAGTTCATGGATTAGTAGAGGCTTTATCAGACTAGTTATCCGATTGTGATTGTGTTGAGAATTCAAGTATTGTGGTCGTTTGGACCAAGTATTTTCTCTGTATCTCCCTTCATATGATATGACTATTCTAGTATTTAAATTATTTTATCTGAAATGAGTATTATTAGTAGAAATAGGCTCAAAGGGTTAGCTTGGGGTAACTTTTAGCCTTAAGCACCGTGTGACGTCCCGGGAGACGACTTTGGGTTGTTACAAAAATAGTTTAAATAGTGTGAATGGTTGGGAGTGGTTAAAGGCTAAGGTATTGATGGTTATGATTGTCTTAAATGAAAACCTTGTAGGGTACATTAGAATCCCCAAGTGAATGAAATAATGAAATTGGGTTGAATAATGGTTATGGATTAATTGAACTTCCTTGTGGGGTATAATGAAATGCCCCAAGTAAATATGTTAAAGGAACACTTCTGGGGTACAACAAAATCCTTCAAGCTAATATAATAATGGCATACTTGTGTGGTAGAATGGAATCCCCCGAGCAAATATAATGGATCACTTGTGGGGTATATGGGACTCCCCCAAGATAACTTTATAAATGGCAACACGGGAACCCCTTTATCTTAAAAGGTTTGGCTATGGATAATAATTTCAAGTTATAGTTGGTATGACGATATCACTTTTAATAGCCTTGGTAAATGGTAAATGGAGCAATGGTTTGGTTGGTTGAAAATGGTATTAATTAGGCTATAATGGCGGGATGTGATAGCTAACCGTAAAGGTAGGATTTTAATGAACGAACATTGGAGACACATATTTGTTGACATAAGCGCTAGGGAATAGAGACCCGTTTATCATACAATGAGGTACGCAGGAATCCTCTAAGTACATGGTACGTATGTACTATAGAGGTTAAGGGTACTCAGGAATGCCTTACCCTTATAGTACATTAAATTTGTGTAACTACATGCCTCAGGGCCCATTCAGGGGGTTACACTGGACCCATATAGCCCGAGGGTGTTTAAGGATAGTTAAGCTTCACATACCCTGGTAAATGGTTTAAAATGCATGCTAAACCCCATTTTTTTTTGTGGAATGGTTATATATATAAATTATTTGTATGCATATGGTTTGTTTACTTTGTTTTTCTGTTTGGCATTATTTTATCCTTATACTAAGTTCGTTCTAGCGTTCACCTTCTAACTCGTACTTAGGCAGTTGTATCCCCATACGATGTATGAACTGGCCATTCTACTCCTCTTGCTTGGTGATTGAATTTAGAATCAGCTATTGCATTGAAGAGGTGATCTTTTAAAGTTCAGAAGGCATCTATTTTATATCATGGATTACTTTATGTACATTTGTCTTTGATACACTTTGATTATTGATATATTAGGGGCATGTCCCAACTAGGTACTCTTTGGTTTGGTTTAGAGGTTTTGTATGGACAACTGTGGACTTGGGTATGGTATGGATAAATTATTTCATATGTATATAAACAAATATTGAATTATTTTATTGGTTTTGGTTTATGGTTTTGGTTTGATTGGTTATTGGGTGGATTAGCTTAGTTGGGTTGGCCTCGGATATAGGCTCATCCCAAAAGTCACCACAAGGTGGATATGTTATCTAATTATATATTAAGAGTTTATCCAACTGAGGGTACATTTTGGTTGGTTGGGTTGGGTATTAGGGGTGGTCTCAAGTTTGGGTTAGACTTGAGATTTCCCATTATGATAAGGCCCCGGTTTGGTTTGTATCAAGTTGGTATAAAAGAGTATAAGTTTTTAGTGTCATGGGGTATCCACAAACCCGTGTTGAGTAGAGTCTTGCTTATGGGTGTGTTGTGCACCACACTTATAATCAGGAGGCTATGAGTCATTTAGGAATATTTTATTTTCTTGTTGTTCTACTTTTGGGCTATGGAGTCTAAGGTCATAAGATCTTTCATGAATCTTCTTTGGTTCACTTTTTGGATCATGTCCTCTCAGCGATCTAAAGTTCCTGGAAAATCACTTGTCCCACTCAAGGATAACATGGATGGATCCAGTCCAACTAATGGGGCACAAACTCAGTCAAGGGTTGTGCTTTTAGTTTTTCCCATGGAGTCACATAGGTCTCTACTAGTTCAATTTTTAAAGTTGGCACTCATTTGCAGTTATCCCAAAGAGAGGTTACCAATGCCGACTTTCATTATTCTATTAATATATTGATCAAAATAGTGATAACTCTATCACACTTGTTTTGTCTTATTGGTACGGGAAGGAATGAGTCGGGGTTAAGAAATAGGCAAGTTAAAGAGGTCTTGATTCTCTGAACAAAACAGAGTCTAACAGTATGGTGTTGAGTGGTCCAAGAGGAATAGTTGGATGTGTCTTAAATCCTATTCTATGGCTTGTGCTCCCTTCTTGAATCCATTTAGAGGTATGTGTTTTCAGAGTGGTAATGTTTCTAGGGCATAAAATGCTCATTCTAGGGCTATTTTTCCCCTATCCACGTCATCCTATCCTCTTTGTAGAGTTTTTGGTCGATTGTACCTTAGTTGTTGCGAGAAAGGGAGGAAATCATTATTTTAGTTGTGGTCAATTGTGTCACATGCATTATGAATGTTCTATGAGGATTTCCATTTTGGAAAATAAGATATCAGGGTCTACTTCTCTAGCTTTTGCACCAAGGGGTGCTACTTTTTGTTTTACCTTTGGTCTGGATTATCTTAATGGTTTTACGATCCCTCAAGAGTTAGGGGAATCTTCTAATGCTGATATGAGTATGTTGAAAACTCCTTTATTTATGGTGTGAATGGTCTACTTGGTCCGGGGTTGTTTCTCTCCTTGTGACCCTATTTGTGGCTGGGTATTTTGGTTTTGGTCAAATAGTTGTTTTGGATTTTTTTCTTTCTACTTCTACCCTGTTAGGTGACTCCTCTATTGCTAAAAGATTTTATGGGGGTATGTGGTATATATTGGTATGGATGGATTGGTTTGACTTAAATATAGTTGATTTTGATGTCATTCGGTGGGTGGATTGGTTATACTCATGCTATGCATTATTAGACTATCAGAAGATCTATAAAGGTTGTCTTTAGGCTTCATAGTGAATTGGTTATGGAATAGGAGGATAGTTTCATTCCCTAGGTATTAAGGGAAAAGGTTATATCATATCTTAGAGCTAGGAGATTGGTCTTCAAATGGGTGTCTCGATCATCGTTTGGTCTGGGTTACTGATTCTAACTCGAATGGTCCTTCTTTGCATTTGGATTCGATGGTGAATGAATTTCTTGGGAGCCCTTCTGATGAACCTTGTGGTGTCTTTCTAATGGGGAGTTAGTTCGGGATCGGTCTTGCTTCAGACACTTGTCCCATCTCTATTCTTTCTTTGTAAAATTGTTTTGGTTGGGCTAAAGAAGCTTAAGGGAGATTAAGGAATCTCTTAGATAAATTTTTTTATCTTTCCTAGAATCCTCCTTGTTGGGGTGGACCATGTATGTGCATATTATATATGGGGTGCTATATTAGTAGTGCATGGTGGTTGATGAATGCTAGGCTTGATCCTTGGTGTCGATTTTAATAAAAAGTATATTATCTCAGGGATAGTAATGCAGGAATGGTGGGGGTAAATTTGTATGTTGGATGAGGTATATGGAATGGGTAAGGTTGGAGGCTAGAGTAATACAATAGTGGTAAAGTGTGACATATAGGCTAAAAGTTTAGGTTGAATAGAGGGATTGGAGTTTTTGTCATTGGATAGGTTAGAGCATGAAGTCTATATGACTATGCTGGGATCTAGGTTGTGAATGGATAAATAAGGTTTTGGGTATAAGAAGACCAAGTGTCCTTAGTGTACATCCTTGGTGATACCCATTAGGGTGGAGTGTTGTGCATATAGGTGGCATGGGATAAATATTGGTAGTTAATGTAAAATTTTCCCTTTAGTGGTGGACTTTAAGGGAAGGTAGGGTTTCATAATCTAGTGATTCTCTTCTATCATAGTTAAGAGAGAACTCTACTAGTATTGCATACGTTCTATTAGAACATATGCCTAAGGTTCACATTCTGCATTCCCTTTATTCCCTGGATATGAGTCTTGGCTTTACATTACATTACCTATGGTATATGCAATTATGTTTCTTTTAGTGTCTAGTTCTAAGGATTCCTTTTATGGTATGGTTATGTTGGGATAGTTGGTTAATATAGTCTAGGTGATTTCTATAAAGTACTTAGTGACTATGGTGCCGAGACTTGTTTTGTGGATTTTTCCTAGGGTGGCATGGGTAATTCTTGTAATTTATTTCCTTAACGAGTCTTCCCATGATTAGGGTGGTAGTGGTTTATAAAGCAAGGTGATGATTTGTAAACGTGGAATGTAGAAGTCCCTATATGGGGGAGAGTCTGGGGTGACTACGAGAACTAAGGTTTTGGAGAGTTAGATAAAGTTGTGGTCATGAGAAATGGTTAGAAAGGGAATAGGTGGTGAAAATTTTGTACAATTATTTGGGGTATTAGATCTTTTGAAGGATAGATCATACTGAGGGTATATAGGCAGTAGGCTTGAATGTTGGGATTGGTAGATAAACAAATAGTTTTGTGGGGTACTTAATAGGCCTGGGGAGGCATGTTTTACGAATCATTTTCATGTCATAATTGTGTCATTATTTTGGGTTTTCAATTATAGGTTGGGGGTTTCTAATTATCGTGGTTGGTTATGGTTTTTACATGTCTTTTACTTATAGTTTTAATTTATAATAGTGATGGAAATGGAGTAGTGTCTCGAGATTGAAGCAAGGAGTAGAGTCAGGTGGAATAAGTTAATTCCTTTTTTCTTTTGATAGGATTGAACATAGAAGTGGTGGTGTATAGTTAGACTTAAACTCTTGTAGTGATGGGTCTCAGGAAATTTTAAGTTAAATTGGACTTGCTCCCTAGCATGAGTCCACTCATCCGGCATTCCATGTAGTTGTGTGGGAGCAAAGTGTGGATGGTCCTTCATTTGTTGGTTCCATTAGGTGGTACTGGTATCTTGTATTTCTTGTTGCTTAAGGATTTCCTAGTGAGGATCTTGTATCGGTAAGTTCGTTGATTTCGAACGAAAGGTGTGTCTATGGTAAAGGTTCCATGGTGAAACCAAAAGTCTAAGAAAACGATTCGATAGGGGGAAGAGGACATGGAGTAAAAGTATCCGTGTTTGTTCTTTGATTCGGAAATTCGTGTGTAGGGTATGTGTTCTTCAACACATCTTTGCCTTCTAACTTAGTTAGAGGTCGAGATGGAGGTGTTAGAGTGTAAATCGTGTTTGTGGTTATGGGATGATCTTCTTATCGTGGTTTATGTCTATGTCTTTTAAATTGGTTGGAGGGAATTTTGAAGTATGATAATGTGTTATCTAATGCTTGTTCCTACCCTTACTCGTCATTCGAGGATGAATGATCCTAGTGGGGGAGACTGAAACATCCCGAGTATTTGACACTAGCAAAATTTTTTAGGTTTTGGACTAACTAGACTTAGTACGACTCAAGGGTACCATTTGTACACTTGGATACGGGTTGGGGGATGGCTTTATGGTTCACTCATATGTTGGGAAGTAGAGTTGGCTAGGTTACTATCCAAGACACGACTCAACATTGTTTGAGTCATATATTTGGATAAGAGGGGTACAATGCCAAGTCGTATGGTGCTTAGTTGTTTGGTCTTGTGGAAACTGTCCATGATATGATTTAGGGGTACGGTTTGGAGTACCACTGTACTATAAGGTACAAGTTAAGGGTATATAGTCATAACAAAACAAGTATGGAGGGTCTTGGGGAGGTCTAGGGTACGAGTTAGGGTACAACTCATACCTTAGGGTACGTTTTACATGGGTAAGTCGTATCCTCCAGGGACATGGTTTCCAGCTTATAAGTGAGTGTAGGCTGGAAATTTCCAACCCAAAAACCCTTATGTCCTCACGTTATATAACCCTTGTTGGCCTCTCATAACACTTGGTAATGAATAGAAACACTTCAAATACTTTCTCAAACTTCGTATTGAAGATTGGAGGCTAGGGTTTCTACATGTGTTCTTTAAAGTCTCAAAAGTCAAGTTATTATTCGGAATCCTTGTGTAAATGGCATGTACTTCTTCCTTAATTGTTATTTCCAACTATAGACATGATTTAATGTGTTTTAAACATTGATTTGAGAAATCATAAATGGTGGTTTTGAACCAATGTTGAGGGTCTTGATGTATATTGTAAAGTCTTGTTTTAAACTATGTTTTTACATGTTTTTGGTTATGGGTTGCACATTTGGGAGCTTGTTGGTAATGGTTTAACAAATGTGTCATGAGTAACAAAAGTTATAATGGTTTATGCTTTTGTTTTTGTCTTAGTAAAGGTATTTCATCAACATAGTTATATGTTGCTCGAGCTTTGATGTCTTGGTGGGATTAGTGTACAGCTGTCACAATCCAAATAAGGGACAAGTTGTCACAAGTATCTCAAGCCCACCGTAGGTCAAAGATCACCCCGTTTAGGCTATCCTTTTTAGCACAATAAATAAATACAACGGAAGCCGACCAAAATAGTAATAAGGATAGATGAATCAAATGAAATCTAAGAGTCTCAACGAAACAACCAATCATCCCAATGTTTCCCACAAAAGCCTCTAAAACCAAAAAACCAACTAAGTTGGTACATGCCCCCGACTACGACCAAAATGAATCCAAAATGAAATACTAAGACAATATTGAAAACAATGAAATAATCGGGCCTTTTGGTGGATGGAGGCTCACCACTTCACAGCAGACAAACATAAGTACTAAACCACCTAACGCTGCATAGGAGTTACAGAAAATCCCTCAGACCCTACATCATGAAACTATGCAGTGTCTATGGATGGTCAGTGGGGCGAGCACTAGCATGTAACTGAGGTAAAAGGGATAAAATACTGCCATTTCCAAAAACATGTCAATACCACATGCACAACATATATATATATATAGTATGTCGTGATAGGGACATGGGTCATGAACATGAGAGTTTAAACCATTACTATGAACTGTGTAGCTTGCTCTATTTTAAAGGCACCCACAGGATCTATGGGTCCAGCTCCCCCTGTTGGAAGGGCCTAGTGCGTATTAGCCACATGAATCAAGGAAAGGCTAAAGAGACCAAGGAGATATATATTAAAAATATAGTGTGTATTCAAAAAAATGGTTATATAGACCCGCACACCAGCAATCGTGTTTTCTAGTGTTGCCCTTCCCCATAGACTATAGCTTCACGGTGAGCAACATAATTTCTTTTTAACCCAAATTAAAATAGTCTATACATACACCCAACCATTACCTAAGTAGTCTTCTTAAGGTATTTTCTAACATGGTATCCTCATACCAATAGGCTTGTGAGATAATTTGATTACGCCAAACTCATCCATTTAACCATTTGACTACCAAATTTCGTTTTAAACCAAAAACCATGGCCACTGAGGGATTTCAAAATCATTGTTATCCATTTATCCTTTAATGCAATGTATTTTTTTCAATGTACAAGTTTGGCTGTTTAAATATTTATTTTTAAAATGAAGATTGTTAAGTGGGTTGAGGCCAATGCCACTTCCAAGCAAAATTTTCATCAAATTAAGGAAACCCACGTTCCCCATTCCAATTCTCATAACAATGTACCCATTTGGTCCCAAAAACCATTAATTAATTCAAGAAATGCACATTTACAACAACAACTAACCCAGTGTTTTCCCACAAATTGGGGTTTGGGGAGGGTAAAATATATGTAGTCCATACCACTACCTCTGACGAAGTAGAGGCTGTTTTCAATAGACCCCCGGCTCAAGATTTAGAATAGTAAACAACGTCATAATGAAACATGAAATAGGATAGATGACATAATAGAAATAAGAAATAAGACATAAGAGAAAAACAGAGAAATAAGAAATACATATTTAAACATAGGTAAAACAATTCAAGTAATAATCAATCAAAACCCCTCAACCCAATTTCAAACCCATCAATTAAAACACATGAATATTGATTAAATAAATTCCCCAATGTAAAATTTATGTTTAGGAATGAGAAACATGCATGAAATATACAAGGAATTCAAGAGAAATTGAAGTTTGGAGCTTGAACAATGAGTTCTATATTAAACCCTTGAGCTTTCTTAGGTTTGGAGTTAAAAATTAATAGAGTGGAGTTTGATCTTTGAAAACTAAAGGTAGGGGGTCAATTTGATGTTATATAGTTGTATAAGGGGTAAAATTATCAAAAGCCCCTCACCCTAATACAAAAAAAGTAAACAGTACAAAAAACACATAGTAGTGTGGAACACTTCTATCGTGGAGCCTAGCCTTCATCTCACACCCTTATCGCGGAGGCTAAGTCGTATGTCACGTACTTATCATAGAGGCTTATTTTCTTAGGGTTCAAAAATAGCCCAAACATCTTCCTAACAATCTTTTAACAACCCTAATCACAATTCAAGTCAAAAATTTACATTGCACATGTGGGTGGGTCAAAAATAAATTTATTAAAATCTTAAGGTGTCTTACATTATTCCCCTCCTCTGGATCATTCATCCATGAATGAGGAGTTATGACATTTCAAAATGATAATAGATAGAATAAACTAGAATCAAATGAAAAAATTGAAATGCGTCCTGTGGGGAGAAAACTCAAACCTCATGGACTTTCATCCAACACAGGGAAAAAGAACGGGTACTTGGCTCTCATATCTTCCTCAACTTTATGTGTAGCTTCTTCCACTTTTTAATTTCTCAAATGAACTATCACCGAATTTATATCCTTAGGGCTTAATATAAATAATTGACTGTCCAAAATCTCGATCGGGACTTCCTCATAAAACAATGAATCCGTAACACCAACATCCTCAATAGGTACTATCAAAGAAGGGTCACTAACAAACTTTTTCAGCATAGACACATGGAAAACAGGATGAATAGAGCCCAAACTTGCTGGTAAATATAATTTGCACTTGACATTCCCAATTATCCATAAAATCTGATATGGACTAATGTAATGGGGACTAATATTCCCCTTCTTCCGAAATATCATGACTCCTTTTATAGAAAAAACCTTCAAGAACACCCAATCACTTCCTTCGAACTCTAACTCCCTTCTCTTAACATCCACATAAGACCCTTGAAAACTTTGAGAAGTCTTAAGACTTTCTCTAATCACCTTCACCTTCCCCATGGCTTGGCGAACCATGTCAAGGCCAAACAATATAGACTCAAACATCTCAAACCATCCTATAGGAGACTTGGACCTTCCATTTGAATGCTAGAATGATGACTTTTGTTATAAGTAAATCAATAAGAGTAAAATGGTCAACCCAACTACCACAAAAGTCAATCACAAAAGCACTTAACATAACTTCCAAATTTTGAATTTTATGATCTGCTTGTCCATCCATTTGAGGGTGAAAATCAGTGTTAAGTTTTGCTTGAGTACCCAGACCTTTCTGAAACACACGCCCAAAATAAGATGAAAACTGCATACCTCGATTTGAATAAATGGACACTGGCGCTCCATGAAACTAAACTATCTCCTAAATGAACAACTTAGCATAATCCTCTTTCGAGTAGTTAATCCTCACAAGAAAAAAGTGAGCAGACTTTGTCATCCAATCAACAGTGACCAAAATAAAATCATACCAATTGCGAGACGGCGAAAGACCCATTATGAAATCCATATTAATTATTTCCCATTTCTACTTGGGAAAATATATCTCTTGAGACAAACCACTAGGACAAAAATATTCAACCTTGACTTCTAGATAAACCATACTCTTAGCCACAATGTTCGCCGTATCTCTCTTTATATTATTATACAAGTAGATTTCCTTCAAGTCATGGTACATTTTAGTTGGACCTAGATGAACTATATATCGGGACACATGACCCTCTATCAAAAAACTTCCCTGTAGCCCATCAACATTAGGAACACACAAACTTCCTTGCTACCGCAGAATGTCATCTCCCCAAATATCGAATTCCATAACCCTTTACTGACCTACATCATCCTTAATCTACATAAATATAGGATCCACAGCCTATTTCTTCTTTACCTTATATCTAAGAAAAGATTTAACAATTACCTAAACAACTACTCTTCCATTCTCAGAGTATAAAAGACAATCTCCTAAGTTGGCCATCCTATGAATATCCTTCACTAATCCTCGTTTCTCCTTATCAATGTGAGACAAGCTCCCGATAAAGAAACTTCTAAGAGAGTCAACAACAATATTATCTTTACCTGTATTGTAATGCAAACTCATGCCGTAATCCTTAAGTAGCTCGAGTCATCGCCTCTACCTAAGGTTTGTTCCCTTCTAAATAAACGCATACTGTAAGTTGTTATGGTTTGATTAAATATCCCCATGCACCCCATACAAATAATGGCATAAGATTTTCAAGAAAAAACCTACAGCCGCCCACTCTAGATTGTATATTGGGTATTTTTTCTCATGAACCTTAAGTTACCTTGAAGCATTGGCAATAATCTTTCCATGCAGCAGTAAAACACAACCCAGTACCACATGAGATACATCACAATATGAAACAAACCCATCAGTACCCTCAAGTAGGGTCAAAACTGGTGCAAAAGTCAACTTAACCTTCAACTTCTGAAAACTACCTTCACAAGAATCAGACTACAAAAACGTAACCTTTTTTTGAGTCAACCTTATCTTAGGTCTAGGCTACTTCTTGACTACCTAAACTTTTTATGGATCCACCTTGATACATTCACTATAAAAAACACACCAAGAAAGGTCACAACACGTAGCCAAAATTCACACTTCAAAATTTTTACATATAAATTCTTGTCTTTAAGGGACTGCAAGACAATTCGAAGGTGATTGATATGATCCTCCTTAATCTTAGAGTAAATGAAGATGTCATCAATGAAGACTATAACAAATAAATCCAAAACTTCCTTAACACCCGATTAATAAGATTATCAAAGTTGTAAGAGCATTAGTTAACCAAAATGACATAACCAAAAACTCATAATGGTCGTACCTGGTTTGAAAATCCATCTTGGGAATATCAATCACCCTAGTTTTTAATAAGTTGTAGCCTAAACAAAGATCAATCTTAGAGAAAGACCTAGAACCCTAAAGCTGATTAAAGATGTCATGCATCCTAGGGAGAGTATACTTATTTTTCACTGTGAACATGTTCAACTGAGGATAATCTAAAAACATCTAAAGAGACCTATCTTTAGTTCACACGAAATGCACAGGACAACCCCACGAATAAATACTAGAATGGATGAAAACCTTATTAAGATTATTCATTAATTTTCTTTTTTTATCCTTTATTTTAGTCGAAGGCATCCTATAATGAGGAATAGAAATGAGATGGGTATCTGATAGAAGATCAATCCCAAAATCAATTTCCGTATTAGGAGCATTCTAGGAAGATCACAAGGAAATACTTTAGAAACTCATTAGCCATGGGGATAGATTGCTATGAGGGACCTTGAAAGTTAGAATGCTTAACAAAAACTAGATGATACAAAAACCCTTTGGAAATCAACTTCTAAGATATAAGATAAGAAATACACCCCTCTTTGGGTACTAAAGAACTCCTATCCTATTAGATTACCATTTTATTAGGGAAATGAAAACTGACATTTCTCGTCCTACAATCTAGAGAAACGTAGCACGAATGAATCTGATTCTTAGATTACATCAAAATCCATCTTATCAAGTTCAATAAAATCAATAAATGTATCCATATGAAATTTTGACACCATACAACCCCTATAGATTTTTCTAGCAACTATAGAATCACCCATCAGTATAGAATAAAAAAAGGCCAGAAATACTTTTAGAACTACAACTAAAGTGTAAATCCATATAAGATGTCATATAAGATAGGGAAGATATTGGATCAATCCAATATTAAATATCACGAGAGATGAGTTGTAACATACCAGTGACAACATCTAGGGATTCCTCAAATTCCTAACGAGTAGCAAGTTCATAGAGGCGATTCCAGCCATTTTCGATACCTGAAGTAGCTCTCTTAAGTGAAGGAGACAAAGAAGTGGTGACCAGGACTTTATTAGCTCCCTAGCAACTTTAGCTATCAGAAAGTTATGGTCTAGATGAATAGGCTGACCATAATTGAAACACAAATTCTCCAATACTCAGAATATCTATAGTTAAGCTAATTGAGCTCCTCTAACCTGACACTAGGCACCCTGTGCATTAGAACCACTGCTAGCCTAAAATAACGATTACCAGAAGGCATACCATAAGGGGTAATAGCTATCGAAAATGAATTTTCCCAATTCTTATTCCTTTTCCACTGTCTATCAACTCTCCAACCATGCACCCTGCTCTGAATATATAAATTCCTTATTCCATTATTTCTTCTGGAGGAATGGTCTATAAATAGAATAAAGGAGGAGTTATAAAGAGAGTTTAAATAGATTTAATTCCCTTATACATGACATGAATACTAAAAGAAGGGAAACTTTTCCTAAAACGTCTCGTAGATTCTTGACCATAAGTGTGTCGCGCTTCACACCCATGCACAAGACTCTACTTAACATTGTTTTTAGATACACTAGGAAACTATAAAACCTTAGGCTCTGATACCAAGTTTTTTCATGACCCATGGCCTGCCTCAGTCGCGATAACATTGCTTACGATCACAAGTGATCACATGATAACCTATGAGTTGGTACCTACTGTGAGTACTAAATAAAATAATAATCATATATGTGTGTAGAAGATAAACTACTGAATTAATTAGAATCTAAAATCTAAAAATGATATTCAATCATAAATCTGAAGCATCTGGTGAAATACTGAAAGCTAACTATCAATTTTAAACAACTAATGATACTGAAAGGAATGATAAACTGAATAACCATCTAACTGACTATCTGATTGTCTGAAAGCCTCTACCTGACTAAGGAGCTGATGGTACAGGCCCCCAACTAACTCTGGCAAACTAAACATAATGAAATACCAAAGTACTGTGTAAGAAATAATATATCCTTAATGGATAAAGACTCACCACTATGTCTGCTGAGTAAAGATGGTGTTCTAACTGCGGTAAAAAAACTGATCCTCCGAACCTTTGATGTAAGACATCATAGTGAAAATAAGAGTATATGGTCAGCACTTTGAATGTAAGAGTATATGAGATGATTGACCGTCTGAAATATATGGGTAACTGTGCATGAATGTATAAACAAGTAATATCTGTGATTTTAAGACCAAGTATAAACATTTTTCTGAGATAATCTGTAATCTAAGAGACTGTAATATGCATAACTGAATAACTGAGAATCTATACACTTGGTCAATACAAACCAGAACTAAAATATACTTAATACTCCATTAAGACTGTGGGAGATATCATCTAACAGATATACCCCAATATGAGCTAATCGGGATCCAACTTGTAACCCTAGTTGGAAGAGTGTTAGTACAGGTGCACAATTACTAACACTAGCTGTGTGGATCTACTAAACAAGCATCTCAAAGAACTAATGAGTTACCCTCAAATAGTAGGTACTCTAATGGGATATGTTTCACCCTTAACTGGAAGGTAAACACTTTTTCAACCCTCAATTGGAAGGTAGACATTTCTAACCTACGCTAGCTACATAGGTCTGTAACACAGGGATTGTTACTAAGGGTCACACCCTCTACTGAAAGGTGTGCCCTTATCCCTGAGTTCTCTCTATGCTAAATCCTACTCATAACTGAACTAACACTAGGATTGAAATGAACTAAGCTAGATTAATATGATTTCATAACTTCTAGTGCTCATCATGTTTACATTAACTGAATAAGTAATAAATTTTGTGGTTTAAATGAATCATTACTGAAATAATATAAATTCATGTAAAAATTATTAGGTATTGGGTATTCATAACCCACTAACACTGACCGATCACTAAATGCAACAACAAGCATAAAATCGTAGTAAAGGATCATGGTTCAAAACTCATAAGCATAGACATTCCATCTAACATGTGGGTATCATGAATTTAAACATGGGAATGCTTTAAACATAGGAATGCCTTAAATATGGAAAACAACATGATTTTAAGACTAAAAATCATTATTTAGGGATCTAACATAGAATTCACTTGAAATAAGACATGGAAAATTGAAATTTAAAGCATGAGGAAATCAAATCTTCCATGGGATTATACATGGGATGAATTGAATTTAAAATCACCATTATTAATTAAATTAAACCTATCTTAACCAGTATAACATACCATAATAATACAAAAAATCATTCTTTAACTTAAAAGAGGGTTTTTGGGCTCCATGGGTGAAAGAGACATATGAATGAACACCACACATACCTTAAGCTTCTTAACTTAAAAGGAAAAAACTAATATTGATGCTTTTTTGAATGTTTTTGAACTTGGGGGACTTTAATTCTTTATTTCTTTGGGAGAAAGGAATTGAATTCTTGTTCTTGGGGGTAGGGGAGGGTTTTCTTAAGAGTTAAGGTTGAGAAAAAGGGTAAATAATGCCCTAATTGATACCCCAACTCCTCCTCAGTCATTTAAATTCAATACTAGGCGCAACAAACTTACAATCATATAATTCTATATTAGTTTTTAATTCCCCCACCGTGGTGCGGTCTGCATGAGAATTGGAATAAAGCTGCAATATGGTCTTATCGCAATGACCCACTAGTTTCATGATCCAAACATCTCCCAAGCCTCATCAGAAAAATCTAAAACTTCTCTGAGACATACTTCATACATTCCTAAATATGAATCAATTCAAAAACTAATATCTTGAGGTCGGGATGAAGCATCTCGAGTTTGGATCCTTAGATAATTTCCTGAAATTCCATTCTTCGGACCCAATATGACTCATAGTATGAGACGTATATTAAGGTACGACTGATGAAAACCTGTTGTAAGATGACCAATGTTAGTTGGTGAGATGGTTTTGGTCACTAGAATGGATAAAATTTAGGGATGAGTGTCGTATGGTTGGATACGAGTCATATAAGTGACTCGTAAGGTGGATAGTATTTGATCCTCCTGGTGTTGCATTCTACCAGGGATATGGATCATGGGTACAGATCATATGATGAGGTTAAAAATTAGGTGAATGAGTCGTATATTGGACAGTGTCTGATCCATACTTGCATCTTAGTTACAATCGATTGTGTATCAATCGTAAGAGAGGTTACAGCTCATATAAGGTGAGTCGTGACCTTGTGTCGGGTTTTTATGGGATTTAAGTGAGGTTATTCTGGACATTTCCCTACTTACTCTAAGAAGGACCTGCGACTTCTAATACACTTAGGATCTTATTTACCCTATTATTTTAATCTTAAACACTTAGAAACTCTTCCTAAACATATTATATTTCTCTCAAGAGCTTTTGGGACAAAGAGCTAAGGTTTCAACTAAGTGATTACTTTGTATCTTGTCTTGGTGAATTCTTTCCATCAATCTTATTGGTTTAAGGCATGATTCTCTTCCCTAATTTAATTTAAATTAAAATAATGGTTACGTGGTTGATTTCATGGTTTTTCTCATGCATGATTATGGCCTTCAACTATTGATTTGGAGCTTTTGATGTTAAATTCTTAATTATGATTTCCTATGGTTTTAATTACGTTTTTGATGCATTTACAGTGGTTTTGGACAATTGAATTACATGGTAATGTTTTAAAGGTAATGTAATTTTGTTTTGGTTGTATTATGCCCCCAAGGTGTTTGATAAAATGCTTATAAAGATATGTTCATTGAATTGGGTTATTTTAATGGAACTCTTGCTTGTGTTAGGCATAAGCATGAATCCTTATATGTTCTTAAATAATTTATGAGGGATTTAGGATAATTGGTTATGCTTATAGAGAACATGGTTGTCTCCCAAGAGGTATAATATGGCTATTGATAGGGCACGTAAATGTCCCCGTAATCTAAATAGTTTGGCTATGGATAAAGCTTTCAAGCATGGTGGTATGATGATTCTAATGGTTTATTGAATATCCTTTGTTAATAAATGTATAATTTGATCATTTTTAATAGTTTTAATTTTGGCATTAATGGCAGAGAGTGTAAGCTAAGCCATGGAAAGTGGAAGTCCTGCGGGGGATCAAAACCCAAAACTCATATTTACTGATATGAGGGGTCTTCAATATCCATGTGCAAGTGTCATGTTTATATTATAGGGATGCACTACTAATTCCTTGGATATTTCCTGGTCATGTAGCTACATACTCTAGGACCCTTTCCGTAAGGGTAGCAAATCCCATATAGCCTGTGGGTGGTAGGACGGCTAAGTTGCACAACCTAGGTAAAGAATACATATGTATATATATGTATTTTTCTTTTCATTGGATAGTTTTCACTTGGATTTGATAACTTGCATTACTTTATCCTTACCTCGAGTTTCATATAAGTGTTCATCTATTAACCCATCTACTGGCAGCTATATACCCACTCTATGTAGAAACTGATAGTTCAACTCCTCCTCTATAGTACTTGATTTAGAGAAATCTTATTAGACTAAAGTGGTGAGCTTCCATCCTTTCATAAGGTATCATTTTATGTTAGATATTCTTAGACATTTTACTTTCTTTATGAATATATGTTTTGCCCATGTTGGGGGTATATCCCTAATGGATATTTTTATTATTTTTTATAGAGTCTCTATGTTATTTCTGGGGGTTGGTATGGATAAGATTGATATTGGTGTCGACCTTGGAATTTGCATTTGTGTTGGGGCAGACATCATTGGACGATATTATTGGTTGTTCCATCGTAATACATTATTGGTTTGATTATCATATTATGTTTGATACTTTTTAAATGGTTTTGTATGGAATGGATTGTTAGTTTTGTATGGTTAGACTCGATTGGGCCATTCATGATTGTGACCCTATCCCCGAGTATTCATGAGAGCATTATGCAATCTTTTTAAATGCTCAAAATTCTTCTCAATCAAGGTTGTATATGATGGTTAGGTTGGGTTAAAGCGGTGGTCCCCGATCCTATTTGGAGTTGTGATGCCCATTATTACAAGGACTAGGTTCGGGGTATGTCAGGTTGGTATAAGAGTCTTGGTTCATGGTTAATTAGGAGTCCACAAATCCATGTCGAGTAGAGGCTCTTTTAGGGGTGTGTAGCATGCCACACTCATAAGTAAGAGGTTGTAAAATTTTTTGGAATGTTTCACTTTCTTGGTATTCTTTCAAAAAGCATGACTTCTAAGTCTTGGAATCACTTATAGTCCTTGTTTGATCATATTTCCGATCATGCCACCTAGATCTGGAACACAAGGAAATTCTTTTTCCCCATCAGGAAGTGATACTGAGGGAGAACATTCTACTCTCGTGGTTCATCTTGTAACTCATGGCCTTATACTTTATTGTATCAAAGTTCATCCTTTTCTCCTACTCCTCCTCAGGTCCTTCACGATAATGTGACAAATATGGAGTTTTGTTAGTCTATGCAGGCTATTGCCCAACTAGTTAATGCTCAGGCCAAGCAGGGTACGACTAGCATTGTGTTTACTGAGGCTACTAGGCTTGGATAGTTTATAAACAAGGGTCCTCTTATTTTTATGGGAGTGAAGATGGAGGAAGACCCATAGGGCTTTGTAGATGAGATAGAGAATATATTTTGGGTAATGAGGGCTACTGGTGTGAAAGAAGTAACCTTTAAATCTTATCATCTCAAAGAGGTTTCATATCTATTGTATGAGGAGTGGGACAGAGATAAGGGTGATATAGAATATGATGGTTTATAGGAGGCCTTTTCTAATGCCTTTATGGATTAGTTCTTTCCTCAAGAGTTGAGGAAAGCTAAGATAGAGGAGTTTGTGAACCTCGGGCAAGGGAAAATATCTTTGAAGGATAATGATTTAAAGTTCCATCAGTTGTCAAGGTATGGTCCTTATTTGGTGGCTAATACGAGGTCGAGAATGAGAAAGTTTGCTTATGGGCTAAATAAATATCTAATTTTATAGAGCAAGACTATTTTACTTATAAAGGATATGGATATGTCAAGGCTCATATGCTGTAAGTTAAGGATGAGAAGAGAAGACAGACAGAATTAAAAGATAAGAAGGGTAAGTGGGGCAGGTTTTTTAATCTGGGAGGTGCCTAGTCTTAGGGTGGTTGAGATGTTGGTAAGTGTCAGAAAAGGATGTGCGGGAGTTCTGGTTCCTTCTCTACTACAAGTTTTACCCCTAGTAGTTTGTTGACAAGCATCATCATGGTGGTGATAATTCTCAGGCATAGGAAGCCTATTCTTAGGAAAGCAGTGGTCAGTCTATTTTTATGTGTCCTCTTTATCAGTTTTATTGTTGTCCTCATCAAGGATTCTATGAGGAAGGAAAGGATAAGTGCTTCAAGTGTGGAAAAGTAGGCCATCGACTCTGGGATTGTCCATCTAAGAAAGTTGATATGGTGGAGAAAAAGATTTTGGTGTCTTCATCTTCTATTTTTATTACCGATTGTGTGGTATCTATTTATGTTGCTACTCTTGGTTCTAGTGTTGGTCGGAATAGGTTGTATGCTTTGGTGTCCTATCAGGAATCTAAGGAATTGTTTGATGTTGTTCTTGGTACGTTATAGCTTTTCTCTAGTGACATATATTATTTGCTTGATTTGGGTTCTACCCTTTCCTATATGACTCTTTATATAGCTTTGTCTTTTGGTTTTGATCCAGAGATTATTTCAGATTTATTTTTCATTTCACCCCGATAGGAGATTTAGTCATTATTGAACGGGTCTATAAGGTGTGTGTGGTATGTCTGAGTGGTAGACAGACTTTGGAAGATCTTTTTGAGTTAGGTATGGTAGATTCTGAAGTAATCTTAGGCATGAATTGGTTACTTTCGTGTTATGAAAATTTGGATTGTCAAACCTATAGGGCCATTTTTAGGTTCCCTGGCGAGCTAAAAATAGAATTAGAAGGTTGTTCCTTAGAAACAAAGGGGAAGTTTATTTCTTATCTTTGTGCTCGGAGGTTAATCTCTAAGAGTTGACTTTATTAATTTATCCGTATTAAAGATTCTAACTTGGAAGGTCCTTCGTTGCAGTTATATCTTGTAGTTAATGAGATTCCACAGGTCTTTCTGGATGATCTTCTAAGTCTTCCTCCAGATAAGGAAATAGAGTTCTGTATTTATTTGTTTCGTGACACTCATCGAATTTCTATTCCTCCATATAGAATGGCTCTGGCTGAGTTAAGGGAACTCAAGTATCTAATTAAGGATCATCTAGACAAAGAGTTTATTCATCCTAGAATTTCTCCTTGGGGTGCACCGGTGTTGTTCATGTGCAAGAAGAATGGTTCTCTTCATATGTGCATTGACAACAGGCAGTTGAATAAGGTAATAGTCAAAAACAAATGTCCTTTTCCTTGGATAGATGATCGTTTTGACCAGTTACAAGGTGATGAGTTATTTTCCAAGATAGATCTTTGATTTGGGTACCATCACTTGAAGATTATAGAGGTGGATATCCTTAAGATGGCTTTTCGTACTTGGTATGGGCATTATGGGTTTTTGGTGATTTTATTTGTATTGACTAAAGCACCAATGGCATTTATAGATTTGATGAACAGGGTGTTTTGACAGTATTTGGACCTCTTCATCATTGTGTTTTTTGATGATATTTTGGTGGAAAAGTGAGGTGGATCATGTTAATCACCTCCATGTGGTGTAGCTGTCCTTAAGGGAACAACAATTGTTTGCTAAATTCTCTATTTGTGAGTTTTGGTTGAATTCTATGATTTTCTTGGGTCATGTCATTTCAAGTGAAGGGATCATGATGGATCCGCAGAATGTGGCTATAGTGAAGATGTTTCCTAGACCTACGACTCCATCTGATATTCAGAGATTCTTGAGTTTAGCCGAGTACTATAGGTAGTTGGTGGAGAGTTTTTTGTTAATAGTTGCTCCTTTGAATAAGTTAACTCAGAAAAAGTTAAAGTTTTCTTGGTGGATGTGTGTGAGGGGTGTTTTGAGATGTGAAAGGATAAGTTGACTTCGACTTCTGTTCTGACCTTACCGAAAGGCAATAATGGGTTCATTGTTTATTGTGATATATCTTGAGTTGGTCTTAGTTGTGTGTTGATGCAACATGGGAAGGTGATAGCCTACACTTCTAGGGAGTTAGAGGTGCATGAGAGAAACTATCCTACTCATGATTTGGAGCTATTGACCATTGTGTTTGCTCTGAAGATATGGCAACATTATCTTTATAATGTTCACGTGGATATCTTTTATGATCACAGGAGTTTGATGTTTCTGTTCTCGTAAAAAGTGCTTAGTCTCAAGTAGAGAAGATAGCTTGATCTTCCCAAGGAGTATGATATGAGTCATTACTACCACTTAGGTAATGGTAAAGTAGTTTTTGATGCTCTTAGTAGGTTGTCCATGGGTAGTTTAGCTCATGTGGAAGAAAGGAAGCGAGAATTAGTGAAGGATATTCACTGTTTTGCAAATCTTGAGGTTTGTCTCTATACTCAAAGGATGGTGGTATGATGGTTCAAGAAGTTGTTAGATCATCTCTTAGTACGGAAATTAAGGAGAAGCAAGTGTTGGATTCTGCCTTGATGAAAATCAAGGGTAGCATTGGTAGGCAAAAGGTGGTGGATTTTGAGATTAGTGGTGATGGTACTTTGTGGTACCAAGGGAGGTTGTGTGTTCCTGATGTAGACAATTTACGGTAAAGGATCTAGGTTTATGCGTATGAGTTACACTATGTTGTATATCCTGGTTCTTATAAGAAGTACCATGATCTCAAGGAGATCTATTGGTGGAGTGGCATAAAGCGGGACGTGGTTGCTTTTGTATCCAAATGCATGGTGTGTCAACAAGTTAAGGTTAAGCACATAAGGCATGTTGGGTGGTATCAAGAAATTAAGTTGGCTGAATAGAAGTGGCAGGAGATAAATATAGATTTCGTTATCAGTGTTCCTCGGTCTCGGAACCAATTTGATGTGATTTAGGTCATCGTGGATAAGATTACAAAGTTGGCACATTCCTTTCATGTGTGGACTAACTTTTCGGCAGAGCATTATGTGAAGCTTTATCTTCAAGAGATTGTGAAACTACATGGGGTGCCTTTTTTTATCGCGGTATGCAATTTACATTCCACTTCTGGCGGTCTTCCTAGAAAGGGTTGGGACTAAGGTGAGTATTAGTACTTCTTTCCATTCGTAGTTAGATAGGCAGTTGGAGAGAACTATTTAGACATTGGATGCTTCTAGCCTATGTGATTTATTATGGTAGTAGTTGGGTGGAGCATCTACATTTGGTAGAGTTTTCTTACAACAATAGCTATCATAAGAGTATTCGCATAGCTCCTTTTGAGACATTGCATGGTAGGAGGTGTAGATCTCCTATTGGTTGGTTTGAGCTTAGTGAGGCTAATTTGTTTGGTCTGGATTTTGTTCGTCAAGCTATGGAAAAGGTGAAGGTGATTCTAGATACGGTCAAGGAGGCCTAGAGGCGTCAAAATTCCTATGCAGATGTTAGGCGTAGAGACTTAGAGTTTGCTGCAGGGGATAATATTTTCCTTAAGGTGTCTCCTATGAAGGGATTAGTGCGGTTTGGCAAAAAAGGAAAACCCAATCCTCAGTACATTGATCCTTATGAGATTTCGTGAAGAGCGGGAAATGTTGTATATGAGTTGGAGTTTCCATCTAGCTTGAGTTTGCTTCATATGGTATTCTATGCTTCAATGTTAAGAAAGTGCGTTGGTGATCCATCTTTGATATTTCCTTTGAAGGGGTTGGATATCTCGTATTCTCTATTATATGAAGAGGTCCTAGCTAAGCTATTTGATAGGAAGGTTCATTGGTTACGGATAATGGATGTTGCTTTGATCAAGGTTCTATGGAGGAACCATAAGGTGGAAGAGGCAACGTAGGAAGCGGAGGCGTACATGAAGTCCAAGTATCTGCTCTTGTTTTCTGCTCATGATATATGTGCGAAAGATGTGTGTTCTTGAACACATCTTTATTTTTTGAGTTTGTTAAATGAAGAGTTGAATCTCTTGCATCTTTAATTTTCATTTTGTAAAGGTATGAAAAGAGATATCAAAAGGTGGGATTTATGTTTGATAATGCAAATGACTCGATGTGTTGTTACCCCTACCTTATTCATCTTGCGAGGATGAATGTTCCTAGTGGGGGAGACAAAATTATCTCAGCTTTTAACCCTCAAAAAATTTTATGGAATCCCATTCTTCGGACCCAATAAGACTCATGCCACGATCCATATGCTAGGGTACGAGTAGTGAAATCTTGTTGTAAGATAACCAGTGTTAATTGGTGGGATTATTTTTGTCATTAGAATGTATACTACTTAGGGGTGGGTGTCATTTAGTTGTTTACGAGTAGTATAGGTGACTTGTAAGGTGGATAGCATTTGATCCTCCTGGTGTTGCATTCTGCCAGGGATGTGGATCATGGATATGGATCATATGTTGCGGTTATGACATGGATGGATGAGTCATATAATGGACAGTGTCTGATTTATGGCCGAGGCCTTGTTATTATCGGGTGTGTATCAACCGTAAGGGAGGTTACAACTTGTAAGGGGGTTAGTCGTGACCCTGTGCTAGGTTTTAATGGGATTTAAGTAGGGGTATTCTGGACATTTCCCTACTTACCCTAATAAGGACCCATGACTTCAAATACACTTAGGATGTTATTTACCCTATTATTTTATTCTTAAGCACTTAGAAACTCTTCCTCAACATATCATAATTCTCTCAAGAGATTTTGGGAAAAAGAGTTAGGGTTTAAACTAAGGGATTACTTTGGGGATTGGCTTGGTGAATTCTTTCCATTAATCTTCTTAGTTTAAGGCATGATTCTCTTCCCTAATTGTAATTTTAATTAAATACATGGTTACATTGTTGATTGTATGGTTCTTCTCTTGCATGATTATGGCTTTCAACTATTGATTTGGGGGATTTGATGTTAAATGCTTAGTTATGATTTCCTTTGGTTTTAATTATGTTTTCTATGAATTAACGGTGGTTTTGGACAGTTGAATTGCATGGTAAAGGTTTAATGGTTATGGAATTTGGTTTTGGTTATATTTTCCCCCCAAGGTGTTTGATAAAATGCTTATAAAAATATGTTCATTACATTGGCTTATTTTAATAGAACTCTTGCTTGTTTTCGACTTATGCATGAAATTTTAAATGTTTTTAAATGGTTTGCAAAGGTTTAAGGCTATTTGGTTATGCTTGTAGAGAACATGTTAGTCTCTAAAGTGGTTTAATATGGCTAATGATAGGGCACTCAAATGTCCCCTTAATCTAAATAGTTTGGCTATGTATAATGCTGCAAGTATGGTGGTATGACGATACCATTGGTTTATTGAATAGCCTTGGTTAATAAATGGATAATTGGATTATTTGTTAATGATTTTAACGGGGCATTAATGGCGGGGAGTGTAAGCTAAGTCGTGGAAGGTGGCATTCCCATGGGAATCAAAACCTGAAATTCATATTTGCCAATATGAGAGGTCTTTGATGGCCACGTACGAGTATCTCGTATATATTGGAGGGATGTACTAGACATCCCAGTTATATTTCCTGGTCATGCGGCTACACGGACTTGGACCCTTTCAGCAGGGAGAGATGAACCCATATGGCCAGTGGGTGGTAGGAAAGTTAAGCTACACAACCCAGGTAAAGGTTTTAAATGGCATATTAAACCCGGTCCCTTTTCCTCGCACTTATATATATATGTATATATATATATGTGAATGGTTGTTTGCATTTGACTATTTTCACTTGCATTTGATAGTTGGCATTACATTATCCTTATCCCGAGTTTCATGCTAGTGTTCACCCACTAAGTCGTCTACTGGAGGCTGTAAACCCATGTTATACGGGAACCAACCTTTCCACTCCTCCTTCAATGTAATTGATTCGAGGATAACTTATTAGACTAATGTGGTGAGTATCCATCGTTTTAGAAGGTATCATTTCATGTTGGGCATTCTTTAACATTTTACATTCTTTTTGAATATTTGTTTTGGTCGTGGTTGGGGGCATGTCCCAACCAGATATTTGTATTTTTTTATAGTGGCTTTGCGGTACTTCTGTAGGTTGGTATGGGCGGGATCGGTATTGGTGTTGGCCTTAGCATTGGCATTGGGGTTGGTGCTAACATCATTGGATGATATTGTTGGTTGTTCAATCGTATTACATTTTGTATTTGATTATTATATTATGTTTGATATTTTCCAAATACTTTAGTATTCAATTGACGGTTGGTTTTGTATGGTTATACTAGATGGAGTCGGTCATAATTGTGACCTTATCCCTGATTCTTCATGAGAGCATTATGCAATCTTGTTATATGCTCAAAATTAAGCTCATTCAAGGTTGTATACGATGGTTGGGTTGGGTTAAGTGGGCGGTCCTCGGTCCTGGTTAGACTTGGGATGCCCATTACGATAAGGCCTCAGTTCTGGCTTCGTCATGGGAAGACCAAAATAAAAATCCTCAATGTTAGAGGCCTTAAAAATGACTAAGTCTCCAATACTTAGTACAAATTTCAGGACATAAGATCCTTATGCATTCAATTGAAAGCTGAACTGGGCTAAGATTAGTACGGGGTTCTACAATAGAATCCCTAAATTTCCCTTACGGTTCTTAATTATTTCCCTTCTACCAAATTAAAAGTAGGTGAATAAGCCGTGTGTTTAACTTAATTTTATCATGGTATTTTATGAAAATCATATTCTCTATGTGTATAGTGTAGGAAAACCGACTTTAAAGCCTGGCAGTCACATTTTTCTTACTTTTAAGACAATATCTTCTTCTTTTGTTCAAACAAGAAGTGAATTTTAAATTCTTGAAGAATCTAAATTAATAGGATAAACATTTCAGAATTTTCACGTAATGTTCTGTCCCTATTTTCGTCCCACCTTATGTATATTCTCGTGGAGAATTTTGTACATGTTCTTGTATAGAACTTATAGGGTGGTGATTGAAAATATTCTCCTATTATGCTAAAATGAATTTTGGGACTGTTTTAGGTTATTTTGTGCCACTATCATGGAAACAATTTGATGCCCTTATATCATGATTTTACTAAGATGGAAATAATTGGGGTGATCTTAGTGGAATGGTCTGGTAATTTAGTAATGTTGGAATAGTCACAAAGTGCTCCATTTAGCTTTAATTGTGAGATTAGTTTTACAAATATGATGTAGATGAAGCTCATGTGCCTATAACAATATAATCCATGAGTTCATACCGCAGGACATTTTATGATATTGAGGTATTGTTTTTTATCAATAGGACAAGGGGAAAATATAGAACTGTGGACAAGTCATGGAATCCTTCTAAAGGGTAAAAATGTTTAAGGTTGTGGTGGTACACCACCAATTTGATGTTGCATGAGCTTAATACCTACACACTCTTGTACACCATTTTATATATGTCATAAAGCCAGAAGTGTTGGAGAACCTTATATTAATGTTGTATATTGTGTAGATAAAATTAGTGGATAAGAGGCTAAAAGAAAGAACTTTGATTTGATAAGTAGGTTCTTACTACCCGGCTACTATTTTGGTTAAGCTAGATAGCACAAAAAGTATTAACTAGCTTCAAACAACCTACCTTATTGTACATAAGTAATCTAAAAGGAAGAAGGTCATTTCACGGTAATATCCAAAATGCGCAGTAAGGTATGCAAGTCCATTTGATTTTTTGTTTCATTGGCATGAATCTAGCACATAGTATTACAAAGTAAGCTTTCTAAGTGCTCTTGGTAGCAAATGATACATAGTTATAGTATGTGATTAACCAGCGTATCTAATGTTTTTGTTCCCACTCCTTAGTGCGTTAAAGTACTCAATATGAGTTTATTACTAGATTTATATGGTTACTCTACCAAGTATTAGCATCCAAGACTTAAATTGTTTCATTATAAAATCATAAAATCTTGTGACATGTTTCCCTTAAGTGAGCCAATAAGATCCTAGAATACACATGGTAAGTATGTTCATTTGTTGGGCACACAATCAACCTACTTTCTTCCAATTTGCTTCCATTGGCCTATCAAATCATACACTCCATTCTCTAATATGTTTACATGTTCCCTTCATTAGATATCACTCATATTGTCTTTCTCTTCAATCTTAGCACTCACACTCCTTAATTATTTAATTGAATAGTTTAGATTCCCTAACTTTAGATGTATATTTTTCCTATGATAAATCTATCCATTCTCTTTATTAGTTCATATGTTAATGTAACCTTTTCATTTGATATCATTTGCTAAGTATATTACCATCATGTCATTGAATAAAGTCCATATCTCTTGGCTTGATATGTTAAATGTGTCCGCTTGATATGTGTTTCTGTTTGAGCTATCAAATGCTTATTGTGTCACATAAACTCCTGAGTATTACGTTGGTGTTACTTTTGATTTCCATGTCAATGACTACCTTAAGTCCATAATCTCATGTCTCCTGCTATGGTTGGTTGTCCCAAAGCTAACACTATGACCACAAAAATAACAATCGTCAATATTAAAGAAGTTATGTAAAGTTAATATACTTATATGTGGGTGTTAATTCAGGGACATAAGCATAGCATGGGCCAATCCCAGGGGTGGAAGGAACGCCTGTCATGGGTTAGTCCAATTATCGGGTGGTATCCCAGGGGTGAAAGAAAAAACTAGAGTGGGCCAATCTCGATTTATGTAATGATGAGGAACATTTCCTAAGGGTATAATTCCTAGAATGGGTTATCGTCTTTTACCACTAATCAGTTGGTCATCTGTATCACATGGCTTACAATGATTATTAAGCGATGATGAGTAAACTAAAGAAAAGCATGGAACATACAGGCTTCCACAAGAGTAAGGAATGATGGTCCTTCATCCTTATCTATACATTTATATATTAATCCCTAATTTCATTGATTTCTTATTTCACTTATGGATATCTCATGCCACACATATTCAGTACATTACTTTGCAATGACGTCCCTCTTGGGGGACTAGCACTCCATGTTGCAAGCATAAGTTCTTAGCTTATAAATCTCCGCAATAGAAGCACAAAATATTCAACGGCAATTGGTGAGCTCCAAGTTGATTATGGACCTTGCCGAGTATTTAGCATATATAGTTTGATGGTTTTACAATAATGAATTCCATTAGAGGCTTTGTAGACATTGTAAATAAGTCATATGTATTCATAGATTCACATGTCATCTATATCATTTTGGCTAATTGGTTGGTATTGTATATATAGCTTTTTATCAGTGATTGATTCATTTTCCCATCTAGGTTATTTTTTTAGTATGTGTTCCGATAGTTGTTTCCCACCTTATCTAGTATTGGGGTCTGACAGGAATTGAAAAGTCTTCTATCATTCATCACCAAACACAAATTTTGCCTTCTTTTCTAATAGTTTGCAAAGTGGATTTGAAATTTTTGAAACAATCTTTGATGAACCTCCTGTAAAAACCCACATGAAAAAGGAAGGTGTGAACCCTTTTCATTGATATAGGTGGAGGTATCTTTTCAATAAATTCATTCTTGGCTCGACCAACTTCAATTCCTTTAGTTAAAATCATATGCCCCAATACTAGGCCCTCTTTCACCATTAAATGGCATTTAACCTAATTAAGGAGAAGGTTGAGCTCTTCAGAATACTGCAGTGAATTTATTAAATTCATAAAAAAGTTATCAAATGAATTACTAACAACTTAAAAATTGTCCATAAGAACTTTCAATGTGTCTTCAACCATATCCGAGAAAATAGAGATAATGCACCTTTGGAAAGTAGCCGACGCATTGCATAATCCAAAATGCATTATTTTAAAAGTAAATCTTCAAAATAGACATGTGAATGTCATTTTGTCATGGTATTCAGGTGAAATTAATATTTGACTGTAACCTTAGTATCCGTAGAAGAAACAATACCAACTCCTATTTTCTAACTTATCTAGCATTTGGTATAGAAGTACATTATGAACTGATCTTTCAGTGTCCAGGAATTTAACTTCCTGTAGTCCATTCATACCCTTCACCCTACCACTGGCCTGAGTGTAATCAACTCAATTTCTCATTGGATACTGCCATCATACCTCTTTTCTTTGGAATATACTAGACTGGGATTACCCATTACTATTAGAGATCCGGTAAACCACTCTTTCATCGAGCCACTTTATTGTTTCCTTCTTCACCACTTCCTGCATTAGTGGTCTGCATTAGTGGTTTAAGTCTAAGTTGATGCTCATACTAGGAGGGCAATCTTTTTCTTACTAGAATTTATGAGTATAAATTCCCGGTGGAATGACAATGATGTTAGCAACCATCCACCCAATATCTCTATTATATAATCTCAAAACTCATACAAAAGCATCAACCTAGTGCTCCACCAAATCAGCTGCAATGATTACTGGTATAGTATTAGTTTTACCTTAAAACACAAACCGAAGATGGCCCGATAGCTCTTTCAATTCCAACATCAATAGTTCTTATATAAATGGAATTGTAGGTTGTGTTGGTTTATTTTTTATCTCCAAAATTAGGTTCTTAAGAACATATGAATGAATCTATTCCAATCAAAGCACATACAATATTTTCATACTCATCAATTCCTCCACTATCAAAATTCATTACGACTATCACTAAGGTCTCTACAACAAACCTTTCTTCAATCGGTACAACTAGATCAACCTCATCAACAACATCAATGACAAAGACTATACTAATCTTCCTCAGTTGCTTCATCGATTGGCAGATATCAAAATTTACTTCTTCATCATTTAGCCTAACTTTCAATGAATTTTGCTCTATATTCTTCGAGTTGCTAAAAATGACCTACCAAAGATTATGGGTACTTCAAAGTCTACTTCACAATCAAGTATTAAAAATTCTATAGGGAATATAAAGTTGACCATTTTCACTAGCATATCATAGAGAATTCCAACAAATTTCTTCACTGATTTATCCTCTATCAACAAACACATAGATATCAGTTTAGGAGTTCTTAAACCCAACTGCTAATAAATAGATAATGGCATGAGTTTGATACTTTCTCCTAAATAACAAAGTGCTTTCGCAAAACTAAATGCTCCAATCTTACATGAGATGTTAAATGCTTTTGAATCAACTTTCTTCTACACTAGTGATCTAGCAGCACAACAATGGTGAAGATTATCCACAGACTCATAACTAACAGTTCTCTTCATTTTCACGAGGTCCTTCATTAATTTAGCATATCCTTCCTTCTGCTATAACTCCTTCACTAAAGTTACATTCACTAACAACTACTTCAACACAACCATGAACTTGCTAAACTTTTCCTCATTTTCTTTATTCTTTAATCTATATGGAAAGAGGGGTGGTGGCCTAGGAATTATTATTACAGATACCTCCACCTCCTTTCCTTTTTCATGATCCACATTGACAGTACTTTTTGATTTAGATGATTGCTCAACTTTTGCATTCTTTTCCTTCAAATATCACAGCTTCTAAGACTCAGCTAGTATAGCTTCATTCACCTCAACATCCAACTTAACATCATCTACCTATGAGTGCACTACAGGATGTTGTTCCAATAATAAAAGGATCTAATATCATGTGCTTCCCTTATATGATCACATATTTCACTACTATTTCCTTATTTGATAATTCACTCAAATATCATACATTTAGTTATGCGATTAATTCATAAATTCCTTAATTCTATGTATTCTTCTTGTCTAATGAAGGAAATGAGGAGGATCATGCTATACTAAAATAGTCTTATCAAATTACATGGCTAGAGAGGAATTTTATTTTTCATATTCTGATTTCTTGTGTTATATCTATTGAGACACCCTGTGAGGCTTGTCTATAAGTGATTTTGGTTAGCCAATAGATTTTTGATAGCTCTATTTACAAGAAAATCTTTGGAAAACTTTCTTAGGAAATTCCAAGATAGCAAAGCCCCATGCTATTCTTTTCATTCGAGGATGAATGATCCAAAAGGATAGGGGATGATATAACACCCCGTACATTTTTAAAACATAAACGACCAACTTAGAGTTAACAAAATATTTAAACCTGATATAGTAAGGATTGTACTTGAACATAAAATTAGAGTTAACTGTTAAGTTAGATTTTAGTACTTACGATGTTGTAAAAATAGGATACTATAAATTAGGTGCTTTCTTGACTTAATTAAGCTAATTGGTGCATCACCTACTTACACTAATAAACCAAATTGGACCCTATATTAAGTGACTAACTTTAGGCCTAAACTAAGTGAATGAAAATGAGTAGAATGGAAATCCTAAGGCCCAATCTGTCTAAGCCTAAAATGGGTAATAAAAATGTCCTAGCAGGTACATCACCTACATGGACTTTTGACCAACTTAAATGTCCAAACTAGATGCATCACCAACTTTATGGTCTGAATTAGAGCCAAATGGTGGCTAGGAATTATGTGGAGAATGAATCAGCAAAGTGAGGTCTTTAAAGGCCAAAAATTTGATGTAAACTATCATATTTGTCTCATCAAATTAATGTTCTCTCAAGTCTTTCAATCTGTCTCTTCTATCATCCATACAACCTATATAATTTCATTAGGGTTCTATGTGTTCTTCAAGTTATATTATGTAAAGTAGCTTATAAGATCACCTTGTTCCCTCCTTATTTTAAGCATATTATAAAGTTATTAAAGGGGAGTGAATACTAATATATAGGTGTTGAAAGCCAAGGTACTCCCTTTCTCTTTCTTAAATTAAAGTAAGAATTGTATGCTACATGCTTGGGTTACTGTTCTATTTTCATGTGGTGCTTGTGTTGGTGTTGCTTTCCTATTATGTAGTTTTGATAAGGTAACGAAAATAGTAGTTTAGTAGAAACAAATCGATTAATACATTCAAGATAAGATGTTTCCCCAACTTGTAATTATAAGCTTATTTGTGCATTCTAGGCATACTTTCCTATTAAAACTCATGGGATGGTAATTGAAATCTATGAGCTTAGATTTTCTGATTATATTGTGATGTTGGGGTTGTATTGTTGTATTTTCGAGTTTGGGAAGTCATGGTTGTCCTTAGAAAATAAATGGTTAATGCTATTATGGGGAAAAAAGGAAGAGTGTGAACTTGGGGAATTGTTCTGGTAGTTTATGGATTTTGTGATTGTTTATGGGATATTTTATAATATTTTTGTTGTGAGGATGTTATTTACCTTATAAGATGTTTGAATCGAGTTCTATTGAAGTATAAAAGAATGGTGTGGTAATACACTATTTGTTTGGGGGTTTGGATGGACTTACTGCCAGTCAAGTGTTTAGCTACTATTTTGTAGGTTTATAATGTGATTAGGTTCTAATTTTATCTTCATTATGTAATTATATTGTAGAATAATACTTAAAGGAAAAGCTAAATCATTGTAGTCACATTATTTTGAAGATGACGTATGTAAGGCTACTTAATTCCATATACTTCTGTATTAATCTAATACTTGCATTACGAATTAAGATTTCTAAGTGCTCTTTCTAGAAAATGGAACGTAAGGGCATCATAGAATCTCCAATATAGATGACGATCTCCCCCCACCACTTAGTTTGTTAAAGTACTTCAATATGGGTTTATTACTATACTTGTGTATTTACACTTCCATCACAAACCCTTGTCATATGTTTATCTTAGATTAGTCAATAAGATACTAGATTATATATGGCAAGCATGTTCATTTGATGGGTACCTAAAATGCCCAATCACCTCTAACTTGCTTCCATTGGTTTATTTGATCATGTACGTTATTTTCTCATGCATTTACATTTTCTTTTCCTTGGATATTACTTTGAGTGTCTTTTTATATAGTTATAGCTTCTCGAATATTTACTTATTTTACTATACAACTTTTTATGTCCTCACAGAAAATGCACTCTTTTCCTTCATTTGAATCTCCTCCGTCCTTCACTAATTCCCATACCCATGTACCCCTTTCATTTGATATCATATACCAAGTATTTAGTTATCAAATCACAAGTATAGAGTCCTTAACTCATTTTTTAAGGGATTATGTGTCTTCACTTGATATGCACATATGCTCCCATTTGAGATTTCTAAATGCTCATTGTGTTGCATAAGTTAGTAAGAATTACATTGTCATTACAATTATTTTCACGTTCATTATTCCTACATTTAATGCAAGTTCATATGTCTTCTGATATGGTCTATTGTTCCAAAGCTCAATAATATCGTGAACACAAAAATAATGATCACATATATTAAATAAATAAAGAAAAGAAAATAAATTTATATGTGGGTGAAAGCTTAGGGGTGAAACCCTAGCATGGGCCAATCCCACTAAATGTATATGTGGGTAGTAGCTCAGGAGAAAAATCCGATCATGGGCCAATCCCAATTCTTAGACTTATGGTTGGCATCTCAGGGTCAAAAGCCTAGAATGGGTCGATCCAGATTATTGTATTTACCACTTATTGGTTGGTTATATGCATCACATGCCTTATAAGTTGTATAAGTAAAGAAAAGTACAAAAATGAATGTAATGCAAAATATTCCACAAGTGTAAGTAAAGGTGATCTTTCATCCTTGACTATAAGCTTACGTATTTACCTCTGATATCATTATGATTTAATTTTACCTAGGGCTTACCAATCCTTTCTGGGTCTATAAGGAAAGTCTCTTCAAGAATCCTTCCTAAGTCAATCCAAAACCAAGGTCATCTCCCATCTAGGCATCTTATAGGTCATTATACTTCTAAGGATAGAGAAGCATATCATTCAGGTCTACTTAGAACAACTATAGTGTTCTCACACTAGTTATGAGACCATAAATAATCTAACCAAGGTCCTAGACTAAGGATCAAGTATCATACCTTACAAATTAGTAGTCTATAGTAATAAATAAATCCCAAGTTCACCATTTAATCAACTATCGTCTAAATTCCCCCCATAATCTCACAAAATATCAATAATTAGATTACAAACAAGCTCAATCTAGTCTGCGGGTAAGCCTAACCTACTTTGAATCCAAGAAACTCACGAACAAATGAGCTTTTTCTTCACTTTCCGTAAATCTTCCTTTTCCAGAAGCAATGCCATCAACAACACAATCTAAGAATTACATAAAGAATGGCAATACCCATTATGGAACCATTGTGCCATGAGTTCCAAATGGACACCGAAACCCCAATTGATTTTCACCCTTGGAAAGGAGTTTCCAAGACCAACCCATAGTCTAACTAGCTTTAGGAGTCAAAACCCTCAAGTAATTTGAGTCAATCACTCAATTTTGGGGCTACAATTGACACACAATGATTTAGTGGCTTTGAGTCAAGAAACCATGAAATCAATACCAAATTAGAGGAATTCTTACCTTAGATAGTAGCAAGAATCAATCAGACAAGTTGTTTATGCTCCAATTCAACCCACCACACACACTTCGAAGGTTCTACACTCCAATAGGGTTTCTAGGTTTAGAAGGAGGCACAAAATGACCAAAATTCATGAAAAATAGCACTTAGATATGGACCAATCAGCCCTCTAATGGCGTGGTCGCAGCCCCCTTGTCACCATGGTCGCGACCTTGTAGTCGCACCTCTTTTACCACGGTCGTGCACCTCAGTGTATGCAATGCATGGCTAAATCTTGGAACTAAGTTTCGAGCTTCGAACAATGAATCGGAATTCATTCGAGGTTCGTTTTGAATAAATAAGATATGAAACACCATAGATTTTGATGTTCCGGACACGCTGGCGAAGTCAGATTTCTCATACAAAGATGTTTTACTAAAGTGTTTTCTTGGCAGTCAATTAGGACCAATGAAGACTTTAAATTGAGAAAAAGGGTTTCTAAAACCCAAACAAATAATCAGGTAATGGAACTATCGGTCCCCGCAAGTCATTAATGACTTGGGACGGCTATGGAGAAGCTCTACCAGAGGAAGCAAGAAAGAATACGGGTAATGACTAAAAGGTTCATTACAACATCCACTACTAAACAACTTTATTAACTAGAAGTTAAAGACAAGCAATACCTAAAGCCGCTAATAAGTGAGGATACTGGGCCCGTATCTCACTCTTGATCTCCTTAGTAGCTTTCTGTATTGGGCGATGCCTCCATTGAACCTTGACCACCAAAATATCCCTAGTACGTAGTCTCCTCACATCACTAGCCAAAACAAGCACGGGCTCCTCCACAAAGGTCAACTGATTATCTAACTGGACTAAGTCTCATCTAAGCACATGAGAAGGATCTAGAATATTGTTCCGCAACATAGAGACAAGGAAAACCTGATGGATAGCGGCAAAGTCTGGAGGTAGAGCCAACTCATAGAGTATCTCACCAACCACACAAAGAATATCAAAAGGACCAATATAGCGAGGGCTAAGCTTACCCTTATTTCCAAACATGATCAAACCTCTCATTGGTGAAACTCAAAAGAACGCACGATCACCCACTCCGAATCTCAAGGTACAGAGTCTATGGTCTGCATAGGCCTTCTTCCTACTCTGGGCTGCTCTCAACTTATCCAGAATCACCCTGACTCTATCTAATGAGTCCTAACAAAAATATATACGACAGGGTCTAACCTCGGATGTCTCCAACCATCCTATAAGAGAACGATAACTCCTACTATACAATGCATTAGAAGGGGCTATCTCAATACTCGAATGATAAGTGTTGTTGTAGGTGAACTCTGTCAAAGCTAAGTGTTGATCCCACTGACCTCCAAAGTCTACAACATAAGTTTGGAGCATATCCTCAAGCACTTGAATAGTCCGCTCGAACTTACTGTTCGTATGCGGATGGAAGGTTGTACTCAAATCAACTCGAGTACCTAACCCCACCTAAAATGTTGTACAAAACCTCAAAGTAAACACATAACCACGATCTGATATGGTAGACACAGGAACTCAAGAAAATGAACAATCTCCCAAACAGAAATTTGGGCTAATATCTCGGCATTAAAGGCCATCTGAATAGGAATGAAATATGCCGACTTGTTCAAATAGTCCACAATAACCTAGATTCTATTATGACCACGGGAAGTACGAGGCAAACCACTGATGAAGTCCATGGTGATCCTTCATAATTTCAACTAGGGAATAGGCAACCTCTAAGTCAATCCACCGGGATGTTGATGCTCGGCCTTAACTTGCTGACAACTCAAGAAACAATCTACGAATTCTTCCATATCTCTCTTCATACCATCCCACCAATACAACTTCTGCAAATCTCTATACATCTTGGCCGTACTGGGATGAATAGAATATCTAGAACTGAGATCCTCATGCAGAATAGACCGAATCAAATCATCAAGTTAGGGAACACAAATACGACCCTAAATTCTCAAGATGCCCTCAAATTCTAAGGTTTGCCCCCTGACTCACCGCTCGCTACTCAATCACGGAGAAGGCACAACTTATCATCCTTAAACAGATGATCTTGAATCTGCTCAAATAGGGAGTACCTTGCCTCTACAAAGGCCAAAACACTCCTAGGATTCGAGATATTGAGGAAAACCATCAAATTGGCAAAGGACTAAATATCCCATGCCAATGGCCTTTGAGAAACTGAAATTCAAGTCAAACTACCCATACTCACTGCCTTGAGATTCAAGGCATCCGGCACCATATTATCCTTACCCAGATGATAAATGATAGAAATATCATAGTCCTTTAGTAACTCCATCCATCTATGTTGGCAAGAATTAAGATCCTACTGGGTTATAAGATGCTGAAGACTATAATGATCGGTGAATACCTAACAATGCACTCCATACAAATAATGCCTCCAAATCTTCAGCGCAAAATCTACCGCCGCCAACTCTAGATCATGAGTGGGGCAGTTACGCTTTTGCACCTTAAGCTCTCTAGAGAAGCATAAGTAAGAACACAACCTTGTTGTATCAAAACACAATCGAGACCAATGCCAGAAGCATCAAAAAACACTGTGAAACCCATACCCTCAACAGGAAGAGCTAACACTGAGGCTGAAGTGAGACAATCCTTAAGCTTTCCAAATCTCGACTCACACTTTTCAAACAATCCAAAAAGAACTTCCTTCCAAGTCAACTTAGTCATAGAGGACAATAAGGTAGAAAAGTTTTCAATAAAACAAAAATAATAACCAGCAAAACCAATGAAAATACAAACCTCAGTCGGAGACGTAGGCCTAGCCCAATCACAAATCGCTAAAATCTTTCCCAAGTCTACCATAATACTCATCTTGGACTCCACGTGTTCGAGGAAAGCTATTGACTCAAGTCAAAACTCGAACTTGGATAACTTGGCAAAAAGCATATGCTCTCTCTAAACCTAGATAACATCCCTCAAATATTGCGCTTGATCCTGACTACTCCCCGAGTTTACAAGGATATCATCAATGACCACTATGAAAAAGGAGTCTAGATAAGGTATGAACACACGATTCATTAAGTCCATGAATGAAGCTGGAGCATTCGTAGGCCCAAAAGACATCACCAAAAACTCATAGTGACCAAAATGGGTCTTGAAGGCTGTCTTTGGGATATCCTTATCCTGAATCCTCAACTGATGATAATCAGACCTCAAATCTATTTGAGAAAATATTATTGTGCCTGAAGCTGGTCAAACAAATCATCTATGTGAGGTATAGGATAATAGTTCTTCACCGTCACCTTATTAAGCTGTCTATAACCAATACACATCCACATTGAGCCATTTTTCCTCATTATAAACAAAATAGGGGCTCCCCATGAGGACACACTCGGTTTAATTAACCCCTTGCAGAAAAGATCCTGAAGCTGAGAGTTCAGTCCTTAAGATCCACAGGATCCATACGATAGGGTGCCATAAAAATAGTTTGAGTACCAAGCTTAAGGTCAATAGTAAACTCAATCTCACGGTCAGGAGAAATACCAGGCAGATCGTAGGGAAACACGTCAGGAAACACCCACACAATAAAAAAAGTCAAGCATCGGACTCTCTACATGAGTATCACATACATAAGAAAGATAAGACTCGCAACCTCTTGACATAAGTCGTCTAGCACAAATATAAAAAATAATGCTCATTGGCTCGCAACTAATCACTCTCTGCCATACGACTAGGGGTATGCCGGGCATGGCTAAGGTAACGATCTTGGCAAAATCATCCATAACCGCATGATAGTGGGATAACAAGTCCATGCCCAGAATCACATTAAAATCTAGCATATCTAGAATAATAAGATCAGCATATGTATCAACATCACTAACTATTTCAACACATGATCCGATTACTTGATCCACTACTAAAGATTTACATATGGGAATAGATACACGCAATGGCATAGATTATAAATCACTAGTCAACTCAAACCATGTTGCATAATAAGTAGATATATAAGAATAAGTGGATCTAGGATAAAAAAAGCAAGAGCCAACTTGCGGCATACTAAAATCACACCTATAACTACTACATCCGAAGTCTCAACCTCAGGCCTAACAAGTACTATTTATAACTGACCACGCTCGCCACCTGGCTGGGTACCTGAATGATCACCTACCCTTCTTAGCTGAGTACCACCTAAAGAGACTTGGTAACCACCTCTACGACCTCACGCACCACAATACCTGGAGGGGGAACTGCCCCAATAAAAGTAGCTCCTTAGGCCAAAACAACCATCGACCCATGACTAGGGCACTCTAAAGAGAAACGACCAGGAACTCCACAAGTAAAACATGACTCCCGAGAAGAACCATAACTCACATAATCGGTTGATCTGACATATCTGCCACACCTAACGTGTCTAACAGATGAACCTTTCATAGAATGATAACTGCCCACTAGAAACATATTGATCCCCATCAGCTTTCTGAAGAGCTTCCTAAATTGGTCGACTCTGAGGCAGAAAGATAGATGTAGAGGATCTCCAGTATAAGAAATACAACCTCTGAACCAGGAACAACTATGGATCCCACCAAATTTGCCCTGACACTTCGGCCTCTTATCACAGACCTCACACTGCATGTCCTCCATCACCCTAGCATAATTAACTACCTTAGTAAAGGTCTAACCAGCAATAACTAAACTCTGAGTAGACATTCTAATAGGAAGTCTCAATCCTCTCAAAAAGTAGTAAACCCTCTCATACTCCGTATCCAAGATAGCAGTCACATGCCTAGACAACTCATGAAAATAAGCCTCATTCTCAGTAACTATCATAGAACCCTGCTACAACCTAGAGAACATATTTCTCAAACAATCTCTAAGGTTATGTGGCATAAAGTTCTCTAATAACATCTCAAAGAATGGATCCCAAGAGAGAGGGAAAGATCTAACTGGTCTAGAACTCATAAAATCCTTCTACCAGTGTCTAGCAAATAAGTCCAACTAAAATATGGTGTAGTCTACACCACGAGTCTCTACAACGTCTAATCTACGAATCCTATCATCATAAGAAGTCATAAACTCAAATACATCCTCTCCATGAGTACTAGTAAATCTAGGACGATCCAATCATAAGAATCTACCCAAAATCTTTTACTCCTCAGTAGACATAACAAGTTGGGTCCTAAGTTGCTTAACAACTACCGACTCAATAACTGTCGGAATAGGAGGAACCTCAACTCTAGAAGATCCAGCTGCAGGTTGCACCCCAGCTATTGTAGTCATTGAACCATAATAAAACTCACTAATTAAACAAAAGCATCTCTATGTAAAAAAGATGGAATGAATCCTAGTAGCGACTGGGATAGTCCCTACCCCACTGCTGGCTGAAATAGTAGATTCTTTGGCTCGGGTGTAGGGATAGGGTCTGGGGGAGGTACACTCGGGTCCCTAACTGGGGACAGATAATAAGTCTAGGTCTTAGGGCCCATCTCGCGTATCTTTGAAGCACATTTTTTTGGCATATGCAAAAGAGTAAAGTCAATAGAAAGTCCTAAAAACCAACTCAGACTCTTAGCATGATAAGAATGAAACAAGTGAAGGACTCCTAAGAATGTTCCATAGCCTCCCGAAGATAGGAAACGAATGTCAACATTCTGATCCACCGTACTCTATTAGACAATTGCTCTTGTATTAGTAATATCGGTGAAACCTAGGCTCTGATACAACTTTTTCACGACCCAACTTCAAACTCAAGATGGAACCTACCACACTCCACTGGTAGGTAAGCCGATACTGTAACCCAGAGCTAATGTAATAGGTAACCTTGGTAAGAAAGTCCAACATGGACCCTATCTATGAACATAATATATAACAACAATACTTCACAACTAAGGATAATCGATATTAAAAGACAAATCCCATGACCTGATAGTATTAATACAAGAGCTCCTAAACTTGACAAGAGGAATTTATGATCTCAGAATCTAAAATGTCTTAAATAATCTCATACATTTGTCTTGAAAGCAAAAACAAAATAAGGATTGGGGGGAAAGAGGGCAACTCGATCTCTAAGAGCTCAGCCTATCTCTGAATAGTCAACTCACACGAACTAGCTCAACGACAACAACTAGAACATGGGTTTGCACAAAAAAGGTACAGAAGTGTAGTATGAGTACCAAAACATGGGTACTCAGTAGGTATCATAGGCAAACTGAGCTCAAATGTAATGCAAAGACGATACAAAGTAAGACAATAATTTTAAAGTCAAGGGATATGATCGAACCTGAGCCTTCTTTGATACCAGTGTAACAGTATATATACTACTAAAGCACTACTAAAGTAATAACATGACATACTATCTCAACTTACTCCATAATCGCCATAATAACTGAGTATTATTTCGAAAGCATAAAGCCATATACAAAATAGAAAAGAATCCACTTTCCATGGTTACATCAACCATCTCTAGAACATAAACCACAAGAACTTTCCACGACATCCCACACCGCCGGGAAGTACACGAAAAGAGAACAATAAAGTACTCATCACGACATCCCATACCACCGATGCATACACAAAAGAATATAAAATAAGAACCCATCATAAAGTCCCATACCACCAAAGAGTACACTGAAAGAATACAACCAATAATACAATAAACACAATTGTTCCATCAATTCACCAAAACTGAGGGTAGCCCCACTCCGCCATGGTTCATTATCGAAATGCACTTCTAAAATGTAGTTATCAATTCAATAATTCATTGATAAACACCGTGTGAAGTCGATACTAGTTATCATTATCCTTCCATGTGTTAATAGATTACAAGTCTTATCATTACTTGCCATCAAATTTGGCAAAACTACAACCATCCATATTATTGGTTATTTGTCAATCATAAGGCCATTATTTATCTAGCATTTTTATGACATGAGTTACCAATTAAGCCATCTCAACCTCACATGTTAGAAGATAATTTAACTAACCATCAGGCAATACTAGGCCTATCATCACTAAGCATTTCACAACCTTATGGAGTAATTTCCATATTTTAATCAAGTAAAGTCCAACAACTAGCTTGAAAGGTTTCTAGCCACTAAATAGTAATCATAAATTTTAGAAATAACTAGTTATCACATAAACCACCTTACTAGGAAAGATTCCATAATATAACCTCTTATTCAAGTCAAGGATATATATAGGTTAGCCCTTAATTTTATGCTAGATTATTCATACCACGACGTCTTAACTCAATATTAGGCGTAGAATTCCTCTAGGTGTTTATTTAGCATCAACAAGGGTCTTACCTCTTATTTAGTGATTTGGAACAAGAAATGAATAATAATTTACCAAGAGAGGCCTCATATTTCAAGCACATAGGATCTTGTCCCCTCACGGCCTAACCTTAAAATTATCAATGCATATAAGTAAATTTTCCTCACACGGCATCATAATGTTATTACCTCTTTTGGATTAACCGAGCATCATCATAATATTAACATATTCCTTCGAATTTACCGGGCATCATTATAATATCTTATGTTCCTCCAAATTCACCAGGCATAATCATAATCTCAATATATTCCTCCAGATTCACCGGGCATCTATATAATATCACATATCTCCCAATACAACAACATGCGTCCATATGCATAGACGAAATAATAGACATGCACAAAGGTTAACAATATAACAAAGTAGGGATGTTGGATAACACTTGCCATTTCACCTTATTAATAAACTTCACACATAATATGAGCTTAAACACGAGCATGAGTATTTACAAGACATGCACAATAATCACCCAACAAGATTATTCAAGTCATGATCATAAGATAATCCAAAAATTGATTTCAACCATTACAAAACCTATGTATATATTGTTTAGACAATCACCACATATCTAGGTCACTAAGTATTTACCTAGTTCAAGCTTATGGTGGGTCAAGTTCCCACTTCTAAGTCCCGAGAATGCCAACTTACAAATACAAATCCATCTTCTACCCGAAATTAAGATGAGTCATCTATACCTCACCCAAAGGGCTTACAAATCCTTTCTAGGTCTATAGGGAAATTCTCTTCAAGAATCCTTCCTAAGTCAATCCAACATCAAGTTCATCTATCATCAAGGCATCATATAGGTCAATACACTCTTAAGGATAGAGAAGAATACTATTCATGTTTACTTAGAACAACTATAGTGTTCTCACACTAGTCATGAGCCCACAAATAAGCTAACAAAGTTCTTAGACTAAGGGTAAAATATCATACCTTACAAATTTATAGTCTATAGAAATCAATAAATCCCAAGTTCACCATTTAATCAACTATCATCTAAAGTCCCCGCCCAATCTCACAAAATATCAATAATTATATTACAAACAAGCTCAATATAGTCTACGGGTAAGCCTAACCTCCCTTAAATTCAAGAAACTCATGAACAAATGTTATTTTTCTTCCCTTTATATAGAGCTTCCTCTTTCACAATAAATGCTATCAATAATACAATCTAAGCATTAAAAAATGAATTACAATACCCATTATTGAACCATTGTGCGATAGGTTTCAAATGGACACCAAAACCCCAATTAAGTTTCACCATTGTAAAGGAGTTTCCAAGACCAACCCATAGCCTAACTATCTTTAGGGAGTTAAAACCCTCAAGTTAATTGAGTCGATCACAAAATTTCAGGTCTATAATTGACCCAAAATGATTTAAGGGTTTTGAGTCAAGAAACCATGAAATCAATACCAAACTAGATGAATTATTAACTTAGATAGTTGCAAGAATCAATCATACAAGTTATTTAAGATCCAATTCAACCCACCACATACACTTAGGAAGTTCTACACTCTATTAGGGTTTCTAGGTAAAGAGAGAGGCATAAAATGGCAAAATTTCATGCAACATACCACTTAAATATGGACCAACCAGCCCTCTGTTGGCGCGGTTATTGTCTTCATGTCACCGCGATCATGGCCTTGTGGTCGCAACTCCTTCTCTGTAGTCGCGGCTCCTTAATGCATGCTATGTATGGCTGAAACATGGAACTTGGTTCCGAGCTTCGGCCATTGCCTCAAAATGTATATGAGGTTCCTTTTGAGCAAATAAAATATGAAACCCCATAGTTTTTAACATTTCAGACGTACTGGTGAATTCGGAATTTTCCTACAAATCTTTTTTACTGAAATTTTTGCTTGGCAGTCAATTAGGACAAATGATGACTTCAGATTGAGAAAAGGGGTTTTAAAACCCAATCGAACCACCAGGTAACTGAATTATCAATCCCCATGATTCATTAATAACTTTGTATGGCTATTGATAAGCTCTATTAGAGTAAGAAAGCAAGAATACAGGTAATAAACTGAAGGGTCATTACACTTACTAGCATTTTAGATCATGTCTCTCGAAGATCTAATGGTTTTAGAAACATTGCTAGAACTTCTATCCCACCTAGAAATGATGTGGATGGAACTCAACCTATTTATGGAGTGTATACCCATCTAGGGTCACTACTCCTGACTCCACTACTCTACTTGGGGTTCCACTTATCCCTCTTAGTCCTCCATAGGCTTTTAGGGCTAGTGATACTTATACTCAGTCACCTAAGGGAGATATTTCTAATGCGGAGTTCCATTAGTATATTAATATGCTTGCTCAACTAGTGGAATCATAGTCTCATCAACTTGATCATGTTGGTTCTAGTGTTAAGTCATTTAAGGTTTTCAGAGTTGGCCAGTTTATAAGGTTTAATCCCTAATAATTTATTAGCTTTAAGATTGAGGAGGAACCTCAGAGGTTCACTGATGAAATAGAGAAGATTTTTAGGTTATGTTTGCTACAAATTTTGAAAATGTGGAGTTTGCTTCCTAGATATTGAAAGATGTGGCTTATTAGCGGTATGAGGATTGGAAAGCGATGAAGGGTGATGATGTTTGACCAATAGTGTGGGATTAGTTTTCAAGTGCTTTTCTCAAACACTTTTTTCCTAAGAAGTTGAGGGAATCTAAAGCGGAAGAATTTGTAAACTTAATGTAGGTTAAGATAAGTAGTGTAAAGGAGTATTTTTTAAAATTTCAGCAGTTATCCAATTATGCTTCAGATTAAGTATCTAATAACTAATCCTAGATGAGAAAGTTTTCTTGTGTTTTTTCACGTTCATTGGTGATGGAATGAAAGGCTACAATATTGAACAATGATATGGACATCTCAGGCTAGTTGTTTATATGTAGAAGGTGGAGGATAAGAAAAAGTAGCAGGTAGAAATGAGAGATAGGTATAGTAGGTATTTTAGATATTTAAAGCAGGTTGAATGTTAGTGGAACAGTGGGAGAGATGGTAGAAAGTGGCTAAGAATATTAATTGAAGTAGTTGTTAATCGTCTTCTAGATATACTTATCCTTAGCCTTCTAGTGATTGTCGTTTCTAGGCCAACATTGGATGTAAGGCATAGGGCACTTAGTCTTATGCTAGTGGAGCTCATTCAGCTCCACCTTACCCTACTTACTATTTTTATAAGCAGCTTCACTAAGGTTTTTATTATGAATAGAGTAATTAGTATTTCTATTATGGATGGCCTTGTCATATACAGTAAAGCTTCCCTCTAGCTACAGTTTCCGATGGAGCTAGTAAGGTCCTAGTCACTACTTCTTTAACCCGAAAACCAAAGGGCACCACATCAAGTATTAGAAATGGTAAGAATTGCCTCTATACAACTTCTACTTATCAAGAATCTGAGGCATCTCCAGATGTTGTCACTGGTATATTACAACTCTTTTCCTATGACATTTATTTTCATCTTGATTTGTGTTCTACCTTATCTTATGTGACCCCTTATATGGTTGTATAGTTTGGTTTTGGTTCTAAAAGTAATTCTAACTATTTTTCTTTTTCTACTCTGATGGGTGATTTTATTGATACTAGAAGAATCTTTACGGGTTGTGTTGTGCCCATCCTTCATAGGGAGACATTGGTGGATTTTAATGTAATATTAGGGATGGATTGGTTTCATTCATGATATGCTTCTTAGGATTACAAGAACCAAAAGGTCAGTTTTCATTTCCCTAATAAATTTATGATCAAATGGGAGGGGAGTTCACTTATACCCAAGGGGAGGTTTATTTCCTATCTTATAGCTTAGAGATTAATTTCTAAAGGGTATCTCTACGGCTGGGTTTCAGTTAAAGAATCTAGTTCTGAAAGTCCCTATTTACAATTTGTCCTTGTGGTTAAAGAATTTTTTGAATTGTTTCCTGATGATCTTCCTTGAATTCCTCCTAATAGGGAAATATATTTCAAAAATGGTCTTCTATCGAATACCCACCCCATTTCTATTCCTCCTTATAGGATAGCTCCAACTAAACTAAAGGAGATAAAGAAGCAGTTAAAAGATTTTCTAGATAAGGGTATCATCTATTTTAGTATTTGTCTGTTTGGTTCCACACTCTTCGTGTTAAAGAAGGACAGGTCTTGGAAGATGTGTAAAGATTATTGTCAGTCGAATAAGGTTACAATAAAGAATAAGTATCCTATGCCTAAAACAGATGATCTTTTCAACCAGCTTTAGGGTTCTAGGTGTTTCTCTAGAATCTATCTCCATTTGGGAAATCACTAGTTAAAAATAAGGGAGGTTGATATTCCCAAAACTATTTTCTTAACCCGATTGGCCATTATGAGTTACTAGTTATGTCGTTTGGATTGACTAATGCTCTGTCTGGTTTCATGGTCTTATGAATTAGGTGTTCAGATAATTTTTGTATTTATTTGTTATAGTCTTCATTGATAACATCCTGATGCACTCAAAGAGTGAGGAGTATCATGCCAATCACCTCTAAATTGTGTTATAGATCCTTAAGGACCATAAGTTATACCAAAAAAATTTCTAAGTGTGAATTTTAGCTGTGTTGTGAACTTTTTTGGGCAAGTGGTTTCTAGTAAGGGGGTCAAGGTAGATTCGCATAAAGTTGAGGTAGTTATGAAGTAGCCTAGACCCACGACTCTAACAGACAATATGAGCTTCCTGGGCTTTGTTGGGTATTATAAAATGTTTGTAGAGAGTTTCTCATCTATTTTTGCTTCGCTAACAAAGTTGTAACACACTTCAAATTTTGATCATTTTATTTTTAGCCCTACTTGAATTGTGCTTAGATATGTTGTTAAGATGTTTCCGAAGAGTTTTGGAATTTTTCAGATGGGGTTCAGGGTAGTTTTAGACTACAGAGATAGTTAGCCTCCACTATATACCCATGTCACGGAGGATAATCTCTATGATAGGGCCCATGACACATAAAATAATCTTCGTGTTAGGTTATATGGCGTGGAGGTTAGCCTCTACGATAAGGTCTGTGCCACACCCTTATGTAAAATATGTGCATTTTTATTTTATCTATTTGGAATGAGGGGTATTGGAGTGCTTTCACCTATGTATGACCCTTAAGCATTATATAGCCTATTCCATTCAGTTTTAAGAGATTAAAAATCCCAAATTCCACTATCAAACTCAAAAACCCCATGAGATCCTAAGGAATTCATCGTACATTCATCTTACGGGTTTAAAATTCTGAATTACTTTCCAGTTCTTATGTGTCTATACATGTATCTCTTTCCCTATACTTGTATTTAATTAATGTCATGAAAATTTGTTTATTATTCATGGTTTTTATGTTGAGTATTGAACTATAGGTTGAGGGTTATAGATAAAAATTGTTTGAATGTTTTTCCATTGTTTCTATTAACTTATTATGCATGAATTATTGTTTTGTACACTTATTGTGGTGCTTGGGAACGGTAAATGAATTTATGGGTATAATGGATTACCCAAATAATTGGTTTTGGGTATGAAAATTTATAAAAACCTTGACCCACTTACATAATTAGTTTTGGAATATGAATTATCATTTGTCTTGACTTATTTATTTAAAACTAATACATAGCATAAATGGCAAAATTTTTAAGGATGATTTGGAAAACCTTGTGGGGTGCAATGGGGATCCCGCAAGTCAATTTTAATAATAAAGATAGAATTCCCAAAGATTTGTCTAATGACATTTCTTGCAAGCTATAGTAGGTATGACAATAAAATAAAATAATTCCTTAATAACTAACTCTTCAAATCGGTGGTTGGCTTATGTGTTAAATATTTTTATATGGGCTTAAAGGGAGTTGTGTAGCAAAGCCGTGAAGGTGGATTTCCTAAAGAGACTGATATTGGAAACCAACATTTGTCAACGTGAGGGTTAGTCTTGATGACTGTGTGCATAAGTCATACATAATATATTTTGGGTTGGCTAGTTTTGTAATGGCATTAGCCTTTCCTTAGGTCTTCTCTAGTTCATGCATCTAACACACACCGGGACACTTTCATCAAGGGTAGTTAAACCCATATAACCTATGGGTTCTATTTTAGGACGGTCAAGCTACACGTTTAAGCTTTTAAGGTTCATGCCATGCCTTGTTTTTTTTCCCGGTGTATATTTGTGTATTACATATGATGTTGAGCACTGGTTTTAAAGGTTTCTATATTATCATTCATGTAATTATTTTATATTAGATCCATGAGCTATATGCTAGAGCTCGAATCGCTAATCGTCTTCAGACGTTGTATCCCAACGCGATGCAAGGACTGGCCATACTTCATCCCTCCTACACAGTGACTAGGAAACTGGGGAACAGCTCGTGAGTCAGATTGAAGTGATAATATTCCATCCTTTAGAAGACCATATTTCATTCTTTGGGTTTCTTTATGTATTGAGTCTTACTTTTTAATTTGTTTTTGGCTATGGTCCGGGGCATGTGCCGACCAAACTATCTTCAGTTTTGCTAGAGGGTTTGTCGGACATTACTGTGGACATGGATATTGTGGTTGGTTAGAGCTATAAATTATTGGTTTGTGGTTGTTCGACAATGGTTTTTCATAGATTCTTTTACTTTTCTTATCATATCTTTTTTAAAGTTGAATTCATTCCGCTGCTAGGTGTACTTTATTTTGTTTGATTAGGCTAAGTGGGTGGTCTTTGGTCCTTGGTAGACCTAAAATTCCCATCACGGCCAGGACCTGGTTTGGTTCGTGATCAAAGTTAACTCAGAAAAAGGTTAAGTTTCTATGGTCTGATGCTTGTGAAGGTAGTTTTGAGAAGTTGAAGGATATGTTTTATTTTTATGCCTGTTTTGACCCTACTCGAGGGTACTGATGGTTTTGTTGTGTATTTTAATGCATCATATGTGGTAATGAGTTGTGTTTTGATGCTGCATATTAATGTTGGGGCCAATACTTCCAGGCAACTTAAGGTTCATAAGAGTAATTACCTGACTCGTGATTTAGAGTTGGCAACCATAGTCTTTGCTTTAAAAAAATTTTGCCACTATCAATATAAAGTGCACATGGATATTCATTCAAATCATAAGATCTTGTAGTATTTGTTTTTGTAGAAGGAATTGAATACCAAGTAGAGGCGGTGGCTTGAATTGCTTAAAGATTACTGAATGAGCCTCCACTAACATCCAAGTAAAGCTAGTGTGATTGTCGACGCTCTTAGAAGGTTTTCTATGAGGAGCTTATCTCATGTTCATAAAGGTAAAATAGGGTTGTTAAAGGATATTCACAGGCTAGCTAACTTTGGTGTACATCTCTTGGACTCTGAGGAAGGAAGAGTGATAGTTTAGTAAGTGGAACTACAACATATTAGTCATTTGGCCACACTAAATATGTACCACACTTGTAAAGTATGTCCTATACCATTCAAGACCAGACTTTTATAGCGTAGCCTGTATTTTAAGCTTTTAGCCACATTCATTTTTGCAATGCTTTGATAGCGTGGTCTTTAATAGCATAGTCCACAATTTATAAACATTGCTAATCATGATATAATTGAAAACACTTATTTACACATATGACTATACTTTTAAGTGTGTTATTATTGTAATTCAAAGGAAAACATTTTAGAAATGTAACCTAATATTTTCATTAAATCTTTTCAGTCTCCCACAAAAATATTTCACTCTCCCTTCAATTTATAATTGATCAAATATAAATGCGAAAAATAAATATTTAACAAATATATTAATATGTTTTTTACAAATATCACACAAATTTGACAACTAACAAAACTATTTCAGCCCTTTGCCCAAATATCTCCTTAAATCCCAAAATCCATTAAAGATCTGTAATGCCCCAAATCTGTTACCCGCAACACCACACGGTGCTCATGACCTCGAAGTACCACAAGCTAATATATGACTGATATATTTAACTGAGCACTGAATAATATACTGTATAAATGCGGAATAAAAGGATGAAAGGCCAAAAGGTTCAAAAATCTGATAAAACATAACATTAGGAGATATGGTACATCACAACCAAAATAACTGAAATAACTATCTGAACATACTATAGTCTAAATAAGCCTCTAATTTTCTGAATAAGGAGTTGATGGGACATGTCCCTAACTAACTCCAACTACTGAAATAAACTAAGTAGTGAAATACTGAAATTATAAAGCATCCTCAAATGATGAGGACTCACTGCTAATCAACTGTTGTTGACTGAAACCTGAGCTACTAAGTGCGATTGAGAAGCTTAGCATCCGAACCTATGGTATAAAACACCATAGCACAAAAGAAAAGTATGCACCAGTACGTGAGAATATACTAGTATGCATGTGAGGTAGGATGAATGCATGGGGTTCATATGCATGAACTATAACTGACTAATAACATTAAAATAAATATGACTGCGTGAGGATAAATGCATGAAAACATAACTGCAATTGAAACATGGGGATTCTGAACATTAAATATACTGATAGCATGGATTACTGATAACTGATATAACTGATACTGGGTGACTGTTGCTAATAATCTTGATTTTGAAGGAACTAGCTAAGTTTCGTACTGAGCTAAGTGACTGTATCTGACAATCCTGATATCTGAAGAACTATCTCAGTTTTATTACTGAGATTGTGTGACTGTATCTGACAGTCTTGAATCTGTAATTGAAACTGTGGGAGGTAGTCATCTAATTAACATGTCCCTAATAAGCTGTTATAGCTGTGTTGGAGTCCAATCTGTAACCCCGATTGGAAGGGTGTGAATACCGCACCACTTGTAAGGACAAGCTGTGAGTGACCCTCACCTGGCAGTGTCCCCAAAGGAGAATGGTGAGACCCTCATCTAACATTGTTAATCCACCTCATCAACCCTCAACTGATAGTGTTGATATCTCAACCTATGTTGGCTGCATAGTTCTAGAACGTAAGGATTGCTTCTAAGAATCACACCCTCTGCTGACAGTGTGTGTTCCCATCCTTGGGTTCACTCGGTGCTGAATCCTACTCCATCTGAGTAGACACTGAACTTGATTGGATTGATCTGTTTATGATTGCAAGAATTAACTGGACTGAACTGAGTTCACTGGATTCTACTGACTGATGGATTACTACTGAGATATGATAACTAACTGAGATTTTTGAGATTTCTGAGTACTGAGATTACTGGATTACTAAGATTACTGAGATTACTAAGTGTACTGAGTACTGCACTAATACTAAATTTACTGAGTTTTCCTGAGTCATGTGACTTACGGAATTCTACTAACGTGGATCGACTGAGGGTATCATGAAAACTGACATTGGCTTTAGGCACACAGCTAAATTATTTGGTATAAATACCCCCAGGACTCGATAGCATAATAGTAAATGATGGCATAAGTTCAAATGTACAACAATGGATATATAAATATATCCATAATTCATTGACTAAGACATTTCATCAACCACTTAACGTGTATTAACTTGTACAAGAATGGGAATTTCATATTAACATACTATACTGACACTTTTTCCTTCACCTAGGCATTTTATCAAACACATGGGGAGCATACTTTGGTTATACTATCATTAATTCATCTAATTATCATTGTTTCATAAATAAATTAGAAAATTTAAAGGGTTTATTATGAATATTATTCAAAACATCACATACTAGGAACAATCATTAGAACGTGGAAATTAAAACATGAATCAAAACCCAACAACAACATGAACATGAATCTCAATTAAACTAAATCATGAACATTCATAAATACAAAATCCTTGGATTTAGAAAAAAGATTCTTGAGCTTCATGTGTGAAAGGGGACCCATGAATCAACACTTGACATACCTGGAAATCTAAGTTCTTGAGGTTCTCGGAGAGATTCTTGGAATTGGACTTGATTTCTTGAGCTAAGGGCCTCTTGAGAGAGAAGGATTTATGTTCTTGAGAGAAAGTGAGGAAAAATGATATAATAGGGTTTTTAGGGTGTAATTTTATGGTTAAATGCTGATCTGGGTCATGGAAAAAGACCCAATTTCCCTTAGAAATTTTTTATTTTTCATTACGGAAAACCCAATTTTGGCACCTGGCACAACGCGCCGGTATCACGCCATGTCTCTAGAAATTGACTACTAAGAAATTGCATCATGGCGCGATATGGTGAAATTATGTTTCAATACTAGATGGGACCTAGAATCTCACCGCGACGTGGTGGTATTGCGTTGAGATGATGGAAAGGGAAAATTCTGAATTTGAGCCTTGGGACAATGTGCAATAATCACAGATTCTCAATGGATTTGACGATTGTCATTTTGGCATGCTCTGCAACGCTTCGATGGCTCAGGTGGTACACTATCTTACTAAAATGGCTCGAACTCTTCACCCGGGTATTGGATTTGGGCGAATTTGGTATCGATGGAAAGCTTATTGAATTTCCCACACAACAAAGATTAAAAATCTTGAAAATTACACATATATAAAAGTGGATTCATCTCTTAAAGCAATTCTTTAACATTTAGGGATGAATTTAAGCTAGGTAGAAGTACGGGATATTACAATATCTCCCCTTTGGTAATATTTTTCCTAGAATGGGACTGATTGAAATGGTAGAAATGGTAAGATAAAATACATACTGACCATGAAAAACTGAAACATGACGACATAACTGGTATTTCTGAGATTCATACTGAGCATGCATATCTGCTGCATGATTTCATGACTGAACTAACTCATTAATACATGACTGAGATTTTTGATACCTAAGATTCTTTTAAGGAGAATGCATGTCTGATACATGAACACATGACAGATCTGATGCTTCAACACTTGACTGAATATGAAATGGTATTTGATACCAAGTTTATGATGGGAATCTGAGCATGAAATTGGTTTGTAACTGAAATTTGAACATGAAACTAAATAAGGTTAAGGAAAGCTATAATCTTAGGCTAATTCTTGATTAGAGAAGAAGAAGTAAGGGTTCTTGGATCACATGTCTTCTTTATCCTCCCAAGTAGCTCCCTCAACGGACTAATTCCGCCAAAGAACTTTGACTAGAGGGACTTCTTTATTCCTCAGTCTGTGAGTCTGGTAGTCAAGAATTTTGACTGGAATCTCTTCAAAAGATAGGTTTTTCTAAATATCAATGCCCTCAACAGGGACTACAACTATTGGGTCACCTATGCACTTCTTTAGCAAGAAGACATGGAAGAATGAATGCACTAAAGCTAGATCTTAAGGTGACTCAAGATCATAAGATACTTTGCCAAAGCGACTGAGAATTTTAAAGGGACCGACATATTGGGGACTGATCTTTCCCTTATTGCCGAACCTCTACACTCCCTTCATGGGAGAGATTTTCAAACACACAAAAAATTTTGACCTCATCTCGAGATCCTTTTTGAACACGCATGAATAGAAACATAAGAACATGGCTGAGTCTGTATCGTGTGTCATGGACTGAGCATCATGATATGAACTGAGCCATTGAGTACATGGATTATGACCGAGATTAAAGATAGAGGGTCAACCTATGGTTACTTACTACTCCAAACTAGATTCATTACATGAAGAGGAAAATAGATTTTCTAGGTCATGGAAGTTCGGGAGTTATAGTGTATCTTCCCCATGGGATACTAAGTCCCTCTAAGAATGCTGACTTGATTGAGTTGTTGAGGAAAACTGAGGTGATGCACAGGGAACTTACGAACTGAATTATGACTGAATATCTGGGATCTGAAACTGAGACATGATACATGAACTGAGCTGATCTTGCAACTTCTAGGACTTTCTATTTTGGAAAAGTTACATTCCTGAGATTTCTGATTGTATGACTAGGTTGAAATATAGGAAACAACACCGTACGAATTTGTTGCCTGATTGATAAACTGACTCACTGGTTGATCGATCTAATTCCTCCTAAATACTTATACTTAACTGAAGTACTTCTTATTCACTTGGGACTACTGAAAATATTTGCATGAGCGCTGAGCACGAATGTCTAAACATACTAACCTAACTTATTAACTGAATAACTGATAGCTGAATACTGGGTCTGCAAGATGGAACTGTACTTAGTCTTGAATAACTGGGTTAAAATTATAGGGCATTATGCATGGGAAACAAGGACTGACTAAGTTACTGGAGATAACTGAGTATGAATTAAGGGTAACTGTATCATTTGAGAATGCAACACCAAGAGTACAACAAGATTCTAGAATATACTTGTAAACTAAGGTACTGGAAGGCTGACAACTGAGTAGCTAATAACTGTATGCTATGGTCGAGTAGACCCGAAATTGAACTGAGTTATCAATTTGATTTACTGGATTATGGTTAGGAATGAGATTATAGATAAGACGGTAATCAAGACTATAACTATAACTAAGAATGTAGCTGGGACTGAATGTTGGGTTCTAATAACTAAGGGTTAGACTGGTACTAAAATATTAAATTCTGATGGCTAAGTAACTGATAACTAAAAGCCATGGTTCTGTAGGACTATATGAGTCCTTTACAGAATATTGATTACTGAACTGATGTTGTAATTGAAACTCGAGGGATAGATAATCATCACAATAGATTCACCGAGGGATGTAAATGAGATTGATAATTTAGAATTTATGAGAGAAAGTATCTCTAGGTTTGCAGGCATGGAGTTGAGGTGGATAAAGACACGAGCACTTAACTATAACCACAAACGCTATATTATTGATTGATTATGTGATATTTTTGATATTATGTGTTATGTTATTGTTGTAAATATAATATATGAACATGATTTTTTTTAGTTGTTCTAGTGATGAACATTGTTGAGTTGTAATGGTATTAAGTTCTATGTATTGTGTAATAATATGATGGGGAGAATTATGCTATGATCGAATATTGATGAGCATATTAATATCTAAGGGATAGATAACTTGAATTAGTGTGATGATTGTATTATGTGGAAGGACATAAAGGATAATGATATACGTGAATGTTCTAGTTATTGGTGGTGATGTTAGAACCCAAGTTGTTGTATTTAAGAAGATAATGTTATTTTTAATAATTAATGAGTAATTAAGGCTCCAATAGTGACTTGTATATGTAGGAATTAAATTGTGATTTATTTTAACATATTTCTGTTTCTATATTGATAAAAATACTATATCTATTGGATTCCCATGAGAGGTTGATTAGTGATCATGATTGTTTATTAAATTGTGCCTATGACTTGCTTGTTTGATAATGATAACTCCTTAAAGTAATGCTATGAGTAGGTTGTTAATAATCACGATGAATTATTGTAATAGTGCCCATGAGCGGGTCAAAATGTTCATAAATGAAAGAACTTGATTGAAATGCCTAATGATTTTTAGTGCACTTAAAATTTTTGTATGTCGTATTGCATCTCGAAAGATAGTGTGAATTTAATAAAATGTGTATAATATGTTATAGTATGATTGGCGTTTAGACTAGATTTAATTGTGTGTATGCTCCCCAATTGGATAATTGTTGATTGGTATTCAAACATATTTGAAATTGATGATGTTTGGATTGTTGAGACATGTATAAATGATTATTGAAAATTTACTTGATGGAATTTTCTTATGACTTTAAGTGTACTTGTAAACATGGTACATTCTATTGTATGCAATGAGGTAGTGTAAATTTAATATTAATAATACTTATTTATGGTGGATCGGGTACCACACCAGTACAAATACATATATAGTGGATCGGGTACCACGCAGGTATGGATATGTATATGTTGGATCGGGTACCACGAAGGTACAAATATGTATATGTTAGATTGGGTACCACACCGGTATGGATATGTATATGTATATGTTGGGTAAAGTACCCCGCCAGTACGGATATGTATATGTTAGATTAGGTACCATGCCGATATGGATATATATATGATGGATCGGGTACCACACCAATATGGATATGGATATGTTGGATCTGGTACCACGCCAGTACGAATATGTATATGTTGGATCGAGTACCATGGGGGTACAGATATGTATATGGTGAATCTGGTACCATGCCGGTATAGTACATGAACATAGATTGTTTCCTGTAGGTCATGAGTATTTTGGAAAAAATAAGTCCCATAAAATGTGTGTACATATTTGTGTTGAGTCTTTGTATGTTTACTATATAGTTGATACTCTTAATGATTATTTTGTTTATTTGTGAGCACTGTTTGATCTGTTATTATTATATTATTAATTCATTGGGTATTTGATTGTGTGATATGTATTTGAAAAAGTGAAACTTTTTACTTACTTATAGGTTGGTTGAATTGCTACCTTTATACGTATTTTAATCGTAGCTTACCAGAATGGCTAGTTATCATTCTTTAATATTATAATAGAGAATTTGGTTGTTAGCCCAATAGTTTAGTGCGGGTTGTCTATGATTATGGGTTTGTACTTATGAATACGAGTAATGAAAATATAAGGTGAATAAAGAGAAACAGTAATGTATTAGCATTGGATTGTAGTTATTTGTGTGAATTAATGAGGTTAGAGTATGTTAGTAGCGAATATAATATTAATGGAGGTGGGAGAGTAGTTGGATGCAGTAACTTATATAGGTAAAGTAATAATATTATTACAACCTTAGTTAAATTATATTTTATTCAAGATGTCTTGATTTATTTTCCTTAATTCTATTTTAGGATTATATGAACTAACACGGACGGCCTATGATGCCTACCAGTATGTGTGGTTGAACTGACCGTACTCTTTTACGTTCCTTCATAGAGTGTAGACTGCATGCAGGTTTGTTGCAGTTACTAGATGGATGACGATATTCAGCACTAACTTCTGCATTTTCTTTCTGGCAGAAGTTAGAGTCTTTGTATTATTTATTTTATCATCAGTCTATGTTGTCGTAGATAGCTTCTGAATATGTATGACCAAGTCTTGGGATAGTGAACGACACTATTAAGAAGTTTTATTTAAAAATTTATTTATTAATATTTAATTTACTTTATTATATTTAATTCAGTATTCCCTTAAAAACATGAAGTCTTCTGCTTATTTTTAGTTGGGTAATAAGGGTTTTCCTAGCTGCTTATAATAGCGTAGGTTCCCGCACAGTCCAGTAGTTTAGGTCATGACAGTTCTGCTGGAAAAGTTATTTTTTTCAATTGGACTATTGTCAGAGCAACCAATTATCCACAAGTTATTCTTACTCATGCTACTCTTTATGTAAATCTGTGGTACCGTATCAGTCAGGTTAGACCCAATATAAACTATTTTCATTTAATTTATCTTTTATACACAGTATTTTTTAAAAAGAAAGATCTTTGATTGCAAATAAGTAGCTATTGAATGAAATTTTGGACTTTTTGTAAGGGATGGTCAATCCTTCAAGCTTGTTTTTGGGGTATGAGTAAGGTTCAGAATTTTAAAAGGCAGACAATAGTTGTAGATAAATCCCAAATCTCTTTTATTTACTCTACAAGCAAAGATAATGGAAAATTTCAGACATATTAGGATATCTGGAATTGAGGAGATAGAGAAATGTTAGTGTCTACGTTCTAGGTCAAGTCATTTTACTAACTTCACCTTGATCTACCGAAACAACATAGGGAATGAGATATGCCATCCCAATGTTGTGATAGTACTTGACTTCATGTCAAGAGGCCATAGTGGAACTACTACTCGGCTGTAATTTTGAGAGATTTTTACTCGCATTCACTCTCACTTAGATACCAAATTGCAACAGGAATCTGTTGACATATGAACAACATCCTCTTGTATTTGCAAATTTTTTTTTCTTTATATTAAATGATGGATGAATCCTTTCTCGATGAATGCATATGCCCTAATTTATTCTAGGGAAAAATTTAATGCTTTTTATTGCAATTTATAGCATTTTCCAGGAACATACTCTGCATTAACATTGGTGATTGATAAATTTGAGACTTCATCATTTCACCTTAGTTGTTGATTAATATGGATTTGGAGAAGTGTTATATGGTAGCATAAATTATACATAATCTTAGAACGCGGAAGTGTAAGAAGCAATATTTTCATAGATGGAAAGATATCAATTATCTTATTGCTATGCTATTCACATAATATCTTTGTCTATACAAAATTATAATTAGCAACATGAAGTTACTTTAGGAGACTGTTTTCCTTGAGCAAGGGCAACATAGAAGCTACAAAGTTTTTGGTGCCCGTACCTGTATATTTAGTCATAAATATTTCAATGATTAATCATCTCAAAGTAATTATGTCATGCTTTTTATATTTTTTTCCCTATATGGTAAGTCGCCAAGTCTGTGCTTTTAGATATTAACACATAAATGTGCCAGAATTTTTGTTCCTTCTTTGTGTCTAAATTTCTTTTTATGCTTTGTATGACTCTGACAATATGAATGTTCTGATTTATCAATCTTTAAATGCATATTGATATTGGAATCTATTATTGCATATACTAGGAGCATGTGGAACTTAAAAAGAGGTATAAAAGGTTGTAACTAAGCTTAAAAAGGAACACCACACAGTGCTCGTAATCCCGAAGGACCACAAGCTAACCCATGACTTATATCTGTAATTGAGCACTGCATAATATACCATATAAATGCGGAATACAACGCTGAAAGGCCATAAGGTTAAAAAATCTGATAAAATATAACATCTAGAGATATGGTGCATCACTACGAAAATAACTGAAATATCTATATGAACATGCTATAGTCTGAATAATCCTCTAATTTTCTGAATAAGGAGTTGATGGGACATATCCCCAACTAACTCCAACTGCTGAAATAAACTAAGTACTGAAATACTGAAATGATGAAGCATACTCGAATGATGAGGACTCACTACTAATCCACTGCTACAGACTAAAACTTGAGTTGCTAAATGCGATCGGGAACCTGAACGTCCGAACCTTTGGCATAAAACACCATAGCACAAAAGAAAAGTATATGTCAGTACGTGAGAATGTACTGGTACGCAAGTGAGGTAGGCTGAATGCATAGGGTTCATATGCATGAACTATAACTGACTGATAACATGAACATGAATATAACTGCGTGAGGATACATGTATAAAAACATAACTGCAATTGATACATGAGGATTCTGAACACTGAATATATTGATAAATGATATAATTGATACTAGGTGACTATTGCTGATAGTCTTGATTCTGAAGGAACTAGCTGAGTTCTGTAATGAGCTGAGTGATTATATTTGATAGTCCTGATTCTATAACTGAGACTGTGGGATGTAGTAATCTAAATGACATGCCCCTAATAAGCTGTTATAGCTGTGTTGGGGTCAAATATGTAACCCTAATTAGAAGGGTGTCGGTACCACATCACTGGTAAGGAAAAGTTGTGAGTGACCCTCATCTGACAGTGTCCCCAAAGGAGAACAATTGGACCCTCATCTGACAGTGTTAATACACCTCATCAACCATCAACTGACAGTGTTGATGTCTCAACCTATGCTAGCTACATAGTTCTGGAATGCAAGGATTGCGTCTAAGAATCACACCCTCTGCTGATAGTATGTGTTCCCATCCTTGGGTTTACTCAGTGTTGAATCTTACTCCCATATAAATAGATACTTAGCTGGACTATTCTGATGTCTTACTGATTGTATTGATTAACTGGACTGAACTAAGATCACTGGATTCCATTGACTGATAGAATACTCCTGAGATCTAATAACTGACTGAGATTTCTGAGATTTCTAAGTACTGAGATTACTAGATTACTGAGATTACTGTGATTACTAAGATTACTGAGTACTGGACTGATACTAAATTTACAGAGTTTTCTTGAGTCATGTGACTGACTGAATTCTACTGATCATGACTTGACTGCGAGTATCATGAAAACTAATACTAGCTCTAGGCATACAGCTAAATTGTAGGTTATAAATACCCCTGGGACTTGATAGTATAATAGTAAATCATGGCATCAGTTCAAAACTACAACAATGGCTATATAGAAATTGTCATAATTCATTGACTAAGATATTTCATCAAACACTTGACATGTATCAACTTGTATATGAATGAGGATTTCATATCAACATACTATAGTTGCACTTTTTCCTTCACCTAGGCATTTTATCAAGCACATGGGGAGCATACTTTGGTTATACCATCATTAATGCATCTAATTATCATGGTTGTATAAATAAATTAGAAAATTTGAAGGGTTTATCATAAATATTATGCAAAACATCATATACTAGGAACAATCATTGGAACATGGAATTTAAAACATGAATGAAAACCCAACAACACCATGAGTATGAATCTCAATTCCACTAAGTCATGAACAGTCATAAATACAAAATCCTTGGATTTAGAAAAGAAATTCTTTAGCTTCATGGGTGAAGGGGGACCTATGAAACGATACTTGACATACCTAGAAATCTATGTTCTTGAGGTTCTCGGAGAGATTCTTAGAATTGTCCTTGATTTCTTGAGCTAGGGTTTTTGCCTCTTGAGAGAGAAGGATTTTATTCTTGAGAGAAAGTGAGGAAAATGATATAATAAGGTTTTTATGGCATAATTCCGTGGTTAAAGGATGATCTGGGTCATGGAAAAAGAATCAATTTCCCTTAGAAAGTTTTTATTTTTTGTCACTAAAAACCCAATTTTGAAACCTGGCACGACGCGGCGCTATTGCACCGTGTCTCTGGAAAATGACTACTGAGAAATTGCATCGTGGTGCCACACGGTGAAATCGTGTAGCAATACTGGATGGGACTTGGAAGCTTACCTCGATGCGGTGGTATCGCATTAAGATACTGGAAAGGGACAATTCTAAATTTGAGCCTTGGCGCGATATGCCATAATCACGGAGGCTCACTGTATTTGACGATTGCTATTTTTGCATGCTCCGCGATGCGTTTATGGCTCAGGTGGCACACTATCTTACTAAAATGGCTCTAAATCTTTACCCAAGAATTGGATTTAGGCGAATTTGGTATCGATGGAAAGCTTAGTGAATTAACCACACAAAAAAAGTGAAAGTCTTCAAAATTCCACATATATAAAAGTGGATTCATCTCTTAAAGAAAGTCTTTAACATTTTTAGGATGAATTTAAGCTAGTTAGAAGTACGGGGTATTACAAGATCTATACCCAAAATTGTCAAATATTTTCCAATTCAAATCAACTATGTTAGCATATCAATCGAGGAAATAGTAATGGTTGCACAGGTATACAAAGGTGAAGAGAAATGAGGGGTACTATCTTAGAAGGAATGGCAAATTTCTAGAATCTCAACTTACATTAGATGAAAAAATTGCACAACTAGCTAACTCTGTTCCTGCTATACCGAGACTGGGTATACTGGTTTAAAATGGTAGTCTGAGTCATTGTAAAGTGTTGGTTCTTGTAATCACCCATTTCGTAATTACTAAATTATTCATAATAAATTCATTAAAATTCTTAATTTTTATTCCTCAATATTAATTTGTGTCCAAAATAGCTAATATTTTATTTATTAGGTCACCTTAAACTATCCGACAAAGATTTTAGACTTCAAATTTTTCTAGATACAAGCCCGATGAATTTAATTATTCAAGAGTGATAAGATCGTACAATATCCGTAACACAAAGTTAAGAATAAAACTTTCTTTCCGATATGGATTTGTATTAGGTCCAACTTCAAATGATTATCTCTCATAGAATATTAGGATTTATGGGTCCCAATATATACTATATCAAAGATCTCCGAGTCCTCTTTCCAACACAACAAACTATTCCTCAATCCGAATTTGGAGAAAAATGTTATGACTGTTTTACTGAGCACTGTACAGGCTGAAATGAAATTTCACTGACCGGAAATTTTGATGATATTTAAATTAGATTCAGTCGTATTTTAGTTCTAAAAACCGTAAATTTTATTCCCCAGCCCTATGGTGGTGATTTTCCAAAGATTAAGGTGAAATTTCTTTGTTGAGGTAAGTTGCTTCAATAATTTCTTCGTCTTTTAATTCTTTAACATTTTTGAATCCTTAAAAAGACCTTTAATGGTGGAATTCTTTTGGGGAATACTCATGGTGTTTTTAATATGACCTAGAGTTGATTCTAAACTATAAATTAATGATCCATAACATGAATTTCATTAACTAGATTATAAATTTTGATGGTTAGGAACATTGAATTACGTGAAGATGAGACTTTTAGCATAAAATTTTCATTAATGAAGATGGGTTAAGCTTGAAAGAGCTAATTAATGATTAATTGAAGAGTAATTATTTAATTACTTTTATTATTGCTTGATTTTTAGATGGTTAATTATTTCAAGGCATGAAGGAAAGAAAATAACATTCTTATTGTTACTTGCTTCATTAAAAAGCTTGGCATCCAGGTCGGCTAGGTTTAATGAGTAGAAGACATATCTATGTTTGCGGGCATGGAGATGAGGTGGATAAAGACACGAGTACTTAACTTTAACCCCAAAAACTATATTATTGATTAAATATGTAATATTTATGATATTCTGTGTTATGTGCTCGAAAGGAGATTCTTGTAAATGTAATATATGAACAAGATGTATTTTTTAGTTGTTCTAGTGATGAACCAAGTTGAGTTGCAATGGTATTAAGTTTTTGTATTGTGCAATAATATGTTGAGAAGAATTATGCTAAGATCGAATATTGATGAGCATAGTAATATCTAATGGATAGATGAATTGAATTAATGTGAAGATTGTATTATATGAAAAACGTAGAGGATAATGATACGCGACAATGTCCTAGTTATCGGGGGTGATGTTAGAACCCAAGTTATGGTATTTAAGAAGATAATAATATTTTTTATAATTAATGAGTAATTAAGGCTCCAATAGTGACCTGTATGTATAGGAATTAAATTGTGATTTATTTTATGATATTCTTTTTTTGATATTGATAAAAATACTATATCTATTGGATGCACATGCTTGTCTAAATAGGTGATAATGATGATTTATTGAATTGTGCCTATGAGTGGCTTGTTTGGTAATGATAACTCCTTAAAGTAATGCTATGAATGGCTTGTTGATAATCATGATCTATTACTGTAATAGTTCCCGTGAGAGGGTCAAAATATTGATAAATAAAAGAACTTGATCCAATCTCCTAATGATTTTAAGCGCATTTATAAATTTAGTACGTCGTATTGCATCTCGAAAAAAAGTGTGAATTTAACAAAATGTATATAATAGGTTAATGTTTAATTGAAGCTTTGACTCGATTTAGTTGTGTGTATGATCCTAAATTAGATACTTGTTGATTGGTATTCAGACATACTTGAAATTGATGATGTTTGGATTGTTGAGACGCGTATAAATAATTATTGAAAATTTACTTGATAGAATTGTCTTATGACTTTAAGTGTAATTGTAAACATGGTACATCGTATTGTATACTATGAGGTAATGTGAATTTGATATTGATATTACTTGTTTATGGTGGATCGATAGTACGCTGGTACTAATATGTATATGGTGGATCAACTACAACGCCGGTATGGATATGTATATGTTGGATCGAGTACCACGCTGGTACAAATATGTATATATTTAATCGGGTACCACTCCAGTACAGATATGTATATATTTGATCGGGTACCATGACAGTACAAATATGTATATGTTGGATTGGGTACCATTGCAGTACGGATATATATATGTTGGATCAGGTACCACGCTGGTATTGATATATGTATGATGGATGGGTACCACACCGATATGGATATATATACGTTTAAATGGGTACCACACCGGTACGAATATGTATAGGTAGGATTGGGTACCACACCGGTATGAATATATATATGATGGATCGGGTACTAAATTGGTATGATATATGAACATAGATTGTTCTCTGCAGGTCATGACTATTTGGCCAAAAATAAGTTCCATAGCATGTGTGTACATAGCTGTGTTGAGTCTATGAATGTTTACAGTATTATTGATACTCTTGGGTGTTATGTGGCTTATTTTTTAGAACTATTTGATCTGTTATTATTGTATTATTGATTTTTTGTATTTAACTGTGTGATATGTATTTGAAAAAGTGAAACATTGTACTTGACTATATGTTGGTTGACTTGCTTGATTTATACATGTTTTAATAGTAGATTACCATAATGGCTAGTTATCATTCCTTAATATTATAATAGAGTATTTGGTTGCTACCCCAAGAGTTTAGTGTGAGTTTTCTATGATTACGGGTTTATTCCTATAAAAATGAATAATGAAAAAGATTAGGTGAATAAAGAGAAATAGTGATGTATTAGCGTTAGATTGTGGTTGATGGGGTGAATTAATAAGGCTAGAGTATGTTAGTAGCGAATAAAATATTAATGCAGGTGGAAGAGTAGTTGGATGTTGTAACTTATAAAGGTAAATTAATAATATTATTACAACCTTAGTTAAATTATATTCCATTCAAGATGTCATGATTTATTTTTCTTTGTTCTATTTTATCATTATATGAACTAACACGGACGACCTATGATGTCTACCAGTATGTGTGGTTGAACTAATCCTACACTTCAACATTCCTTTTTGTAGTATAGACTGCATGCAGGTTTGTTGTAGTTACAAGATTGCAATACCCCGTATGTTTTTAAGCTAGGAGATGAACCATTTTTCCTACGTATGAAACCTCCTATCCTGTGAGTAGCATTTTAATACATGACTTACAATGAGTATCCTAGCGATAAGATAGCTTATGATGCGTTAAGCATGTTCAGATGAGTCACTTAAGGTACTACAAGATAAGAGTTTTTGAATCCATCAAGTTTTAGTGTTCGATTTCATAAGGGTCATATTTGAATGAGTATAACTCGATATTAATGTGGTATTTATTCATATTTAGACCCACCAAATTGTAAAGAATTGAATTAGCTTTCCAACGATACCAATTTTTCCTTAATCCAATACCCGAACGAAAAGTTATGCTTATTTTCGTGAGATACAGTAAGGATAGGTGATTGGATAGGCACCGCCCAACAAAACTTAGGCGATTGGTTAGGCGTCGCCTAAGTCAGTTCCAAGTGCCAAAACCACTCCGTTTTGAGTTATTTTGAGGGTAATTAAGTCTTTTAACACTCCTTACATGTCCCTAAACTCAACCCTATGAAATATATAGCTTCTAAACACATTACAACCCTATTAACATCTCAAAGCTCATCATCCAAGAGCACCATAGGAGAAAAACAACTAGGGTTGCACAATCAAGCTTGAAGATCAAATTTCAAGAAAATTCCTCCGTCAATCATCAAAAACCTCCCTTCCAAGGTATGCGTAGTGTTCATCTATGGATCCAATTCATTCATAGAGCTCAAGAATTATTCTTTTAAATGTTATTTTGTAAACTTTTTGTGGTGATATGAGTATGTACATGTTGATGATTGTTGTTTATGTTTCAAGATGATATCTAAAGGTATTTTCATGGAGTATATGTGGTTGTTAGTTGAAAAGCATGAACTTTAGGTGGTTTGATATGATGCAAGTATGAAATCCACCTATGCCTTAAAGAATGCATGCAAGGTGTTCGATAAAATGCCTAGTATGTTAGAACTTCATATTTACATGATTTCATGATATCTAAATAATAATTTCATGTTAGCCATACACTCCAATATCAATTTCCATGCAAATTATGTGTTGTTATTGTTGTGGTATAAAGCATGTATGATAATGGAGATATAAATTATGTACACAAAATATATCCATGCTTTTCCTATCATGTTTGAGATGTTGAATAAATACATGAAGTATAATATCCCCAAATCATTACAATATGAACTAAATATTACATGTTGTCGTTCACTTATGCTTGAATGGTTTCCATGTCATTGCTATGAATAGTATATGTTGTCGGAATGCCCATGATATTAGAATATGAGTTTTATGACTTGATTATAAGCATTCCTATTCATGATAGATATTATGATGACCATGTACTTCATGAAATCCCCCACTCATGTATTATGGATTGTTATTGTAACGCCCCACATTTCGGGCTAGAATAAAATATATGACTCTGATACGTTGATAATCCCCGAGCCTTAAATCCTATGCCAATTTGGCATGTTAATCAAGTTTGTAGTATGTTAATCCATTTGAGCATGAATTTAGACCATAGAAGTCCTTCAACTCAAGGACGAGTTAAAACCATTTCGATCGATTAAGTTTTAGTGGATGTTGTAATTTGTGTCAAATTATATTGACCATAACTCATTGTATATTATGAAATGGGTGGCCTAATATATACCAAATTGTAGATAATTGAATAAGCTTTCCAACGATACCAAATTTGCCTAAAACGGACACCCGGTGAAGAAGTTATGGCCTTTCAAAGTTGAATGTGTCGCCTATGCACATATAGGCGATGCATAGGGCGGCGCCTATGCAAATATAGGCGATGCAGAGGGCGGCGCCTATGTAAATTTAGGCAATGCAAAGGGCAGCGCATAGTTATGGTTTCAGGTGACGAAAACACTCCGTTTTGAGTTACTTTAAGTGCAAGTTAGTCCTTACAAAACCCAAAATCGTCCTTACCCACTCCTAAATGGATTTGGGCCTATTAACAACATTGAAGCCTCCTATAAAATCCCAAAAATCTAATCCTTCAAGAACATAAGAGAAGGAGCAACTAGGGTTTGAGAAAATAAGCTTGAAGGACCGATCATTCCGAAACTTCTTCGTGAAACAAATTACAGATTCGGAATCCTCTCGACGTAGGCTTCGATAGACACCAAAAATTCGTGGAGAATAAGGTACGCGGGGTTTTCCTAAATTCTCATGGTCATATAAAAATCATGTTTTAGAATGGGGTTTTAAATTGTATATATATATTTATGTATAAGATGTTTTAACATGATTGTTTTGGTCTTTTGACCATCTCCAAAGCGATTTGACAGTTTTTATACATATATGAATTGAGAGCATGATTTTCATGAAACCCCTCTCTTAATGTAAATTTTTCCATGTTTCACGTAATATAAATTGATTTGAAAGACATCTTGAAGAAAAGAAATTATGATATGAAGTGCTTTGACTTTTGCTATGTTTGGAATACTATTCTTGAACACGAAAGAGAGGGTTGTGAATGTTGAATATGCATGTAATGAAAGAATGCATGGTTTTTCCAAAATACACATGACCACCATATGTTTGATGAAAGTTTTGCATGGATTTGACTTGAGTTTCGGAACATGACATCTTTAATGCAAATTACATGTTTGGGTGGTCTAAACTATGTTTTGAATGAAAGCTCTTGCTTAATACATTATGGCTCAGAAATAGGAGTTGCAAGTCTTGGTATGACGATACCAACTCAGACAAATGCCATAACAGACACAGACTAGTTCAGAAATCAAATTTTTATCAGACTCTCATGATTTAGAAATTTCAGAATGATACATGTTCAGAAAAGGCTAAAATAGGGCATAAAGAGAGCTTAGGTGGTTCCCTGAAGAAGGCGGGAGTTTCAGACAACTCTTTGCCTAAAACTGTGGTTTGCCGACCCGGGTATATTATTATGCGCTGACTTAAATATCCTGTGGCGTATCAGACTCAGACACTCAGACCCTTGCGGCACACTTGGGTTGGGGGCTTCCCCGCCGAGTCAATGGAGGATTCCATACAGCCCTTGGAATATTCAGACTTGTAGGGGAATACCACCTAACTCAGAAGTAAAACACAGATCATGATTTGAAATGAACAGACAGGTTGCATGTTTTCAGAAAGTGCCCATGTATTTTTCAGAAACAGTTTTATACATGATGTCTTGATGAAAAATTGCTTTCCCTTAATATATATATATATATATATATATATATGTATGTTCAATTATATTACTTTTGGATTGCTTCGTGTGCCAGTACTTTTGTGCTGACCCCCCCTCCTTCCAGGTCCTGAGGCACAGTCTAGGGGTACAGCTACTCAGTAGACATTCTTGGGTTTGCAGACTTGATCTCACAGTGGTGAGCCTTCTATTATTCGGAAGGCCTAATTATGTCAGAAACTATCTTATTTATTAAGTTTTTGGTTTACTGGGGGCCTTGTCCGAGCTTCTTTTCAGACAGATGTTTATGTTCTTAGTAGAGATTTTGCAGACTGATGTCAGATAGTATTATTCAGAAATATTACAGGACTTGACCATGTTTTCCGTACTCAGTTTCAATTCCGCATTTTATTATGATTATGAATGTTGTGCATGATAACTAGATAGAGAATGGGTGTTCTGGGCCTTCATGGTTCAGGATGCTCGTCACGGCTAGGGCCTAGGCTCGGGTCGTGACAAACTTGGTATCAGAGCATTGTTCATGGTCCCAGGGTATATGCGAAATCGCATCGGGTAGAGTCTTGTTTATGGGTGTGTAGCGCGCCATACTTATAAATAGAAGGCTACTAGGTGTTTAGGAATGTTTCCCTTCTTTGTGATTTAGTTCGTGCTTCAGAGTCTAAACTGTCCCATTATTGGGTTGATTCAAGTGCAAAAAGTTTAGAGTATACATGATATAGTCCTTTTCGATTACGTTTTATAAGATTTTAAAAATTATGGAAAAACTCGACAGGAGGCTGTTAGTGCATCAATATATGCTGATTCTGATGTAAATATTGATCCTGATGGAATCGTGCATTCCAGCTTAAGGTATTAAGTGTATATTGTCCCTCTCAAAATCTTGTTACAGTTGTGAACAATGTATAGCAGAATGTTGGAACTATATTTCTACCCAAATAGTAGCATAAGTTAAAGTGTTGTTGTCATGACCTATTGGTAGTGATATTGGACCAAGAAGTTGGTGATGTAAAGTCACAAAGTTAGAAGTTAGAGTGAGGGTGATTTTGTGTAAATGAATATTTCAGTTGAATAATCAATGTTTGAGGATGATTTACCCCTTTATAGTGATAAACTAATGTGGTAGCTAGCAGTATGTGTGGATTGTATGGTAGTCCATGGAGGAAGTGTTTTACTCAGATTTTTATTTATACAGAATAATATGTATATTCTTAGACCATTAAATATTAGGTGTCAATTTTCTATCCCTTGTAATATGTAATCTTGTTATCATGATGTTTTTGAAAAAAAAAAAATTAAAGTCTAGTGAAGCCGTGTAGGGCTCTTTCGATCCACTAGCATAGTTGCCTTGTCATCCATCTCATTTTCTTGTTTAAAATACAAAACCAAAGTCTAGTGAAGCCGTGTGAGGCCTGTTTCGATTCACTAGCAACTTGTTGTCCAACTTGTTGTTCTTTCATTGGTTTAATATATGTATGGCTGAATCTGTTTGCATGAGATAGAGTTGGTAATGAAGTGATTCATCCTTGTGTGTTATTAGTTGAAGGTAGAGAAGGAGTTGTTGGTCAGGGTGATTTGTTGATTGCTTGAATGTGAAAATGGTTATATTAGCGAGTAAGTTATGATTATAGACTCATGGTTGTTTGAGGAATTTGAAGGCAGTCTAAATGTATGAATGAGTGAGTAAGTATGAGGTGAGAAATCCGTATAAGTAGATACAATTGTACGGGGTTATAATATAAGATTAAGGTTGACCATGTATATTATGAGGCTTTAACCCCCTTGACCCTCTTTTCATTGGTAGTTGTAAACTAGTGCTACTTGTGAGAAGGTATGTAGTAGATTTTTGAGATATTTAGGTAGAATATCCCAATTTGATGGATTAGTGTATTTATATTATGTTGCATTCTTCATTGGTGGTAGATGATTGATACTAAACTATAGGCTTGAATTTAAATGGTGTGGTGGTAAATAGTGGCAAGAGTTTGTTGATGCATATTTTGTGGGATTAATTTAGTAGGCTTGAGGTGCTGAAATAGTACATGCTAACGGAATGATGATAAGGTAAACCGTTAGGTCATGATCGATTATTGTGGTTATGAAGTTCTAGTGCACTAGTGTTTCGTGATGTTTATTTCATAGTTTCCAAGTGAAAATTTCGTGTAAGGTTGGGTTGTAAATCATGCATAGCACTATATTAAGTTTGAACAGTTGATGGCCATGAAGGTGAAAGTGAAGGTTTCTTGACTAATGATACTAGTTATTGGGAAGTGATCTATAGGCTTGAAACAGTCTATCCGAGTGCCTAAGTTCATTTGATTTCATAATGAAGTATGACGGTGTATGTATGATGTAGAAGTATGCCCAGGGTGGTTTAAAACGGCGGTATTTATTCTAATGCTACTACATGTTGTGTGTGACTAGTGGTACCGTTGAGTTGATGTGTGGCGAGTGCCTTGAAAGTTGTGCTAATAGAAATAAGAGTAGAGGTACTAGAGGGTGTGCGCTTCAACTTTGGGGATGCTAATAAAGATTTGAAGTTAGTAAGTGTTTGAGTAATAGATGATGACATTGGGGTTATAGAATGATAGAGTTTGTCTCAGAAGGTGGTATTTGTAGTAGGTTTTGCCACTTCCAGATGTAGTCATTAGGGTCAATTTATATTGATTACGTGTATTGTCGTTTCTCATACCCCAGAGTGCAGTTAAGTTTAAAGTCTAATACGGTATCTCTCACAACTTAAGATGATGGTTTAAAACTAAGGGGGAGATGATAGAATGAATAACCAAGTCAGGTTCTCAGATTCTAGTAGTGATGTCATGACGACAGAGAACGTCAGAAAGTGAGAGTGAGACTCAACCCATTCCTATCTTAGTATTTTTCAGTGATCCCAATGCCTACTCAAGCTTTACGTTTTAGTTCCGTGATCATAGTTCGTGATTCCTGTATATGATAGAGAGTCACGTACTCTTCCAGTTCCAAGATAATGAGTTCTAATTCATTCAAGTAGTCGGAATTACATTCCTTATGTTAGGAACTCTAGTTGAGGTCATGCAACTCATGACGCATGTACTCACTCTTTATAGTGTGTTCTGTCCCATATAAAAATCTTCTCATGCTTCAGGGTCTTATGTTTTAACCTTTTAGTGACCTCCCTATGCAATGATAGTGGTGATGATGTAAATGTTCTTGTTGATGGAAGATCATAGTATGTTTGTTTAGATAAGGCCATAAGTATGAAGTGAGATTTTGGGCCAATCTTTGATACATGTGACGTTTAGTGGAAAAGTTTATGTGTGTATGTTTTTAGGATAGCGCGTGGGAGTTATATTGATAATAGTTTAGAAACTATGTGAAGCATGTATTTATGGGTGTTTGCCTTGAAGTTAACATGCAGTTATAAATTAGGCTTGAATGACGTTTTGGGATTATAGTGGAAGGTCGCAATATGCATTAGCGACTTCATATTAAGAGTTCAGAGTAGTCATTGAAGTGGTAAGACATGTTATGCTTAGGATGCGATCTTTAAAAGAGATATAGAAGGTGGTGTCATATGGTTTAGAATAATAGCGTAGTGTAGCATGTTGTATTTTTGTGACTTAGAGTTAGGCTTGATCGCGGTGTAAGGATGAAGCTATTTTAGACATTAGTAGAAAAAAAATTGTCAATGCTCATATGAGAATTTTAAGCTGAATTGAATGAATATGATATTTATAGGGAATAGTATAGTTAAGGGATATTCGGGAAGTACTCTAAGCCTTAAAGTAAGAAGTTGTATTGCCAAAGGTCTGAAAATTCTATCCTAATTTAGGAGTTATATGTCTATATTCCAGACTGCAGAGTAGTGTCAATGTTGTGATTTCCTCAGTGGGATGTTTTGTGTAATCCATACCCAAGATTCATGGTTCCCTATTACTGCTAGAGCTTCCTTAGAGAGAGTGTTGAAGAGAATACTCCAGTTAAGTATGAGGGTGTAGTATAATTCAGTCTGTATGGCCAATAAGTCAGTTTAGCAGTCAGATTCGCATGACTTGTTTTCTTGTCTTTGCACTTATTCATGCTACTCGAAATCTCAGACATGCTACTAGTCGAAGATAGAGTATACCAGTAGTTACGAGTATAGCCCAGTTGCATGCATAGATTCTTATTACAAGCCTCGCACCAGTTATCATTGTGTAATCAGTCATACATTCATACGTTAGTCCAGTCAGATATGCGTGCATTAGAAATGCATGTTTAATAGAAAAAGTTCAGCTTATCAGTGTATTTAGTCCAGCCATATGGTCATGTTTCAGATCAGTGTATTCTTTATTAGAGGACATGTCGTGTCCGCGTTATTCTATATCTTTAAGGCTTCAATAAGTTCCTACCCATCATTCGAGGACGAATGATCCCAAGGGGGAGATAATGTAACGCCCCGCATTTCGGGCTAGAATAAAATATATGACTCTAATACGTTGATAATCCCCGAGCCTTAAATACTATGCCAATTTGGCATGTTAATCAAGTTTGTAGTATGCGAATCCATTTGAGCATGAATTTAGACCATAGAAGTCCTTCAACTCAAGGACGAGTTAAAACCATTTCGATCGATTAAGTTTTAGTGGACGTTGTAATTTATGTCAAATTCTATTGACCATAACTCATTGTATATGATGAACTTGGTGGCCTACTATATACCAAATTGTAGATAATTGAATAATCTTTCCAACGATACCAAATTCGCCTAAAACGGACACCCGGTGAAGAAGTTATGGCCTTTCAAAGTTAAATGTGTCGCCTATGCACATATAGGCGATGCATAGGGCGGCGCCTATGCAAATATAGGCGATGCATAGGGCGGCGACTATGTAAATTTAGGCAATGCAAAGGGCGGCGCATAGTTAAGGTTTCAGGTGACGAAAACACTCCGTTTTGAGTTACTTTAAGTGCAAGTTAGTCCTTACAAAACCCAAAATCGTCCTTACCCACTCCTAAACGGATTTGGGCCTATTAATAACATTGAAGCCTCCTATAAAATCCCAAAAATCTAATCCTTCAAGAACTTAAGAGAAGGAGCAACTAGGGTTTGAGAAAATAAGCTTGAAGGATCGATCATTCCGAAACTTCTTCGTGAAACAAATTACAGATTCGGAATCCTCTCGACGTAGGCTTCGATAGACACCAAAAATTCGTGGAGAATAAGGTACGCGGGGTTTTCCTAAATTCTCATGGGCATAGAAAAATCATGTTTTAGAATGGGGTTTTAAATTGTATATATATATTTATGTATAAGATATTTTAACATGATTGTTTTGGTCTTTTGACCATCTCCAAAGCGATTTGACAGTTTTTATACATATATGAATTGAGAGCATGATTTTCATGAAACCCCTCTCTTAATGTAAATTTTTCCATGTTTCACGTAATATAAATTGTTTTTAAAGACATCTTGAAGAAAAGAAATTATGATATGAAGTGCTTTGACTTTTGCTATGTTTGGAATACGATTCTTGAACACGAAAGAGAGGGTTGTGAATGTTGAATATGCATGTAATGAAAGAATGCATGGTTTTGCCAAAATACACATGACCACCATATGTTTGATGAAAGTTTTGCATGGATTTGACTTGAGTTTCGGAACATGACATCTTTAATGCAAATTACATGTTTGGGTGGTCTAAACTATGTTTTGAATGAAAGCTCTTGCTTAATACATTATGGCTCAGAAATAGGAGTTGCAAGTCTTGGTATGACGATACCAACTCAGACAAATGCCATAACAGACACAGACTAGTTCAGAAATCAGATTTTTATCAGACTCTCATGATTTAGAAATTTCAGAATGATACATGTTCAGAAAAGGCTAAAATAGGGCATAAAGAGAGCTTAGGTGGTTCCCTGAAGAAGGCGGGAGTTTCAGACAACTCTTTGCCTAAAACCGTGGTTTGCCGACCCGGGTATATTATTATGCGCTGACTTAAATGTCCTGTGGCGTATTAGACTCAGACACTCCAACCCTTGCGGCACACTTGGGTTGGGGGCTTCCCCGCCGAGTCAATGGCGGATTCCATACAGCCCGTGGAATATTCAGACTTGTAGGGGAATACCACCTAACTCATAAGTAAAACACAGATCATGATTTGAAATGAACAGACAGGTTGCATGTTTTCAGAAAGTGCCCATGTATTTTTCAGAAACAGTTTTATACATGATGTCTTGATGAAAAATTGCTTTCCCTTAATATATATATATATGTATGTTCCATTATACTACTTTTGGATTTCTTCGCGTGCCAGTACTTTTGTGCTGACCCCCCCTCCTTCCAGGTCCTGAGGCACAGTCTAGGGGTCCAGCTACTCAGTAGACATTCTCGGGTTTGTAGACTTGATCTCACAGTGGTGAGCCTTCTATTATTCGGAAGGCCTAATTATGTCAGACACTATCTTATTTATTATGTTTTTGGTTTACTGGGGGCCTTGTCCGAGCTTCTTTTCAGACAGATGTTTATGTTCTTAGTAGAGATTTCGCAGACTGATGTCAGATAGTATTATTCAGAAATATTGTAGGACTTGACCATGTTTTCCGTACTCAGTTTCAATTCCGCATTTTATTATGATTATGAATGTTGTGCATGATAACCAGATAGAGAATGGGTGTTTTGGGCCTTCATGGTTCGGGATGCTCGTCACGGCTAGGGCTTAGGCTCGGGTCGTGACAGTTATTGATGGTCGTGTACTCAAGAAATTCAAGTTGTGTCAGTTTCCTTCCATCGAGTCCTGGGGGTACTTTTACTCGAAAAATATAGTTGTGTGCCTAGAGCCATGTCATATTTTCACGATACTCTCAATCAAGCCATGATCTATAGAATTCAGTCAGTCATGTGACTCAGGAAAACTCAGAAATCTCAGTAATCTCAGTAATCTCAGTGCTCAGTAACCTCAGCAACCTCAATATTCACAGTCAATCTCAGTAACTTCAGTACTCTCAACTAGTCCTCAGAACTCAGTATATTTCGTCAGTCATCGGAATCCAGTAAACTTAGTTTAGCTCCGCTAAACTATACCACTAGTATCATTTCAGTTAATCAGTATCAGTTCATCTAATTAGTTCAGTTTAGTTATTCAGTTCAGTGTCCTTTAGATAGGAGTTAAAGTTAGCACTGAGTGAACCCAAGGATGGGAACTCACCTGCCAGTTTAGGGTGTGATTCTTAGTAGTCATCCTTATGTTTCAGAACTACGTAGCCAGCATAGGTTGAGATATCTTAAACATTCATATTAGGATTAATTAGGTGGCTTAACCTATCAGTTTAGGGTTCCCACCGTTCTCATTTGAGTACCTACCAGTATAGGGTACTCACAGCTGTCCTTACCAGTGACGCGGTATTGACACCCCTTCAGTCGGGGCAGATATTGGACCCCAGCTTAGCTATTATAGCATATTTGGGGCATGTCGGTTAGATAACTACTTCCTATAGTTTTAGTATCAGTCTCAGTAAAAGAACTCAGATATTTCTTCAGATTTCTGTATATCAGGACTATCAGATACAGTCAACTCAGAAATAGAATAGAACTCAGATAGTTTTCTTCAGATTTATGGACTGTCAGATACAGTCACTTATTCTACCAGTAACAATAGTTATCAGAACTCATGCTATCAGTACTCAGCTTCAGGACTGTCAGATACAGTCAATCAGACCAATTCTTCATAATTTGAACTGTCAGAAACAATCATTTATTTATCAGTAATGAAATATCAGTCTCTTAGTATTCAATAATACAGTATCATATCCATCACTTATTAGTGATTTACATATCAATATCAGTAAACTCAGTCTTTTAAAATCTCATTATCAGTACACTCATGTTGTCAGTATTCAGACTCAGTAGTTCGTATCTCCACGAGTTCAGTTACAGTTACGTATGCATGTATGTACTCTCACATTCATATCAGTCATTGTTGTTCATGCATATAACCCTTTGCATTTAGCCTACCTCACTCGTATACTCAGTACATTCAGACGTACTGACGCATTTGCGCTATGATGTTTTCTCTTATGTTACACCATAGGTTCAGATGCATGAGCTCCAAATCAGCAGTAGATTCCAGGATCGGCAGTCAGAGTTAGACGTGAGTCCTCATCCTTCGAGGAAATGATGATTTCATTTCTATTTTAGTTTTTAGTTTATTTCAGTAGTTGGAGTTAGTTGGGGACATATCCCATCAACTCCTTATTCAGTTCAGTTAGAGGCTTTCATACTAGATGTCAGATTAGATGTTCAGACTTCAGTATTTAGGTTCCTGTTTGGTATTGTTATACCATGTTTTTCAGATATGTATCAGTACTGAACATTATGTCCTTACAGTTTATGTTTTCGCATATTTTATGAGATATTATGTAGTTTACAGGTACAGCTATCAGTCATGGGTTAGCTTGTGGTCCTTCGGGGTCATGAGCACCGTGTAGCATTTCGGTTCAGAAAATTAGGGCGTTACAAAGATGGATGACAATATTCAGCACTAACTTCTTCTCCTACTTCCTGGCATAGGTTAGTCTTTGTATTATTTATTTTACTGTCAGTCTATGTTGTAGTAGATAGATCTTGTATATGGCTGAAGAAGTCTTGGGAGAGTGATGGATACTTGCTTGAAGTTTTATTAAAAAAAGTATTTATTAATATTTAATTTACTTTATTATATTTAATTTAGTATTCCCTTAAAAACAAGAAGCCTTCCACATATTTTTAGTATGGTAATAAGTGTTCTCCTAGCTACTTAGAATAGCGTAGGTGCCCGCATGGTCCAGTAGTTTGGGTCATGACCATTAGTTTCAGAGTGTTAGGTTTACTGGTCCCACAAGTACAACAACAATGTCAAGTAGAGTTCCATAGATTTATGTGTTAGGACCCACTCCTAATCTTCAGAAGGCTATGAGGCATGTAGATGTTATTTTTCTTTTTTTCTCTCTATCGTGATGTCCTAATAATGAAATATTAGATTGAATCCAATTGGTATCTAGACGATTCTAATTGCTATCTTAATATAGCTCAATTGGGATGTAGTTGATTCCAATTGGTATCTTAGTAATTTATAATAATAATCTAGCAGATTTCAATTAGTATCTATTAATAAGGTCTAAAAGTTATTGTTAATAGGTAAAGACTTGTTGAAGTTGTGAACCTACTGATTACTTGTGTTTGATATCTAGATAAACTTGTGTTTCTAGATTTTTGTCATTGTTGTGAATTATTTTTATTTGAATTTAAGTGATGAAAATTGGATAAGCTATTTTTGTTGATAATTGTGATGGGATTATTTGATTTATAGTTATTGTGAAACTAGAAATTCTATGGTGCTAACTTATTTTTTTGTACTATTATAATGATGAAATTGATGGTATGATAACTGAGAGGATTATATGAGAACATGATGTCAAGAAAAGATGTTCAAAAAGCCGCATGAATAAAAAACTGAGGTGATATGTGTTTTCTGTAATGATAGATTCTTGTTAATGATGTTGTGGATGGATCCTTGTGTGCTTCAATTATTTGATACTATGTGGGGATCTTTGTGTGGTCTGATCATTATGACTATATTAAGAATTATTGTGCATTTCTATTATTGAAATTATAATAGTTTACTTCTGAGGACAACCTAAGTGCCATTATTTTTTAGGTCCTTATGTGAATAGATTCTTAATGCTTGGCAAAATAATTAGTATTAAATAAAAGTGACAAAAATTAGTAGAGGTTGTTGATACCTTCAGAATTTGATCGATGCGATAACATGTTTGGAATATAATATATTGGTGATGAGACCGTTAATGACCTAAAATCGATTTATTTTATTTGGCCTTGCTTAAGTGCTAGTTGTGTAGGGACCACTCTTGAGGTGATTAAGAGTTACGTGAAACCCGTAATAAAATTATTGTTAGGTTGAAATAAGAATGACTCTGTATATCTTAAATTGGTGTTAGTGATATAAGAGTGGTTTGTCTTGACCATGAAGTGGTTGAAAAATATTGAGTTAGTGATTGTCAGGACATAAGTTTTAGTTATGGATTTATGCATTGGAAAAAATCCTGACGAGATTAATTATTATTGACTTGTACCTTATGGCTGAATTATACATTTGCATGTCCCACAGAGTTGGCTCATATATGACATTTTTAGAGTATAGTAATTTTCATAATAATGGCAATGCAAAATCAAATGGCTTAGTTACATTCATAAGATAATTAAGGATGATCCTGAATGAAAAAATAAATGAATTGTTGAATGGCATGATTGAACTTTTAATGGGTGATTCTTGGTGGATATGATTGTTTAATGATTAAGATATGATAATTAAATAGTAATTTACAATATTGTGGAGGAGAATGTATTGTAGGCTCTAATTTTGTGGAATTTGTATGGATAATAGTTGTAAGAATGTGTAATGAGTGAGAGGTTCTCTTGTCACCTATATATAGTAGTAAACACTAAGCTTGTAATGATGAGTGATCTTGAGATAAAAGGGATAGTGGTTGTGAGATAGTGAAGCAAGCTTTATAAAATAAATTTAGTAGACTTGATTGAGTGCATGTGAGTATCTAATTTATGTGACTTTTAAATTGAGTGGTGACTTGCATATGATCATGATGTAGTTATCCATAGGATAGTCTTGTCTAGAAACTGAGTCAAGCGTCTCAGAGAGATCTTTTATGTTGGGTGGATTAGGTGTGACTTATTTAGTGTTATAATTCTAATAGTAGATTCATGTAGCATCTCGTAACACTTTTCATAATTGAATTTGGGACTCTGGAGCTTTGGTAGTGACAAAGAGGTTCTTTTGGATGTTTGTCTTCATCAAGGTGAATCTTTTAACCATCTTTATCTTGCTTTTGTAAAACTCAAGTTTAAGACTTAGGCAGTTGAAAGGAGAATAAGTGATTCATGAATAAATATTTGGCTTCGCATCTTCATATTTTGAAAAGCTTTGATAGAATGATAGAGTATAGAATGTTGGTTGGTCGATAAGGATATCGAGTGAGTGAATAGAGTCAAGTATAAGTACTTTATTAGTAATGTCTCTCTAATTCCAACCTCATGCTTTTCTCCACTAAATGTCTGTTCAAGGATGAATGAGTGGTAAATTGGTATCTGATTATAATGACCCATTTTTTTATTACTAAATTATTAATAATAAATTCATGAAAATTCTTAATTTTTATTCCTCAATATTAACTTGTGTCTAAAATAGCAAATATTTTACTTATTAGGTCACCTTAAACTTTCTGATGAAGATTTTAGCCTTCGAATGTGTCTAGATAGACTCAAGCCCGAGGAATTTAATTATTCATGAGTGATAATATCTATACTTTAGTTTGAATGATATTTAGGCATCAATTAAAGTCGGACAATATCCCTAACACAAAGTTAGGTATAAAACTTTCTTTCCGATACAATCTCGATATGGGTTTATATTAAAGCCAATGTCAAACAATCATATATCATAGAATATTAGAATTTAGGGGTCCTAATACCTACCAAATAAAAGATCTCCGAGTCCTCTATCTAACTCAACAAACCATTCCACAATCCGAATTTGGAGTAAAAAGTTATGACTGTTTTACTGACCACTATCTAGGCTGAAATGGGATTTCGCTGTAGCAAAAATTTTGATGATATTTTAGGTCTAAAAACCCAAATTTCATTCCCCAACCCTATAGAGGTGATTTTCCAAAGCTTAAGGTGAAATTCCTTCGTTGAGGTAAGTGTTTTCCTTATTTTCTTGGTCTTTTAATTCTTTAACATCTTGAAATCCATAAAAACACGTTTAATGGTGAAATTCTTTTGGGGAATACTCATGGGTGTTCTTAATATGACCTAGAGCTGATTCTAAACAATAAGTTAGAGATCCCTAACATGAACTTCATAAACTAGATTATGAATTTTGATGGTTAGGAACCTTGAATTCGGTAATGATGAGGCCTTTGGTATAAAAACTCCATTAATGGAGATGGATTAAGCTTGAAAGAGATAATTAATGATTAACTGAACTTGGGGAATGATAGAGACCTTGAATTAATGGTAGAATTAGTGGGATTGAATCTCCAAGATATTTGTTTGACGAGTAATTGTTTAATTACTTTTATTATTGCTTGATTTTTAGATGGTTGATTATTCCAAGGCATGCAGGAAAGGAAATTACATTCTTATTGAGGCTTGCTTCATTCAAAATCTTAGCGTTCAGGTAGTCTAGGTTTAACAAGTTGAAGATTGTGTTATTTTATATTTTCATAAATTAGAATTGATGAGAGAAAGCATCTCTAGGTTTATGGGCATGGAGTTTAGGTGGATAAAGACACAAGTACTTAACTATAACCACAAATGCTATATTATTGATTGATTATGTGATATTTATGATATTATGTGTTATGTGCCCGAAAAAGGATATTATTGTAAATATAATATATGAACATGATGTTTTTTTAGTTGTTCTAGTGATGAACATAGTTGAGTTGTAATGGTATTAAGTTCTATGTATTATGCAACAATATGATGAGGAGAATTATGCTATGATCGAATATTGATGAGCATATTAATATCTAAGGGATAGATGACTTGAATTAGTGTGATGATTGTATTATGTGAAAAACGTAGAGGATAATGATATGCGTGAATGTGCCAGTTATTGGTGGTGATGTTAGAACCCAAGTTATAGTATTTAAGAAGATAATGCTATTTTTAATAATTAATGAGTAATTAAGGCTCCAATAGTGACCTGTATACGTAAGAATTAAATTGTAATTTATTTTATGATATTTTTGTTTCTATATTGATAAAAATACTATATCTATTGGACGCCCATGAGAGGTTAATTAGTGATAATGATTGTTTATTGAATTGTTCCTATGAGTGGCTTGTTTGATAATGATAACTCCTTAAAGTATTGCTATGAATAGGTTTTTAATAATCACGATGAATTATTGTAATAGTGCCCGTAAGAGGGTCAAAATGTTCATAAAAGAAAGAACTTGACAGAAATGCCTTATGATTTTTAGTGCACTTATAAATTTTGTAGGTCGTATTGCATCCCAAAAGATAGTGTCAATTTAATAAAATATATATAATATGTTATACTTTGATTAGAGTTTAGACTCGATTTAATTGTGTGTATGCTCCTAAATTGGATAATTGTTGATTGGTATTCAGATATATTTGAAATTGATGATGTTTGGATTATTAAGACATGTATAAATGATTATTGAAAATTTACTTGATGGAATTGTCTTATGACTTTAAGTGTACTTGTAAACTTGTTACATTGCATTGTATGCTATTAGGTATTGTAAATTTGATATTGATAATACTTATTTATGGTAGATCGGGTACCACACCGGTATAAATATGTATATGGTGGATCGGGTACCGCGTAGGTACGGATATGTATATGTTAGACCAGGTACCACACAGGTATGGATATGTATATGGTGGAGCGGGTACCACGCCAGTATAGATATGTATATATTAGATCAGGTACCATACCGGTACAGATATGTATATGTTGGGTAAAGTACCCTGTAATTTCGGATATGTATATGTTGGATCAGGTACCACGGGGGTACGGATATATATATGGTGAATCTGGTACCGCGCTGGTACGGTACATGAACATAGACTGTTTCCTGCAGGTCATGACTATTTTGGAAAAAATAAGTCCCATAAAATGTGTGTACATATTTGTGTTGAGTCTGTGTATGTTTACTGTATAGTTGATACTCTTAATGATTATTTGGTTTGTTTGTGAGCACTATTTGATCTGCTATTATTGTATTATTGATTCATTGGGTATTTGATTTTGTGATATTTATTTGAAAAAGTGAAACTTTTTACTTACTTATATGTTGGTTGAATTGCTACCTTTATACGTGTTTTAATCGTAGCTTACTAGAATGGCTAGTTATCATTTTTTAATATTATAATAAAGCATTTGGTTGTTAGCCCGATAGTTTAGTGTGGGTTGTCTATGATTACGGGTTTGTTCCTATGTATATGAGTAACGAAAAAGATAAGGTGAATAAAGAAAAATAGTAATGTATTAGCGTCTGATTGTGGTCGATGGTGTGAATTAATGAGGCTAGAGTATGTCAGTAGTGAATATAATATTAATGGAGGTGGAAGAGTAGTTGGATGTTGTAACTTATATAGGTAGAGTAATAATATTATTACAACCTTAGTTAATTTATATTCCATTCAAGATGTCATGATTTATTTTTCTTAATTCTATTTTATGATTATATGAACTAACACGGATGGCCTATGATGCCTACCAGTTTGTGTAGTTGAACTGACCCTACTCTTCTACATTTCTTCTTAGTGTGTAGACTGCATGCAGGTTTGTTATAGTTACTAGATAGATGTCGATATTCAACACTAACTTCTGCACTTTCTTCCTGGCAAAAGTTAGAGTCTTTGTATTATTAATTTATTATCAGTCTATGTTGTAGTAGATTGCGCCTGTATATGTCTAACCAAGTCTTGGGATACTGAAGGACACTTGTAAGAAGTTTTATTTAAAAAATTATTTATTAATATTCTATTTAGTTTGTTATATTTAATTCAGTATTCTCTTAAGAACAAGAAGCCTTCCACTTATTTTTAGTAGGGTAATAAGGGTTTTCCTAGATGCTTATAATAGCGTAGGTACCCTCACAGTCCAGTAGATTGGGTCGTGACAGTTCTGCTGGAAAAGGTATTTTTTTCAATTGGAGTATTGTTGGAGCAACCAGTTCTCCACTAGTTATTCTTACACCTGCTACTCTTTATGTAAATCTGTGGTACCGGATCGGTCAGGTTAGACCTAATATAAACTATTTTCATTTAATTTATCTTTTATGCACAACATTTTTTAAAAAGAAAGTTCTTCGATTGCAAATAAGTAGCTATTGAATAAAATTTTGGGTTTTTTGTATGGGATTGTCTTCGATTGCAAATAAGTAGCTATTGAATAAAATTTTGGGTTTTTTGTATGGGATGGACAATCCTTCAAGCTTGTTTTTGGGGTATGAGTAAGGTTCAAAATTTAAAAAGGCATACAATGGTTTTGGATAAATCCCAAATCTCTTTTATTTACTCTACAAGCAAAGATAATGGAAAATTTCAAACATATTAGGATATTTGGAATTGAGGAGATAGAGAAATGTTAGTGTCTACTTCTAGGTCAAGTCATTTTACTAACTTCACCTTGATCTACAGAAACAACATAGTGAATGTGAATGAGAGTTAACCAACATAGTGGATACAACTACTCGGCTGTAATTTTGATAGATTTTCACTCCCATTCCCTCTCACTTAGATACCAAATTGCAACAGGAATCTATTGACATATGAACAACATCCTCTTGTATTTGCAAATGTTTATTCCTTTATATTAAATTATGGATGAATCCTTTCTCGATGAATATATATGCCTTAATTTATTATGGGAATAAAGTTAATGTTTTTTATTTCAATTTATAGCATTTTCCCGGAACATACTCTACATTAACATTGGTGATTGATAAATTTGAGACTTCATCATTTAAACTTAGATGTAGATTGTTGTGGCTTTGGAGCAGTGTAATATGGTAGCATAAATTATACATAATCTTAGAATGCGAAAATGTAAGAAGCAATATTGTCATAGGTGGCAAGACATTAATTATCTTATTGCTATGTTATTCACATAATATCTTTGTCTATACAAATTTATAATTAGCAACATGAAGTTACTTTAAGAGACTGCTTACCTTGAGCAAAGACAACATAGAAGCTACACAATTTCTTGGTGCCCGTACCTGCATATTTAGTAGTAAATATTTCAATGATTAATCATCTCAAAGATATTATGTCATGCCTTTTATATTTTTCCCTATATGGTAAGTCGCCAAGTCTGTGCTTTTAGATATTAACACATAAATGTGCCAGAATTTTCATTCCTTCTTTGTGTCTGTATTTCTTCTTGTGCTTTGTATGAATCTGACCATTTGAATGTTCTTGTTTATAAATCTTTAAATGCATATTGATATTGGAATCTAATGTTTCTTGTAATAGGAGCCTATGGAACTTAAAAAGTGGTATCATGAATTAACTGATCTATTGTTGAGTAAACTTAGACTAATTCATGGATGCTCTACATAGTTCCCTTTTGATACTTGTAGTCAATAAGCTATATTTCTTGCCTTCATGTTTAGTATTAAAAGCAAACAAAGCTTAAAGCCATGGCTATTGAAGAAGCTATAGTTGAGTTTTGGTTAGAGAATGAAGCAAAGCGTCTTCAAGATGTACAGGTTTGTGCTTTAGTTTATAAGTATTTTGGCATTGAATTAAATTCTACTCTTTGTATTTACAGTTGTAGTTTGATAAATTAGGTTAAGTTACTTAAGAAATTATCTTGTAATAGTTGGAAACTGAAAGAAACAGAGATACTCGTCGAGCGTTATCCTCGTGGGAGGAAGATACAGACATCAAAGACTTGAGTATGTTACTATTAATAATTTACTTTATGATTCTAGGACACACTTTTGAATCCCTGCCATTATTTTAAAATTCATTTTTAATTGATAAACGAACTTTATTTGATATCAACAAATAACTATTACCATGTCATGCATGTTAGACATCCACTCCTCTAAGAAAATATTCAAGTATGTTTCTTTTATTCTTTTTTCCTATATATATGTTTTTTCTATTTATTTTGTGCTACTACTACACAAGTTATAGTATTTAATTGTTAGATCAGTAATGTAAAGCCTAAGTATCACATTACTGTTTGGTTATTTAATATGTATAACAAACTTAGACTAATTTGTTATTACATATTATGATTTAACATCTTAATATGTTTATCATCGTCTGAAGGGACAATTTTTATCACGAATAACCTTCGTATGTACTAGAGTAGGAATAAGTAACAGCTTCTTGTTAGGTTTAGATAATGCAAGTTAAACATGTTGCTTTCTTGTCTATGATATACAAGGTGTTTTAACTCATTGTACTGCATGTGTGTCTATTAATTTTGTTTCAGTTGTAAATTTACTTCATAGCTTTCTTTTACTAGAAAAAGTTGGTGGAAAGAAGTGTGAATTTATGATGTCTCTATTAATTTTATCCTTGTGATTTTTCTATGAAGTCTACCTTTTCTTCCTAAAACAATCGTTATATGACGGACATAATATATAAATGACCCCTTATTAACATAAATGACATGTGGATTTCCTAAATAATAGGTAAAACTTTTTGAGAAGTCAATTTGCTACATTAAAAAAGTATTTTCGACCTAATCCCACATCATCTAGGTTTTCATATAAATTGCGACAAAAAAAGGAGATCAGTGGGAGGTGAAGGTCCTTAACGATTTTACAAGCCCTGTTTTGAGAGCTTCATGTTGTTGGTTATTACAATGTCATGCTTTGGAAAGAAACAGTCGATGGAGATTGGTAAGACCATTAGAATTGTAGTTTTCTATTAACCACTCACCATCTAAACCTTTCTTCATGGACCGAGGGTTACTTTTTAATGCTTTAGGACTCACACCAATAGATAATTCGTACACAACATTCTTTTTCCCTTGTTTGGGTTCTTTGACTTCTTAATAGTATGACTATTCTATGATACTTCTAGAGCATTGCTCAAGTAAATATTAGTTTTATACCACTGGTATGTCTAGCCTAGTATTTACAATTAGCTAATAAATATCATATTAAGTAGAATGGACAACAATTACAACATACCAGTGAAATACAATGAGTAATGTCTGGGGAAGGTAGAGCGTATGCATTAAAATAAAGGTCACTCGACTTTGAGAAAGACCTAGCAATTGCTCCAGAAGAAGTGGCAACTGGAAAAGGTTGGTCAAATAGTGAAATGTGTGAGGCAGTACTTAGCCAAGAAATACAGTAGTTACTTGTAATCCAACTAAGATAAATAGTGATATCCATTTATGAGTGAATGTGAACATTTGGATTAAAAATTACAGCAGATATAAATGAAAATGCCAAGGTACAATGTAAGAGACAGGAAATTGCGTTAATCAATAAAATTAGTTTGAGATTTTCTGTCCATTTCTAATGCAATCTAGTACAGAAAATGGTCACTCAAAATTTATATTTCATTCAAATTTCGAAACAAATTATAAATTTTGAGCTTAAATTTGGCCATCACTTAGGGTTGCTAAAGAAGCCATTGATAGATAGCCTGATTTCTGGAACCTTCTTACGAACAAACTTCTTAAGAGCATGCTCTGCATATTTTTTCCCCTTCTAAAAAGTTCTCCAGCACACCTGCTGCCCTGTTTTCCTTGGTCACCCTATGTTTTAAATAACATAAAAACATAGGAGAAATATAGAATATATAGCAATTTTTCAACTTTCTACAACTCCACTTTATTTTATGCATTATAGAAAAAAACACATCAACTGCAATGGATCTAAAGAACATATAGCATTAAACGTAGCGAGAAGCTTCACCTTAGATATGTTGAAGGTCTTACAATGTCCTTTGCCTTTTACTTAGTTTAAAGAGAGAACATCTAATAAAATAGTGAACGAACAAATACGTAAAATGCTAAACAAACAATAAGTAATGAAAGGTAAATTAGCAGATAACTATATTTATATAGAATTTTAAAGTCCTCTTACACACAGTTTCTCCTTTATGTTTCCATATCAATTTATAGGAAATGTATAACATAGAATGGTCTCAACAAAGAATATCACTACATTACAAGCCTTGGAATCTCAATTAAACACTACACAAATGTTTCAGTTGAAATTGTTTGTATCTCTAATGCCCTTTAAGCATAAGTGAGAAGGTAATAAACAAAAAGTAAGGGATAGCAATCGATACAAATTGAGACATAATTAAGAAAATAAAATGGAGTTTCTTAACAGCTTTAATTATTTAATGAAATGATCGCACACTTCAATAAACATATTAAGAGAATGCAATGCATATTATTGCTATGTTTATTTCAACATAGAGAAAAAAATCTTTTGATCATATAAACTTCAATACTTCTCTAACTGGAAATTAAGTAGTGAGTTATATGGATGAAATCTTCAGGTCTAGTTTGTTGATGACTCTTGTTTTTGTCTCTCATCTGCAGATATTCATCAAACAAGAATCCTTTGTACTTGGGAGACTCTCCAAGTTCCTTTGTGAACTGAGGTAATGGCTCAAACCACTTGAATCTTTACATGTTATTGAAGAATGAAAATGAGTAACGATTGGCTTCTCTTGATCTCACCACTATGTGAGTTTCACTCTTGAATTTATTATTGTTTAGCACCTTTTATATGTCAAAAACAAAATAGTTGATCCCTTTAATTTTTGAATAACGGTAACTAATGAAATTAGAGTTAACCAACAGTCATATTATAATTACATAAATCACATCACCAATGTTAACAACTAGTTTATCTTTGAAAGGCGTTATACGAATCCACTGTCTTTCTTTTTGCAGCTGAATGCCTCCAACTTCATCTTGGTAGACAATGGTGAAGAAAAATATTCATGTTCAATGAATAAGGATTGTACAAGTACAACGAGAGACGTGTTGATACATGTTTAAGAAAATAAAATGGAGTTTCTTAATGACTTAAATTATCTAATAAAATGGTCGTACCTTCAACATACATATTAAGACCGGTGTAATACATATTATTGCTACATTTCTTTCAATATAGAGAAAAAAATTATCTTTATGAAATTATTTATCTTTATATCTTTCTTTCTAGATGGGAGTGTTATTATAATTCTTGGCTAGTTTTCAGCAGAGTTGCAGTTGAAGAAAAAGACTCATATCGATAATAATCATTAAATTCTTTTTATTTTACTAGTTTGTGCAAATTGAGCACAATTGTGAGTTCAATAACAATTGAGTGGATTCTCCAAAGTGCCATGCCTTTTCATCCCAACGCACATGCATCAACTAATGTGTTCGACAATCCTTTTATACCATATATAATTGTGTTGTGTTATATCTTTTTTGAGTTGTGTTTGTGTCAAATCAGTTTGCTTTGCATTGAACGTGACTGCAATTGACGCTCCAACAAGCATCAAAGTAACATTGTAAAGAAATGACGGTCATGCAGGAGCTGCATTAATACCGAAAAGGTAACTATTTTTTTATCCCGAATTTTTCCATTATTCCACAAATGCAAGGGCGACTTTAATTTTTATTTGAAATTTTCTTTAAAAGCTACATATCTCTATGTCGACTTTCAACTTCTCTGCATGAATGATGTATTCTTTGTATAGTGATTTTTGAGTTTTATAATTCCCAGTAAAAGCATCCAATTTTTAGATATGGATATTGATTAGAGTATATTTTTATTAAATGAATAGAAGCAAGAGTTTATGTATGAAGGAAGTTTTTAAATGTGTATGATGATGTGCGGTTAAAAGTATGATAATTACCTCTAATTTTATCATGTTTTCACTAAGTATGACATTCACTACATATATGTGTATGAAGTAGTAAGAGGTGATTGAATATGACATTCACTGCATATATATGTATGCAGCGGTTAGAAGTGAAACAAACTTAAAAGAAGCAAGAAGATGAAATAATATGAGAAGTTGAGTATCAAAATTTATTTCCATTTAATTTGTTTAAGTTGATAACTCAATAGTCAATAGGATATTTAGATGAATCATAACCCATATGTGTTTCTTTACAACTTCAACAATTTACTAGTTTATTACTTTTCTATCACAAGTAATTACATAGTCTTTTAATTATCTTTTGGTATGCAGTTTTTATAATGACACTTTAAAATTGTATCTATATCTTTTGGTATCTGGTTTGCGTTTGTGAGTACCTCAACGGGCATAGCTCTAATCACTGATGTGTAACCTGTTAGTTGGTTATTCATAAGTTAATTTCTTTTCCTCAACATCACCCTTTAAAATCCATTCTTCCCTGCTCTTATTGTTGAGGCAAATTATTGAGAGACAATAAACATCTCTCCCTGGTCCACCCTGTAATTAATTTGCTGTGGCCCGGTATGGTCCACTACCTACACTTATGCATCTTCTCTTTGTACATACACCACGCAATGGAAATACACTACCCAATGAGGGCTCATCAATGCATTATGCATCCATAAAAGTTTAATTAATTTATTAAGTCATTGTTCTAGAAGAATTTTTTTGATATTAATAAACTTCAGAAGAACGATTCATTTAATTACTAGATACAGTGTTCCTTTAGTGGCACTCATTTCCATGTATTGAAGGATGGGAAGTTCTTGGCCATTGACATGGTTAATTTTGTCAGATTGCCTTGAGAAGATATCAGCTACTCTTCAATTGGAGCATATTTTCATTGTGCTTTCCTATATGACCTCGTCTAATGTTAATTGAATTGATATCCAAGTATGTTCTCCGAAATATCCTACATATATAGTTAGTGTAATGTTACCTATAACATTTAGTGAAGCTAGTTTTACATAATTTGATTGTCATGTTATCAGATGCAAAGAGTGTTTGGTGCCAAAAATAGCTAATGTTAATTGGTGCATACCCATAAATTTCACCACGCATTTCTACTATAACCAAAGAAGTGGGTAGAGGTACCGTAGATGATATAAAATGTATTGGTCTTGGTCCTTCTACTACAAATGCTACTGGTTTTCACCTGGTTCATGTGATAGAACATACCCAACTTGACAAGAAAGTCGTTCAATAAGGTCTAATTAGTACTCCACTCTGAAGGTGGGGCTTTGTTTTATTCTTTGCACAAAGTACCAAGACTGTTGCTGAAATACAATATTTTTAACTCCATAAAGAATTTAAAGGGGTTGGAAGTTTTCATGTTTTGGGATTCTGGGACATATAAGTTGTCTTTTTCCTCCTTTTCTTAGAGTTGTACAGGTAAAACGTCAGAAATAAGTCTCGGTTCCTCACATTTTAATTCTTCTAAGGGAATAAAGTCCATGATTGGTTTTTGCAGATCTTGTTGTGTGTTTGCAATTTTGTTTTACTCCAGTTAATCAAAAACAGACTCTCTACCGACAAAGAAGGTGTAAGGTCTGTGTATAACCTATTATTTTATCATACAATTATCTGTATTAATATTAAGTCTTCTCTTTTATATCCTATGATTTTTAATTTGGGTATTATCTTGTAGGCCTTTTAGTTTTACCATCAGTAAATCCCATAGAGATTTGGGCTTCACCTATATATACAAGTAAATTATCAAAATGCTAGTTGATTGACATCATGTGTGAGCTGTGTAGATGTAGATAAATCCACTTCTAGTTATTTAATGATCTATTTCCCTTGTCCACTTGGTTTTATTCTACTTTTCTTTCCCTAAGTTTCTAGAAATTTTACCACAAAAAACTCAACATGGTAATGTAAGATCCAAAAGTGTGCTTTAGTTCCAATGGATAAAACTTAATTGGTTCCTTATAAATACCAACCTCATTGCAGGTTTGACAATCCTTTGATAATTGAAGACTAACTTGACATAATGAAGCAGAAAGTTGGCTCAAGATTGCATAAATTCACAAGTCTCTCTAAACCATTATATGTAAATATATTTCTAAGGCAACTCCAACACCCTGGAGAATAATTCCAGACTTGATGAGAATGTAGTATTTCAGTTTCAAAAAATTGTGATGCTTCTATATTTGATTTTCTTAAAACATTGCTAGTGAACATCCTGTAATATTACTTTATTAGTATGTGTTGTACAGGATATTTCTTAAAATTCATTAAAAATTTTGAATTATTCATTTTGGGTTATTTATTAGCTAATTAGTGTTTGAGATCATTTAAATAGGATAATAATGTATAATTGTGATTACTTGAAATTGTAAAACAAAATTCTTTCTTTTAAATAATATTTTAGAGAATACACAACATTTCCATGCTTTTTAAAATATGGCCATATGAATGTCAACGTGTGGCTGATTGAAAACAAAATGTGGGCTTGAATACTAGTAAAGTGTAACGCCCCGATTCTCGAGAACCAAAATGCCACATGGTGCTTATGATCCCGAAGGACAACAAGCTAACCCATTTTCTGATATCTGTACCTGTTCACTGCATAATATAATAAAATATATGCGAAAACTGGCTAACACTTGCCATAAGGTTCAAACATCTAGAAATATACAATACCTTAAACCACACACTAATACATCTGTCTGAAAAGCCTCTACACTGCCTGAACTGTGCAGTTGAAGGGACAATTCCCTAACTAACTCCGTCTACTAAAATCAAATACTGTAATAACAACATCCTTGGATGATGAGGACTCACTGTTGCACCCACTGCTGCTATACAAGTGACTTCTAAGATGCTCTAAGTTTCACTCCTCTGAACCTATGGTGCCCCGAAATAAAAGAACATCATAGCGCGAATGCGTCAGTACTAAGATGCACTGAGTATGCAAGCAGGGAAGGCTAAATGCAAGGGCTTATGCATGAACATTTAATCAACCGAATAATCATGAGAATAACGAACGAGTACACATATATGAATGCACAGTTCACAGCCACTATAACAATTATAACCACTCCATACACCACAACTCGGATACCACTTTACTGTCCTTGGAACTCACTACTGTACCGGGGTACTGCATTACTGAATCAAAGGATACCAATACTGACCAATTGAATACACTCACACCCCTGACTCCTGAAGATTTATACTGCCAGAGAAACCGTGGGGAGTAGTTACATAACTCACCATGACTCCTCATAAGCAACTGAATATGTGGGGGTGCACACAATAATTTGAATAATATCTTTGATTTCGTAAAACATGCGTACATAAAATGAAGACTCACATGGCTTGAATTTCATTATCCATACTTCACATAATATTATAGATAGAAAAACATAAGTAAAATCCCATAAATCATCATAAAATTATCAATATTCATCATAAATTCTCATGACTCATCATAGACAACCAAATTCATCAACTCAAGACTCGGAGCGACACGATAGTTCAAGAAACATACTCTTATGGACAGGGGAGTTTCCTATAACCGACAAACCCACGCGAGCCACGTGGAATACCAACGTTTGCCCTCCTGGGGAGAGCACTCCCATTGGCGGGAGTGTTGTACTCTTGCCAGGGAGTACAACCTTAAAGATTTCATAATTATAATTCGGCTCTCTGGCCAACAATATCATCATCAACAACCCTACGGTCGCACATAGGTTTAGGGAAATACCAAATTTTCCTCTCAGTGCTAAGTAATACTCCCCGACTAGTTTAGAACGCGTTAGCAAATCCACCACAACATCACAAGGGTCTATCATAAAGACCAAATCAAATCTCTTTCTCATTTATCAAATTATATCAATTTGTGGATTCCTAACTCAACACATTTTATCTCAAAATATTTTAATTTTCCTCAACATCAAAATGGTATCAATAACAAAAACATCTCGTCTCTGCGAGCTTAAAATCAATATAAATCATCCCGACTCTGCGGATGCAAATCAATATTCTCAAATGATCATTCTTTCATTTAAATATTCAAATCATGACCATAGCTTTTGAAAAGCATTTAAGATCTTCAAATCATAGTAAGATGTTGTATGTCGTAATGTAACTCAAATCATGGCTCTTATATCAAGAATCCTCGAAAAAATAATTTTATAGTAGTGGTATGCATTAAATGGCATAAAATCTAAATTCAAGAAAACAAGATAATAAGGTTATTATGGATACCAATATTGGACAATTCAAAGTTCCATAAATCATATATTGAAAACACTTGAAATATCAACTCATGGTAGAAATATGAAATTCACCATATCAAATCATAACTTGGGAATAATAAAGTAATCATGTACATCAAAGCTTAAAAAATTTATATTTTCATAACCTCATAATTCGTCATTAAAACATCTTGGGTATTTACCCACTTTACAAAATCATAAAATTCCAATGATAAAATCAATTCTTTGGCCACAAGAATGAAAAGATATTCTTGTTCAAAACCCCACATACTAAGTTCTCACGTAATTCATTTTAAGTTCTCAAATCATCAAAAATTCATCGATCGTAGCACTACTAAGATTATCGCGGAACTGACTCAGCTCTAGACCAGCAAACTATTTCGGGCATACGTACCCCCAGAAAGCAATAACATATGTAATACGTAGTATACAACAATGTTTACTCACATGCCCACAGGCCATCATGCACCATGCATTCATTAACACCTCACACCAATCATTTGAAGATCATATTCATATACAAGTATTGGGATCTCATGCCATTACATCGTAGACCATTCAACAAAGATGCATATGGTTAAGGAAGGATACAACATAATATAGTTCATCCAATCGGGATACACATAAATAACATACATTCTACACATCATGGTTCACTTCTCAAGGTTCTTTTCATTAAGATCTTGATATAAACAATTCGACCCATAATTAGACATTTCACACTTAGCGTGGCCTAATGGCCTTATCATTTTCCTTAATTACCATTGTAAACACGTAGCATGCAAGTATGGTATGAACTCATCACTTCGATTACAAGGGGTCATACGATCCATTCTTCTTCAACTAGGCATTTCTACAATTACCTTGCATGCACCATTTAGGGCATAGGTCAGTATGAACAATTACACGTGCTACAACACCATCATTCATCTTAATTCCACCAACTAAATTCCTCGTCCGCACTTACAACCATATCATAAGCCTTCCACACAACATCCCCAATTTTACACAATAACATGGAGTTCATGTTGAACGTATACATAGAAAGTAGTCTAGTCATTTAGAACTTATTATATCCTAAGAACGTAAATTTATAGCCTCTTAGACAATTCCACAAACACCTTACATGCACTTTTAGGCATTGGTGAATTCGTCAAGTTCTCATATTTTCCGCCATCCCATATATCTCATCCAACACACATAATCATCGCATGCATGTATCAACCAACATACACCATCACCACACATATATATATATCAACCAACATGCATAATCATCATATATATATATATATCAAGTAACATACATAATCCTCATATATATCTCAACCATCAAATATCAATCAACATATATATATGCATCATCAAAGTCTAGAAAATATATATATATATATATATATATACATAACTTGAACTTTTAAAAAGGGATTCGTGGACTCTATGGACGAAAAAAGTCCATAGATAAACACTTGCATACCTCAGACTCCGAAGTCGGAAGAGATTGAAGGAAGAAATTCTTGAATCAAAGCCTCCAAATATATATATATATATATATATATACATATAAGAGAAATGAGAGAAAAATAATACAAGTTCTCAGCTGAATGGGGTATTTATAGAGGTTTAAAAGAGCGGTGAAAGACCAAAATGCCCCTAAGAAACAAATAAAACCCGAATCTGTCAATGGGGGACTATTTTGATAGGCTGAAGTAGATCGACCATAACGCTTTACTCCAATATCCAAATTGAATGAAACCAATTTCATTAGAAAGAGGACTCTCAGAGATTTCCATTTATATATATTTGCTCACCCAGAACATTATGTACAAGGAGTTATGGTCATTTGAAGTTGACCCAAAAAATCTCTTTTGATAGGCTGAACTAGATTGACCATAACTTTTTGATCCGATAGACAAATTCGATGAAACCAAGTTCATTGGAAAGAGAACTTGCAGATATTTTCATTGATATATAGTAGATCACCCAGATCATTATGTACAAGGAGCTATGGTCGTTTGAAGTTGACCAAAAAATTGCCTGGCTGCAGTATTTTTTTTCTGCACATTTTAATATTCACAATTCGATCGGAATGGTCATAGTTTGATCAGAATGGTCGTAACTCATCGCTCGAGTGTCCGTTTTGGGTGATACACATATCTTTGGAAATATTATTCGACGCTCTATGAAATGGTAGGTCGAAATCCAAGAAATGATACACAAAATAATTATAAATCATTCTCGAAGATAGGATCCCGACACGTTTACGCATAAAATTTCAACGAAAAAATTTATTGGGGTATTACATCATCTCCCCCTTGGAAACATTCATCCTCGAATGTCACTTGATAGGATAAGAGTACTAATTGACTGAACTTACTTAAGGAACATGAATATCTGAAACTTATCTATACGACTGGAACTACTGATAAATTGGGTGCTTACACCGAACATGTACGCCTGATGTGTGGAATACACACTGAATCAACGAATAATTAAGTTGGATTCTTATGGTTAGTATGCATATCTGATGCATAGATATAAGACTAAATATACTGACAAGCTGACTTCTCAAGAGGAATATGCATACCTAATACAGAAGTATGTAGATGAGATACTTACATGAAAACATGACTGTCAAAATGAGTCTTTCACTACTACCAATGCATACTTCATGCATGAACACATAGCCGAATACACTGACCAACTGAGCTCTTTCTACTACCATAGAACATACAGATCTAATGCATAACCATTTCACTGTACTACCTTCTGAGTCACACAACTGGATTTCTTAATCACTCGAACTCCTCACAATATGCATGCATGTCTGATGCATGAGAACACAGTTAAATAGATGTACGAACATGTACTTGAATATGTAATGACAATTGATGTAATACTTATGATTAAAACCTGAATATACAACTGTATGGGGTATCTACCCCTTGGAACACCACGTCCCTTCACAATTACTTTACAACAGTATCGAAGCGGCGTACAGGGCACCTATGAAGTAAATTATATGCATGATACACAATGCAAGAACTGAGTTATATTCACAACCACTAGGATATTCCACTTTAGAATAATGACATGCTCGGAATTTCCAATAACAGGATTAGAAGAAATGATAAGGAAATAATTCATGCAGGTCTAACTTTACCACTTCCTCTATCACCTCCTCTTACCATTTAGTCATCGCCATATACTTGTGAACACTTGACTAAACTCCGAACTGAATGGAAATCAATTTACTCTAGAGTCTGGGGCACAACGATACACATAAGTGATAACTTAACTCATCCCGGAGAACTGCTCCTAAAAGCATGAATCCACTACTGATGCTAATACCAGTGCTATTTCTTAGAATAAAATTCTTATGTTTCCTTAGTCTCTACAATCATCGACACATACATACACTCTTTTCGATACTTGCTTGTCTCACTAAACACATCATCTGTTTCGATTTCTTCATAGGCTACTAATACCACATTCACATCTTAGTTTGGAGTCCACAAACTTACATTCTTCAAAGATTCAAGCTTAGCTTCTAAAACATAACATGAATATCCACAAATCTTTAATAAACATACTATTCTCATTCTAGCCTTCAAATATCACATCTCTTAAACTTATACTTCTCCACACCATGAGAATCGCAGCTATATCTCTATCAATCAACACATATAATTCCCAACTTACACACTTATATTCTTACATATATAATTTTAAGCCTATTCATTCACCATATAAACAGCTAACCCCATAAGGCATACTCTGCTCACTTTAGAGAACACTGTCCCGAAACTATCTGTTGGGACTGTCAGAGAAAGTTCTAGCTGAAAGACTTTGGCTTCACTACTTCTGTTACCTTAAGAGTAAGGTAAATCTGACATAAGTAGATCATTACAAGAGTCTACATAACTCTCTCAGAAAATCTTGCTATAGCACGATCTGGATCATGAACGAATGGAAACTCTTCTAAACATCCCATAGCCTCCCGTACATGAATGTGGCAAGCAGCACCCTCTTGTACAATACTCTACTAGATATGGCTTTTTAGACTCCCTAGGATACCTTTTGAACCTTAGGATCTGATACCAAGTTTGTAACGCCCCGATTCCTGAGAATTTGCACGCCACACGGTGTTATGATCCCAAAGGACCACAAGCTAACCCTTTTTATGATATATGTACCTGTTCACTGCATAATATCATAAAATATATGCAAAAAATGGCTAACACTTGCCAAAAGGTTCAAACATCTATAAATATACAATACCTTAACCCACACACTAATACATCTATCTTAAAAGCCTCTACACTGCCTGAACTGTGGAGTTGAAGGGACAATTCCCCAACTAACTCTGTCTACTAAAATCAAATACTGTAAAAACAAAATTCTCGGATGATGAGGACTCACTGCTGCACCCACTTCTGCTATACAAGTGACTTCTAAGATGCTCCAAGTTTCACTTCTCTGAACCTATGGTGCCCCAAAATAAAAGAACACCATAGCGCGAATGCGTTAGTACTAAGATGTACTGAGTATGCAAGCAGGGAAGGCTAAATGCAAGGGCTTATGCATGAATATTTAATCAACAAAATAATCATGAGAATAATGAATGAGTACACATATATGAATGCACAGTTCACAACCGCTATAACAATTATAACGACTCCAGACACCACAGCTCGGATACCACTTTACTGTCCTCGGAACTCACTATTGTACTGGGGTACTGCATTACTTAATCACAGGATACCAACATTGATCAATTGAATACACTCACACCCCTGACTCCTGAAGATTTATACTGACACAAAAACAATGGAAAGTAGTTACATAACTCACCATTACTCCTCATAAGCAACTGAATATGTGGGGGTGCACGCAATAATTTGAATAATATCTTTGATTTCGTAAAACATGTGTACGGAAAATGAAGACTCACATGGCTTGAATTTCATTATCCATACTTCTCATAATATTATAGATAGGAAAACAAAAGTAAAATCCCATAAATCATTATAAAATCATCAATATTCAACATAAATTCTCATGACTCATCAAGGACAACAAAACTCATCAACTCAAGACTCAGAGCGACTCGATAGTTCAAGAAACATACTCTTATGGACAGAGGAGTTTCCAATAACCGACAACCCCACGTGAGCCACGTGGAATACCAACATTTTCCCTCCTAGGAAGAGCACTCCCATTGGCGGAAGTGTTGTACTATTGCCAGGGAGTACAACCTTAAATCTTTCATAATCACAATTCGGCTCTCTAGCCAACACTATCATCATCAACAACCCTACTGTGGCACATAGGTTTGGGGAATTACCAAATTTCCCTTTCAGTGCTAAGTAATACTCCCCGACTAGCTCAGAACGCGTTAGGAAATCCACCACAACATCACAAGGGTCTATCATAAAGACCAAATCAAATCTCTTTCTCATTTATCAAATCATATCAATTTGTGGATTCCTAACTCAACACATTTTATCTCAAAATATTTTAATTTTCCTCAACATCAATATGGTATGAATAACAAAAGCATCTCGTCTCTGCGAGCTTCAAATCAATATAAATCATCCCGACACTGCGGATGCAAATTAATATTCTCAAATGATCATTCTTTCATTTCAATATTCAAATCATGACAATAGTTTTTGAAAAGCATTTAAGATCTTCAAATCATAGTAAGATTTTGTATGTCGTAATGTAACTCAAATCATGGCTCTTATATCAAGAATCCTCAAAAAAATAATTTCATAGTAGTGGTATGCAATTTATGGCATAAAATCTCAATTCAAGAAAACAAGATAATAAGGTTATTATGTATACCAATATTGGACGATTCAAAGTTCCATAAATCATATCTTGAAAACACTTAAAATATCAACTCATGGTTGAAATATGAAATTCACCATATCAAATCATAACTTGGGAATAATAAAGTAATCATGTACATCAAAGTTTAAACAATTTATACTTTCATAACCTCATAATTCGTCATTAAAACATCTTGGGTATTTACCCACTTTACAAAATCATGAAATTTCAATGATAAAATCAATTCTTTAGGCACAAGAATGAAAAGATATTCTTGTTCAAAACCCCACATACTAAGATCTCACGAAATTCATTTTAAGTTCTCAAATCATCGGAAATTCATCAATTGTAGCACGACTAAGATTATCGCGGAACTGAGTTGGCTTTAGACCAGCAAACTATTTCGAGCATACGTACCCCCAGTAATCAATAACATAAGTAATACGTAGTATACAACAATGCATACTCACATGCCCACAGGCCATCATGCACCATGCATTCATTAACACCTCACACCAATCATTTGAAGATCATATTCATATACAAGTATTGGGATCTTATGCCATTACATCGTAGATCATTCAACAAAGATGCATATATTTAAGGAAGAATACAACATAACATAGTTCGTCCAGTCGGGATACACACAAATAACATACATTCAACACATCATGGTTCTTTTCTCAAGGTTCTTTCCTTTAAGACCTTGATATATGGAATTCGACCAATAATTAGACATTTCACACATAGCGTGGCCTAATGGACTTATCATTATCCTTAAGCACCATACTAAACATGTAGAATGCAAGTATGGTATGAACTCATCACTTCGATCACAAGGGGTCATACGATCCATTCTTCTTCAACTAGGCATTTCTACAATTACCTTGCATGCACCATTTAGGGCATAGGTCAGTATGAAAAATTATACGTGCTACAACACCATCATTCATCTTAATTTCACCAACTAAATACCTCGTCCGCACTTACAACCATATCATACGCTTTCTACACAATATCCCCAATTTTAGACAATATCATGGAGTTCATGTTGAACGTATACTTCGAAAGTAGTCTAGTCATTTAGAACTTATTATATCCTAAGAACATAAATTTATAGTCTCTTAGACAATTCCACAAACACCTTACATGCACTTTTAGGCATTGGTGAATTCGTCAAGTTCTCATGTTTTCCGCCACCCCATATATCTCATCCAACACACATAATCATCGCATGCATGTATCAACCAACATAAACCATCACCACACATATATATATATCAACCAACATGCATAATCATCATATATATATATATATATCAAGTAACATACATAATCCTCATATATATCTCAACCATCAAATATCAATCAACATATATATATACATCATCAAAGTCTAGAATATATATATATATACATAACATGAATTTTAAAAATGAGATTCGTGGACTCTATTGACAAAAGGAGTCCATAGATAAATACTTGCATACCTTAGACTCCGTAGTCGGAAGAGATTGACGGAAGGAATTCTTGAATCAAAGCCTCCAATTAATTTCCCCCTATTCAAAACCCTAACACTAACTTGATATATATATATATATACATATATGAGAAATGAGAGGAAAATAATACAAGTTCTCAGCTGAATGGGGTATTTATAGAGGTTTAAAAGAGCGGTGAAAGACCAAAATGCCCCTAAGAAATAAATAAAACCCGAATCTGTCCATGGGGGACTATTTTGATAGGCTGAAGTAGATCGACCATAACGTTTTACTCCAATATCCAAATTGAATGAAACCAATTTCATTAGAAAGAGAAATCTCAGAGATTTTCATTGATATAATGTATCTCACCCAGATCATTATGTACATTGAGTTATGGTCGTTTGAAGTTGACCCAAATATTCACTTTTGATAGGCTGAACTATATTGACCATAACTTTTTTCTCCGATAGAAAAATTAGATGACACCAAGTTCATTAGAAAGAGGACTCACAGATATTTTCGTTGATATATAGTATATCACCCTGATCATTATATACAAGGATTTATGATCGTTTGATGTTGACTTAAAAATCACCAGGCTGCAGTATTTTTTTTCTGCACATTTTACTGTTCACAGTTCGATCGGAATGGTCGTAGTTTGATTGGAATGGTCGTAACTCATCGATCGAGTGTTTGTTTTGGGTGATCCACATATCGTCGGAAATATTATTCAATTCTCTACGAAATAATGGGTCGAAATCCAAGAAATGAAATACAGAAAAATTATAAATCATTCTCGAAGATAGGATCCCGACACGTTTACGCACAAAATTTCAACGAAAAAATTTTCTGAGGTATTACATAAAGACTACGCTTCACAAATATTATTTTAATGGAGGAGTAAACAGGCATGCTTGGAAAGTGTGGCCTGAGGTAACAAAGGCCACACTTAAAAGGTGTGGCTTATTAATTAAATTATGTCATCTACCTAAAATATTCATACACTTTACAAGTATTGTCATAGAGGATGTATAAAAGGCTACGATTTTGAAGTGTTGCCAGTAATAAAGAAAAAGCCACATTTGTTAGGTGTTGTTATAGAGGTTTTATGAAAGGATACACTTGTAAATCGTTCCCAATAAAAAATTAAAGGTAACACCTAAAAGTTTAGCTTTATCAGATAAAAGTGTAGCTAATGACAAGATGAAAAGCATGGCCTTTGCTCTTTAATGGCCATACTTTCTAAACGTAGCTGATATGGTAACACATGAAAAACATGGCCTAAAGTCAAAGGTTACGCCTTTTTGGCTACCCCCTAAAAAATATTTCCTAAAGTCAAAAAACATAGACTTTGATCAAAGGCCACACTTTTTGCTACTTTAGGCCATACTTTACAAGGGTGGTAGTAGGATAAAAAGATGTATTGTAGTTAAATGATCTCTTGGTGCCGATGTGAAGAAGAAGTAGAGTTTGGATCCCATACTTATGTAAATCAAGTATTATGTAGGACAACAATAGGTTATGGATTTCAATATTAGGGGAAATAGCATCTTGAGGTACCAAGGAAGATTATGTGCTCCTGATGTTGATGAGTTCTGAGAATTTATTTTGACTGAGGCTCATGAGTCCAACTATACAGTGCCTCTGAGTTTGACTGAGATGTATCATGACATTAAAGAGATCTACTAGTGGAATAATATAAATAGGTATTTGGAAAATTTTGTTGCTAAGTGTATTATTTGTTAGGAAGTTAAGGTGGAGCATTTGAGGTCTGGTGGCATGTACCAATAGATAGATTTGCCCATATGGCAGTGTGAGATGATCAATATAAACTTTTTCAAATGTCTTCTACGGTCTCATAATTATTATGATTCTAGTTGGGTCATGGAGGATAGAATGACAAATTTTTCTAACTTTTTTCCTATGAGGAATAACTACTCACTGGAGGATTATGCTAAGTTGTTCACTTAGGATATAGTTAATTTTCATGAAGCGCGTGTGTCCATCATTTCATACTAAGTTAAGCAATTTTCTTCCCACTTTTGGTTTTTGTTTAAGAAAGGTTAGGGTACTAAGGTGAACCTTAGCACCGCTTTCCATCCTCAAATGGATGGAGAAGTGGAGCATACTATTTAGACCTTAGATGATATTTTAAGGGCCTATTTGATTGCTTTTAAAGAAAGTTGGGTTGACCATTTTCCTATTATTGAATTTGTTTACAATAACAGTTATCATTTTAGCATTAAGATGTCTCCTTTTGAGTCTCTTTGTGGTAGGAGGTACAGGTCTCTAATATTTTTGTTTGAGGATAGTGATACTAGACTGGTTATCCCTCACTTAGTTGACCAATCCAAAAAAGGTGAAGGTTATTAGGGACAGACATTAGACTTCTTAATGTCTCAAAAAGTCTTATATGGATGTAAAGCGGAGGGAGTTAGAGACTAAGATTAGTGATTGGGTGTTCTTTAAGGTTTCTCTTATGATAGGCGTAGTAGGATTTAGGAAGAAGGGGAGCTATTCCCCATTGCATTTGTCCATATCAGGTTGTAATGATAAAATATAATATCTCTTATTGATTGGATTTTCTAGCGAGTTTTTCCTTGATTCATCTCGATTTCTATGTATCTATGCTGAAAGTGTATGGGCGATCCTTTTTTGGTAGTGCCTATTGAGGATGTTGGTATCCCATATTCATTGTCGTATGAGGAGCACCCACTAAAGATACTGGATAGGAAAGTTCATAGATTAACGATTAAGGATGTAGGTTCGATAATGGTGCTTTGGAGAAATCAAAAGATTGAGGAAGCTACATGGGAATATTAAAAAAATATCAAACCTAAATACCCATTCTTGCTTCTAGTGGAGAATGAAGTGCTTAAGGTTAGAGTTTCATTTCCCTCTATCGCATTTGAATTGTCCTTATAGTCTGTTTCCATTCTCTCTTTTATCGTGATGAGGGAGCCCTAACTTCTCATTTGGGTACGAATGATACAAAGGAGAGGGTAATGTAATATCCCAAATTCTTTAACTCTAGAAACCCCAAGAGATGAATCATCAAATTAGCCGAGTTACTAAAAATAATGTCAAACTGCCTTCGGAAACCATTATGACAACCACTCTTTGTAAAAGATAATGTGCCATCCGCAGGACTCGTTACCGTGGTAGTGAGGAGGTCGAGATTTTGTTCCCTTGACAACAGGCATAGGGTATGATTCATAGTGAGACGTAATGAGTCATTAACAGGGACTCATTGCCACAACAAGAGGGAGACCAGGTGTTCATACCCTGACCACGATTCTTCATGGCAGGTTGTTAAGTCAGATAACTAGTCTTTATGAGAGAATAATTATCATAACAATAAAGGACAAGATTTTTGATCCTCAGGTAATGACTCCAGTTCATGACTCATTATCAGACCTCACAAGTTTTTACCCAAGTTGTGAATATTGTTCTCGAGATTTTCCTTCACTTATTAATTAGGGTCTTTTTCTTCTTTTCTTTCCTTCAAACTCATTACCTCAACTAAAAACACCCAAATGACCCCTCTGTCATTAGTTATCTAAAATAAAACCTTACTTTTTCCTCTTTAACTCCCAAGGAAAAAAATTGTAGGGTTTTACAAGGAATTCAATAGTCAAGCTTCAAACCATGAATTCTCTTCGATATTTTCTAAACTCAAGCATGTTTATCATCATTAAATTGTAGTTTTACATTGTGGAACTTAGGTAATTAATATCCATGTGTTTTGAAAGATGAGTTTGAAATTGGTTTGAGGGTTTTGGATTGTAATTAATTGAATCACTTTCCCCATGTTTTAATTTGATCATTCATGCTTTAATTTGTGTTTTTGGAAATAAATTTTTGCATTGTGATTGGGGATTAAGTGAATGACATATGTTTCCCCAAAATTGATGAAATTATGTACAGTAATGGTATTAACCTCAACCCACCTTGTAACTTGATCTTAAATTTGGATAATTCTACGATTTACATTATCTTTTGAAAACATTACATTCCATAAAAGGTTAAATGGAAAAAATGGTTTTGGAAGACCTTAGTATCCATGTTTAGTCTTTTAAATGGAACTGAGGAGTATAATGGTTATATGGATTGATATGGCATAATTGACTTATCTTGCAAGCATAATAGTACGACGATACCGTGTTGGAAAATGACTTAATAAAGGCTCTTCTTTTAATGGTTGGGATTATATGTAAGCCATTTAAATTCGTCCTTAAATGGAATTATGAAGGTCACTTTGAAGGTGTAGTCCCAGGGACACCAACACTGAAAACCACATTTGTCGACATGGGGTCTTCATGACTGTATGCTCAATACACACTTTATATTTTTAATGGATAACACCTTGGTGTGTTTATCCTTTCCTTGGTTTCCTCAATACGTGCATCTAAAATGTACAAGGGCCCTTGTAACAGGAGGAGTTAGACCCATATAGCCCATGTGTGCCTTTATTATAGAGCGAGCTACAGAGTTTAGGTTAGTGTATAAAACTCTCATGTTCATGACCCATGTCCCCGTCCCGATACCCTATATATGTATACTTAAAGTTTTGCATGTGGTTTTGATTAGTTTTTGGCAACGAACTTTTTTTATCACTCTCTCTTGAGCTACAAGCTAGTTCTTGCCCCACTGACCATCCCTAGACACTAAATAATTTCATGATGTATGGTTTGAGGTTTTTTTTATCACACTTATGCAGTGTTTGGTAATATTGAACATTGGTTGAGTTGTTGTGAAGTGGTCAGCCTCCATCTTTCAAAATGCTCTGCCATTTCATTAGGTTTCTTTCCATGTTATGGTAATTATGAATTCTCATTTATCATGATAACGGCATGCCCCGACTTAGTTTGGTATTCTTGGTTTAGAGGTTTTGTAGACAAGTATTTGGTTGGTTAGTTGTTTTGATTCTTAGAATCATGACTTGGTTTATTTATCCTTCTCATTGTTATCTAGGTTGACTTGCATTGTTTATCTTTATTGTGCTTTGAAGGTTAGGAGAAAGGGGTGGTCTTCAGCCCATGGTGGGCTTGAGATAAACATCACAAATAGGCCCTGGTTCAGGTTGTGACATAGCATCTCATATACCGGATAATATATCCACTAGACCTTAACCACCAGAATATCCCTAGAATGCAACTGCCTAACATCTCTGGCTAAAATATAGATTTGCTCCTAGATGAAAGATAACTTCTCATCTAACTGCATTGTGTCCCAACGAATAACATGTGACTCATTGGGGAAATAACATTGTAGCATGGATACATGAAAAACTAGATAAACAACTTTTAAAGCTTGGGGCAATGCTAACTAATAAGATATATCCCAATAGTCTGAAGAATATCAAATGATCTAATATACCTGGGGCTAATCAATAACTCTAAATATCACGGCACGAAGTCTACTATCTATATAGTACTTCTGACTACTTTGAGTTGCTCGATGTCTATCTTCAATAACTAAAACTCTATGTAAAGACTCGTGAAGAAAGTCCATACCTCAAGGTGTAATCTCCGAAACCTTCAACAAACAAATCAGATAACGACAATGCCTATCAAAGAAAGCCTTAAAAGGTGCCAACACAATACTAGAATTGTAGTAATTATTATATTCAAACTCTGCCAAAGCTATATGCTACTCCCACTGACCTCTAAAGCCCATAACACAAGCACAAAACATATCCTCCAAAACCTTAATAGTTTCCTCTAACCAACCATCAGTCTGGTAGTAAAAAACTATGCAAAGATCAACTTGGGTACCCAAGTCCTCATGAGATGCCTTCTAGAAGTAAGATATGAATATTGAAACTCCATATAAAATAATAGTGTAATGACTCTCTAGGTTATTTCCTCTATTTTCTTGCATTTTTTGCAATTAGACCCTTCCTACAATGGCTACATACCAATTATGACTTGAACAAACAGTCGGTCTGGTTATCAAAAAGTCTATTTGGATTTTAGGCTCATTCTTTTATTTTAGAGCTTTTTCTACTTAGGATTTCATCTCAGACTAAATCTCCTATAGATGGTTTAAGACTAGAATTATGGAAGTGCTATCAACTTTAAAACACTGATTTTAGGCTAGGGGGACCTTTGGTTTAGGTCTCAAGGTTTTCAGACTAGTTTTGGGCTATTACGTGGATTATGTGAAAAGTTGGAACTATAGGGTGGGCCCCATAATTAGTTGAGGAAACATCAGATAAAAGTTTCGATAGATTCATTGAGTTTGAAACATTGAATTTTATATGGTAGCATATATTGTTTAAACGCACGAGGTTCCATATGAATCACAACCACTCAGTCGAAGTCTATTTTGACTTGGCAAAACTTGGTGCATGAGGTTACCGATGCAACCGCTTACGCAAACATAGAATTGCTTAAGAGGACTCTACCTATGTAACATGTTATTGCTTAAGCGACACTGAATATTTGGTCAATGTCTTCTTAAGAAATCATAGAGCTTGCTAAAATGGGTATCCCCTAAGCAGGTAGGGGAGTGATATCCGACTCCAAATCCAGATCATGTAAGCAATATATGTGTCGCCTAAGCGACTGTCTCTTATATGACATGGTGATTACTTAGGTGAGATAGTGGTCACTTAAGCAATAGTGTGGTCACTTAAGCGACACCTGCCACTATTTAAACTGCTTTCTTATCTTGATTTTCTATTAGTTCATCCATTATTTTTATACCAAATTAAGGGCTCAAAGAGAGGAAAGTTGGGAAATCAACAACATATGCTAATATAAGCTAACCTAACTCCTCTTTGTAAATTCCCATTAATTTATCCTTTAATCTTTATCCTAATTCTTGGTAAAATTCTTAGAAATTAGGGCTTGTATTCCTAAACTTTGAGGGTTGATTTGAAACTCGATTTGTGCTTTGTTTGAGTGCAACATTTGAGAATATATTCATTGTCCTTCGAGGGATCTCTTGATGGGTTCAACTTTTAGTTCAATATTGGATTCCATTATCTTGCCCTGCATGCCCATTCTTGACCAAAATATTAACCCGACCCTTAATATAGCAATATAGGTATCTTTTTACTCCTAATTATGTGTATATTACTATTTTGATAGTTCAAAAATATTTTGAGATCATTAAATGAATATGTATGATTTATGGATAATTTAATGGTTGTGTTTTGGCTTTGAGGTAGGTTTCTATCTGCTCTTCTTCTTGAGAAGGTGATTTATATATTATGCATGTTAGGATATAATTATGGGTAAAACACCATGACTTAGCCTAATTTATGAGTTTTGAGGCAAGAGGGGTATTTGATCCTTAAGTTGAAATACTTATTATAATTCTATAATCCTGCTACATTCTTTATCGATAAATATAATCCGTAGTAATTATGATATTGTTCAAGAAATTGGATAAGATTTAGTTATTGGGATCATGATTAGTATGTTTTGTCATATTTGGAATATTTAGGCTATTGTAAAACTGTAAATTAGGAGTAACTAGCTTAGGTACTCATGTCTTAAGTAAATTTGGACTCGTGGGTCATTTTTGGAATGGAAATACCTTAGTTTCTTAATCTAGGTGCATTGCCTTAATAACTCATGTTAGGGTGGAATTGGTCTTAGATGCATAAGTTAGTAGAAATTGTCGTAGTCGCTATTCTTTTAGGTGAGATTAACTTAGTTGCTCGTGATTGGGAAAAACTCCTATTGTAGGGATATTTATGGATTATTCAACATCTATAAGTTAATTTAGATACCTTAGCCAATCCCGAGATAAAAACTTACCTAAAATACATTTTGGGGATTAGAAGTGGGCTCACTGGCACAACTTAAGCCAAGACCTATGTTAGTTTTTGTAGACTTATTTATGCATGTTAGCATGAATATACTTCATTGAGATTCACAAACCCTTTGTACATTGTTTAATACATTACTTGGTGGATTTTAATGGACTTTCCTTGGTATGTTATGGCTATGCCAATTGTCTTTATTGAGTATAAGATAGTGATTAAGATATTAGTTGGGTTCTGGGAAGTCTCTACACTTGTAAAGGAAATGATTATAGTTTATACACATATTGATGATTATAATCATATTGTTTTAATGATAGTGATGTAATGCATTGATTTGGTACAATCATCATCACTATGACAGTAAATGGTACGATTTAGACTAAAATATGATTTTATTACTCTTTTCATAAAAGAGGGACTTATTCTCAATTTTCACTTTTAAAATAGATTTTCCATAGTGGGAACCACACCATTTTAATGAATAACTTATAATCCCAAAAAATTATTATGTAGAGATTTGATTTCGATATATTTTGATACATGATCTTACTACTAATATTTACCATGGTCGAGAGAGATTTTGACCCTTTACTGCATTCCTATGATGATTTAGTCCTAGAGTTTACCCTAGGCAATGGATTCATGGATATAAAATCTTTTATCATAGATATATTCATGCACTTATATACATATATGTAATACCCCATGTCTTTATATTCTAAACCTCTCAAAAGGTATCCCATGAAGTTATATTTCCAACGCCACAAGTATCTCCCAAATCCGACATCGTAGCAGAAAGTTATGAACATTGTCTTCCAAGAATCTATCAGCTGAATAGTGACCACAACTCACTTAATGCTCCATAACCAGACCCTACAAGTCATTATAAGGAGTCGTAGTCACAATAGTAAGGGTGACATGTTTTAGCTCAATGACTACGACCCCACTCCTGATTCAGAATTAGGCATTACGAGTTATTGGGTGGTACTCGTAGTTATAATAGTGATTAGACAAGAACCCCTTCCAGTGATTTTGATTCAAACACACAACTATTAGTAAGATATTACGAGTCATTGTGTGGACCCGTGGCCTGACCAGCAAAGGATCTAAGAATCAAGCCTCAAACTATGACTTCACCCCAACAACTATTAGTTAGTCATAATAAATCATTAGGAGGTAGTCATAGTGAGACCAAAATGTGACCAAGATCCCAAGACCCCAGGTTTTGACTCAGATCATGAATTGTGACCAGACATAATTAGTCGTGAAGTGAGTTGTAACAACTTGGCACGTGTTTTCCCACATATTTTTTCAAGGACTTTTATGTGTTTTCCACTCCCTTTATAGCTAAACCCATGTCTTTTTGGCTTCCTTAGGGGTGATATAAAAGAACTAAATCCCCAATTCATAACATAATCATTAATTCCACCAAGGATAAATAAATGAGGCAATTCATTTCTTTGTCAAAGGAAAAACTAGGGTTCTTCAAGAAAATTTATTCAAGGCTTCTACTTCAAGTATGTTGGATATTCATCAGTAGGTCCCTCAAAAAAATTGACCCCCAAGAACTCTCTAAACGTTAAAGTGTAAAGCTCCTTTTATATTTTATGGGGTTCCAAGTTAACCATGAATTTTATGAATCTCCTCTCAATTGTTTTGATTCTAAACCATGAAAATATATTCCCTCATAAAATTGTGTTTCCATATGTTTGATAATGAAAATTTCTACATCATTATTACCTATTTAAATATGGGATATTATTCACGATTTTCCCATACCATATACTGTTCAAATTTGTGAACATTAGTTTGCAATAGATAGTGTTGGTGGGTTATGAATACTTGATACCTAAATATTCATGCATGTAATAGTTTTCGGATAAAACACATTCATAGAATGCTTGTATCATTAGATTAATAACAATATAATAATAAGCACTTATTAGTACCATATCATGATAAATTAGTTATAATACATGTTTCATTCAGTTGAGAGTAATACTTAGCACCGAGTGATCTCATGGATGAAGGCTCCCCTATCAGTTAGGCATGAGTCCTTAATAGTAGTGCATAAGATCCATACCTATGGATCCCCCATAGATTTTGAGGGGTCCCATATTATTAGAGGAATGACACCCTTGTCCTTCGGGACATCAGATTAGTGGATCCACGATGACAACCAGTGTTCGTACGATTGGAAAGGTTCTAACACCCATCAAACTAGGGTTGCTAGTTGGAACTCGATTTTGCTATGATTGGGGTATGATAGTTTTAGTTAGATCTCATAGTATTAGTTCATTATTAAGATTATACTAGTTCAGGTTTACATGACCAAGTGTCTAGTCTATCAGTTTTACAAATTATATCATCACATATTTTACTTGGTCTTGATTTAGATTTACATGTTCAGTTTCATTATATATATACATATAAATTTGTCCTTATCTCGCATACTAGTATATTCAAATTACTAATTGCATACTCTTTTATTTTCTACGTTGTCTTATAACATAGGTTCGGACGCTCAATTCCCTGATCGTAATTAGACAGTTCGTGTGCCACTCAGTAATGGTTTTGGTGAGTCCTTATTATTTGAGGACAAGTAATTCATAGCTATTTTTAGTAATTTTCATTATAGTTAGTCGGAGCTAGTTGGGGGTTTGTCCAACAACTCCTTATGTTAGAGGCTTTTAGATAGTTAGACTTGATTTTAATTTTATAAAATGTTCAAATATATTGAGTATTGTTTCTACATTATATCTTATTAGTTTTCGCTAGTTTAACTTCTATATATTATATTATGTTTTATTATCTTCAGTGATCTCAACAGGTACAAGACCATGAGTTAGCTTGGGTTTACTTGAGACTTTAAGCACTGTGTTACGAATAGCGGTAATCTCGGGCCAAGACAAACTTGGAATCTGAGGACAAACTTTAAAGTGTCCTAGGGCATTTAAAAGCTAGGTTAAGTAGATTCTTGTTCATGGGTGTGAAGCGAGCCACACTTATAAAGAGAGGCTGTGAGACGTTTATGGAAAGGTCCCCTTCTTTCAGAGTTCATGTCATGCGATGGAATGTATTATCAGTTGAATTTCCTATTCTAACTCATCGTTCATCCATTTAAAAAATGCCTCCCAGAAGGAATAATGGAAGAAGAAATAGGAATCAGACTAAGCCGCCACCCGTTCAGGAAGACCCTTTAAATAAACATGTCTCACACGCCATATTCAGGGCCACTTTAACAGTTTTGGCCTAGTCTTTTGTGGGATGGAGTAACACGCAGGTTGTTTCCCAGCCAATCCTGTAGTGAACCAAAGCTACTAGGATCTGTGACATTAAAATCCTCCAATATTCTTCAGATCAATGTCTAAGGAAGTTTCTCAAGAGTTTATTGATTATGTAAAATAAATGACTAATACCATGGGTGACACTTCCAACAAGAGTGCTGACTTAACTTCTTACCAATTGCAAGGGGTGCCTCACACCTTGTTAAGCGGTGGAAATAAGATAGAGGTATCAATGCATGGCATTAGAGTGGTATGAGTTTTCGATGCTCTAAGTCCTAGGGTACTGTTAACAGTAGCCACTAAAATCCAGTCTGCAATAGGTTTAGTAAAAACCATAAGAGTGAGTCTATGGTCAGCAGCGATGCGTGTTTTTGGTGTTGAAAGATTGGCCATAGGATAAGTTATTGTCCAATGGGTTTGTGGAAGGGCCGGAATGATCATCAGGAGGGTCAGACTAGTTCTTTAACAACACCAACAATTCACCCTACCCAGTAAGGTTTGACTTCTATTGCAACAATAGAAAGACACTAAAATTAACTCAATGCCCTTCATTCTCAACAGGATCAGGAGGGTTCTCTCCTAATGTCATTACTGGTATGTTACAAGTTTTCCACCATCACGTTTATGCATAGATTAGCTCCACTCTAACTATGCCTCTATTGACTATAGATATAGGACAATTCAATTTTAGTTCCTTAATAAGCTATTATTAGAATGGAAGGGTAGTACCTCAGTCACAATAGACCGATTTATCTCATTCGTCAAGATGAGGAAAATAATTTCAAAGGGGTATATTTATCATCTCATATGACTCAAGGACTCAAGTTCTAAAATCCTGAGTATTGAGTAAGTTCTACAAGAAAATGAGTTTCCAAATATATACCCTAAAGATCTTCCCGAGTTCCTCCGAAGAGGTAAGTTGATTTTTCAATAGATCTCCTCTTAGGAACCCATCCTATCTGAAGTCCCTGAAGATCTTCATGTCAATTCTCATAGTGAAGTTGATCACACAGCCTACCTGAGGATTATTTTGCAGACCCTTATGGTTCATGAGCTATTCTCTAAGCTTAGTATGCGTGAATTCTAGTTGAGATAAGTATCTTTCTATGGTCCCATAATTTTTGGTGATTGTATTTGAGTTGATCCCCAAAAGACCGAAGCAGTAAGGAACTATCCCAGACCCATACCTCAAGATTTTCATGCATTTAGATAAGTTACTACAGATGATTTCTTGAGGGGTTTTATTCTATTTCATATCCCATATTTAAACAAACTCAGAAGAAAGTCAAGTTTCAGTGGTCAGCTTCTTATGAGAAGAGTTTTCAGGAGTTGAAGACTAGACTAACTTCTGCTCTAGTATTGGCTCTACCAGAGGGTTTAGATTTGTTTGCAGTATATAGGGATACTTCCATGGTTGGTATTGGGTGTGTGTTGATGCAGTGAGGTAAGGTCATATCCTATCCCACTGTACAACTTAAACCTTATGAGAAGAATAAAACACCCTAAATTTTGGTTCTTGAAAATTTCTTGACCTATGAGCTTACTACCTAGACTACGGCTCTACCTACGAGTTATAGGGTGTCATTACTGTTCGTAGGACCCTAATAAGTTTCTATTATTACTATTATTGGCTCCTAGCAATTCATTAAAACTCTATACAAATCATATAATCCCATCCATGGTCAAACCAGTGTGATGACCAAATGTTCTATCTTTTCTACGATATGACAACTTGTCATAGTGTCTGAGTACGAATCATATGATACTAATCATATCCAAAACAGTGTGGGTGCCCATGGATGTTGTCCAGACTATGACTGGAGGCCATGAGTCATAAGGTGACCCTACGAGACGTAAGGACGCCCCTAACGACTAGGCGATACTTTTTTAGGTTTTAATTAAGGTCACTTTGGACTTTTACCTCTTCACCCACTTAGACCCCATACACATAAAACACCTTTGGAAATTATTTCCAACTTTTATATATCACAAACACTCTCTCAAACTCTCTCAAATCCCTATGGAAAGAATATCCTAGGCTTTCTAAAAGTTGTTCGCTAAGGGTTCAATGGTGGATTTCTCTTCATAATTCTCTGTATTATCATGAATATTAATCTTCCCCAAATATTATTTTGTGAAAAACATGTGTTTTAAATTGTTTAATTGTATGCATTTGAATATGGGTCTTGACATGGGTTGTGGGTTTTTAAATAGTTGATCCTTGAGTTATTTTCACATGGTTTTCATGAGTTGTTCATTCTTTGAACTGAATATTTTTGAACTAATGGGGTGCATGGGTATGGGAATAGGTATGGTGGTCGAGGTAATCCCCCAAAGTTATATTTTGAACTTGGAAATTAGGTTTGAATAATTTTATTTCTTCAATCCACTAGTGTAAATGGCTTTGAATTGTTGCACTGTCACATGGTTTGATTTACTTTCCCATACAATTGCATTGCATAAATGGTTAAACAATGAATATGGATTTGGAAAGTCTTGTTGGCTAAGCTTTAATTTAATGAACAAAGGGGGTCTAGGCATTCCCCTAAGTTAATGGAAATGTAATAGAATAATTATGAGTTTGAAAGATAAATGGTCTCATGATATTGTTGTGTTCCTTAATGTATGATTCCTTGGTCAATTAGTGGGTTTCGTGATTTTTTTAAATAATCTCAATGGGGGTTATGTAGATAAGCCGTGAAGGTGTGGGTCTCAAATTACTTGTACTAGAAACTCATGTTTGCCAATGTGATGGTTGGTCTAGATGACCGTGTGCAAGGTTCAGACTATTAATATATTTTAAATCTAGGATTGAAGTGGGGTTAGGAAATCCTTTGTTTTACTTGATACCTCTGGTTCGTATAAATAAAATGCACTAAGACCCTTTTAGCAGGGAGAGCTGAACCAAAATATCTGAAGGGTGCCTATTTATGATAGTTTAGCTACATATTCCAAGATAATGTTTTACTATCATGATAAAATTTATTCCCTACCGTAGAATCTACATTACATATATATGCACGAATGTGAACATGTATAGTGAGTTTGAAATTGAACTTTTGATAGGCATGATTTTATTCTTATCCTGAGTTATATGATAGCACTCACCCCACTAACTATCTATGAATGTTTTATCCCTACACGATGTATGGTTAGAAGACAATTCTAAAATTTATATGCAGTGATAGGTAATCTTAGAGTCGGTTAATTTCGATAAAGTGGTGAGTTTCCATTCTCTGGAAGACTTGATAATTAAATTAGTTTTCCTTCCATAAATTAGAATTGAAAACTTCACATTTACATTGTCATTGTCAAGGTCAGTGGGATAATGTGACATATGTTATTTTCTGGTTTAGAGGCTCTTTAGATTACTATAGACTAGGTATTGGTTGTTTACATTCTTAGAGTTTGAGTTACTGTTTTCTCAATTTGGTTAGATTTTAGGAATTAATCTGCTATTTTGTGTATTATGTTCTATTGACTATGCAAATGAGGTGCTCTCCGGTCCTAGGTGGACTTGAGATACCTATCATGGCAAGGACCTAGTTTGGGTCATGATAAAGTTGGTATCAGAGACTAAGCATGGTGTCATTGGGTGTCCACAAAGTCGTGTCGAGTAGTCTCTATTATTAGTGTGTAACATTCCATAATTATTAGGGAGAGGTTACAAGGCATTTAGGATTATTTTCCTTTCTTGTGTTCTATTTTTGGGCTATAGAGTTTAAGGTCATGAAAATTCTCTATCTTCTGGTTAATTACATTTCAGATTATGCTTCCTAAAAAATTTGATGCTTGTAGGTACTCTTCCATCCAACTTGAGGATAATATGGATGGAACTCATCCTACTTATGTGGTATAGACCAGGTTTAGGGTCCCTACATCTAAATTTCTTTATGGAGTTCCACCGGTCCCTACTGATACTTTTCTAATGGGTGACACTCATGCTTAGTCACCTTGAAGAGATATTTCTAATGTCAAGTTTTATCATTCTATTCATCTATTAACCAATATAGTGGCCTCTCTGTAATGCTATCCTATTTTTTTTAGTGAAAGAATATATTAGTCAAAGGTAAAGGAAAGGAAGAGTAAGAAGTTTAGATATTTAGAGTAAGGGAAGGGTCAGAGAGATAGTGGTAGAGACAGTAGGCAGTGGCCTATGAAGAGAAATTGGGGGGATTCCTATGCGACTATTTGTTCTCCGTATCCTAGGTCTTCTGGTGATCATTGATTTTGGGTCAACTATGTTTTTGAGGCATAGGGAGCCTAATATCAGTCCAGTGGAGCTTAGTCAGCCCCACCCTATCCTTTTTATCAATTTTGTGTTCAATTAAATCTTAGACATGTAACAAGGAGAGAAATTATGTTATAGGTGTGGACATCCTGGCTGCATGCAGTTAGAGTTTCCTTCAAGGGTTTCTACTGGGGCCAATAAGATTCTGGTTGCTACTTCTTCCCTTTTTGCACCAAAGAGTGCTACCCCTAATACCAATACTGATCAGAGTCATCATTATTCTCTTGTCAGCCATCACAAATCTAAGGCCTCTTCTAAGGACTTTATGGTATGCTAAAACTTTTATCTTGTGGTGTATATTTCCTTTTATTCTTTTGGGTTTTGATCCAGAATATATTATTGATCTCTTTTTTGTATCTACCCTGGTGTGTGACTCTAATATGACTAGAAAAATCTATACGGGTTGTGGGGTATCTATCTGTGGTAGGAAGATATTGGTGGATTTAATAGAGATATATACATTAGTCTTTGATGATATTTTGGGGGTGGATTGGCTTCATTCATGGTATGAATCACTTGATTGTTGGAGTCGATGGGTTAGTTCCCAATTCCCGAATAACCTATGATTGAATGGGAGGGGAGTTCCCTAGTTGTTAAGGAAAGGTTTATTTCGTATATTAGACCTCGAAAATTGATTTCCAAGGGGTATCTATATCATCTAGTATGGGTTAATGATTTAATTTTTTAGGGACATTATTTACAATCTATACATGTAGATAATGGGTTTCCCTAAGTGTTTATTGATGATTTTCCTGGTATTCATCCCAATAGGTAAATGAATTTTGGGATTAATTTTCCTATTAATACATATCCTATCTCTATCGCTCCCTATAAAATGGCTCTTATTGAGTTGAAAAATTTAAGGAGCAGTTGAAAGATCTTTTAGATAAGGGTTTTATCTGCCTTAGTGTTTCCCCATGGGACACGCTGATACTCTTTGTGTATAAGATGGAAGAGTATCTTTGAATATTTGTAGAGTAAAACTGATTGAATAAGGTGTTAGTGAAGAATAATTATCCTATTCCTAAGATTAATTTCCTATTTGACCAGTTGTAGGGTGCAAAGTATTTTTCCAAGATTAACCTTCGGTCGGGTTATGATCAGTTAAATATCAGGGAGGTGGATACCGCTAAGACTACTTTCAAAATCCGGTATGGTCATTTTCAGTTTTTGGTGATGTCCTTTGGTTTGACTAATGCACCAGCGACATTCATAGATCTTATGAATTAGGTTTTTGGACTTATTCATCATTTTCTTTATTGATGACATCTTGGTTTATTCTTAGAGTGAGAAGGATCATGCCAATCACCTTAATATAGTGTTGAAGACTTTTATGGATTAGTAGTTATTTTCTAAGTTTTTAAAGTGTGTAGTACGGTTGAATGATGTTACTTTTCTGGGTTATGTTATTTCTAGTGAAGGTATCATGGTGAATCCGCCGAAAGTTGTGGTGTTTAATAAGTGGCCTAGACCCGCGACTGTAATCAATATTCGTATCTTCTTAGGCTTGGCCAGATATTATAGGAGGTTTATGGAGATTTTCTCTTTTATTGTTGCTCCATTGACTAGATAAACGTAGAAAAAGGTGAAGTTTCCATAGTCTGATGCTTGCGAAGGAAGTTTTGAGATGTTTAAGGATAAGTTGACTTTTACTCCTAGTTTAACCCTACCTGAGGGCACTGATGGATTTGTAGTTTATAGTGATGCGTCATGTGTAGCACTGGGTTGTGTTAGATGCAGCGGGGAAAAGTTGTGGCATATGTTTCTAGGCAGCTAAAGGTGCATAAGAAAAATTATCTGACTCAAGACTTGGGGTTATTGGTGGTAGTCTTCATTTGATGATTTGGCTCCATCACCTATATGGAGTTCATGTTGACATTTTATTAGACCACAAGAGCTTGCAGTTCATGTTCACCTAGAAGAAGTTGAATCTCAAGCAAAAGAGATTTCTTTACTTTCTCAAGGACTATAATATGAGTCTCTATTATTATCCTGGTAAATATAACGTGGTTGTTAATGGTCCTAGCAGGTTATATATTGGATCTTGTCTTATGTTGATTAGGAGAATCAAGTGTTGGTAAATGATATTCACCATTTGGATAATCATAGAGTTCTTATTTTTTACTCTGAGGATGGTAGTATGATTGTTCAAGAGATGGCAAAGTCCTCTCTGGGTGCCGAGGTGAAGGAGAAACATGTTTCAGATTCTATTATAACATGAATCAAGGATGATGTGGGTCACCAGAAGTTAATGGCTTTTGAGATTGGTGGTGATAGTATCTTAAGGTACAAAGGTATATTGTGTGTTCCCGATGTTGATGGGCTATGAGAGAGAATCTTGGTTGAGGCTCATGAGTCATGTAAATCGTTCATCCAAGTTTGACAAAGATGTAGCATGATTTGAAAGAGATTTATTTGTGGAATAACATTAAGTGGGATGTGGAAAATTTTGTGGCTAAGTGCATGGTGTGTCAGCTAGTGAAAGTCGAGCACTTAAGGCTTGGTGGCTTGTTTTAAGAAATTGAGTTTCCTATGTGGAAGTGAGAGGTGATTAATATGGATTTCATTACCAATCTTCTGTGATCTCAAAATCAGTTTGATTTTATATAGGGAATTGTCGTTAGGATGACTATGTATGTGCACTTTTTACTGGTGAAGACTACTTATTCAATAGAGGATTATGTTAAGCTTCTCATTTAGTAATTCATCAAGTTGAATTGTGCTCAAATTTACATCATATTTGATTGAGGTACTCAAATTTCATCATATTTTTAGCATTCTTTTCACAGTGGTTTGGGAACTAAGGTAAGCCTTACCACTGCTTTCCACCCTAAAGTAGATAGACAAGCAGAGAGGATTATTCATACATTAGAAGATATGCTATGGTCCTTTTTGATCAACTTTGGTGTTAGTTGGGTTGATCATTTGCCTCTCATAGAGTTTGTATACAGTAATAGTTTTCACTCTAGTATTGGGATGAATCCTTTCGAATCCCTTAATGGTAGGAGGTCTAGGTATCCTATTTGATGGTTTTAGGTTTGTGAGAATATGTTATTTGGTCCCGACTTGGTTCACCAAGCCATGGAAAAGGTGATGGTGATTCAGTGTAGAATTAAGGCCACCCAAATATGCTAAAATTTTTAAGTGGATGAGAGTTATAGGGAGTTAGAGATAATTTATATGATTTAGTGTTCTTTATGGTATCTCCTATGAAGGGAGTGATGCGGTTTAGAAAGAAGGAAAAACTCCATCTCCGGTGTGTTGATCCCTTTTATGTTTTCAAGTGAATTGTCCATGTGGCTTATGAGTTAGAGTTGTCATCTAGGTTGGGTTCTATTCATTCGATCATCCATGTTCGAATGTTGAGGAAGTGTATGGGTGATCCTTCCTTGATTGTTCCTTTGGAGAATGTTGATGTTTCTGGTTACCTATCCTTTGTGGAATTCCCACTTTAATTTTTTGATCGGCAAGTCCGTCTTCTGGGACTAAGGACGTGGCACTGATGAAAGTTCCCTGGAGGAACCATAATGTCAAAGAAGCTATTTGGGAAGCCAAAGAGAACCTGAAATCCAAATATCTATTCTTGTTTCCTGCCTTGTATAATTGTTCTTGAGGTATTTGAAGTTCCCTTACATATTTTTCTTTCATTTTTAAAGGCAAGTGTGGTTGTACTCTATGTTAAATTATGCTATTGGATTCCTTGACTCATCATTCGAGGATTAATGAAACTAAAGGACGGAGAATGAAACCCTCTAGATTTTGGTCTTTGAGAATTTCTTGACCTATAAGCTTACTGTGTGTCATATGGGTGGTAGGACCCTAACTGTATCTTTACCAGCGTTGATTGGCCATGTATCTGTTAAGATTAAGATTGGCTTCTAACGAATCGTAAAGAGTTTATACGAATAATATAGTCCCATCAATTTCCAAAAAGTGTGATGTTCAAATATTTTGTGATGCCCACGGTTTAACAAAACTAGTCGTAATGTAGAAGTATGAGTCATATGGTATGACTCGTAGCTAGACCAGTGTGGGTGTCCATGGATTTTATCCACACTACGACTGGAGACCATGAGTCGTAAGGTGATCCTACAAATCATAAGGTTGCCCATAACGTCTGGGCAACAATTTTTCAGTTTTTTAATTAACGACACTTTGGACATTTCCCTATTTATCCACTTAGACCCCAATACATAAAACACCTTTGGGCCATTATTTCCAACTTTTATCAATCCAAAACACTATCTCAAACTCTCTCAAATCTCTAGGCAAGAATAAGCTTGGGTTTCTCTGTGTTTTCCATCTAAGGGATGAAGGGTTGATTTCTCTCCCCAATTCTTTCTACTTTCAGCCATGTTACTCTACCCCAAATCTTATTTTATGAAAAACATGTATTTAAAATAGTTTAATTGTACGCAATTGAATGTGGGTCTTGACATAGGTTGAGGGTTTTGGAATAGTTGATCCTTAAATTGTTTTCCCAAGGTTTTCATATGTTGTTCATGATTTGAATTGAATGTTTTTTAACTAATGGGGTGCATCAGTTTGGGAAATGGAGCGGGGGTCGAGGTAATCCCCAAATTTATTTTTTGAAATTTTAAATTTATTTTGAACAATTGTATTCACTCAACCAGCTAGTGTAAATGGCTTTGAATTGTGGAATTCTCACATGATTTTATTTAATCACCTATACTATTGCATTGCATAAGTGGTTAAACAATGAACATGGATTTTGAAAGCCTTGTTGGGTACATTTTTATTTAATGAACAAAGGGGTTGAGGCATTCCCCCAAGTTAATGTAATTGTAATGGCATAATGTTGTATCTTGTTTTGATGATGAGAAGATCACTATAAGGGACCGATTCCCTAGATGTTCAAGGCTATAGTACAGCTGATATGCATATGCACAGGTTTATCCTCTTGTGTAACAAACTATGCAGGTGTTGCTTATACTATTTAGGACACCTGGTCTAGTTTCTTTTCAACCCTAATCATCTCTTAACTATAAAAGGAAAAGGGATTCTTCTTTATCACTGAGTTTTTGCAAATCTGGAAAGCTGAAAAGTGAAAGAGTCAAACACACAATATCTAACATTACTCAAGTTCTTATCTTTTGTGTGTGTTGAAATAAAGAGTTCTTGAGTTTTTCTTGAGTCTGTAAATGAATTACTCATTTTATAAGAGTAATGATAATTTCTTCTTATTTTTAGAGTGCTTTAGGTAGAGTTGCCTAAGCTTGAAACTAGTTAGAGTTAACCAGTGTTGAGGAGTCTTGGTAGAATTGTCAAGTTGGGCATGTAGTCGAGTTATTACAAGCAGGAGAAACCTAGAGTTATGTTCAAGTTTGAGGACCTTATGAGGGCAAGCCATGGTTTTTCCGCCCTTGAGAAAGGAGGTTTCCATGTTAAATCTTGTTTTCTTTACATTTTTTGCACAATTTTTTTTCATGGATGATTTACTGTTTTATTTCTTTGATTGACCTTGAGGGACCTGGTCCCTCATAGTGTGGTGCAACTCCCAAGGTTTCAACAATTGGCATCAGAGAAAGCAAATTCTAAAAGGTTCACAACTAAAGTGATTTGGTTAGCATGGCTACTCCACCTAACCTTGAGGAACAACAATCTACCACTAGGCCACCTAGATTTAATGGGCAGTATAATGGTTGGTGGAAAACTAGAGTGTTTTACTTTATTATAACTGAGGATAGTGAGCTAATAGACATAATTCTTGATGCTGCTCATGTTCTTGTTAGAGAAGTCATAGAAGGAGAAGTTACAAAAATGGTTGTCAGAAGCAGGAGGGGCTTCAATGATGAAGATAGAGATGTGAAGTTTAGAAATGTTTCTATGCTAGATGTGGAAAATAGTACAAGACAAAGAAACTGCTAGTGTGTGGTATTGGGCTTAATGAATATAACATGATCTCATACTGTGAAGAGGCAAAAGAGATCTGGGATTGTTTAGGATTTATCATGAAGGTACCACTGATGTGAAGGATTCAAAAGTAGTCATGATGACTACTTAATATGAAACCTTCACCATTAAAGAAGGAGAAACTACCCCAGAAATGCATTCACAATTCACTACTATCACAAATGAGCTTCACTACTTAAGAGAAGTGATTCCACTATATAAGAAAGTAAGGAAGATTCTTGGTGTTATTTATAAGTCTTGGGAAAGCAAAGTGGATACCATAACTAAATCAAAAAGCATCAAGACCCTCACTATGGATGAATTGATTGGAAATCTAAGGACTCATCAACTCAATAGGATTATTAGAGCCATGAAGAAGAGTAGTCAGATCCAAAGAACAGAAAGTAGCAGTAGAAAGGGAAGAAATATTAAGGTGTTTCACAAATATGGAAGTCCTGTGTACTTTATTAATGATTGTCAAAGGCACAAGATGGTTTACTAGGAATACCTCAAGAATAAAGGTGATAATGGAAAGAATAGGGACTATGTCCCAAAAAAAATTAAGAAGGAACACTGCAATTGAGTATGAAGTAAGGCAAGATCTGGTAGCATGGGGATATTCTTCTAGTGAATCAGATAAAGATGTGAAGTTTAGAAATGTTTCTATGCTAGATGTGGAAAATAGTACAGTTATCTATGATTCCTTTTTTGCCTTCATGACCAACATAGAAGATGAGGAAGAAAATAAGGTAACTCTTTCTAATATTAAGGATAACAAAGATAACTACCCTTCTAGGAAGATGAAAAAACTTGAAAGTCTATTAATAGATTTTGTAGATAAACTTCCTGCTGATGAGAATGCCTTAGAGGAGAATGTAGAGAATCAAGGTCATAAGTTGATTGCCTAAACTCTTCAGATAACTGAAACTGATAAAATGGTCACGATGTTGAAATCTAATCATTTGTGTTGCATAAGTCAACTGAAAAAGATAAATGATTTAGATAGTAAAGGGAAGAAGGAAGCTTTATGGATTCAGATTAATATTGAGGAGAAAATAAAGGATTCTAAAAAAAACCTTATGTATGCACTTCATAAGAATGAAGGGTTAGAAAGGGACCAGGTACGTTTGAGAGAAAAACTAAACAAATCTCTTAAATAGACTGCTTCTTCACAGATTCTTTCTAATTTGACTAGTTAGGGTGTTAATAATGAAAAAAGTCTTGGATTTCAAGAAGAATTCAAACCTACTAGGTCTCAAGGGAATTCTATAATTTATGTTAGAAACAAAGGGCACAAACTCCTATTCCATCATTATAGAAATAATGGGCACACCAAGGAAAATTGTCAAAGCTAGATGAGAGAAAGAATCAATGGCTTTAGATATGTTTAGTAAGAGAATACACAGTCTAAGGGATTCAAGTCTCTGAAAAAGTTAAAAAGGAACTCTCCACATAGATGGGCAAAAATGGTTTTGATCACACCATTGTCCTCCTAATGGGTACTCAAGCTCAAGTGGATTTCTAAATCCAACAAGCAATCATGGTCATCGGTATAAGAAAAAGGATTGAATTAAGGAATCAACTATTGATAGTATATGCTCAAAGATGAATTTTTGAAGGTCTGAATGTATTCTCTCTCTTAAGAAACTTCAATTTGAGGTGTCTCACTTATGAATAGTTCATTTAAAAGAACCTGGTCTACTACAGAACATAGATAAAATTTCAAAGACATGAAAAACTCAGTGAAGAAAATATAAAGGGTTGGTGATGCTGAAGATGATGGGCTAAAGGATGAAATATTAAGATGTGAATGGTCATGATTTTGAACTCTAGTAACTGATACCCGCAAAAGTAGAAGATCAATAAGAAAGGGGTCATGATTCTCAGGTACCTATTCACTAGGAAATGTAACTCTAAAAGAAAAGACTTAGAAGTTTGAATAAAGTCAATTTTGGTAACTGGTCCTTAGACCTTCTTTAAGAATAAATTCTTAGAGAAAGGGGGTGTGCAGAGGCAAAATCATGATACCGACATGACCTAATATGTGAATCAATTTCTTTACACAAAATTGCCTATAATTAGGAGACAAGTATCCCTTATAAGGTAGGCGCATAATAGTCTAACTCAGTATTATACCTTATAGGTATAAACCCATGGTAACAACTTTGGAGGAAAATAGTTAAAGAAAACACAAGTTGAGAATTCACTCATAAAAGAGGGGGGCCTAGTACCATCTCTCAGGTTAGTACCAATAATAATGTTCCTAAAAAAATCATTAAATTTATATTTAAAAAGGTTGCATGTCTTCTCCTATATGAAAAAAGTTTTCTATTCAATAGAAATGCAAAGAGTTGCACCATTTTAATTAAATGCGTCAATTAAAAAATGTACCTCTTAAATGTCAAACAGTAACCTCCTTAATTATAAAATCAAATCCTTTTATTTCATTCACCTCTCAATTTACTCAGAGAATTTGTCTAAATTATTTCATTCCTTAATATAAACCATTCCTTTTATTTCTTCTCACAAAAATTTCAAAATGGCTAAAATCCCCTCTTCATCAAACTACCTAACAGAATTATCTTTTGATCATCCTTAAGAGTCACTAAGTTTTTTACCATTAGTTCTTCTCATCAAATTCATGAAACTCGAAAAAAACATTTCCAGTCGAAACTCTAAGCTCCAGTAAATGTCCTATTGAGTTAGTCTTGGATTATTTCTTAAATAAAGCCTTTGGTTCTCCAACTTAACAATAGATTCCTCAATTTGAAGAACCTCTTTCCTCATAAAAACTAGAGTCCTCCAATGTGTCTTAAATGCATGTCCCCTCAGAAGAATTGAAAGGTGCTAAAACATTAGAAAAATTACACATACCTGGTTCCCCTACTCCCTCTGAGTCAAACCCCATTTTTGCCTAGCTAGTTGACAAAGAGATTCCTATAAATAAATCTGATCCAATCAGCAACGTACATTAGGTAGTTGAGAATTTACTCTTGCTTACAAATTCCAAAGAAAGTTTAGTATGTGCAGAGAAGGAAACAAGACAAACAATAAGGAATTTACAATGCCTCTAAATAAAAAACATGAAGAAGATAAGGATGAACCATATTTGATTAGGAAAATTAAGATACGAGGGACTATAAAGTGAAGGAGAAAATGATTGAATCTCATGTATAGGTTATAAGATCTTATTTCACTAGGGAGCCTAAAAAGAAATTGCTAACAGATGCTATAAATAAATGTCTTCTACCACTAAAAAAAGAAGACTCAAGAAATCTATTATTGATTTGGAGGAAAATTTTAAAGTTGTGGAGGTTAGATAATATAAGGATATTGATTCTGATGTTTTGCACCAACTAAGAAGAAAAGACAAAAAGTTCATATTACTGAGAGGACCAGGTCCTCCGATTCAAATTGTTGAAGACCTGATAGAATAAGATGAAATTATATTACTGCTAAGAATAGAAAGTCTTCAAGGTACCTATTCCTAGGATTAGAAAAACTGATAAAAAGAAAGATCAAAGTAATGTGCCCAAAAGAATAAAAGAGAAGAAGAAAAGTAAGACATGTCTAGAGAAAGAAGGATTAGAAACTTGAAAACACAAAATGTTTTCTTAGGAAGAGTGTTTGATCCCAAGATCTATGAGAAATCTAGGATTGTAGAGTGTCTAAAGTATGTCAGGCACCAAAGAAGGCTACATTTATTTGAGAAAGCAGCACTCGTGGTTTTTGTAAATGAAATTAGAGAATTCTATTATTCAAAAGATTTCTCTGAAGATAGATTGAGTCTATCTGCACAAGTGCAAGGAAAAGAAATAAGTCTAGATGAATAAACCTTAGGAGGAATTTTAGATGTACCTATTAAAGGTGTGAGGACAGTTGTGAAACAACAACCCATAATTAAGTTTATGATTTAGTACTCAAAAATGAGTAGGACTTCAACAACTGCAGTAATGAAGATGTTTCTAAAAAGTGAGTTTTAGCTAGTTTTTGAATTTTAATAACAAGGTCCTACTACCAAGATCAGATAAAAGGACCATTGCCTCTAGTGTTGATTTTTTTTAATAGAATGTTTGAGTAAGTTTCTGTTGATGAGTCTGCCTACTCTAATGATAGAGCATAAAAAAGGTAATTAACAAAAAGAAAGGGATACGTGGATGTCTTATGGGTACTTTTAGAACAAGGTATTTAATTATTTTTAAGTTGTTGGGACTATAGGAACGCTAGGAACAGTCAAACAAAACCTTCAGTCTGACTATGCTGGTAAAAAATTAATGCATTAAGGGGAAAGTGGGAACTGTGTCCTAGGTGTTTGAGTTACTGACTATTCATAAAAATCTAAGAAATGAAATTGAGGTGTTGAGAATTATATTATCCTCTAAGGATGGTGAGATAATGTAATTGAAATTAAAAATTCAACAACTATCTTCTAAGGGACAAGGTGTTTCTAAAGAACTTGTTGCAGAAAATGCTCATCTTAAGGTCAAGGTTATAAAACTTATTGGTGAAGTTGAAAGACTAAAGGAAAAAGCATAAAATCTTACCAAGTAGTTACTATATGCACATACAACAGGGCATACATGAATAGAGATATTTTGAAAATCCCCTCTCTATATGAGTCTCATCCTCTCTATATGAATTTTTGTTTGTATGATTAATCTATTTCCTCATTATTTTAAAGTTATTCTTCATGTTAGTGTTGCCCTAGTGGCAATGAGTTAACTAACCTGTGTTTATCATTACTCTTGGATTACAGTATTTACTTTTCAATGATGCCAAAATAAGGAATATTAACTTCATTTGTTAGGTGATTGATAATGCCATGGTGGCATATTAAAAGGAGTAAGAAATGAAGGAATAGTTATAGGGGAAAGTGAATGAATGACTAAGTATTAAAATAATTGTCTTGATACCAATTGATAATAAGGGACCAGGTACCTGAGTTGCATGATGGTGGGAACATGGTTTGTGTTGCATGATAGGGGGAACATTTATATATAGTATTTGTAATCACACTGATTAAATATGATAAATGTGTATTGATTCTCAAAGCACTGTGGCTGGTTAGTCATAACAGTGAAGGAGTATTCTCTCAAGTTAACTCAGTAGGCTAGGTATGTTTATCATGTGGTAGATAATAGTAGGTCTAAGTTAAGCAAGTTCATATATGGTGGTCAAGGAGTGTAGGGGCCGCAATACTGATTAAGGAGATGGACTTGGATAGGTTAATGATCCATGCTCAACAGATTGAGGAACAGAAGACTAAAGATAAAAAGAGGGAGAAAAAGAGGGATAGAATAGGTATCTTCAATTTCAATTAGACTAAGTCAGAGGGTGGTAATCATCATTAGTTTTGACCAAAATCTTTAGTCCTAACTCCATCCTCATCCAGTGCTCTGGAGCCTAAATTCATAAATGGTAATAGGGATAGGGCCCCAAGCTCTTAATCTCAGGGCAGTATTAATAGTGCTCGAACAAATCCACTTTGCAAGAAATATGGCAGGAACCATCAAGGTATCTGTAGACCTAGCAGTGATGTATCTTTTTGTTATGGAAAACCAGGACATAGAATCAGAGAGTGTCCTTAAATGGGTTCGCAGAGTTAGCATAACTGTCCCCCTATTTAGTTGGATCACCTGTCTCAATAGGGTGCCGATTATAGTGCCACAAGCGAGCAATGACCAAATAGGCTCTATGCACTCCAATCCTGATACGATCAGGAAATTACTCTTAATGAGGTCACAGGTACGTTACAAGTTTACCATTTACATGTTTATGCCTTGCTAGATCAAGGAGATTTTTGGTCTTTTGTATCTCCTAATATAGCTGTCAACTATAGAGTCAGTCCTAAAATCTCAGCAGAACCCTTCTCAGTCTCTACCCAAGTGGGTAAATCTATCATAGCCCGACGAATATACAGGAACTGTCCGATTATGGTATCCCAGAATATTACTTCAGCAGACATAGTAGATTTAGAGATGATGAATTTTTACGTCACTCTCAGCATAGATTGGCTTTATTCATGAAATGCTTCAGTTGATTTTACAAGCAAAACTTTCTATTTTTAGTTCCTAAAAGAACCAGTCCTTAAATGGTGAAGTAGTACCACAACACTTAAGGGTCAACTTATTTCATACCTTAGAGAGAGAAAAATGATATCCAAGGGGTGTATTTATCATTTGGTGCGAGTCAAAGAATTTAGTTTCAAGACTCTTAACCTTGAGTCAGTTCCAGTCGCAAGTGAATTTCCAGAGGTATTTCCCAAAGATCTCCCCGGAGTTCCTCCTGAATGGGAAATTAACTTCAGAATAGACCTTCTTCCTGATACTCATCCCATCTCTATTCTCCCACACAAAATGGTTTTATCTAAACTTTAAGAGTTAAAATAGCAGTTGAAAGACCTCTTAGAAAAAGGATTTATCAGGTCTACCATATCTTTTTGTGGTGCACCAGTCCTATTCGTTCAAAAGAAAGATGGTTCTCTTAGAATATGTATAGACTACCGTTAGTTGAGCAAAGTCACAGTCAAGAATATGCACCCACTTCCTAGAATCGATTACTTGTTTGACCAACTTTAAGGTTCCTGTTACTTTTCTAAGATAGTCCTCAGATAAGGCTATCATCAACTCAAAGTAAGAGAATGTGACATTCCGAAAAGAAATTTCAGAACTCAATATGGTGACTTCGAATTCCTATTCATGTTATTTGGTATTACCAATGCCCCTGTAGATTCCATTGACTTGATGAACTGCGTGTTGAAGCAATACTGAGACATGTTCGTCATAGTCTTTATCTATAACATTCTTGGCTACTCCCGAAAAGAATATGATGATAACGATAATCTCAGAATAGTGTTATAGACTCTCAGAGCCCATCAGTTGTTTTCCAAATTCAGTAAGTGTGAGTTTTTTCTAAGGTTAGTAGTATTCTGGTAATGGTATTATACTTTGTCCTAAAGATACCGAAGCCGTAAAAAACTAGCCCAGACTCATCCCTCTATCAGATAGCTGAAGTTTCTTGGGTTTGGATGGTTATAACCTACAGTTTGTTAAAGTATTTTTTTCTATTGCATCCCCCATGTCCAGAATGACTCAAAAGAAATTTACATTTTAGTGGTAAGATTATTGTGCAAAGAGTTTTCAAGATTTGAAGACTCGACTCACTACAACCCCAGTTCTGAGTTTACCTGATGGTTCAGATGGATTTGTTGTATATTGTGATACTTCAATAGTTGGCTTGGGTGTGCTTTGATGTAGATGGGTAAGATTGTAGCCTATTCCTCTAGACAACTTAAGTACCATGAAAATAATTATCCCACCCATGATCTTGAGTTAGCAGCCATTATTTTTTACTTAAATATTTGGTGTCACTATTTGTATGGGGTGTATGTTGATGTATTCACAGATCCCAAATGCCTACAGTATGTGTTTTCGCAGAAATACCTAAACTTGCGTCAGAAAAGGTGGTTAAAGTAGTTGAAAGATTATTACATGAGTGTTATGTATCATCCGGTCAAGGCTAATGTTGAGGCAGATGCCCTCATTAGGTAGTCCATGAGTATTTTTGCTCATGTTGATGATTGTAAGAAGAAGTTAATTCAGGAAGTTCATCGGCTATCCATACTAGGTATCCGTTTGGTTGATTCATATGAGGGAAGTATTTGGGTGTAAAATAGTTCAAAATTATCTTTAGTTTTTGAATCTAAAGAAAAGAAATATAGAGATCCCGGTCTGGTCAACTTAAAAAAATCAATTAGAGATCTGAAAGTAGAGGTTTCTCCAAAGGGGGAGATGGTGTGTTACGCTGCCAGGGTCGACTTTCTATGCCAGGTGTAGATAGATTGAGGCATAGAATTCTTGTAGAAGTGCATGTTGCAAGTTAATCCATTCATCAAGGGGCCACTAAGATGTCCCGTGATTTGCAAGAGATCTATTGGTGGAGTAGGATGAATAGGGACATTGCAGAGTTTGTGGCAAAATGCTCTACGTGTCAGCAAGTGAAGATTGAGCATCAAAAGCCTTGTGGTTCTATCCAGGAGTTTATATTCCCACATGGAATTAGGAAGAATTTCACATAGACTTCGTGATAGTTCTTCGTCGTACTCGTCGTCAGCACAATTCGATTTGGGTCATTATAAATAGGATGACCAAGTCCACCTATTTTGTGCCAGTCTATACTTCCTATTTAGTTAAGGACTATGCCAGCATCTATATCAGAGAGTTGGTTAGGTTGAATGGTGTCCCATTGTCCATAATTTCAACTAGAGGTATGCACTTCACCTCTCACTTTTGCAAAACTTTCCAAAAGGGTGTTGATACCCAAGTTCATCTCAGTATAGCCTTCCATCCTCATTCATATGGTGAAGTAGAAAGTACTATTCATACTTTGTAAGATATGTTAATTGCGTGTGTCATTGACTTTAAGGGCGGTTGGGATGACCACTTACCTTTGATTGAGTTCGCATATAATAACAGTTATCATTCCAGTATCCAGATGGCTCCATTTGAGGCTCTTTATGGGAGAAAATGTAGATCTCCCATTGGTTATTTTGAGGTAGTTAAGGATGCAGAAGTGAGGCTTGACATGGTGTTTGATTCCTTAGAGAATGTATAGTTGATCAGGTAGAGGCTTAAGACACCCTAGAGCCGACAAAAATCTTATACAAATCTGAGAAAGAAAGATCTTGTATTTGAGATTGGTGGTTATGTGTATTTTAAAATCTCTCCCATGAAAGGGGTGAAGAGACTTGGTATGAAGGGGAATCATATTCCCCTATATGTTGGTTTTTATAGGATTCTGCATCATTTTTGTAAGGTATCTTATGAGCTTGAGTTACCTGCAGACTAAGCATCAGTGCACCCAGTGTTTCACATCTCCTTGCTAAAGAAGTGAATTGGTGACCCAACAGTTGTAGTCCCTATTGAGAGTGTAGATATTCAGAAAAGTCTCTCTAATAAGGAAGTCCCAGTCGAAATCCTTGGGCGTCAAATTCGCAGACTAAGAAACAAAGAAGTTCCTTTGATCAAAGTTCTTTGGCGGAATCAATTTGTTGGGGGAGTTACTTAGGAAGCAAAGGAAGACATGCAAAACAAGTATCCTCACCTCTTATCCGCAAACTCATACTCAGCCTAAGGTAATATCCTTCATTATATTTACTATATTCCATACTTTGTTACAACTGCATAACATTCTCATATCATTCATGCATTCATGAAATAGTTCAGTCATGTGTCATGTCTCTAGAATTCAGTCAGGCTTCAGCTATGCATGTCAGTGTAAGTATAGTTCCTTAGCTCCATATAGTTCAGTTAGTCTCATACATGGACGAATGTTCCCAAGGGGAAGATATTGTAAAACCCTACAAAGTTCTAGTCATTTCAGTCATTTCAGTCCTTTATAGCATGCTGACACTTAGTCTTATTTTAGGCCTTGATATTTCAATTGCATCATTTGCGATCTTTCTAGCCTTATATTGTTGATATTTAAATTGATTCGTGATCAGGGTTGTCAATATGTCATGTCGGATAAGTTTGGGAATTTTTGGACATCATTTGTGTAATGTCTGGATGACAAAAATAAAAAGTCAATGCGATCTCAATGCATCAAGTTTGATATTGCGTCAACAACATCGACACAGTGCATCGGTAATCACGCTGACACCATCGATGCAACGCATCGCCTCCACATCACTAGGCATATTTTTCTAATTTAATTGACTTTCCAATAGCAATTTGGTCCTTTTCCCCTCACCTAATTCAACCAAAATACGAAATTAAGCTTCCAAAAAGCCAAAATTCATTCACTTATTCACAAAATCCTCTCATGAAATAAACCCCAGTTCATCAAGCTTAAGATCAAGTTCCAAGAAATCCCTAATAATCTTCATGAATTCTATCACTCAGGTATGTTAGGTGTTCATTCTTGGGTCTTCTTCCACCCTTGGAGTTCAAGAACTCTTTTCAAAACGTAAATTATGATTCCCATGTTATGAATTAAATTATGCTCATGTTTGTGTTGTTGTATGGGTTTTAAGTTAAGATCTTTTATGAGTTCCATGAAATTAAGTTAGTATGTGTATTGAATTATGAATCTGTCATATCAAAAACTTTGAATTTGCAAGTTGCATGTTGTACTTATGATTCCCTATGTAGTTAGCTCTTATTTATAGAAATCATGCTCCCCAAGTGTTTGATAAAATGCCAATATGAGTAAATTATGCATGGTAAATTATTGTTGTGTTTCTAAAGTTTCGATATAAGTTTATCAATTATGCAATCGAGTCCTGGAGGTATTTATTACCCAAAATCTAGTTGTTTACTTTGTTGTAGTAGTTATAGAATAGTCCCATAAAAGGTCAAGAATCGTAGTACTCAGTTAGTAAATAGAACTCAGAGAGCTCAGTCTAGTTCAGTCAATCAACATGATCAAGGTCAATCCAGTCAAGCTTAATGCAATCTAATGATCGGTGTCTTTCAGTTGGGAGTAGGATTCCGCACCGAGCGAACCTAATGGTAGGGGAATTCCCATCAGGTAGGGTTTAACACTTAGTAGTAATCCCTGAGTTACAGAACTACGTTTCCAGTGTAGGGTAAGTCATCCTGCTGCCAGACTAAGGTCGATGCAATCATATATATTTCATAAGTCTTCCTACCAAATTAGGGTTGACATAGAATTGTTAGTATCCCATGGTAAGGTGCTAACACGCTTCCAACTGGGGTCACAGGTTGGACACCAAATCAGTCTCTATCGGGGTATATCGGTTAGATGAACACTACCATAATTACAGTTTCAGTCTCAGTATTCAATGAAGAACTCAGTTAGTTCTATAGAACCATGGCTATCAGTTAACAATTACTCAGCCATCAAAATTTGGTATTCAATTTTAGTATAATCTGAGATACACGATGTTTACCCATATGCACAATATTTCATGTTTAGTATGTTCAGTAGTTGCACTTTTCCATGTACTCTTATCTAGTTACTTTATGATGTTCATTTAATTATGTATCATCTCATGCATATGAACCCATGTATATCAGCCCTAATTCACTTAACATACCAGTATATTCCACGTACTGATTGCATACTCTCTTTTGCACTATGATATTTCATATCATAGATTCAAACTCTGAGGTTCCTGACCGTACTTAGTAGCTCAAGCTATTAGTAGTGGAAATAGTGGTGAGTCCTCTTATTTCATGGATAAAGTTTATCTATTTTAGTATTCTAGCAGTTGAACAGTTATTTCAGTCAGAGTTAGTTGGGGTTTGTCCCATTGCGTACATATTCAGACAGTTAGAGGCTTTTAGACTAGCATAGTCAGTTATTAAGTTTTCAGATATTATTATCAATTATACTCAATTATTATTTAAGTATTTTGAGAACCTTATGGCATTTTTAGATTTCTTCTGCATATATATTCCAGTATTATATTCAGTGCTCATAGCAGGTACCATTCATGGGTTAGCTTATGGTTCATCAGGGTCATAAGCATTGCGTGATGCCCAGGGTGTACCCTAGGGGCATTACAAACTTTGTATGAGGGCCTAAGGTTCTAAATAGTCCTAGGGAGTCAGAAATCCTCATTGAATAGAGTCTTGTGCATGGGTGTGTAGCATGCCACACTTATGGATAAGAGGATATGAGGCATTTTAGGAAAAATTACCCTTATTTTAGTGTTCATATCATGCGACTGAGCATGAGCTCAAGTTAAAATCTTTATCTAATCCACCTTTTTCTTCTATTTATAGAACATGCCTCCCAAAAAGACACTCAAAAGAATAACTGGAAACCAGCCAGCACCTCCTGCGGTTTAGGAAGATCCCCTAAATAAGTATGTTTCTCATGAAAATTTCAGAGCAGCTTTCATCACTCTAGCCCATTCTATGGTAGCTAACCATGTTAGACCATCTGCTATTCAGTCCAATCCATAGGCCAATACTATTACAGCTAAAATTTGGGACTTCACTCGATTGAACCCTCTTTATTTTCCAGGTTCTAAGTTGGAAAAGGACCTACAGGAAATACTTGACATGGTGCAGAAGGTAACATACATTTTGGGGGTAACTTCTAGTGAGAGTGATGAGTTATCTACCTATCAATTATAGGATGTGGCTCATACATGGTTTAAGCAGTGGAAGGTAGATATGGGTGCAGATGCAGGGCCTATATGGGAGGAGTTTTCTACTACCTTTTTAGACAGGTTCTTTCCATTGGAGTTGAGAGAGGATAAGGTTTTAGAGTTTATTAACTTAAAGCAGGGAAGCACGATAGTGAAGAAGTGTTCTCTCAAGTTTATTCAGTTGGCAAGGTCTACTTTTGATGTGGTAGCTAATTGCAAGTCTAAGATAAGCAAGTTCTATTTAGTATGTCTGACAATATGGTCAAGGAGTGTAGAAACTTAATGCTGATTAAGAAGATGGACTTGGCTAGGTTGATGGTCTATGCTCAATAGATTGAGAAACAGAAGACTAAAGAGAATGAGAGGTAGAATAAGTCTGCTAGAATATATAGATTCTACTTTACTCATTCTAAGTAAAAGGGTGGTAATCATTATTAGTTCTACCTAAAATCTTCAATCCCAGATCCGTCCTCAGCCAGTGCTCCCATGCCTAAATTGAGAAATGGTAATAGGGATAGGGCGCCTGGCTCTAAATGTTAAGGTAGTTTTAGTAGTGCTCGAACAAATCCTCTTTACCAGAAGTATGAAAGGAACCATCAGGGTGATTGTAGAGCTAGCAGTGATGTATATTTTTAGTATGGCAAACCAGGTCATAGAATTATTGAGTGTCCTCAAATGGGTTTATAGAGTCAGGTTAACCGTCTCCTATTTTAGTTAGGTCGCCCATCTCAGCAGGGTGTTGCTTGCAGTGCCACCAGTGGCATTGCCCAAATAGGATATATGCACTCCAATCCCAATAGGATCAGGAAATTTCTCTTGATATGGTCACTGGTACATTACAAGTTTACCATTGACTTGTTTATGCTTTGCTAGATCCAGGAGCTTCTTTTTCCTTTGTAACTCCTTATATAGCTGTCAACATCAGAGTTAGAACAAAAATCTCTGTAGAAATCTTCTCAGTTTCTACTCTAGTGGGTAAATCTTCTCAGTTTCTACATTACAAGTTTACCATTGACTTATTTATGCTTTGCTAGATCCAGGAGCTTTTTTGTCCTTTGTAACTCCTTATATAGCTGTCAATATTAGTGTTAGAACAAAAATCTCTGCAAAAATCTTCTCAGTTTCTACTCTAGTGGGTAAATCTGTAATATCCAGAATGGTATACAGGAACTCTCCGATTGTGGTATCTCAGAATATTACTTCAACAGGCTTAGTAGAGTTAGAGTTGACAGATCTTGATGTCAATCTCAGCATGGATTGGATCCATTCATGCTATGCTTCAGTTGATTATAGGATTAGAATTTTCTATTTTCAATTCCTAAATAAACCAATCTTTGAATGGAGGGGTAGTACCATAGAACTTAAGGGTCAACTTGTTTCATACCTTAGAGAGACAAAAACAATATCCAAGGGGTTGGTATATCATTTGGTGTGAGTCAAAGTCTCTAGTTTCAAGACTCTAAATCTTGAGTCAGTTCCATTCGCAAGTGAATTTCCAGAGGTGTTTCCCAAAGATCTCCCCGGGGTTCCTCCCATAAGGGAAATTGACTTCGAATAGACCTTCTTCCTGATACTCAATCCATCTATCTTCCACCATATAGAATGTTTCAAGGTGAACTTAATGAGTTAAAAGAACAGTTTATGGACCTCTTAAACAAAGTATTTATTAGGCCCAACATATCTCCTTGGGGTGCATAAGTTATATTCGCACGAAAGAAGGAAGGTTCTCTCAAAATGTGTATGGACTGCCATTAGTTGCACAAAGTCACAGTCAATAATAAGTACCCACTTCCTATAATATATGACTTCTTTGATAAACTTCAGGGTGCCAGTTACTGTTCTATGATAGACCTCAAATCAGGCTATCATCATCTCAAGTAAGAAAGTGTGACACTCCAAAAAAAACTTTCATAACTCAGTATGGTCACTTTAAATTCCTAGTCATGTCATTAGGATTACCAATGCCCCATCATCTTTCATGGACATGATGAACCGCGTGTTCAAGCAGTACTTTGACATGTTCGTCATATTCTTCATCAATGAAATTCTTGTCTACTCCCGTAATGAACATGATCATGACGACCATCTCAGAATAGTGTTATAGACTATCAGAGCCCATCAGTTGTTCACAAAATTTAGTAAGTGTGAGTTTTTTCTAAGGTTAGTACCATTCTGGTGATGGCATTAGAGTTTATCCTCAAAAGACCGAAGTAGTAAAAAACTAGCCCAGACCCATCTCTGTATCAGATATCAGGAGTTTCTTGGGTTTGACTGGCTATTACTATTTTTTTTAGGATTTTCATCTATTGCATCCCCCATGTCCAGATTGACTCAGAAGAAAGTTGAATTTTAGTTGTCATATGCCTGTGTAAAGAGTTTTCAGGAGTTGAAGAATCGACTCACTACAACCCCAATTTTGACTTTACCCGATGGTTTAGGTGGAGTTATTGTTTATTATGATTCTTTCAGAGTTGTCTTGGGGTGTGCTTTGATGCAGAAGGGTAATGTTGTGGCCTATGCCTCTAGACAACTTAAACCCCATGAAGAGAATTATCCCACCCATGATCTTGAGTTAGAAGTTGTTGTTTTCTACTTAAAGATTTGGAGGAACTAGTTGTATGGGGTGTATGTTTATGTATTCATAGACCATAAAATCTTGCAATTTGTAATTTTATAGAAAGACCTAAATTTGCATCAGAGAAGGTGGTTAGCGTTATTGAAAGATTATGACATGAGTGTTATGTATCATCCGAGCAAGTCCAATGTAGTCGAAGATGCCCTTTGTAGGTTGTCCATGGGTAGTGTTGCTCACATAGAGGATGGTAAGAAAGAGTTAATTCAGGAAGTTCATCAGTTTTCTAGACTAGGTGTCCATTTGTTTGATTCAGCTGATGGAAGTGTTTGGGTGCAGAATATTTCAAAATGATATTTAGTTTCTGAAGTCAAAGAAAAGCATCATAGAGATCTCGGTCCAGTTAAGTTAAAAAAATCAGTTAGAGATCAGAAAGTAGAGGTTCTCCAAAAGGGGGGAGATGGTATGTTATGCTGCCAGGGTCGACTTTGTGTGCCAGGTGTAGATAACTTGAGGCAGATAATTTTTACAAAAGTGCATGGTGTGCTTTATTCAATTCATCCAAGGGCCACTAAGATGTATCATTATTTGCAGGAGATCTATTAGTGGAGTGGGATTAAGAGGGACATTGCAGAGTTTGTGGCTAAGTGCTCCACATGTCAGCAAGTGAAAATTGAGTACCAAAACCCTAGTGGTTCCATTCAGGAGTTTAGTATTCTCACATGGAAGTGGGAAGAAGTGAACATGGACTTCGTGATAGATTTGCCTCATACTAGTCGTTTGCACGATTTGATTTGGGACATTATAGATAAGATAACTATGTCCGCCCATTTCTTGTCAGTCCATACTTCTAATTCAGCTGAGGACTATGCTAGTCTCTATATTAGAGAGTTGTTTAAGTTGCACGGTGTTCTATTGTCCATTATTTTAGATAGAGGTACGCAGTTTACCTATACCTTATGGAAAACATTCAAGAAGGGTCTTGGTACCCAAGTTTATCTCAGTATAGACTTCTACCCTTAGATAGATGGTAAAGTAGAAAGGACCATTCAGACTTTAGAAGATATATTGAGAGCGTGTGTTGTTGACTTTAAGAGTAGTTGGGATGACCACTTACCTTTTATTGACTTTGCGTATAATAACAACTATCATTCCAGTAGCTTTTTATGGGAGAAGATATAAATCTCCCATTAGTTAGTTCGAGGTAGGTGAGGTCGCGGTAGTGAGGCCTGACTTGGTGTTTGATTCCTTAGAGAAACTACAGTTGATTAGGGAGAGGCTTAAGACAGCCCTGAGCCGACAGAAATCTTATGCAGATGTGAGATTGAAAGATCTTGAATTTGAGATTGATGGTTATGTGTATTTAAAAATATCTCCCATGAAGGTGCTGAAGAGACTTGGTAAGAAGGGGAATCTTAGTCCCCGATATGTTGGTCCTTATAGGATTTTGAGTCATTTTGGTATGGTATCTTATGAGATTGAGTTACCTGCAGACTTAGCATCAGTACACCCAGTGTTTCACGTTTCTTTGCTAAAGATATGCATTGGTGACCCAAGAGTTGTAATCCTTATAGAGAGTGTAGATGTTCAGAGCAGTCTCTCTTATGAGGAAGTCCAAGTCAAAATCGTTGGTCATCAGATTCACAGACTAAGGAAAAAAGAAGTTTCTTTGGTCAAAGATCTTTTGCAAAATTAGTCCGTTGAGGGTGCTACTTAGGAAGAGGAGGTATACATGTGAACCAACTATACTCACCTCCTTTCTTCAAACTCAGACTTAGCCTAAGGTTACAACCTTACTTATATTTACTATATTCCATACTAAGTTATAGATGGATAACATTCTCATATCTTTAATGCATTCATGAAAAAGTTTAGGTCATGTGTCATGTCTCAAGAATTTAGTCATGCTTTAGTTATGCATGTCAGTGTAAGTGCAGTTTCTCTATTCATCTTAGTTTGGTCAGTCTCATTCGAGGACGAATGTTCCCAAGGGGGACATATTGTCATACCCAACAAAGTCCTAGTCATTTCATTACTTTATAGCATGCCAAAAGAGGTCCCAAACATAGAAAATTTCAGCGAAGTGTTGACACTTAGTATTATTTTTTGCCTCGATATTTCAATTCCATTATTTATGATATTTCTGGCCTTTGATTGTTGATTTTTAAATTAATTCATGATTAGGGTTGTCTATAGGTCATCTCGGTGAGTTTTGGAATTTCCGGACATCATTTGAGTCATGTTTGGATGACCCAAAAATTAAGCCAACATGATCTCAATGCATCGCGTTGGCTATCATGTCGACAACATCGACACGACACGTCATCGATGTAGCGCGTCGCCTGCCGTATTCCTGGGAACATTTTACTCATTTAATTACGACTTTCCAAGGGTAATTATGTCCTTTTTCCCTAAGCTAATTCAGCCAAAGCACAAAATTAAACTTCCAAAAAGGAAAAATTCATTCACTTGTTCACAAAATCCTCTCAAGAAATAAACCCTAGTTCATCAAACTCAAGATCAAGTTCAAAGAAATCGCCAACAATCTTCATGAATTTTTTCACTTGGGAATTTTAGGTGTTCATCCTTGGGTCTCCTTCCACCCTTGGAGTTCAAGAACCTTTTTCAAAACTTGAATTATGATTCCCACATTATGAATTGATTATTCTCATATTTGTGTTATTGTATGGGTTTCAAGTTAAGATCTTTTATGAGTTCCATGAAATTAAGTTAGCATGTGTATTGAATTATGAATCTCTCATGTCAAAAGCCTTGAATTTTCAAGTTTCATTTTGTAGTTATGAATGCCTATGTGGTTAGTACTCATGTATATCAATTATGCTACCCATGTTTTTGATAAAATGCCCATAAGAGTAAATTATGCAAGGTAACTTATTTTTGTGTTGCTAAAGTTGTGATATGAGTTTATCAATTATTCTATCGAGTCCTGGGGGTATTTATTACCTAAAATCCAGTTGTTTACTTAGTTGTAGTACTTGCAGAATAGTGCCATCAAAGGTTAAGAACTGTAGTACTCGGTCAGTTAATAGAACTCAGTAAACTTAGTCTACTTCAGTAAGTCAAAACAATCAGGGTCAGTCCAGTCAAGCTTAGTATAATCTAGTGATGGGTTTCTTTCAGTTGGGGGTAGGATTTAGCACAGAGTGAACCTAGGGATGGGGGTATTCTCACCAGTTAGGGTTTGACCCTTAGTAGTAATCCTTGAGTTACAGACCTACATTGCCAGCGTAGGGTAAGTCGTCCTGCTTCCAGACTAGGATCAACGCAATCATATATTTTTCATGAGTCTATCTGCCATATTAGGGTTGACACAACATTGTTAGTATCCCATGGTAAAGTTCTAACACCCTTATAATTGGGGTCATAGGTTTTACCCTAAATCAATCTATATCGGGGTATGTCGGTTAAATAAATACTTCTAGAGTAACAATTTTAGACTCAGTATTCAGTGAAGAACTCAGTTAGTTCTACATAACCATGACTATTATTTATCAGTTACTCAGCTATCAAAATTTAGTACTCAGTTTTAGTATAATCTCAGATACACGATGTATACACATATGCACAGCATTGCATGTTAAGTATGTTCAGTAGTTTCTCTTTTGAATGTAATCTCATCCAGTTACTTCATGATGTTCAGTTAGTCAGTTATTATCTCATACATATGAACCTATGTATATTAACCTTACCTTACTTAGCATACAGTACATTCTATATACTAACCACATACTCTCTTTTGTGCTAGGATGTCTGATATCTTAGGTTCGGACGCTCAGGTTCCTGACAATACTTTGAAGCTCAGGATATCAGTAGAATATATAGTGGTGATATCTCATATTTCAAGGATGGAGTTTATCTATTTCAGTATTCCAGTAGTTTAATAGTTATTTCAGTCGGAGTTATTGGGTGGTTTGTCTCATCAACTCCATATTTCGACAGTTAGAGGCCTTCAGACTAGTATAGTTAGTTATTCAGTTTTCAAATGTTAGTATCGGTTATATTAAGTTATTATTTCTGTAGTTTGAGAACCTTGTAGAATTTTTAGATTTCTTCTGCATATATATTCTAGTATTATATTCAGTGATCACATTAGGTACCAGTCATGGATTAGCTTGTAGTCCATCATGGTCATAAGAACTATGTGACACCTAAGGTGTTGTCTCGGGGATTTATAAAAAGACATAAATCTTCATCTGAGAAAGTGTCTTGAATTTTTTAAAGACTATAATATGAGTGTGTTGGATCACCTGGTTAAGGAAAAGGTTGTGGGAGATTCCCTTAGTAGGTTTTCTATACGAAGTGTTGCCCATGTTGAGGATGATAAGAAAGAGTTAGTTAGCAAGGTCCATTAGCTGGCTAGGTTGGGTGTTTATTTGGTCGATTTAGCTAGTGGTAGTAGTTGGGTTTAGAAAGGTTCACAATCTTCCTTTTTTTTATAAAGAAAGAGCAAGGAAGAGATCCTATTTTAGTGAAGTTGAAAAAAATAGTTTCAGATCAGAAGGTTGAGGTTTTATTACAAGGGGGAGATAGTGAGCTTCGTTGTGCATTTTTTTAATGTATGGTTTAAGGCACCGAATGTTAGTAGAAGGGTATAGTTCAAAATATTCTATTAATCCAGGAGCCACTAGAATGTACCTTTATTTTTCGGAAGTCTATTGGTGGACTGGTATGAAAAGGGATATTGTGGAAATTATAGATAATAGTCTAAATTATTAGTAGGATAAGGTTGACCATCGTAGATCTAGTGTTACGCTTCAGGAGTTCAACATTTACACTTGGAAGTGGGAAATGATGATATTGATTTTTATTGGGTTACTATTATATCTTATTTTGGTGATGATCAGCTGACAACAAGGAACCATGTCCCTAGTCTTCATGGAAATATATAGTTCTCACATAGACTGCATAGTTTGGTCATCTAGTGTAACAAACTATGCAGGTAAGCTTTGTACCAGTCAGGACACTTGGACCAATAAGATTTCTACCCTAATCTTTATTCCACTATAAAAGATAAATAATACTTTTCCATTGAGTAGTTTTCACAATCATTATTACTCAAAGAGTGAAAAAGGAAAAAACTTAACTTTTCAATATTTCTCAAGTAGTTAATTTCTTTATGTACCAAAAAATTGAGTTTTCTTGCTGCAAGTTATGGTCTGTAACTGAAATACTCATGTTATTAGAGTAATGTCTTTTTATGTTCTTAAGAGAGATTAGGTAAAGTTTTTGGAGTTTGATATTGGTAAGAATTAATCAATATCAAGGTGAGTTCTTGGCAGAGTTGTTAATGTAGGCTTGTAGTAGAGATATTACAAGAAAGTAGAGTCTAGAGTTAGGTTCATTGGAGTTTGTTATCAAGAGTTTGATAATAGTTGATGGTTGAATGCTTGTGAGGGAAAGATGTAGTTTTTCCTCCCTTAAGTAAGGAGATTTCCACATTAAATCTTTGTGTTCTTTAGGTTTCAGCATTGTTTTGGTTTTCTAGTGCTTTATTGTTTGATTGCTTGTTACCGATTCAAAGGCACCTGGTCCCTCATAGTGTGGTACAAATCCCCATGTTTCATTAATTGGTATTAGAGCCAAAACACATTAAAAGGTTAATACCTAGAGTGATTTGGTTATAATAGTTGCTCCACCTAATCCAAGAGAAGGGCGATCTACCACTAGACTGCCAAGATTTAATGGGCAGTTCTATGTATTGTGAAAAACAAGGATGTATGACTTCATTATGGCTAATGACAGTGAGCCAATGGATGTAATTATGGATGGTCCACATGTGTAAGTAAGATAGGTCAATGAAGGATACATAACTAGAATTGTTTTTGAAAGTACAAGAGAGTACGATGATGAAGATAGAAGGAGTGTAGAGAAGAATTATCAGGCTACAAAACTGCTAGTTTGTGGCATAGGGCCTAGTGAATACAACAGTTTTTCTGCATGTGACAATGCTAAAGAAATGTGGGATTTCTTGAAGACTGCTCATGCAGTAACTACTAATATGAATGATTAAAAAGTTGATATGTTGTCTACTCTGTATGAAACATTCACCAGGAAAGAAGTAGAAACTATCCATGAGATGTATATTAGATTTACTTCAACCACTAATGAGTTGCACTACTTAGGAGAAGTAATTCAATTGTAAAAATAGCTTAGAAATTTTTTAGGAGTTTTGCCTAAATCCTACTAAAGCAAAGTTCATGATATCAATAAGGAAAAAAACCTAAAACTCTCACTATGGATGAACTTATTGATATTTGAAGACACATTAACTCAAGAAACAGCATGGGCAAGAGAAGAAAGAGGTTAAAAAGGAAAAATCTCTGGCATTGAAGGATTCTAAGTAAAATTCAAGTGAAGAATACATTGATGTTACCTATTTGGAAAAACTAATTGTTAGAGATATGAAGAAAAATGGTCAACTTTAAAAAAGAGGAAGTAACAACAATAATGGTGGCAATGTTGAAGTTTGTCACAAAGGTGGAAATCCTAAGCATTTTATTATGGACTGTAAAATACATAAAATTGATTATCAGGAATATCTCAAGAATGGAGGTGACAAAGAAAAGAACAGGGACCACATCCCTATAAAGTTAAGAAAGAAGGTTGCAACTGAATTTGAAGTTAAGCAGGCCTTAGAAGTATGGGGGATTCTTCTAGTGAATCTGAGAAAGATAGAATGCATGGAGATATTTGAATGTTAGTAGAAGCGGATGACAAAGTGACTTTTTATTCTTTGTTTGCTCTCATGGAAAACACTGAAGATGAAGAAGAAAATGAGGTAACACTCTCTGACACTAAAGAAAACTTGGAAAACTACCCTGCTAGAAGGATAAGAAAGCTTACTAATATGTTGACTGATTCTATGTGTGAACTAAATGTTGAGAAAAAATCTCTAAAAGAGAAGGTAGATAATTAGGAGCTTTAATTATTACTTTAACTCTCCAAATATCAGAAACAGAGGAACAATTTTCTAAGTTAAAATCTGAAAAATCATGACTAGTGAGTCAACTAAAGAAAATAGATAATATTGATGATAAAGGGATGAAAAATGCTCCAAAAGAGAAAGTAGATGATCAGGTGCTTGAATTAATAGCTTTAACTCTCTAGATATCTTAAATTAAGAAACAAGTTGCTAAGTTGAAATTTGAGAATCTAAGTTTAGTGAGTCAAGTGGAGTAACTAGATGATTCTAATAGTAAAGGGAAGATAGAATCCTCAATGCTTCAAATTAAGCTTGAAGAAAAATTGAGGGATTCTCAAAAACATCTTGTGACTTCACTCTATAAGAATGAAGAGTTACAAAGGGACCTAATCCGTCTGAAATAAGAACTTAATAAATCTCTACAATGGACCACATCATCATAGATCCAATTTAATTTAACTAGTCAAGGTATCTAATATGGTGAGGGCCTTGGGTATCAGTACCAAACTCTATCACTTAGGTCTCAAGGTAAATTTGATCAATATGTCTGAAAAAAAGTCCACAAAACTCTATGCCATCATTGTGCAAAAGATGGTAAAAGGAAGAAAAATTGTCAAAGTTGGATTAGCGCTAGAATGAACAGTGTTGGATATATCCAACAAGGGAATATCTAACCTAAGTGTTCCAAACCTTTGAAAATATGAAGAAGGTCTCATTACCTAGATGGACAAAGAAAGACTTGTCACACCTTTATCCTCCTACTGGAAGCTCAAACCATGTAGGTTCCTAAATCTACCAAATGATTTTGTTTTCAAGTGGGAGAAAAGGATTACAGTTAGAAATGGTTCTTTGATAAGTAATTATTCAAAGGATATGATTGGAAGGTCTAGCGGTATTCTCTATCTCAAGACACATCAAGGTAGAAGTATGTTATTTGGAAAAGGCAATCAGGAAGTATTCCCATCTGATGGTAGTAGTGTGTCATGCTTTAAGTATGGAAAATTTATTCTCAAAGTCCAGAAGATCAAAAATATGCTAGGACATGTAAGTTTCTCTTTGCTAAAATAGTTGATTGTGAAGGACATGGTCTAAGAGAGGCCAAAGCTAAATTTGAGACAACAATTCCAAAGTAGAGGAGAAAAAAAGTATGTAGTTGTCACTGTTAAATGACTTCTCTAGGTTCACCTAGAAGAGTTTTTTGAACCAAGAATAAAATCTATGGGGCTCTGGTTATTTTTGCCTACAAACTCGAATAAAGTTGTACTTGTGCGATACAACTCATCAAGATAAGAATACAAAGTTTACACAAAAAGGAATTCGGTGTATTGAACATAGTGTGCATATGATCTTTGATGAGTCAGGAAAGCTGGTGTATCCAGGTGAAGAGAAACAATCTGACATTGAAGAACTCATTCTTGTTCAAAGGGATGACATTGCTAAAGATTATGGTCAAGGACAAATTGATGCAGAAGGGAATGATTAAAGTTATGGTGATCCGTGATTTTAATCAGAAACACCAACTCTAGTAGAAGACAACAAGAAGAGTCTAGTCAAAATTCACGGGGACCTTGTCCCAATGGTACTCATCTCAAAAAGTCAAACTAGAGGCATAAATCCTCTCACCCACTTAACATTCGAACTTTAATTTTTGAGACTAGAATCCAAATAAAAGATTTAGCCAAAACTTTCATGGCTTTCTCAGCATTCTAGTCACAAAATTAGCCCAAAAATTTGAAATAGGTTCTGAAAGATATTGTTCGGCTCAATGTAATGCTGAAAGAACCTTGGAAATTTAAAGTATAATATGTTTGAGACCTGGTCTGTAGAGCTATTTTTAGAACAATTTCTGTAATAAAGTGGTGTATTGAAACAAACAAGTTGAGGTTGTGACTGATCAAATTAACTTGACCTGATAAATGAATCTATTTCTCTACCTAAATTTGGCTATCATAAAGAGATAGGTATACTTGGTAAAGTAGGAACATTCTAGTCTAACTCACTACTATACCATTGAAGGTATACACTTATGGGAATAGTTTTTAGAGAATAATAGTTGAGGCAAACAAAAATGGTGAATTCACTCAAGATAGAGAGGGACCTGGTCCTAACTTTCATATTAGTACAAAAATAATGTTCTTTAAAAATAATAAAATTTTTGTTCAAAAAGCCACATGTCCTTCCTTATTTGAACAAAAACTATCAATTTACAACAAATGTGAAGAGTCGAACATTTTGTAGTTAGACGCGTTAATTCAAAAAGGCACCTTTTAAATGTCAGACGATTGCCTCCATTAATTACAAAATCAAATCATTTTATTCTTACTCTTCTCCGAATTAGCTAATATCATCTTACTAAATAACCTTTATCTCTAAACAAACATGGTCCTTTTTTCTCTCTCACAAAAAACCTTAAAATAGAAGACATTCCATTTTTCTCAACCCTTATAAAAGAATATTCTTCCGATCTTCCTCAAGAACCATAAAGTGTTTTACTCACCACGCTTTCCGTTGAAGTTCCCAACATCCCAAATAAACCCATTATACAAAATCCCCAAAAAAAATTATCAGATTCTCTAACACCAAAAATCATGAAAAACATCACCATATGTCCACAAGAAGAACCTGTGTTGACTCCTCTCACTCAATTCTCTTTAGAAATTCCAGAATCCCTAACTGAACCCATTCTAGTTCAAACTCCAAAATATATTAAAAACCTTGCTAAGTTTGCCTTGGAGGTAGACACAAGTATGGGTTTTGGTTGTCTAATTGTAAAAGATGTCCCTCAATCTGAAGTTCCACTCTTCTCAAAAGAACCAAAATCCTTACATGTTTCTCAAATCCCTTTTACCTCAAAATAATTAGTAAGTACTAAAATTTTAGAAAACTTATAATATCTGGTTCCCCTACTCCCTCAGATTTAAACTCTATATTTGCTTAACTGTATGAAAAAAAAATCTTATAAAGAAATCCAATCCTTTAAACAGTGTACACTTGGTAGCTAAAAATTTTCTTTTGCTCAAATATAATCACAAAGAAAGCTCTATTAGGGTAGAAGAGCAAACAAATATGTAAAAAGAATGATGTGTCACAAAATGAAGGATTTGTACTACCTTTAAATGAGGAGTATGAGGATGATGAGCCACCTATGAGGTGGCCTATGAAAAAATAGTGGGACAGTAAAGGAAAGCATAGAGTGATTTTCTCTAATGAAAAAATTACTAGATCCTATTCTACTAGGGGATCTAAAAAGATGCTATTGATGTATACAATGAAGGAAAGAAAGTCCTCAACCACATCATATTCTCTAACAGTCAAAACCATGGAAAATACCACCATAATTCCACAAGAAAAACCTATGTTGACACCTCCCACTCAATCCTCTTTAAAATTCTAGAATCTCTAAGTGAACATGTTCCAGTTCAAACTCCAACATCTATTGAAAACCTTGTTGAGATAGCCTTAGCAGTAGACTTAAATAAATGTTTTGGTTCACTAATTGAAAATAAGTCCCTCAATCCATAGTTTCTCTTTTCTTAGAAGAACCATAATCCTTAGATGTTTCTCAAATCTGTATTCCCTCTGAAGAATTAGTAGGTTCTAAAATTTTAGAAAACTTATAATACCTGGTTCCCCTACTCCCTTAGATTTGAAATTTATATTTTCTTAACTGTATGACAAAGAAATTCTTATAAAGAAATCTGATGATTTCAATAGTATAAGTTGGGTAACTGAAAATTTTCTTTTGCTTACATATGATAAAAAATAAAGGTCTCTTAGTGCAGAATACCAAAAAGTAGGTCACAAGGATGATGTGTCACAAGATGAAGAAATTGTACTACCTCCTAATGAAAAAGATGAGGATGAACCACCTCTTAGGTCTCCTGTGAAAAAATAAAGGGACAATAAAGGCAAACAAAAAATGATTGATTATGATGTAAAAGTTTCTAGATCCTTTTCTTGTAGGGGATCTAAAAAGATGCTATTGGTGGATACAATGAAGGCAAGAAAGTTATCGACCACTAAGAGAAGAAAACATAAGAAAGCTATTGTAGTTAAGAAGGAGAAAAATATTGAATTTGTAGAGGTTGGGAAGGGTGAGAACATTAATCCTGATGTCGTTGCAACGAAGAAAATAACAATAGATGTTCAAGTTGATGAAAGGAATAGGTTTTCCAATTAAAAGACTTGTAGATCTGCAGGAATGAAAAAAACATATAGCTGCTAAAAAGAATGAAGTCTCTGAGGGACCTGGTCCCAAGAATAGAAAATTTGCTGAAGTGAAACAAAGTGGTGATTCCAAAAGAAGAAGCAAGGAGAAAGAAAAGAAATCAACATCTAGAGAAGCAAGAAATGCAATCTTGAAAACCTGAAAATACTATCTAGTAGAATGTTTGATCCCAAGATTTATGAGAAACCTATCATGGTGGAGTTTGTGAAACCTGTCAAATACTAGGGATGATTACGCCTCCTAGAAGAATGATCTAGCATGTTTTTTGAAACTAATGTTAGCGGGTTTTATTATACAATATATTTCTCAGAAGATGGGTCGAGTCTGACTGTTAAAGTGCAAAGAAAGTAAATAAAACTTGATGAAGAGGCTCTGGGAAGATTTTTGGATATGCCTAAGATATGTGTGAGGACTGTTGTCAAATGACATCCCTCAATTGAGTTTATGATTGAATCTTCAAAGGTAGGAAGGACTTCAATATTTGGTATTATGAAGAAATTTCTCAAAAGTGATTTTGAATTAGTGTTTCAATTTGTGAAAAAAGTTCTTCTGCCCAAGTCTAAGAAAAGGATCATTCCCTCTGTGGTTGATGTATTTTTGATTGAGTGTTTGAGCATATTTAAGTTGATAACTCTTCCTGCATTAATATTAGGGCACATGCATAAAGTCATCTATAAGAAGGAAGACAAACATGGGATTCTTTATGGGTACTTCTTGAACAAGGTGATTTATCACTTTGGAGTAGTTGGGAGTAAAGGAACTTTAGGGACTGTCAAATAAAATATTAGTTTGCTAAAATTCGCATAGAATGAATGCATAGAAGGAAAAGTTAGAATTATGCCCAAAGTGTCAGAAATATTGGCTTCTCAAGAAAATTTATACTAGGAAATAAAGGAGGTGAGGGTTAAGCTAGCTGCTAAGGATACTAAGATAGAGTACTTGAAAATGCTAAATCAGAAGTTGTCCTTAGAGGGACCTGGTGCTTCTAAAGAACTTGCAGTAGAAAATGCAAAGCTCTAGGGAAAGGTTGCAGAACTAATTGGTGAGGTTCAAGGACTTAATGTAGAATTTAAGACCCCCACTACATATTAGTTGGATGCTCATGCTGTTGAGGTTTCTAGAATGGTGTTATTGCTCAAATCCTTCTCGCCTAACACTTTCTCTTCTTGAGTTTTATCATTTTTTTGTTAGTATGTCATCCCTATGTTTATTTGCAGTCCCTGTTTCTATTGGGTCTTTGGAAGATAGTTTTTTTTTGTATAATGTAATGGTACTGATCTACTTTAACAATGAATGAATTCCGTTTTATTTATTTCATCTATTTTCTCTTTATTTTAAAAGTTGTTCCTCGTGTTAGTGTTTCCCCAATAGCCATAAGTTAACTATCTTTTGCCTATTTTTACTTTTGGCTTACTGTTATCACTTTTCATGATATCAAAAAGGGGAATACTGAATTTATATGGTAAGGACCAGGTATGTTGCATGATGTGGTTTGGTAAACCTATATGATATATTAGGGACATGGTACCAAGCAGTTACATATATGTTCAATGCAAGCAGATGATAGATGATATGTGCTGAATGAAATAATAGTGAAGTAATGAGGGAATATTGATAGGGGAAAGAATGTTCAAATGGACAATGATGAGTGCAAGTATGTTGACTGGGGGAATATTGAAATACACTGAATAAATTTTATTGTCAACTGATAACAAGGGACCAGCTCTCTAAGTGTACATATTGATAGGTGGAAGCATGGTGTATACTGATAGGGGAACATTCACTGATAGTAGTGGTAACCACTCTAATTAAATAAGGTGAACGTATTTGATTCTCCAAAGTTTAGTGGTCATGTTCTATGGTTTTTCATCATTAAAAAGGTGGAAAATTGTTATATCTTGTTTTGATGATAATCAATCTATAACAAGGGACCAGGTACCTGGTTTTTTATGGAAATATATAGCCGTCACATGTCCTGTACAGTTTTGTTGTCTAGTGTAACAAACTGCACTAGAGAGATGTGTACCAATCAGGACACTTTGCCCAATCAAATTTTTTCCCTAATCATTATTCCACTATAAAAAGGAAAGAATGCTTTTCAATTAAGTAGTTTTCACAATCCTAATTATTCGAGTGAAAGAGGTAAAAACTCAACTTTACAATACTACGCAAGTTCTTAATTACTTTATCTACTGAAATAGTAAGTGTTCTTGAGTCAAGTTATGGTTTGTAACAAAATTACTTGTGTTATATGAGTAATGTATTTTTTGTGTTCTTGAGAGAGCTTAGGTATAGATACCCAAGTTTGATATTTGTTAGAGTTAATCAATATCGAGGTGAGTTCTTGGCAGAATTGTCAAGGTAAGGCTGTAGTAGAGTTATTAAAAGTAGGTGAAACCTAGAGTTAGATTCATTGGAGTCTGTAATCAAGAGTTTGATTATAGCGGATGGTTGAGTGCTTGTGTGGATACGCCGTGGTTTTTTCTCCCTTAAACAAGGAGGTTTCCACGTTAAGTCATTGTGTTCTTTAGTTTTCTACAATATTTTAGTTTTCCAGTGCTTTACTATTTGATTGCCTATGACAGACACTAAGGGAGTTGGCCCCTTATATTTTGGTGCAAACCCCCACGCTACATCAGTTACCATATACGCCCTGTAAGCATGATTTGATTTGGATCATCGTTGATAGGATGACCAAGTCATCCCACTTCTTGCCTATTTATTCTTTGTATTTAGCCAAGGATTACTCTAGACTCTATCTCATGGAGTTGGTAAGGTTTTATGTGGCCTGCTTCACTATTATTTTAGATAGAGGTACAGGTTTACCTCTAATTTTTAGAAGGCTTTTCAGAAGGGTCTTGGTTTTTAAGTTCATCTCAACAAAGCTTTTGACCTGCAAATGGATAGTCAAGCTGAGAGGAACAATTAGACCTTAGATAACATGTTAAGGGTTTGTGTTATAGATTTCAAGGGTAGTTGAGATGACAATTTACTTTTGACTTATTATACTTACAATAACAGTTATCACTTTAGTGTTTCAATTGATCTATTTAAAGCTCTCTATGGTAGGAGGTGTAGATCTCCTATTAGGTTGTTTGAACTTGGTGAATCTACTATGATAGGGTAAGATTCAGTGCATAAGGAAATGGAGAAAGTTCAGCTGATCAATGAAAGGTTGAAATTATCCTAGAGCCAACAGAAATCCTATGCGGATGTGGGGGGAATTAAACATGATTTGGATGTTGGAGATTTTTTTAACCTAAATATTTCACCCAAGAAGGGGGAACACACAGTGTTCCATGTTGCTTTGCTAAAGAACTACATTGGTGATCCAACTTCAGTCGTTCCTTTAAAAATTATGGTTGTGGATGATAGACTGTCCTATGAAGAATTCCTAGTTGAAATCCTTGATCGCCATATTCGTAGGTTGAGGAACAAAGAAGTTGAACTAGTAAAAGTTTTGTGGAGAAATAAGTCTATTAAGGGAGATAAATAGGATGTAGATGCTGATATGTGAGCAAAATATCCCTATCTCTTCTCTACGAATTCCGATTCAGTTTGAGGTAATGGTTTCCTTAAAGTAATCCTCTTTTTTTCTATCTTAGCTATTTATCCATCCTCATTTCATAACATGTATCCATGAATTTAGTTTTGTTTATACATGATTTAATTGATTCAGGTATTTAACCATGACTCAGCTCATAAGTCTTCGGTGAATGATCTCAATCCTTCTATTATCCCCACTCAGATAGTGTTCACTCATGGATGAATCATCTCAAGAGGGGACTTATTATAATACCCCATATTTTTATGTTCTAAGCCTTTAAAAAGACAGACCCTGAAGTTAGCTTTCCAATGCAACCAGTCTTTCCCAAATCCAAAATTTTGGAAAAAGTTATGAAAACTTTCTTCTAGGAACCTATCAGCTGACCAGTGACCATGACTCACTTGATGACCCATAACCAGATCCTACGAGTTGTTACAGGGAGTCTTCTTCATAATAATAAAGGTCCTAAGGTTCATCTCAGTGATCATAACTCCACTCCATGATTTGTAATCAGACATTTTGAGTCATTGGGTTTGGCACATAGACATAATAGTAATCAAACAAGAATCCCTTTTAGTGGTTATGAGTCCATCACACATCTCGTATTCAGACATACGAATCATTGGGTGGAACCGTAGCCTGACCATTAAAGGATCTAGGAATCAAGCCTCAGACTACGACTTCACCCTAACTACCCGTAGTCAATCATAACGAGTCTTTAGGAGGCAGTCATAGTCTTAACAGAATATACTCAAGACCCTAGGATCACAAGTTACAATGTAGATCATGACTTGCGACTAGTCGTAATAAGTTGTTAGGTGAGTCGTAGCCACTGGAAGTGTGTTTTCCTGCACGTTTTTCTAGGAAGTTTTATTTCTTTTCCCACTCCCTTAAAAGCCAAACCCATGTCGTTTATATTTCACAAGGGGTTATATAAAAGACCAAAATCCCTAATTCTATCCAAGAGAAATCAAAAGGTGGTTCCTTTCTTCAATAAGAGGAAAACTAGTGTTCTTCAAGAAAGTCCATTTTTTAACGAGATTTCTTCAAGGCTTCTACATCAGTTATGTGGGATATTAATAAGTTGGTCCCTTCCACCCTTTGAGTCCCTAGAACTCTCTAAACATTCAACTATAAATTTTTTTTTTTCATTTAGGGGGGTTCAAAGTTAACCATGAATTTTATGAATCTACTCTCAATTGTTTTGATTCTAAACCATGAAAATATATTCCCTTATGATAATTTTTTTCCAAATATTTGATAATGCAAATGTCAACATCATGATTAGTTATTTAAATGTGGGGTGTTATCATGACTTTCCATACCATGGAATGTTCAATATTAGCCAAGATTAGTTTTCAATAGATAGTGTTAGTGGTTTATGAACATAGAATACCTAGATATTCATGCATGTCACAATTTTCAGGTTACCAGACTTTCATACCTTGCCAGTATTTTCAAATTAATAACATTATCATAATGAGAACTTGTCAGTAAAATATTATGTTAAATGAATGGTAATACCAGTGTCATTCAGTTGGGAGTAATACTTCGCTCCGAGGGAACGCAGGGCTGGCGGCTCCCTCATCTGTTAGGTATGAGTCCTTAATAGCAGTCCCTAAGTTTCAAATCCTAAGGCACCACCATAGATTTTTAGGGGTAACCTATTATTAGAGACACGAAACCATTGTCCTTCGAGAAATCAGATTAGTGGATCCACACCAGCTAGTATTGGTAATCTTGGCAAGGTACTAACACCCATCCAATTGGGATTACTAGTTGGACCCTAAATTTTCTCAGAATATTTCAATTGTAGTTCTCTCCCACAGTGTCAGTTCCGTATTTAGATTATACCAGTCCAAGTTTGCATGACCAAGTGTCTAGTCTATCAGTTATTCAGTTAATTACTTTTATAAATTATTTTACCACACGTTTTTTTTTGTCTAGCATTTCATTCATATTTTCATGCATTCATGTTCAGTACTATTATATATATTAATATAATCTAGTCCTTATCTTGTATACAAGTATATTCAATGTACTAATTGAATACTCTGATTTGCGCTATATTTTCTTATAACATAGGTTTTGATGCTCAATTCTCCGATCAAACTTAGACAGTTCGTGTGCTACTCAGTAGCAGTTATGGTGAGTCCTCATCATTCAAGGAAACATTATCCATAATTACTTTCAGTACTTTTCATTACAGTCAGTTGAGTTAGTAGGGGTTTCTCCCATCAACTCTTTATTTTAGAGGCTTTCAAATAGTCAGACTTGATTTCAGTTTTAGTAGATATTCAAATATATTGAGTATTGGTTCCGCATTATATCTTATTAGTTTTCCCCAGTTTTGTTGTCACTTATTATAATATGTTATTTTTATATTCAATGCTCACAATAGGTTTCAGACCATGGGTTAGCTTGTGGTGACGTGTGACTCTAAGAACCATCTTGAGATTAGGTTGTAGTCTTGGGTCATGAGAAACATGATATTAGAGCACAAGGTTTATAGTTTTCTATGGTGTTTGAGACCTGCATTAAGTAGAGTCTTGTTCATAGGTGTGAAGTATGTCACACTTATGAGAGAGAGGCAATGAGATGTTTTAGGAAAGTTTTCTTTTTTTCAGTATTCATATCGTGTGACGGAGTATGCGATCTATTGAATTTCATCTTCTAACTCATCCTTCTTCAATTTATAGAAAATGACTCCCAGAAGGAATAGCGGATGAAGAAACATGGATCAGCTTGTACCTCCACTTAATAAGGACGACCTTCTGAACGAACTTGTCTCAACCCTAGAAATTTTTGCCCAAATTATGCTTAGCTCGCCAAACCCTGATAGTATTTTAACTAACAGATGTGAGGCACACCAGGTACTAGAAATAATATCAAAATATTATTGTGGTTTTGTGTGGCCCTTCAACAGAGGGAATAAACTGGTTTTGTTTTGCGTTTCAGAAATAATCGCAATATGTTAGTCATACCGAGTACTGGAAACACAACCATAGTTGTTCAAAAACTTATTTTGCTTAAAAAAAATATTGTATTATTTTTTTACAAATGTTTTATGATTTTTTGAGTTAATTAGAAATTAGAAGGAAAAAATATATTGGAGGGAATATAATATTTTTGTGTTAAAAATATTGGAGGGAAATATCATATTTTGGTGTAAATTATTTAAAAGTTTTTAAGGAAACACTTTTAAATTATTGTTTTAAAATAATGAAAATAGCCACATTCGAAATATATGACCGTATTTGTAAAAGGATTTGTCATTTATATAACAATATGGCAACACTTATAAAGTGTAGCTTATAGTATCGAAGAGAACGTTTTACAAGTATTGCCAAAATTATCGGGGCTTAAAGCTAAAACTTAAGGCTGCATTTTAAAAATGTATCCAAATATATTTTAGGCAACACTTTATAAGTGTTGTTCCAATTTAGTATGGCCTTAGGCCAAAAATGTTGTAGTGCAGGGTGAAGAATCCTACATTCTTGCTAATTATCTCCTTGCAACACACACTTTTTACAGTACTTAGGTAGGAATTCAGATTGAATCTTTACCTTTTCAACTCATTATTATTCTATTGTTGAGTTCACAATTTCCATCTAAACATATTTAGGAAGGTCATCCAGTAGGTCCATCTGCATCTTAACCCTTGCACAACTAGGTCTTGTCTTGTTCACAATAACCATATCAACATGAATTGGATTCCCTATTGAAGACTTTAATGACATCAATGATTCTTTCACACAGTATGTTGGCTTAAGATCAGATAAATAAATACAGGCTATTGCATATGTTTTTCCTTATTAGTTTTAAATTTAGCATCATAAATTAAGGGTTGGATCTGATATGAATATCTATACTTTGCATTAATGTATTAGACACTTTTTTACATTACATTGAAAAAATCCTCAACTTTGTCAAATCTCATTAGTATTTGGCGATTCCTCAGTATGCCAAAGTTATATCTTTTTTTCACATTGAGCTACTTGGGAAGTTGTAGTCTAAGATCATCCAAATTTGGACATCCATAAGAAAACTACCAAATGAGTGCATATTGCAATCCTTCAATCACATTCATTTTATCCACCTCGTGCACTGTACACCTGACATGAGAAAGTCTATTAATGTAGTTTGGATTTCTAAACTGAATCGACTCCAGCTCTTTATTTATTTTTTTATTGCCATTTGTGCCACTACTAGATTTCAACAAATTCACATATTTCATTAGTCGTGATGAAGGTCACAACCACCAATCAATATAGGATGTATAGGGGCTTTGAAAGGAAGTGATGGAAAATTGTCCATGGTATTAGCAAGAGATGAGTAGCCTGTTGAGGAAATTGGTTCTCCCACGACCACATTGGCCATTTTTTAGAGGGATAAAGTTCAGAATTTATTGACGACATGCTAGGTTTTTTGGTTGCCTCCTTTTCTAAATTTTAAAACAGAGAAAATGTTCTGTTACCCCCCCAACCTTTACCTCAAATCTCAACTACACACTCAACCTTTAAAGGTGACCTATTACCTCTCTGAACTATTTTAAAATGGAATTATTATCTCCCTGAACTATTTTAAAGTGGAATTATTAAACCCCCCAAAACTGACAACCAGTCATTGCAAATATGGTGTGATTCACGCCCAGCCACGTCATGCCACGTCATTGCCACGTCATTTTTTATTTTTTACTCTAAAAAAATAATAATTTAACATTATTTTTTCCCAATTATTATTTTTCTTTCTTCTTCTTCTTCTTCTTCTTCTTCTTCTTCTTTATTTCTTCTTCTTCAATTATTGTTCTTCTCCAATTCTTATTCTTCTTCAATGGCACCCAAGAACCCATCAATGACAATTATTATTTTTCTTTCTTCTTCTTCATTTCTTCTTTTTTCAGTTCTTGTTCTTCAATTCTTCTTCTTCTTCTTCTTCAATGGCATCCAAGAACCCATCAATGGCATTTCTTCACCAATAGAATCCAAGAACTCATCAATGGCATTCAAGATTAATTTATCATCTTCATCATCTCCTCATTCAAGAATTCAAGTTCTTAAATTTTTTCAAGTTAATTCAGGTTCAATGGCATTTCTTCTTCAATAGAATTCAAGAACTAATCAATGGCATTCAAGATTAATTTATCATCTTCCTTATCTCCTCATTTGAGAATTTAAGTTCTTAATTTTTTTCAAGTTTTTTGAATCGAAGTTCTTAGTTAAAGTGAGAACTCATTAATGACGTTTCTTCTTTTTCTTCTTCAAGGAATCCAAGAACTCGAATTATGTGAGAATGTTGAATCGAAAAAGTCGAATACCATTGATTACTTGTAGCTGAATCGAATGTTGAATCAACGTGTTGAATCAAAATGTTGAATCAAATTATGTGAAATTCATCAAAAAAAAATTCGATGGAATTTTAAAGTTTCCGGCGCCGTCACTGTTCATCGGCATTTCACCATTGAAGCTGCACCGTGTGAAGGCATTGAAGAAGAAGAAGAAGGAGAAGAAGAAGAAGGAGAAGAAGAAGAATAGAAGAAGAAGCCAATATTTATTAAGAAAATATAATAATTATTAAAAATAATGACATGGCAATAAAAAAGTATTTATTTTAAAGTAAAAAAAAGTCAACTGACGCTCCGATTGGTGCGTGTAGTCACGTCCAGTGACACGTCAGCAACTGGGGGGTAATAAATTTTATAAAAATAAGTTCAGGGAGGTAATAGGTCACATTAAAAGGTTGAGTGTGTAGTTGGGAGTACAACTAATAGTACTCCCTCCTATTTAATGAATCATACCTTCAACAATACATAGTAGAGAAGAAATAAAAAAGAAAAGAGACAGAGAGAATGAAAAAAATACTTTCGAGGATTAGTTTGTGTTTTCAAATTCGTGGATCTTGAAAGTTAGCTATTTGTTAACTAGTAGACCATAGTGGTTTTTTGTTAGAAATTAGTTTTCAGAAAAGGTAATCCTTGATTTTTCTTCGTTCAGTCGAATGAAAGGATTATATAAGATTATATAAGACTTGATTCCATTATTATAAAGTCGTTGAAATTGCATATGTGTTTGATTTGTTGCTGTTTGTTGCTTATAATATGAAGTATGTTCATCACTTTACATATTTAAATCTGTCCGAGTTAAGTATTTGTCCTACTTCATACAAATATTCTATAAGTTTCATAGTTTTATCAGTTTTTTAAAACTTATAAAAAAATAAATATTGTTTGACTTTTTTCTTCCCCTCAGACTATCAAATGATAAAATACTAAGTAATAAATCCTTTAGCAATTTATAATAATTGTTAATCCTTTTATTTATTTCATGTCACTTACAAAAAGGAAGTATAAACTATACTACATTCTAGTTATGATTCTTTAAATAAAAGAAATATTTGCATAAAAAGTTTAACAGCTAACAAAATGGAAGGAAATATTTTCATCCACAAAATTGATTAGAAATTTTTACAAAATATTGGCACGATATTTCCTTAAACTTATTATTTCTAAAATATATGGCTAAATTTCTTATTATCATAATTCTATATTAAAGAAAAATCTTCTAAACAACAAACATGCTGAAAAACTCATCCTTAACAAACAACAATTCCTCTAACAACATTCCTCCCAAACTACCAAACATCCATTAATAATGTCTTGTAGTTGAATCCTTTAAAAAAATTGATGGCATAAAAAAAGTAACTGAGCAAACTATGGAAGACTCCTGTACTACATCTGAAAACCTCATCTGCAGAGGATCCCATGGAACATATTGGTAATATGACCAATGGTATTAAGACTATTTTAATCTTAGAAGAAGATAATAAGTAGTTAACTACCCAATGGAAACATTGTCTCATTATTGAGCTCTTGGATAAGAAACTATCGAATCATTACATAAGAGAAAAACTCATGGAGATGTGGAACACCCCTGAAAATTTCCCACTTATCGATCTGGGTATTGATTTTTCATAGTTAGATTCACTAAAAAAGATTGTGTACCTCATGTATTGCAAAATTTACCTTGGTTTATTAATGGTCATTACCTCTCTATCAAATGTTGGGAACCAAATTTTATCTCGAAGAAGGCTAAGTTAACACTTTCCGTTGTGTGGGTTTGTTCGCCCCAATTACCTATAGAATACTATGATTGGTTGTTTCTTCAAAAAATTTGTAATTCCATTGGAAGATTATTGAAAATAGATTCCTACACAAGCTCAGTACTTAGGGGAGATATTCTAGACTTTGTGTAGAAATTCCTATGGATGAACCTATTCTTCGTAGTATTCAAATAGGCAGCCATAAACAATTCATCATCTATGAGCGAAGGAATTCTTTGTGTTAAATATGGTAGTTTTGGACATACAAAGGATTCATGCCTCTATCAAACACAAACTCCATCCTTAATCCTATCTCCCAGAGACGATCTGCCTAGGGTGAAGGAAGCTCAAGTCTCATAAGTTGAATGGAAAACATTTAAACTTCCCTAAAAAAATACTCATTTACTCCCCAAAAAGAAATACATCTTCAAGGTCAACACCTTCAGGTTCTACAATATGTAGACTCCATAACAACAACAACATGTGGTTCACACAAAGGAACAACTTCTCTGATGCCACTACAACGACAACCTATGGATCGCGCTAATGTAATAACTAATCTAGAATTTGATTTGGGTAAGTAATCTCATAATAACTTTATGTTTTGTTCCTAGGCTCTTAATCATATGCCTAAGCCTATTTTCAATTCTGCTAATAAAAGTTTTACTTCTCTTTTCAAGAAAAAATGGTCCCCGCCTGTGGATAATTTTTCTCAACACACTTAATTTGTTGTCTTACATGATGATGAGGATACCACAATATCTACTCCATTAATTTATTCGGACAACTTTACTGTTCCCTAAGGTCCCAATTATGTCTTTCATTGGAAACGAGGTCAACTCCTTTTGGGGGTAAAATATTTGGCTCCAACGTGTCCACTCCCAACTCTACTTCCAATTTCGACGTGGTCCTTACTCAAACTATTAACAACTTATCTACAACTAGGGGTGAGTTTTATATTAAAATTCCCCCTTTTATTAATAGCACACTGCTCACCTGGCCCCTGGGACTATACACTTTGCAGAAAATATTCCCATGCAAAATCTTCCTTTCGATTCTCTTTTAAAGATGTGTTTCCCATTGACCTCTAATAACCAACCTCTCCTAAATTCTAATAAATAAAATCAATTATATAAAGAGGAGTTATTAACTACTTTTGCTCAATATAATAAACAGTGTTAATCTTCCACTCCTTTCAAAAATTATTCTCTCCCCAATCTCTCGACCACTGAGGCCCTACAAACCATCAGTGAATCATATTAATCACATTCCACCTCATATATCCCATCATTCACAAATGTATGCCACTCAACTAGTGTATCCAAATGACCTTTCAATTTTTTTAATAGAGAGGCCATCGAAGGGACATGTCATCTTCTTCTTCATGAGAATCAATGGGGTCGAGACAATGGATGTACTTCAAAACCACAAATTTCTCTCTCAATTAATCTCATATGGAATGAAAATATCGACCAAAAACTTTGTAAATCATATGTGGCCTTAAAATATCTTGGAACCTTTGGCGTCGCCTATAATGGTACATTCATCTACAAAATGCAAACATTGTGGAATCTACCAAATTTCTTCAATAAATAACCGAACATACAGGAAGAAAAGAACATTCCATTCATCATTCCACAGGAAATATTCAACAATAATCTACTATTTTTTTTACCTTAACAACGTCTTCATGTTCAGGAGGGACTATTTGTGAACCCAAATATGTTCCTCCGGAGCAAGTAGCTGCAAGGGTTCATCCTGTACGAATGGCCTAATTCATCGAAATAGAAATCCTCAAAATACATCACTTATGATATTTCTAGTGGTCGGGGAAAAAATAAGTCCATTTTTGTCCTGTGGCTCTGATGAAGAGTTTTTTCGATTTGAGGCCAGCGACAACCATGGAAAAAATATGTAGTAGTAATGACGCCAACTCTAAGGAACAACCCTATTACTCTAGTGTACCATACAATTCCCAATAAGAAATCAATTCTTGTCTTTTTACAAGGTATTCAGAATTCTAGTGCTTTGTTTTCTAGTAGATTTCTTCAGAACATAGAGTTAGCCTTTGGAAGGACTAAAATGATATTCTTAAGTCTGAAGAAGATTATTGTAGAATGTCATCCTGTATAAATTATCTTACTAAAGGTGATGCAAATACAAATTTCTTTCATCTTTCTAACAGGAGACATAAGAATAAAATATCTTACTTTATGGATGCGAACAATAACTAGAGTATGGACCCTAGAAAAATAGTCAATCATACCTTTAATTATTTTTTTGCCTGTTTCAATATCTCCCATGAGTTCTCTTATTGTAATTATAATAAAAATACCACCACTAGTTTTCATAAAATTATCTTTTGGATTTAGATAAACCTCTAGCTTTGTTCTCGTCTATCACATTTTTTCTGCCAACGACCTAACTCAAATCTCTAAAGCCACTAGTAATTCCATTCTTAGTATGTACGTAAGCATAATTATTTCAGTAAATGCTTAGGGGATAAACTCTTATGTAGACAAACATGTGTTCTTTATTTGCATCTACCCAAGCCATTGTCTAGTATATGTTCAAATCATGGAGTCAACTAAGACTCACAACATTTGGAAAACATCCTCAATACAGTTCCTTTAGTCCATTTAGATTTTATATTTTATATATATATATTTTATTTTGAGTATGTCACACTCTTAGGAACTTCTGCTTTTCTTCCTTTAAGGCATTGTATTAAGAATACTTGAAAATGATGGAAAAAGATTTTCTTTTGACCTAATTTTTATTTATTTACTAATTTTCTTTTAAAAAACAAACAAATAAATAAACAAACTATTATTATTTATTAGCTTCATGAACTACGTAATGATCTAATTCATGCTTAAACATGCTATGCAAACAACCCTTAATTGGGTTCAATTGAAAATGTTCGTTAATGGGTTTGAAAGAGATAAAACAGAAACGTTAAAATTCATTCATCTAAAGGTTGAGATAAAACACAAGGCCTTCTTGATAGGATGGGAAATTTATTTAGAGGGCCTAACATACAATAAGTAATTATAATATGTTCAATGTTTAACACTCAACCATTTTCTACTTGGCTGAAAGAATAAAAAAGATTAAGTAGTAAGGTGGTTGGTTTGTGGTTAAACTTGAATCTATTCCATAAAACACAAGGTCAAAATGAAAAGGAAAGATGCACTACAAAGAGTCTACAAAGTTTGACAATGAAGAAACACAAAATTAGTTGATTCCAAAGTACTTTGCATCAATGGAGGAGAATATGTTGTTGAAATAACAGATTGAAGAAATGTATCAAGTCTTGATAAATGGGTAAGCACCGCCTTCCTCAATCCCTTGACTTTTAGACATGACTGATCCAACTTTAGCTCAAACCCAAATTAATTACCCAATTTACCCATCTGGCGGCCAATATACTAATATGTCTACCATGGTTAGAACCTCCACCATACGCTCTCTGTAACCATTTCTCACAAAGCAAACCATTTTTTATTCTTATAGTAAAACTAATTTAGACCCTCAATTGATGATACAAAAGCCTATCGATAAGACACATCATGATCAATTCTATTATATTGGATTAACTTTCAAACCCCCAAACTCATGTTATCCCACTCATTATTAGGGTCATTTTAATGTGGTTGAGAAAACTATTAGGAATGAAAAATAAGAAGAGATGGCCATGAAGGTGAGAAGTTTAGAGCAAAATATGAGCAATTTAAAAGTACTAAGAGTGCAAAACAATGTTTCACACAAGGATTTATGTTTGTTACCCAATCTCCATTTTCCTCCAGGCCTTAAAACTCTGATGAATGGAAGGGCCATCATGATCCTTTATCTCATTCAAAAAAATTGTGTAATTTACTAAGTGGAGTAGGGGGAAAAGAGGACTTGTTGATGTATTACTTTGGAGAAAGTTTTGCAAGAATATCTTCAGCATTGCTCATTGGTCAAGATATATCTCGTTGGCATATTTTGGATGACATGGATTTGTATTTTGTCCAGCGATTTCAATAAAATATTTGGATAGTGCACGATCGTACCACACTTTCAAACATGAGGAAAAATACCATCAAAAGTTTTTGAGGATATGCTTTTAGTTGGAGGGATCAAGCTGCTAGAGTTAAGCAATAAATAAAAGAGTCTGAGGTGATTGATATTTTATCCAGGCATAAGAACCTGACAACTTCAATCATTTTCTTTTTATTGTTGGAAAATCATTTGCCTAAGTCATTAAGGTTGGTGAAATAGTAGAAAATGGAATTAAGTTTGGATAAATTGTAAGCTATGCTTCTTTGAAAGCTACAAACCAAGAAATTCAAAATGGTTTAGGGTGTTTTAGAGAAAAAAAAGGAAGGAGGATGTTGCTAATGCTATGTCATTACTCCGACAAAGTTAGAGTGGTCTGCATTACCCTTATGCGTAATCTCAATCCTAAATCTATATCCAAAGCCTATATAACAATCCATAGTACTATGTACCACACCCAAACCTATTATATTTTATTCCATCTCCTCAATATCCCATTTATAATGCATTACCATATGCCCTAGACTCTTCTTACTAGCAATGACATGCACCAGTCCTTAAAACCATCCTCCACTTGCACAAGTACACCAAGTCGATTCTAAATCCAATTGTTTTGCTAAAGAAGTGTACAAAAAAGTTAATAAAGCCAAAGATAATTTAACTCCTATCAGAGAATCCTATGATAGCTTGTTTTAGAAATTGAGGGCCTTAAATGTTTTGAGCTAAATTAAGAGAATGGTCTAAAACCCTCCTCTAAAATTCATAGATAATTCTCAAAGATGCACATATTATTTTGATACCCTAAGGAACGACAGAGAAACATATTGGTACTAGAAGAAAGAAAACTAAGAGTTGATAAATACCAAAAATCATGGTGTAAAACTCAGATACTTCAAATGTGGATGATAAATAGCTGAAACAAACATAATCGAGTTGATTCCTCGTGGTTGGAACTATAAAATATCCTACATGTCTATCATTTAGTAAAAAAATAATGTGGAAAAGTCAACAAATGTTTGATGAGTGAAAAATTTTCTACTCATTGTGAAATGATTGAATATATTAGACTAGTTCTATATAAAATTAACTAATTTCCAGTGTTTGTGATCTTATAAGTGAACCTAATAACAAAGAGTTTAGGAAAAGATAGAAAGAAAGGGAAAGGACTGAAAGATAGAAAAAGTCTAAAGATAAGCTTCAAGAGATGACCCTTCATATTTCTATGGAAATATGAGGGTTGCGATCGTGATCATTCAAAAAAGTGAAAGAGTGACGATTACGAGATGACCTCTGCAATCACAGGGGTTGCGATCATGACCAAGAAGGTGTGATAGTGACTATAGGGAAAGCTTATAGGGGAAGACTTGCCGTTTCACAGTTTTTAGTCCCAAAATATAAAAGTCTCAACCCTTCACATTTTGGGCATCAAATTTTATAGTTTTTGAGTGTTTTGAGAATAATTTTGTGTGAGAAACAATTTTTGATGTGGTCCTAAGAGAGATTTTCATTTCTTTGAGTGAATTTAATGTTTGGGGCATATATATACTTTTATTTCAATGGATGAGTTGAATTCAAATTTGGGTATATTTCTCTCTTTAATTTCATGAGTAGCTAAACTTAATCTCTTGAGGTTATGTTTGATTAGCCGCTGAATAATGTTTTTGTGTTGTTTGTTTGTTTAATTAGTTAGTTAATTGTGATGAGTTTTTCTTTTATTCAATGTTTGAATTGAGAATTGGGAGAGAAAACCTCAATTATCTTGGACCCCACATTATCCTTTAAAGAGTAGTAATTGTGAACATTAACTTTAATTAGCATATTTTTGGGCATCAATTTAGAAATAAGGGTGTTATTTGAATTAGCTCTTTTCATAAGCATCATCTTATAAATAAGGGCACTAGTTGAGGTAGTGGATTGGTAGATTTTACATGCTCGTAAGGTGTTTGAAAGAACCTATGAGAAAGATTTGGTGTTATATTGAAAGATTAACACCAGGACTTAAAATCTAGCCTACCCAAAGACATTAAACAAACTTGGACTAATTGTTGATAACCCATGCATGAATCCCACCAAATATGACAAAACCAAAGACCTCTCTCAATTTTTAAGCACTCCTAAGTTTTCCAATCTCATAAAATCTCCCCCTAATTTATCTTCATTGTTATTTAATTTTGCATTACGGGATAACACATAGTTAACTATCAACACTTACAATTTGTTAATTCTTAGTTTGCACTCTTCGTGGATTAGACCCCAACTTATTATTGGGTATTATATTGACAATGTCCACCGTGAAAAAAATTTGAAGTGTTAATTGAGCGTTATCAAAACAATTGGTGCCATTGTCAGGGAGTGAAACTTAGAGTTCAGTTGTGTAGTATTGTTGTTAACCTTGGGTTAGCCATAGTGCTTATTTTACCTTGTTTCTTATTTTTGTCTTTTGTTAGGTGATTATCATTGAAATCATGATACCACGAGACAACATGGTAGTAATGTGGATATTTTGAGGGGCTTGAGGATATGGATTATCTTTGAAAAGTGGGTCTACCGAGTGTTATTCGCATTTCACTAATGGAAGGAAATAGAGTATTTTACGTCACTAGTGTGATACTTCACTTGCTTCAACATAAAGGGTTATTAGGAGTCCATGAACATGGGGATGATAATCTACACTTTAAAATTTTTATTGATGTTTGCCCCCCTTTTGACATAGCCCACATATTGTAAGAGTCAATCTAGTTATATTTCTTTGATGGGGGAAGAGGATTTATGGTTGCGGTCATTGTCGCGAGATCTATCACTTCGTGGGTGGATCTCATTGATGAATTTTTGTATAGATACTTTACTCATTCTAAAATGTTGCACCTAAGTGATGAGATCACAAATTTTCCCTATCTTAGTGGAGAATTATTATATGAAGTTTTTCAATGATTCAATGACAACTTAATGCAATGCCCAAATTATGAGGTGTCAGAGAAAATACTTCTCCAAATGTTTGATAGGGAATCAGGCAAATTAAGAAGTATTGTGGTTGATAATACAGTCGGTGGTTCTCTTGTTATGCTATATTATGATGTTGCGGCAACTTTTTTATAGAAAGTGACAAATTAAAATAGAGGATGGCATACGAGGGACACCGAGGTGGTCGTAGGGATTTGTAAGCAAAGAACAAAAAAAGAAGAATGGAGAAAGGGATAAGAATATGGGAAAGGTTATGAACCAACTTTAACAAGAGAAAAAGGCTGAAGAAAGGGATAAGAATATGTCCAAGGTTATGACCCAACTTGAACTTCTTACAAAACATTTTATGGGTACCCTTCTTAAGGTAGTAATTAGCATTGCATCCAAGAGTATTATGTTTTATGATGATGAATAAGGGTAGAATATTGATGAAGAGATCGCATTTTTGTCAAAAAATTAAGCGGGTTCCAGCCTCGACTATCCAAGGCTAGGCGGGCATCAAGGGTTGAAAGAATGAGATTGAGAGAGAGAATGGAGGGATAAATAACACGATCATGATCAAGAATAGATAGACAAAGAGGGGGACTATAATCAGTATATTCCCCGTCACGACAGGCCCAAAGATAATGAGTCAAACTCCATGGATTCGAAAAAATTCAAGCATTAAGATATCTTGGCTTTAATTTTAGTGTGTATAGAAAGGACCGGAAAAATGGTAAGGGAGATAAAGAGTACCTTCTCTCAACTAATTTAAACGATGACCTACTACTCAGCTACTACGAAGCAATCGAAAACACAAGTGGGACAAATCCCTACTCAACTCAATGCTAGGCAAAAAAAGGAGGTTTTCCTAGTGACATAGCGGTCAATCACAAAAATAATGTACATGTTATTTCTATCGTCGCTAGAAGTGGTAGAAATCTTAATGAAAATATGGTTGAAGTTGATGAGAGTTTCCAAGGAAAGTCACTTGATGAGCAATCAATTGTAAAAAGAAAGTGGCTAGAAGAAAATATAGGGAAACTGTTATTGTGGAGGCAATGATAGTTGAAGAAAATGGTGATAATGAGGGAAGTCCTCAAATGATTGAAGGTGATGAGAAAAAGGTGAATGAACCTCAAAGCATTACATTTCCCTAAATAAAAATTCCTCCACCCTTTCCATAAAGGTTTAAGATGAAAGATAACAAAGTCAAGTTCAAAAAGTTTCTTGGAAAACATAGCAACCTCTCGATTAATATTACATTGTTAGAAGCTCTCTAAGAGGCCTCGAGGTATGCTAAGTTTATGAAGAACTTGATTTCAAAAAAGTGTCTTGTGGATTGTGATATTATCTAGGTGACTAATAGTAGTTGTGCTATCATCAAAAACACAACGGCAGAGAAAAAGAAATACCCTAGTGCATTTCCCATTCCTTACACCATCGAGATGTACAAATTTTAAAAGGAATTGTGTGATCTTTGAGATAGTATAAAATTCATGCCATATGTAGTGTATCAAAACCTAGGACTAGGTTCTCCCATAACAACCACCATGAGACTCTTGATGGCGGATCGTTCAATTAACAAACCAGTGGGAATATTGAATGATGTATTGGTTAAGGTTTATTGGTTTATTGATACGGATCTTGATACGAAGATGGAAACTACCGAATAAAACTTAAGATAAACGATGCAAGAAAGTAAAGATAGATAAATTGACATAAGAAACTACAAGGAAGTAATAATCAATGAGTGTATCAAACTCGAAGACTCCTAAATCTCACAAAATCGAACACCAATTTCTTACGTGGACTAAGAGGGACTCAATATCCTCAAAATCCCCATTTCTAAGAACACATTCAACCCAAGTTTCACCAACACTCTTACAAGAGAAAAGTTCATTCAATATCAAAGTTAAGATAACGGAAATAACCTAACAAGTAGCTATTTATAGTCTAATACATAATGGGCCAAAATGTGACCAATTGCTGAAATTACTAATCTACCCTTAAGTGCAAATTATTACTCAAATGCTCTCTTTTTTCAATCGCGATCATACTTAAAGACATGAAACCCCTTTGGACGGACTCAAAACATATTCACACATGTCTATCTTCATGAATAAGCCTTGAATGATTTTCAATTCATGATCTTGGCTCCTTGTGAATGGTTATGAACTCTTTATGCCCGCATCAAAAGCAATGATAGGTATTTTGCTTGTATTATCCTCCCTTTCTTGAAATAGATTCGACCAAGAATACATACTTTTAAAAACCAAAGAAAGGGAAAACAATTACATTATCCCTATGGCATGAGGCCTAGGGTTAGTACAAAAAATAACATCATCGTGCCAAGGTGGTACACACTTGAAATAGAACCATAGATCCTTTGTTTTAAACTTGACAAGCTTAGTGAAAATGTCAAATGGAAGTGGCTATGATAAAAAACAAGATAATGAAACTACAAAGATCATAATGGAATCAATAGTCTATAAAGGTAAGAATATCTTCCTCTTAGGATCCATTAGACAAAATTATTTCTTCATCTATTTAGTAGGCCACACCAAGAATGGCGGCACTAATGGTTCACACATCAAAAATTGTTTTACGGGGTCAAGGACATGATTGATCCTTTTAGCATGATTACTCAACCAAGTGTAACATTAGAGAAAATTCCTACCTCCACATAAAGAAAGTCCATGACTAGCAGACATCATCATAAGAAAAGAGGTAGTATAGAAAGAAATTGAACATAAAAGTCTCCTCTAAGGTGCTATTATCAAAACGGATGCCATTGGCCACTATACTTTTAGCACACAACACATTCAAGAATGGAGTCATATATTTTAGGCACACCATGATTCTTCCTTTTAGGAAATTTATGCCAACATACGATGTAGATTCAACAAGATTATTAATATCATCATATGCACAAAGGTAATGGAGAAAAGTACTAAGAACATTATGCTCATCAAAGATGTATTCACAAGTAGGAACACACAAAGAAAAAAATAGACATTGCAAGCACATAGGACCTCTCATCTTCAAACAACTTCCCTAGGGAAGGTATTCCATCAAAGAAGCTATGCCCTTAGGGAGAATAGAGAAACAACTATACAACAAACCAATCCAACAAAAGTGGTTCTTCTAAGAACTTTTTTCCCTCTATTAATGATGTTAAGCATTCTCCCAAGAGTCCCACCAGATACTTCAAATTGTCCAACCTTTTGTAGGTGACAAAACGCCTTTAACATCCTTGGACTCTTTCACAAGCAAGAATTCAACTAGGCATCTACAAGTTTTGGTCAACACAACTTAGGCTCAAATGTGTCAAATGTAGATGCTAGTACTTATGCAATACCCCAAAGAGGCAATAACACATTTTCCCTAGGTTCCTAAATCATTAAACAACCTTTTAGAAAAGGTTCACTTATCACAAGTAAGTCACAAAGAAGGGTATTATATAATTAGAATTCATCTAAAGTATTTTCAAAAGGGAACTCTCTTCTTGATCTGCAAGTAGTGATCCTTTGGTCTAGAATGGCAACACGCAAGGGTGAACTCTCTTGGAGCTTTTTATTATCCACTTCTTTAATTAACTCTTAACATTGTTTGAAATTCCCCCCCCCCCCCTACACAACTTGGGTCTATCAAGTGGATTGTAAATCCACAAGAAATACTTTCCATCATAGGGAAGGATACCAACATTCACAATAAAGCCTTGCTTGTCGTCTTGACCATGCATCAAGTTAGATGTGTAGAAATTTCCACATCCCTATAGGTCACCGATGTGAAATAGGAGAAATAAACAAGGAAAGAGGTAACGACTATTCTTTCTTTCCCATATGGTGACATCCCCAAAATTAGACATACCTTCTATACTACCATTAGAAATATTATGAGAAAATAAGGGTAGAGAAAGGTGTCACACTCTTAAACTTCAACTATGGTGTCCTCATGCATGTACTCACTAATATTTTTAAAATCCTTTCCATTAATATGATCAACATAGGAAACACACAAGGAAGAAGTAAATGAAATTTCTAACCAAACACCACCTTTTCTTTTAAAGGAGAAATCCTCAAATAGACACAAACCACCATTTATATCCAAGGAGTCATAACTCAAGTTATTATATGGGTCAAGCAATTCATCCCCATATTTATAAAGAAAGAGTGGGGTGGCATACAAAGGATCACAATCACAATAATTTTCAAAATAACAATCACTAATCGGGTTGCTTAAACATTCAAACAAGTCAAAGTCATCATAACAAAATTGGTCATTTTTTTCTCAAAAGTAAGAGATCACTATCAAGAATGGGATGGTTAGAATAATATTCACTTAATACTATATTCTTAATGTATTTCAAGAAACAGGGTAACATATGAATCTTAGGCATATAAACTTCAACATTAAACACATCACATTGCACATCACTAGGTGTTATACAAGGAGTGATCTCACTATTTTGAAACAAGACATTTTTCTTTGAGAGAGATTCACCATTCAATGATAAGGAGATTAAGCATACAAGTTCACTCTCATAAATACATATGTTATTCTTTACAATATTTCAATTCTCATGATCAACTCTATCAATATCATTAGTAACTTGAGACTCATCAAGTACACTATACACATGCTCAAGTAGTAGACTACATTCATGAGTAAGTTTATCATTATTCACACCTTCACTAGTTGTTGGCAACTCACATGCCAACATAGACTCACCTTAATTTTCACTAGGGTCAACTAGTATGTGACTACTTTCATCACTTGGCAATAGGAGATCATTCAAGTTACAAGTGCTAGCACTAGGTGGACACAAATTGATCTCACGAGAAGAATCAATTGGGTCATCTATGGTATCAACTAGTGCTTGCTTACTTATAACAAGAATTTGATCTTTATGCAACTTAGCAATACCAAGAGTATCACAAAGGAAAAACTTATACAGTCCTCCTTTAAGCAAAACCAGCAACTATATCCACTTGTTTACTACTAGCCACATCACAACATTTTAAATTTATTGGAGTTTAGGATATAACATTGTTACCTTGTAGCTCACATGATGTATGTTCTTCACATTGGTGTGTATTATGGTAGTTCACTTGCTTCTATTGGAAGCTCTCATCACAAGGGAGTTTGTCATGTCTTCTCCCTTGATTCATGTCTTTATCAGTCTTCCCAAAGTTGGAATTCTTAGCCAAGAACTCTGTTAGATCATCAAGTATGTGTTTGTAAGGAACTCTCCTTGGATCCTCCCTTGGAATTTATTTCCTTGTGCCTGCACAAATGAAGAGTTCATACTAGGTAAAATGCTAGAGTCAATGTGAGTGAGTAATAAGTAGTGAGTGTTTACAAGTCCCACGACTAAGTGTTCCTTGTAAACACCCTTCAATCAACCACTTGGATAATCATTCTTAGTCAATTCTAGTTGTTCTTGAGCCATGCTATTATTTCATTGTTCAAGGGTTAGTTTTCTTTCCCTCTTCTCAACTTTCTTCTTCTTCACTACTTTCCTACCATATTCCTCTACATGGATGGGTTGGTTTTGGTTAAGTGGATCTTGGAATGAGGGAATTAGATTGGGTAAAGGTTAAGGCATTTGGTTAAGTAGAGCTTTGAATTGAGGAATCAGGTTTGGTATAGATTGGGGAATTTAGTTTCTATGTTCTTCTTGATGGATTTGATTGAGTTGAGGGTGAAATTTTTAAATGGTATTTCAGCTTTGAGGATAAATGGTAGTTTGGGTGGTGAGATTTTTTGGAGGTCTTTGTCGGTTAATCATTTGGTAGGAGGTTTCAGGGGTAACGGTAGTGGATGTGTTTTGGGCATGTCCACTTGAGGAAGCATGGTAATTTTGAGGAGTGGAGTTATTGGAGTTGCTTTGGCCTTTCATGCAATCCAAACTTAACTTTGTCGTAGACATATCCCCTTTGATTGATGACATATCCGTGTGTAGCCTTTCAAGGTTCCGATTGATAGTTTTAATGGTGGTCAACATAGCATTAGTAGTGTTTTTATCCATGGCAACTAAGAAAAAAACACTTACAAAAACAACTAACACTTTAGCTTAAAGAGATATCCTCATAAATCTTCATACCTTGCTTGTCTCACACTTGGATTCACAAGTGTTGAATGTTGTCTTATATTCCTGTGATAATTTGAGGGATGGTATCTACTGTTGTCCGAAATGGATTTTCATTTAAGTGACACAAAGAAATATCATATGGACTTGATCCAAGAAGCTACAACAAATTAAAATTTTGAAAAGCACACAAATAAATAATCCCCTTGGTCATACCACATTGTACATTCTATTTAAGCTCTAATTGAATTGGATCTACATATTGCTCTCTTTCACTTTATCTACTAATCAAGATTCTGCCGCATTATGCATAATAAGCCCCTTATTTGGAGTTTCAAGAAGGTGAACCCCCAAATTGGCTAGTTAGTGTAGATCTTTAGTCATCCCTTGTCTTTCCCTAGACTGCCCATAAGTACCCACCATAGCCTTATGACTTAATGCATCAGCTACCACATTGGTTTTCCCCAGATGATACAAGAAATCAACATCATAGTTATTTAATAGTTCAAGACACATCTGTTGTCTAAAATTTAGATCCTTCTGGCTAAAGATATATCGCAAAATCTTATGGTCAATATATATTTCAACATAAATCCCATATAAATAGTTATGGCATATCGTTAAAGAAAATATTACTGATTCTAGCTCAAGATCATATGTACGGTAATTTTTCTCATATGGCTGCAATTTCCTTGAGGCATATGCTATTACTTTACCATGCTTCATCAATACACATCCTAAAAATTTTTTTAAAGAATCACAATACACCGCATACCCTTTAGTGCCTTTTGCAAGTACTAATACGGGAGTGGAGGTAAACTTATTTTTCAAATCAATGAAAATCCTTTCACATGTGTCATTCCATTGGAACTTGGATGCTTTGTGTTTTAGCTGTGTCAAAGGTACAAAAATTAAAGATAGTCCTTCAACAAAGCTCCTATAATACCTGCCAACCCAAGGATACTACGAATCTTCATAGGTGTTGTAGGTCTTGTCCAGTTCTTCACAGCTTTTGTCAATTGAGAAACAACCTGTATTCCTTCATTAGATATAATATGACCCAAGAATGCCACACAGTTTAACAAAAACTCACATTTAGAGAACTTTGGATATAACTCACGATCACGAAGAATATGTAACACCTGTCATAAATGGTTGACATGTTCCTCTTTAGAACTCAAATAATCTATAATATCAACTATAAAAACTATCATGAACACATCTACGAATGGCTTGATCACCCTATTCATCAGATCCATAAAAGATGCGGGTGTATTAGTTAACACAAAGGACATGACTAGAAACTCGTAATAACCATACAGTGTTTGAATAACTTTCTTGGGTATATCATTATCTTTGAGACTAACATGGTGGTAACCCGACCTCAAATCAATCTTGGAGAAACACTTGGCGCCTTGTAAACAATCCAATAGATCATCAATTCTTGGAAGGGGATATTTATTCTTAATAGTCACCTTATTCAGTTGCTGGTAGTCAATCACATTATCAATGATCCATCTTTGTTATGCACAAATAACACTGATGCACCCTAAGGGGACATACTAGGCCTTATAAAATCCCTTTTCTAGTAAGTTCTTTAATTGCTCTTTCAACTCGCGTAATTCATATTGGGGCCATTCTATACGGAGGAATTAAGATTGGTTGTGTACCTGGTATCACATCAATACAAAATTCCACTTCTCATTTTTGAGGAAAACTTGGAAGATCTTCCAAAAATACAACAGGAAACTCATTTACCACTGGAATAGTTTAAAGAACTTGTGGCACCGAGTTTGTATCCTTCACTCTAACTAGATAATATATGTAACCTTTGTAAATCATCCTTTTTTCCTTAAAATAATAAATAAATTTACCCCTTGGCGCACCAATATTACCTATCCACTCAAGCACTGCCTCCCTTGCAAAAAAGTACTACACCCTCTTAGTTCAATAATCTACTGTGGCATAATAAGAAGCCATCCAATCCATACCCATTATAACTTTAAAATCTACAATTTATAACTCAACAAGGTCAACTATTGTTCCATGACCACAAAAAGTTATTACAAAATTTTGATAAATATTCCTAGCTATAATAGATTCACCAACCGGCTTAGATAATTCAAATGGCTTAACTAGTAATCCTAGGGTTCTTTAGAACATTCCAGCAACCCATGGGGTGATATATGATAATGTAGAACCCGGATAAATTAATGAATATACATCATATGAAAAGATGGACAATGTACCTAAAACCACATCGGGAGAAGATTCTAAATTTTGTCGATCCGCTAAAGCATATGTACAAGTCAGAACTCCACTAGAGCTAGTTGTACCTTTAGCACCTTTACCATAACCTATAGGTTGTACACCCTACATGAATAATTCAGCGATGATGATGATGCAACAACTAATACAGTAGGTCATGCCATACCACCTAAGACCTTTTTTGGTATTCTCTCATCATATGCCCCAACATACCACACCAAAAGCAAGAATTTATCACAAACCAATATGCACCTAAATAAAAATTTCCACATTGTTTACATGGATGCTGAGGAGGCATTAATTGTCTCATACATCTTTTCTCTTGATGCCCCATTGTTCGTGAACTATGACTCTAACTTTTTTTGCCCAAACTGATTACCTTTGAACCCTTAAAACTATGGTGGAGCACTATCTGTAAAATAAGAGATATTGGCCTACACAGTCTATTAGAAAAATAACTCCTAAACTCCCTTTGGGATGACATTAATTGCCCCTTTGATAACCTTTTAGAATACCCTCTTTCCAATTCTTATGTTCTTTTTCTTTGCCTCTGATTCTCTATTTTTAGTGCAAAAGGTTGCATCCTTGCTATGTGCATGTCTTGTTCAAAGAAACAATAGTACAATATCTAACTAGATATTAATCCAACCTATCCACATATTGATGAAATCTATCATCCATAGTATTTATTATATTAGGAGCATATATAGACTAATAGTTAAATAGGAGGTTGTACTCCCTAACACTCATATTCCCTTGGCAAAGATTCAAGAAGTTATCTGGATGGGTCTCTCGAATCTCAAATACAATGTAATGATCAAGAAATACCTCTTTAAACTCTTTCCAAGTAGATGAAGGTGCATCAATACCCCTAGATCGTTTCCAGTATTCATACCAAAATATAGCCTCCCCTTTGAATCTATATGACACTAGCTCTACTGTCTCCTTACCCGATACGTTCATGAAAACTAGAGCCCTTTGGATTAGATCAATAAATTCCTATGGGTCTTCATTATGATCTGATTCTATGAATGTGGGAGGATCCAATTTAAGAAAATCTTACGTCCAAAGGCTAGCTTCCCTATCTGCACCACTAGAACCTACAGTAGGAATAACTTATCCTTGAGCTTTTCCAGTAAATATACAAGCCAAAAATTGCACCGCATTCCTTAGATATTGCTCAGTAGCATTAATAGGTGGTTCTGAGGATGCGCTTCTTCTCCTTCCTATCTCTTCATGAGATGGAGGAGTAAAAGAAGTTTGTGATACAAACTCATCTTGAGCCTCACTTTGATTAGCTTGTCTAAGTGGTAACATATTGGTACCTTGTCTGGTAGCCACATCTACTCGCTTACCTATATTCTTACTCCTTCTTGTAACTGGTATCTTTACTATAACAAGAGGAAAAAATAGATTCAATAGTTAAATATGAATTCACCTACAATATGCGCTCTATTGCACGATCTAAGATATGAAGAAAAAGAGACAACCACTAAATATACCATAGCCTCCTATTTATAGTGTGGTGCATAACATGGCTAAAAATAAGACTCTACATAGAAACAGATTTGTAGACACCCTACAACAACTTGCTCTGATATGACTTTTGTCATATCTTAAATCCTATTAGGGCAGACATGTAGTCATAGCCGTGAAGGCCTGAGAGAACCAATCCAAAACCTTATACTTCTCATTTATGTAACTATAATAACCAAAGGTTTTGACATACATAGATATAATACATTGATAATAAATAAACGACGAGCCCAAAACTATATATACCAGACTTAGCCATTGGGGCCATAGCATCAATAAGATAAGACAATATCATGCTTAACTTTACATTTGTCTACCAAGCCTATAAATGATACATAGACACGTAGTAAAGGTCGGGACAAACCCCTGCCATACACTTCCATACAATACCAAAATATATAAAACCGATTCGAAAAGCCCTGAATCAATCTAGAGCTCATCAATAGACGTTGGATATCCTATATAGTAGGTGATTCACCTACTTTCCCATTATATTGGACATTTGTGGATCAAAACTATTGGGTTTTTTCTACCAATCCTCCTCCTTTTCTCACCTTTAATTTGGGATAGAATTTATTCAAGTAGGTGGTAGTTTACTTGGCCCAATAAACTAGTCAAGGAAGTCTTAGTAAGTGATGCACCTTCTTAGTTCTTAGGTTGGTCAAAAGGTCAAAGTAGGTGACTCACCTACTAGCTTAAATAAGTCAAGCAAGAACCTTAACAAAATACTCCATTTTCAGTTATTAATCCCCTTAATCGAACTTAAAATTTGTATATACTTGGTCACTTTAAACTTTAGATTCAAATACTATCTTATGAGCCCAACTTTAAGTTGTTGTATTGATATTAACTTGGTTGTGTCACATCAAAATAAATGGGCAGTATCTTCCATCTACACCATAAATACTTGTGTAAAAATCTCATTCATTATCTATAATACAAGGCTATACCAAGTCTCATATAATTAGAAAAAGTACATACAAAAATATGGGGTGTTACAGTCCCCCCCCCATACTTTTCTTTGACTTCTTCTTTTAGAATATTCCCTTTTTGATGCTTTTTGTTTCTATCTTTATTTGAAAAACATGAAATATCCTTGGAATATTCATTGAGATAAATAAGTTCCACACCTTCTATTACATCTTTTTTTGATCAAACAACAACATTTTGAATGTTCTTCTTCAATAATATATGAAGATGATAAAGAACACCAAGAACATTCATACTTTTAACCTAATCAAATAACATTGGAATTTGATGATTTTGAATTTTCCAAGCTCACATTGAACTCCCAAACACAACCGATACATTTTTCAACCCAAAATCTCAACAAAAACATTCCAAATTCGAGACCACACCTTTAAGATTTTTTAACTGAAGTTCAACAATGGTGGATGACACAAATAAATATGGTTGGGTTGGCTACTGTACAAGGTATGTAGGGATACAGTTTATAGGTCATCACTCATTTATTGATCAATGTGGTTAGGTTAGCTACTGTACAAGGTATGACTTCTTAATAATGGTCATATGATGGGGTACAAGTCATATGATACAACTCACATGATGTCCTATGTCTTAACCTAGGTTGTTCTAGTTGGCCTAGGGTACTTATGGGTACCAATCGTATGATTGAGTATGAGTGTGACTAAGGAGTCATAGGTTGGTCAGTGTGGCGGTTGAGATTCTTTTTGGGGTATGAGTGGTACCAATAATTCGTACCCTAGGGTACAAATGGAGGGGTGGCCGCACCCTCCTATGAAAAATTAATACAATTTCAATAGGGGTATTTTGAACATTTCCCCTTATAACTCCTCTAGACCTCACGACTTAAAAACACCTTTTTAGAGCTTTATTAACCAATCTTAAATCAATCAAACACTCTAACCTCTCTTAAAATCTCTCAAGGCTCTTGGTTTAAGAAAAATCTAGGGTTTTCTTCAAGGTGGTTAATTGAGTCTCATAGGGGTTACTTCTTCTCATCTTCTTCTCAATATAAGGTATGTTACTCTTCCCTCATTGTTAGTTCCTACTAAAGTCATTTTTTATGAATTTTTTTCATTGCATAATTGTTGTATGTTCTTGGGGTTTTAATTATATGTTGGGGATTTTGTTACAATGGTTGGTTATGTTTTTTACATGTATTTTATTTATGGTTTTCATATTCTTATTGTGGTTTGAACATTTGGTTGCATTGGAATGGGTAATTGGTACTTGGTTTTGGCTTTGGAAATATTATGCCCCCAACATATTTGATGAAATGCCTATGTGAATGTCTTTGGTTGAATTTTTGGAAATTCACTAACTATTGCATGGAATAACTTGGTAATGTAACCGTATTTGGTATAAATGCTTTAAATTCTTTGGAATGGTTGAATGGTAAGGTCTTAGTGATTATGGTTGGTTTAATTGAAAGCCTTATGGGGTACAAAGGTTTCCCCCAAGCAAATTTAATAATGAACTACTTGTGGGGTACTTTGTAATCCTCCAAGTCAACTAAATATTGTAATCTATAGGTACATGGGATTCCATTAATCTCTATAAGGTCGGCTAAGGACATTTATTGCAAGCTATAGTTGGTATGATGATACCACTACTTATAGCCTTAGTTAATAATAAATTATTTTAAATGATCAATAGTGGCGGGGTGTGATAGCTAATCGTGAAGGTTTGAGTCCAATGGATGAACACTGGAAACTCATGTTTGTCGATATGAGGATTGGTTATGAAGACCATATATGATACTTATGGGGTAAACGACAATCCCTTAAGTACATTTGTACTTTTGTATCATAGAAAGTGAAGGGTACTCGAGAATCCCCTACTTCTGTGGTATCTCCAGTTTGTTCAACTACATGTTTTAGGGTCCTTTCAGAAGGCTACACTGGACCCATATAGCCCGTCAGTGGTTCTTGGATGGTTAAGCTACACATACCCAGGTTAATGGTTTTAATTGCATTCTAAAATCTTCTCCTTTTCCTAGCATGGTTATGTATATATGTATGTAGGGTTGTAAATATATATGGTTGTTTTACTTGGTTTTAAAAGTTGGCATTATTTTATCCTTATCCTTAGTACTTGCTAGTGTTCACCCTCTAACTCATATTTAGGCAGTTGTATCACCATGCGGTGTAGGAACCGACCATTATACTTCTCCTGCTTAGTGATCAAATTTGGGATCAACTCGGTTGGATTGAAGTGGTTATCTTCCATATTTAGTAAGTCTCTATTTCATATCATTGATGTGTTTATATACTTTGTTTATTCATAGACATTGGTTTTGGCTATGGTTGGGGTATGTCCCAACTGAATACTTTCAATTAGAGACTTTGTGGAACTACTATGGGTTGGTATGGGTGGTGTCGATATTGGTGACAAAATTATTATTAGCATTGGTATTAGAGATAATATCAGTTTAACTTTATTTGTTTTATGATTATTTCATTTTGATTTGGATAATATATATTTTTATTTGGAATTCAGTTGGTATGGGATTAGTGGATTAGTAATCCGATAGATATTGGATAGTTGGACTTTCTTGGGTTAGTCACGGTTATAGATCTATCCCATAGTTTAGAATTGTACAAAAATGAAATCTTGTTATACGTTTGGAATTTATCCAACTTAGTGTAGGCATATTTAGAGGTTGGGTTGGGTAAGATGGGTAGTCCCCAGTCCTAGATGGACATGGGATGCCCATTATGATAAGGCCCTATTTCAGTTCATGTCAAGTTTGTATCAAAGCTTTAGGTTCATGGTTTATTGGGAGTCCACAAATTCATGTAGAGTAGAGTCTCTTTTAGGAGTATGTTACGCTCCACACTCATAAGGGAGAGGCTATAAGAAATTTAAGAAATATTTCTCTTTTTGTGTTCTATTTTCAAGCTTGGAGTCTAAGTCCTGGTATCTCTTCTAGTTCTATTTGTTCTCGTTTACAATCATGCCTCGATGATCTGAAGTTCACAAAAACTCCTCTGTTCCAACTGGGGATGATGTTGATGGGACACAATCTACTCAAGGGATCCATACTCGGTCTAGAGGTCCAGTCCCTAATTTATCTATAGTTTTATCAGTTCTTTTTTTTCCTCCTCAGGATCTTCAGGATAATAGATTGAATATAGAGTTTCATCAATCGATTAATATGATTTCTCAGTTAGTAGCTTTTCAGGATGAGCATTGTGCATCTGGTATTGCATATTCTGATACCACAAGGGTTGGACAGTTTATGAAGTTGAATCCTCCAACTTTTACTAGTGTTGAATTGGAGAAAGATCCTCAGGGTTTTCTGGATGAAATAAAAAATATCTTTACGGACATGCAAGCCATAAATGTAAAAGGGAGAAATTTTGCTTCCTATCAACTAAAAAAGGTGGCATACTAGTGGTATGAGGAATTGTATCAGGTAAGGAGTGAGGTTGATGAGTCATCTCTGTGGGAGAATTTCTCTAATATTTTTTTGGACCACTTTTTTCCTCGAGAATTGAGATAAGTGAAGGTGAAGGAATTTGTTAATTTGAAATAGGGAATGATGACGGTCAAGGATTATGGCTTGATGTTTCACCAGTTTTCTAGGTATGCTCTTTAATTGGTGTCTGATATAAGAGCTAGGATAAGAAAGTTCTCTTCAGTACTATCTAGGGATTTGATCCTTATAATCAACACTACTTTATTGATCAAGGATATGGATATTTCTAGATTCATTATTCATATGCAATATGTGGAAGAGAAAAAGAGAATGCAGATTGATATTGGGGAAATGTAGGGTAAGAAGTTCAAGTTCTCTGAGTAGCGTGGTTAAGAAAAAAATGGTCAGCATGGTGGTAAGTGTAAGAATAAGAAATGGAAGAGTTTTGGTTCTTTGTCCACAGCTAGTACCTCTTACCCAAAATAGTTGGGTGATAGGTATCAGCAGGGTGGCGACAACTTCATGGCACATGGTAACCAATCTGTGGATAGTGGGGGTGGTCGACTTCATCACGTCCTTCTTGTAGGATCTTTGGTTGATTAAATGGGGGTTTTTGTGATGATGGGAGAGACATATGTTTAAAAAAAAATCAGTTAGACCATCTGCTTAGAAATTATTCAGTTGGTAAGGTTCTCAGAAGAGAATAAGATTCTGATTTCCTCTTCATCTCCTCTTACACTAATGGGTGCTGCTTCTGCATCTGTTTTTACTTCTGGTACTAGCACAGTCTAGAATAGGTTATATGCACTCACTACTCGACAAGAGTCCGAGGCATGGCCTGATATCATGACTAGTATGTTTCAACTCTTTTCTTAGGATGTTTATTGTTTACATAATCTGGGGTACAGTCTCTTTTACGTGACCCCATTTGTGGCTAAGTATTTTGGTTTTAATACAGAGGTTATTTTGGATCCTTTATCTATTTCTACCCAGTAGGTGACTCTGTGGTTTCTAAAACACTCTATAGTGGGTGTGTGGTATCTGTTGGTAGTATAAATACTTTAGTGTATTTGTTTAAACTAGATATGATGGATTTTGGTGTCAATCTGGGTATGGATTGGTTACACTCGTGGTATGTGTCCTTAGATTGTTTGACCCATAAGGTTTTCTTTAAGTTCCCTGGTTAATCATTTATTAAATGGGATGGTGGTTCCCTAGCTCCTAAGAAGAGGTTTATATCATATCTTAGTGCTCGTTGGTTAATCTAAAAAGGGTGTCTCTATCATCTAGTCTGGGTTAAAGACTCTAACTCTGAAAGACCTTCTTTGCATTCGGTTCTGGTGGTGAATAATTTTCCTGAGGCCTTTTTAGATGATCTTCCTGGTGTTCCTCCTGATAGGGATATTGACTTTGGGATTGATTTAGATCCATACAACTGTCCAATATCTATTCCTCCTTATAAAATGGATCCAGCAGAGTTGAAGAAACTCAAGAAGGAACTTAAGAATCTCTTGTATATAGGTGTCATCCATCCTAGTCTATCTCTGTGGGGTGCATCAGTCTTATTCATGATTAAGAAGGATGGTTCCCTTTTGATGTGTATTGACTTTTGATAGTTTAATTAGGTGATGGTTAAGAACAAATATCCTCTTCCAAGGATAGATGACTTGTTTGATCAGTTGTAAGGTGCCAAATTCTTTTTAAAGATAGATCTTCGGTCTTGGTATCATCATCTTAAGATTAGGGAGGTGGATATCCCTAAGGCAACTTTTCATACCTAGTATGGGAACTTTGAGTTCTTGGTTATGTCATTTGATTTGACCAATGCTCCAGTGGTATTCATGGATTTGATGAATAGGGTCTTTCATTAGTTTTTGTATTTTTTTGTCATTGTGTTCATTCATGACATTCTGGTGTATAATAAGAGTGAGGAGTATTATGCCAATCACCTTTATGTGGTGTTGTAGACCCTGAAAAAGTAGTAGTTGTATGCCAAATTCTCTAAATGTGAATTCTAGTTGAACATTATTACTTTTCTAGGTTATATTATTTTTAGTGAGGGGATCATGGTGGATTAACAAAAGATGGTGTTAGTTAAGGAGTATCCTAGACCCACGACTCCAACTGACATTCAAAGCTTCTTATGTTTTGCTAGGCATTATAGTAGCTTTGTGGAAAGTTTTTCGATAATAGCTTCCCTATTGACTAAGTTGACTCAAAAGAACGTAAAGTTCTCTTGGTCGGATGGTTGTAAGGGTCGTTTTGAAAGTCTGAAGGATAAGCTAACTTCAGCTTTGGTTTTGACATTACCTGAAGAAAATAAGGGGTTTGTGGTTTATTGTGATGCATCCAGGGTGAGGCCTGGTTGTGTTTTGAAGCAGCATGGGAAGGTGACAGCCTATGCTTCTAGGAAGTTGAAGGTACATGAGAGGAACTATCCTAATCATGACTTGGAGCTTTTAGTGGTGGTGTTTGCGTTGAAAATCTAACAACACTATTTGTATAGAGTCTACATGGACATCTTTTTTTATCATAAGAGTCTATAGTATGAGTTCAGTGTAAAAGAGCTGAATCTCATGCAGAAGAGATGTCTTAAGCTTCTCAAGGATTATGACATGAATATTCAATACATCTAGGTACGGCTAATGTTGTTACTGATGCTCTTAGAATGTTGTCCATGGGGAGTTTAGCTTTTATGGATAAGTAGAGGTGGGAGTTGGTAAAGTATATTCACCACTTGGCTAATCTTGGAGTTTGTCTATTAGACTTTGAGAATGGTATTGTGTTTGTATATAAAGTAGTTTGATTGTCTCTTGGTAGAGAGATCAAGGAGAATCAAATGCTAGATCCTATCTTTATGAAAATTAAGGGTGGTGTAGGAGGGAAAAAAGTAATGGTATTTGAGATCAGCGGTGATGGTACTTTGCGGTACCAAGGAAGGTTATGCATTCCTACCATAGATTTTTTGCGAGAAAGTGTATTGGCTAAGGCACATGAATCATGCTATTTTTTTCATCCCGATTTGACAAAAATGTATCATTATCTTAAAAAGATGTATTGGTCGAATGGTATGAAGAGGGATATGGATGATTCAAATGCATCGTGTGTCAATAAGTGAAAGATAAGCATCTGAAACCTAGGGGTTTGTATCAAGAGATTGAATCAACCGAATCAAAATAAAAGGTGATCAATATGGATTTCGTTACCAGTCTTCCTTGGTCTAGGAACTAATTTTATTTGGTTTAGGTCATGGTGGATAAGATGACAAAGTTAGCTCAGTTCTTAATAGTTTGGCTCAGTTCTTGCTAGTGAGGACTTACTTTTCGGCAGAGGATTATGCGAGGTTGTATCTTCATGAGATTGTGAAGTTATATGGTCTACCTGTTTCAATTATATCTGGTCGTGGTACATAATTTTCATCTCACTTTTGGTGGTAATTTCAGAAGGGGTTGGGTACTAAGGTTAGACTAAGTACAACTTTTCCCCCACAGATAGATGGGCAAGAAAAAAGGATTATTCAGACATTGGAAGATATGATTTGTGCATGTTTGATCTATTATGGTGGAAATTGGGTTGGCCATCGAACTCTTGTAGAGTTTTCTTACAATAATAGTTACTATTCAAGTTTAGAGATGGCTCATTTTAAGGCATTTTATGGTTTGAGGTGTACATCTCCTATTGGGTGGTTCAAGCTTGGTGAGACAGATATGTTTGGCCCGGATTTGGTTTATCAGACTATGGAGAAGGTGAAGGTGATTTGGGAAAGTCTTAGAGCTACCTAAATTCACAAAAAATCCTATACAGATGTAAGGCGTAAGGACTTAGGGTTTGAGTTTAGGGATAGGATATTCCTAAAGGTGTATCCCATGAAGTGAGTAATGCAGTTTGGGCTAAACGGAAAGATCAATCCCCAATATACTGATCCTTTTGTGTTTTTGTGGAGGGTTGGTAATGTGGTATATGAATTGGATTTTTCTTCTAGTGTGAGCTCAATTCATTCTGTATTTCATGTCTTTATGTTGAGAAAGTGTATAGGTGATCAATCATCGATTGTCCCTTTAGAAGGATTGGGTATCTCCAATTTATTGTCTCATGAAGAGGTCCCGATTGAGATCTTGGGTTGACAGGTTCGTTGGTTGCGGACTAAGGATGTAGCTTCAGTTAAGGTTCTATGGTGAAACCACAAGGTGGAAGAAGCTAGTTGGGGAACGGATGAGGACATAAATTCCAATTATCCGCATTTGTTTTTTGTTTTGGATATTCATGCCGAAGGTATGTGTTTTTTAAACATCTTTAATTTCTAACATGGTTTAAGTTAAGTTTTATTTCCTTAAATCTTTATTTTTAAACGTAGTTAAAGTTTGGAATGGTTATGATTGGGTATGGTTCGTATTTATACTACCTTGTCCGTCATTTTATAATGAATAATCCTAGTGGGGGTAAGTGAAATATCCTGGGTTTTGATTCTTAAATTTGTTGAGTTTTTAACTCTCTGGACATCATACGACTAAGGGTACTAGTTGTATATTCGGATATAGTTTAGGGGTCATCACTCATATTTTGATTAGTATGGTTGGGTTGGCTACTGTTCAAGGTACGATTTCTTTATAAGGGGCATATAATAGGGTGTAAGCCATATGATGCAACTCTTATGATGTCCTATGTCTTAACCTAGGCTATTTTAATTTGCTTACATTAGGGTTTATGGGTACCAATTGTATGATTGGGTACCAGTGGGACTTAGGAGTCGTAGGTTGGTAAGTGTGGGGGTTGAGATTCTTCTTGGGGTACGAGTGGTGTGCAACACTCATACTCGAGGCTATGGATGGGTGTGGTCATACCATCCTATGAGAAGTGAATACAGTTTAAGTCGAGGTATTCTGGACATTTCCCCTTATAACTCCTTGGGACCCCATGACTTAACAAACCTTTTTGGGGTTTCATTAACCTATTTGCAATCAATCAAACACTAAACTCTCTCAAAATCTCTTAAGTCTCTTGGTTTAAGAAAAAGTTAGAGTTTCCTTCAATGTGGTCAATTGAGGCTCATAGGGGCGATTTATTCTCATCTTCATCTCAATCTAAGGACTCCCCGTCATTGTCAGTACCATCTAAAGGCATGTTTTATGAATTTTTTTCATGTCATAATTATTGTATGGTTTTGGGTTTTCAATTATATGTTGGGGTTTTATTTTATAATGGTTGGTTATGGTTTTCCCATGTGTTTTACTTATGGTTTTCATAGTATTATAGTTGTTTGTACATTTGGTTTCATAGGAATGTTTAATTGGTACTACATTTTGGCTTTAGAAATACTATGCCCGCAACATGTTTGATAAAATGCCTAAGAGAATGTTTTTGGTTTAAATTGTTGTACTTTCATTGAAGAATTGCATGGAATAATTTGTTAATGGAACCCTAAATGGTATAAATTGTTTAAATTGTTTGGAATGGTTTAATGGTAATGTCTTGGTGGTTATGGTTGGTCTAATTGAAAGCCTTATAGGATACAAGGGAATCCCCTAATCAAACTTAATAATGAACTACTTGTGGGGTATATAGGAATCCTCCAAGTAAACTGAATAATGTTATATATGTGTACATGGGAATCCCTTAATCTCTAAAAGGTTAGCTAAGGACGTTTCTTGTAAGCTATAGTCGGTATGATGATACCACTACTTTTAGCCTTGGTTAATAATTTATGGAATGGTGGATGGGTTATGTGGTAATGGTTTAAATTGGGCAATAATTGTGGGGTGTGATAGCTAACCGTGAAGGTATGAGTCTAATAAACGGACACTGGAAACTCATGTTCCGACATAAGTATAGGTAATGATGACCATATATTTTACCTATGGGGTATTTGGGAATCCCCTAAGTACACTTGTACATATGTATCATAGATAGCAAAGGGTAGTTCGGAATCCCCTACACTGATGGTATCTCTGGTTTGTGCAGATACATGCATCGGGTCCCATTTAGGGGGTTACACAAGACCCATATAGCCGGTGGGTAGTTCTAGGTTAGTTAAGCTACACATACCCAGGTTAATGGTTTCAATGGCATGCTAAACCTGGTTACCATTACCAACATGGTTATATATATGTATGTATGGTTGTGAATGAATATGGTTGGCTTACTTTGTTTTAAATGTTGGCATTATTTTATCCTTGTCCTAAGAACATGCTAGCATTCAACCGCTAATCCATCTTTGGACGACTGTATCCTCATGTGAAGCCAGAACCGACTATTCTACTCCTCCTACTTAGTGATCAGATTCGGGATCAGTTTATTTGGATTGAAGTGGTAAGTTTCCATATTTCAAAAGGCTCCATTTCATATCATGGATATCTTTACATACTTTGGTTATTTCATAGACATTGGTTTTGGCTATGGCTGTGGCATGTCCTAACCGGATATTGTTTTACTTTTGGTTAGAGATTTTGTGGAACTACTATGGGTTGGTATGGGTGGTTTCGGTATTAGTGTTAGCCTTAGTATTAGCATTAGTATTGGGGAAGATACCGGTTAACTTTATTTGATTTATGACTGTCCTATTTTGTTTTGGATAATATATATAAATATTTGGAACTCCTTTGGTATAAGATGTGTGGATTGGTCTATGGTATGGTCATTGGTTGGATATTGGATTGCTAGACTTGCGTGGGTTGGTCACGGTTATAGATCTATCCTAAAGTATGGAATTGTACAAAAATACTATCTTGTTACACGTTTGGTATTCATCTGACTCAGGATATGCATATTTAGAAGTTAGGTTGGGTAATTGGGGTGGTCCCAAGTCCTATTTGGACTTGAGATGCCCATTACGACAGGGCCCTGGTTTGGGTCGTGTCATGGTTATTGAGCATATCCTCAAGGGAAATATTATTCAAAGACTACAGTTGCCATCTCTAACTATCAAGGAAGTGAATGAATTGTTAAGGCATGGTTTTGAACCAGGAAAAGGTTTAAGGATGTCTGTACAACGCAATGTTTATCCAGTATACCCACCTGAGAGACTTGGTAACTTTTATTTTTGAAAGAACGAACTTTTGAAGATAGAAAGATGGATATGAAGTAGAATAATGATTCATGGTCACTTACCAATCAATTACCGCCACTTAAAGAGTCTTTCATCAAAATCAATTCTATTGGGTCCTCCACATTACCAGTCTTAGAGACAATGTTTTTCAATGATACGAAGTGGATAAGCCTTTTACAAAAAATCTTTATCGAAGATGATATGGTTGAAATTATGGACGGTACAAGCAATACAGATGTGCATTTTATTCAGCCTAATTGATAGCTCGACAATTAGGAGTCTACTTCTCTCTCCACTAAGAAGGAGTCTTTATGTTTTATTTTGATTTTCTTTATGTAATTTGAATTATTCTGGGGTTTTAATTCAAATTTTTATCTAGTTTATTTTTATGTTCAAATGTTCCGTCGATGAAATACAGTCTCTCATTGTTCTATTTCAAGTTTAATATTTGCTTATTTATTTTCTATTTTAGTAATATGACACACATGTAGAATTTTCAGCCATATCTTAAAACTTAATCTTATCATGAAATAATTAATAAAGAAATTGAATACCATGAAGAGGAAGGATTTGAGAAAATAAGGAATGATTTCAAACAGTTTGAGAATAATCCAAAACCCGGTATGGAGGACGCTAAAGTAATCAATCTAGGAGATTATGAAAATATTAGAGAGACTAAGATAAATGTACATGCTTGACCACAATAAAACAAAGATATAATTGAATCCTTGATTGATTACAAGGATATCTTTCTATGGTCTAACAATTGTATTCCTTGTTTGAACAGTAATTTGGTAGCTCATAAGATTCCAACTAGTCCCACATTCTTTCCTTTGAAACAAAAGTTAAGGAAGCTTAAAACTGACACGAGTGTAAAAATTAATAAGGAATTCCCAAAGAAAATTGATGCTAAAGTCATTCGAGTTGTGCAATATCCTATTTGTTTTGCAAACATTGTCCCCATCCCTAAAGAAAGATGGAAAAGTTTGAATATGTGTTGATTATCATGATCTAAATAAAGCAAGTCCAAAAGATGATTTTCCACATCCTAACATCCATATTTTGTTGGATAATTGTGCCAAGTATGATCTTACATATCTTGTGAATTTTTATGCAGGCAACACTAGGTCATTATAAACCAAGAAGATGTAGAAAAGAAATTGTTTTTCACATCATGGCGGAGATATATTTTTTTGAGTCATCACATTTAGGCTACATAATTGTCGAGAAACCTACATGAGAGTAGACCACTATGTTTCATGACACATGCATTAAGAGATTGGAGTTTATGTGGATGATGTGATCATTGAGTCAAGAAAATAGTCTGACCATGTCAAAGATATGAGAAAATTCTATGAAAGACTTCTCAGGTATAATCTCAAACATAACCTAGAAAAATGCATATTTGATGTTTTATCTGGAAAGTTATTGGTATTTATAATCAATAGATGTGGGATAGATTTAAATCCTTCAAAGATAAAAGTTATTCAATAAATGTAACTCAAAAGGAACTAAGAGTTCAAAACAATGACCAACCCATAACCTTTCTATAAAGCCTCTAACACAACAGAATATCATACTAGGTCGGGAAATGCCCCCGACCATGGCTAGAAAGGGAATCCAAAATATTAAAGAAGCTGCAGGGATTTTGTTAATCATAAAGAAAATAGTGAAATTCCCGGCCTTCCGGAAGATGGAGGCTCTCCACTACAACACAGACCAACCGATGAACCAGAAACACCTTACTCTACCCAAGGTAAACAAAGAAACCCTAGGACCCTACATCATGACACGATGTAGCATATAGGGACGGTTAGGAGGGTGAGATCCAACACGTAACTAAGGGAATGGATAAAATAATACCATAAATAAATTAGTTGAAACCATTCAAAACCCATATGCACACATTCATATATACATATATATTAGATGTCGGAATAGGGAACAATGTTTAGCATGAGATTTAAAAACCATTAACCAATACTATGAATCTCGAGCCGTCCTAAGAGAACCCATGGGCTATATGGGTTCATCCCCTCTGCTGAAAGGGTTTCAGCGCATGTCAGTTTGAACTATGAACACGGTCACCAAGACCCTCATCCGGCAAATGTGGTTTTTAGTACCTGTCCCCCCCCTCGAGACCTCCACCTTTTGTGGCAAGCTACACAACCCACTTTAAGCCTAAATTAAAACAACTTACACATTCCAATCCATTAACCAAAGAGTCTTTTAATTAGGAATTTACCATTAGTATCATAATACCAAATAAAGTTAAGCTTTCAAGACAATTCCATTATGCCATTCAAAAACCAATTAGCCAAATTGACTCAAAATTTTCAAATTTTAAGCCAATCCACAGCCAGCAAGGCCTTCCACAAATCCTTTGAAGTTCCTTTAACCTTTTATGCAATGCAAGGTTCCAAAAGTGAGTTAAACCATTTATATTTCCATATTCAAATAAATTTTGAAAGTTGTATTGAGGGTAAAGAGAATTTCAAACAATTAAACAATAAGTTATAGGGAAACCCATGTTACCTATTCCAATTCCCACACCCATGAATTTATTGAGTTCAAAGCGACAAGGTAAAACATAAATAACCAATTAAAAACCATGGGGAAGATCAATTCATATGATAACCCTTCCAAACCCCTCAACCCACATTCAAATCCAATAATTAAAATGACATGATAACAATTCAAACACATGCTTGTATAAAATCCATTAAGGGAAGAGATAAATGCACGAAAATGCCTAGAATTAGGAGAAGAAACAACAATTTGAACCTTAGGTGGTCAATCCATAGAAACCTTATCTTTCTTTTTCTTTGGGTGCGTTCAAGAGGAGAGATGTGTGTTCTAATTTGTTTATGGATCATAATGAGACCCTAGAAGTGATTTTAAGTCGTGGGTAATGAGTTAAGGATGGGAAAAAAACAAAATCCCAAGGTAAAAAAGTGTAGGAAACATATCATCAGTCCATTATGGGTGAAATGATGACTTGTAATTACTATATGAGTCTTCGACATGACTCGTAGTCTAGGCAAAAATATAGGGTACCTATACTGTTATAGTCATGAGTCCCTACAAATGACTCATGACCACACCATATGACTCATAGAATATATGTCGTGGTTTGGATAGAATGATTAAGCCACCTCACTGGTTTGTCTATGATAGCACTACACGACTCGTATAGATTGACTACGACTCGTCTCTTGAGTCATAGCATGGACCATAGGCTCAATCATAAGGAAAATTTAGAGTCTAAGACCTGGGGTATTATGTTACAACCCTCTTCCCAGGATCATTCATCCCCATATGATAAATTAAGGCACCCATTAGCATGAATACAAGATAAAATACAAACACAAATCCAAGCAAAAATTCAAATAGTGACAAAACCAAAAGGGAACACATACCTCAAACACCTTCTTCTAATGCGGAAAACAAAAATGGAAATTTGGACTTCATGTTCTCTTTAGTTTCTAGGTAGATTCTTCTATCTTTTGATTCGTCTAAAGGACATTAAGTGATGTTACATCCTTAGTCATCAACAAACGGACTTGCCTATCTAAGATCTCAACTAGGACTTCCTGATATAACAAATAGTCCAAAATACCCATATTCTACATAGGGTTAACCAAAGAGTAATAACCCACTCACTTTTCAACATTGACACATGGAAAATAGGATGAATGGAATGCAAATTCGCATGCAATTCCAATTAGTACGTAATATTTCAAACTCTCCTCAAAATTTGGTATGGACCAACATAATGGGGACTGATCTTCCCTTTTTTTGCAAACCTTATTACTCCTTTCATAGGAGAGACTTTAAAAAACACTTAATAACCTACTTTAAACTCCTTCTCCCTTTGCCTCATATCAACATAAGACTTTTGGCAACTCTGAGTAGTTTTAATTCTTTCTCTAATCATCTTCACCTTTTCCATTGCTTGGTGAATGTAATAAGGACCAAACAACTTGGTCTCACCAACCTTAAACCACCCAATAAAAAACCTAAACCTCCTACCAAACAGATCCTCGAATGGAGCTATCTGAATTCTCGAATGGTAACTATTGTTAGATGCAAACTTAATAAGAGGAAAGTGGCGAATTAAACTACCTTAAAAATCAACCGTACAAGACCTTAGCATATCCTCAAATTATGGAAATCCCATTCTTCTTTTTCATCCATTTGGGGTGGAAAATAGTGCTATGGTTCACCATAGGCCCCAAGCCTCACTGATATGAATGCCTAAAATAAGAAGTGAACTGCATAACTCAATTTGAAATGATGGAAATCGTAATCTGTGAAATTGGACAATCTCTTGAATTATGAACTTAGCATAATTCTCTCAAGAGTAGTTAGTCCTCACAGGCAAGAAGTGAGTAGACTTAGTCATCCTATCCCTATTGACCTAAATCAAATCATACTAATTCCAAGACCGCAGAAGACCTATATTAAAACCCATGTTGATCACCTCCTACTTTCACGCCAGCAATTCTATCTATTGAGATATCCCTCAAGGCCTCAAGTGTTCAGCCCTTACCTGCTGAATAACTATACACTTGTCCACCAACTTTGACACATCCTTTTTAATATTGCCCCACCAATATAATTACTTAAAGTCATGGTATATCTTTATCAAACCCGAATAAACTGTATACTCATGAGCCTCAGCCAAAATCCTTTATCGTATATAGTCAACATTAGGAATGCACAACCTACCTTGGTACCTCAAGATACCATATCTCCTAATCTCAAATTCCATGACTTTTTATTGACCCATATCTTTCTTAATCTTCATAAGTATAGGATACTAAGCCAATTTTGTTTACCTACATTCCCAGAGATGATTTGACCACTTCTTGAACAATAATTACTTCATTATCAAAGTCCAATAGATACACTGCCATGTTAGCACACCTGGGAATTTCCTTTACCAATCATTTATTCTCTTCATCTATATTCGATAAGCTCCCCATGGATAGCCTACTAAGAGCATCAGCAACAACATTAACTTTACTTGGCTGGTAGTAAAGTCTTATGTCATAATCATTGAGATACTCAAGACATCATCTCTGCTTGATCAACTCCTTTTGAGTTAACATATACTGCAAACTTTTATGGTCTAAAGACATGTCTACACGCACCCCATAAAAATAATGACACTGAATCTTCAACACAAAAACCATAGCTTCCTACTCTAAATAAAGAGTCGAATAATTTCTTTAATAAACCATAAGCTATGTGGAGGAATAGGATACCACCTTACCATGTTGCATCAACACGCAACTACTCCCACATGGGACACATCAAAATATAAAACAAAACCCTCAATACCGTCGGGCATGGTCGTAACCTGATTAGAAGTAAACATATCCTTGAACTTCTCAAACTACCCTCACAAGCATTAGACCACATAAACTATAAGTTTTTTTGAGTCAATTTCATCAATAGAGCATCAATAAAAGTGAAACTATCCATAAACCTCCTATAATACCCATCCAAGCCCAAGAAGCTCTGAATATCGGTTGGAGTCCTAGTCTTAGGACTTTTCTTAAATGTCTAAACTTTTTGTGGATCCACATTGGTCCCTTAAATAGAAATAACATACCTATGAAAGGTCATAACATTCAGATAAAACACATATTTAGAAATTTTAGCATACAACCTTTGATCCTTAAGAGTCTGCAACTCAATTTAGAGTTGAATGGATCGATCCTTCTCACTCTTAGAATATACCAAGATAACATCAATAAATACTATCACAAATAGATCCAAAAAAAACCATTCACCCAGTTCTTAAGATCCATAAAAGCAGTCGGAGCATTAGTCAACCCAAAAGACATGACTAGAAATTCATAATGACCATATCTAGTTACAAAAGCAGTCTTGGGAATATTAACCTCCCTAATCATCAATTGATGATAAATGGAATGAAGATCAATCTTAGAAAAATATCTAGAACCCTAAAGGTTGTTGCATAGATCATTAATCCTAGGAAGAGGATACTTATTCTTGACTCTAACCTTATTCAACAATCAATAATCTATACACATCTGAAGAGACTCATATTTATTACGAACAAAAACCATGGGAGAACCCCATGGATAAACACTAGGATGAATGACACCCTTAATAAAGAGATCTTTTAACTTCTCTTTTAGCTCTTTTAACTCAGTCATGGCTATTCTTTTAATAAGAATAGAGATAGGAAGGGTATCTAATAGAAGATCAATCCCAAAATCTATTTCTTAATCGGGAGAAATTCTAGTAAGATCATTGGGGAACACTTCAAGAAACTCACAAATCACCAATATAGATTATAATGAGGGGCCCTCGGAACTAGAATCCTTGACCTAAACTAATTGATATAGACACCATTTAGAGATCAACTTTGGGATCTAAGATAGGAGATAAACCTCCCTTTAGGCACTAAGGAACTTCCCTCCCATTCAATTACTAGTTCGTTAGGAAATTGGAAACTAACCCTTCGGGTCCTACAATCTTGTGAAGCATAGCATGATAAAGCTAATCCATCCCCAAGATTACATCAAAATCTACCATATAAAGCTCTACCAAATTGACCAATATATCTGTATGAGAGATAGACACTACACAGCCTTATAGATACTACTAAAAGCTACAGAATCACCCACTAGAGTAGACATAAAGAAAGGGTCAGAAAAACTTTTAAGACATAAACCAAAATGCACAGCCATAAGAAGGGTTACATAAGAAAGGGTAGACCCTAGATCAAGAAAAGATACACATCTTAAGAGAAAATCTAGTCTGTATCGGTACCAGCACTAGGAGATGCCTGAAATTTTGGATGGGTAGCCAGGGAATAGAGAAGATTTCGGCGAGTGATGGTACCAAAAGTAGCACCCTTTGGTGTAGGAGCTGAAGAAGTGGCAATGAGAACTTTATTATCCCTAAAGGATACCTTAGCCATAGAACAGTCTCACTCCATATAACAAAGAAGACCATAATTAAAGCACCAATTTCTCATCTAATCACAATAACCTTGTTGAAGATGACGACAAAATCTACATGGAGGATATGGTGAGGCAGATTGAGCTCCACTAGCTTGATACTATCACCCTGTACCTTAGGACAACTACTTTCTTGAAAACAACGATCACCGGATAGATTTATGTAATAAGCACTACTCGAAGAATATGACCCATAATTTCCCCAAGTCTTCTTCTTGATCCACTATCTAGTATCTCTTCTACTAGCATGCTGACCTCTACCCTGCTTTGAATACCTAAACTTCTTATTTTCACCTTTTTCCATCTCTGCATGTCTTTTCTTTCATCCTCAACCTATTACATATAAACAACAAGAATAGAGATATGCATGTCATTATTCAATAAAATAGTTTTACACCTTAATACAAAGTCCTGGGAAAACCTAAAAGAAAACTTTTTTATCTTAAACCTCAAACTAGACACCAACTCTTGAGCATAGCAATATAGCTACTTAAATTTTAGGGCATAATCCTTCAAACTCATCTTACCCTACTTTAGATTCAAAAACTCCTCAATTTTAGCTTCTCTCAGCACAAGAGAAAAGAAATAATCAAGAAATCCACTTGAAAACTCATCCAATAAATTTGGCTAGGCATCATCACCTCTCAACTGCTCTTACTCCTAAAACCACTAATAAGCTATATCTTTTAACTGGGACGCGACAAACTCGACACCCTAGAATCAGTAGCATACATCACCCAGAACTTCTTCTCTATTTTATCAACAAACCCTTAAGGACCCTACATAACGTTAGAGCCTGTGAAGGTTTGGGGATTCAACCTTATAAACTAGAAAACCCTAGTAACCTTACACAATGGAGAAATAGAACTGACATGATCATTCTGATATTACTGAGAAGTCACTAACTAGGTAAGCAAATGAATAGACCGATGAAAGTTTACATAATAAATGTCACGATAAGGAGGTTGATCATAAGAATCACCAAACATGAAGCCAAAAGAGGACCAGTAGGGACAGGTGTAACTCCACATAGGGTTGTCCAATCAGGAGCCAGGACCATAGACCGAGTCTACACTTTATAAGTAGGGTGAGTTCTCTCCACATTGGCTTCAGGTAGGACAGTGGGTCTAGTATAGTTTCTATAAACATCAGATCATTGAGAAGGCATGATAAAAAATGCAAATAAGTCAGGGATTAGAGGAATGTCAAGACACCAAACTCTATATCCCGAAATAGAACACAAAAAAAAAGTGTTCCTAAATAATTATAATTTCCCTCATAAGGTATGGTATGCTACACACCCAAAAGAGGGATTCTACTTGATACAAATTTATTGATACCCAACTACCCTGAACCTATGCTATGATACCAAGCTTGTCATAGGCCACACTAGGGCCTACTCATGATGGGTATCTAAAGACTACCATGGTCCAGATACCACCCCTATAGCCTAACTATCTCAATACAACATGGATAATTAGTTGTAGACAACTAGAGTACAAAGATAAGATAATTAATGTAACTAAAATGGAACTATGAGTTCAAAATAATGAACAACCAACAGTTTGTCTGCAAAACCGAATATCATACTAGATTGGGACACGTCCTTAACCATGGTTAAAAATGGAATACAAAATATAAAAAAACCATTGGGATTTTGATAATTAAAAAAATAGTGAAATGCCTGGACTTTCAGAAGATGAAGGCTCACCACTTCAATGCAGACCAACCGACATACTTGAATCACCTAACTCCTCACAAGGTAACCAAAGAATCCCTAGGACCCTACATCATAAAATTATGTAGCATTCAGGGATGATTGTCGGGGTGAGCACTAGCATATGGCTCATTGAATGGATCAAATAATGCCAAAATTAAATTAGTTCAAACAATTCAAAAATCATATGGCCACATTCATATATATATATATAAGATGCTCATAAAGGTAATAAAGTTTAGCATGAGATTTAAAAAGTATTAAACTAGAATGTGTAGCTTTAACCATATTAAGGGCATCCACGGGCTAAATAGGTTCAGCTCCCCTTGTTGGAAGAGTCCTAACACATGTTAACCACACAAACCAAGAAAATTTGATGAAAGGCCAAGGCCACCAAGGATATATATATATATATACATAACGTGTGAAATATGTACACAATCACCAATACCCCTGTACCAGCAAATGTAGTTTCTAGTATTGATCCCCCAGAACCTTCACCTTATACGACGAGCTATACAACCCTCTTAAAGGCCAAATTAAAACCATTTACATATTCCCATCCATTAACTAAGGATTTTTTAATTAGGTATTTACCATTGGTATCATCATACCAAATTAAGTTAAGCTTACAAGCCAATTCCATTATGTCATTCCAAAATTAGTTAGCCAAATTGACTCCAAAGATTCTAATTTAAAACCAATCCATGCCCACAAAATCCTTCCAAAAACCATTCTAATTTCCATTAACCTTTAATGCAATGTATGGTTACAAAAGTGATTTAAACTATTTGTATTTCCATATTCAAAATAAATTTAACAAATTGGTTTTTGGGTAAATTTAACAAGTTGGATTTGGGATATATACAATTGAAAGACTTTAACCTCCCACTCATATACTAAGGTGACTTAAGCACCCAATCATGCAGCAAGATATGGGGGACTTGACCCCTCCACATTATATATTTTGTACTATTTAAACCTCCCAATCATATTAAGTAAGAGGACTCAAACCTCAAACTATTTTAACCATTCAAACCTCCTAGTCATATAAAGAATGTGGACTCAAAACATAAGTCATTTTGACCCTTGCACTGGTAAAAATTGTTTCTAGTATTAATCCTTTCTGATCTATGCCTTCACAACTAGCTACATAACCCTTTTTTAAATCCTTATTAAAACATTCAATGCATATATTCACATAACTATTAATCCAATTATTTACCTAAGTTATCCTGCTGGTATTGTCTCACTTACAGGAGTACATCATTCTATTTCCAATTACTTACCAAAGGCATCATTATGGTATCATCATACCATCCTGATTATATCATTACACTAACAAATAAAGTTTTGGGGTGGGAAATATTCAGAATACCCTTAACTTAAATGCTGAAAACTTATCCGCAAGAGGGTCTGACCACCATCCAACTATACCCTAAGGTACAAGTGGTACCCTATCTCATACCCTAAGCATCATCTTAGACCTCAATACTGACCAACATGTATACATAATGGACTAACACGTATCCTAACATATGAGAAGTACCTTTAGAACTATACCTTTGTCAGAATCCACTAGGCTTAATTTAGGGAATCATACGAATAAGCAAAACACACCTCGTACCCTATCATATGACTAGTAATATACCTAATTGTATGTTGTAATAAAACCAATCAAACTACACTAACTAACACATGAGAGGGGACCCTAAATCATACCACATCATATCACTAGTACCCATAAGTCATATGATGTACTATATGCTCATCATCAAGAAATTTTATATGGATCAAATGCCAATGTTTTTCAGGGTTCGAGTCCGAGTTTGTTGAGTAGATTACATGGCATAATGATATTAGCTTAAAACCAAAATTGGTATGACAATACCAATAATATATGTTGTAATGTGTAATATGGTTCAATGAATATAAATGTGTGATAGTTTTTTAATTGGGATTTAAAAAAGGGTTGTGTAGTTGTGTCGTGAAAGTGAAGGTCTAACTGACCGACACTAGAAACTATGCTAGTTGATGCGGGGGTCGTTATGGCTTTAGGGTTCGATTACCCTTTCTTGTGACTAGGTGGTTTGAGTCCACCATATTGTTAGTATAATGATTAAAGGGTTTGAGTCTCCCGTATCACATTTTATTATTGGATGCTTAAGTCAGCTTAATATATGATTGCAACATTTGAGTCCCCCGTGCATATATATGATTTTCTTTGATTCGTATGGATACATGGACTGAGGTCCGACCATGGGGAGAGATCTAAGGCCCATATAGCTCATGGGTACTATTATATAATGGTTGAGATACACAATTTTTGTTAAGGTTTTAAAGTTCATGTAAACCATGTTCCCTATCCTCATATAATATATATATATACATTTTCATATGGATATGTTCATTGGTTTGTCTTAGTTTGTATTTACGACATTATTCTATCTTTATCCCTGAGTTACAAGATAGCTTTCACTTTGCTAACCGTATTCGAATGTGATGCAAGATTTTTCCATACTTTTACTCCTCTTGCTTAGTGATTGTGGATTGATAGAGATTCGACTTAAAGTGGTGAGCTTTCATTCTTTAGAAGGTTTATTTTAGGATTATGTTTTGATTTTGTTATAGACTATGCAGTACTATTTTTGGCTATAGTCAGAGGCATCTCCCATCACTTTAATGATATTTTGTCTTGTAGAGTCTTTACTAGAGTATTTTAAATTTGGCGGAGGTGTTTGGTTGTGGTTATACATATATCATATATCCTTAATATTAAGCTTCCATATCTTTTTATATGTTCAGAATTCATTTGACATGAGGTGTTAGATGGTCGATGGTTGGGCATTGGGGGTGGTTTCTTATCCTTGTTGAACCTGAGAGACCCATCATGGGAAAGACAATGTTAGGGTTGTGTCAAGATGGTATAAGAGGTTAGGTTTATGGTCAATTGGACGTCCATAAAGCCATGTCCATTAGTGTAATGCCCCGCATTTCGGGCTAGAATAAAATATATGACTCTAATGCGTTGATAATCCTCGAGCCTTAAATCCTATGCAAATTTGGCATGTTAATCAAGTTTGTAGTATGTGAATCCATTTGAGCATGAATTTAGACCATAGAAGTCCTTCAACTCAAGGACGAGTTAAAACTATTTCGATCGATTAAGTTTTAGTGGACGTTGTAATTTGTGTCAAATTCTATTGACCATAACTCATTTTATATGATGAAATGGGTTGCCTACTATATACCAAATTGTAGATAATTGAATAAGCTTTCCAACGATACCAAATTCGCCTAAAACGGACACCCGGTGAAGAAGTGATGGCCTTTCAAAGTTGAATGTGTCGCCTATGCACATATAGGCGATGCATAGGGCGGCGCCTATGCAAATATAGGCGATGCATAGGGCGGAGCCTATGTAAATTTAGGCAATGCAAAGGGTGGCGCATAGTTATGGTTTCAGGTGACGAAAACACTCCGTTTTGAGTTACTTTAAGTGCAAGTTAGTCCTTACAAAACCCAAAATCGTCCTTACCCACTCCTAAATGGATTTGGGCCTATTAACAACATTGAAGCCTCCTATAAAATACCAAAATATAATCCTTCAAGAACTTAAGAGAAGGAGCAACTAGGGTTTGAGAAAATAAGCTTGAAGGACCGATCATTCCGAAACTTCTTCGTGAAACAAATTACAGATTCGGAATCCTCTCGACGTAGGCTTCGATAGACACCAAAAATTCGTGGAGAATAAGGTACGCAGGGTTTTCCTAAAATCTCATGGGCATAGAAATCATGTTTTAAGAATTGGGTTTTCGAATTCATGTACATACTCATGTTTCAGAAGCTTTAATGATATTGTTTTGGCCTTTTTGCTTTCCCCCAAAGTTATTTGAAAGTTATATGTATATATATATGCGTTTGTCCTGAAATATGAATTTAGAGCATGATTTTCATGAAACCTCTCTCTTAATGTAAATTTTTCCATGTTTCACGTAATATACAATGTTTTGAACACGAAAGAGAGGGTTGTAAATGTTGAATATGCATGTAATGAAAGAATGCATGGTTTTGCCAAAAATGCACATGACCACCATATGTTTGATGAAAGTTTTGCAAGGATTTGACTTGAGTAACATGACATCTTTAATGCAAATTACATGTTTTGGTGGTCTAAACTATGTTTTGAATGAAAGCTCTTGCTTAATACATTATGGCTCAGAAATAGGACTTGCAAGTCTTGGTATGACGATACCAACTCAGAAAAATGCCATAACAGACACAGACTAGTTCAGAAATTAGATTTTTTTATCAGACTCTCATGATTTAGAAATTTCAGAATGATACATGTTCAGAAAAGGCTAAAATAGGGCATAAAGAGAGCTTAGGTGGTTCCCTGAAGAAGGCGGGAGTTTCAGACAACTCTTTGCCTAAAACTGTGGTTTGCCGACCCGGGTATATTATTATGCGCTGACTTAAATGTCCTGTGGCGTATCAGACTCAGACACTCCAACCCTTGCGGCACACTTGGGTTGGGGGCTTCCCCGCCGAGTCAATGGCGGATTCCATACAGCCCGTGGAATATTCAGACTTGTAGGGGAATACCACCTAACTCAGAAGTAAAACACAGATCATGATTTGAAATGAACAAACAGGTTGCATGTTTTCAGAAAGTGCCTATGTATTTTTCAGAAACAGATTTATACATGATGTCTTGATGAAAAATTGCTTTCCCTTATATATATATATGTATATTCCATTATACTATTTTTTTGGATTGCTTCGCGTGCCAGTACTTTTGTGCTGACCCCCCCTCCTTCCAGGTTCTGAGGCACAGTCTAGGGGTCCAGCTACTTAGTAGACATTCTCAGATTTGCAGACTTGATCTCACAGTGGTGAGCCTTCTATTATTCAGAAGGCCTAATTATGTCAGACACTATCTTATTTATTATGTTTTTGGTTTACTGGGGGCCTTGTCCCTGCTTCTTTTCAGACAAAGGTTTATGTTCTTAGTAGAGATTTCGCAGACTGATGTCAGATAGTATTATTCAGAAATATTGCAGGACTTGACCATGTTTTCCGTACTCAGTTTCAATTCCGCATTTTATTATGATTATGAATGTTGTGCATGATAACCAGATAGAGAATGGATGTTCCGGGCCTTCATGGTTCGAGATGCTCGTCACGGCTAGGGCCTAGGCTCGGGTCATGACAAACTTGGTATCAGAGCACGGTTCATGGTCCCAGGGTGTCTACAAAATCGCGTCGGGTAGAGTCTTGTTTATGGGTGTGTAGCGCGCCACACTTATAAGCAAGAGGCTACTAGGCGTTTAGGATTGTCTCTTTTTCTTCATGTTCTAGTTCATGCAATAGAGTCAGAATGTTGCTCTTTCATACTCTAATTCATGCTATGGTGTCGCCCATATGAAAGTAAAAAGTCATCCCACATTCTTTCCTTACTCTAATGTCCTCAGATATGTCTCATTATAAAGGTGATTCAAGTACATAAGTTTAGAATCTAAATGGTATGGTACTTTCTGATTGAACCATATAAGAGTTAAAATTTATGCAAGGACTAAGAATCCGTTAGTGCTTCAATGTGTATTGATTCCGATGTAAATATTGATCCTGATGGAATCGTGCTTTTCAGCTTGAGGTATTAATTGCGTTTAGTCCCCTTCAAATTTATGTTACAAATGTCTTGCTTAAGGGGGGATGATGTGTAGTAGAATGTTGGAACTGTATTTCCACCCAAATAGTAGTATGAGTCAAAGTTTTGTTTTCATGACGTATTGGTAATGAAATTAGACCAAGAAGTTGGTGATGTAAAGTCACAAAGTTAGAAGTGAGAGTGAGGGTGATTTACCCCTTATGGTGACAGACTAATGTGGTAGCTAGTAGCATGTGTGGATTGTATGGTAGTCTGTGAGGAAAGCGTTTAACTCATATTTTTATTCTTATGGAGTAAGATGTGTATCCTTAGATTATGGAATGTTGTGTGACAAGCTTCTATCTCTTGAAAATATTTTATCATCGTGTTGGTGAAACTAAAAAGTCTAGTGAAGCCGTGTGGGGCTCTTTTGATTCACTAACAATTTGTCACTCAACGTGTGGTTCTTGTGTTGGTTGAATATATGTATAGACTCATGGTTGTTGTGGATTTTGAAGGTAGTGTAAATGTACGCTTGGGTAAGTAATTGTGATGTGAGAAATAAGTATAAGTAGATACGATTGTATGGGGTTATAATATAAGGATAAGGTTGACCATGTCTATTATGAGGATTTAACCCCCTTGGCCCTCTTTTCATTAGTAATTGTAAACTAGTGCTACTTGTGAGAAGGTATATAGTAGATTTTTGAGATATTTGGGTAGAATATCCCAATATGATGGATTAGTATATTTATATTATGTTGCATTCTCTATTGGTGGTAAATGATTGATACTAAACTATAGGCTTGAATTGAAATGGTGTGGTGGTAAATAGTGGCACGAGTTTGATGATGCATGTTTTGTGAGATTAAATTAGTAGGCTTGATGTGCTGGAATAGTACATGCTGATGGATTTATGATAAGGAAAACCGTTAGGTCATGATCGATTATTGTGGATATGAAGTTCTAGTGCACTAGTGTTTCGTGATGTTTATTTCATAGTTTCCAAGTGAAAATTTCGTGTAAGGTTGGGTTGTAAATCATGCATAGCACTATATTAAGTTTGAACAGTTGATGGCCATGAAGGTGAAAGTGAAGGTTTCTTGACTAATGATACTAGTTATTGGGAAGTGATCTATAGGCTTGAAACAGTCTATCCGAGTGCCTAAGTTTATTTGATTTCATAATGAAGTATGACGGTGTATGTATGATGTAGAAGTATGCCCAGGGTGGTTTAAAATGGCGGTATTTATTCTAATGCTACTACATGTTGTGTGTGACTAGTGGTACCGTTGAGTTGATGTGTGGCAAGTGCCTTGAAAGTTGTGCTAATAGAAATAAGAGTAGAGGTACTAGAGGGTGTGCGCTTCAACTTTGGGGATGCTCATGAAGATTCGAAGTTAGTAAGTGTTCGAGTAATAGATGATGACTATTGGGGTTACAGAATGATAGAGTTTGTCTCAGAAGGCGGTATTTGTAGTAGGTTTTTCCACTTCCAGATGTAGTCATTAGGGTCAATTTATATTGATTACGTGTATTGTCGTTTTTCATACCCCAGAGTGCAGTTAAGTTTAAAGTCTAATACGGTATCTCCCACAACTTAAGATGATGGTTTGAAGCTAAGAGGGAGATGATAGAATGAATAACCAAGTCAGGTTCTCAGATTCTAGTAGTGATGTCATGACGACAGAGAACGTCAGAAAGTGAGAGTGAGACTCAACCCATTCCTATCTTAGTATTTTTCAGTGATCCCAATGCCTACTCAAGCTTTACGTTTTAGTTCCGTGATCATAGTTCGTGATTCCTGTATATGATAGAGAGTCATGTACTCTTCCAGTTCCAAGATAATGAGTTCTACTTCATTCAAGTAGTCGGAATTACATTCCTTATGTTAGGAACTCTAGTTGAGGTCATGCAACTCATGACGCATGTACTCACTCTTTATAGTGTGTTCAGTCCCATATAAAAATCTTCTCATGCTTCAGAGTCTTATGTTTTAACCTTTTAGTGACCTCCCTATGCAATGATAGTGGTGATGATGTAAATGTTCTTGTTGATGGACGATCATAGTACGTTTGTTTAGATAAGGCCATAAGTATGAAGTGAGATTTTGGGCCAATCTTTGATACATGTGATGGTTAGTGGAAAAGTTTGTATGTGTATGTTTTTAGGATAGCGCGTGGGAGTTATATTGATAGTAGTTTAGAAACTATGTGAAGTATCTACTTATGGGTGTTTGCCTTGAAGTTAACATGTGGTTATAAATTAGGCTTGAACAAAGTTTTGGGATTGTAGTGGAAGGTCACCATATGCATTAGCGACTTCATATTAAGAGTTCAGTGTAGTCATTGAAGTGGTAAGACATGTTATGCTTAGGATGCGATCTTTAAAAGAGATATAGAAGGTTGCGTCATATGGTTTAGAATAATAGCGTAGTGTAGCATGTTGTATTTTTGTGACTTAGAGTTAGGCTTGATCGCGGTGTAAGGATGAAGCTATTTTAGACATTAGTAGAAAAAAAATTGTCAATGCTCATATAAGGATTTTAAGCTGAATTGAATGAATATGATATTTATAGGGAATAATATAGTTAAGGGATACTCGAGAAGGGTGCTAAGCTTGAAAGTAAGAAGTCGCATTGACTAAGGCCTGAAAATTCTACCCTAGTTTATGAGATATATGCCTATGTTCCATACTATAGAACAGTGTCAATGTTGGGATCCTATAGTCGGATATCTAGTGTGACTCATGCCCAAATATTTTGCTATCTAATGCTACCAGGACTTCATAAGGAAGAGTGTTGATAGGATACTCCAGATTGAGTATAAGCCTCTAGTGTAGTTTAGTTTATGTGGCCAGCAAATCAGTTTAGCCGTCAGATTCGCATGACTTGTTTTCTCATCTTTTCATTCAATCATGCTACCCAAAATCTCAGATATGTTACTATTCCAAGATAGAGTATACTAGTATTTGCGAGTATAGGTTAATTCATGCATCATGTGCTCGTTTTAGATTCCAGATGTTCAGATATGATTAAATTTGTAGGTGCCTAGTGCATTGCCTCAGTTTTCTGAGCATCTTCGTGAATTGAGCATTCATAGAGGGACATAGGGTCCCAAGGGGTAGATACCCAATTCATTTCCATGCATATATTTTTATTACAAGCTCCACACCAGTTATCATTGTGTATTCGGTCATACGTTCACACGTCAGTTTAGTCAGATATGCATTAGAAATGCATGTCCCATAGAAAAAGCTCAGCTTATCTGTGTATTCAGTTCTGCGTTCATGAGAACAACTAAATAACAAATCCATACATTAGGTATGCATGTTCATTATGAGAACTCAGCTTATGAGTAGCTCCAGTCATGTATTCCATGCATCAGATATGCATGTTCGATATAAGAATTTAGAATATCAGTAGTTCTATCCATATGGTCATGTTTCAGATCAGTGTATTCTTTATTAGAAGACATGTCGTGCCTGCGTTATTCCATACCTTTAAGGCTTCAACAAGTTCCTACCCATCATTCGAGGACGAATGATCCCAAGGGGGAGATAATGTAACGCCCCGCATTTCGGGCTAGAATAAAATATATGACTCTGATGCGTTGATAATCCCCGAGCCTTAAATCCAATGCCAATTTGGCATGTTAATCAAGTTTGTAGTATGTGAATCCATTTGAGCATGAATTTAGACCATAGAAGTCCTTCAACTCAAGGACGAGTTAAAACTATTTCAATCGATTAAGTTTTAGTGGATGTTGTAATTTGTGTCAAATTCTATTGACCATAAATCATTGAATATGATGAACTGGGTGGCCTACTATATACCAAAGTGTAGATAATTGAATAATCTTTCCAAAGATACCAAATTCGCCTAAAACGGACACCCGGTGAAGAAGTTATGGCCTTTCAAAGTTGAATGTGTCGCCTATGCACATATAGGCGATGCATAGGGCGGCGCCTATGCAAATATAGGCGATGCATGGGGCGGCGCCTATGTAAATTTAGGCAATGCAAAGGGCGGCGCATAGTTATGGTTTCAGGTGACGAAAACACTCCGTTTTGAGTTACTTTAAGTGCAAGTTAGTCCTTACAAAACCCAAAATCGTCCTTACCCACTCCTAAATGGATTCAAGCCTATTAACAACATTGAAGCCTCCTATAAAATCCCAAAATCTAATCCTTCAAGAACTTAAGAGAAGGAGCAACTAGGGTTTGAGAAAATAAGCTTGAAGGACCGATCATTCCGAAACTTCTTCGTGAAACAAATAACAGATTCGGAATCCTCTCGACGTAGGCTTCGATAGACACCAAAAATTCGTGGAGAATAAGGTACGCGGGGTTTTCCTAAAATCTCATGGGCATAGAAATCATGTTTTAAGAATTGGGTTTTCGAATTCATGTACATACTCATGTTTCAGAAGCTTTAATGATATTGTTTTGGCGTTTTGGCTTTCCCCCAAAGTTATTTGAAAGTTATATGTATATATATATATGCGTTTGTCCTGAAATATGAATTTAGAGCATGATTTTCATGAAACCTCTCTCTTAATGTAAATTTTTCCATGTTTCACGTAATATACAATGTTTTGAACACGAAAGAGAGGGTTGTGAATGTTGAATATGCATGTAATGAAAGAATGCATGGTTTTGCCAAAAATGCACATGACCACCATATGTTTGATGAAAGTTTTGCATGGATTTGACTTGAGTTTCGGAACATGACATCTTTAATGCAAATTACATGTTTTGGTGGTCTAAACTATGTTTTGAATGAAAGCTCTTGCTTAATACATTATGGCTCAGAAATAGGACTTGCAAGTCTTGGTATGACGATACCAACTTAGACAAATGCCATAACAGACACAGACTAGTTTTGAAATTAGATTTTGTTATCAGACTCTCATGATTTAGAAATTTCAGAATGATACATGTTCAGAAAAGGCTAAAATAGGGCATAAAGAGATCTTAGGTGGTTCCCTGAAGAAGGCGGGAGTTTCAGACAACTCTTTGCCTAAAACCGTGGTTTGCCGACCCGGGTATATTATTATGCGCTGACTTAAATGTCCTGTGGCGTATCAGACTCAGACACTCCAACCCTTGCGGCACACTTGGGTTGGGGGCTTCCCCGCCGAGTCAATGGTGGATTCCATACAGCCTGTGGAATATTCAGACTTGTAGGGGAATACCACCTAACTCAGAAGTAAAACACAGATCATGATTTGAAATGAACAGACAGGTTGCATGTTTTCAGAAAGTGCCCATGTATTTTTCAGAAACAGTTTTATACATGATGTCTTGATGAAAAATTGCTTTCCCTTATATATATATATGTATGTTCTATTATACTATTTTTTTGGATTGCTTCGCGTGCCAGTACTTTTGTGTTGACCCCCTCCTTCCAGGTTCTGAGGCACAGTCTAGGGGTCTAGCTACTCAGTGGACATTCTCGGATTTGCAGACTTGATCTCACAGTGGTGAGCCTTCTATTATTCGAAAGGCCTAATTATGTCAGACACTATCTTATTTATTATGTTTTTGGTTTACTGGGGGCCTTGTCCTAGCTTTTTTTCAGACAAAGGTTTATGTTCTTAGTAGAGATTTCGCAGACTGATGTCAGATAGTATTATTCAAAAATATTGCAGGACTTGACCATGTTTTCCGTACTCAGTTTCAATTCCTTATTTTATTATGATTATGAATGTTGTGCATGATAACCAGATAGAGAATGGGTGTTTCGGGCCTTCATGGTTCGGGATGCTCGTCACGGCTAGGGCCAAGGCTCGGGTCGTGACAATTAGAGTCTCTATTATGGGTGTTTAGCACGCCAAACTTATAAGGGAGAAAATATGAGGTATCTAGGAATGCTTCTATTTCTTATGATCTAATCTTTAGGTTATAGAGTCTAAGGTCATGAAATCTCTTTGAATTCCCGTATGCTTGCTTTATAGATTATGTCTTCCAAAAATATGATGTTTGTGGAAACTCTTCTATATCGTAATAGGATAATGTGGATAGAACTTTTCCTACCCATAGGGTACAGACCCGATCTAGGGGTGCTACTTCTGATTGTAATAGTGGAGTTCAACCGGTTCCCCCAGTACTCCTTAGACACCTCAGGGTGAAGTATCCAATTCCAAGTTCCTCAATTTATTCATCCATTGACCCAGATAAAAGTCACTCGTCATGCCAGACTGGTCTTATTGGGGGGGGGGGAAATCAGGCTAAGATAGGGGAGAGACAGAATAAGAAGTTTAAATTTTCAGAGATGGGTGGGGGTTAACACAATAACATTATACATGGGAGATAGTGGACTTAGGTACGGAGTAAGGAATATTTTGGTTTACACCCATAGACTAGAGACCCTTGCCCAAAGTGATTTAGTGATCATAATTTTCTAAAACATGAATGTCCTAGGGTGAAGGGTGCCTAATATCATTATAGTAAAGCCCTATTAGGCCCTTTTTTTACCCCGTATCGATTATGTGGTTAGTGGCATCATGGATTTTTTCATGAGGGGAAAAATCAATGCTTCATTTGTGGTTAACCCGGTCATATACAACAACATTTTTCTTTGATCAGTGTTGCTACTGGATCCAACAAGATTCTAGGTGCTAGCTCTTTGATTTTCACACCAAGGAGTGATACTTATAAAACTGGCACTGGACAAAATTATCATTAACCTCTTGATACCCACCCAGAGTCTACGTTATCACTAGATGCTATTGCTAGTAAGTTACAACTCTTTCTCCATAATGTATTGTACTTTCTTAATTTGGGGTCTACTCTCTATTGTGTGTCACATTATATAGCTATTAATTTTGGTTTTAATCTTGAGTGCATTTTAGATCATTTTTATGTTTCCTCCTTGGGTGACTCTATTATGGCTAGATAGATATATTAGAGTTGTGTGATGTCGGTCATTAGTAGGGATGCCTTGGTGGATCTAATATATTTGTACATGGTAGACATTGATGTGATTTTGGGGATGGATTGGTTAAATTCATGCTATACATCTCTAGATTATTGGACCTGTGGGGTCAGTTTCCATTTCCTAAATAAATCATTAATTGAATGGGAAGATAGTTCCCAGGTGCCTAAAGAAGGTTCATTTTGTATCTTAAAACCCAAAAATTTCTTTTTAAAAAGGTTCCTCTATAATCTAGTGAATTCTAAGGATTCTAGATCTTATGGTCCTTCTTTGCAGTCTGCCCCTGACAATCTTCCCGGTACCCCCATAGTGAAATTGACTTTGGGATTGACCTTATTCCAAACACTCCGCTTATCTCTAGCCCTTCTTACATAATGGTTCTGGCCAAGTTGAAAGAACTTAGGGAGGAATTAAAAGACCTTCTAGATAAGGGTTTTACCCATTTTAGTACATTTCTCCATGAGGAGTTTTCATTCTTTGGTACGTAAGTAGAATGGTTTCATATGGATATGAATAGGTTATTGGTGATTGAATAAGGAATTTAGGGTGACCTCTTCGTGGGGTCTATCATATATACCTATATATTTTATATGGGATATTATGTTAGCAGTACATGATGGTTGATACACACTAAGTTTGAACCTTAGATGTTGATTTTGGTGAAAAGAATATGTTAGCTCAAGGATAGAAATATATGGTTTGTGGGAGTAAATTGATAGACTTGTTGGGGTGTAATGAAGATATAAGGTTGATTACTTAGGGAATACTGAAATGAGAAATTTTTTATATATAGGCTGGAGGTCCAAGTTGAACTGATGGATTGGGGGATAAGTCATTGGATGGATTAGGGCATGGAATTTGTAAAAGTATGTTGAACCCCAAGTAGTATCTTGACAGATGAGGTTTTAAGTATAAGACAGACAAGTGTACCTTTGTACATGTCCATGGTGATACCCTTAGAGTAGAGTGTTCTTCTTATAGGTGTAGTAAGATTGAGATCGAGGAGTAATCCTAAATTTTCTTCTTTTGTTGGGCATCAGGGGAGAGTCGAGGTGAATTTACTCCTATTCTAGTAATTCCTTCTTTTTTCAATTAAGAGGGAACTCTACAAGTGTTGTACTCATTCTAATAATGCTTATGTCTAAGGCCTGCATTCTACTTGATGCATACATCCATACTCCATCCCTAAACTAAAGGCAATAATGGTTCTAATAAAGTTTCTAACTGTTCAAGGTCTATGTCATGATGATCATGATCCATTCATTCATGTCTCACATTATGCCTAGTTCAAAGAAATGGTTGTTTCAAGAGGAAATCCTCCCCTTGTTCCTAGAATATGATTCTCGGCTTTATGTTATATTACCCATGATATATACAGTCATGTTTCTTCCGGTGTCCAATTCTATGGACTCCTACTATGGTACGTTTACATTGGAATAACCCTCCATTTATAACCTAGGTGGTTTTCATAAAGTAATTCATGCCTATTATATCATGTCTCATTTTCTGGGTCTTCTCTTAAGTTTTATGATAAGTATGAGTCGTAATTGAGAAGTAACCCCCTCATTCTTTATACTTGTACTCTTGTTCTGAAGTGACCCTTCTTATGTTAGGATGGTAGTGTCTATAGAAGCATAGTAATGTTTTGGATGAGGGAGTAGATATTCTTTACTGTAAAATTTTAGGGTGACTACTCAGGATCAAACTACAGATAAAGATGGAAGAGTAAGATCAACCTTTGCTATTTAAAATAGTTAAAAAGAAGAAATGTGGTCAAATAATTTCTGATAGTTATTGAAGATTCTAGTTTGGAGTGGGAGATCCACAAAGAGGAGTATAAAGGCAAGCTTAAATGATGTGATTAATAGATACACAAATAATTATGTTTAGTTGTTAGTACTCCTTGATTAAGAATTGAGGTTACTTGACTATTGTAATAAGATAGCATAGTACTATTGGGCTAGTGTAAAGTATAGGGACCCATGACTTACACTAGCTCCTTTAACTTTGAGTTAGGCAAATGCTCAAGTCTCATAGTTATGTGTTTCACGGGGGAGTTAGAAATTTGTAATGGTGGAGTGTTGTATTCATAGTTTAAATCATAGTGGATAGTGTTGTCATATTTAAGGGTAATTAGATATATTGTTTTGGAGGAAGGAGTTATGTGGGAAGCTAGAGAGGACATAAAATCCAAATATCCATTCTTGTTCCCCATTCCTGAGAATCATGTTTGAGGTATGTGTTATTCATAAATCCTTCTTTTCTGACTTTGTTAAAGGGAAATATGGTTGTTAGTTGTGTTAAAATTCATTTGTAATTTCCTTGGCTCATCATTTGAAGATGAATGATCCATGTGGGAAGAATTGAAACTCCTCAGATTTTTGTCCTTTAAAAAATTCTTGAGGTTTGAGTTCACGGCCTTGACTACGACTCATCCTATGAGTCATGTTATGTCTATAGGAGTTATAGGATCCTGTCATAATGAGCCTAGAAGAATCTTCCAATGTCACCGCCTTGTTAAGGACTGGACTAAATGAGTCATATCGATTCCTAACAAGCCCTAAGGAGGGTATTCATAAGTTGTTTAGTGTAGTGTCTCTATTGAGACTGTTGAAACTAAGATTGACCCTACAAGACATAGTTTCTCATTACAAGATGTACAGTGCCAGTCATAGGATTCACAATGAAGAGCCAAAGGGGGTTCTTGTTTTGTTACGACTGGAAGGTCTGAGTCATAAGGTGACCCTATGAGTCGCAATGTGACCCATAATTACTAACGATTTAATTTTAAGATTTAAGTCAAGGTATTTTAGTCATTTCCCTCTTACCCAAAATAAAACACATGACTTATAAACACTATTGAGACTTTATTCTCACCCATAGCACAATAAAAATATATCTTCTTTTCTCTCGAATTATCTCAAGCAAAGAAAGTTAAGTTTAACTCAAGGTTGAGCATCTAGGGGTCAAGTCAATGATTCTTCTCCATAATTATGAATATTTCAGGCATGTGACTCTTCCCTTATGGTTAATTTATTAAAAAACATTTTTATTAAAGTGTTATTCACATGGAATTAAATTGGTTTTGAAAAGAAGGGTTGTGGGTTTTGATTTCTTATTGTTGAACAATGGTTTACCCATGGTTTAATTATGATCATTCATGTATTAAATATGGTTTTCAACTTTTGGGTGCATCAGAATGGAAATTAAACTGAGGTGTCCTAGTTACACCATAATGATATAATTTTTCCTTTATATGGCTTGGAAATTGTATGCCCTGTACATGTTTGTGAAAGTGTCAATAAGAAATGGATTTTGTCACATAGTTTGGTTTACCCACTTGTAATAATGCATTGGCATAAAAAGGATAATGAACTATGCATGGTTTTCTTGAAAGGCCTTGGTGGCCATGTACAAATGGTGGAATTAGAACCTTGTGGGCTTAATTGATTAAGTGGGTTCGGTCCCTTATGATTGATTATTTGAATATCTTTTGACTTATGGATTTGAGTCCTAGTTAGTTGAGTAGATGACATGGCATGATTATATTAGCTTTCAAGCAAGGTTGCGATGACGATACCAATAATGTATTCCTAAATGTGTAATATGGTTCAATTAATGGGAATGTGTGATAATTGTTTTAATTAGGCTTTAAAAGAGGGTTGTGTAGTTGAGTCATGAAAGAGGAGGTCTATGTGACCGACAGAGGAAATTGCGCTAGCCAAGGTGGTGATCGTTAGAGGAAATTGTGCTAGCCGCTGTGGGGGTCATTATGGCATGATGGTTTGAGTCCCCTATGTTCTGACCAAGTGGTTCTAGTCCACCTTATTGTTATTATAATGATTGGAGGGTTCGAGTCCCCTATATTATATTTCCTTAGCAGGTGCTTAAGTCACCTTAGTTTATGATTGGAGGGTTCTAGTCCCACTTGCATATATATGATCTTTCTCTAGTTTTTGGGGCTACACTCACTTGAGCCAGACCAGGGGGTTAGAGCAGGACACATATAGCTTGTGGGTGCTATTGGATGACGGTTGAGCTACATAATCTAGGTTAAGGTTTTAAAGTGCATTCTAAACCTTGTTCCCTCTCTCTACACAATATATATATATATATACATACATACATTTAAATATATATTTATTTATTTGCATATGGTAATGTGCATTTGTTTAACTTGGTTTGAATTAAATAAATTATTTTATCTTTATCCCTGAATTACTTGCTAGTGTTTACCCTGCTAACCATCTTAGGAAATTATATCCCCATGCGATGCGGGATTTTGCCATACTTCTACTTCTTCTGCTCAGTGATTGCAGATTGATCAAGAGTCGACTTGAAGTGGTAAGCTTTCATGCTTCAAAAGGCTCCATTTTAGGATTATGTTTTCTTTTTGTTATAGAATATGGGATACTATTTTTTGCTATAGTAGGGGGCATGTCTCAACACTTTATTGATATTCTGTTTGTTAGAGGATTTTCTAGACTACTGTTGTAATTCCCCATACTTTTAACGCTCTAGTAATCCCTTAAACATAATCCTTAGGTCCTATATATTAATGGTAAACCAAGTCCGGTTGTTGCGGGTTATGTTGGGGGTACTTTTGGTTGTTTAAATTAGTTGGTGGTCACAAAGGGGACCCTCTACAAAGGCTCCGCACCAAAGCGGGATCACCAAATGCCACTAGAATAGGTTGACCTTGACTGTGCACTGCCAAACCTGAGGTTGGCTTTGGTTATGAGCCGCCAACCCTGAGGTTGGCTTTTGCCTTGTGCTGCCAAGCAAAAGCCAAATGTAAAATAATGCCCTATTTTATTATATTTTAATGGTGTTAAGGTCTTTTCACATCCCTTAACCAAACCTAATCATAAATGGATGAAATTTAGGTCTTAACACACGTTATATCACTTTGCAAATCCACTAATCATATTTCCAAAAGTAAGAGAAGAGAAACCACCTTGGGTTTTAGGATTTTGATCTCTAAGGACGAGTCTCCCTACATTCTCTTTTACTTTTTCTCCGTCAAATGGTATGTGGGGATATACTAAACTTCATGGGCATAAATTTTATCGTTTTACAACCTTAACGGGTATATAAGTAAGTATATGCAGTGAGTTTTTAAACTAATAAAAAGCATGAATTTAGGACCCCGTTTTATGATGAGTTTTGTATAAACTATGGTATTTTTTTAAACCTGAGTTGTTTTCATGTGTATGTATGTTATGAATTTTGCGAATCTATGTGAGAGCATGATTTAAGAAATTCCCTCTTTTGGTATGAAATCCAGTGTCTTAATGTGTTGTGGTTGATCATAAGAATGGTTAAAAGCTTGAGAATAAATGTTTTACTATCAATTATGGACTTCCATTGCTTTATGATCTATTATGAGGTTGCTTTATTAATTAATAAATGCTTTTGTGTCCAAATTGAGAAATTACATATGATTGATGAAAGAGATGACCACCTTATCTTAAGGTATTGAAAAGAGAGTATTATGCATAAGTTTCATGTGTTTTGAAATAAGAATTCTCTTGAAATGTTTAAATGTTTTGGTGGTCCAGTTACACATTTTGAATCAAAATACTAAGACATGACATGGTATGGCGTATATGACTTTCATGACTTGGTATGACGATACCAAATTAGATAAATGCCATGACAAACTCAGAACAGAATATACTGCAGACTTTTCAGATTTTAAATCATGATTTCAGTAAAATGCATGTTTTTAAAAGGCTAAAAATGGGCTTTAAGTGAGTTAGATATTTACCCAAAGTAGGAATGAGTTTAGATACGTCATAGACCAAAATTGTATTTTGTCGATGCGGGTTTATTATGAAAAGGTATGTCAGCAAGGAAGCATATTCTTTTTCATGACATAGTATGTATCAAGGAGGCATACTTTATGTTTATTACATACCCCAATTCTTGCAGAAAAATTAGATTGGGGGCTTAGCCGTCGAGTCAAGGGAAAATTCCATATAGCCCGTGGATTGTAGACATGTTGGGTGTACCATCTATCTCAAAAGTAAAACAAAGAGTTGATTCATAACTTACAAGAATGTTTTGAAGCTCATTGATTATGATAGTGTGTTTATATATATATATATTATGATAAATGGTTTTCATAATGCTCTCACTTATTTTATATAAAGTATGTGATATTTTTGGATTTTTCTACCTAACAGTACTTTTGAGTACCGACCTCTTATATTTTAGGTTCTGAGGCCATGGTCCCATAAATTAGTATATTATATCTAGATATTTAGAGTTGGTGAGCCTCCATTACATCGAAAGGCACCTTTCCCATGAGTTGTTCTCTTTTTAGTTTTATGGTACGGCTAAGGGACTTGTCCCCTTTTTTGATAGACTAGTATGATTAGTTCAGTAGAGTCTTCATAGATTGTCTCAAAAGGATTTGGGATTTCTTGTGAGTAGATGTTGAAGAGTTTTAAGATTTATTATGGGACTACCATGTTTTCTATTTATCTTCTATATTTTATTTTTATTATGAATTATTCTAATGATTATATGCTAAGGGGTCTCTCGAGTATTCATAGTTAGGGATGCCCGTCGTGGCCAAGGCATTGATTCGGGTCATGAAAAGTTTGGTATTAGATCATGGATCACGGTTGTAAGGTCCCTCAATGTTTCCTCGTAGTTTGAGCCTTAGGGCGTGTTGAGTGAGACTTTATTCCACCCCTAAAAGATTCAGAAGTGGCTTCCTAAGTGAGTATCATGCTAACCATGTAGAATTTTCCTAATTTTGACTTTTTATCACGTGGGAAATCTGATAAGCTTTCCATCGATATAATATTTTCCTAAATCCAATACTCGGGTCAGAAGTTAAGGAAAATTTAAGCCTTCGACGTAAAAACTGCATCATTTGAGATCCTAGCGCGTTGCGGAGAGGGTGCATTTAGCAATTTTCAATTTCCAGTGGGACTCCCCATAGTGGCACATTGCAGAGGAGTCCCAGGTCCCAACCAGTGGGAAAATGCATGGCTCTGCATCGCGGAGGCTGTCAATTTTGCAATTGTCATTTTCCAGAGAGCCAACGCGATTAGTGGCACATTGCGGAGGCCTTTGAAATCGGATTCCAGTTCAATTTTTCTAGTTTTGCATAGATGTTTAAAAGGGAATTTTGGACCTTTTTCTAATCCTATAAAATTATGGAAACACTAGATTAAACACATTTGCAAGCATTCTATGAGGGTTTTATCAAGTATCCTCTCAACAAGAACCCTAAATACTCAAAACCTCTTCCATAAATCTCAAGAATCCACCATAGATTTTCTAAATTAAGTCAAGATTCTAGGTTCTCAATTGAAGGGTCTCCAAAATCCTCATTCTAGAGCAAGAGTAGAGTTCCAAAAGTGAGAGTTCTTCTAAAGCTTCAAATTCAATGTATGTGGGGTTTTGAACTTGGGTAACTCTTTCACCCTTATGCCCAAAATGTTTATTTACATCATGATTTTCTGAAATTATGGGATTTTTACATGAGTCTAAATTGGGGTTTTCACCCATATTTATTGAATGCATTATGTTGATATTTCTCATGAATTGAGAGTTAAATGGCATGATTTCTACATGTTTTCTTGAGTTTTTACAACTGGATAAACCCCATGACATTACTCTTTGGGAAGCTTATATTTGAAATGTTGAGATATTGAAGCATATGACTACATTGAGATTTTGAGATGAATTGCTGAAATTTCCATATTTCCACATGATTTATGAATCTATATGCTATATATTATGCTTTTGATAAACTTTAACTTGAAATTAAACTATGGGTTAGTAATCTCTATTTGAGACTTATGAAATTATGAACTCTCGTGCTATAAGCACCCATGATTTGAGTATTTTGAGATGGTTGAAAATTGAATTGACCTAATGGTCTGAAAGCTTTGAAATCCACTTTACTATACGAGATTATTGCTTTGATTAATGGGTTCGTGGTGAACCATAGGATTGTTCTAAAAGTTGATTTTTATGAGATGAGCGTAGGTAATCTAAAGGGAGTAGTATTTACGACCGAGCGGGTAAGCTACTATGATTTCTTACCCCAAAAACTATGTTCCACCGTAGGATATGAGCCTGAGGCTGATTATATTATCATTATAAGTGGTCCTGAGGCCGATTTGATTATGTGGGCCCGAGGCTAATTTTTATTTAGTGATCTCTAGACCTAGGTTATACTCCTTGGCAAGAGTATGACGCTCCTCCCTAACGTGGGGTCTCTTTCTTAGGAGGATAAAATGTTGGACTCCATGTAGCTCACATGGTTTATGTCGGTTAAAAGAACCTCCCTTGCCTTTCGAACATCGAAATTAAATTCTTATTTTCCTTCCCTATAAGCTATTTTCCTGAATGATTGAATTGCAAAGATATTTCCTAATCAGGGTATTGATTTGAGATGAGATATTTTCTAAAGTGACTGAAATGCCTTCAAGTATGTTTTCAACTTTTATGATTTTGAATTACAAGTATATGAGTTTCTAAATGATTGTGAAGTGTTGAGCATTGAAGAACTTTTACTCTCATGAGATATATGCATGACTTGAAAGTGTGGTTTGAAATCCCTTAGCCTTTGGGCATTGAGAGTAAGAAAAGGTTTCCGATTTTGAAGTTAAATAATTATGACTCACGAGATTGTGTTACATGCTTCATTCTGCATGACTTATGATCTTCATATTTTATACTTGTTCAAGCTATATGAGTCATCTCATTATGCATACATGATTTGATTGAAGAAAATATCACTACTACTTTATACATATGCATGCACCCCCGCATACTCAGTTCATTCCAAAGTACTGATCCACATATTTGTCTATGTGCTACATTGTCTTATAATGTAGGTTCAGGCGCTTAGTCCCATCCTCACCCATGATTCTCCAAGCACCTTACCTACGTTTTCTACAGTGGTGAGTCCTCCTGGTTCGAGGATCGATCTTCAGATGTTTACTGTGCTTGAGAGACTATGTTTTATTTCCAGTCCATTTCGAGTAAGTTGGGGTCTGTCCCAATGGCTCTCTAGATTTTGATTCATAGAGGCTTTGTCAGACTAGTATCAGACTTTTGATATGTCGAGAGGGATCAGTATTGTGGTTTTGTTGATATTTCTCTATGTTGTGGTCATATGAACCAATTATCCTTTCTTATTTCCTTTCTTGTGATATGTCTATGCGAGTGTTTAAGTCTATCCTTATCTTGAATTGGGTGTTTTTGGGTAGAAACTGGCTCTAAGTGTTAGCTTGGGGATACTTGTAGCCTTAAGCACCGTGTGACATCTCGGGAGGAAATTTTGGGTCGTTACAATGGTCCCATCGTGTCTACAAAGTAGTGTCTAGTAGTTTCTTACATATGGGTATGTTGTGCAGCATACTTATAATTCGAAAACTATTAGGCATTTAGGAGATGTTTTCTATTTTTCATACTCTAGATCGTACCATTGCATTGAGTAGATAAAAGTTATCCAAATTCCCCCTTATGCTAATTGTATTAGTTATGTCTCATGATCGAGGAGATACAAGTGCAAAATCTTTGATTCTAAACATGTGGTCTTTTCTAATTAGATCATAAAAAGTTATGACTAGCACAAGGACTTGAGAGGAGCCCATTAGTTCTACAAAGTGTATTGATTCCAGTGTATACCTTTATCGATATTACTTATGCGTTCAATGCTAAGGTTAGGAGTGTATTTAGTCCCTTTCAGAATCCATATTGCAGATGTCATGCTTAAGGGCAGAGATATACGGCTGAAATGTTGGAACAGTCTTTCCAACCGAGTAGTAGTATACATTAAGGTGTCATAACCTATTGCTTATAAGATAGTCATGAAGTTAGTGATATGAAGTCACAAGTTTAAAAGTCAGAGCGATAGTGACCTTTGCATAAATAAGATAATTTTAGTTGTGTAACCTTTGATTGAGGGGTGAGTTTCCCTTTTATAGTGATTGGTGAATATTGTTGGAAGATTTGTAGATTATTTGGTAGTCTATAGAGGAAGTGATTGGTTAATATTGTCATTTAATCAAAATAGGGAAGGAGCTCAAAATGGATAGTTATGGTGGTTGTAGAAATCATTTAGAGGGGGCAAGTAGAAAGGGGTAGATTAGTCAATAAGTTACGGGTAGAGACTCATTGGTGTATAAGGAATTTTAAGGTAGTGGGGATGTATATATGGGTAGGTAAATATGATGTGAAAAAGTAGAATATGTCAATAGATTGTAATGGGTTATATTATGATATTAAGATCGACTATCCTCATTATGTGACTTTACCCCCTTGATTGTGTTTTCTCAAGTAGTTGTAAACTAGTACTGCATATGAGAAAATATATGGTAGATTGATTCTAAGGTACGGTATTAAGATTGTGGAGAAGATGAACTTGTGGGTGGTAGTTAAGTAAAATTATAGACTTCATTTGATTTTTATATTCAATGGATTAGAATAGTATATGTTTTGTTTCATTAGTGGTACAGGATTAATGCTAGACAATATGCTTGAAGTTTAGATTGCATTGTGGTGGTAAGAATAGTAGCTTAAGAATTGTGAAGCATGTTTTTTTGGGGATGAATTAGTAGGCTTGATATAATGTGTGAAAGTACCTAGGTTCATAACTTATGAAAAATTGAGTGGATAATTGTGAAATATATATAGGAGGATTAATGTTAAAACAATAAATTATGGCGGAGTCATTAGGTGGAAAATAGTGTTAAGTATAAAAGAATAAGTTGAACCCTAGATAACATGCTGTCAGATAAGATTTTATGGGTATAAGTATCATGTGTACCTAGTTTATGTTCTTGAATTTTATAGTGTGGGAAGACTAGGGAATTGTTACACGATATTCTTTAGATAAGAATTAAGGAAACATACATAGGGAATGTACGCCTTTGGTAGTTCTACAAATTTTGTTAAGTTGGGAATTATGCGGTTAGAGGTTTAATGTGAGTATGTTAAGTAGTGGATAATGGAATGTTATGGGATAAGGAGTGTGGATGTGTATGCTCATGAGAGTGTGAGTTGTAGGGTGATGGCTATAGAGGCTACCAAAAGTTAAGAGTAGTGCCCCTGGGAGGATGTCATACAAATAATTTATTACTTTTCATAATTTTATATTAGTGAGAGCCTAGAACTCATGTGTATAATGATATCCCCCCCTCGCGTTTGTATTGAGAGTTGTGAGTACATATTTAATTAGAGGATATGGCCGCAAGTCTAGATTATGGATTTGATCTAAGGGGGAGATAATGGACTAAGGTAGTTCTTGAATTTCTGATGTTGGAAAGTTGTAGGGAAGAGTCATGCTAAATCTATTCCTATTCAAGCAAACTCCTCCTACTTTAATTTAAGAGGACATTCTACTAATGTCTGATGTATTCAAGTCATGCCTACGGCTAAGCTTTGAGTTTTCCTCTCAGCTTATGTTTATATCCGACCTCCAAACTAAAAGAAATAATTTCTATATAATCCAATTTTTCAAGTATTCAAGATCTATGTTATGATGCTCGTGATACATAAAAATCCATGTCTCATATCATGCTTAATTCTAACAAACTATGCTTTATATATATTACCGACTCTTTTTATGTCAGGTTAAGCCCAAAGAGATAAGGTTTATGCTAACAAATGGCCATTTTCAATTCTCAAAATGAGGAGAAATAGGTTTAAGTAGAAATCCTTGTCTCAATCAATTACTACATGAATTCAAAATTTATACTATACAACTCTTGATATATACGCTCATGTTCTCACTATGCCAATCCTAAGAACTTATATTGTGTTGTGTGTATGACGAAATGATTCTCTATTTATAATTTAGGTAGTTGTTATATGAAACAGTTCATGCCTATTGTATCGTATCTTACATCCCCACCTTGAGTAGATTAACAAATATAAGTTATAATCGAATAGTGTTACTCCCATTTGAGATGCTTGTCATCTAGTCCCTCAATGACCCTCCTTAGGTTAGTATCATAGTAGTTATGGAAGAATAGTAATATCTTAGATAAGAGAGTAGATGTTTCATATTGTGTTAAATATTTGTTGTAACTACCTAGAGCTAAGGGTATAGATAAATAGGGAAGAGGTAGATGATCTTTTATTATGGCAAATAATTAGGAAGTGCATATGTGATTAAAATCTTTGTGAGAGTGAGTAAGTTTGCTGGTTTTTACAGGGGAGATCCATAAAGTAGTTGTAGTAAAGATAGTCTTGAAAGTTATGATTGATGTAAATACAAACCAATGTTCTATCTGGTTAGTACTCCATGAATTAAGACCTGGGGTTGTTGGATTACAGTGATAAGGTAAAGTGACATTCTAAATGGAATGTAGAGTACAGGGTCCGGTAGCTTAAGTTAGCATACTCTGGGTTGGGCTTCAATATGGAACTACTTTATGGGACTCAAACTGTTATGATTAGGTTTTTTAAGGGTGAATTGTAAGTGGGATATAATGAATTATGTTATTTATTGTTTGGGGCATATTCGAGTAATGTCTCTAAGTTTAAGGTAGATTCATTATATCTTGTAAGGTAGATAATGCTTCTACTCCTATCTCCTACAATGCCTTATATCATGTCGAGTTTCAATGCAAATCATGACCTATGATCACCAAATAAACCCATGCCCTATATTGTGATGATTATGACCCATAGAACTCATGCACAAAGCTATTTCTATATCGATTTTCACTATCTTATACTTGGTGCTGACATAATTCACTAATGGTTATCAAGAATCCCTTTTGATGCATCTACATGTTTTTGTGAGAAATTTTTCTAATGGGATGTTACGTCCTTCATTCCATACTTTTAGAGATTCAACAAGTTCCTACCCATCATTTGGGCATGAATGATCCCAAGGGGGGATAATATAACACCCTGTACTTTTAACGTTGTAGTAATTCCTTAAAAATGATCCTTAGCACCCTTATATTTATGGTAAACTATGTCAAGTGGTTGCAGGTAGCGTTGGGGGTACTTTTGGGCATTGAAATTAGGTAGGCATCACAAATGGGACCCTCTTCAAAGGCTCCACCAGTGGAGGGATTGCCAAACGTCACTAGAATAGGTTGGCTTTGGTGGTGTTTCGCCAACCCTAAGGTTGTCTTTAGCTGTGCACCATTAAACCTGAGGTTGGCTTTGGACAAGCACCACCAAGAAAAATCCAAGCATCAAAAAGTGTCTTGTTTTATTCTATTTTAAGGGTGCTAAGGTCTTTTCATATTCTATAACCGTCCCTAATCATATAAGGACAAAATTTAGGTCTTAACATATGTTATTTTACTTCTCAAATTCCTAAATCATCTCTCCAAAAGCAAGAGAGGAGAAACCACCAAGGGTTTGAGGATTTTGATCTCCAAGAGCGAATCTCTCTAGGTTCTCTTTGATTTTTTTGTCTGTCCAAAGGTATGTGCGACCATCCTAAATCTCATAGGCACAAATTTTATTGTTTACAAGATCTATGGATATATAAGTATGTATACGCAATAGGGTTTTAGATTAATGAAGAGCATGCATTGGGGACCCCATTTTATGATGAAATTTTGTATAAGCTATGAGTGTTTTCCCTAAACCTGAATTGTGTTATGTGTATGTATGTTATGAGTTTTGCAAATATATGTGAGAGCATGATTTACGAAATTCCCTCTCTTGTTATTAAATCCATTGTCTTAACGTGTTGTGGTTCTTCATACAAATGGTTAAAAGCTTGAGATTAATTGTTTTACTATCAATTGTGGACTTGCATTGCTTTATGATCCAATATGAGGGAGCATTATTAATTTATAAATGCTTTTATGTCCAAATATAGAAATGGCATGTGATTGATGAAAGAGATGGCCACTTTATTTTAGGGTATTGAAAAGGGAGTATACTGCATGAGTTTCATATGTTTTGAAATAAGAATTCTCTTGAAATGTTTAGATGTTTTGGTGGTATAATTACACATTTTGAATGAAAACATAAGACATCATAATATGGATTATATTACTTGCAAGTCTTGGTATGAAGATACCAAATTAGATGAATGCCATGACAGACTCATAACAGAATAGACTGTAGAATTTTCTAATTGCAAATCATGATTTCAGTTAGATACGTGTTTTAAAAAGTCTAAAAATGGGCTCTAAGAGAGTTAGATGGTTACCCAAAGAAGGCACGAGTTCAGATAACTTATATCCCAAAACAATATTATGTTTATGTGGGTTTATTATGAAAATATATGTCAGCAAGGAGTCATAGTCTTTTTCATGACACTGTATGTCAGCAAGGAGTCATAGTTTATGTTGATTACGTACTCCAATTCTTGCAACAAAATAGGATTGGGGCCTATCCGCCGAGTCAAGGGAATATTCTGTATAGTCTGTGAGATTGCAGACTTGTAGGGTGTACTGATACACCCAAATTACAACTCTTGTTAGAAGGTGTATGTGGTCGCTGTCAAATATAGAACCCAAGTTTTTGAATTCTAAAGTTTACCCATTTGTTTCTCTACCTAAATGGATAGTTTATCCTTTAATTCTTTCGAACTAAAATAATACATGAATTTATTCAATTAATATATCATGTGAGTCAATATTCTTAAATTCCCAATTTACAACTTCAATGGCAAGAGTTATTGAATTCTAAAGTTTACCCATTTGTTTCTCAACCTAAATGGCTAGTTTACCCTTTAATTCTTTTGAACTCATAGAATACATGAATTTATTCAATTAATCTCTCATGTGAGTCAATCATTGTTAAGGCATCAACTCATAACCAAAAGGTTAAGGCCTTTAGACTTTATGTAAACTCCTTTTTTTCCCAACATATACTTTTCTTCTCAGATAAGTAATTTCCTTGGGCTCACCCTTCAAGTTTGCAACCAAGAAGGGTTATTAATGTGAAGAAGGGTTTATAAAATCTCAATTACATATGGAAATTAAGCATTCTCACAACCCCAATGAGTTATTCACATCAAGGCTCCCATAACCCTAGTAATATGAGTTTAGCCACACATCTTAAGAGAAGTAGAAGAGGAAATCATTATGTTCTTCATAAGTGGATTCAAAGAATTACTTACAAAGGTTACAATAATTGTTCTTGAATATTTAATGACAATCTGAATAAAGATTACTAGATCCACAATTCTTTCTTGAGTCACAGAGAATAATATGTAAAATGTGGTTTCTAGCTGGAAAATATGATAAAAGATGCCTAAATAAAACTTAAGATGGGTATTTATATGTTCCTAGGTCCCGAAAATTTGAAATTTGAACTCATTAAAGAAGCATCACGGTCGATGGTCACTCTGATGGCCCATTGGAGGCCTAACAATCCGTCACATGGACCGTTGCTGAAGGTCCCAAATGGGTACTTTTTTGTTAAGTGCTGATGGTAAGGTTGGCGGACCGTCGCTGTACCGGAGGTCCGTCGCATGGTCTGTCACTTTATCCTCTAAAAGACCCTTCTCTTTTTAAGAATGACGTCCAAGTTGGCAGTCTATCAAAGATCTGGCGGACCTTCCCTTGGACTGCCGCAGGGATCACTGATTCTTTTCTTTCTGTTTAACTCTGACGGTCCGCCGCATGTCTGATGGTCCACTAGTTCGAACGTTAGTGGTCTTTTTCTTCTACTTTTCTAAGTTTCTTCTACAACTCTTTGACCTGAAAACAATAAAATCCTATATTAAATACAACATTAATTTCTTGAAAACGTGCAATTATCCCTTGAAGATGATGTAAATGTTCCGTCAAAATCCGCAACATCAACACCCTGAACTTAAGACAATTGATTTTCCCCAAGCATCTCAACATGAACCTGCATACATGAAAAACACAATGACAGACAATCGACTACTAAAGTAGATTTCACACGAACATTCGCTTGGCATTTCATTCATATGAGCTGAACACATCAGGATCTACAACCGGCAATGTTTATAACTCAGCACATACACACAAACATGGATATAATATCCTATAGAGATCAGAAAAACTAGGTGTAACTCAAGTTGCCCTGACAGTCAATAAAGTCCACCACTCCTTATATTTTATGGAAAAAAATCAAGACTCTCACACTTATCAAAGAAGTTACAAACATAGAATATACACCCATAGGCTTGCCCTTATCATCTAATGCTCCCTTATGCTTGATTCACAAAGATAAAGTAGGTCTTTTTCAGGCTTGTAATGATGTTCTACGGCTAGGTGAGGATAAATACTTGGGAAAAATGACTCAATGTTCAGACTTAACTCTCTTTTCCCTTGAACTCTACTCACTAAGGCTACTATTTTTTCAGCTCACTTACAGTTTCTATCATTCATTCACACATTGCCATAACCCTCTATTTTTTTTTATAAGCATTAGACACCGTCAACTTATGTTGATGCTGTCAGTCGAGGTGTACAATATCTTAAATAGATCAGGGTTGAAAGCTTTATTTTAGATCTAAACCACTCTATCGTTAAACATCTTACATCTTGACAGTAGCCACCCTCAACTTAGGTGTTTTCCTAAGTTAAGGTGCACATTGTCCAATATTGGACCAGGGCCAAAGTTAGGTGTTAACAACCTAAAGACAGTTAATTAAAGTTAATGGGAATAAAGAAAAATTAACATAAGCTCAAAAATGGTAAAATCTTTTTGGTGGGTCAGTTATTTCGTCTAAGTGGACTGAAAGTACAATGAGGGCTACTATCATCTCTTAATGAATCAAAAACAAAACAACATCAATAAACTGGGCAAGTTCTAAGTATATGACTATGCAAAAACTAAAAAAAATGCTCGCACGCACTGGCACATGAGTTACACTTATTCTACCAACTCTTGGGATTTTCATCACATATTCATGCACACTTTACATCCTAATGCCAACTATAGAATAACCAATGGTTGTTCAACATATGCTAAATGAAAAGAGGAAATAGTCATGCAAACATGTTCTCAGTCTTATGCCACGGTCATTTATCATCCATAAGTATGAAAAGGTGCTAAAAAAAGATACTTTATAAATAGTCAACAACAAATGGATATTTACATCACAACCTAAGAAAAGAAAATTCAATCCTAGACTTGTTGGTTCTACTAGATAGCACACGGGAGAAAAAAGAACACAAGCAACAAAAACCTCCTTGGTACAAGTGTACCCACCCCCACATAAAGTAAATGCATTATCCTCAATGCATATAAATAAAGTACAGAGGAGCTGAATACTTGTAAAGCCTCTTGTTTAGATAAGGCATCAATCAAATATGGTGAGTTTCCACGCGCCTTACCTGCAGTATCATTGACCGCTATGGTGGTAGGGGTGCTCACAATATCATCCTCTAGAATCAGAGGTATCTCAACTCGAGCCAGGTCTAAACTTAGCGCCCTAGTGGGGAAGAACTAGTGGAAACTCCTGCAGCTTTATCTGTAAGCTTCTTCTGTCTATTCTCTTCATCTCTCCTTAATCTTTTTGACACTTTCCTCATATCTCGTTCTTATCTCTTTTACAGTGTCATTACTTCTCACCTTCTTCTTCTAGTAGCATTTCTATCCTCGCTCTTTCTCGCACTTTCATCTACCTGATTACCTTTGTCTTTCAATGGCTTCCCTATCAAGTCAACAATGCCTTCATCTTCATCACTGATGACTAAAGCTGGATCAAATGAGGGTTGTTGTGTTTGTTTACTATTCATCTCTTCTATGTCTACCTGTGCTTGTTTGAATTTTGCCATAAACTTAGCAAAATCTTGAATAAACATTGTATTTAGCCTTTTGTTGAGACACTACTTCTAAGGTAGTGGTATAGTTTGCGTACACTCTACCCTCCACAGAACCCATTAGGTGGGAATACACTGGGTATGTTGTTGTTGTTGTTGTTGAGACGCTACTCCATATGGTCCATCTTAGTCTAAATGTTTTTGAAAGGACGGATTGCCTCAGCTACAATACGGTCAACAAAAAGCTTGAATTGTGAAGCCCATATGTCTTGCTGCTTCTGGAAATTTTTCTATAGTTTAAATGACTTGGAAAAATTTCCATGTGTTCATCTGTACTCTGAAAATTAGGGTGGGACAGATGTTGTGTCTGATGTCCCACCAATTTACGGCATTAATATGAAACCTATAAAAGTAATCGATGGCATATAATCGGGTGGCACTTAGGTGGTGATAGGAAATGACATACCTAGAGGGATCTCAAAAGTATTGGGGGTTGGCGCTGACAGCATTTGATAAGCAGGAAGTTTGTTTACTGGCAATTCAAACTTTGAGTCATCCTTCAATTTTTCAATGTCCTGCCTATGAGTAGCACAAACATCATTATCAACACCTCAAATCAAAGGAACATTTGTCTACCTACATAATTTTGTAATCAAGAACGGAAATTGTAAAGCGCTTGCCAATTTATGGACTCGAACAAAACTCTCATCTACAATAATCTAGCCAAAATCAATCTTCAGCCCAGAAATCAGACTAGCCACCAACACAGCCCTATGATTGTCCAAATTAGCCTCTCCACCTGTTGGCATCAACCTTATTCGAATAATGTACCACAAAAACATTGTCCTCAAACTAAGATAGGACTTAGCAATGTGCTCCCGTGGGTTGAGTTCCCAGGATGGATTTCCATCATCAGTAATTGCGCCAACCAAGGTCTTTGAGTGAAAGCCATGGTCATGCAATGCTGGAGCTCTGGAAATGCAGCTGGTGCCTCATAGTTAGGCGTAAATAGCATCGTGTTTATTGTGTGGGACGATATATTTATGGGTGTAGGGTCTCCCAGACCCAATCTCTTATAAATAGCAAGTGGCATCAAGTTAATACTCGCTCTGAGATTGCATAAGTCCTTAGCAAAATAAAGTGACCCAATAGTACATGGGATGGTGAATGCTCCTAGGTCAGCTTTTTTTTGTACCAATGATCTTATCGAGATGGACCTACAATAGTGAAGATTATCCATCGGTTCGTAGCTAACTATTCTCTTCTTTATCATGAGATTCTTCATAAACTTGGCGTATCCGGGTATGTTCTCTAGTGCCTCCACCAAAGTCACATTCACCATCAGCTACTTCAACATTGCCATAAATTTGTAGAACTTTGTGTTATCAACTTTCTTCTTTAGTCGATGAGGGAAGGGCAGCGGTGGTTTAGGAAGAGTAGTAACAAATGCCTCCTTCTCTTTTTTCTTTTCTTCCTCGAACTCATCAATCAGCTAATGGTTAGATTTACCCACATTACCATCCAACTTCTCAGACTCCGATAGATGGGTTTCATTATCTTCTACATTTTCTTCATTGACATCCTCAATCACAACTTTGCCTACAGAAGGGCAAGGTAATACTTTGCCACTCCAAGTAGTGACTGCTATGCAAGAGCCATTATTCTGAGGATTTTTCACTATATCGTTTGGCAATGTACTGCTCTTTCTCTGATTAAATGCTGCCAAGAGTTGTCTTATCTGCTGCTCCAACTGCTTGATAGAATTTAATTACAAATTTACTAGCTGACTAATGCAAGATAAGTCATTCTTCATTGTCGTTACCCTAGCATTGTTCACCTCAACACCCTTTAATAGTTTATCCATCATGTTCTCCATAGAAATTTTACCTTAACTGGTAGACGTATTATCAAAGTTTCCAGGAGGTACATATAGTCCACTCCTATCATTTTTGTTCTTCCGACTCTCTTAGTCCCTATCTTTGTAACCAGGCTTATAATAGTTTCGACCTTTATTCCCTTGGCTATTGTCTTGGAAACCCCCTGATTATTTAGATAGTTTACCTCCTCCTCAGAATTAGAATTAGTTCTGCCTTGCGACCCTACTGCTTTCACCTTCTCAATCTTCCCAAATAATAAGTGTTTAGTAAGAAGATCCATCTGGGTTTTCATATGTGCCATATCCTGGTTACGCGCCTCCTCTTTTCGATGTTGCTTTACAGACATACCACTAGACATAGTAGAGCTTGATACTATAAAATACCTAGTATGCCAAGGTATACTCCTCTTAGTGAACCTCTCCAACATATCTGTTGCCTCAGTGAATGTAAGCTCCGTGAATTCTCCTCTTATAGCATTGTCTATATTTGGTTTAATGATGGAGTTTAAAGCTCTATAAAATGTCTCCATCAAATGTTCATCGGTCATCTTGTTGTTTGGGCACTGTGTAAGCTTCTTCTTGAATAGCATCCAAGTCTCATGTAGTGCCTCATTTGGTAACTATGTAAAGTTGCTTATCTCGTCCCTCAACTGTAACATGTTGTATGGTGAAAAGAACCTTTCTAGGAAAGATCCTTTCAGTTGCCTCCGGTTTGTTATTGAATTGGGTGCCAACTCATTCAGCCACATTCTTATCTCGATAAACAGAGACAGTGGGAATAACCAAAGATGAATTGCATTTTGTCCAATAACGGATTGTCAAAGGACTTGCAAATATTGATGAAATTCACCAAATGCATGTTTGGGTCATCACCTGGAAGTATTCCAAACAACCCTTTGAGATTGAGCAGTTGTATCATGGTGCTAGTGATATTAAACTTCTCCCCAGGTGTAAATAGTTATGGGATGATTGCTCTAGTTGCACCAACCTTATCTAAATCTATGTTATCATCCTCATCGGGTGAAAACTTCACAGCAGGTTGGTGGTTTGATCTGCCTTTAGCTTCTCGATTTCTGTTTGTAGGCACCTCTACATTCTTCGCACACCTACTATTTGCTGGGTTGATCAAATCATAATCCATCAAATCCTTCTAATCAGGATTAGGGTCATGAGATGGTTGACCGTCATTCTGCCGATTAACCTTAGCTCTAGCCAAGGCGGCTAGTCTATCAACTTCTTGTTATTCTTTCATTCTACCAATTAGATGCAGTCCGGGATTGAAGGCTAAAAGAAGTTCTCCTGAACTTCTGGTGTATAACATGAACAACAATGACCCTATAATTAACCAAAAATAACAAATAAATGTAAAATTTAGGAAACTTGACAAAAGGCCAATTAACAATCACAAGCTTAATTGACATTCGTATTTCCAAACAACGGTGCCAAAATTTAATACGCCCAAATTACACCTCTCATAAGAAAGTGTAAGCAGTAGATATCAGATATAGAACCCAACTAGGTTGGGGTCAAATCCCATATTGAATACCGTGCAAACTAAGTTTTATGGTTGTTAACAGACAGTTGATCGAAGGTTCATGAGTAAGGGTGTTTTGAATTTGTAACAATGTTTAAATGGTTCTAAAAAGTAGAGTTTGAGCTAATGAATTTTATTGTAAGTACTAATTCAATGAGATCAAACAAGTTAGAGTTATGTTCACTAAGATGATCAAACAAATGGGGTTGTGAATTCTCTTAAATTCCCAATTTACAACTTCAATTGCAAAAGTTATTGAATTCTAAAGTTTACCCATTTGTTTCTCAACCTAAATGGGTAGTTTACCCATTAATTCTTTCGAACTCAAAGAATACACAAATTTATTCAATTAATCTCTCATGTGAGTCAATCATTGTTAAGGCATCAACTCATAACCTAAAGGTTAAGGCCTTTAGACTTTATGTAAGCTTCTTCTTTTCCCAACATATACTTTTCTACTCAGACAAGTAATTTCATTTGGCACTTCAAGTTTATAACCAAGAAGGGTCATTAGTGTTAAGAAGGGCTTATACATTCTCAATTACATATGAAAATTAAGCATTCTCACAACCCCAATCAGTTGTTCACATCAAGGCTCCCATAACAATAGTTATGTAAGTTTAGCCACACATCTCAAGAAATGAAGAAGAGGAAATCATTGTGTTCTTCATAAATGGATTCAAAGAATTACTTACAAATATTATAATAATTGTTCATCAATATTCAATAAGAATATGAATAAAGATAACTAGATCAACAATTCATGCATGAATCATAGAGAATAATATGTAAAATGAGGTTTCTAGTTGGAAAATATGATAAAAGATTCTAAAATAAAACCTAAGTTGGGTATTTATATGTTCCCAGGTCCTGCAGATTTGAAATTTGAACTCATTAAAGCCGCGTAACAATTGATGGTCACTTTGACAGCCTATCAGAGGCCTGACGATCCATAACGTGTATCCTTGCTGAAGGTCCCAAATAGCTACTTTTTGGTTAAGTTGTGACAATAAGGTTGGTGAACCGTCATAGTCCCAGCGGCCCGTCGCACAGGTCATATTTTGATCCTCTGAAAGCCCCTTCTCTGTTTAAGTCTGATAGCCAAGTTGGCAATCCATCAAAGATCTTGCAGACTGTCACTTGGACCATCACAGGGATCACTCAATATTTCCTTTCTTTTTAACTCTAGCGATTACCTTGATGGTCCATTGCATGTCTGACGGTTCGCCAGTTGCTTGAAAATGCTTAATTATCCCTTGATAAAGATGTAAATATTTTTTCAAAAGCCGGAACATCATGTACCATCTAGCTTAGAAGTAAAACAAAAAGTTGAGTCATTACTTATGCCCATGTGTTTTTATATTTATATATTATGATAATTTTTTTTCATAATGGTTTTACTTAATTTATGTATCGTATGTGATATTTTTGGATTGTTCAACATTCCAATACTTTCGAGTATTGACCCCCTAAATTTTGGGATCTAAGGCCCAGTCCCGTGGTCCCACAAACTAGTAGACTATTTCAAGATATTTAGGGTTGGTGAGCCTGCCTTACATCCGAAGGCACCTATCCCATAATTTGTTCTCTTTTTGTTATACGGTCCGACTTGGGGACTTGTCCCAGTTTAGACAGACTAGTATGTTCAGTTCAGCAGAGGCTTCATAGATTGTCTAAAATTGATTAGGGTTTTCTTATGAGTTGATGATCAAGAGTTTTAAGATTGATTATGGGACTACCATGTTATCAGTTTATCTTTCACTTTTTATTTTAATTATAAATTATGTTGTTGATTACATACTAAGGGATCTTCCGAGCCTTCACAGTTTTGGATGCCTGTCATGGCTAAGGCCTCAGTTCGGGTCATCATAATTGTGGACTTAGGATGTGTTTGTTGGATGTCGGTTGTTTATGGTTATATAAATATCATGTAGATTTAATATTAATCTCTCTTATCTTGTTATAGTGCAGAATTCATCTGACATGTGGTGTAAGTTGGTTGATGGTTTGGGCATTCAGTGTGGTTTCCAATCCTCATTTGAACTGAGATACCCATCACCGCATGGACCTAATTTGTGTCATGTGACATGGGTATGCTTAAAATCACTTGTGATTATAAGTTCCATGCTACTACTAGGGGGTAGTATTGGGTCGTATCAAATGACCAATAAAATTACTTGGCTTCTAAGTACTAAAGCTTCTACAGTAGCATGTATTTTTCCCATAATTGTATCGGTTTATGGATGGCCATAAAATTGTAAAAGAGAATACAAAGTTAAGTAAAATTAATAAGTTACTTATGTTTTTTCTTTATTGTATAACACATTATCAGACCAAATCTCTAATGAACTGAGGAATTCGGAAAAAGACACTAACCAAATCGCCTTGTTGTATGTATGTTTTCAATCCTTTATGAGGTTTGGAATTATTAAATTGTCAATAATTATGTGTCCAACATAGGTAAAGTAATATGATTGTGAAAAAGCTCTACTTTGTGTAATATTTTGTTTGTTTTCCCTAGAAGTTTAATTGTCAAAAACAATGTCTATTTTTGTTATAAAACATCTCTCGGGTACTTAAGTTGGTTATTAAAGTGGCTGATTATTGAGCTTTGATGTATCAGTTATCTCTTCCAAAACATCAATGTTAGTATTCGTTATGACATAACTATTTGGATTTCATGTTAGTTAAGAAAGAATAAAGGTATTTATTATTTTGTGATTAGCTAGTGGAAAGATATCACCATTGCCTTATTGTATTTGAAATTTGTTCCGAGATACTATGCTAATTTCCTTTAATATATTACTCTGAGGATTTAAATGTAAATCATGTTTTATTATTATGAAGTTATGAGAATTGTATATGGAAAAAAGATACAAATCAATACAGATTGCTATGATAATCATCCCAAAGGTAAGGCATGTACACACCACTATTTTTTGTTATAAAATAAAGTTTCACTTTATTTTATTTTGATGTTTTAAAGATGAACTTATAAAGTCCTTACTTTAATGTATGTCTTGATTTTCTCCTGAAGTAGCGATATCTTGAACGAGGTTATAAGCTATCATGATTTGATAGACTTAAGGCACTATTATATTCCATTCTTGGCGAATGAGAATTTAATTATTATTAGTAAAGATTGATTCCCTAGGGTGATGTGACAACGCACTTAGTAAAGCTTATAAAAATGAATATACTTTGGGTTGTGAAGATATCGATCCACCTCCAGAAGAGGTACAACAATTGAGAAGAATTATTTTACATTTACTCCTAAAGTAGTAAATTTGAAATTTACTTCCGAAGTAGTAAGAATGTGCAAGGGTAAAGACTTGCAAAGTGCTCTCAAAGTAGAACTTTGAAATTTACACAAGAAAATAACATATGCCATGATAAACTTGGAATTTACTAGTTCATATACTTTTATCCGTTGTCATGAATAATTTTTAAGTCTCAAAGATGCTCATTTTGAGTATTCGACATCTACTAAAGAAATAGAAGATTCTTCAAGAATTGTTTCTTGTTGTCAAGATAAGTTAATTAGACCAGATAATGTTGGTACTGAATCCTCTAAATCCTACAAAGTATAAAAGGATAAGGGTTCGTTCACCTGCCATGTGATATGATACATCCATAAGGTGGTGACATGTATGTTTATTTTCAACCAGTAGTTTGACATAGTAAAATTGCCTGCTCAATTAGATTTAGGTAAGAGCATACTCGTCACGACCCAAAAATCAAGGGTCATGATGGCACTTTCGCATTAAGCCTTGACAAGTAAGCCTATTACCCAAACTGATATAAAAAAAGAAGACAAAAACAAATCCCAAAGTAAGACTCCTAGAATGGAGTCAAACCATACATATATAGTAAAGGCGAGAAATACATAACCAGAGATGCCATACAATATCCCAAAACCTAGTGTCATAGTGTAAGAACTACTAAATACATCTCAAATGTCAAAGATACAATAATAGACCAAAAGGATCATAAACTATCTTGGAATGTAAAACATGACATGAAATAGATATGAAGAGGTATTATATCATCTCCAAAAGTATAGATCGACCACTACCTTGAATATACTATAGATAGCACCTAAATCAACTACCTTACGGCACACTCGTACCTAGATCGGCACCAAAAAAGGTGCAGTAGGGGTGAGTATGGTCCACTTGTACTCAACAAGTACTATAGGACGACTGAGAAAAGTAGAAAATAAGGCATTTAAAATGAACATTATAGGCATGTTACCTGCGATAGGAAATTTCCAAAATGGTATCCCGCATCGTCTCTACTAAAAGTTCTACAATTTTCACATATACACACATAAATATGAGAATGAATCACAGGTATACAGATATCACACATACAAGTATGAAAAAGAAGTACAAATAGAGAGATATCACGTCAATGATGATAATAGACAAAAAATGAGCACAATATATTTATATATATATATATATGAATGCAATAAAGATGATGATGTGATACGATTTCATGCACGAGGCGATCACACAACCCCCATATACACCTACTGAGTTATGCTCCTAAGTAAGGCCCAAGGATGTTCATCAACCCATATACTATCAATTATCCAATACCAATATCCATAACTCCTCTCCGGCACGTACATCGATAGGGGATTTTTAAAGATGTCATATTTTCTATTAGAAAAAGCCAGTGTTTCTAGTATTTTCACGGTGGTACCATTGTTTGATGAATGTGGATATTATGAGGATGCAATGCTCACAACCAACTAGAATGAGAATTTCCAAATCCAACTAATATACCAACCATGTTAGCCAAAATCCACGCATTATGCGAACCCTCCATTAAATCAAATGTAACGTATGAACCAATAGAGTAAAATACATAAGAACATGCCAATGATACAATATAAATTCTAATCTAGGATTTTTAATCAGAACCGATACAACAAAATATACCTACATAAGGCCAACAATATCATGTAAGACCCCACACAATCACACATAGATAATAATGTCACCAAAACAACATAGGCCCCTACACAGACACAACACAATTACCAAGCTATTTTCATGATTACTTCCTACACCAATAATATGAATTTATACCAATATTAACTATCCATCCCAGTATGAAGAATATTAAGCCATAACCTACCTCAAATGCCATGATATGACGCAGTTTCTTCTTACTGAGGACATGACCCTAGATAGGAAGGTGTGGAGGTCGCGGATAAGGGTAGAAGGCTAGGTTGTGTGCATGGATTTAGTAAATAGTTAGAAGAGCTCAGGTTGAGTCAGGCTACTAACCGTAGGATTGGGTCCAGAGATAGGAGCCCGATCAGGCGGGCTTGGGTATCTTTTTCCTATTGCGCTTATTTTTTTATTTCTTATTGCTCTGAGTTCTATTTTTATTGTCTTATTTCTTTTCATGTTATGCCATCCATCCTGCTTCTTATTTAATTATGCTTTGTTCTACTTTTCTCTATCTTGAGTCGGGGGTCTATCAGAAACAGACTCTCTACTTCTCTAGAGGTAGAGGTATGGACTGCGTACATTCTACCCTCCCCAGGCCCCACTTGGTGGGAATACACTAGGTTTGTTGTTGTTGTTGTTGTGTCGTTGTTGTTGTAACCTACCTCAAATGCCAAAAATTCCTTCCAAAAAGCCTCTATCATGGAGCTTTATCCTCATGAATGAATCTAGAATGAACTAAAACATGAAAATATAAAATCTACGAATTAAAAGGAATCTAACGATACCTATAATGCCCACATCTAGGTTGGAGTCAAAACTGACCCCCAAAATGGGTTTTCGGTAAAAAAGGTAAAACTTCAATCAAGACCAAAAATATATTATCATGGTTAAAGGAATCCATAGATGAAAACCCAAGTGAAATTATGTTGAAATTGGGGTTTAAATTGAAGAATTATGAATTTAGGCCTTTCGGGCAAAAATCCTCAAAGTCTACTATTGAATTTAAGTTTAAAAATGATTTAAATGGCAATAACTGAAGAGAAATAATTAAAATAGGATGTTGGGCCTTACCCAAGCTTTAAAATGGAAGAAATTGCCTAAAAATACAAAATCCCAAGTTCCAAGTCTCAAAAATAGTAAAAATCACTAAAATTTAGAGATTATATTGCTCAGGTATCGCTTAAGTGATCATCGGGTTGCTTAAGTAGCTATCGCTTAGGCGACCAGGTGTCGCATACGCAATACCCACTTGGCACATAAGTGACTAGGCCACCACTTAAGCGATAATGATTTTGGCGAGCCTGGTGTTGCTTAAGCAACACTTTGGCTGTCAAGCCATGTCATGTAAGCAACTAAAGTGTCTCTTAAGAGGTGCACCAACTAGAGACTTAGAGAATTCCAAGTCTTCACGGACACCTCTAGATTTATCCCGAATCTTGAAAATGCAAAGAACTATCCTACTTGACTAATTTCAATGCACCGAACTAAATGGCGATATAAATTTTTCAAAAAAAAATTCATTTTCACAAAGTTAACATTCGAAACCCAACTTCACAAATTCTCTAATCGAGGGTCAAAATGAAATATAAACGCCGGAAAACCATGCTAAGCATGTTACCAACCTTGAATTGATTTTTTTGATCTTTTGGCACAATCCATTTTGCCATCTGACTCACAAAACAATAAATGCTGACCGAAATCAACTATAAAACCTTTATAAATGCCAAAAACACAAACTTGCACAAATCACACCTAAATCATTAGAAACCATGTGAATCATCTCCACACCCTAGAGTACCAAAATGGACCATAGAGAGGGGTAAAGGGTCAAATTATATAGAAATTAATAATTCACATAAATCACCAAAGATTAGGTCATTACATCATCCATCACTAAGAATCTTATTCGTCCTCAAACTAAAGGGAAGAGAAATACCTAAATCAATTAAAAGCTCGACATAAGCACCATCCAAAGAGTAACGTCAAAGAATGGAAACATGAAAAACTAGATGAACAACTAATAAATCTAGGGGCAATGCTAACTCATAAACCATATCCCCAATTGTCCAAAGAATCATAAAAGGATATACCTAGGGATATGTTTGCCCCTCTTGCAAACCTCATCACGCCCTTCATGGGAGACACATAAAGAAAAAGTCAATCACCAATACTAAATCTCATGGTATGAATTCTATGATCCACATGCACTTCTGCCTACTCTCAGCTGCTCAAAGTCTATCCTGAATGACCCAAACTCTATCTACAGACTTACAAAGAAAGTTTGTACCTTGAGGTTTAATATTAGAAACCTCAAACCAACCAACTGGAGAGTGACAATGCCTACCATATAGAGCATAAAAAAGATTCATCTCAATACTAGAATCACAGCTATTATTGTATGCAGATTCTGCCAAAGTTAGATAATGGTCCTACTAACCTCAAAAGTCTATGACATGGGTGCGGAGCATATCCTCCAAAACCTAAGTAGTTCACTCCAACTAACCATCAGTTTGGGGGTGAAAAGTTATGCTAAGATCAACTCAGGTACCCAACTTCTCCTAAAAGTCCTCCAAAAGTGAGATATGAACACTGAACCTGGATCGAGGATGATGGACACTAGCATACAATAAAGGAAAACTATATCATGAATATAAATATCGGCAAAACTCACAGTATTTAAAGAAACCTAAACTGGAATGAAATGAGTAGATTTGGTTAATCAATCCACCATGACCCAAACACTATCAAAACAATGAGAAGTACGAAGAAACCCAGTCACAAAGTACATTGTTATCCATTCCTATTTTTACTCAGAAATTGGTAACCTCTGAATCAAATGACAAAGCCTCAAATGTGAGCCTTCCCTTGCTGACAACATAGGCAACATGCTATAAAATCTAATATATCCCTTCTCATACCACCACACCAATAATGTTATCTCAAATAACAATACATTTTAGTCAAACCCAAATGGATGGAATACTTAGAGAAATGAGCCTCCTCAACAATCAATGTAATCCAATCACCCACTTTAGGCACACAAACTCAACTTCCAATCATAAAAATATCATCTAGATTAATATAGGAAATCTTAGCCTATCCATTCATCATTTTATCCTTAATAACTCTCAACCCAACATCATCAAACTAATGAGATCGAAACTACTCCATCAAGGAAGACATAACCTCAACAAATTCTAAGACACATGCAGGTGTTAAAATATAAAGCCAAAAAATTTGGTTAGCTAAAGACTAAACCTCTAAGGCCAATAGCCTCTACTAGGTCAACAAATGAGTCAATGTACCTATGTTGTTAACTTCAAGATCAAGGCATCCGTAATCACATTGGCCTTGACTGAATGCTAAGGAATAATAAGGTTATGATCCTTAAGAAACTCAAGCTAACAACGCAGCCTCATATTAAGACTTTTCTTGGTGATGAAATATTAAATTCTAAGATGATCTAATAAAATCTCACAATAGTCTCCATACAAGTAGTGCCTCGACAATTTAAAAGCAAAAACAATCGTATACAACTCTAAATCATGGGTTCTCTCATGGGGCTTCAATAGACTAAAAGCCTACATAATTACCTTACCCTCTTGAATCAACACAACATCTAGCCCAACACCTGAAGCATCATAAAAGATGATAAAACCCATGCTCTCCTTAGGCATGTCAAGATAAAAGTTAAAGTCAAAAAATCTTTCGGCTTTTGAAAGCTCACCCCATAAGATATTACCACGAAAAATAAATTTTCTTCTGAGTCAACTTGGTTAATAGATCCATAATACATAAAAAAAAACATCAACAAATGCTGAAAGTAATCTACCAAACAAACAAAACTCTTTATTTTTGTAAGAGAAGTAGGCCTAGTCCAATCACGAACCGCTACAATCTTGGATGGATCAACCATAATACCATCTTTGGTCACCACATGACCTAAGAAAGAGATAGACTCCAACCAAAACTCACAATTTGAGAGTTTAGCATACAACTTCTCATCCGTTAATCTCCGAATCACAATCTACAAATGCTCCTCATGGTAAGCCTTACTCTTTGAAAAAACTAGAATATTTTCAATAAATAAAATGACAAAAGAGCTATAATATGGTACAAATACCCAAATTAGAAACTCTATAAATGTGGTTGGGGAATTATGAACCCAAAAGACATAGATATGAGCTCATAATGACCTTACAGAGTTCAAAAAGTTATATTTGGAATATTCAAAACTCTAATCCTCAACTGGTGATACTCAACCTCAAATACATCTTCAGAAACACCAAAGCATCTTGAAGTTGATCGAATAATTCATCATTATGAGGAAGGGAATGCTTATTTTTAACTCATATTTTGTCATGACCCAAGACTACCCCTAGATGTAACACGATGCTCAAAGTCATGAGTGACCCCAAGCTAACCCATAACCTATAATAACACTAATAATACAAAAGAGATTATATACTGAGCTGAAGATAAACTAAAATGAAATAATAAAATATAATAATGAAATCAAATATTAAATATATAAGAAATAAGACTATCAAAAAATACTCAACATGCTAAAAATCCAAACATCTTTCTGAAAGCCTCTAACTCATATCAGTTATTAGGACAAACCCCCAGCTAACTCTAACTACTTGAAACAAAAATAATAATGAAAAATAATATTGCTACTAATCCTCAAATGATAAGGACTCACCAAATGCTATAGTTTATGGTATTAAAGCTTACTAAACTCAATTCTAATGCTGAGTGTTAGAATATATATTATAAGATAATATAGTGCAGAAGTATCCGATGAGTACTTTGAATGTATAAGAATGTAAAATGGGAAATAACTAACTTAAAGTTGAGCATAATTACTAAGACAAGGAGAACTAATGCAAGACCAAGTATAAACATGTATTGGATGATAAGCTGAATAATAAAATAAAAGGTCATGCAAAATCTTAGATGAAAACATAAATTGTGGACTGTGGGGGCCACCATTAACTAACATACCCTAATTTAAGCTCTTTGGTGTAAAACCTATAACTCTAGTTGGATGGGTGTTTAGTACCTTGCCAAGGGTATGAATAGTTGCTAGTGTGGATCCATTATATTAGTGTCCAAAAAGACTAATGGGTCAATCTAAATTTGGCAGGTGACCCCTTATAACCTGCAGTGGCCCCTAACAACCGAGTGAACCTTCATACCTATGTTCTCTTGGTGGTATGTACTACTCCCAACTGAATGACACTAATAACTAATATGTTTAATATAACAGTATTTTGAAAACAATATATGCATAATTTAAATTACTCATGAACATGTAAAATGTTATATGTATGACTTCCTAGGTATCGGGTGTTCATAGCCCACAAGCTATGAAGAATGCAACTAAATATATTTTTCAATATTAAAATCTGATCGTAATGAGAAATCTTATAACTTGAACCCAACAGTCAATAATTTATCATCATAGTGGGGTTTCATGATTCTAAGTCTGGGAAGATGCCTAAACTTATGGGGAAACATTTATTTATGGTTTAATTAAAAAATACAAACTGAAATTTTAAGGGACTATGTTTCCCATCGAAACCTTAAGCTTGAAGGGTGAAATTTAACTTGAGAATGTTGTAATCCTTATGTATAATAGATAAAAGGAGACTATTGATGAAATCCCACATACCTATAAATGAAATCCTTTGAGAAATCTTTGGAATTGGAGTTGGAAATTCAAGAACCCTAATTTTCTTTTGGGGAAAAAGTTGCTTCTTTTCATTGTTGGAAACCACATGTTGAATGTTATTTTGAATAATGGGGGCTTAAATGAATATTATACCCCCATAATAATACTTAGAATACCTAAAAATATTGTGGCATTGGGGTTAAAAGAGTTGGCAATGATGAAGAAGCACCTTCAAAATGTGTAGAAAATTTTTGGAAGCAGTCGCGATGACTCAGGGGATAACTCATAGGGTTTGACCATGAGTCATGGCCTGGAGTCATTACCAAAGGACCTAAATCTTGGTCCATCACTGTTATCACAATGACTTCTCCTGATGACTTATGTATTCTGATAATGAGTCATTATGAGGAGTGATAGTCACGGGACTAAATTCCTTGATTTCTTACTGTATTGATGACATGTCCACCTGAGACTCCTTTAGATTGATAACGAGTCATATGCTGGAGTTGTTTCCACTGGAATATTTTATTCTACTCTTCACTATCATGATAAAGAGTCTTCCTAATAACTAATTTAGACTGACCATGAGTCATCATTAGAGGCATCATCATGGCCATCTTGATAGTGCCTTAGTATATTGGTCATAACATTTAACCCTGATATCGAATTAAGGTAAGATTGATGGCATTGGAAATCTATTTATCTATATGAAGGTGGTTCTAGAGCTTGAAACTTAGGGTATTACATCATTTTTCTTCATAAAAAAGATAGGTACATCCTAAGATGATACACTAGGTCAGATAAATCCCTTATCCCATAACTCCTGGAACTGATCCTTTAATTCTTTAAGCTCTAATAGGGCCATCCCATAAGTAAAAATAGAAATGGGATTGGTACCCAACTCAATATCAATAGAATATTCTATATCATGGTCCAAAGGAATACTAGGAAAATCAAAAGGAAAAATATCCATGAACTCGCAGACAATACAAATAGAAATCAAAGAAGGAGGTGAAGTGGCATAAGTATCATGAATATGAGACAAATAAGACAAATATCCTCTCTCAACCAAGTAATTGGCCTGAAGTAAACATATAACTTTGTCAAGACTCGAATGAAACACACCCTCCCAAGCTATCCTTGACACAACAGATGAAGCTAAGGCCACAATCATTGAATAATACCCTATGATAGCATGATAAAGATCTAAAAAATACATACCCCAGATTATATAAGAATCTACCATATCAAGAATAATCAAAGCTACCCAAGTCTCACAGATATAAAAGGTCACAACACTTGATCGGTAAACCTGATCCATAACTAAGGAGTCTTCTATTGGGGTAGATACATAGATTCACATGGTAAGAGTCTCACTAGTAGAATCAAAATACAAAGTTGCTAAAATAGTGGACCCACTATCTGAACCCGAAAAGGCTGTTTGTACTGGTCTACCATAATACCTACAAATGCCTCTAAAATATCTACCTTGAGAGGTGTGAACTCTAAACTTGACCTGATAATCCACACTCTTGGATAATTCTTTATAATATTGAAGAATAGATGAAGTTATCATAACATGATCCACTACACTCTGAAATATTGCTTCATACACAATGTAATACCCCAAAAAATTCAAACCAATATTTGAGCCATGTACCAAGATCATGCATAGTACATCATGGTTCTTTTATAGTTTTATAAGTAAGTTAGATATATATTAAGTCTTCAAATAACTCCCAGCTACCAGACGAATCAAAACATTCCTTACCGATTGAATTCTTGAGAAGGATATTGGTATAGTCAACTTCAAACGAGCATAACTCTCATTATACTTGGAATTTTTTAGCTCATGACCTATGAACAGATAGATAATTGAATTATATTTCCAACTATACAAATTTTTCCTAAATATGACATTGGATCAAAGATTTATTCCTATTTTACTCTAGCATGTCAGGCTGGAAATAGTGTGACGACATTCGTGATAGCTTATCACATTTGTGACGCCCTATCACGAAGGTCGTCAGCCTTAGGAAGAAACCAGCTCTTAAGTGACAACATTCATGATAGCTTATCACATTTTTGATGCCCTATCACGAAGGTCATCAGCCTTAGGCAGAAACCAGCTCCTAAGAGACGATATTCGTGATAGCTTATCACATTTGTGGTGCCCTATCACAAAGTTCGTCAGCTATGATTTTTCAGCAAATGAGAATTTATTTCATAAGGGTATTTTGGTCATTTCCTTCACCTTTCACGACATATAACCCTAAAGAGGAATAATTTTTCCTATTTTTCTTTAGTTGAGCATTTCCAAAACCCTCTCTTACGCTCTCAACCACAATATTAGGGTTTCCATCAAACTTATCTCTCAAAAGCAAGATTCAAGCCTTTTTTCCAAGATAATTGAGAATTAAGTTTCCCAATCCAAGAACTCTCCAGCAAATCATCAAGGTTTCCTTCCTAAGGTATGCGTAGTGTTCATCTATGGATCCAATCCGTTCATAGAGCTCAAGAACCATGTTTTAAATATTATTTTGTAAAATTTTTTGTGGTGAGATGAGTATGTACATATTGATGATTGTTATTTAATTTTCAATGTGATGGCTAAAGGTGTCTTCATGGAATATGTATGTTTGTTAATTGAAAACCATGAACATTAGGTGGTTTAATATGGTGCAAGTATGAAGCCCACTTATGCCTTAAAGAATGCATGCAAGGTGTTTGATAAAATTCTTAGGATGCTAGAAATTCATGTTTGTATGGTTCTATGATGTTTAAATGACAAGTCCATGTTAGCTATATACTTCAATATGAATTCCATGTGTTTTCATGTGTTTCTATTGTGGTGGTATGAAACATGTAAGATAATGGAGATATACAATATGTACACGAAATATATCCATGCATTCCCTACAATGTTTAAGATGTTGAATAACTATATCAAATATGATATCCCCTACTTATGATATTATGAATTGTGGACTCAAATCTTGTGATCTAGTCATGTCATGTGAGTCAGTTTCCTTCTATCGAGTCCTGGGGGTATTCGTAACCAAAAAACATAGTTGTCTGCCTAGATCCATGTTATATTGTCACGATAATCTCAGTTAAGCCATAATCTATAGAACTCAGTCATTCATGTGACTCAGGAAACCTCAGAAATCTCATGAACTTAGTGAACTCTCAGATAATAGTACTATTCCGTCAGTCAACGAAAGTCAGTTAATCTTTTCATGTATAGTCAGTTGAATCATGTTTAGTCTCTTAAAATGGGAGTAGAAGTTAGAACCGAGTGAACCCAAGGGTGGGGACTCACCTACTAGTTTTGGGTATGATTCTTAGCATTCATCCTTGTGTTCTAGAACTACGTAGCCAGTGTAGGTTGAGAAATCTTAGCCTATTAGATTAGGGTTGATGAGGTGGCTTAACCTACCAATTTAGGGTTCCCAACATTCTCCTTTTGAATACATGCCAACTAAGGGTCACCCACAAAGGTCCTTACTAGTGGCGCGGTATTAATACCCCTCCAGTCGGGGTAGAGATTGGACCCCAACTTAGCTTATGGGTTATTGGGGCATGTCGGTTAAATAACTACCTCCCATAGTTTCAGAATCAGTCTCAGTAAAAGAACTTAAATAGGTCTTCAAATTTTAGTATATTAGGACTGTCAGACTCAGTTACAGTACGGAACTCAGATAGTTCCATCAGATTCAAGATTGTTAGATATAGTCGCCTATATTATCAGAATTTTAGTATCAGTCATGTTATCCATCAGTAAACCATGAATTAGAATATAGGACTAGCTATTATGCACCCATGATTTTAGTTACTATGTATGCATGTTTGTACTCTTACGTTCATGTTAGTCAGACAGTTAGCATTGTTCATACATGTAAACCCTATTTATATTTAGCCTACCTCACTCGTATACTCAGTATATTCCCTCGTACTGATGCATTTGCGCTATGGTGCTTTCTTTTCATGTTACACCATAGGTTTAGAGACACGAGCTTCAGATCAGCAGTAGAAGTTGTATTTCCAGTCGCATAGATTTAGTGAGTCTTCTTAATTCGAGGATAATATGATTTGATTTATTCATTATTATTTTAGCCAATTATCAATTTACGGAGTTAGTTGGAGACATGTTCTTTCAACTCCTTATTAAGACAACACTTAGAGGATTTCAGATTCAGTATTCAGACTTATGTTCAGATTTGATTCAATTTTCAGTTGATTTGGGTATCTTTCACCTATATGGATATTAAGTTTTGACAGATTCTTTATTCAGTTGAACCTTATAGCCTACATGTTCATGTTTTCTGAATTATTGTGTTATATATTGTAGTGTAGAGGTACAGATATCAATCATGGGTTAGCTTGTGATCCTTTGGGGTCATAAGCACCATGTAGCATTCCGGTTCAAAAAATTGGGGCGTTACAAACTTTGTATCAGAGCCTAAGGTTCAATAGAGCCTTTGGAAGTCTTAAAGACGCATCTAGTAGAGTTTTGTACATGGGTGTGTTGCGGGCCATATTTATGTACAAGAGGTTATGAGATATTTTAGGAACAGTTCGTTTTCTTCAGTATTCATGTCATGCTAGTAAACATAATTTCAAGTCAGTCTCTCAGTCTAATCCGCTCTTCTCTTATTTCAGAAACATGCCTCCAAAGAGAAGAAATCATCCATCTCCTCAGCCCAAAGATCCTTTGGGCAAACATGTTTCTCATGTAGCGTTCATGACCGTATTTACCGCTCTTGCTCAATCTGTAGCTACCCAGAATGAACGACCAACAGTTTTTCCAGCCAACCCAGTGGACAATTCAGCAGTAGCTAGGATTCGGGACTTCACCCGAATGAACCCTCCGTCCTTCTTTGGGTTTAAGCCAGACGAGGATCCTCAGGAATTCATTGACCAAGTCCAGAAGGTCATTGATATCATGGGAGTCACTTCTTCTAAGAGTGCTGAGTTAGTTGCATACCAACTATAGGATATCTCTCACACTTGGTACAAGTAGTGGTTAATAGAAAGGTTAGAGGATACAGGTCCTGTTGAGTGAGAAGAATTTGTCACAACTTTCTTAGATAGATTCTTTCAGCAAGAGCTGAGAAAAGACAAAGTTCTTGAGTTCATCAATCTCAGGCAGGGGAATATGATAGTTAGAGAGTATTCTCTTAGATTTACTCAGCTATCCAGATATGCCCCTCATGTGGTTGCAGAAAATAGGGCTAAGATGAGAAAGTTCATGTCAGGGGTGAATGATAGCGTGGTAAATGAGTGTAGGCCTGCGATGCTGAATAGTGATATGACTTTAGCCAGGATCATGACCCACGCTCAATAGATAGAGGAGCAGAAGGTTAAGACTAGGGAGAGGCAGAACAAGAGAGCAAGATCAGGCAGTTTTAGTTTTGCTCGGCCCAAATAAGAGGGAGGAAATAGTTTGCAGTTTTGTCCTAAGTCAGTAGTTCCATCCCCTTCCTCCGCTAGTGCCCAGTGCTGCAGTTTAGGGACGGCAACAGATATAGAGAACCAGGTTCTAAATCTCAGGGCAGTGTTAGCAGTTCCCGAACAAACCCCCTTTGTCAGACTTGTGGTAAGAACCACAAAGGTATTTGCAGAGACGGTAGTGATGTCTATTTTATTTGTGGTAATCCAGGCCATAGGTTTAGGGAGTGTCCTCAGCCAGGCCCTTGGGGTCAGCAGAATCGTTCCACAGCTCAGTCCAGTCGCTCGAACCAGCAGGGTGCCACTTCCAGTGCTACTAGTGGGTAACGCCCAAATAGACTCTATGCTCTTTAGACCTGATCAGGAAAATTCTCCTGATGTCGTTACTGGTACGTTACAGATTTTCCATATTCATGTTTATGCTTTGCTAGACCCAGATTCATCCTTGACTTTTGTCACTCCATACATAGAAGGCGATTTCAGAATCAGTCCCAAAATTTTAGAAGAGCCCTTTTCAGTCTCTACTCTAGTGGGTAAAACAATCATAGCTCGGCGGGTATACCAAAACTGCTCGGTTATGACATTTTAGAAATCCACATCAGTAGATTTAGTCGAGTTAGAGATGACTGATTTTGATGTCAATATGGAATAGATTGGCTTCATTCCTGCTATGCTATAGTTGACTACAGAAATAGGATAGTTCAGTTTTAGTTCCCGAATGAGCCCGTCCTAGAGTGGAAGGGTAGCACTTCATTTTTTAAGGGTTAGCTTGTTTCCTACCTTTGGGCAAGGAAAATGATTTTTAAACGGTGTGTGTATCATCTCGTGCATGTTAAGGATTCCAGTTTCGAATCTCCTAGTCTCGAATCAGTCCCAATGGTTAATGAATATACAGACGTCTTTCCCAAAGATCCTTCAGGCATTCCTCCCGAACGGGAAATAAAATTTGACATAGACCTTCTCCTAGATACTCAGCCTATTTCTATTCCACCATATAGAATGACACCAGGAACTGAAAGATCAGTTAAAGGATCTCTTAGATAAGGGATTAATTAGGCCCAGTGTATCCCCATGGGGTGCGCTAGTCTTATTTGTGTGCAACAAAGATGGTTCTTTTAGAATGTGTATTGATTACTGTCAGCTTAACAAAGTTACGGTCAAATATAGGTATTCGCTGCCTAGGATTGATGAAAAGTTTGACCAACTTTAGGGTGCCAGTAATTTCTCCAAGATAGACCTCAAATCAGGCTTTAATCAACTCAGAGTTAGAGAATGTGACATCCCAAAGACAACTTTTCGTACTCGATATGGTCACTTTGAATTTCTAGTCATGTCCTTTGGTATTACCAATGCCCCTACATCTTTCATGGAATTGATGAACCGGGTGTTCAAGCAGTACTTGGAAACATTCGTTATAGTCTTCATTGATGATATTGTTGTCTATTTTTGTACAGAGCATGATTATTCAAACCATCTCATAATTATTCTTCAGACTCTAGGGGGTCACTAGTTGTTCGCCAAGTTCAGTAAGTGCGAATTTTGGATAAGATCAGTAGAATTCCTTGGCCACATTATTTCTGGTGATGGCATTAGAGTAGATCCTCAGAAAACCAAAGCCATAAGAAACTGGCCTCGCTCTATCTCTCCATCAGATATCAGGAGTTTCTTGGGTTTGGCTCGCTATTACAGACGGTTTGTGGAGGGATTTTCTTCTATTGCATCTCCTATGTCTATATTGACTCAGAAGAAGGTCAAGTTTCAGTGGTCAGAACCTTGCGAGAAGAGTTTTTAGGAGTTGAAGACTCGACTCACGTAAGCTCCGATTTTAGCACTTCCCGACAGTTCCGATGGATTCGTAGTATATTGTGATGCATCCAGAGTAGGTTTAGGTTGTGTCCTCATGCAGCATGGTAGAGTCATAGCCTACGCCTCCAAACAGTTAAAGACCCATGAGAAGAATTCTCCTACTCATGACATTGAGTTAGCAGCAGTTGTCTTTGCCATAAAGATTTGGAGGCATTATCTATACGGTGTTCATGCAGACGTCTTCACAAATCATAAGGGCTTTCAGTATGTGTTTTCCCAGAAAGATCTCAATCTTTGTCAGAGAATGTGGTTAGAGCTCTTGAAGGATTATGACATGAGTGTCCTTTATCATCCTGGCAAGTCCAATGTAGTAGCCGACTCACTTAGTAGACTATCCATGGGTAGTGTTTCCTATGTTGAGGATAGTAAGAAGAAATTATCTTGGGATATTCATCAGCTTACCATACTAGGCGTTCTCTTAGTCGACTCTTCAGAGGGTGGTGTATGTGTTCAGAGTAGTTTAGAGTAATATCTAGTTTCCGAGGTGAAAAAGAAGCAAGACAGGGATCCTAGTCTTGTCAAGATAAAAGAGTCAGTTTAGAGTCAGGAAGTAGAGGTTTTCTCCCAAGGGGGAGATGGTGTTCATCGTTGTCAGGGTCATCTGTGTGTTCTCGGTGTAGATGACTTGAGGTAGAAAATTCTTACAGAAGCGCATAGTGTGTGATACTCTATTCATACAGGGGCCACTAAAATGTACTGCGACTTACGGGAGATCTATTGGTGGAGTGGGATGAAGAGGGACGTTGCAGAGTTTGTGGCTAAGTGCTCTACATGTCAGCAGGTTAAGATAGAGCATCGTAAACCTAGTGGTTCCATGCAGGAGTTCACTAGTCCTACTTGTAAGTGGGAATAAGTGAACATGGACTTCGTGATGGGTTTTCCTAGAACACATCATCCGCATGATTTAGTTTGGGTCATTGTAGACAGAATGACCAAGTCAGGTAATTTGCTTCCAGTTCGTACCTCTTACTCAGCCGAGGAGTATGTCAAACTCTATATTAGAGGGTTTGTCAGATTACATGGTGTTCCACTATCCATCATCTCAGACAGAGGTACCCAGTTGACCTTTTACTTTTGGAAAGCATTCTAAAAGGGTCTTGGTACCCAAGTTCATCTCAGTACAGCGTTTCATCCTCAGATAGATATTCAAGAAGAAAGGACCATTCAGACTCTAGAAGATATGCTAAGGGAATGTCCAATTGATTTCAAGGGAAGATGGGATGACCACTTGCCTTTGATTGAGTTCGCATACAACAACAGCTATCACTCCAGTATTCAGATGGCTCCATTCAAAGTACTCTATGGTAGGAGATGTAGGTCTCTGATCGGTTGGTTCGAAGTTAGTGAGGACATATTCATAGGGCATGACTTAGTATTCGATGCCTTAGAGAAAGTTCAGTTTATCGGAGAAAGACTCTGCACTGCTCAGAGCCGACAAAAGTCTTATGCGGATGTTCGTAGAAAGGATCTCGAATTCGAGGTCGATGACTATGTCTATCTCAAGATCTCTCCCATGAAGGGAGTGAAGAGATTTTGCAAGAAGGGAAAGCTCAGTCCCCGATATGTCGGTCCCTTCAGGATTCTCAGTCACTTCGGCAAGGTAGCCTATGAGCTCAAATTTCCTTCAGATCTAGCCTCTGTTCATCCAGTCTTCCATGTCTCTTTGCTCAAGAAGCGGATAGGTGACCCAGCAGTTGTAGTCCCTATTCATAGCGTTGACAATATGAATATCTTCTCTTATAAAGAGATTCTAGTTGAAATCCTCGACTATCAGACTCGTAGGCTGAGGAACAAAGAAGTCCCTCTAGTCAAGGTTCTTTGGCGGAATCAGTCCATGGAGGGAGCTACTTGGGAAGAAAAAGCAGACTTGCAAACCAGTTACCCTCATCTTTGCTCCACTAATTCAGACATAGCTCGAGGTAACCATTTTCCTTAAGTTATTCAGTTACATGTTCAAAATTCCAGTATAAAATTGGTATAAAGTATCAGTGCATAGCTTATCATGCATTCATGAGTTCAACTTATCAGTCATGCATCAGATATGCATGTTCAGTTGGGTTATATTCAGTTTAGAATTCAATTAAATCCTAAAATCATATGCCAGTTGAGCATGATTAGTGTATACGTCATTTTATCTTTTCACCCCTCTCAGGCAGTCATCATTCGAGGACGAATGTTTCCAAGGGGAGATATTGTAATACCCTGAAAAATCCAAACCACTATTAGAGCCATGTGCCAAGATCATGCATAGTACATCATGGTTCTTTTATAGTTTTATGAGTAAGTTAGATGTATATTAAGGCTTCAAATAACTACCAGCTATCAGACGAATCAAAACATTCCTTACCGATTGAATTCTTGAGAAGGATATTGGTATAGTCAACTTCAAATGAGTATATCTATAATTATACCTGGTATTGTTGAGCTCATAACCTATAAACAGATAAATAATTGAATTATCTTTCCAACGATACAAATTTTGCCTAAATAAGATGTCGGAGAAAAAGAGTTATTCCTATTTTACCCCAGCATGTTAGGCTGGAAACAGTGTGACGACATTCATGATAGATTATCACATTTGTGACGCCCTATCATGAAGGTCGTCATCCTTAGGCAGAAACCAGCTCCTAAGTGACGACATTAGTGATAGCTTATCACATTTATGATGCCCTATCACGAAGGTCGTCAGCCTTAGGCAGAAACCATCTCATAAATGACAACATTCGTGATAGCTTATCACATTTGTGACGCCCTATGACGAAGGTCGTCAGCCTTAGGCAGAAACCAGCTCCTAAGTAACTACATTCATGATAGCTTATCACATTTGTGACACCCTATCACGAAGGTCATCAACTATGATTTTTCAACAACTGGGAATTTATTTCATAAGGGTATTTTGGTCATTTCCTTCAACTTCCATGACTTACAACCCTAAAGAGGCATAATTTTTCCCATTTTTCTTCAGTTAAGATCTCAAAAACCCTCTCTTATGCTCTCAACCACAAGATTAGGGTTTCCATCAAACTCATCTCTCAAAAGTAAGATTCATGCCTTTTTTCCAAGATAATTGAGAATTAAGTTTCCCAATCCAAGAACTTTCCAGCAAATCATCAAGGTTTCCTTTATAAGGTATGTGTAGTGTTCATCAATGGATCCAATCCATCCATAGAGCTCAAGAACCATGATTTAAATATTATTTTGTAAACTTTTTTGTGGTGATATAAGTATGTACATATTGACGATTGTTGTTTAAGTTTCAATGTGATGTCTAAAGGTGTTTTCATGGAATATGTATGTTTGTTAATTGAAAACCATAAACTTTAGGTGGATTAATATGGTGCAAGTGTGAAATTAACATATGCCTTAAATAATGCATGCAAGGTGTTTAATAAAATGTATAGGATTCTAGAAATTCATGTTTGTATGGTTCTATGATGTCTAAATGACAAGTCCATGTTAGCTATATACTTCAATATGAATTCCATGCTTTTTGTGTGTTGCTATTGTGGTGGTATGAAGCATGTAAGATAATGGAGATATACAATATGTACATGAAATATATCCATTCATTCCCTACAATGTTTAAGATATTGAATAACTATATGAAATATGATATCCCCTACTTATGATATTAAGAATTGTGGACTCAAATTTTGTGATCAAGTAATGTCATGTGAGTCAGTTTCCTTCATCGAGTCCTGGGGGTATTCGTACCCAAAAAATGTAGTTGTGTTCCTAGATCCATGTCATGTTCTCACGATAATCTCAGTCAAGCTATAATATATAGAACTCAGTCAGTCATGTGACCCATGAAACCTCAGAAATCTCATGATCTTAGTTAACTCTAAGAAAATAGTACTACTCCGTCAGTCAACGGATGTCAGTTAATCAGTCCATGTACAGTCAGTTAAATCATGTTTAGTCTCTTTATATGGGAGTAGAATTTAGCACCGAGTGAACCCAAGGATGGTGACTCACCTACCAGTTTAGGGTGTGATTATTAGTAGTCATACTTGTGTTCTAGCACTACGTAGACAGTGTAGGTTGAGACATCTTAGCCGGTCATATTAGGGTTGATGAGGTGGCTTAACCTGTTAGTTTAGGGTTCCCTCCATTCTCCTTTTGATTACCTGCCAACTAAGGGTCACCCATAACTGTCCTTACCAGTGGCGCGGTATTGACACCCCTCCAGTCGGGGCAGAGATTGGACCCCAACTTAGATATATGCATTATTGGGGTATGTTAGTTAAACAACTACCTCCCACAATTTTAGAATCAATCACAGTAAAACAACTCAGATAGTTCTTTAGATTTTAGTATATCAGGACTATCATATATAGTCAGACTCAGTTACAGTACGAAACTCACATAGTTCCATCAGATTCAGGATTGTTAGATACAATCGCCCATGTTATCAGAATTTTAGTATCAGACATGTTAGCCATCAGTAAACCATGTATTAGCATACAGGACTAGTTATCATGCACCCATGATTTCAGTTACTATGTATGCATATTTGTAATCTTACGTTCATATCAGTCAGACAATTATCATTTTTCATGCATGTAACCCCTATTTATATATAGCCTACCTCACTCGTATACTCAGTACATTGCCTCGTACTGATGCATTTGCGCTATGGTACTTCTTTTCATGTTACACCATAGGTTCAGAGACACGAGCTCCAGATCAGCAGTAGCAGTAGCATTTCCATTCGTAGAGATTCAGTGAGTCCTCTTTATTCGAGGACAATATGATTTGATTTATTCATTATTATTTTAGCCAGTTATCAGTTTACGGAGTTATTTGGAGACATGTTCCTTCAAATCCTTATCCAGACAACACTTAGAGTCTTTCAGATTCAGTATTCAGACTTATGTTCAGATTTGATTCAGTTTTCAGTTGTTTTGGGTATCTTTCACCCATATGGATATTAAGTTTTGACAGATTCTTTATTCAGTTTAACCTTATGTCCTACATGTTCATGTTTTCCGCTTTATTACATTATATATTGTAGTGTACAGGTACAGATATTAGTCATAGGTTAGCTTATGATCCTTTGGGGTCATAAGAACAGTGTAGCATTCCGGTTCAGAAAATCAGGGCGTTACACACAACCATCTAGAAAAAATATGCTTAAGGAAAACATTCAATCCCTTTACGAACTGTTGAATATTTTCAGACTCAATGTCAATACAGGTATTGGAATATCTACACTGGACATTGAAATATATGTTATACTCGATAATAAACATAGAGCCCTGCTCCAAGTGATCAAACTTATCTCTCATCTGATCCACCAAACTGTAAGGCACAAACCTCTCCAAAAAGGCCTTAGAAAACTAATCCCAAGTCATCTTTGAAGAACTAAGAGATATGCAACTAACAAGTAGCCTCCACTAATCCATGGATGCATGTCTAAAATGATAAGTAGTGTAAGAAAACCAATATATTTTAAAAAAAACAAAGATTATGCAACTTCTCACGAAAATCAATCTATAACTCATAGGCATCCTTACCTACAATATACCCAGAAGGACCCAAATAAGTGAACCTCTTAAACCTCTTCTGATCCTTAGAAGACATAACTATACTCACAATAATAAAAAGTATGAGAATCTGGATGGATGAGATCCCACCTGAAGAGGTAACATAGATGAGGCTAAGCTCTTGATCTAGAAATAACATACCCAGATACAGGTGTAGATAATAGTGAAAAACTTTTAGAAAATAAGGTATGAAAGATCTGCATGATACAAAATAAAATAAGGGAAGTTTCTCAAGGATATATTATAGCCTCTCGAAGATAGATATGGATGTCTATGTACCAATTTGTGAGACAATACTAGACACCATATTCTTTGATTGAAGTGAAAAAAAACCTGGTTCTCTATTACCAACTCATTAGAACCCAAGAACCAAAGAAAAATAAACCTGGTTCTCTATTACCAACTCATTAGAACCCAAGAACCAAAGGTCATGATGGCACTATTGTGATAATCCTTGAGAAGTAATCCTACAACCCAAATTGATATAAAATAAGAAGACCAAACCAAAATCCAAGGCATGACTCGTAGAACAAAGTGGAACCAAATGTATCTATTAAAAGTAGGAAATACATAACCAAAGATGCCATACAATATCCCAAAACCTATTGTCATTGTGTAAAATCTACTAAATATATCTCAAATCAAAATATACAATAATAGACCAAAAGGAGCATAATCTATCTTAGAATACAAAATAAGGCATGAAATAGATAAGAAGAGGTAGTAGATTATCTCTAAAAGCATAGATCGACCAGTATCTTAAATATACTCTAGATACTACTTGAATAAGATACATCCAGTGCAGTCATACCTAGATCTACATCAAAAGAGCATAGTGGGGTAAGTACGGTATACTGGTACTCAATAGATATAATAGGATGACTAAGCAAATTAGAAAATAGGGCGTATAAAATACAGACTATTAGCACATTATCTGCAATAAAAAAATTTCCAAAACAGCATCCCACGCCTTCTCCAGTAATAGTTCTATAATAGTCACATATACCACGCACAAATATGAGAAAAGAAGCACATGTGAAACACCTCAAATTTTGTTCCCTGGAAAAGTTCTAAGTTTTAAACTGACTGCATAGATGATAACGCTCAACTTATATGTCAATTTAAGTACAAGGTTGTCGTTGTTAATATATTTACCTAACTATGAGTCGAGGTCGAATCCACGAGGAACAATGTGAGTGGCTATTGAGTAAGTCTGAAATAATAGTTGCTTGCTAGGTCAAACCTATGGTACAAAATGGTTTGGGGGTTTTCAATTTTTGCTAATGTGAGAGCAATTCTTGGGCTTCTAAGGGACTAATTCAAGACTATGAATAATTATAGTGTAATTTATTAGGCACGAATCTTGGGATTACGCCATCCTAGGGGTAAGTTATGCATGTGTATATGATGAATCAGTGTAAATGCTATACATTGATAATGTGGTAGGCTAGGTATAAAGTCCTTGTGGCTAGTTCTTCAACAAAGCCTCAAAGATGTCACCCATTTCCCCTTTCACGTACCTAATGAGTGCTATAATTAAAACCACCCAACACCTCTATTTGGGTATCCGTATTTCTAGGATAATACCCATGGTATAGAAAACCTCACAATCACCCTTATTTCTAAGATAGTGAAAATTAGCTAACTACGCCCATCATTGTATACTACTGCCTTTGTTCCCATATCCCTCTTTCAAGGATGATGTGGGTTCTTATAGTTCACCCAAACCCCTTTTTCAAGAATGGTTTAGGCTTTCAAGAGATTAGGATTTTCATCCATCAAACCCATTTTGATATTTACAGCTTTCACCCACAAATCCCAATAAATTTAGTTAAGCAATAGAAGAACCCATCACCAACAAACAAGCATAAGCACATATGAATCAAAACCAACACAATTTACACCCTATTCTAACATAATATAAATTGGAATAACTAGATACTCATCATGATAATAAACAGTAATAAACCAAAATCTCTATTTAATTAATTCATTAAAAGTAAAGAGAATGCAAACCACACTTTAAATTTGAATGAATCCTCAATGGGATTTGCCAATTCTCCACTTGGAAGTCACTCCAATGTCATCTTAGCTCACAACTAATACAAATTTAGTATGAAGCTCCAAGAAGTTATAAAAACCCTAGACTAAGGATAAGACGTAAGGTTAAGGATTGATGGATTTAGAATGAAAGGTTTTTGAGCCTTAAATGGGATTTGGGTTGGTTGGTCAGAATGACGTATCTTCCCTTGGGCTATTTTTTGCACTCATGCAATCGCAGAAGATTGGTCTCTATCATAGTTAGTCCATAGCGATCGCAGTTGGTTGACTAGATTAACTCGCCATGATCGTGGGTGTTCGGACGCAATTGCTAGAACTAAGGGCTAGATCCTGATCCTGCTTCAGCTTGTCCAGCTCTTGAATTTCAACTTCCTTTTTTATCCTTTTCATCTCAAGTTTGCTTATTTTCTTCTCAGCACTTGTATACCTGCAAAATATAGAAATTAGTATATTTAACCCTAAATATGTCTTACTTTATATTAAAATAGTAGTGTGTACAAATGTCGAGTCTAAATAAGTAGTAAATTAACCACTCATCAGCAGACTATGACTCTCCTTATGAGTCATAACGTGTCATTGTGGGTCATAGGACCCCGATCGTAGGTTGTCCAGTGAAGGTGGCTTAAGTAATAGTCATAATTATGAGTGGATCCTAATAGGTGGTAAATACTCTAAATGAGTCTTATGGTCCCATCCATAGACAAACCAGTGTGTTTCCTAAATATTTTTTTCTTGACTATGACTTGGACCCTATGAGTTGTAGGGTCGCATAACGAGTCATATGGTGTGAATCATAGGGTCACCATAGAAAGGTCCTTCATTTACCATCTTAAATACAACTTATGGTGACGCGTTGTAATGTGTCCTTACGAATCGTATAGTGACTCATAGTCTCTGGCGATAATTTTACAGCTTTTAAGTAATGACACTTTCGATATTTCCCCTCCTCTACGATCGTGACCCACAACTTAAAACCCCTTTAGGGTATTATTATCACTCAAAAACAAATCAAAATAACTTCTTGAACTCTATCAAATTCTCTCTAGTAATAACATCAGGGTTTCAAAATGGTTTGTCAATTGGAGCTTCCAAGGGAAAATTCTCTCCATAACTATGGATATGTGAGGTATGTGACTCTACCTTTAAAAATGCTTTACTTAAATCATAAAATAATTTGATTTTTTATTTGGATTTGAACATGGATTTTGATATGGGTTAAGGGTTTTGAATAGATTTTTCTTGAATTGTTATCCCATGATTTATTATTCCTTTTTCATGCTTTATTTATGGTTTTAAACCTGTGGGGTTCATGGGAATGGTGAATAAACTGGGGGATTATTATTCCCCAAATTTTGTTAATATTGACAATAGAATTAGTAATAACTTCAACATAATTTTTGTTTAAATGGTTCTGAGTATGGATATAGTTGCAATGAAGTACTTTCAGAATAATTGCATGTTATAAAGAGGTTATTAAAACATGATGGATTTATATAATAAACAAAGGGAGTCGATGTTCCACCACCTTGTATTACTGAGCAAAGGGAATTTTTTTCCCTAAGTTAATGGAATTAAAATGGCATGATGATGTTACCAAGCCAGTGCAGTTGGTATGATAATACCAACAAAATATGGCTTAAGGTGTATGGTAGTTTAATGAATAGGAATGTGTGAAAAGTGTTTTAATTCAGCTTAAAAGTGGGATATCTAGCCGGTATGTGAAAGTGGAGGTCTCGAGGGATCAATACTAAAAACTGTAGTTGCCGATGTATGGGTCTAACTGACCGGTGGTTCGAGTCCCTCTTATCATATGATTGGGTGGTTTGAGTCCCACATGTTATGTAAATAGGTGCTTAAGTCACATTTTATATATTCTTGGAGCTTTGAGTCCCTTATGTGCACATGTATTGTCACGACACTAGGATATTCCCTAGTCAATACAATAGTGCTTACGGCCACGAATGACCACAAACGAACCTATGAACTAGTACCTATTATGAGCATTGAGTAAAATAGTAATAAAACACATGAACGGAAGATAAGCTAATAATATACTATAATTATGAATACAAAAATGTGTAGCAATGAAAAGTATGAAATATCTAATCAAAATACTGGAAACTAAACTATCTATCTGAAATAACTGATAAAATTAAAATAACTGACTGACTGTCTAACTGATTATCTTAAAGCCTCTAAACATCATGAGGAGTTGATAGGACAAACCCCCAACTAACTTCTACTGACTAAAAATAATGAAATATTGAATTAACTGAGAAAACATATCATGCCCTTGGTGGATGAGGACTCACCACTACTACTACTGGGTAAACTAAGTTGTCTATGAACGGTTGGGAAATAGAGCGTCCGAACCTATGTTATAAGACAAGATAGCATAAAGAAACATATGCGGTCAGTACTTTTAATGTACTGGTATGTGAGATAATAACTGACTAAAATTCATGGGATAACAGAGCATGAATTTATAAGCATGTATTATCTGAGAATGCAAGACCAAGCACAAATATGTTACTGAGATAAGCTGACATCTGAAAAACAAAAATTTGTAAAATTGAATACTGATGATCTGTAAACTTGGTTAAGAAAACCTGAGCTGAAATGCACTAAAATATTGACTAAAACTCTGGGAGGTAATATATAACTGAAATGCCCCAGATTGAGCTATTCAGGGTCCAACCTTAAACCCTAGTTGGAAGGGTGTCAGTACCGTGTCACGAGTACTAATGCTGGTTGTATGGATCCACTAATCTAATGTCCCAAAGGACTAGGGAGTAAGTCTGCAACTGACGGGTGACCCCTAAAAGAGTTTAAGTCCTAAACTGGAGGGTTACATCTCATAATCCTACACTGGCTACGTAGTTCTAGAACTTAGGGACTTCTACTATAATCCAGAAATTGCAATAGAAAAAGAAATAAGGGAGGTTTGTGATGATTTTTCAATCTTTTCTACTAGGTAATCTAGTATCCTTATGCATGAAGATAATCAATTCGGTAGTTGTAGTCGGACTCTATTATGGATTTTTGACCACATTCTCCATAGGGCCCTCTTATCTCTTTCTTCTCCGATCTCTGGTTATGGAAGAAGGAACCGAGAAGAAGGTATCAGCAACAATTGGTTTTACTATGAGACAGCTCATGATGTTCATATCGATCTATTATGCGCCTCGCATCTAGTATTGGGTAGACCTCATACAATAACTGTCCTAGCTCTACCATATCTTTTGTTTCATTTCTTCTGGAACAATCACAAACACTTTTTTGATTATGGATCTACTACCAGAAATTTAATGCGTAATCTCAGCAATTAATGTGTATTCCTGAATAATCTCATTTTTTAATTATTCAACCATTTCATTTTACCAAGTTCAATGTTAGCCAGATTAGTCAACATTTATCTCTTTCTAAGCAACAACAAGATCTTATTTGTAACAAGTGGTTTTGTTGGTTGGTTAATTGGTCACATTTTATTCATGAAATGGCTTGGATTGGTATTAGTCTGGATACGGAAAAATCATTCTATTAGATCGAAAAAGTACATTCGATCTAATAAGTACATTCGATCTAATAAGTACCTTGTGTTAGAATTGAGAAATTATATGGCTCGGATCTTTATTATTCTCTTATTTATTACCTGTTTCTACTATTTAGGCAGAATACCCTCACCCATTCTTACTAAGAAACTGAAAGAGGCCTCAAAAATAGAAGAAAGGGAGGAAAGTGAGGAAGAAAGAGATGTAGAAACTACTTCCGAAATGAAGGGGACTAAACAGGAACAAGAGGGATCCACTGAAGAAGATCCTTATCCTTCTCCTTCCCTTTTTCAAGAGGGATCCACTGAAGAAGATCCTTATCCTTCTCCTTCCCCTTTTTCGGAAGAAGGGTTGGATCCGGACAAAATCGATGAAATAGAATAAATTCGAGTGAATGGAAAGGACAAAATAAAGGATAAATTCCACTCTCACCTTATAGAGAGAGGCTATAAAAATATTAATACTAGTAATTGTGAAATTTATGATAAAAAAGATTCTTATCTGAATAATAATAATAATAATAATAATAACACGGGTAATCCAGAAAATTTTAAATTGCAATTGCTTGATAATGAAAATGAAAATCAAGACCTCTTTGGGTTTCAAAAACCTCTTGTGAGTATTCTTTTCGATAATAATCGGTGGAATCGACCATTTCGCTACATAAAGAATAATCGATTTGACCAAGCCGTAAGAACTGAAATGTCACAATATTTTTTTGACACATGTAAAAGTGATGGAAAACAAAGAATATCTTTTACATACCCGCCAAGTTTATCAACTTTTTGGAAAATGATAAAAAGAAAGATACCCCTATTGTCACTCCAAAAAACGCTCCCTCATGAACTGGACAATCAGTGGGTTTCTACCAACAAAGAAAAAAGTAATAATCTGAATAAGGAATTTTTAAATCGACTTGAAGTTCTAGACAAGGAATCTCTTTCTCTGGATATACTTGAAACAAGGACTAGATTGTGTAATGATGATAGTAAAAAAGAATACATGCCTAAAATGTACGATCCTTTGTTAAATGGACCATATCAAGGAACAATCAAAAAAGGGGTTTCACCTTCAATCGTAAACAATAATTCGCTAAAATTTTTGAAAGAGAGAGTTAGACTAAATAGGATTCATACTATCTTTCTTCCGAATACTGATTACCAAGAATTTGAACAAAAAGTGGATACGATTGATAAAAAACCATTATCAACAAAAATTGACGAGTTATTAACTTTAATAAATGAATTTGGAAACGAAACAAAATCTAGTTTAAATTTTAAAGACCTTTCTTTATTTTCAGACCAAGAACAGGTAAGAACAAATTCACAAAAAAGAACTAAATTTTTAAAATTTGTATTCAACGTAATTGATCCTAATGAGACAAAATCTGGAAACAAATCGATTAGAATAAATGAAATCAGTCAAAAAAAACCTCGCTGGTCATGTAAATTAATCACCGAATTGGACCAACAATTGGGTAAATTTGAAGATGGCCTATCAGTAGATTATCAAATTCGTTTAAGAAAATTCAAACGTATAGTTATTTTTACTGCCAATAACGAGAAGAAGGATCCTGATGAGACCAACGAGGAAGTGCCTTTAATAATATATTCGCAACAATCCGATTTTTGGCGAGGTATAATTACAGGCTCTATGTGAGCTCAAAGGCGAAAAATAGTTATTTGGAAACTATTTCAAGAAAATGCGCATTGCCCCCTTTTTATCGACAGAATAACCCCCCCCCCCCCCCCCATCTTTTTTCTTTCGATATCTCTGGACTGATTAAACCAATTTTTCGAAATTGGACAGGTAAAGAGGGAGAATTCAAGATTCTAGAGTCTAAAGAAGAACAAACAAAAAGAGAAGAGAAAAAAGAAAAGGACAAAAAAAAGGAGAACACCAGAAAGGAAAAAGCATGGCTAGCGGTAGCAGAAGCCTGGGATAAAATTCTTTGTGCGCAAATAATAAGAGGTTACATGTTAATAACTCAATCAATTCTTTGAAAATATGTTGTATTACCTTCATTGATAATAGCCAAAAATCTCGGGCGTATGTTATTCTTGCAACTTCCTGAATGGTCTGAGGATTTGCAGGAATGGAATAGAGAAATGCATATTAAATGCACTTATAATGGTGTTCAATTATCAGAAACATAATTTCCACAAAATTGGTTGAGCGATGGGATTCAGATCAAAATTTTATTTCCTTTTTGTCTGAAACCTTGGCATATATCTAAACTGTACCCCTCCCGTGTAGAGCTGATGAAAAAGAAAAAACAAAAAGATGATTTTTGTTTTTTAACAGTTTTGGGAATGGAAGCTGAACTTCCCTTTGGTTCTCCCCGAAATCGCCCTTCCTTTTTTGAGCCCATTTTTAAGGAACTCGGAAAAAAATTTTGGAAAATTTAAAAAGAAATATTTTATAACTTTTATAACTATAACTCGAAAAGTTTTAAAAGGAAAAACAAAATTATTTCGAAGAGTTTCAAAAGAAACCAAAAAATGGCTTATAAAAAATATTCTATTTCTAAAAAAAATAAAAAAAGAACTTTCAAACATAAATCCAATTGTATTATTTAGATTCAAAGAAATATCTGAATCGAATGAAACGAAAAAAGAAAAAGATTATCTAATTAGTAATCAAATAATTAATGAATCATGTAGTCAAATTGAATCTGGAAATTGGCCAAATTCTTCACTGATAGAAACCAAAATGAAGGATTTGACTGATAGAACAAGTACAATAAAAAATCAAATAGAAAGAATTACAAAAGAGAAAAAGAAAGTAACTCCAGAAATAGACATTATTCCTAAATCGCCAAAAAATATTTTCCAAATATTAAAAAAAAGAAATACTCGATTAATATGTCAATTCCATTATTTTAGAAAATTATTCATTCAAAGATTATACATCGATCTATTTTTATCTATCATTAATATTACAAGAATTAATACACAACTTCTTCTTAAATCAACAAAGAAATTACTTAAATCAACAAAGAAATTGATCGAGAAATACATTTCCAATAATGAAATAAGTCAAGAAAAAATTAATAATAAAAACAAAATTAACTTTATCTTTATTTCGACTATAAAAAAGTCACTTTACAATATTAGTAAGAAAAATTCACATAGTTTTTTTTATTTATCCTACTTGTCACAAGCATATGTATTTTACAAATTATCACAAACCCAAGTTATTAATTTGTCGAAATTTAAATATGTTCTTCAATATAACAGAACGTCTTTTTTCCTTAAGACTAAAATAAAGGGGTATTTTAGAACACTAGGAATATTTCATTCTGAATTAAAACATAAAAAACCTCAGAGTTATAGAATCAATCAATGGAAAAACTGGTTAAGACGGCATTATCAATACGATTTATCTAAGATTTGATGGTCTAGATTAATGCCAAAAAATGGAGAACTAGGGTTAATCAAAGTTGTATGGCTCAAAATAAAAATAGAAACTTAAACAAATGGAATTCATATGAAAAAGACCAATTTATTCATTACAAAAAAGAAAATGATTCTGAACTCTATTCATTATCAAACCAAAAAGATAATTTTAAAAAATGTTATAGATATGATCTTTTATCATATAAATCGATTAATTATGAAAATAAAAGTTACTCATTTATTTCTAGATTACCCTTTCAAGTAAATAAGAACTTCAAAATTTCTTATAATTCCAACACACCCAAACACAACCATTTTGATATACCCGACAATCTTCATATCAATAATTATCTAATAAAAGACAATCTTCTAAATCTACATATAGAAATAAATCTCGATATAAAGTATAAAAAATATTTTGATTGGAAAATTATCCATTTTTCTGTTAGACAAAAAGGAGATATTGAGGGTTGGGTTAAGATCGATACCAACAGTAATCGAAATACTAAAATTGGTATTAATAATTATGAAATAATTAATAAAAAAGGACTTTTTTATCTTACAACTCATCAAAATCCAGAAAAAAGAAAAAAAAATCGAAAAAAGACTTTTTTGATTGGATGGGAATGAATGAAAAAATATTTAATCATCCCATATTGGATATGGAATTTTGGTTCTTCCCAGAATTTGTACTACTTTATAATGTATATAAAATAAAACCGTGGATTATACCAAGAAAATTACTTCTTTTAAATTTGAATACAAATGAAAATGTTAGTAAAAATAAAAATATCAATAAAAACAAAAAAAAACTTTTTTCTACCATCAAATAAAAAAATAAAGAATCAAATTCAAGAAGCAAAAGAACCCGCAAGTCAAGGAAAAAGAGAGTGTGGATCAGATATAGAAAACAAAGGAAATCTGGGACCTGTTTTCTCAAAACATCAAAACGATCTTGAAAAAGATTACGCGGAATCAAACACAAAGAAGGGTAAAAATAAAAAACAATACAAAAGCAACACGGAAGCAGAACTAGATTTGTTCTTGAAACGTTATTTGTTTTTTCAATTGAGATGGAACGATACTTTGAATCAAAGAATAATCAAAAATGTAAAGGTATATTATCTCCTGCTTCGACTGATAAACTCCAAAAAAATTGCTATATCGTCAATTCAAAGGAGAGAAATGAGTTTGGACATAATGCTGATTCAGGCGAATTTACCTCTTACAGAATTGATGAAGAAGGGGTTATTGATTATCGAACCTATTCGATTGTCTGTAAAAAATAATGGACAATTTATTATGTATCAAACCGTAGGTATTTCATTGGTTCATAAAAGTAAACACCAAACTAATCAAAGATACCGAGACCAAAGATATGTCGGTAAAAATAATTTTGATGAATTCATTCTGCAACCTCAAACTCAAAGAATAAATACAGACAAAAATCATTTTGATTTTCTTGTTCCTGAAAATATTTTATGGTCTAGACGTCGTAGAGAATTGAGAATTCGAAGTTTTTTTAATTCTTTGAATTGGAATAGCGTCGATAGAAATTCAGTATTTTCCAATGAAACTAATGTAAAAAACTGGAGTAAATTTTTGGACCCAGTCCTAAGTAGAAGGTGAGCCCTCATCCCTAGGTTCTCTAGGTATTAAATCCTACACCCAACTGAATGATACTGGTACTGAACTGAACTAAGTTTAAATGGACATTGTTTCTGATAGGGCTCATCATGATCAAATATATTTGAGTATAATGATAACATTCATGGCTTAACTGACTTATTACTTGAAAATTATAAATCTTTTAAAATACATAGATATTAGGAGTTCATAACAATCAAATACTTAATGATCAAAAAATACGATATCAAAGCTTAAAACTACAGTATGGAATCATGGTTCAAAGACCAAAAACATTAACGTTTCACTAAAATAAGTGAGAAGCATGAACTTGAACATATGAATGTCTTAAACATAAGAAAAAAACATGATTACATGGCTTAATTTGTAATTCCGTGATTTAACATGAAATTAATGGACTATGACATGGAAACTTGCAATTTAAAACCCGAGATAGAGTAATTCACTTGGAAGAACCTTTAGACATAACTTTAAATTGATTTAGCATGAAATTCATGGATTAATTTCATAAAGTTGTATAAGATTTATACTTGTAAGTTAAAATAGGGTTTTGGACTCAATGGGTAAAAGGGACCCAATAATGAATACCAACATACCTCAATAGATAGTTTCTTGAAGATTTCTTCAGGGTTTCTTGATCTTAGAAGCTTGAACTTTTGATTTCTTGAGAAAGGGGCATGCTATTGTTCATGGGGAAGAAGAAGGGTTTTTTGAAACAAACTTTGAGAGGAAGGGGCAAATAATGCCCCTATGATTTATTCTATTCGTGTTATGGATGACTTGGGTTAAGGGAAAAGACCTAATTACCCTTGTGTTTAAAGGTAAAAGAGCTGGACAAAATAGCACTGGTGTGATGCAGACCTCTCTTTAGTAGAGCAAGCCCGCGCTGCAACCCTCTATATAGTGGACCAAGCCCACACCGTGTCACTCAGTCTAATATCGCAGGACCTGTGCTGCTACCTTGTAAATAGAAGATGAATTAAGCTTAGAACTTTTTGAGGTATTACAATATCTCCCCCTTGGGAAAATTCATCCTCAAACGAGACTGGTTAGACTGAGAAAACTAAGGCAACTGAGATTATATATTGAACATGCATGACTTGGAACATGATTACAAAACTGAGTCTGAAGCATGATACATAAACTGAACTGATTTCATGAATGCATGTAGTGACATGAGAATGGTTACATAGAAGATGTAAGGACTGGAAAGGAGTCAATCTAAGGAAAATCGTTACCTCAAGTTTAATCTGACTTTACGGATAAAAGATGAGGGTCCTTGGCTTGAATATCTGTTTCTGCTTCCCAAGTAGCTCTCTTAATAGACTGATTCCACCATAGAACTTTAACTAAGGGAACATTTTTATTCATTAGCCTACGAATCTGACAGTCAATGATCTCAATTGGAACTTCTTCATAGGAAAGTCTATTCTGGACATCCATACTTTATAAAGGAACAACAACAGATGCATTTCTTTAATAAGTAAGCATGAAACACCGGATGCACTCATGCCAAATATATAGGCAACTCAAGCTCATAAGTTACCTTCCTAAAATAGTTCAAGATTCTATATGGGCCAACATAGCGGGGATTGATTTTTCCTTTATTCCTAAATCTCTTCACTCACTTTATTGGTGAAATCTTCAAATACCAAATCACTAACCTCAAACTCAAGATCCCTTCTCCTTACATATGCATAAGATTTTTGATGTCTTTGTGTTGTCTTTAGCCTTTCCTGAATCAACTGAACCTTCTCCATTACCTCAAACAGTGAATCTACCCCTATCAAAGCAGCCTTACCTGCCTCAAACCAACCAATAGAAGATCTACATATCCTTTCATAGAGATCCTCAAATATACCCATTTGAGTACTTGAGTGATAACTATTGTTGTAAGAAAACTCAATCAAAGGTAAGTGGTCATCCCAACTACTTTTAAAGTCAATAAAACTAGCCTTAGACATAGCTTCTAAAGTTTGAATAGACTATTTTTCCTGACCACCTGTCTGAGGATGAAAAGTTGTACTGAGATGAACTTGGGTACCAAGACCCTTCTGAAAAGCCTTCCTAAAGTGAGAGGTAAATTGAGTACCTCTATCTTAAATGATAGACTATGGAATTCCATGCAACTTAGCTAAATATCTAAGATAGTGTCTAAGGTAATTCTCAACTGAATACGACATGTGAACTGTATGAAATTAGCACTTTTGGTCATTTTATCTACAATGACCCAAATTGAATTATGCTGACAACGCGTACGAGGCAACCCTATCACAAAATCCATGTTCACCACTGTCCACCAATAAATTTATCATAAGTCACGGTATATCTTAGGTGTCCCTGGATGAATAAAGTACCGTACAACATACGTTTCTGCTAAAATTTGTTGACTTAAACCATCAATACAAGGAGCACATAACCTGCTCTGATAACAGATCTCATAATCACCCCCTTGAGAGAAAATATCTACTTTCTGATCTCTAACCGCCTTCTTCAACTTACCTAAACAAGGTTCCCTATCTTTATTTTCTTTTACTTTGGCAACCAAAGAAGATTCTGAACCATTCAGAACCCATGTACTACCTTCAGACAAATCAACCAATCAAACACCTAATCTAGCACGCTGATGAACCTCACGGTCTAACTCCTTCATATTATTCTTTACATGGGAAACACTACCCATAGACAACCTACTAAGGGCATCCACCACCATAGTCTCCTTGACCAGATGATATAACATGCTCATATGGTAATCTTTTAACAACTCAAGCCACCTCCTTTAATGATGATTCAGATCTTTTTGTGTGAACGCTATGCAAACTCTTATGATCCATGAACATATCAACATGAACCCCATAAAGATAATGCCTTCAAATTTTTAAAGGTGAATACAATAGCTTCAAACTCAAGATCATGGGTTGAATAATTCTTTTCATGGGGTTTAATCTCTCTAGAGGGATTGGTTATGACCTTGCCTCTCTGTATCAACACACAACCAAGACCAACTCTTGAAGCATCATAATAAACTACAAATCTATCTGAATTATCTTGTAAAGTTAAGAATAGGGAGGAGGTGATCCAAGTCTTTAACTTTTGAAAACTCCTCTCGCAGGAATCTGGCCACTGAAATGTGACTTTCTTTTGAGTAAATCGAGACATAGAGGAAAAAATCAAAGAAAAACATTCAACAAATTATCTGTAATAGCAAACCAAACCCAAGAAACTCCTGATGTCTGATGAAGAGATAGGTCTAAGTCAGTTTCTCACTTCTTTAATCTTTTGACGATCAACTCGGATGCTATCACCAAAAACTATATGGCCTAGGAAAGATATTGATCTTTGCCAAAATTTGCACTTACTAAACTTAATGAATAATTGATGATATCTAAGGGTCTACAACATAACCCTCAGATGATATGAATGATGATTCTCACTATGGGAATAGACAAGGATATCATCAATGAAGCATATGACAAACATGTTCAAGTACTGCTTGAACACCCTATTCATCAAGTGCGTGAAATCTACAGGGGAACTTATTAGTCAAAAATACACAAATAGAAATTCAAAGTGACCATATTGAGTTCTGAAGGCTATCTTTGAAATACAACATTCTTTGACTCAAAGCTGATGATAGACGAATCTGAGGTCTCTCTTAGAAAAATAATTGGCACACTGAAGTTGGTCGAAAAAGTCATCAATTATGGGGAGTTTATACTTATTCTTGATTGTGACATTATTCCACTAATGGTAGTCGATGCACATTCTGAGGGAACCATCTTTCTTACGCACGAACAAGATTGGAGTACCCCATGGAGAAATACTAGGACTCATGTAACCCTTATCTAAGAGATATCTTAATTGTTCCTTTAATTACTTAAGATCATCTAGAGCCATTCGGTAAGGGGAATAGAGATAGGATGGGTATCTAGAAAGAGATCTATACCAAAGACAATTTCCCTTTTGAAAGGAACTCTAGGAAGATCTTTAGGGAACACATCTAAAAATTCATTTACTATTGGATCTTACTTAAGACTCGAAGTCTCGAAATTTTAGTCCATGACTCAAATGAGATGCTGAATACACCCCTTGCATATCATTTTTTGTGCTCTAATATAGGAAAGAAACAGATATTTAGGTATTGAAGTACTACCCCTCCATTCAATAACTGGTTCATTAAGAAACTCAAACTGAATGACACTATTTCTACAATCAATTAAGGTGTAGCATGAGTGGATCCAATACATACTAAGAATGAAATTAAAATCAGTATTCTGTAACTCCACAAGATCAACCGAAGTGATTTTCTCAGATAATGTGACTAGAAAATTTTTGTATACCCATATGGCTATGATAGATTTACCCACTGGGGTATACACTGAGAAAGATTTTGATAACATTTTAGGACTGACACCAAAGTTGATAGTTGTATAAGGAGTCACAAGAGAAAGTGAGACTCCAAGATCCAACACTACCTAAACATGAAGGTTGATGAATTGTAACATACCAGTAACCACGTTAGGAGAACTCTCCTAACCATGCCGAGTCTGGAAAGCATACAACTTGTTCTAATGCAGCCCACTAGTTGCACTAGAAGTGGCACCCTGTTGTATCGGGTGACCTGCTAGAACTGATATAATATTGGACTGGCTCTGTTGGCACGAATCCTTTACCCTTTTGGAAACCACTGAACACCCCCAGATCCTGTGGCCTGGCTTTTCATATAAAAATACACATCACTACCATCCTTACACTTACCCTGATGATTCCTACCATATTTTCGGCAAAGCGGATTAGTATGACCACTTTTCCCACTGCCCTTCGACATGGAACCTAGCATTCTATCCTGACTGTCTTACCTGAATCTGGGAATTGGCGCACTAGCTTAAGATGGAGCTGGGCTTAAATTTTTTTGAAAAACTAAAAACAATTACTACTTTCTAACTTTGGATGAGAAAAATGGAAACTACCTATTCTGGCCCTCTTATTCTCTATACCTCTCTTTACACTTCTCTTCTTCAATCTTTTAGCATAACCCATTTGTCTATATAGGTCCATCTCCTTAATCAATATGATGGTCCTACATTTCTTAACAACACTATCAACTATACCAAATACAAACTCACTAACTCTAGACTCGTTAACTACCATCATAGTAGGACCATAACTCGCCAACTGGGTACACTTAAGAAAATACTCCTTCATACTCATATTATCATGCTTCAAATGAATAAACTCCTGAACCTTATCTTTCTTCAACTTTAGGGCAAAAACCTATCTAAGAAAGTTGTGGAAAACTATTCCAACTCTACCATCCCTGCATCAACATCTTTGTCCTTCTTCTACTACTTTAACCAGGTGAGAGCTACATCTTGTAACTGACATGTAGCCAAATCTACACTCTCTCTCTCAAAGTTATTCCTATGATATATATCACTTTATGAAACATGTCCAGACACTCATGTGGATCCTTATCAAACTTGGATCTAGATAACAGAGGGGGATTTATCTAAGTGAAATCCTAAATTCTAACTGTAGTTGTATTTGCCACTAGATTGGCTAGGGAAATATCTTGTTGGTTGTTCTGAGCATCTACATAATCAGATAGGGTAGGAAAAGTGACCCTAAATTTGGCGTGAGAGACATTCACATTTAGGAATCTTCATAAACAGGTGGTGGTGCAGGCTGATCCCTTTTCCTTCTTTTATTATTTCTTCTGGGAGACATTATCTATAAATAGAATGAAGGATGAGTTAAAAAGAGCAATTCAAAAGATCTTATGCTCTTTTGCACAACATGAACACTAAATGAAGGAAAACTTTCCTAAAAGGTCTTGTAGACTCTTTTCCATATGTATGGCGCGCTTCACACCCAAGCACAAGACTCTACTTAACACAACTTTTAGACATCCTAGGACACTTTAAAAGCTTAGGCTCAAATACTAAGTTTTTTCATGACTTGAGGCTACCCCCTAGTCGATACAACGGTACTTATGGAAAAAACTGACCACAAGTGAACTAATGAACTAGTACCTGCTGTAAGAACTGAGTAATATTGTAATACAACACATGAGCGAAAGATAAGCTGATAAGATACGGTAATTCCAAACACTAAAATAGGTAGTAATGACATGTCTAAGATATTCGATCAAAATAATAGAAACTAAACTATCTGTTTAAAATAACTAATAAAAATGAAATAATTGAGTGATTGTCTAAAAGACATTAAGCATCATAAGGAGTTGATGGGACAAAACCCCAACTACCTCTGACTGACTAAACATAATAAAATACTGAAATGATTAATAAAACAAATCATTCCCTAAATGGATAAGGACTCACCACTACTGCTGCTAGGTAATGCTGAGATGTCTAAGAACGGTTGAGAAGCTTATTTTCCAAACCTATGTTATAAGACAACATAGCCCAAAGAAAAGTATGTGGTTAGTATTTTGAATATACTGGCATGTGAGATATGAACTGATTGAAATGCATGGGATAACTAAGCTTGAATGTATAAGCATAAAATATCTAAGAATGCACGACCAAGCACAAACATGTTTCTATTATAATCTGACATCTAAAAGATTAAAATCTGTATAACTGAATAATTGATAACCTATACACTTGGTTAAGAAAACCTGAGCTGAGATACACAAAATACTATCTAAAAATATTGGAGGTATTATGTAACCAACTTGACCATATTTGAGCTAATTGGGGTCTAACCTATAACCCCAGTTGGAACATGTGTTAGTACAATACTATGGTTACTAACACTGGTTGTTTGGATCCACTAACCTAATGTCCCAAAGGACTAGGGAGTCAGTCGTAAGCTAGCGGATGATACCTAAGAGACTGTCAATCCTAAACTGGAGGGTGACATATCATAATCCTATGTTGTCTACATAGTTCTGGAACTTTTGAACTGCTACTAAAGACCTAGTCCAAACTAGAAGGTATTCCCCTATCCCTAGGTTCTCTCGATGTTAATCCTACTCCTATTTAAATGACACTGGTACTGAACTGAAATAAGTTAAACTAGACATTGTTTCTAATAGTGCTCATCATGATCATAAATTTCTAAGTCTAATGATAACATTCATGGCTTAACTAACTTATTACTTGAAAATCTGAAATCACGTAAAATACATAGGTATCGGGTATTAATAACCCTCCAGAACTGAATAATAATAAAATATGATATAAAAGCTTAAATCTGTAGTATGGAATCATGGTTCAAAAATCCAAAACATGAACATTTTACCAATATAAGTGAGAAGCATGAACTTGGACATGAGAATGTCTTAAACATGAGAAAATAACATGATTACATGGCTGAATACGTAATTTGCGAATTTAACATGAAATGAATGGACTATGACGTAGAAACTTATAATTCATAACCTGAGATAGAGTAATTCACTTTGAAGAACCTGCAGACATAACTTTTAATCAATTTAGCATGAAATTCATGGATTAATTTCATAAAGTAGGATAAGATTTATACTTGTAAGTTAAAATAGGGTTTTGAACTCAATGGGTGAAAGGGACTCATTGATGAATAACCCCATACCTCAATAGATAGTTTCTTGAAGATTTCTTGAGGGTTTCTTAATCTTGGAAGCTTGCACTCTTGATTTCAGATATTGTTCATGGAAAATGAGGAGGGTTTCTTGAGAGAAATTTTGTGAGGAAGGGAAAATAATGCCCGTATGACATGGAGGAAGTACCCATGGAGGGTTTGTCAACCCATAGACAATCCAATAGCTAATACCAAGATTCGTAACTCTCCTCCAACACATACATTAGTAGAGGGTTTTCAAAGATCTTACATTTTCTATCAGAAAAGGCCAGTATTTCCAGTATTTCCATGGTAGTACCAGTGTTTCATGAATGTCTATGATATGAGAATGTAATGCTCACAATCAACCAGAATGAGAATTTCCAAATCCAACCAATATAACACCCATGTGAGCCAATATCCACTCATTATGCCAACCATCCATCAATCCAATGTAATCCATATGCCAATAAAGTAAAATACACAACAATATGTCATTGATAGCACATAAATTTTATTCTAGGCTTTTTTATTAGAATTGATACAACCAAATATACATAAATAAGGCTAATATCATCATGTAAGTCCCGACATAGTCATAGCAAATAATGTCTTAAAACCCACTAAATAGCAATAATATTTTCCCCCACCAGCACAAAAAAAATTATAAAGTCATTTCCATGATTAGTTGCCACACCCATAAAATGATTTTATACCAATTTTAACTACCTAGACCATTCTAAAGAAGTTTAAGCCATAACCTACCTTAAATGTTGAAAACCAGTCCATAATTCCTTTATCATGGAGATACCTATATTGCCCGCTTCTAAGTCGAAGTCAAAATGGACCCGTAATAGGTTTTTTTAAAAGAAGTTTAAAAGAGGAATTTAATCCAAAAATATATTTCCCCTGGTTAAAGGAATCATAGACAAAAACCTAAGTGTAAAAAGGTTACAATTGGCATTAAAATTGAAAAATTACCATTTTTAGGCCTTTTGAGCATAAATATAAAATTTGACCTTTAAATTTAAGGTTTAAAAGGATTTAAATAACAAGAATTGAATAAAAATAGTAGAAATAGGGATTTGGAGCTTACCAAATCTTAAAAATGGAAGAAATTGTGTAAAAACTGAAAATCCCAAGATTCTAGTCTAAAAAATAGTGAAAAATTAGGAAAATATCGAGTTTATATTTCTCAAGTATCATTTAAGCGATCACTGGGTCGTTTAAGCATCCAGGTGTTGCTTGCATGATACTCGACTGGCATGCAAGTGTCGTGTAAATGACCAGGTTGTTGCTTAAGCGAAAATCGGTTAGGCTAGTCTGGTGTTTCTTAGGAGACACTTTGGCCATAGGGACAAGTTGTTAAAGCAACAAAAGTATCGCTTAAGTTGTGTACTAGTTGATTGGTGCACCAACTGGAGACATGGAGATTTCTCCACAGACTCCTCAGGATTCATCTTGAATTTTAAAAAAATAAATAAACTATACTATTAGACTAAATTCGAAGCTCAAAACATAATGGCGATATCAATTTTTAAGAAATCACTGTTTTTAGAAAGTTGACCCCGAAATCCAGTTTTACAATATTTAAAATTAAGGGTCAAAATGAGATATAAAATTCGTATAACCACGTCAACCAAGTTACAAATCTAAAATTGATGTTTTGGATTTGTTGGCACAGTCCATTTTTCCATCCAACACACTGTAATACACCGTATTTCCCTAACTTAAATTAACTCTCTATCGATGAGTTATCCTATATAATAATTTTTTAAATAGATAGTATTTTTAAATTTAGAGCCTGTCAATGCATAGGAAATTCAATTAACTTTCCAACGATATAAATATCTCCTAAATCTAATATTCAGGTAAAGATTTAGAGCTTATTTTGTAAGACAGTGTGCAAATTTGGCAATCAGCGCATCACGGAGGTCAGCCAAATGGTAATTAGCAATTTCCAGTGTTGCTCCATGATATTGGTGTATCGCACCAAGTCCTCAATTCAGAATTGTCTTTTTTCAAGTGTTCGAACATGATCCCTCCGTGTCGCGGTGAACTTCTAGATGTCATACAGCATTGCAACGCGATTCCACCATGTTGCGCCACCAGCCACATTCCCAATTGTCAGTTTCTAGTAGCCCGACGCAATACTGGCGTGTCGCTCTAGGTGCCTAAATTTGGTTTTGCAGTGACAATTTTTAAATCCTTCCTAGGGGTAATTGGGTACTTTTCCATGACCTGAGTCAGCCTTAAACACATAAATTACCCATAATTAACCTAAATATACCATTATTCACTCATTTTCCCCTAAATTAAATCATTCTCTCTCAATTAGCAAACCCTAGATATCAAGAAATCATGAAAAAAGCTCAATAAAATCACCAAGAACTCCAAGAAATTGTCAATTTGGGTATGTGAGGTGTTTATCTATGGGTACCTTTCACACATAGAGTCCAAGAATCCCTTTTGAAAGCTACAACCTTAGGGAATTGTGAATTCCCATGTTTTAAATTTATTGTATTCATGTGTATGATTTTAATTGTGTTTGTAACCCATGATTATTATAAGATTCATGAAATTAGAATAGTATTTATGGGTGTTTTTACGAATTGCATGCGAAATCCAAGAAATTGCATATTTGGGCATTGTAATTGCAATGCTTATATGTTATCCATAATTATGTGCATTAAGTTGTACTCCCCAAGTGTTTGATAGACTGTCTATGTTAATTAAATGAGGAAATCATGATATGCTAGTATATGTATAAGATTATGCCCTACAAGTGTTTGATAAAATATCTCTATGAATGAATTATGGACAAGTGTACATTATTATGTCTTTCAAGATGATGTTATGCTTTTATTTAAATGCGATAGAGTCCTGGGGGTATTTAATACCCGATAATTTAGTTGTATACCAAGAGCCAGTGTTAGTTACGGAATAGTATCAGTTATGTCCCAATCAGTAGAATCTATTCAGTTACAAAACATCAGTAGAACTCAGTCAGTTATAGAACTCAGGAAAACTCAGTAAACTCAGTATCAGTACAGTCCAGTTCAGTATACTCAGTTCAGTGTCTTTAAGTTAGGAGTAGGATTCATCACCGAGTGAACTCAAGGATGGGGGCTCACCTACCAGTAGAGGGTGTGATCCTTAGAAGCAATCCTTGCATTCCAGAACTACATATCCAGCGTAGGTTGAGACATCAAACCTTCCAGTTTAGGGTTGATGAGGTGTTTTAACCTGCAAGTTCAGGGTTCTACCATTTTCATTATAGTACCTGCCAGATTAGGGTAACTCTTCCGTGTCTTTACTCATGGCACGTTATTGACACCCTTCAAACTGGGGTCACAAGTTGGACCCCAACTCAGTTATCTTATTTAGGTCAGTCATTTAGATAATTATCTCCCATAGTTTTAGTTTCAGTCTTCAGAATAGAGCTCAGTTTAGTTCTATAGAATCAGGACTATCATATACAGTCAACCAGTATCAGTAACTCAGTTATCAGTAACTTTAAATATTAGTTACTCAGTATCAGAACTCAGGATTTAGCTTCAGACAAGCGCAGTCGTAGTATTTATTTATATGCACAGTAGTGCATACTCAGTATATACAGCAGTATCAGTTATCTATGTACTCTTATGATCAGTTACTCTAAATCATTCGGTCAGTTATTATTCATGCATATAAACCCTTGCATTCAGCCTTGCCTTATCTAGCATACCAGTATGTTCCACGTACTGATGCATACTTTTTCATTGTGCTATGATGTCTTATATAATAGTTTTGGATTCTCAGGTTCTCGACCACGCATAGACAAATTTAGATTCAGCTAGCAGTGTCAGAGTTAGTAGTAAGTCCTTATCTATCGAGGATATTTTATTATTCCAGTTTCTCAGTCGATGCAGTATTTCAGTAGGTGAAGTTAGTTGAGGGGTTGTCCTATCAACTCCACATTAAGACAATTCAATTTAGAAGTTTTTCAGACTAGACTTTTAGACAGTATTTAGTTTACAGATTATTATTATCAGTTGATATTCTTTATCAGTATTTATAGATTTTGAACCTTATGGCATTTCAACCTATTTTCCATAATTATTTCAGTATTGTTATTCAGTGCTCATAGAAGATATCAGTCATGGGTTATCTTATGGTCCTTTGGGATTGTAAGCACCGTATAGCATTTGGGTTACAGACTTGGGATGTTACAAAATTGGTATCTGATCCTAAGGTTCAGCAGAGTCCTAAGGAGTCTGAAAGCCACATCAAATATTTTTGTGCATGGGTGTGTAGCGTGCCACACTTATGGACATGAGGATATGACATATTTTAGGAAAAGTTTTCCTTCTTTCAGTATTCATGTCGTGCGAGTGAGCATGCGCTCAAGTTAAACTCTCAGTCTAATCCATTTCTACTTTTTGTTTAAAGCACATTCCTCCAAAGAGGGCTAACAAAAAGAGAACTAGAAATTAGTCATCACCTCAGCCCATTCAGGTAAATCCCCTGGAAAAGTATGTCTCTCATGAAGAATTTAGAGTTGCATTCACTACTCTAGCCAATTCTTTAGCAGCTCATAATGAATTGCCAGTGGTTGTTCAAGATAACCCAGTGGACAATACTACTGCAACAAAGATTCGGGACTTCACCCAAATGAATCCTCCCCTATTCTTAGGATCTAAGCCAAAAAAGAATCCATAGGAGTTTCTCGATTAGGTTCAGAAAGTCACAGATCTTATGGGAGTGACATCCAGTGATTGTGTTGAGTTAGATACTCATCATCTACAAGATATAGATCATATGTGATTTATGTAGTTGAAGGTAGATAGGGGAACAGATGCAGAGTCCATAGAGTGGGAAGAGTTTGCTACTATTTTCCTAGAAAGATTCTTTCCCTTACAGCTGAGAGAAGCCAAGGTGTTAGAGTTCATAAATCTCAGGTAGGGCAGCATGAGTGTGAAAGAGTATTCCCTTAATTTTACTTAGTTATCCAGGCATGCTTTCCATGTTATAGCAGACAGTAGGTCCAGAATAAGAAATTTTGTATCTGGGGTGTCAGATAGTGTGGTTAAGGAGTGCAGAACTGCGATGTTGATTAAGAAGATGGACATATCAAGGCATATGGTCTATGCTCAACAGATAGAAGAGGCTAAGAATAAAGAGAGAGAGAGAGGTATAATAAGAGAGCTAGAACAGGTATCTTCAATTTAAATCAGTCTAAGTTAGAGAGCGGTAACCATTCCCAGTTTTGCTCAAAATCTTCAGTTCTAGCTCCGTCCTCAGCCAGTGTTCCAGTACCTATGGTTAGAAATGGTAACAAAGATAGGGAGCTAGGATTTAAATCTCAATATAGTTTTAGCAATACTCGAACAAATCCTCTTTGATAGATATTTGGCAGAAAGCATCAGGGTATCTGCAGAGCTAGCAGTGATGTTTGTTTTAGATGTGGCAAGCCAGGCCACATAGTCAGAGTTGTCCTCAGTCAGCTTCTTAGGTTCAGTATAATCATCCTTTAGCTCAGTCAAAATCAGTAGGGAGTCACTTCCAGTGCCACCAGTGGGTAACGCACAAACAGGATCTAGGCACTTTAGTCCAGAAAAGATCAGGAAAATTCTCCTAATATGGTCACTGGTATATTAAATATCTTCCATTTACATATTTATTCCCTGATAGATATAAGAGATTCTTTATCTTTCATAGTTTTTTTATATAGACATTAACTTCGGAGTCAGTTTAGAAATCCTAGTAGTGCCTTTCTTAATTTCTACCCCAGTGGGTAAGTCTATCATATCCCGACCGATATACACGAACTATCTGGTTATGATATCTCAAAAAGTTACTTTAGCAGGCCTTGTAGAGCTAGAGATGGTAGATTTTGATGTCATTCTCGGTATAGATTGGCTCCATTCATTCTATGTCTTAGATGATTATAGAAATAGAATAGTTTATTTTAGTTTTCAAATGAACCAGTCATTTAATGGAGGGGTACTACCACAGTGCTTAAGGGTCTGTTGATTTCATACATTAGAGAAAGAAAAATGATATCAAAGGGATGTGTCTATCATCTTTTATGAGTCAAATAATCTAGTTCTGAGACTCCTAGTCTTGAGTCAGTTCCAGTAGTAAATGAATTCTCAGATGTGTTTCCCGAAGATCTTCTCAAAATTCCTCCAAAAAGGGAAATTGACTTGAGAATAGACCATCATCCAAAAACTCAGGAAATATCTATTCCTCCATACAGAATGACACTAGAAGAACTCAAATATTTAAAAGAACAGTTGAAAGATCTCCTAGATAAGGGATTTATCAGACCCAGTATTTCCCCGTGTGGCGCACTAGTCTTATTCATGCTTAAGAAAGATGGTTCTCTTAGAATGTGTATAGATTATCATTAGTTGAACAAAGTCACTGTAAAAAATAAGTACCCACTTCCTAGAATCGATGACTTATTTGACCAGCTTAAGGGTGCTAGTTATTTTTCTAAGATAGATATCAGATCAGGCTATCATCGGTTTAGACTCAGAGAATGTGACATTCCAAAAATAGCTTTCAGAACTCGGTAAGGTCACTTCGAGTTTCTAGTCATGTCCTTTGGTCTTACAAATTTCCTAGAAGCTTTCATGGACTTAATGAATCATGTGTTCAAGAAGTACTTGTACACGTTCATTATATTCTTTATTGATTACATTCCTGTCTATTCCCGTAGCGAGAATAATCACGTAGATCACCTCAGAATTGTACTTCAGACTCTTAGAACTCATCGATGGTTTACCAAATTCAGTAAGTGCGAATTTTGGCTAAGGTCAGTAGCATTCCTTGGTCATATTATTTTTGTTAATGGCATTAGAGTTGATCCTCAAAAGATTGAGGTGGTCAAAAACTGGCCTAGGCCTTTCTCTCCATTAGATATCAGGAGTTTCATAGGTTTAGCTGGCTATTAACATTGATTTGTTAAAGGGTTTACATCTATTTAATCCCCCATGTCCAGATTGACCTAGAAGAAAATCCAATTTCAGTGGTCAGATTCTTGCGAGAAGAGTTTTTAGGAGTTGAATACTCGACTTACCTCATCCCTAATTTTGACTCTACCAGATGGTTCAGATAGGTTTGTTGAGTACTGTGATGCATCCAGAGTAGGTTTGGGTTGTGTCCTCATGCAGAGGGGTAAGGTCATAGACTATGCCTCCAGATAGCTTAAGCCTCATGAGAAGAGTTACCCGACTCATGATCTCGAGTTAGCAGCTATAGTGTTTTCCTTAAAGATTTTGAGGCATTACTTGTATGGGGTGCATATTGATATGATAAGGATCATAAAAGCTTTCAGTATGTGTCCTCTAAGAAAGATTTGAATTTGAATCAGATAAGGTGGTTAGTGTTATTTAAAGATTACAATATGAGTGTTCTTTATCACCCGAGCAAGGACAATGTACTGGTTGATGCTCTCAGTAGATTGTTGATGGCTAGTGTTGCTTATATTGAGAATGATAAAATGAAGTTAGTTTAGGAAGTTCATCAGCTTACCCGACTAGGTGTCCTTTTAGTCGATTCAGTAGAGGGTAGTATGTTGGTGCAGAATAGTTCAGAATTATCTTTTGTTTCTGAAGTGAAGAAAAAGTAGGATAGAGATCCCAGTCTTGTCATGTTTAAAGAGTTAGTCAGAGATCAGAAAATAAAGGTTTTCTCCCATGGGGGAAATGGTGTTTTGCATTGCTAGGGTCATTTATATGTGCTAGGTATTGATGGCTTGAGACAACAAATTCATTCAGAAGAGCATGGCATGCGATACTCTAATCATCCAGTGCCACTAAGATGTACCGCAATTTGTGAAAGATCTATTGGTGAAGTGGGATGAAGAGGGATATTGCAGAGTTTAGAGCTAGGTGCTCTACGTGTCAGCAGGTAAAGAATAAGCACCAGAAGCCTAGTGGGTCTATGCAGGAGTTTAGTATTCCCACATGGAAATGGGAATAAGTGAACATGGACTTAGGGACGGGTTTACCTCATACTCGTCATCAGTTTGATTCTATTTGGTTTATTATAGACAGGATGACCAAATCAGCTTATTTCTTGCCAGTTCATACTTTCTATTCAGTCGAGGACTATGAAAAACTCTATATTAGAGTGTTGGTCAATTTACATGGAGTCCCAGTATCCATCATCTCAGATAGAGGTACCCAGTTAACCTCTTATTTTAGGAAAGCATTACAAAAGGGTCTTGGTACCTGAGTTCACCTTAGTACAACCTTCAACCCTCATATAGATGTTTAAGTAGAAAGGACCATTCAGACTCTAGAAGATATTCTAAGAGCCTGCGTAGTTGATTTTAAGGGTAGTTGGGATGACCACTTTCCTTTGAGCTAATGCACATACAATAACAGTTGTCACTCCAGTATTCAGATGGACCCGTTTGACGATCTCTATGGTAGGACATATAAATTTCTAATTGGTTAGTTCGAGGTAGGTAAGGACATATTAGTTAGGCCTGACTTAGTGTTTGATGCCTTAGAGAAGGTTCAGCTGATCAAAGAAAGACTTAGGGCTGCGTAGAGCCGACAAAAATCCTATGCAGATGTAAGGAGAAAAGATCTCGCGTTTGAGATAAGTTATTTTGTGTTATTGAAAATCTCTCCCATGAAGGGGTAAAGAGGTTAGGCAAAAAGGGAAAACTTAGTCCCCGATATGTCGGTCCTTACAGAATTTTTAGTTGTTTTAGAAAGGTAGCTTATGAGCTTGAGTTACCTTCAGATCTAGCTTCGTACACCTAGTATTTCACGTCTCTTTTCTAAATAAATGTATTGGCGACCCAACATTTATAATTCCCTTAGAGGGCATAGATATTTAGAATTATCTCTCGAAGAGGTTCTAGTCCAAATCCTCGATCATCAGATTTGCAAACTAAGGAACAAAGAAGTTTCCTTAGTCAAAGTTCTTTGGTGGAATCAGTTCATTGAGGGGGCTTCATTAGAAGCAGAACCAGATATGCGGACCAAGTATCTTCACCTCTTCTCCTCAAACTCAAATTTAGCTTAAGGTAACAATCATCCTTAGCTTTACTCAGTTCCATGTCCAGTTACAGCTATAATCTTAGTATTCATTACCGATGCATTTATAGTCATGCATTTATGAACCGGTTTAGTCATGTACTCATACATCAGATATGCATGATGAATAAAAAATTTAGTTTGTCAGTAGCTACAGTCATATATTCCATACATCAAATATGCATGTTCAGTATAAGAACTCAGCTTATTAGTAGTTCAGTCAAGTAGTCATGCTTCAGTGTGCATATTTAGTGTGTAAACTCCGTTTATAAGTGTTTCTCATCTTAATCAGTCTCATTCAAGAATGAATGTTCCCAAGGGGAAGATATTGTAATACCTCGTATTTCCCTAACTTAAATTATCTCTCAGTCCATGAGTTATCCTATATAAAAAAATTTTGAAAGACTTAGTATTTTTCAGTTTATAGCCTACCAATGTGGAGGAAATTCAGTCAACTTTACAAAGATATAAAGTTATCCCAAATACCATACTCGGATGAAGAGTTAGAGCCATTTTTGTAAGACAGTTTGTCAATTTGATAATCAGCGCATCACGGAGGCCAACCAAATGGCAATTGGCAATTTCCAGTGTTGCTTCACGATATTGGCGCATCGCGTCGAGTCCTTAATTAAAAATTGTCCTTATTCTAGTGTTCCAACATGATCCCACTATATTGCGGTGAACTCCCAGGTCGAATCCAGCATTGCAATGGAATTCCACCGCATCATGCCACATGCCACATTCCTAATTGTCAGCTTCCAGTGGCCTGACGCAATAGTGGCATATCGCGCAAGGTCCCCAACTTGGGTTTTTCAAATGATGATTTTTAAATCATTCCCATAGGTTATTGGGTAATTTTCCATGACCCAAGTCTTCCTTTAACACATAAATTACCCCTAATTAACCTAGATATATCATTATTCACTCAATTTTTCCCAAAATTAAATCATTCTCTCTCAAATAGCAAACCCTAGATCTCAACAAATCAAGAAAAAAGATCAAGAAACTCACCAAGAACTCCAAGAAATTAGAAATTCAAGTATGTTAGGTGTTCATCTATGGGTACCTTTCACCTATAGAGTCAAAGAATCTTTTTTAAAACTATAAGCTTATGGAATTTTGAATTCCCATGGTTGAAATCGATTGTATGCATGTCTATGATGTTAATTGGGTTTCCCATCCATGTTTATTATAAGATTCATGAAATTATAATTGTATTTATGGGGGATTTTATGAATTACATGCTAAATCCATGAAATTGCATGTTTGGGAATTGTGGTTACAATTTTATATGTTATCCTTGATTATGTACATTAAGTTATACTCCCCAAGTATTTGATATAATGTCCATGTGAATTAAATGATGAAATCATGACATGCTAGTATATGTATAATTTTATGCCCTACAAGTGTTTGATAAAATATGTCTATGAATGAATTATGGACAAGTGTACATTGTTATGCCTTTCAAGATCATGTTATGGTTTTCTTTTATGATATTGAGTCCTGGGGGTATTTAATACCCAACAATTTAGTTGTGTACCTAGAGCTAGTGTCAGTTATGGAATAGTATCAGTCATGTCCCTATCAGTAGAATCCAGTTAGTTATGAAACTCCGTAGAACTAAGTCTGTTACAGAACTCAGGAAAACTCAGTAAACTCAGTATCAGTCCAGTCCAGTTCAGTATACTCAGTTCAGTGTATTTCAATTGGGAGTAGGATTCAGCACCGAATAAACTCACAGATGTGGCTCACCTTCCAGTAGAGTGTGTGATCCTTAGAAGAAATCCTTGCATTCCAAAACTACATAGCAGCATAGGTTGAGACATGAAACTTGCCAGTTGAGGGTTGATGAGGTGTTTTAACCTGCAAGTTAAGGGTTCTATCATTTTCATTAGAGTACCTGCCAGATGAGGGTAAATCTTCAGTATCTTTACCCGTGGCATGGTACTGACACCCTTCTAACTGGGGTCATAGGTTGGATCCAAACTAATTTATCTTATTTAGGGTATGTCGGTAAGATGATTACCTTCCATAATTTCAGTTTCAGTTTCAGTCTCTAGAATTGAACTCAATTCAGTTCTACAGAATCAGGATTGTCCGATACAGTTAACCAGTATCATTCAATTATCAGTAACTTTAGATATCAGGTACTCAGTATCAGAACTCAAGACTTAGCTTCAGAAAAACGCATGAATAGTATTTATTTATATAAATAGTAGTCCATGCTCAGTATTTACAGCAGTATCAGTTATTTATGTACTCTCATGATTACTTAGTTTATATCATTAAGTTATTTATTATTCATGCATATGAACCCTTTCATTCATCCTTACCTCATCTAGCATATCAGTATATTCTACATACCGACGCATATTTTTTATTTGCTCTATGGTGTCTCATATCATAGGTTCGAACGCTCAGGTTCCCGACTGCACATAGACTAATTCAGATTCTGCCAGCAGTGTCAGAGTTAGTAGTGAGTCCTCATCTATCGAGGATGTTTTATTATTTTATTTTCTCAGTAGATACAGTATTTCAGTAGATGGAGTTAGATGGGGGATTGTCCCATCAACTCCATATTCAGACAGTTTAGTTTAGAGGCTTTTCAGACTAGACTTTCAGACATTATTAAGTTTTACAGATTATTATTATCAATTGAAATTCTTTATTAGTATTTACAGATTTTGAAATTTATGGCATTTTATCCTATTTTCTGTATTTATTTTAGTATTGTTATTTAGTGCTCACAACAGATATCAGTCATGAGTTAGCTTGTGCTCCTCTGGGATCATAAACATCGTGTAGCGTTTGGGGTACAGACTTGGGGCGTTACATGCACAGATCAATAAATGTGGACCAAAGTAAACTATAAAGCTTTTATAACAACCAAACACCACAAACTTATACAAATCACACTGAAATGCATCAAGAACTATGTCAATTATTTCCACAGTACCACAATGCAACCATAGGGAGGGTTAAATGGTCAAATCTCTCAAAATTGAATAATTCACAAAATCACCAAAAATTAGGTAACTATAATAATTTTCAGATTATGTATACAAATAAATTAAACTTAATAATGTTGGTTATATTAAAGTTGATTTGGCATTAAATGCCTTTGATAAAGAGATAGAACCATAACTTATGTGAACAAGACTTCATATAATGGTCTGAAATATGATATGTTGTATATAATATCATTTTTATGCATTAGAACAATACATTATGTCAATTTCTCCCTCTCAATTGGTTTAGAGTTTACAACCAAATATTTCATTATTAGCTTATTAATTTTCAACATGTAATTAATGAATATACCATGATGCCCAAAGATGGATTCTCTAAAATAGATTAGATTACATATTAGTTTTTCTAACATGAGGTGGAAATAAGAAGATAAGAAATACATTATAAATTATCATTAGTAAATCATTATTTAATATATAATTCACATCAAATGCTAAAAGTATTTGCGGACCCAAAATTGATTTACTAGTTAATTGCAAATGCTTCTACTTTGTGTCCCTGAAGGATAGTTTAAAACATGCATGCAACATAGTTGATAAATTTGTTAAAGATAATATAATGGAACAAATGGAAATAATAAGTAGATAACATTCTCTTGAACAGCATACGACATAACACTTCATGAATCCTTATGAGTGGTTTAGGTCCCTAATAAAAATGATGAGTTGGTGAGATCTCAAAAAGTTATGCCGCATTATGAATTGATTTACATATTTTATTGATGATATCTTTATCATAATATATCACGCAATATTATACAAGATTATGAGGATCTGAATTCTATTTTTATTTAAGCATGCTGACGTAGAAATAATTTTAAATTTAAATATGCTTCTTCATAAGCATAAAGTTTACTAGGCCTGAAGTCCAGACACTAGAAGACGACACATATTTATTATTAAATATTATTACTTGATATTAAAATATATGTAACAATTCCAGAAGGTTTAAATATTCCTAAAGAATATTGCTTGAAGTATTGAAAAATGTTTAGTCTGATTACAATGATCATCATACCGTCTAAAACAATCATGACGTGAGTGATATAATTATCTTAGTGAGTACTTGATAAATGAAGATTACATGAATGATCTCGTTTGTCCTTGTATATTTCTTAGGAAAACAACATTATAGTTTGTTATACTCGCTATTTATGTTGACGAAATAATTTTCATTGGAACTTCAGAAAGACATTTGAATATCAAAAGATAGAATTTGAGATGAAAGGCCTTGGAAAGATAAAATTTTGTTCGGGTCTGAACATTAAAAAGACACAGTCTTCATCCATCAATTTGCCTATCTTGACTAGATTTTAAAATGATTTTACATGGACAAAGCGCATTCATTTTGTACTCCAATAATTGTTTGATCACTTTAAGTAAGTAAAGACCCATTTTAACCTAAAGAAGAGAATGAGGAGATTTTTGGTCATGAAGTACTATATCTCAGTGTTGTTAGGGCATTTATGTATCTTGGTAATGTTATGAGACTTGACATAGCCTTTTTTGTTAAATTGTCTGCAAGGTATAGTTTTTCTCCTACACATAGACATCGAAATGGAGTTAAACATATATTGCAATATCTATTGATATGGTCTATTCTATATTAAAAAAGATAGTTTAGATCTTGTTGATCTAGTAGATGTGAGTTACTTATCAAACTCATATAAAGTTCGATTTCTAACAAGTTGTGTTTACATACAAAGCAAGTGCAGAATGCATATAGTTGAGGTCGATGATACATTTCATCAAAGAAAGATGTGGCCTGAAGTGGGATGTCAATGTACCCACCATCTTATATGAAGACAATGCTTTATGAATAACATAATTCAAGAGATGCTTCAAGCAGAACGAAGCTCATCTCACTAAAATTATTCTTCACACAAGATCTCAAAAGAAATTATTATATTGATGTACAAAAAATTCACACAAGTGATAGTCTAGCAAATTTGTTCACTAAATTTTCATCAATCTCAACTCTTGAGAAGATGGTACACAAGATAGGAATGTGGAGATCTAACAAACTGAATTGTGGTCTTTATCATGGGGAGTAACAATACGTGTTGTACTCTTTTTTTTTTAACCATGATTTTGTCCCATTGTGTGTTTATAATAAGATTTTTAATGAGGCAACACACAAATGCATATTCACTAGATTTTTTTTTATTTGGCTATCCAAGGGGGAGTGTTGTAAAATGTGTGGCTAGCCATTTTGACTGCCACACTGGTAGAAGTATGACCAATAAATTTACTTGGTTTCCAAGTACTAAAGCTGCTATGTAGCATGCTTTTTCTCCAAGTTTGTATTGGCTTGTAAATGGACATAACATTGTCAAAGAGCATACGAAGTGAATGAAAATTAGTAAGTACTATCTCCCTCTTTTTACTTGGTGTAATTTACTTTTGTTTTAGCTTTATAGTATAACTTTTGTTACATTCTATCCTAGTTATTATTTTTTCGCTAACATATTCTCCTGAAATTAAATTAACATACTTCCTTAAATTTTATTACATAGCTCCTCAGATTATACTAACACACTTCCTCAAATATTATTGTATAGTTATTTTTATTTTATCTGATAGTATACATAATGCATATTAGATAAATTCACATTCTAATCTCAACTTAAACATTATTATCTATATAGTTGAAATTATGAAAAATTGACACGTAGTATAAAAGAATATTTGTAATTTAAAATAGCATATATATGAATTAGTAGAATTCCGATGAAGAAGAAATCATTCACTTTCGAAAATTGGAACTTCGGATAAGAACTTGATAAATATCATATTAGATAAAAAGCGATCTTATAAAAAATTAATATCTTTGAGGAAATTAATTGGTGAAATTAGATAGAGAGAAAAAAGAAGCTTAACAAGTGGAATGAGGACATTTTAAGGACATTTTATGTTAAGGGTATTTTTGATCAAATAGATGAAATAAAAGGATAAATTTGATCTATTAAATGAAAAAAATTATATTTTAAACCATTTCTAATACATTAAATATTGTAAAAAAAATTAAACAAGTAGCAATTTAACGTAAGAAGTATAAAAAAATTCATGTTTATATAATATGAACTATTACGCATTTATTTATAGTGTTACATAGAGGTATACAAAAGTTTGTTATAAGCATGACATTAACCATTAAAATAATGGAGGAGGTTATGGAGGTTGTCATGAATGTTGGAGGTTATCTTCATAATGGAGAAAAATAATAGAGATAAGTAGTGGGAGTTAATTATAATAGTATAGTGGACATCTAAAGTAAATATATTTTACAACACTACCCTAATTTTCAGTAACAAATAATGTACCTCGTTAAAATCTTAATAGAAATAATTGTTTGAAAAAAATTGTATTGAAGAAAAAAAACATACTTATCTTGTAGTACACATTGCTTGCTGCCTCATTAAACTTGCAAGAAAAATCATGTGAGAAAAATCCTTAGCTTAGAAAAAATAATCCAACTCATATTTACCCCCAATAAAACACCACTTAATTATTATAATGCTGTCCTCCATTCATATAAACCATCTTTTCAAATATTAATATTGACAATTCCTTTATGGTAAAATCATATTTACGAAGATATTGCATCCTTGAACTCATTTTGATATATTATTTTCTTATTTCATGAATATGTTGAGTTTTTGAGCTCCACCAAATATATTCTTGACAATGGCTCTATTCATGACCTCGTGCATCATAGTCAAGTTTCTTAATTGACTTGTTTGTAGTAACAACTAAGTGACTGACACTTTCATTTGCATGATAATAAAGTTAGAAGTCTTATAGAATAACATTATATGATAGCATTTCCATATGCACATAGATAATTTTTGTATGATCCGACTTAATGTTGATCAAATAACTCGCTTATATTTTTATAATAAAAAATCCTTTAGCAAAGATGATTAGAAATAATAAATTATAATGACAATTTTAGAGTGATTCAACATAACGTGTTGAGTGGCGTGACCAAGGTGGCAACTCTTATTTCTGATGGTGTTTTGAGAATTAATGGTTGGATTTATATATCGAGAGTTGATGGATGGGTGAGACTGATTTTGTAGGAGATGCATAATTCCAGTTATTCAATAAATCCAGTGGTAACCAAGATGTATCGAGATTTGAAGCAACATTAATAGGGGTGTAGTATGAAGAGAGATAAAGCGAATTTTGTAGCTTTTCCTAGTGTTGTCAAAAGATGAAGAATGAGCATCTGAGATTGGGTGATTTGCTTCAGATATTACCCATTTTGACATGAAAGTGGGAATGGATCACTATGGACATCCAAATGGGATGCCTTTTATTTCTCATGGTTCTGGCAAAATTTGGGTCATCGTAGATCAATTGACCAAATTGGACCATTTCTTACCTATTCAACTTTCCTTCAGTGCCGAGATATTGACTCGTATTTATGTTTATAGGATAGTTTATCTTCACGGCGTACCCATGTCTATTATTTTAGATTGAGTTTCAGTGTTAACTTCTAGCTTCTCAAAGACAATTCAGGAGGATTTGGGTACTCAAGTTGACCTTAACATAATTTTCTACCCCCATACCGACAGTTAGTCAAAGTAGACTATTTAGGTTTAAGAGGATATGCTCCTTGCACCTATTATGGATTTTAGAGTTCAATCAAAGAAATATTTATCCTTAGCAGATTTTGCTTATAATAATAGCTATCATTTAAATATTAAGATGACACCTTTTGATGCATTATATGATAGGTATTTTCGATCTACTATGGGTTGATTTGAGACTTTAGAGGCTAGATATTGTTGTACCAACTTTCTTTATGAGTTTTTGGATAGGGTTTAGGTTATTTGGGATAGGCTTCATGTAGCCCAGAGTAGGCAAAAGAGTTACACAGACTGCATGTTTTGTTCCTTAAAATTTGGATTGTTGATCGAGTCTTACTTTCTGTGCCACCTATGAAGGGCATAATGAGGTTCAGAAAAAAGGGAAATCTTAGCTTGAGTTATATAGGGCCATTCGATATTCTTTAGATAGTTGGAGAGTTAGTGTTTTAGTTGGCCTTGTTTCCATACTTTTCACCCGTTCATCCAGTCTTTCATGTATTCATACTTCAACACTATATTCTGAATGAGTCTCACCTGCTACATTAGGAATCGGTTCAATTGTATGATTTATTGACTTTTGTTTTGAAGTTGATGTCCATTTTATCTAGAGATGTTAGATAATTCCGTTCTAAATATATTCTTATGTTTAATGTTTAGTGACGTCATCTAATTAATGAGGCCACTTGAAAGTCTTAGTCCTACATGTGTAGAAGTTACCCTCAACTCTTTACTAATTTAGGTATTTTGTTAGCTTTTAGTTCACGGACAAACTGGATTCTTAGTGGTTGATGTTGTAATGACCTAATTTGTGAATTTTTACTTTTTATGTGATTTGACCACTATTCCATTCCTAGTAGTAACAAAGTGTTGATTTTGGGGTATGGGATAGTTGGCATAATTCCAATGCCTTTGTGAAGGTTTTGGAGAGTTGATGTATTTAGGATCATTAAAAGTTCCATATTTCACTTTGGTCAACATTTGATGTTTTGAGTTTTGGATGGAGATTTGGACTGTTACATTAGATCCAAAATGTCAAATTTGGGTTAGCAGTGGGATTGGTTAAGGTTTAAAATCTTTAGTTTGAATTTAAAACCTCTATTTGAAAAATTAGTGAAATATGCCTTGAAGGGTTCCCAGGGTTTAATTTGTTGAAGATGATCTTCTTTTGGAAATTCAATGTTGCTATTGAGTCTTAATCACTGGAATTAGCTTGGATTCATATTTATTTTATTTTTTTGGGTCCTAATCAACTTTCAATGGTCTATTTAAAGCATTTTTATCTTGCACCAACTCAACGCTAGATGATATTAGGTGCAGCCGCTAAAGTAACCACTATTTAAGTGATAGTTGCACTGCTAGAAAATGGGCCTATGAAAATCATTATAGTAGTTTCCAAACCCATTGCACATATGCTATAGCAACCAGGGTTATTGTTGTGGCACTAGCTCGCATTACCATAGCTTTTGGCCTTTAATAAAACCATTGTGTAAGGCACACCCATTACAAGAATTTCTTATCCCTGAAAAATAAATATTTCATATGCCAATTGAAATGGTTAAAATTGTTGCCTTTGATTTTTTAAATGGTTCTTTTGTCTTTATAGCAATGGATTCGTTATCTCAATTGCAACAGCTAATGATATTTTTTAACATTTGTTTAGTGCATGTTGCAACAAAATTGTTTGTTTAGTTGCAATGGTTATTAAAATTTTGCAGTAGTTTCTTACTGTATGTTGCAATGGATTTGATAGCTCAATTAAGATAGTTTTTTTTGTTATGTAAATGGGTTTTTGACATTGATAAAAAATGTTGCTACAACAGTTATTTATTGCTTATTGTAATAGTTCTTATATATTCCTATTATTGTTAGCCTGTGTGTAGAAAATGCTATTGTAGCAGGTCTAATTTACATATTGAAACAATTGATATATGTTTCAATAGCCTATGAAGTAATTATAAAGATTTGAAATATGAAATTGTAAACACCCAAGAACATGATAATCGCTCAACAAAATTGATTGATTCTAATTCAAAATATCCCAATCACACCAACATCTTCAATAGGCGCAAAATATATATATATACAAAATATAAATTCATAGTGTCACCCACCATATAGGCATAAAATGTACAAGTCATAATGCCATCCGGCATCACAGGTACAAAAATAAATAACCATATGATCCATGGGTCAAACAATATAGTAGATGGAACTTGTTTCAATTAGATAACAAAGTTAGACTACATAATTCTATCAACAAAAGAGATGGTCATCATACAAGAGCTTTGACAACTTTCAAACAAATCTCAAATGGCATCCTCGTACATGATTTTATCATCACTATCCTGATTGTTTTCTCCACCAACAGAAGTCGATGAATAAAAATTATGAACCAATTTTCATTATTTATCTGCTAGAACTTTAACTTTAGTCAAATTAATGATAGAGAGTGACATGGGGTTAATGGAGAAAGTAATTAAGTTTCCTACGGAAAATAAAAACATCACTAAAAAGTCTAGGCTAACAAATGCATTACGAAGTCTTATACAAGGCAGTGCAGTGAAATGAGAAAACCAACATCTTGTCTAGTGATGCATTGCCAAGTCTTATCCAAGGCAATATGATGATATGAGAAAATCAATATATAGGATACCAAAAATATTGAGTCAAGTTAGAATATTATAAGTAACAACATCATTGAGATGTAATTATACCAACATCTTGACTAAGAATCTATTTATACCAATTACCACTCAAAATAAGTAGATTATGTGTTTACTGAGGCAAGTATGATGCCAAGAAGGGTGTATGTATGTGACGGTGATTACTGAAGCTAAAGAAAGTTAAGGAAAATATATATTAAGAGAGTCTTCAAGAATGAAATTAGTATAGTTCATTAGAAAGTTTGGGAATATCCATATTAAGTGTTAGAAGCTATGTTAGAATCTTGGATGATTGAGCTAATTGAAAGAAGAGTTGAAATTCTAGATGGTGTGAACTTAGGATATGGTGATACTCTCAAAGATTCTAAGTTAGATAGTGTTTAAGTTGTTATATGATGAATATTGGGACTATATAAATTTAAGATTTCTTTCTTAGAAAGAACTATTAGCAGTGGGTTTTACATTTTTGGGTGTAGTTTTTCAGGGTGAGTTTATTATTTATGTGTATTGTTCTATCTCGGACCCTAGAGTAAAATGGTTGTAGTTAAGTTTAGGGCTTATTAAATGCGTCCGTAGACTTTTAATGATAGATTTAACCTAAAGGGGAGAAGATAGAACAAGGAAACAAGTCAGGCTCTTAGTTTCTAGTAGTGATGTCATTGTATTGTACAACATTAGTAGAGGAAGAATATGCCCGACCCAATTTCATCTCAGTGTGAATTTTTGTACTTAAGTCATCACAATATATACTCATGACTTACAAGTTCGCTGCATAATCATAGCTCATATTCAAGCACTTTCCATAAAAATCATGTACACTTCCAGTTCCTTGCATGAGGAATTCCAATTCAGTCAGCAGTACAAATCATATTCCATGAATTTATGAACTATAAACTTAGTTCATGCATATCATTACTCATCTACTCATTCTATACAATATGCTCAGTTCCCATACCTCAAGGTGCAGTCTTAATGCCTACTGAAATTCAGATTATGACGTGTATGCCCTCATTATTGATTTTTGTAATGGATTCCTATCATTTATACTCTATTTTTCAGGCCTCAGTTAAGTGTTAAAGTTATGCATAGTATTCTTTCATGCTTTATATCATCATATTATAACCTTTTAGTGGCCTCTTCATATGAAATGATAGTGGTGATGAATAATTATTTAGATGGGAGTAAGTAAATATTTCTTATTGGGGAAATATTATTGTATGCTTGTTCTATCTAAGGTTATAAGTGTGAAGTAATATTGAGGCCAAACTTTTTGTATATTTCATGGTTAGTTGAAAAAAATTGTGTCTTCTTGGGGAAAGTGCAAGAAAGTTGTTATTGATAGAGGTTTAGAGAATACGAGAAAGATGCTTTTATGGGTTGTTTGCCTAGAAGTTCATATGTGGGTATGATGATATACTTGAATGTCATGTTGGTATATAATTATATGGGTGCATTGTTTACTAGTAAATTCCTAGTAAGAGGTTAAATTAGTTGTTGAAGTGGTAAGAGGAATTATTCTTGAGATGAAAGATATAAAACATGCATGGGGTATCGAATTCATGGTTTAGGCTAGTATTACTGTGTTATGTGTTACACCTTGTAATTTTAATTTAGGCTTGAACATGGTGAGAGCATGTAGTTCAACTCAGACTTTGGCTATACTAGTGATATTTACATATGTGAGAATTATATGTTGCATCAAATAGGCATAGTATTCAAGAGGAAAAGTATAGTTGAGGCAGTATTTGAGAAGTAGGGCTAATCTTAAAAGTTATAGGTTACCTTGCCTAAGGCATAGTAATTCTAACCTAGCTTATGTTTCATAGGCTTATGTTCCATGTTATAGAGTTATAGCCATATTATGATTCTGCAGTACCCTGTACTTTTTCTGGCTTGAAATTATCTCAAGAATGTTAGAAGCTTTGTTTAAAGATGAATTCACTTTTGTACATGTGGAATTTTTAAGTTTTTTACTTTTTATCATGTGGGAAATTAAATTAGCTTTCCAACAATACCAATTTCGTCTAAATTTGGTGTCGGAGTGAAAAGTTATGGACTTTTTACCAAGAGCTATCAAAATTGCCCAGGTGCGACGGCCAGGTTGACGGACCATCGATCTAGCGACAGACCACCGCCTTGACCATCGTAGCCAAAGCCATGAGGCAATCTTCTGGATAAGGTGAGATAGACAGGTTGACGAACCATCGAACTTGTGATGGACCGTCGCTCAAGCCGTTGCTACTTAGGCAGTGAGTCATTTTCCTGGTCCACGTGCGATGGTCGAAATGACTGACCGTCGAGCCAACAATGGACCATCGCACCCACCGTCGAACATCCCATTCAGTTATTTTTAAGTCATTTTTAAAGTGGCTTTTTGGTCTGTTACCACCCGTTTATATACCTAGTAATATTAGACCAAGGCTCCAAAAATTCATTATTCTTCCACAACATAAAAAATTAGGGTTTTCTCTCTAAGAGAAATCCTTAAGCAACAAAATCCAAATCTTCTTCAAGAACTAAGAGATTCAAATTTGTCAAGTTCAAAAATTTCAAGAAACTCATTACCAAGTATGCATAGTGTTCATTCATGGACTCCTTTCATCCATGAAGCCCAAGAGTCTATTTTCAAAGTTCAAGTGTATGGATTTCTTTATGAATTTCACGTTGGGTTTGCTTTTGTTCATGTTCATAATGGCCAATTGAATTCTAATCCTTGTTGGGCGATCTATTTTATGTGGAATTGATTAGTATAGGTGTAGATTCATGTGAACCTATGATTAAACCCTTGGATGATGAAATTAGAGTTGAATCATGATGTTTATTTGTTGTATAATGTTGTCTACATATACTATGCTTACCATGTGTTTGATTAAATGCCTATGTGAAGGAAAAGTGCCAAACTTATATGATATTATGAAATCCTTATGTATGTACAAGCTTATGTATATCATATGTTCGATTAAATGCCTCAATAAATGAATTATGGATTGTGATGTTGGTCATGTATTCAAGAAAGTTATGCTTTGTTAGTTTCTTTCCAACAAGTCCTGGGGGTACTTGTACCTAAAAATTTAGTTGTGTGCCTAGAGCCAGTTTCATGTTTTCACGATATCCTTAGTCAAGCCATGTTCAGTAGAATTCAGTTGGTTATTTGACTCAGGAAAACTCAGTAAAACTCAAAAATCCCAGTAATCTCAGAAATCTTAGTAATATTCCGTCAGTCAACGGAACTCAGTTAACTCAGTCCAGTTCAGATAAGTAATTCATGTACAATGTCTATTCAGATGGGAGTAGAAATTAGAACCGAGTGAACCCAAGGATAGGAACACACACTGTCAGATGAGGGTGTGATTCTTAGAAGTCATTCTTGCATTCCAGAACTATGTAGCCAGCATTGTTTGAGACATCAATACTGTCAGATGAGCGTTGATGAGGTGGATAAGCACTGTTATATATGGGCCCCACCATTCTCTTTTGGGTACACTGTCAGATGAGGTTTACTCACTGCTTGTCCTTACCGGTGGTGCAGTATTGACACCCTTCTAATTAGGGTTATAGATTGGACCCCAACTCAGCTATAATAAATTTTTTGGGGTATGTCGAATTGACAACTACTTCCCATAGTTTCAGCTACAAAAATCAGGACTGTCAGATACAGTCATTCAGTCTTAGTAATAGAACTCAAATAGTTCTACCGAATTCAGGACTATCAGATACAGTCAACTCAGAACAATATGAAACTCAGCTTATTCCATCAGATTCAGGACTGTTAGATATAGTCACCCATGTTATAAGTTATATCAGTCATCATAACTCAGTTACCAGTCATGTAATTTATCAATAAATTCATGTTATCACAAATTTAGTTATAGCTACTATATATTCATGCATGCATTCTCATGTTCATATTAGTAAGTTAGTCAGTATTGTTCATTCATATGAACCTTGTGAATTCAGCCTACCTCACATGCATACCAGTACATTCAAAGTACTGATGCATTTGTGCTATGGTGTCTTATATCATAGGTTCAGAGACATGAGCTCCAGAGCATCAGTAGATTCCAGTCTCAGTAGTCAGAGTTAGCTTTGATTCCTCATCTTTCGAGGACATGATCATTACTTTATTACCTCATTAATTTATTTATTAGTTGGAGTTAGTTGGGGACATGTCCTATCAACTCCTTATTCAGACAGTTCAGTCATGATTTAGAGGTTTTTTAGACTATAGTATGTTTCAGACAATTTATTTTAGTTGTATTAAGTATTTCATACCCCACCTAGATGTTATATTTTTATCAGATATTACATCTTAGAGTTGACCCTTATGGACTTTCAGTTCATGTTTCCGCATTATACAGTATATTATGCAGTATACAGGTACATATATAAGTCATGGGTTAGCTTGTGGTCCTTCGACGTCATGAGCACTATGTAGCATTCTGGGTACCAGATTTGGGGCATTACAAACTAGGTATCAAAGCCAGTTCAATTGTCTTAGGAAGTTTAAAAGCCGCATCCTGTAGAGTCTTGTACACGGGTGTGTTGCACGCCACATTTATGTGCAGAAGTCTAAAAGATGTTTTAGGAATAGTTTCCCTTCTTTCAGTATTCATGTCGTGCCAGTAAGAACAGTCTCAAGTAAATCTCTCAGTCTAATCTATTTCTTCCTTTCTTCTACAGAACATGCCTTCAAAAAAAAGAAACGAGAATCAGTCAGCCCATCAGCCCAAAGTACCTTTGGGAGAACATGTTTCTCATGCATAGTTCAAAGCTGCATTCACTACTCTTGCCCAGTTAGTTACTACTCAGAATGAACAACCAATTGTCATTACGAACAACCCAGTGGCTAATTCAGCTGCAGCCAGGATTCGGGACTTTACCCGAATGAATTCTCTATCCTTTCTTGGGTCTATGTCAGATGAGGACCCTCAGGAATTCATCTATCATGTTTAGAAGGTTATTGATGTTATGGGGGTGTCAGCTATTCAGAGTGTTGAGCCAGTTGTATATAAGTTGTAGGATGTTTCTCATACATGGTACAACAATGGAAGTCAGAAAGGCCAAATGATGCAGGGCCTATTGAGTGGGAGGAATTTGTCACCGCATTCTTAGAGAGGTTCTTTCCCCTAGAGCTGAGAGAAGCTAAAGTGTTAGAATTTATCAACCTCAGTTAAGGAAACATGATGGTGACAGAGTATTCTCTTAAGTTTACTCAATTATCCAGATATGCTCCTCATGTGGTTGCAGATAACAGGGCTATGTGAGTAAGTTTATTTCTGGGGTGAATGATAGTGTTGTTAATGAGTATAGGTTCACGATGTTAAATAGTGACATGAACATAGCCAGGCTTATGACTCATGCTCAGCTGATAGAGGAGCAAAAGATTAAGATGAGTAAGAAGCAGAATAAGAGAGCAAGGATAGGTAGTTTCAACTTTTCTTTGCCCAAATCATAAGGAGGAAACCGTTCTTAATTTCATCCTAAGTCAGCAGTTCCAGCTCATTCTTTAGCTAGTTCTCCAGCTTTGATGTTCAAGGATAGTAATAGAGATAGGGTACTAGGCTCAAAGTCTCATGGAAGAATAAATAATGCCCGAACTAATATCCTTTGTCAGACTTATGCTAAGAACAACAAGGGTGTTTGAAGAGTTGGTAGCGATGTCTGTTTTGAATGTGGCAAGCCAGGGCACAGAGTCAGAGATTATCCCCAGTCAAGTTATCAGGGTCAGCAGAACCATTTCTCAGCTCAGTTCGATCACCCAAACCAGCAAGGGAACATCTCTAGCGCTATCAGTGGGTAACGCCCAAATAGACTTTATACTCTCCAATCCCGGTAAGATCAGGAAAATTTTCCTGATATGGTTACTGGTACATTACAGATATTTCATGTTCATGTTTATGCTTTGCTAGATCTAAGAGGTTCTTTATCTTTTGTTACTCCCTATATAGCAGTTGATTTCGGAGTCAGTCCTAAAATTCTAGTAGTGCCCTTTTCAGTTTCTACCCCAGTGGGTAAAACCATCATAGCTCGGTAGGTATACAGGAATTGCCCGATTATGATATTTCAGAAAGTCACTTTAGCAAACTTAGTCGAATTAGAGATGACTGATTTTGATGTTATTCTTGGCATGGATTGGCTTTATTTCTACTATGCCACAGTCGACTGCAAAATAAGAATAGTTTAGTTTTAGTTTCTGAATGAACCCATCCTAGAGTGGAAGGGTGTTGTATCCGCTTTTAGAGGTCAGCTTGTTTCCTACCTTCAGGCATAAAAAATGATATCCAAAGGATGTGTCTATCATCTTGTTCTAGTTAAGGACAGTTGTTCTGAAACTCCCATTCTTCAATTAGTCCCAGTAGTGAATGAATATTCAGATGTCTTTCTCAAAGATCTTTTAGGAATTCCTCCCAAAAGGGAAATAGACTTCAACGTTGATTTTTTTCCAGATACACAACCTATATCTATTTTACCATACAAAACGGCACCAGTAGAACTCAGAGAATTAAAAGAGAAGTTGAAGGATATCTTATGTAAGGGATTAATCAAGCCCAGCGTGTCCCCGTAGGGTGCACTAATTTTATTCGTGCTCAAGAAAGACAGTTCTCTCAGAATGTGTATTGATTATCGTGATCTTAATAAGGTCACGATCAAGAACAAGTATCCTCTTTCCTGAATTAATGACCTGTTTGACCAACTTTAGGGTGCCAGTTATTTCTCTAAGATAGACCTCAGATCCGGCTATCATCAGCTCTGAGTCAAAGAATGTGACATTTCAAAAATAGCTTTACGTACTCGGTATGGTCACTTCGAGTTTATGGTTATGTCCTTTGGTCTTACTAATACCTCAACAGCTTTCATAGATCTGATGAACTATGTGTTCAAGAAGTACATGGACATGTTCATCATATTCTTCATAGATGATATTCTAGTCTATTCCCATAGTGAGCATGATTATGTAGACTATCTCAAAATCGTACTTCAAACTCACAAAGATCATCAGTTGTTCCCCAAATTCAGTAAGTGCAAATTTTGGCTAAGTTCATTAGCATTCCTTGGTCATATCATTTCCGGTGATGGCATTAGAGTAGATCCTCAAAAGACCAAAGCGGTAAGAAACTAACCCAAACTTGTCACTCCATCAGATACTACGAGTTTCTTGGGTTTGGCTGGCTATTATAGATGGTTTGTTGAGGGATTTTCTTCTATTGCATCCCCTATGTCCATATTGACTTAGATTAAAGTCAAGTTTCAGTGGTCAGATCCTTGCGAGAAGAGTTTCCAGGAGTTGAAGACTCAACTCACCTCAGCTCCAATCTTAGCTCTTCCAGATGGTTCAGATTATTTCGTAGTGTATTGTGATTCATCTAGAGTAGGTTTGGGTTGTGTCCTTATGCATCATTGTAAGGTCATAGCCTACGCCTCCAAAAAACATAAATCCGATGAGAAGAATTATCCTACTCATGATCTCGAGTTAGCTGTTGAAGTTTTTTTACCTTGAAGATTTGAAGGCATTATCTATATGGTGTTCATGTAGATGTGTTCACGTATCATAAGAGCATTTAGTATGTCTTTTGTCAGAAAGATCCCAATCTTCGTCAGAGAAGGTGGTTAGAGCTCTTGAAAGATTATGACATAAGTGTCCTTTATCATTCGAGCAAGGCCAACGTAGTGGCCGACGCTCTTAGTAGAATGTCCATAGGTAGTGTTTCTCATGTTGAGTAAAGTAAGAAAAAGTTAGCTCAGGAAGTCCATCAACTTTCCTGACTAGGAGTTCGCTTAGTCGATTCAGAAGAGGGTGATGTATGGGTTTAGAGTAGTTCAAAATCATCTCTAGTTTCATAGGTGAATGAAAAACAAGATAGAGATCCCAGACTAGTCAAGTTGAAAGAGTCAGTCAAGGATCAGAAAGTAAAGGTTTTCTCCTAAGGGGGAGCTGGTGTTCTGCGTTGTCAAGGTCGTCTATGTGTTCTAAGTGTAGATGACTTAAGGCAACGAATTCTTGCAGAAGCGCATGGTACACGTTACTTTATTCATCCATGGTCCACAAAGATGTACCGTAACTTACGAGGAAATCTATTAGAGGAGTGGGATGAAGAAAGATGTTGCAGAGTTTGTGGCTAAGTTCTCTACATGTCATTAGGTTAAGATTGAGCATGAAAATCCTAATGGGTCTATGTAGGAATTCAATATTCCTAATTGGAAGTGGTAAAAAGTGAACATGGACTTCGTGACGGGTTTACCTCGTACTCTTTGTTAGTATGATTCAATTTGAGTCATTGTAGATAGGATGACCAAATCAGCTCATTTTTAATTTGAGTCATTGTAGGAGATACAGATTTCCAGTTGGTTGGTTCAAAGTTAGTAAGGCCTTAGTTATAGGTCCTGACTTAGTATTTGATGCCTTAGAAAAAGTCCAGTTGATTAGAGAAAGACTCCGAGCTTCCCAGAGCCAACAGAAGTCTTATGTAGATGTTTGCAGAAAAGATCTCGAGTTCAAGATTGGTGACTATGTCTACCTAAAGATGTCTCCCATGAATGGAGTGAATAGGTTCGGAAAGAAGGGAAATATTAGTTTCCGATATGTCGGTCCCTTCAAAATTCTCAGTCATTTTAGCAAGGTAGCTTATGACCTTGAATTGCCTTCAGATCTAGCCTTAGTTCATACAGTCTTCCATGTCTCTTTGCTCAAGAAGTGCATAGGTGATCCAGTAGTTGTAGTCCCTATTCAGAGCATAGTTGTTTAGAACAACCTCTCTTATGAAGAGATTCCAGTCGAAATCCTAGACTATCCGACTTGTAGACTGAGAAACTAGGAAGTCCCTCTAATCAAAGTTCTTTGGTAAAATCAGTCTGTTGAGGAAGCAACTTGTAAAGCAGAAGCAGATATGCGAATCGAGTATCCTCACCTCTTCTCTATCAACTCATATTAAGCTCAAGGTAACAGTTTGTGATGCCCCGGAAAAAAATTTCCGTAAACATCTTGGATGAAAATGTGTTGAATTATGTTCTTTATCGTGATAAATAATTTTTCTGTGTGGAATTTCTAGATATGCAACCTGTCATCATGTAGAGCATCAAATAAGATTTCCAACGATATATGGATCATCCAAAATGAACACTCGAACGATGAGTTTTGATCATTTCGATCTAACCGTGAATAGTTGTGAACAGTAAATGTGCAGGAAAAAAATACTGAGGCCAGGAAAATTTTAGGATAAACTTCAAATGATCATAACTCCTTGTACATAATGATTTAGGTGAGCTATTATATATCAACAGAAATATCTGAAAGTTCGCTTTCCAATGAAATTGGATTCATCCAATTTGGCCATCGGAGCAAAAATTATGGTCGATCTACTTCAGCCTATCAAAACAGCCCACCAAAGGACAGATTTGACATTATTTGATTTTGTAGGGTATTTTGGTCATTTCCACTCCAATCCATCCGGATAAACCATGGATTTAAGTCCATTAAGAGCATTCAATAGCTCATTTTTCTCTCAAATTTCCTAAGGCTCAAACCCCAACCCTACTACTCCAAATTTCATCCTTCTATGTCTCTTGATTGAACCGTAGAAATTTCAACTTGATTTAGGATTCGAGTTGATCATGTTAAGGGCTTTGAGAAGCACCCTTTATTTTCGTGAATAAAGTTCCGGAGTCGGAAGTTCATATTCATCTTCCATTTTTAGGTATGTGGGGCTTTGAACAAGATTATCCTTTCGATCTTATGCCCGGTATTTTTGTTGAATTACATTGATATTAGATTTTACATGGTTTACCATGAATTGGAAATATGGTTTTATATCTTATATTATTGTCCATGAGCTATGGGATTATGTCATCCGATATGTGTATGATGTTGAGATGAAATTATGTCCAAAAAGTATTTGATTATGAGAGTATGATGATTTAATTTGTTAAGCCTTGATTTATACTATCATTCCACTATTTCCTTATTATGAATTTATAATTGATATTGGAAATTCTATATCCCTACTACGGGTTGATGTCTCAAGTACCTTTAAATGAGAGTTGGATGGTAAATTGAGAAATGTTGATATTGAAGTTGCAATGAGTCTTTATATTTTTCGGATGGTTTTGATGAGTTAAATTGTTGAAAATATTATGTATTGAGTCTTCATATCCTTGTCCAAATGTCGAGTCGGTTATGGTTCAATGCATTGATACCTTGTTGATGTTGAGGAAGATTAAAATGTTTTGAGCTAAAATGTGTTGAGTTAGGAATCCACAAATTGATATGATTTGTGAAATGAGAAAGAGAGTTGATTTGGTCTTTATGATAGACCCTTGTGATGTTGTGGTGGATTTCCTAATGCGTTTTGATCTTGTCAGGGAGTAGCACTTAGCATCGAGAGAGAAATTTGGTATTTCCCCAAACCTATGTGCCACTGTAGGGTTGTTTGATGATGATATTATTGGCCAAAGAGCCCAATTATAATTATTGTAGTTTTAAGGTCGTACTCCTCGGCAAAGAGTATGACGCTCCCGCCAATGGGGGTTTCAAACGTTGGTATTCCACGTAGCTCATGTGGGGTTGTCAGTTATAGAAAATTCCCTTGTCCATAAGAGTCATGTTAATTGAAATACCGAGTCACTCCAAGTTTTGATGTGGTAAGTTAAGTTGCCTATGACGATCTATAATGATTTATGAGTTTTTTCTCCTACATTTCCTATCTAATATGTTATGAGTTGCATGATTCAATGTCACTCAAGCCAAGTGTGTCATTATGGTCCGTATGTACTTTTTTACAAAATTTATGATATTATTTATATTTTGCATGCGCCCCCACATACTCAGTACGTATCTTGTGTTGACCCATATATTTCTCTATGTGCTACATTCTTACTATGATATAGGTTCAAGTACTCAGCCGCAGCCGCAATAGTGATATCCAAGTGTCGCATCTACGTTCCTTCAGTGGTGAGTCCTTATGGTTCGAGGACCAAGTTTCTACTTTTGGTGCTGTTGTTTTGTGATCTCTTTGGTCTGTTGAGTCAGTTGGGGGTTTGTCCCAATGGCTCATTGATTTTTCTGTATAGAGGCTATGTCAGACTAGTGTATTATTGGGTTGGTTTGTCTATAGACATTCCATATATGTACATTCTAATGATATTTTGTTCCATGTGCGATGTGATATGATATGTACTTATATATATATCCTTAGTGTAGCGTATATGTTGTTGTGTTGGAACCCAAAGGTAGTGTTTTGGCTTAAAGGGTTAGCTTGAGGCTACGTGTAGCCTTGGGCACCGTGTGGAGTCTCGGGATGATATTTTGGGGCGTTACAAACTTGGTATCAGAGCCTAAGGTTTTGAAGAGTCCTAGGGAGTCTGACAAGCCGCGTTACGTAGAGTTTGAACATCGGTGTGTAGCGCGCCACACCTATGATCAAGAGGCTGCGGGGCATTCTAAGAAAAGTCATTTCTTTCTTTCTACAGGAGTCTATTATCCTTACAACTGTTTCCCTCTACTGTTAATTCGTACGTTCTTACGACAGAAAATTCCTCTACGTCGAGCTCACGGAAATAACAACCAACCTCAACTCGTTGATCCGTTTCATAAGATGGTATCCTATGCCGAATTTTGGGCAGATTTTCAGATGCTAGCCCAGGAAGTTACCGCCAATACTCAGGCCAACGCTTCACCTCCGCAAGAAAATAATTCGGCAGCAGCACGAATTTGTGATTTTATGCGGATGAATCCGCCAGAGTTTCATGGGTCGAGAGCAGGTGAGGACCTGCAAAGGTATATTGATGAAATAAAGAAAATTACACATATTATGAACGTGACCGAGGAAGAAAGTGTGGATCTGGCTTTTTATCGATTGAAGGATGTTGCTTATGACTGGATGCAGATGTGGAATAAGGGTAGAGAGGAAGATACCGCTCCGGTGACTTGGAAATTGTTCTAAGATGCTTTCTTGGATAGATTCTTTCCTCTTGAGTTACGAGAAGCTAAGATAGAGGAGTTTATGAATTTGAGACAAGGCTTCATGTCATTTAAGGAGTATTGTCTAAGTTTAATCAGCTATCAAAGTACGCTCCCAATATGATGGCTGACTCGAGGACTAGTATGAGAAAGTTTCTAACTGGGGTGTTGAGTTATGTGGTGAAAGAATGTAGATCTTCTATGATCAACAGGGAGATTGATCTTCCTAGGTTATGTATTCACGCCCAACAGATTGAGTCAGACAAGATAAAGGAAAGAGAAAGAGTAATAGGAATTAAGAGAGTCAGATTGGAGCAATAGGGGTTTGGTCAGAATAGATTCTCCGGAGGGAGTCGCCCTCAGTTTTAGAGACGTCCATTTATACGTACGCCTTCCTCAGCTAGTTCTCCCATATATCGGGGTAGGAAGGAGCTCGGGAATAGGTCGGTACCTTCCAGGTCTCTGGACAGTGTAAGCAACCGACCTCATCCTCCTTCGTATGCTAAGTGTGGTAAAGACCATTTTGGAGAGTGTTATATGAGGCAGCGGGGCTGTTTTGGTTGTGGCAAGTTGGGCCACATACTTAGACACTGCCCATATGCCAGACAATGAAGTCGTGATGCCCGTCCCCAGAGTCAGGCTACTAGTGCCCTACCTTCCGCAGCCCACCAGTTCCTCCTCATGGTGCTTCATCTAGTATTGCTGGCGATCAATACCAAAATTGTTTCTTTGCTATACCACCTCGTCAGGAGCAGGAGGACTCTCCCGATGTTGTCACTGGTATGCTCCATGTTATTTATTTTGATGTTTATGTGTTGATGGACCCTGGTTCGAGTTTTTCTTATGTGACACCTCTGGTTGCTATAAATTTTGAAACGGATCCTAAACTAATTGATGAGCCTATTTTGATTTCTACTCTGGTAGGAGATTCTTTCATTGCTAAGCGGGTGTATAAGAAATGTCCCATTACTGTCTTTCATCGGGTTATGTATGGTGATTTGATTGAGCTAGATATGGTTGACTTTGATATCATTCTGGGTATGGATTGGCTTCACTCATGCTATGTGTCTATTGATTGTTGTGCCCGTGTGGTCAAGTTTCAGTTTCCTGATGAACCTATCCTCAAATGGTCTGGGAGTTCTGTGATTCCTAAGGGTCGTTTCATATCCTATCTCAAAGCTAGGAAGTTGATTTCCAAGGATTGCTCCACCATTTGGTTCGGGTTAAAGAAACAAAGTCTGAAACCCCGACAATTAGTCAATTAATGTTGTTAATGAATTTCTTGATATCTTTTTGGAAGATTGATAACGCTCAAACTACAGCTCTCGTAAGAGTGTAAGCGGTCGTCGTCAAATATAGAACCCAACTGGGTTGGGTGTCGAATCCCACAGGGAATACTTGGTCACTAAGTATGCAACGATTAATAGACTTTTGGTGAAAGTTCTGCGAATAAAGGGGGGATTTTATGCGTGAATTAAGAGAATCAAAGTAACAAAGAAAAACAGAATGTTTAGTAAGATTTTAATCAATGAGAATTGTAAGTTAGGGTTATGTCCACCTTATGAGTTTTACATATCTATTGGCTATGAGTTATGCGGAATTCAGACATGCATGCGCTTATAGAGATTCATATTCTATGGTAAATCCTAGTGTCTTTCGACCATCAAGGATTATATCACTTTAACTCTTTCGAGCTTAAAGCGTATACTAATGGTACGAATTCTCCAAAAGGTTAATCCAGTTACGGCACTAACTTTTAAACAGGGGTTGGTAGCCCTATTTCCTTGTCTTTCTCTCTTTTCCAGACATGTAACTTTTCTTTCGAACAAGTTAATGCTATACTGGCGTATTCTATATGTTTGCAACCACAAGAATTCAATTAAGATGAAAAGAGTAATGATATAAGCAGCATACGTATCAAGAATTCACAAACTCATAGCAATAGATAGTATATCATAAGGCTTCCATAACCCTAACAGATAAGTTTAGCTACTCATGAGTGCAATGGAAATCACAATAGATATAATCATCATACCACAACCTAGAATAATCTTGGCGATGGAAGTGATATGGCGTCAAAAGCTCTCAAACTTTTTGCCCTAGTCGTTCTTCTGAAGAGAGCCGAGTTCTCTGTGTTATACTTACAGAATATTGTAACGTGAATTAGGAGCAAAAGTCGAATGAATAAGACTTGAATTAATGAATGAGTGAATAATAAAAAGCTTGCAGAAAAATTCAGCAAATAGGGTTTTTATAACATCCTTGTCCTAGTCCTACTGAAATAGGGTTTTTATCCTTTTCCTAGTCCTACTGGGTTACTGCATCCATGTCCTAATCCTACAAAGTTACTGCTGATCCTCCAAGTCTATAGAAATGCTATTTTTTCCCGGGACAAGTTCTCCATGCATCACTTTCAGTCCACAAACTTCCAGAAGCTGCCTTCCTTCTTACGTGAAGTTTCCTTTGGCGTCCAACGGTCCATAAAATGCTGAAATCTTCATCATTTATTCCTGAAAACTTGCTAATCACGTTGGTTAGCTCACTTACAGGAAAAAGGACTAAAAGTGTAGGAATTATATATTTTTTCCTCAAAACTTAGCTAAAATATGGGTACATTAAGGTGCTTTAGGCGTGTAAATACGCCTAACATCAACACCCCACACTTAAATCTTTGTTCGTCCTCGAACAAAATATTACGTCCATGCAATCATCTAACTAGAAATCACAGCAGTAACACAAAATATTCATCAAGACAGGCACAACAATTATTAACAAAGAGTAGTTTTCTAATCACTTCTAGAAACAATTCAACCTCCAACATAGACTCGTGATGATGGTTAATTTGTATTCAAAAGTTAAGGCATAAAGAATCATACAAGACTAACCAAAACTCATCAACCATGTGTGTCTCACAATATATCACCCATAATTACTCACAAGCATTTCCTTTTACAAAACATGGGTATAAGATTATCCTTGCTCTCACTCTCACAAAGAATTCATATGTTGCAACTGATGACCATAGGCTTGCCCTTAGTGTAATGCTCTACTAATATCAGAATGTTAAGCTTAGGATCAATTAGGTCTTTACAGGTTGTAATGTAGGCTAAGGGACGGGTAGGACTATTTTGGCTAGAAATAGTGACTATGTTCCTAAGCGCTTTAATATATCACATTATTCCATTAACACTCTGTTTTAATCAACCCTGCTACCTTTATTTTATCGACCACCCCTTTTCACTTATTTTGCTATTCAAACATAACTATCTTTTTATTTAATCATAAACCCAACTATCTTTTTATTTTTCTATTTCTTTTTTTTCTCTTTTTTTATATAACACACCTCTATGATAACCACTCTTTTTCATAGCAAATTCAAGTACCAATACACTCTAAGGCATCACTCTCACCCAATTTCCTCTTATTTTGTCACATGACTTCACAATTTAAAGCACTTAGGAATTTGGATCAAATTATGGTGTTGAAAAAAAATGGATTAGGCTTACATATGAGGCTGTCGAAGAAAATGGCTAAAGGCTCAAAGGGGGTTAACTAAGATAATGTCCATGGGTAGGTAAAAGGAAGGTAAACAAATATAGGTTGCCAAAGAAATGCCTAAATCATCTCCTAAACTTGCACTCTTTATTTCGCTTTACATACACACCAGGCAAGTTCTAGCATCAGCCACAAACACAGAATATACTATAATCTCACACACACAAGGCATATGGTCGACTTTATTAGGAGCAGTATAGACTCTTGACCCAACAGATGAAGGAATTAACCCACACATTTATCACATATTGAGTCACATTTAGAGCCTAAATATCTCAATAGTAATGATTTTATCATAGACTCTTGTCATAATACCATGCTGCCTATCAGAACAATTTTATGAAAAAAATTTCTAAAATTTAACTACTAACAAACAAAACAAACAAACATAAATAAATGCAAATGCAGATAAAGAAGTATAGCATACAAATACCAGTACCCCACACTTAGACGGGACACACTGCCCTCAGAGGAAAATAAATAAGAAGAACCTGGTTAGTCGGACATCTCCTCTATGTCTGGGGTCATACCCCCTGCATCGGAATCATCATCAGAGTCGCTGTCATCAGAGTTCTCCTCCACGTCGGAGTCTGGCATTCTTCGATCATCATCGGTTGGCATGTCGTCATCAAGAGGTTCCTCAAAGTATACACCTACTCCACACATAGCCCTTGCATGCTCATTCATTGGGTAGTCATAATCCAATTGTTGGAGATCTGCAGCAGTTGGAACACGACCCCCGCTCATCATGGTAAACCTCATCATGCCATATAAATGGCGGAAGAAGCTTTCATCGCGAGCATGTCTTTCTGCAGTGGTTAGGTTGACGCCATGCATGGATTCAGCATCTTTAATCTTTGTGAGGTCAACCTTCTTCGGGTTTTGTGGAATCTTATGATCTGCAGGTTCCTCTTCGATGTCCTCCTTCCTCAATATCGCAGTCAACAGATTGCCAAAGCTGAAGTGGGACCTCTTATGCAGCCTGGCCTTACGCATTGAAGATCGAATAATCGCCCCAATGTTGATGGGGATGTTCGTCATCAAAGCGTACACCAAACGCACTCTATCACGTGTGATCTTTCTGTACTGTGACCCTAGAATTAGGCAGAAATTGACTATCCGCAACCATATCCGAGTTTCTATGTTCAAGGAGGCATACGGGAAGGTATTGTGCCGACCGGTATCCTTGTGATGAATCCACCGAGCCATTGATCTTGTTCTGCATAGTGTGTTTCTGATTGCCCTTTATGGAGGTCTGTGATAAAGCTCCTTGAGTGGTGATGGATCCACATATGGCAAACCTAGAAAGGAGTTGAAGAACTCCACATTTAGTTGCAGGACTTGGCCCCAAATCTTTACTTCACTCCCTGTAGTTTTCGATGACCAGTTGGCCTAGAATTCTCGCGTTAGATCGATATTGAACTCTCCCATATTTCGGAAGATGAAATCAAGATGTAACACCATTATCTTAGACAAAATGCGGGGTTCTTTCTTTGCTAGGCTCTCCTTTTGTATCAACTCCACATGAACATATTTTTTTACTTTATTGTTCTTGTACCACTCCTTTCCTTCCTCCTCTAGGACCCATTTTATCCCATACATGCGTCGAGGTATTTGCAGCAAAGAGGATTCAGTTTGCTCTTTTCTTCCCCTTTTCTGGCCTTTCTGTGAGGTAGATGCTTTTTCTTTTCCGGGTCGACTTTTTGGTGCCATTGTACCTGAGATTAAAATAATAGTCATGTTAGTTTCATCTCGGTAGATACAATCGACAAACCAACAGTAGTGTCACTACCCCACACTTAATTTGTTGGCACAAACTTAATTAAGTGAAAGATGTCGATTACTCAGACTTCATCGCCCTACATTTAGGTGTTATGTTCCAACAATATATTCAGCGCAGTCATACTTTTCTTGTCATCTTCACTATTCTTTTCAATTCTTTTTCATGTATTCTTAACTATGTTTTCATGTTTGGACTAATGTATCTCTTTGAACAAAACTACTACATAGATATCGTATCAATTTATGGCTTATAGCACCAATAGAAATAATCACAACATCTCATGTTTGTAGTTAACCATGATTTTCATCTCGATGGACAAGTCATTCAAACATACAAGCTTTTGAGTTACAAGATTATGCAATTATCTTAACCATGTCGATTCCGCAAAAATATGACAGTGTATCAAAATCAAATTCAGGTTGGAACCAATTCTAGAAAATCCTTACGTATTCTTTCACTCACTTAGTTGTATCACAACAAATCAATCATATTCAAATCACCAACACTACTTCAAGATTTAACAATTTCTTATAGGCTTAGTAGTGTAGTACTTTACGGAATATAAAAGAAGAGCAAAGAAGTACTTACTTGGTTGATGGACTCGGAAGATGTTCTTGCAAAGTTATAAGAGAAAAAGGAAAATTTTTGAGAGATTTTGGAGAGGTAGGCGGCGCTTAGGTTGAATTTGCAATGCATTTTTGTTCTAAGACTAAGGTTCTATTTATAGGACAAGCTTGGGTCAGGTTTTGACCCGTTTGGAATCGGATTAGGAGACCAAAAAGTGAGCATAGGCGGCGCCTAATGCTTTGCCTATGATTGGCATAGGCGGCGCCTTTTGAAAAGCCTAGTTGAGCATAGGCGGCACCTATGCTATGGCATTGTTAGGCATAGGCGGCGTCTATGCCATGGAATTCTAGATTCAGAGACAAAAGGCTTTTGCATAGGCGGCGCCTATACTATGGCATTGTTAGGCATAGGCGGCGCCTATACTATGGCATTGTTAGGCATAGGCGGCACCTATGCCATGGCATTCTAGATTCAGAGAGCTTAGGCCATAGCATAGGCCTTGCCTTGTTCGTTGCCTAGATTTTCATAGGCAATTCCTAACTCATAGCCTTTTGCTTCTTCATTCCCAACTTACCACCTTCAACATGCAATACCTCCAAATCAAAATTTGAAACCAATCTCCTCCTTTACACCTCTTGCACCTACACTTATTCAAAAACAACAAAAATGATTAGAACGATGGGTTGCCTCCCACCTAGCGCCTTAGTTTTGGTCGTTGCTCGACTCTTCTTTTTGGATTTTTTTTATTTAACAAAAACAAACTCTTAGTAAAACAATAAAAAATGAAAAATGATGGGTTTCCTCCCATCTAGCGCTTGATTGATTGTCGCGGCACGACATATTTACCTCGAGTACTTAGATTTCGTCGAGATAGATGGTGGCCATGCATTTTATCAAGTCAAGAGGACCGATATATGTTTTTACTAGTTGGCCATTCACCTTAAAGACAACACCATTATTGTCTTCTAGCTCAACTACTCCAGACGAGTAGACTTGGCTAATTTTGGATGGACTAGACCATTTGGACCTTAACTTACCTGGGAATATCTTCAGTCTAGAATTGAAAAGAAGTACCATATCACCCTTTTGAAAGTTTCGTTGAAAAATCCGTTGATCATGATACTTTTTCATCCGCTCCTTGTAGAAGTCTGATCTTTCATACACATGTAGACGGAATTCATCCATCTCATTCAGCTGCTCTAATCTCATATTCATGGCATCATCCCAATTCAAATTCAGTCGCTTCAACGCCCATAATGCTTTATGCTCGAGCTCAATGGGCAAGTGACAAGCCTTCCCATAAACTAGTTGGTATGGAGACATGCCAATTGGCATTTTGAATGCAGTCCTATAAGCCCATAGTGCATCGTCCAGCTTCCGAGACCAATCCTTCCTATTAGCGTTTACAGTCTTAGCAAGGATCTGCTTGATCTCTCGATTAGAAACCTCTACCGTTCAACTAGTTTGTGGTTGATAAGGCGTGGCTACCATATGTTGCTTGACCCCATATTTCACCAACACAGATTTGAACAGCTTTTTGCAAAAGTGTGATCCTCCATCGCTTATGATGGTACGTGGTACCCCAAAATGAGAGAAGATATTTCTCTTCAAGAATGCTACAACATGCTTTCCTTCATTATCGGCCAGCGCTACTGCTTCGACCCATTTGGATACATAGTCGACAGCAACTAAGATATATTTCATCCCAAATGAATTTACGAATGGGCCCATGAAATCAATACCCCACACATCAAACAGCTCTACTTCAAGATTTTTTGACATGGGCATCTCATGGTGCTTCGAAATCGTGCCTTGTCTCTGACATTGGTCACATCTTCTCACAAATTCGTAGGCATCTCTAAATATCGAAGGTCAATAATAGCCGCTTTGCAATACCTTCCTTGCTGTTCGACCACCTGCATGGTGTCCCCCAACTTGGGAAGCATGACTTGCTTCCAAGATACTCGGCACTTCCACATGATATATGCACCGCCTGATAACACCATCCGCGCATCGTCGAAAAAAATATGGCTCATCCCAGAAGTAGTGTTTTACATCATGCATGAACTTCCTCTTTTGATGAAAAGACAGATGTGCAGGTATCACATTACTTACCACATAGTTTGGAAAGTCTGCGTACCATGGTAATTCTTCCACCATCGTGGCTAGGATCTCTTCATCGGGGAATGCATCATTAATATCAAGATCGGGCTGCGCTGTGTGCTCTTTCTCAAGTCTAGATAGGTGATCAGCCACTTGGTTTTCACAACCTCTTCTATCGTTTACCTCGAAATCAAATTGTTGAAGCAATAACACCCATCGAATTAGCCTCGGCTTTGCATCCTTCTTCATCATTAGGTATCTCAGGGCTACATGATCGGTATGAACCACCACTTTAGTCCCCAACAGGTAAGCACGAAACTTTTTAAAAGCATAAACAACTGCTAGAAGCTCTTGTTCTGTGACAGTATTGTTCTGCTGGGATCCGTTCAAGACCTTGCTCGCGTAGTAGATTGGATGAAATAACTTTTCTCTTCTCTGGCCAAGTACAGCACCCAAAGCTACTTCTCTTGCATCACACATAACTTCAAATGGTAGGGACCAATCAGGTGCTACAATGATAGGAGCTTCAATTAGCTTCCCTTTGAGGCATTCGAATGCCTTCAAGCAATCTTCACCGAAGTCGAACTTTGCATCCTTCTCCAAAAGCTTGCATAACGGACTAGCAATCTTGGAAAAGTCTTTAATGAACCTTCGATAAAAACCTGCATGCCCGAGGAAACTACGAACTCCCTTTACAGGGAGGTGGTGGTTTCTCGATGACTTCAATTTTAGCTCGATCCACCTCAATTCCTCTTTTGGAAATTTTATGCCCAAGAACAATACCTTCTTTAACCATAAAGTGGCACTTCTCCCAATTTAGCACCAAGTTGAATTCAAAACATCTCTGTTACGCCATACTTAGATTCGCCAAGCACGATTCAAACGACTCACCCACAACTGAAAAATCGTCCATGAATACCTCCAAGGTGTCTTCAACCATATCAGAAAAAATGGACATCATACAACGCTGAAAAGTGGCGGGTGCGTTACATAGCCCAAATGGCATATGTTTGAAGGCAAAAGTACCATATGGGCATGTAAACGTTGTCTTCTCTTGGTCTTCAGGAGCAATATGGATCTGATTATAGCCGAAATAACCATCTAAGAAGAAAAACCATCATTTCCCTGCCAATCGATCAAGCATTTGGTCCATGAATGGCATTGGGAAGTGATCCTTAAGCGTCCATGAATTCAGCTTCCGGTAGTCCATACATACTCTCCACCCTGTGACAGGTCTGAGTGGAATTAGGTCATTCCTTTCATTTGCAACTACCGTCATGCCCCCTTTCTTGGGCACACACTGTACCGGACTCACCCATTTATTGTCAGAGATTGGATACAGTACCCCTGCATCTAACCACTTAATAATTTCTTTCTTCACCACCTCTTGCATAGGTGGATTCAAACGTCTTTGATGCTCAATAGTGGGTATGCAATTTTCTTCAAGATGAATCTTGTGCATACATATCCCAAGAGGAATACCAATAATATCAGTGATGGTCCAACCGATGGCTCTCATGTATTTCCTTAGAACAGCGATGAGAGCTGCAACTTGCTGCTCACCTAAGTCAGCCGCCACAATAACCGGGAGGGTGTTTCCACTTCCCAAGAATGCGTACTTTAGATGACTGGGTAGCTCCTTCAATTCTAACATTGGTGGCTCTTCAATGGATGGTTAAGCTGGTGGTGTAGGCCGATTTTTGAGATCGAGGTCCAGCTTCTTGTGAGCATAAGGATACAACCCTATTCCTGTTAGAGCACAAATAATTTCTTCATAATTTTCAGCATCCTCACGCTCAATATTCATAAGCACAGCCGCCAATGGGTCAACAATAAGTTGCTCCTCTACGGATAATTTTTTCTCATCATCAAAATAAACATCAGCTACCGAGAACACGTTCAGATCTTTGGGTTGCTTCATTGATTTGCATACATCAAAGCGGACTACTTCATCATTCATCCGGAATAAAAGCTCATTCGCTCTTAAATCAATAAGCACACTCCCTGTTGCAAGGAAAGGGCGCCCCAAGATTATGGGAACTTCAGAGTCCACCTCACAGTCCAGAATAACGAAGTCTACCGGAAAGATGAATGAAGAAACCTTCACCAATACATCATATAAAATACAAACAAGTCATTTTACTGACCTATCTGCCATCACGAGCCTCATATTGGTTGGAGTAGGATCACCCAACCCCAACTTTCTGTAAATAGATAGCGGCATCAAATTGATGCTGTCTCCTAAATCGCATAATGCCTTGGCAAAATTCAAAGATCCGACAGTGCAAGGAATAGTGAAGGCACCGGGGTCAGCCTTCTTCTAAACTAGTGATCTGGTAGCGATTGCACTGCAATGATGAACAGTATCTGTCAACTCATAACTTGCTGCCCGTTTCTTTGTCAAAAGATCCTTCATAAATTTTGCGTACCCAGGCATTTGTTCCAGTGCCTCGACCAAAGGAACATAAATAGTTAGCTGCTTCAACATAGTCATAAACTTATTGAACCTGGTATCGTCAGCTTTCTTCTTCAATCTCTGAGGAAAAGGTGGTGGTGGAAGGGGAATAGTTTTCTCCACCGCTTCCTTTTCATCTTGCTCCAGTTCGGCGATCTTTTCAGGCTGTGGACATTGAGAGGTGACTTCACGAACAACCTTATCAGCTGCTTCGGCATCTTTTGGTTCTGCAATGATCTCATTATCTTCTATATCATCAACCACCTTCTTGCCTTCAGATGTATTTTCCAACACTTTACCACTTCGGGTGGTGATAGCCATACACGATCCATCATTCTTTGGATTTTGCACTGTGTCTCTAGGTAGTGTTCCAGCTTTTCTTTGATTTAATGCCGCTGAAAGTTGACTCAATTGCTGCTCTAGTTGCTTTATTGTAGTAGAATGCGAGTCAACCAATTGATTGATTGAAGACAAATAGTTTTTCACCTCATTCACTCCCGTATTAGTTGCCTCTACTCCCTTCAACATCTTCGTCATCATATCTTCCATCGACATCTTCCCAGAGCCAGACGCCACAGCCTCATGGTTTCTAGGAGGAACATACAAACCACTCCTGTCAGTCTTATTCTTCCAACCACCTTGATCGCGGTCCTTGTATCCAGATTTATCATAATAGTTCCGACCTTGGTTTCCTTGGGCATTGCCTCGGAAACCCCCCTGATTATTCAAGTAGTTCACTTCTTCCTCAGAGTCGGATTCATCTCTTCCCTGTGATACAACTACCTTAACCTTTTCGATCTTCCCTGATAATAAGTGCTTGGTAAGAAGATCCATCTGCGTTTTCATGTGAGCCATATCTTGGTCACGTTCCTCTTGTCTACGCCTCTGCTCTACAGTCAAGCCAATAGATACGGTAGAGCTTGCTACCTCAAAATCCTTGGTATGCCAAGCTCTACTCTGCTTTGTCATACGATCTACCATATCACTTGCCTCAAGAAAAGTAAGGTCCATGAATGACCCACCTGCAGCATTATCAACCACTGGCTTTGTCACCGAGTTCAAAGCCCTATATAATATTTCCATAAAGTGGATATTCGTCATCTGATAGTTTGGGCACCGCATAAGCTTCTTCTTGAACCTCTCCCATGTTTCATGGAGAGATTCAATTGGAAGCTGTCGAAAATTGTTGATCTCATCCCGTAATTGGGCTCTCTTGGATGGCGGAAAGAATCTTTCTAGGAAAATGTCTTTCAGTTGCCTCCAATTAGTAATAGAATCAGGAGTTAGCCCGTTCAACCATAGAGTTGCCTCCCCAAACAGAGACAATGGAAATAAGCGCAACCGAATTGTATTCTTCCCAACTCCTGGATTGTCAAACGACTTGCATGTTGAAATAATGTCGATCAGATGCATATTCGGATCATCTCCTGCGAGTCCACCAAATAAACCTTTGAGCTGCAATAGTTGAATCATGGTGCTAGTGATATTGAACTTGGCTCCAGGTGCCAAGGGCGGAGGAATAATAGCCCCTGTGGCACCAGCTCCATCAAGATCGTCATCATCATCATCAAAAGGATCCTGCACAGCTCGGCGTTCAGGTATCATTCTAGCTTGACGATCTCTCCTGTTCACAGGTGCTGCCACCTCATCTGCACGCCGTGGATTAAGTAACTCATCATCACCCAGGTCCTCATCATCAAGATTTGTTGCCTGACCTGGGTTATCAATATTCTGTTGATGCACTTGAGCAGCTACCAACGCAGCTAATCTAGCCTGCTCCTATTGAGCAACGCTTCTTTCAATGTCACGTTGTGCATCCATTCTGCCAATAAGTTGTGGTTCAGGATTTATGGGTAATAATGGCTGACCTGAACTTCGAGTGTTTGGTATGCACTCAAACAAACCTAATAAAACAAAAACAACAACTAAAAGTAAAATCTGAGAATTTTTTACCAAAGGGTCTAGTAACTATCACAAACTTAGTTGACAATTGTATTCCCCGGAAACGGTGCCAAAATTTGATAACTCTCAAACTACAGCTCTCGTAAGAGTATAAGCAGTCGTCGTCAAATATAGAACCCAACTGGGTTGGGTGTCGAATCCCACAGGGAATACTTGGTCACTAAGTATGCAACGATTAGTAGACTTTTGGTGAAAGTTCTGTGGATAAAGGGGGGATTTTATGCGTGAATTAAGAGTATCAAAGTAACAAAGAAAAACAGAATGTTTAGTAAGATTTTAATCAATGAGAATTGTAAGTTAGGGTTATGTCCACCTTATGAGTTTTACGTATCTATTGGCTATGATTTATGCGGAATTCACACATGCATGCGCTTATAGAGATTCATATTCTATGGTAAATCCTAGTGTCTTTCGACCATCAAGGATTATATCACTTTAACTCTTTCGAGCTTAAAGCGTATATTAATGGTACGAATTCTCCAAGAGGTTAATCCAGTTACGGCACTAACTTTTAAACAGGGGTTGGTAGCCCTATTTCCTTGTCATTCTCTCTTTTCCAGAAATGTAACTTTTCTTTTGAACAAGTTAATGCTATACTGGCGTATTCTATATGTTTGCAACCACAAGAATTCAATTAAGATGAAAAGAGTAATGATATAAGCAGCATACGTATCAAGAATTCACAAACTCATAGCAATAGATAGTATATCATAAGGCTTCCATAACCCTAACAGAGAAGTTTAGCTACTCATGAGTGCAACGGAAATCACAATAGATATAATCATCATACCACAACCTAGAATAATCTTGGCGATGGAAGTGATATGGCATCAAAAGCTCTCAAACATTTTTCCCTAGCCGTTCTTCTCAAGAGAGCCGAGTTCTCTGTGTTATACTTACAGAATATTGTAACGTGAATTAGGAGCAAAAGTCGAATGAATAAGACTTGAATTAATGAATGAGTGAATAATAATAAGCTTGCTGAAAAATTCAATAAATAGGGTTTTTATAACATCCTTGTCCTAGTCCTACTGAAATAGGGTTTTTATCCTTGTCCTCATCTTACTGGGTTACTGCATCCTTGTCCTAATCCTACTAAGTTACTGCTGATCCCCCAAGTTTTTAGAAATGCTATTTTTTCCCGGGACAAGTTCTCCATGCATCACTTTCAGTCCACAAACTTCCAGAAGTTGCCTTCCTTCTTACGTGAAGTTTCCTTTGGCGTCCAACAGTCCATAAAATGCTGAAATCTTCATCATTTATTCCTGAAAACTTGCTAATCACGTTGGTTAGCTCACTTACAGGAAAAAGGACTAAAAGTGTAGGAATTATATATTTTGTCCTCAAAACTTAGCTAAAATATGGGTACATTAAGGTACTTTAGGCGTGTAAATACGCCTAACATCAAAGATCTCCCTGGAGTACCTCTTGATAGAGAGATAGAGTTTGGGATTGACCTTCTTCCTGATACTCAGCCTATTTCCATTCCTCTATATCTCATGGCTCCCGTGGAACTTAAAGATTTGAAGGAGTAATTGAAAGATCTTTTAGACAAAAGATTTATCATACCTAGTGTGTCCCCGTGGGGTGCACCTATCCTGTTTGTGCATAAGAAAGATGGTTCTTTGCGGATGTGTATTCATTACCGGCAGCTTAATAGGGTTACTATCAAGAATAAATATGCGCTTCCTCGAATTGATGATTTATTTGATCAATTTCAAGGTGCGAGCTACTTTTCAAAGATGGACCTCAGATCCGGTTATCACCAACTTAAGGTTAGGGAATGTGATATCCCCAAGACAGCATTCCGAACGCGTTACGGTCATTTTGAATTTCTAGTGATGTCTTTCGGGTTAACTAATGCTCCAGGGGCTGTCATGGATCTTATAAACCGTGTATTTCGGCCATATCTTGATTTATTTGTAATAGTGTTCCTTGATGATATTCTTATTTACTTCCGAAGTGAGGGTGATTATGCGGATCATCTCCGAATCATGTTGGAAACTCTTCAAACTCAGCGGCTGTATTCTAAGTTTAGTAAGTGTGAGTTCTGGCTGAACTCTGTAGCCTTCTTGGGTCATGTTGTTTCTTCCAAAGGTATTAGAGTTGATCCTCAAAAGATAGAGGCTATAAAGAGTTGGCCTAGACCTTTTTCTCCTTCTGATATCCAAAGTTTCTTAGGCCTAGCTGGTTATTATTGTTGTTTTGTTGAAGGTTTTTCATCTATTGCGTCTCCCATGACCCGTTTGACCCAAAATAAAGTGAAGTTCCTGTGGTCCGAATCTTACAAGAAGAGTTTTCAGGAGTTTAAAACTCAACTCACTTCAGCCCCTATATTGACTTTGCCTGACGGTGTTGATGGTTTTGTGGTGTATTGCGATTATTCCAGAGTCAGTTTGGGTTATGTATTGATGCAAAAGGGCAAGGTTATAGATTATGCTTCCAAGCAGCTAAAGCCTCACGAGAAGAATTATCCTGCCCATGACCTTGAATTAGCTTCCATGGTTTTTGCTTTGAAAATTTGGAGACATTATTTGTATAGTGTCCATGTCGATGTCTTCACGGACCATAAGAGCTTGCAGTATGTATTCACCCAAAAGTAGTTGAATCTTAGGCAGAGATAATGGTTAGAACATTGAAAGATTATGCTACGAGCATGCTATATCATCCGGGCAAGGCCAATGTAGTAACAGATGCCCTTAGTCGGAAGTCCATGGGTAGCGTAGCACATATGGAGATTGGTAAGAAGGAGTTGTCCCGTGAGATACATCATTTTGCTAGATTGGGGGTTAGGTTGTTTGGTGATGTTGAGGGTAGTATAGGAGTGAAAAGCAATTCTGAATCCTCTTTAGTTTTGGAAGTAAAGGAGAAGCAAGACAGGGATCCTACCTTGGTCAGGTTAAAAGAGTCAGTTAAAGACCAAAAGCTAGAGGTTTTCTCCCAAGGGAAAGATGGCATTTTGAGACTCCAAGAAAGATTATGTATTCCTGATGTTGATAACTTAAAGCAGAGGATTATGGCGGAAGCGCATGGTACGCGATAGTCCATCCATCCTGGTTCTACCAAGATGTACCATGATTTGTGGGAAATCTATTGGTGGAACGGTATGAAGAGGAACATAGAAGAATTTGTGGCGAAGTGTTCCACGTGTCAACAGGTTAAAATAGAGCATCAAAGGCCCATTGACGTGATTCAAGAGTTTAGCATTCCTACTTGGAAGTGAGAAGAAGTGAATATGAACTTCATTGTTGGTTTGCCTCCTTCTCGTCACCATCATGATTCGATTTGGGTTGTCATAGATCGGCTGACGAAATCAGCTCATTTCTTTCCTATGTATTCATCGTATACAGCTGAAGATTATGCTATAATATATATTCGGGAACCCATCCGACTTCATGGAATCCCTTTGGCTATTATTTCTGACAGAGGTACTCAGTTTACCTCTCAGTTTTTGAAATCTTTCCAGAAGGGTCTCCGTACCCAAATTCGTTTAAGTTCTGCTTTCCATCCGCAAAAAGATGGTCAGGCCGAGAAGACCATTCAGACTTTAGAAGATATGTTGAGGGCTTGTGTGCTTGATTTTAAAGGTAGTTGGGATGACCACTTAGCATTAATCGAGTTTACTTACAATAATAGTTTTCATGCTACTATTGGAATGGCCCCGTTTAAAGATTTATATGGTAGAAGGTGTAGATCATCCATTGGTTGGTTTGAAGTTGGTGAGGCTGCCATGACTAGACCGTATGCGGTGTTTGAGGCCATGGAGAAGTTTAAGTTTATTTGGGAAAGGTTGAAAACCGCCCAAAGTCGTCAAAAATCATACGCAGATATAAGGAGGAAAGACCTTGAATTTGATGTTGGTGATTAGTGTACTTGAAAGTTTCACCCATGAAAGGGGTGAAAATATTTGGGAAGAAAGGGAAACTAAGTTCCCGTTACGTTGGTCCCTATAAGATTGTGGATCACATTGGGAAGGTAGCGTATAAGGTTGAATTGCCCATGGAGTTATCTAACGTCCATCCAATTTTCCATGTTTCTATGCTTAAGAAGTCTATTGGTGATTCTGTTGTGATTGATCCTTCCGAAAGATCGAGTATTCAAGATAGTCTTTCATATGAAGAGATTCCGGTTGAGGTTTTTGACTTTCAAGTTCGTAGGCTAAGAAACAAGGAAGTTCCTTTGGTTAAAGTGCTTTGGCGAAATCAATCCGTAGAGAGTGCTACTTGGGAAGCCAAAGCGGATATGTGCGCCAAATATCCCCACCTCTTTCCTACGAATCTTGAGCATATCAAAGGTATCATTCTCTTTTGATTTAATCCTTATTGCTATGTTTATCTTGGCTTGTGTGTTTTCTACGATATCCAAAAAAATCAAGAATGAAGTATATGCTTGGGCAAGATGATTTTTCTCTATATACTCATTTTCATAGTATTCTTGACCTACCTATCAACATTCGAGGATGAATGTTTCCAAGGGGGAGATGATGTGATGCCCCAGAAAAAATTTTCCGTTAAGATCTCGGACGAAAATGTGTTGAATTCTGTTCTTTATCGTGATTAATAATTTTTCTGTGTGGAATTTCTGGATATGCAACTCTTCATCGCGTAGAGAATCAAATCATTTTTCCAACGATATGTGGATCATCCAAAACGGACACTCGAGCGATGATTTATGATCATTCCGATCTAACCGTGAATAGTGGTGAATAGTAAATATGCAGGAAAAAATTATTGAGGCCAGGCGAATTTTAAGGTCAACTTCAAACGATCATAACTCCTTGTACATAATGATCTAGGTGAGTTACTATATATCAACATAAAGATCTGAAAGTCCTCTTTCCAATGAAATTGGTTTAGTCCAATTTGTCCAAAGGGGAAAAAAATTTATGGTCGATCTACTTCAGCCTATCAAAATAGTCCACCAAAGGACAAATTTGACATTATTTGATTTTTAAGGGTATTTTGGTAATTTCCACTCCAATCCATCTGGGTAAACCATGGATTTAATTCCATTAAGAGCGTTCAATAGCTCATTTTTCTCCAAAATTTCCTAAGGCTCAAACCCCAACCCTACTACTCCAAATTTCATTCTTCTATGTCTCTTGATTGAACCGTAGAAATTTCAAATTGATTTGGGATTCGAGTTGATCATGTTAAGGGCTTCGAGAAGCACCCTTTATTTTCTTAAATAAAGTTCCAGAGTCGGAAGTTCATATTAATCTTCCATTTTTAGGTATGTGGGGCTTTGAACAAGATTATCCTTTCGATCTTATGCCCGGTATTTTTGTTGAATTACATTGATATTAGATTTTACATGGTTTACCATGAATTGGAAATATGGTTTTATATCTTATATTATTGTCCATGAGCTATGGGATTATGTCATCCGATATGTGTATGATGTTGAGATGAAATTATGTCCAAAAAGTATTTGATTATGAGAGTATGATGATTTAATTTGTTAAGCCTTGATTTATACTATCATTCCACTATTTCCTTATTATGAATTTATAATTGATATTGGAAATTCTATATCCCTACTACGGGTTGATGTCTCAAGTACCTTTAAATGAGAGTTGGATGGTAAATTGAGAAATGTTGATATTGAAGTTGCAATGAGTCTTTATATTTTTCGGATGGTTTTGATGAGTTAAATTGTTGAAAATATTATGTATTGAGTCTTCATATCCTTGTCCAAATGTTGAGTCGGTTATGGTTCAATGCATTGATACCTTGTTGATGTTGAGGAAGATTAAAATATTTTGAGCTAAAATGTGTTGAGTTAGGAATCCAAAAATTGATATGATTTGATAAATGAGAAAGAGATTTGATTTGGTCTTTATGATAGACCCTTGTGATGCTGTGGTGGATTTCCTAACGCGTTCTTAGATTATCGGGGAGTAGTAATTAAGATCGACAGGGAAATTTGGTAGTTCCCCAAACCTATATGCCACCGTAGGGTTGTTTGATGATGATATTATTGGCTAGAGAGCCCGATTGTGATTATTGCAGTTTTAAGGTCGTACTCCCTGGGAAAGAGTATGACGCTCCCTCCAATGGAGGTTTCAAATATTGGTATTCTATGTAGCTCACGTGGGGTTGTCGGTTATAGGAAACTCCCCTGTCCATAAGAGTCATGTTTATTGAAATATCGAGTCACTCCGAGTTTTTTTGTGGTAAGTCAAGTTGCCTATGATGATCTATAATGATTTATGAGGTTTTCTCCTACATTTCTTATCTAAGATGTTATGAGTTGTATGATTCAATGTCACTCAAGCCAGGTGTGTCATTATGGTCCCTATGTACGTTTTTATGAAATTTATGATATTATTTATATTTTACATGCGCCCCCACATACTCAGTATGTATCTTGTGTTGACCCACATATTTCTCTATGGGATACATTCTTACCATGATCTAGGTTCAGGTACTCAGCCAAAGCCGCGAAAGTGATATCCGAGAGTCGCATCTACGTTCTTTCAGTGGTGAGTCCTCACAGTTCGAGGACCTAGTTGCTAGTTTTGGTGCTGTTGTTTTGTGATCCCTTTGGTCTCTTGAGTCAGTTGGGGGTTTGTCCCAATGGCTCGTTGATTTTGCTGTATAGAGGCTATGTCAGATTAGTGTATTGTTGGGTTGGGTTGTGTATAGATATTCAATATATGTACAGTCTAACGATATTTTGTGCCATGTGAGATGGGATATGATATGTACTTATATATATATCCTTAGCGTAGCGTGTATGTTGTTGTATTAGAACCCAAGGGTAGTGTTTTGTCTTAAAGGGTTAGCTTGAGGCTACGTGTAGCCTTGGGCACCGTGTGGCATCTCGGGATGATATTTTAGGGCGCTACACAGTTCTCCTAAAGCTTTTCAGTGACATGTTCAAACTTCAGTTACAAGCTTGGTATATAGTTCATGTTCAAAATTTCATCACAAAATTGGTATTAAATACCATAGAATATTCTGTCATACATTCATGTATCAGTTCAGTTATATAATCATGCATCATACATGTAGTCTCATTGTGAGAACGTTGGTTCATCAAAACTCTTAGCCATGCATTCATGAATTAGTTACACAAGCATCAGATATGCATGCTCAGTATGATATATTAAGTTATCAGTCATGTCAGTCATGTCAGTCATGAAATCATATTTCACTCATTCATTTTTAGTATGTACATCATTTTATTTTCTTCCATCATTCTCAGTATCATTTGATGATGAAAGTTCTCAATATTAAGATTTTGTAATACCCCATACTTTTTTCTATCTTTAAGTTGTCCCAAGAATGTTAGAAGCTTTCTTTGAAAGATGAATCCACTTTTGTACATGTAGAATTTTTAACATTTTCACTTTTTATCATGTGGGAAATTGAATTAGCTTTTCAACGATTTCAATTTCGTCTAAATCCTATATCGGGGTGAAAAGTTATGGATGTTTTACCGAGAGCTGTCAAAATCACCCAGGTGCGACGGCCAGGTTGACGGACCATCGATCTAATGACGGACCGGCGCCTTGACCATCGAAGACAAGGTAGTGAGGAAACCTTCTGGATAAGGTGCGACAGATAGGTTGACAGACCACCGAACTTGCGACGGACCATCGCCCAAGCCATCATTACTTAGGTAGTGAGTCCTTTTCCTGGTCCACGTGCAACGGTCGAACTGACTGACCATCGAGACAGCGACGGACCATCGCACCCACCGTCGCACATCCCTTTCAGTTGTTTTTAAGTCATTTTTAAAGGGTATTTTTGGTCTTTTACCACCCGTTTATATACCTAGTAATATCCGACCATTGAATACCCATTGAGTGACCTTAGTCTCATTATCTCATGATTTGTTCTTTCATAATGTACTTGTTGATTCCATGAAACCATTTTCTTTTAATTCCTATATGTGTTTTGTTAGGAACAATTCCTAGTGATAAGCTATGTACCTTATTCCCTCCATAGTAACTCTTGGGATTTTTTTCATTATTTATCACTTCACATTTCAATATGTATGATTGTATTATGAACATTTAAAGTGAGTTCTAAACTCTTAGCATGAATTATCTCCTTATAGTCAATAGAGTCAAGTCAGCTCAGAAATTAGTTTCATGATGGATAATTTAATATTTCAGCTCAGCTATATCCTTCATTAGCAGACATGTCATGTCCACATTATTTCCTACTTCTAAAGTTTCAACGAATTTCTATCCATCATTCGAGGATAAATTATTCTAAGAGGGAGATAATGTAATGCTCCACAATTTCGAGCTAGAAACTGAACCATCATTTCTACGTGTGTAAAATCTAATCCCATAATTTATATTTGATACATGTGTCATTAACTTTATCATAGTTTTTCAAGTTCTTATGAGGTAAAAAATATTCATAGGAAACACTTGAGCAAAGTTGACCTAAGAGCCTTTGATTCGGCTAAATTTTGGTATTCGATTCTATAATGGTTGAATTTGGACGTGTATAACTTTTGATATAAATGTAATTTTTCATCTTAAGGCCCACCAAATGATATATAATTGATTTATCTTTCTAAAGATACCAATTTTGCCTTAATTTGATACCCGAGCAAAATATTATGCCTATTTTTGTGAGAAACAATAAGAGTCTGCGATATGGCCACGGTGAGCTAATATCTTCCATGGAATAAGGTCCGTATTGTGGAGGTTATTCCCCCACTGTTCCATCACCCTAAGGGTCAAGGGGAAATTGGGTCCTTTCCCCTCAATCCCAATCGTCCAGAACACTATTTATAACACTAAAAGGGGCATTATTTGCCCATCTTCCTTAAAATTTCTCACATAGAAACCCTCTCCTTTCCCAAATTCAATAATCCAAGCTTATTTTCCCAAGAACACAAGGATTCTAGATTCAATTTCAAGATTTTTTCAAGAATCCATGAGTTCAAGCTCTGTAGTCCAAGCAATCTTCAAGAACCTAACTTTTGAGGTATGTGGGGTTTTCATCAATGGGTTCCTTTCACACTTTGAGCCCAAAAACCTTCTCTTTGGTTAAAGTATAAGATTTTCTTCCATTGTGGAATTTCACATGTTCAAGATGAATCCAATACATGTTTTTCCTTAGTAAATTGAACTCAATCCATGCCCTCTTATGATTCCATGTAAATTAGGTCATGTAATATTTCAAATTTTGAGTCCTTATATATATTTTTATTAAATCCATGTATTTGTTAATTTAAAACATGTAATCATGCTTTTATTCCATGAGTTAAACCTTCCCATGTTCAAATTCATGTACTTCAGTGGTTATTGAAATTTACTACCTTTGGGTCTGTGAATTATGATTTTTTATTATCGTTTAAATGTTTTTTCATATCTTTGTTATCATTCACTGCTGGCAGGTTATGAACACCCGGTCCTATATGTCTTTACACGAATTCTTTTTTAAAGTAAAGAGTCATTCAAACCATAGTTTTAATATCATATTCAAAATGTCATGTTCTTGCTAAGCACTTAAAAGTATAGTCACATTTCATATTAAATAACTAATAATACCAAAGTCTTTCAATTGGGAGTAACACTTAGCACCGAGTGAACGTAAGGATAGAGACTCCTCCGTCAGCAGAGGTAAGAGTCATTAGTAGCACTCCCTAAGTTCTAGACCTATGGTACAACTGCAGATTATGAGGGGTCCCCCGTCAAGAGAGGCATGACACCCCCATCCTTCGGGACATCAGCTTTGTGTATCCACATCGTCATTCATGTGTTAGTACCCATGGCAAGGTACTAGCACCCTTCCAACTGGGGTTACAAGTTGGAACTTGATAGATCAGATTGTGGCATGTTGGTTATAGCTAACTCCATAGTCTTAGTGCAGTATTCAAAGTAGGTCACTTCAGGTTTTCTTTACCAAGTAATCAGATTTCAATAATTATTCAGTCAGTTTTACAAATTATTTATGTTATTCAGATCATGTCAGTACATGCTATACTTTTTCTTGCATTCTTAGTTTTACATGGTCAATATCCATTAATAATACTTGGTTAAGTTTTACAGCATGTTTAGCTTTACATGAGATTTACATACAATATTCATGTTTTATCGCTTTCTGGCTTCAGTTCTACTTATTCAACAAATGTAAATATTTAAGAAACTATGTGTAGTGATTCAATAACTTATCATATTATGTTTGTTACTCGTGTTTTAAGATACTTCACTTTTAAGTCGATTTCAATCTCTTTGTGAGTCTACTTGCACTTAGCATGCATGTTTCATGATTAAGTATCTATTCAATTTTACTTGTTGCACTCACCCCCACTTACTTAGTACATTCCAAACTACTGATCCACATATATGTTTATGTTCTACATTGTCTCACAACGTAGGTACCAGTTGTAGCCCATACATCATAATCAGACTATTTGCAGCTTCCAGTCAGTAGGTGATGAGTTCTCTTGTTCTTGAGACTCTAGTCAGTTGTAATTCATGTACTATATTATTATTATTCATATATATTTATTAGTGGTAGTTGGAGGCATGTACCAGCTATCTATAGTCAGTATAGTAGAGGCTTCATAGATAGTCAGTGAGAGTCATTACATGTAATTAAAGTTTCTTTCTTTAGTCTTATCATGTTGTAAACTGTATTAGTATTACATTTTTTCAGACTTTCTCTTGATCGTGTTTCCACTAATTTAATTTAGCTATTATTTACATTTTAAATCAGTTGCTCAAGCAGTATGCCAGTTCATGGGTTAGCTTCAGATCACTTGTGGTTCTAAGAACCGTGTTACGACTAAAGAGTAATATCGGTTCATGACACTTACACTCCAACACCAAATCACGCGACAAACCAAATGCAAGCTTTCTCATTCTGGATCTCATATTAGAAACTAACACAGGAGCATAATGGGGCAACTGCTGCAACTTCAGTACATACTCCTTAACACTCATCTTACCCTGCTTCAAGTTCATAAGCTCTTCATCCCTAGATTTTCTCAACTCCTAAGGAAAGAAGTGATCCAGAAAGGCACCTGAAAACTCATCCCACACTATTGGTTTAACACTATCACCCATCATCGCTTTCCACTCCTCATACCACTAGTAAGCCATATCTTTCAACTGATAAGCAGCGAATCCCATACCTTATGATTTAGTAGCATGTATTACCTTAAATATTTTCTCCATCTCATTAATAAACCCCAGAGGATCCTCCTCAACCTTAGAGACCATAATTATTAAGGGATTAAACAACATAAACTAGATAACCTGAATGACCTTAGATGATTTAGCAGCAAGACCAACATGATACAAATCGATGAGACTGCACCAATTGGGCAAGCATATGAATATATTGACAAAACACTGGAATTAGAGACATCATCATAGGTCATTTGGGTACAAGTATCACAAGCCCAAAAATCCTATAAAAATAGTAGAGACTAGTGGAACCCAATGTAGAGCGGTACAATCAAGAGCAGGGACCCTTGATTGGGTCTGAACTCCATTAATAGGATGAGTTCCCTCCATACTTTCCTCAAGTAGGGCAGAGGTTCTAGAAGAGTTTCTATGACTATCAAATCTATGGGGAGGAATGATCTAAAATGCCAGTAAGCCAGAAGTTAGACAAGCTTCAAGATAACTAGACTCTATAGCCTAAAATAAAACACATAAAAGGGAAAAATTCCCAAATACTTGATAGGCTCCCTTTTAAAGTGTGGCGTGCTACACATCTATCAAAGGGAATTTACTTGATACAGTTTTGAGAAAACCTAGTGACCCTGAACTGTGCTTTGATACAAAGCTCGTCATGACCCAAACTAGGGCCTAGTTGTGCTAGGTGTCTCAAGCCTACTATGGACTGATGACCACCCCCTTGGCCTAAACTTCAGAGAAAAATAAATAAATATAGTAGAAGCCAACAAAAATTATAATAGATGAATCAAATAAAATCTAAGAGTCTCCACGAAATAACCAATCATCCCAATGTTATCCATAAAATCCTCTAAAAGAAGAAGTACCAACTTCTATGGGACATGACCCGACTATGATAAAAAAGAATCCAAAACTAAAAATAAAGACAATACTAAAAAGTAATGAAATGACCAGGCCTTTCAAAGGATGGTGGCCCATCAAATCATATCAGACCAATAAACATATTGAAATATCTAACATAGCACAAAAGCAACAGAAAATCCCTCATACCCTACATCATTAAATGATACAACATTCAGTGATGGTCAGTGGGACAAGCACTAGCATGTAACTCAGGAAAGAGGGATAAAATAATGTCATTGTCATAAACAAAGCGAAAACACATACACAATATTAGAATATAAATATATTGGATGAAGCGATTTGGATAAGGGTCATGAACATGAGAGTTAAGGACATTAGCCAGAACTGTGGAGCTTGTTTCATCCTGAAGGTACCCACGGGCTATATAGGTCCAACTTCTCTTGTTGGAAGGACCCTAGTGTTAGTAGTTGCACAAACTGGGGAAAGGCTAAAGACACCAAGGAGATAATCATCAAAAATATATTTTGTATCCAAACACATTATCATATAGACCCCCATACAGCAACCATGGTTTCCAGTGTTGGTGTCCTAGGGACTATACCTTCACGATGAGCTACACAATTCTCTTTAAGCTCAAATTAAAACTATTTTCACATAAACCCGACCATTAACTAAGAAATCTTTATTAAGGAATTTTCCAATATTGTGTCATCATACCAATATGCTCGCAAGCTTAATCAATTATGCAAACTAGTCCATTTAACTATTCACTCTCAAGTTACATTTAAAATCAAAAACCATGGACACCAAGGGAATTCCAAAATCATTGTTATACATATATCCTTTAATGAATTTCATCATTATTAATGGAAAAATTAAATTGTCTAATTCATAGTTAAAACCAAAAGTATAAACTAGGTTGAGGCTAATGCCACTATCAAGCCCGATTTTCATTTAATTGAGGAAACCCTTATTCACCATTCCAATCCTCCTAAAAATGTACCCCTTAGGTCCCCAAAACATTAATTAAGGAATCAAATGCACATTTAAACATGGAAAACAATTTAAGAAGTAATCAATCAAGAACCCTCAACACAATTTCAAACACGTCAATTAAAATCCTATGAATAATGATTGAATAAATGTCTCAATGTAAAATTCAAGTTTAGGATGAGAAAAATGCTTGAAATACCAAAGAACTTTTAGAGAAATAAATATTTGGAGCCCTGAGTGGTGATTTCTTGAAAAAACCTTGAGCTTTCTTGGTTTAGGTATAAAAGAAGAGGATAGTAGTATTTTGATCTTGAAAACTGAAAGAAAGAGGTTTATTTGATGTTTAAAAGTCGTGTAAGGGGAAAAAGGATCAAAATACCCATATCCAAGTGAAATAAAAAATAAAAACTAGACAAAAAATACATATCTGTGTGGTACGTCGCTACCGTGGAGCCTAGCATCCATGCCACACCCTTATTGCAAAGGTTACATGGCATGGCACACCACTATCATGGAGGCTTACTACCTCAAGGTCCTAAAATGGCCTTGAACCCCTTCTAAAAATTCCAAAACTTTTCCAAAACAACCTTTTAACCCCCCTAATAACAATTTAAGTCAAAAATTTATATTATGCATTCGGGATGGTCAAAAATAAATTCGTGGAAATTTTAAGGGTTATTAAAGTAGAGTAGAATAGTTTTTTTGTGTTCATGATATTCTAATTGAATATCGGGAGATCGGTAGGAATATTTGTGACTTTTTAAAAATTTCCTAGGTCTTTTATCTCTATCTCAATAAGGATCCCCTGAGATTATAAGGGTCTATGTCTTATTCATCACGATTATGAGGATTGAGATCATAATAAAGGAGGCTGTGAGACCAGTCCAGCACACTCAATGCAACCATTTGGCTAGGCCATTATGATCATGATGGTCCTAGTAGGGTGTCGTGAGTGCGATCAAGGGACCTCACAACAATGATGACAAAACACCTAACAATATATATATATATATATATATATTCCACTTTATTTTTTCCAACAAAAATTTTAAGTGTTCGATACCATTGTATTGTGTGGAACCTTATAAAATTATGGGAGATCAAAAGATTAAAGCTTGTATTTTGTGGGGATGCAATTTTGAGCATTGTATCATCATTATCTCATAAGTATCTGACTATAGTTATGGTTAAATTAGTAGTTTAACTTTTTATTTTATGAATTATATTGGGGATGTTATTGGAATGAATTAGACTTGAATTTTACACATTTTTTGGGATAAATAATCCTTGATATAAGAGGGTTGTTGTAATGATTTTACCTTTATGATTCTACAATCGGGCCACAAAGAATTATTGTCCAATTTTTTACCTGAAGTATATTTATGAAATATGGGTATCGATATTCTTACTTTGATGTGTAAAATCTTATTTTAATTGTGGGCCAGTATTGAAAACCTTATAGAAAGGGAAAAGATTTGGAGTGTAGGATTATTCAAGCTTTCTACAATGTCCGGGTAGGCTAGGCTAGCTTTTTATCTAAATGTGCTTCATTATTGTATTAGTTTAGTATTGTGCTATCTATGGGTAGGTACTTATTTCCCAAATGTTATTTTAGCTTTTATTGATTAATTTAGTCACTTGGAGCCTTTTTTTATAACATTTTTCCTATTTTCCCTTAAAATTAGACAATAATTATCCCTTAGAACTAGTCTTCGTACACTAAGTACCTTGGGATGGGATTTAAAAGCCTTAAATAAGGTTTGGGTTGGTCTTGCCTTAGATGTGCTTTTTGTGATTGGTAGTTGGCCTCACTGACCCTTTTTTCGATAAAATGCCTAGAATTTCCTCACGTTCACCTAAACGACCTCTATTTTTTACCTTGGATAAAGTTTTGAGTTTTTGGTTAACAGTCACTTTAATAACCCTTATTTTGATCTTTTACCTCACGTGGGGTAGTATTTTACCATAAATCCTAGTCTCTAGATTAGTGACTAGGACTCATATCGCCTTTAATAACTTGCCCGCTTGACTTTGGAAGTTATGACTATTTGGACTTAAGTGTAGCTATAAGTCTGGGATGTTTCTACTTTTAGCTTACTTATAAGTTGCAGTTTGAGTTTGGATATTTCTTTATCATTAGTATTTCTCAGTTTTGATTCGAATATGGCCCCTTGTAGCATTATTGTCATTTATCAGTTCTGGTTTGAATGCACATTTTACTATTATGGTATTATTTTTTTGTTTTGATTTAAGATTGGAATTTATGTTCTATATGGAGACTTAGTTGGGATAGAAATCTGGTAAGGACTGATAAGACTTGGATTTGTGATAAAAAAAAAGAATCAAGTATAAGTATCACGTGTTGATTCACTTTACATTTGTTATTGCGTTAATCTGTTTTACTTTTTGTGTTACTCTTTACTTGTACCCACCCACCTGTCTTATGGGGGCTCGATTGAGTTATTATCCTTCTATTTGTGTCTTCGAGGCATATGCAGTCTTTGTTAGGTTATAATTAGATTTTGTTTCCATATTGAAATACTTATTTTATATACATACAAATTGTATTCACTCAATATGATCTACTATTTCAGTTTTCGTCCCATTATTTCTAACCTTAGTATACATCCTCGCATATTATTTATGCTTTTACTATAATTTATCTTAGTTTGCCTATCAAGACTACTAAGTACTATCGTTTTAGTACTTATAATGTACTTCAACATCTTTTTACTAATGCAGATTCTGTATGAGTTACCACCGTGACATTATCCTCAAGTTATGTTATTGTTCGGAGTTAGGATAATCTTTTTGATTCAGGAGTTGATGCATCTCCTTCCTCTATTTTTGGATAGTCTTAGTTTTTGGTCCAGAGACTACATTGTACATTTATTATTGTATAGTGTTCTCTATTGTTTTAGTGGCTCTTATATAGACCTTACCAAGTTTAGGGGAGACTATTTTTTGCATAATTTTTCCCCAACCCTCTATTGTGCAACATGTTTATCTATATTTATAAATTTTTTTATTTTTTATAATCTCTATTAAATGCTTAGTTCCTTTTGCTTCATATTTTATATTTTTCATCGATTATCCCTTTACTTATCATTCCATGATATGGATTTACTTACCTATTGGTGGGTTAAAGTAGGTACCATCATGACTCAAGAAATTAGGTTGTGACATTGAGGGTGCCTGTAACACCCCGTATTTTTGGGTTACTCTAGGAACCATCGTTCCTATATGTATAAGTTATAATAAAAGTGATTCACATGTGAATATAAGTTTCTTGATCTTTATACTAGTGTTTGAAATGCTCATAAGGTTTAATATGTTCATGGAAATTATTTAGAGCCAAGTTGAGCTAAGATCCTTTGATTCATCCAAAGTTTGGTATTCGATTCTACAAGGTTCTACTTTGAACATGTATAACTTTTTATATACGTAGAATTTTATAGATTAAGACCCACCAAATTGTAGATATCTAAATTATCTTTTCAAAGATACCAATTTTTTCTTAATCTGGTACCCGAGCGAAAGGTTATAGCCATTTTCATAACAGAGGCAGTAGATAAGTGTGATTAGCGTGTGACGTGTCTTCCATCGCATGCACTTAATTCCCAGTTTCTACTTTTACTTTTTAAGAGAAAAAGGGTCTTTTCCTCCACCATAACTCGTCCAAAACAGATATTTAAAGTCTTAGGGAGCATTATTTGTCCCTTTATCCATAATTTCACCCCAATCCTCCCTCAAGAACAAACCCTAATACCCATTCAAGGACTTCAAAAATTCATTACAATATCTTCAAGAAAAAACAAGAATTTGGTTCCCTAATCCAAGAATATCAAGAAAAGTTTTTACTATCATCTCCAAGGGTTTCAAAGTCAAGTTTTCTATATCAAATCAAGCCTATTAAGGTATGTGGTTGTTCATCCATGGGTCTTCTTTCACCCACGGAGCCCAAAAACCCTTTTTATTTAATTAAAGAGTGAATTTTTTATTACTATGGTATTTTGTATGTTCCAGAAAGATTGAATTTCATGTTTCCATGATGTTTTTAATTCAATTCAGTCCATGTATGATTCCATGAAGGATTTTAAATTCCTCATGCTATGAATTTGAATTTTCCATGTTTTAGTCAAGTAAATTCCATGATAGATCCTAAATTCATGATGTTTAGCAATATTCCCATATTTTAAAATCATGCCTTCCACATGTTTGATGAAATTCCCATATCATGTTGAGTCAATTTCAAGATGAATTCCCAAGTTATGAATCTTTCCATGTAACTCTATTGTTTCCTCATGTTTAAGACATTCTTATATTCAAGCTATGAACTTTACCTGTTCTGATTAAGCACACATGTCCTATTTCAAGCGAATTACATGTGAATTCCCTAATTCATGATTTTAGTTATGTAATCATGCTATGCTCCTGTATTTAAGATATTCTCATGTCCAAGTTCATGATCCCCATGTTTTTGGCGAATTGCCTCATGTTAAAGTATTAATATCTATGAGCTTGATAGAATTCCCATGTGAATTGAATAGAGTAATCATGATATGTTACCATGTGTTCTCATTCATGTACAAATCCATAACCTCTAAGTGTTTGATAAAATGTTTTAGTGAATGAATTGTACAATTGACTATGGCTATGATTTCAAGAATTACTAGGTTTTATCATTTATGTTATCGAGTCCTGGGGGTATTTATTACCTAAAATCTACTTGTTTACGTAGTTCCAGTAGATATAGAATAGTCCTAGTAAATGGTCAAGAGTAGCAGTACTCATTCTGTTAATAGAACTCAGTGAACTCAGTCCAATTAAATCATTCAACAGAATCAGTGTGGGTTCAGTCAAGCCTAGCACAGTCCAGTTTTAGTCTAAGTATCAGTTTAATCATTAATAATTACCTCAGAATCTATATGCACTATTATTTTAAGAACACCATCACCTGAGCTTATCAGTTATAAGTGCATGCACCAGTTAGTATTTTAGTGTCATTCAGTTGGGAGTAGGATTTAGCATTGAGAAAATGCAGGGATAGGGGCATTCCTGCTAGAAGAGGGTTTGACCCTTAGTAGCAATCCCTGAGTTACAGAACTATGTAGGTGGCGTAGTGTAAGACATCCTCCTTCCAGACTAGGGTAGACGCAACCATACATATATAATTTATGTGTCTTCCTACTAGCTTAGGGTTGACCCAACATTGTTATTATTCCTTGGAAAAGTGCTAACACTCTTCCAACTAGGGTTACAGGTTAGACTCCAATTAGCTCAGACTGGGGCATATTGGTTAGATGACACCTCCCACTGTTTTAATTTCAATCTCAATATAGAACTCAGTTAAGTTCTACAAAACTAGGACTATCCAAAACAACCACTCAATTATCATTAAATTCAGTTATTAGTAGTCTCAGATTTTAGTTAATCAGTTATCAGAAATTAGGACTCAATTTTAAAAAAATCTTAGTTACAATCTCAGTTACTGTCTCAGTTACATTCCCAGTATAGTCTCAGTTACAGACCCAGTTCAGTATTTAGTTCAGAACTCAGTTTAGTGTAAGGTTTACTTTACCATAGCATACAATTATCAATATTTTAGTACCTCAGTTTACAGACTATTTTAGAATTACATTATACCCTTGGTATTGCATTCTTAGATAATATAGTTTTCATAAATTCATGCTCTGTTAGATCATATTACTCAGTTAGTTCTTACCTCATATGTATAATACTCTGTAGTTTCAGTCCAGTTATTCAGACTAAGTGTAGTTCTGGCTTACATGACCAGTATTCAGCTATCAGTCATTCAATTAATCTGATAAGATTATATGTTTAAATATTTGTGCTCAGTGTGATTGTATATTTAGATCCTCGATTCATGTCAGTCTCTATAACTTAGTTAAAGACTCAGTATTCATATAGTATCTATGTTCTACCACATTCCAGCTTCAGTTATACTTATATCATTAAAGTAAAGTTTTCAAAAATTAAGTATAGAGATTCACCATCATATCAAAGAATGTTTATCACTCATACTTTAAGATATTTTAGTTTTCAGTTTATTCCAGCCTATTGGTGAGTCTACTTACACTTAGTATGCATGTTTTACGATTGCATAAGAAATCAATTTTACTTATTGCATCCTCCCCTGCATAATCAGTATATTTCAAAAGTACTGATCTACATATACATCTGTGTTGCTACATTGTTTCATAAAGTAGGTACCAATTGTAGCCCGCACATCACGATAAGACAGTTGCAGATTCCAGCCAGCAGGTGATGAGTTCTCCTACTTTGAGAACTCCAGATAGTTTTAGTTCATGTAAAATTCATTTACTTTCATGTATATTTATTAGTGGTAGTTGGAGGAATGTCCCAGCTATCTATAGTCAGTATAGTAGAGGCTTCATAGATGTCAGTCAAAGTCAGTCATGTAATTTCAATTTCATCCTTTAGATTTATCAAATTATAAAGCTTTATCAGTAGTGTATCTAGTTTATATTTTAAGTATGATTTTGTTTCCGCACAGCAGAACAACTATTTATTATGTTATAATTCAGTTGTTTAACAGTATGCCAATTCATGGGTTAGCTTGGGATCACTTGTGGTTCCAAGCATCATGTGGCATCCATGGTGTACTCTCGGGGTGTTACAAACTTGGTATCAGAGAACAAATTCCAAGTGTCCTAGGTTGTCTATGAAGCCATTTCTAGTAGAGTCTTGTAGAATGGTACAGAGATATTTGTACTTTTCTTTGAGAGGCTATAGGGCATTTAGGATATATTTCCCTTCTTTCCAGTCTTAGATTAAATAGTAGAAATATTATCTAAGATATTTATGCAGATCCTCATCTTACTCTATTCATGCTAACTCTGCCTTAGTTTTGAGGTGACAGAAATAGTGAAGCTTAAGTCCCTACAAACAGTGTTTTCTTTGCCAATCCCCACAGACAGTTATGGGATTTCATGTTGACTCAAAAAGTATCCTATCAGTGCTCTTATGTCTTAAATTTTGAAATATTTCATTCATATTCATTAAAATCGTGCATTAAGCCAAATTCACATGTGTTTTCAGATCCCCTTTTAGAATACCTTTTAACAGTATGTGATCTATAGTTATAAGCATAAACCCAGAAGTTTAGTAGTAGTAGATTTGAGATAACTTTATCCAGATTAAGCAGATTATATATTCAAAATGATAGTTGTACGAAAGGTGAATCAGTAGGCTTGAAACAGTTTATGCAAGAATTTAAGTTTGCTGATTCAAAATTAAGTATGATGGTGTGGATGTGAGTTAAGAGCGGTGATATTACTAGTCTATGAAGAAACAAAAGAAAATAATACTTTTAGTAAGACAAGTATGTATTGAAAAGAGAGTAAATATGTGATGATGATTGTAGAAAATAAAGAAAATTAAGGGTAGTATATTCAATGGGAGTTTAGTATTTATGTGTATTATTATACCCCAGAATCTAGAGTAAAGTGGTTGTAGTTCAGTTAGAATTTATTAAGTGGTTCACAGACTTAAGAAGATGGCTTAAAGCTAAGGGGGAGATGATAGAACAAGTAACTAAGTCAGGCTCCCAGACTCTAGTAGTAGTGCTAGTTTGTGTAGAAAAGTAGTAAGGAAGGATGATTCCCAACCTATTCTTATCTCAGTTAAATATTTTTCAGTCATCACAATATCTATTCAAGCATAACATGTCAGCTTCCTCATCACAGCTCATATTCATGCACTTTATAGAAAAACCATGTACGCTTTCAGTTTTTAGTATGAGGGGTTTCAGTTTACTCAGCAGTACGAATCATGTTCCATCAAATCATGAACTCCAAACTTAGGTCATGCAGCTCATGAATCATGTACCCATGCCTTAAAGTATGTTCATTTTTAGGTGCTCATGCTACACCTCTAATGATAAAAAAAATTTAGTTTATGTCATGTATGTCCTTATTTTAGACCTATCTAACAAATTTATGTCATTGATCCTTTATTCCTCAGGCCTCAGTTAAGTGTCAAATTTATTATTTTATGTTTCAGGTCCTCATGTTGTAACCTTTCAGTGACCTCTCCTTATGTCATAATTAGTTAAAAAAAACTCTATGTGAGTTTTATTAGGCTAGTGCATGGAAGTTTTAAAGATAGAAGTTTAGAAAAAATGAGAAAGATGTTTTATTGGTTGTATGCCTATAAGTTCATGTGGGATAATGAAGATAGGCTTGAATTTTATGTTGGTGTACAAGTGGAATGTATAGCTGAGTGTGAGATTTCAGTATAATTCAGTCCGCGTAGCCAGCAATCCTGTCTAGCAGTCAGCTAGACAAGTTCCTATGGCTTACCATCTTTTCTATTCATGAGGTAATTCATTCACGACCATGCAAGTCGTAACATTCAGTTCAACTCATGCGTTAGGCATCAGATTCATATTCTAGATGTTCAGCCATGATTCAGTTCATAAGTGTCTTGTGCATCATTTCAGTCTTTCCTTACTATTCCAGAGAAACCAATATCATTCGCAGGACGAAGTATCCCAAGGGGAGATGTAATTCCCCGAGTATTTATGTCCTAAACCTTTAATTTTTTTTCCATGAAATAGGATCCAGATTGAAGTAATGGTTACTCAACAGTTGACTCCCTCATTTCAATCTCAGCCTTATAATCATTCTCATGTCATTGCATGTATTCAAGAAAACAGTTCAGTTCATGATATTCAGTTCATGTATCATGTTTCAGAATCAGTTATGCAATCATGTTCAAGTTAGTCATGTTCATAATATGATCTCAGTTCCCTTTGCACAGTACTCTCAGTCCAACCAGTCTCATTCGAGGATGAATGTTTCCAAGGAGGAGATAATGTAACACCCTATATTTTTGGGTTAGTCTATGAACCGTTGTTCCTACATGCATAAGTTATAATTCAAGTGATTCTCATGTGAATATAAGTTTCATGATCTTTATACTAGTGTGTGAAATGCTCATGAGGATAAAAATACTCATACAAATCATTTAGAGCCAAGTTTGGCTAAGATCCTTTGATTCATCCAAAGTTTGGTATTTGATTCTACAAGGGTCTACTTTGAATGTGTATAACTATTTATATACGTAGAATTTTTCAGCTTAAGACCCACCAAATTAAAGATAATTGAATTATCTTTCCACCGATACTAATTTTGCCTTAATCTGATACCCGAGCAAAAAGTTATAGCCATTTTCGTAAGAGAGGTAGTAGCAGTGCGCGATTAGCATGCAACGCACGCTCCTTCACACGTACCTAATTCCCAAGTTTTGTTTTCGTATTTTTAAGGGAAAAAGGATCTTTTTCTCTACCCTAATTCGTCCATAATAGATAATTAAAGTCTTAGGGAGCATTATTTGCCCCTTAATCCATAATTTCTCCCCAAGCCTCCCTAAAAAACAAACCCTAATCTCCATTCAAGAACTTCAAGACTTCATTACAATATCTTCAAGAAAAAAGAAGAATTTGGTTCCCTAATCCAAGAATCTCAAGAAAAGCTTTCAAGATCATCTCCAAGGGTTTCAAAGTCAAGTTTTCTATATCAAATCAAGCCTATTAATGTATGTGGGAGTTCATCCATGGGTTCTCTTTCACCCATGGAGCCAAAAAATCTTTTTTACTTAATTAAATACTGAATTTTTCATTACAATTGTAATTTTTATGTTCAAGAAAGATTGAATTTCGTGTTTCTATGATGTTTTTAATTAAATTCAGTCCATGTATGATTCCATGCAAGATTTTAAATTCCTCATGCTATGAATTTGAATTTCCCATGTATTAGTCAAGTAAATTCCATGATAGATCCTAAATTCATGATGTTTAGCAATATTTCCATGTTTTAAATTCATGTCTTCCACATGTTTGATGAAATTCCCATATCATGTTGAGTCTATTTCAAGATGAATCCCCAAGTTATGAATCTTTCCATGTAACTCTATTGTTCCCTAATGTTTAAGACATTCTTACGTTCAAGCTATGAACTTTAATTATTTTAATGAACCACCCATGTCCTATTTCAAGTTAATTACATTTGAATTCCCCAGTTCATGATTTTAGTTATGTAATCATGCTATGATCCCGTGTTTAAGATATTCCCATGTCCAAGTTCATGATTACCATGTGTTTGGCGAATTGCTCCATGTCAAAGTATTAATCTCCACATGCTTGATAAAATGCCTATATGAATTGAATAGAGTAAGCATGACATGTTACCATGTGTTCTAATTCATGTATAAGTCCATAACCTCCAAGTGTTTGATAAAATGTCTCAATGAATGAATTGTGATCAATTTACTATGGCTATGCTTTCAAGAATTACTAGGTTTTATCATTTATGCTATCGAGTCCTATGGGTATTCATTACCCAATATCTAGTTATTTACGTAGTTGCAGTAGATATAGAATAGTCGCAGTAAAAGGTCAAGAGTAGCAGTACTCAGTCAGTTAATAGAACTTAGTGAACTCTGTCAATTAATAGAACTAAGTGAACTCAGCCTAGTTTGATTAGTCAACTGAATCAGTGTGGGTTTATTCAAGCCTAGTACAGTCCAGTTTTAGTCCCAGTATCAGTTTAATCATTTATAATTACCAAATAATTCGTAGGCACTGTTATTTTCTGAATACCATGACCGGAGCTTATCAGCTATCAGTGCATGCACCAGTTAGTATTTTAGTGTCATTCTTTTGGGAGTAGGATTTAGCACCAAGAGAACCCAGGGATCGGGGTATTCCTGCTAGCAGAGGTTTTGAACCTTAGTAGCAATCCTGAGTTACAGAACTACGTAGCTAGTGCAGGGTAAGATGTCCTCCTTCCAGACTAGGGTTGATGCAACCATACATATATAATTTATGAGTCTTCCTGCTAGCTTAGGGTCTACCTAACATTCTTAGTATCCCTTGGCAATGTCCTAACACCCTTCCAACTTAGGTGAAAGGTTGGACCCCAATTAGCTCAGATTAGGGCATGTCGATTAGATGATACCTCCCACAGTTTCAATTTTAGTCTCTGTGTAGAACTCAGTTCAGTTATATAGAATTAGGACTATCAGAAACCATCACTCGGTTATTAGTAAATTCAGCTATCAGTAATCTCATATATCAATTAATTAGTTATCAAAACTCTGTACCCACCTTCAAAAAAATCTCAGTTACAGTCTCAGTTACAGTCCCAGTACAGTCTTAGTTACAGTCTCAGTTATAGTCCTAGTTCAGTATTCATTTTAGAAGTCAGTTTAGTTTTGCGTTTTCTTGATCATAGCATTTAGTTATCAGTATTTCAGTACCTTAGTTTATAAACTATTTCAGAATCACGTTATACGCTTGGTTTTGCATTCTCAGATAATATAGTTTTCTCAAATTCATGCTCAGTTATCTCATGTTACTTAGTCAGTCCTTACCTTATATGTATAATACTCTACAGTTTCATTCCAGTTATTCAAACTAAGTGTCGTTCAAGCTTACATGACCAGTATTTAGCTATTAGTCATTCAGTTAATATGATCATATTGTATGTTTATGTATTCATGCTCAGTATGATTGTATATTCAGATCCTTGATTCATGTCAGTCTCCATCACGTAGTTAAAGACTCAGTATTCATACAATATTCATGTTCTTCCATATCCCAGCTTCAGATATTTTTTTATCATTAAAATAAAGTTTACAGAAACTAAGTGTAGAGATTCACCATCTTATAAGAGAATGTTTGTCACTCATGCTTTAAAATATTTCTATTTTTAGTTTATTCAAGCCTATTGGTAGTTACTTACACTTAGAATGCATATTTTATGATTGGGTGTGAAATCAGTTTTACTTATTGCATTTACCCCTACATACTCAGTACATTCCAGATGTACTGATCCACATATATTTCTATGTGGCTACATTGTTTCATAATGTAGGTACCAATTGTAGCCCACATATCACGATCAGATAGTTGTAGATTCCATCCAGCAGGTGATGAGTTCTCCTCCTTCGGGAACTCCAAATAGTTTTAGTTCATGTACAGTTAATTTACTTTCATGTTTATTGATTAGTGATAGTTGGAGGCATGTCCCAACTATCTATCAGTATAGTAGAGGCTTCATAGATGTCAGTCAGAGTCAGTCATGTAATTTAAGTTTCATCCTTTAGATTTATCAGATTGTAAAGCTTTATCAGTATTGTATCTATTTTAAATTTTCAGTATGATTATGTTTCCGCACTATAGAACTGCTATTTATTATGTTATAATTTAATTTCTTAACAGTATGCCAATTCATGAGTTAGCTTGGGATCACTTGTGGTTCCAAGCACAGTGTGGCATCCAAGGTGTACTCTCAGGGAGTTATAGTGCCAACGCGCATAAAAACCTCAGTTGGAACACTATGTGCTTATGTGTTTGTGTATGTATGTATCTGTAATGTACACACACACACATACATATATATAAACAAATCATTGTATTATAGTGGTTATTATTTCTACCTTTCACACATATACATTCCCTTGTCCTTTTCATATGGCCAAGAAGGAAGATTTACAGAGATGTTCCATACAGATGGAATATGGTGGTGGAAACTAAAAATAACTAACAGTTAATGTCATCAAAGTTATTTGGAAAAGATCTGATTGGATTAAGGTTAAATGGTAGGGACATCAAGAGAAAATCAGGAATGAGCCCTTGGGGTTTTGTTGTGAGAGATTCTAATGGAGAAATCATACAAGTCCAGGCTGAGGAGATTGAGGAACCTTCTAGTACTAATACCTAGGTTGAGCCAATGACATTTTTTCATGCCTTGAAGTATATAGAGAATGTTCAAGTAGACATGGTGATTATTGAAACTGACTCTCTATTACTTAAAAATATTGTTGAATGAATCTAAAAAGTACCATGAATAAATACGGAATATTTCGGAGGAGATACGAAGACTGATGTAAGTAAAGACAATGATCATAACACATATTATTCAGGGAAATGGATAAGGGGATTCATTACTTAGCTTATAATGCATGAAAGAAAGGAAATATTAATGAGACAGTTTTCAAGAACTGGATTCTTAGGGCATATGATTGTGAACAATGATAAATTGATAACTCCCTATCTAAGGATCAGACTATGTAGAAAATGAATGATAAAACAAAGTAGAGGAATAACCAGGAGAGGAAGAGAATCCCGAAGTTCAAATTCTTCGGGAGGAGAGCTTGGAGGATTTTACAAACATTTTGTTTAATTTACACTTAAGAAACCAAATCAGGTGTAGAAACAAAAAAACATAAAAATAAAATACATCAAAGGGTACATAACATACACAACCATGGAATAAGTAATTATGCATAAGAAAAAGGAAAAGGAAAAACACAAGAACAAGGAACTACAAAAATATTAATTTCTAGTTGTGAAAATCCAAACAAGATATTTTTAGAAAAAAGATAACTAAATGCATGAGAATCGAAAGCAACCCAAAAACAAATCAACAGTAATACAATACAGAATAAAACCCTTAGAGAAAGATAAAAGAAATACCTCAATGATATGAACAAGTCAACAAATAATGAAGTTTTATAGATATATACCAAGAGCCTCATAAATCACCAAGACCTTGGCAAAGGACAACTAGAAAGATAAAATGATAACAAAAAAAAATTATGCCCAACTAGAACTGATATCATGAATAATTGACATTTTGAGTAGATTTCTAAGCTCACTTATATATGAATTGAATTGATTTTGTATCTCTATACTTATTTGATTGTGAGAATTGTATCCTCATTACATATATATACATTCATGAGATATCGGTACCATTAAGGAACATTAATTTTTTAAAAGAAAATAAGACACTTTAGAAAATACCTAGATCGAGGGACGTGTTTGTCATTTAGATTGAGCTATGAGATTGAGACTGATGGATATTTGAGATAGTATATGAGCTGAGAACTCTATATGGATCCTATATTGGGAGAATTAAGGCTCGATGGGTGTATACAAAAATTCATGCAATCATTTTCAACTATTCACTTCATCATATATTGCATTGTATTGCATTTGCATATTATGTGTTATTCTTACATGTTACTTGATGTGTAATAAATTTCTATAGATACTTTCGTATATGTTGGTCCCTTTCAATGTTTATATGTATTTTAAAACTATTAGTGGATACTTTTTGAGCTACTATTTGGTAACTTTTGTGCTTACATTTGTGTACTCATATTACCTTATTTAGGTATCTTATTTACTTTTCTCAATAGGCCTATGATACCTATTGTGTATAAGTGGACCATGCTCAACCCTACTATTCTCTTTCAGTGGAGATCCTACCATTAGTACAACATATGAAGGCTAATTTTGTTCTATTAAGTTGGTTATTTTGAGGAATTAGCCCTCTCTTAGCCTTTGGAGTCAACTTCAGACCTCCTTCTATCTATTTTTAGTGTTTTTATTTGTTATTGGAGTTAGGCAGTTGTGTTTTCTATATTTTGGTTATATATTTTAACTATTCTATGCTTATTATGATTGATGTTGGGATTGTTATATATTTTGTTTAGATTTTTGCTAGATTTGTCTATGTATTAACCTTATTACATTCTAGAATTCTTATCCTGACTTATTTTGTTATTATTTTGAATATTTTTTCTATTTTGGGTGATCGCCTTATATATCAAGTTTGGGCACTAATAAGTGCCATAATTACCTCATTTTTTAGGTCATGACACCCAAAGCTTCTGATCTCATTTTAGGATATCGGGTGGATTATAACTAAAATTGACCCTTGGGCATGGGATCCACATTTTATTAAACCAAACCCGAATGAAAATTCTAATTGCTCCACTGAATTTGGAATGTCAAATTTTGTAGGGTATCATAGCTTCTTTGAATTTATAATATTCTAAATGAATCTTGAGGGACCAGAAAAAATATTTATAACTTTTCAAAAATTATTGGTCCATCATCAGCTGGAGTAGGCCTAGGTAATTTATCTCTATCATGATAAGGACCCCCTAAAATCGTGAGGGTCTATGATTTTGGTCATCACAATTGTGAGGATTGAGGGCTAGCGGCCACAATGAAGAAGGTTGTCAGATAAGGCCAGCTTACTCATTGCAACCGTATGGCTAGGTCACAGTAATCACAGTGGTCCTGTTAGTGAGGTATTACTTCTGCAACCAAGGGACCTCACGACAGTGTTGAGGAATCCCATAACAGTATATATATATCCCTTTCATTTTTTCCAACACAAATTCTAAATGTTGGAAACCATTGTAGAGTGTGAAAGCTTATAAAATTATAGGAGATCAATAGTTTAAAGTTGGTATTTGTTTGGGGACAAGATTGTGAGCATTGTATCATAGTTATATCTTTAGTGTCCAACTCTAGTTTTTGTTAAATTAGTAGTTTAACTTTTTATTTCTCCAAATTTTTTGGGTCTATTATTGGACTAAATTAGACTCAAATTTCACTCATTTTTGGAAAAATGGTCCTTGATATGAGATGGACATTGTGATGATTTTGATTTTTCGATTCTACATACGGTCCCCACATGGGATTTTTTGTCCAATTTCTAACTATGAGAATATAAATGTAATACGGGTATCGATATTTTGGTCTTGATAGGTAAAATATTATTTTTATAACATGCTAGGCTTCTCAGAAGGGAAAGGCTCTAAAGTAGAGGATTATTTGAGCTTTCTATGAAGTCCAAGTAGTCTAATCTTACTTTTCTTCTAGATTTCGCTTCGTTATAGTATTAGTGAGTATTGTGTTGGCAATGAAAGTGTACTTATACCCCAATTGTTACTTTATCTTTTATTGATTAATTCAGTTGACTGTGTTCCCTTTTCGATAAAATTTAGCTCGTCTTCTCTTAATATTAGACAATTATTCTGTAATGCCCCGAGTCTGTACCCTGAATGTTACATGGTACTCATAATCCCGAAGGACCACAAGCTAACCCATGAGTAGTACCTACTGCAATAACTGAATAACAATACTATAATTATGCAGAAATTAGGCAGAAATCTGCCATAAGGTTCAAATCTAAAATAAATACTGAATATCAATACTGAGAACTGAATATTGATACATCTGCCTAAAATACTCTAGTCTGAAAAGCCTTTAGTGTCTGAACAAAGAGCTGATGGGACAAGTACCCAAGTAACTTCGACTACTAAAGTAAATTGAGTACTGATATAACTGAAATGATAAATCTATCCTCGAACTATGAGGACTTACCACTAACTCAGCTATTGATGGATTAGGCTGCTAAGTGCGGTCGGGAGCCCGTACGTCTAAGCATGTGATATAAGACATCATAGCACCAGAGAAAAGTATGCGTCAGTACTTTGAATGTACCAGTATGCTTATTGAGGTAGGCTAATGTGCATGGGTTCATATGCATGAAAAATAAATAACTGAGTAACATAAACATAACTAAACGAGAGTACATGCATGAATGCTAAAACTATAACTGAGATCATGGTAACACTGAATACTGAGTTCTAAATCACTGGTTTACTGATATCTAAGTTTAATAATACTGTATTACTGATAATTGAGTGACTGTATATGACAGTCCTGATTTCTATAGAATTATTCTAAGTTCCATGCTGATCTGAGTGACTGTGTCTGACAACATTGATTTTTGTAGAACTAAACTGAGTTCTATACTGAGACTGGAATTAAAACTGAGACTGTGGGAGGTAATCATCTAACCGACATGCCCCTTCTTTGAACTAATTTAGGGTCTAACCAGTAACCCCAGTTGGAAGGGTATCAGTACCGTGCCATTGGTAAAGACAAATGTTGAGTCACCCTCATCTGGACAGTGCTCTGAATTAGAATGGTGGTACCCTCAGCTGGCAGGTAAGACACGTTAGCAACCCTCAAATGGAAGGTTGATGTCTCTACCTATGCTGGCTACGTAGTTCTAGAATGCAAGGAATTCTTCTAAGGATCACACCCTCTACTGGCAGGTGAGTCCCCATCCTTGAGTTCACTCGGTGTTGAATCCTACTCCCAACTAAAAGACACTGAATTGATGTACTGAACTAAACTGGAATGATACTGAGTTTACTGTGTTTTCCTAAGTTCTATAACTAACTGAGTTCTACTGAGTTTCGTATCTGACTGAAATTACTACTGATCATGACATAACTGATACTATTCTGTACCGACACTAACTCTAGGTAAACAGCTAAATTATTGGGTATTAAATACCCCTAGGACTTAATAGCATAGATAATACTAAGACATGTCCCTTCTTGATAACATGACAATAGTAAAATATTCACAATGCAGTCACTGAGACATTTTGCCTTATTCTTGGACTTGTAAATGAATGGAAACGTATACTAGCATATCATAATTTCACTAATCAATTCTCATGGACATTCCATCAATCTCTTACAAAGTATAGCTTTAACATGATATCAAATTTAGAACATATACTTCTAGCATGAATTTATCATAAGGTCACCAATGGACCACAATGTATAATTTATTCACTTAGGCATTTTGTCAAACAAATGGAAGGTAAAACCTTATACTGTGGTATGAACAACATGCTAATGCATCATGAATACCATAATAAATTTACACAGTCAAGGGTTTAACATGGATTCACATTATACTACACATATATCAATTAACTACACATGAAGCTTATAATAAAACATGGATTAGAAACCCAACTAGTCATTATAATCAAACCCAACATGAAATTCATGAAATCAATACACTTGAAGTTTTAAAAGTAGTTTCTTGAACTCCAAGGGTTGAAGGAACCCTTGGATGAACACTTCACATATCAAAATTGTTAACTTCGTGGAGATTGGAGTGAATTCTTGAGGTTTGTTTCTTGAACTTGATAAAGCTAGGGCCTGTTCTTGAGAGGATTTTTTGAAAACATGAGTGATTTCTCTATTTGGGTATTTAATCCCATGTTATTGAGTTGTTGGGTGAAGGAAAAGGACCTATTTACCCTTAAAAATGCGAAACAAAATTGCAAAAAATATATGGGTCGGACTAGCCAGGGCGTCGCGGGTTCTGGAGCGCCACTCTGGGAAAGGCACCGTGGTCTCTATCGCGGGTTTCCACTAGCACCAGACAGGGTGAGGAACCACGGGCTAATTGCCCTGAGCTACTATTTTAGAGATTTTAAACATGCCCTTACGCTTGTCCGAAAATTCCAAAACACACTCGAGATGTACTATTGACTCCCCCGATCACGAATCAACTTAGAAAATAACTTTTGGAGGTCGGGAAGGTTGTAAATAAGTTCCTCAAAGTTTTAGGGCTTTATATATGACTAAGTTCTAACACTTAGCTGAAATTGACCCCTTATCAAGCACTAAGGGACTGGGATACACTTAGGATTTTTTGCGGGGTCTTACAATATCTACCCTTGGGAAAATTCATCCTCTAATGAGATTGACTAGGCTGAGAATACTGATATACAGAATTCATGTACCGGATATACACAACTTAATAAGATTACATGACTATCACTACTGACATAAAAAAATCTCATACTGAACATGTATACTGATACATGAATACATGACTGAACTAATTCATGAATCATGACTGGGATTGTTGATATGTTGAGTTTCTCATACTAAACATGCATATCTGATGCATAAACGTCTAACTGAACTGACTCATGAATGTATGACTGAATATGCAATGGAAACTGATACCAAGTCTGTAAGGGAAATCTGAGCAAGGAACTGAGTAAGTTTAAGAAAAACTATTACCTTGGGTTGATTCTATGTTCACGGAGAAGAGTTGAGGATACTTGGTCTGCATGTCTACTTTTATTTCCCAAGTAGCTCCCTCAACGGACTGATTCTTCCAAAGAACTTTAACTAGAGGGACTTCTTTGTTCCTCAGTCTGTGAATCTGGTAGTCAAGGATTTCAACTGGAACCTCTTCGTAAGAGAGACTGTTCTTAATATCTATGCCCTCTATAATGGCTACAACTACTGGGTCACCTCTGCACTTCTTAATCAAGGAGACATGAAACACTGGATCTACTGAATCTAGATCTGAAGGCAACTCAAACTCGTAATCTACCTTTTCAAAATAGCTGAGAATTTGTTAAGGACCGACATATCGAGGACTGAGCTTTTCCTTCTTGCCAAATCTCTTCACTCCTTTCATAGGAAAGATTTTCAAATACACATAATCACCAATCTCGAACTTGAGATCCTTTCTGTGAATATCTGCATACGATTTTTGTCGGCTCTAAGTTGTCTTAAGCCTTTCCCTAATCAATTGAAATTTTTCCAAAGTATCAAATACCAAATCAGGCCCTACTATTTCGGCCTCACCCACTTCAAACCAACCAATGGTATATCTACATCTCCTTCCATAAAATGCCTCAAACAGAGCTATCTAAATATTGGAATGATAACTGTTATTATATGTAAACTCGATCAGAGGCAAGAAGTCATCCCAACTACCTTTAAAATCAATGACACATGCTTTTAACATATCTTCTAAAGTGTTAATGGTCCTTTCTGCTTGACCATCTATCTGAGGGTAGAAGGTTGTACTAAGGTGAACTTGGTTTCCAAGTCCCTTTTGGAAGTCTTTCTAGAAATGAGAGGTAAACTGGGTACCTCTATCTGAGATAATGAACAATAAAACTCCGTTTAACCTAACCAACTCTTTGATATAGAGTTAGGTGTAGTCCTCAGTTGAATAGGAGGTATGCACTGGTAGAAAATGATCTATTTCGGTCATCCTATCTACAATGACCCAAACTGAATCGTGCTAACAACGAGTACGAGGCAAACCTGTCACAAAACCCATGTTCACCTCTTCCCGCTTCCAAATGGGAATACTGAACTTTTGCATAGACCCACTAGGTTTCTGGTGCTCAATCTTAACTTACTAATTTCTCATAAGTCGCAGTACATCTTGGTGTCCCCTGGATGAATCGAGTAGTGCATACCATGAGCTTCTACAAGAATTCACTACCTCAAGTCATCTACACCTAGAATACATAACCGGCCCTGGAAATGTAATACCCCATCTCCTCCTTGGTAGAAGACCTCTACCTTTTGATCTCTGACTGATTCTTTTAATTTGACTGAACTCAAATCTCCATCCTGTTTTTCCTTCACCTCAAAACCCAGAGATGATTTTGAACTACTCTGTATCCATACACTACCTTATGTAGAATCGACTAAGAGGATACCTAGTCAGGTAAGCTAATGAACTTCCTGAGCTAAATTCTTCTTACCATTTCCACATGAGCAACACTACCTATAGAAATCCTACTTAGAGCATCAGCCACTGTATTGGCTTTACCTGAATGATACAAGACACTAATGTCGTATTTTTTTAACAACTCCAACCAACTTCTCTGACAAAGCTTTAGGTCTTTTTGAGAGAACACATACTGTAGGATCTTATGATCAGTGAAAACATCAACATGCACACCATATAAATAGTGCCTCCAAATCTTTATGGAAAATACTACTATTGTTAACTCACGATCGTGAGTAGGATAGTTCTTTTCATAGGGTTTGAGATGTCTAGAAGCGTAGGCTATGAACTTACCTCTCTAAATCAAAATAGACCCTAAACAAACTCTGGAAGAATCACTAAACACAACAAAGCTATCAAAACCATCTGGTGGAGCAAATATTGGGGCTATAGTGAATCGAGTCTTCAACTCTTGAAAACTCTTCTCACAAGAATCTGACCACTAAAACTTGACTTTATTGTTAGTCAATATGGACATAGGGGATACAATAGATGAAAATCCATCAACAAACCATTGGTAATATCTATCCAAACCCAAGAAACTCTGGATATCTGATAAAGATATATGTCTGGGCCAGTTTTTCACTACTTCAATCTTTTGGGGATCAACTCTAATGCCATCACCGAAAATGATATGACCAAGGAAAGCTACTAACCTTAGCCAAAATTCACATTTATTGAATTTGGTAAACAACTGATGGTTTTTGAGAGTCTCCAATACTATTTTGAGATTGTTTGCATGATCATGTTCACTGTGGGAGTAGACAAGAATGTCATCTATGAAGACTGTGACGAACATGTCCAAGTACTGCTTGAACACATGGTTCACCAAGTACATAAAAGTTGTTTGGGCATTGGTAAGACAAAATGATATGACTAAGAATTTAAAGTGACCATATCGAGTTCTAAAGGCTATTTTTGGAATGTCACATTCTATAACCCTGAGTTGATGATAGCGTGATCTGAGGTCTACCTTGGAAAAGTAACTGGCACCCTGAAGTTCTTCAAACAAGTCATCGATTCTGGGGATTGGATACTTGTTCCTGACTGTGACTTTATTTAGCTGACGGTAGTCGATACACATTCTGAGGGAACGGTCTTTCTTATGCACGAATAGAACTTGTGCACCCCACAGGGATACGATAGGTCTAATGAATCCCTTATATAAGATATTCTTCAACTGTTTTTTTAACTACTTGAGTTTTGTTGGATCCATTCTATATGGCAAAATAGAGATAGGTTGAGTATATGGAAGAAGGTCTATTCCAAAGGCAATTTCCATTACGGGAGGAACTTCGGGAAGATCTTCGGGAAATACATCTGGGAATTCACGTGCTACTGACATTGATTCAAATTAGGGGTTTTTAAGACAGATTCTTGGACTTAAATGAGATAATAGACATATCCCTTATATATCGTTTTTCTTGATTTTAGGTAGGAAACAAGATGACCCATAAGTGGTGAAGTACTACCCCTCCACTCTAGGACGAGCATATTTGGAAACTAAAACTATGCAATTCTATTTTTACAGTCGACTAAGGCATAGAAGGAATGAATCCAATCCATGCCGAGAATGACATCAAAATTGGTCATCTCTAATTCGACTAAGTCTGCTGAAGTGACCTTCTGAGATACAATAACTAGATAGTTCCTGTATACCTTTTGGGCTATAATAGATTTACCTACTGGGGTAGAGGATGAGAAAGGCCCTGCTAGGATTTTGGGACTGACTCTAAAATCAACAACTATATATAGAGTTACAAATGACAATGAATCTCCTGGATCTAGCAAAGCATAAACATGTAAATGGAAAAATTGTAACATACATGTGACTATATCAGAAGAACTTTCCTGATCTTTCTGGGACTAAAGTGCATAGAGTCTGTTTGGGCATTGCCCTCTGGTGGCACTGGAATTGGCATCCTGCTGATTTGGATGACCGAGCTGAGCTGGGGGACGATTATACTAACCCTGGAAACCTAACTAGGATAATCTCTAAATTTGTGGCCTGGATTGCCACACCCAAAACATACATCACTACCAGCTCTATAGACACCCTGATGGTGTCTTCCACATTTATGGCAAAGAGTATTTCTTCGGGCAGACTTTGGCCTTGACATTCTGGCCCTCTTATTCTTTCACCCCTTTTTCCTACGCCTCTCCTCCTTACTCTGTGGAGCATGGGCCATAAGCCTAGATAGGATAATAGCCAGATGATTTTTCTGAGCAACTATTGAATAATCTAAAGAGGTGAAAGTAGCTCTAAATTTAGCATGCCAAACATGTTTATTCAGTGGATCTGCCTGAACGGGCGGAGGGTATAACTGGTTTTCATTACTTCTTTCATTAGCTTCTCTGGAAGATATGTTTTGGAAACATAAGGAAGAGATTAAATAGACTGAGAGTTTAACTTGAGCTCATGCTCACTCGTATGACATGAATACTGAAAGAAGGGAAACTTTAATAAAAACATCTCGTAGCCTCTTGTCCATAAGTGTGGCACACTACACACCTATGTATAAGACTTTACTAAACGCGGTCTTCATACTTCCTAGGACTCTATTGAACCTTAGGCTCCAAAACCAAGTTTGTAACGCCCCGAGTCTATACCCTGGATGCTATACAGTGCTTATAATCCCAAAGGACCACAAACTAACCCATGAATGGTACCTGCTATAATAACTAAATAACAATTCTGTAATTATGCAGAAATTAGGAAGAAATCTACCATAAGGTTCAAATCTAAAATAAATACTGAATATCAATACTGAAAACTGAAAATTGATACATCTATCTGAAATACTCTAGTCTAAAAACCCTCTGCTGTCTGAACAAGGAGCTGATGGTACAGGTCCCTAACTAACTCTGACTACTGAAGTAAACTAAGTACTAATATAGCTAAAATGATAAATTTGTCCTCGAACTATGAGGGCTCACCACTAACTTTGTTGCTGATGGATTGAGCTTCTAAGTGCAGTCGGGAGCCCGTGCGTCTGAACCTATGATATAAGACATCATAGCGCCAGAGAATAGTATGCGTCAGTACTTTGAATATACTAGTATGCTAAGTGATGTAGGTTATATGCATGGGTTCATATGCATGAACAATAACTGACTGAGTATCATGAACATAACTGAATGAGAGTACATGCATGAGTTCTTAAACTGCATTTGAGATCATGGTAACACTGAATACTGAGTTTTAAATCACTGGTTTACTGATACCTGAGTTTACTAATATCCTATTACTGATAACAGAGTGACTGTATCTAATAGTCCTAATTTTTATAGAATTATTTTGAGTTTTGTGCTGATCTGAGTGACTATGTTTAATAGACTTAATTTCCGTAGAACTGAACTGAGTTCTATACTAAGACGGGAACTAAAAATGAGATTGTGGGAGGTAATCATCTAACCAACATTACCCTTCTCTGAACTAATTTGGGGACCAACCTATAACCCAGTTGGAAGGGTATCAGTACTGTGCCATGGGTAAAGACAAATGCTGAGTCACCCTCAGTTGGTGGGTGCTCTAAATGAGAATGGTGGTACCCTCAACTAGTAGGTAAGACACCTCATTAACTCTCAACTGGAATATTGATGTATAAACCTACACTGGTACATAGTTCTAGAATGCAAAGACTGCTTCTAAGGATCACACCCTCTGCTGGAAGGTGATTCCCCATCCTTGGGTTCACTTGGTGCTGAATCCTACTTCCAATGGAAAGACACTGAACTGATGTACTGAGCTAAACTAGACTGATACTGAGTTTACTGAGTTTTCCTAAGTTTTGTAACTGACAGAGTTCTATTGAGTTTTATATTTGACTGATAGTACTACTGATCATTACATGACTGATAATATTTTGTACAACCACTGGCTCTACGTAAATAGCTAAATTATAGAGTATTAAATACCCCGAAGTCTCTATTGAATAGATAATACTAAGATGTGTCACTTCTTGATAACATGGCAATAGTCAACTATTCACAATGCAGTCACTGGGATATTTTGCCATATTCTTGGACTTTTACATGAATGGAAACGCATGCTAGCATATCATAATTTCACTATTCAATTCTCATGGACATTCCATCAATAACTTACAAAGTATATCTTTAATATAGGAGAAAATATGGAACATGTAGTTCTAGCATAAATTCATCATAAGGTCACCAATGGACCACAATTCACAATTTATTCACTTAGGTATTTTGTCATACACATGGAAGGCATAACCTTGTACTTGGGCATGAACAACATGCTAATGCATCATGACTACCCTAATAAATTTATTCATTCAAGGGTTTAACATGGATTCACATGATACTACACATATATCAATTAACTACACATGAAACTTGTAATAAAACATGGATTAGAAACCCAACTAGTCATTATAATCAAACCCAACATAAAACTCATGAAATCAATGCACTTGAAGTTTTATAAATAGTTTATTGAACTCCAAGGGTAGAAGGAACCCTTGGATGAACACTTCACATACCTTAATTGCTAACTTCATGGAGATTGGGGTGAATTATTAAGGTTTGTTTCTTGAACTTGATGAAACTAGGGCTTGTTCTTGAGAGGATTTTGTGAAAAGAATGAGTGATTTTTCTATTTGGGGATTTAATCCCGTGTTATGGAGATGTGGGGTGAAATAAAATAACCCATTTTCCCTTAAAAATGCAGAACAAAACTGTAGAAAATTTATGAGCTGAACTAGCTAGGGTGCCACGGGCTCTGGAATGCCTATCTGGGCGAGGCTCCATGATCTCCATCGCAGGCTTCCCCTAGCACCAGACTAGGTGAGGCACCATGGGCTAATCTCCTTGAGATGCTATTTTAGAGTTTCAAACACGCCCTTACACTTGTCAGAAAATTTTGAAACTCACCCGAGATGTACTATTGACTCCCCCGATCATGAATCAACTTATAAACTATCTTTCGGAGGTCCCGAAGGTCGTAAATAAATTTCTCAAAGTTTGAGGTCTTTATAAAATACTAAGTTCTAACACTTCGCTGAAATTTTCTAAGTTTGGTATCCCTTATCAAGCTCTAAGGGACTGAGTTACGCTTAGGATTTTTTTGTGGGGTCTTACATATTATCCTTTAGAAGTAGTATTAGTGAACTAAGTATCTTAGGATGGTATTAAAAATCCTTTGAATAGAGTTGTATTGTTGCTTTCCTTAAGTGGGATTTTTGGGAATGCTATTGCATCGCACTAACCCTTCCTTTGTTACCTTATATAAGTTCTTTGGTTTTAGTACGACTAAATCATGTTAATGAAACCTATTTAGTTGTGTTACCCTATATAGGGTAGTATTTAACCATAAATATCACTTTTTGACTTTATGACTAGGACTCGTAATACCTTTAAAGACTTGCCCACCTGACTTTAGAATTTATGATCATTTTGACTTAAGTGTATCTATAATCCTGTATCATTTCTACTTTTAGCTTACTTTTCAGCTGTGATTTGAGTTCCACTATTTTTATATCATTTGTATTTTTTAATTTCTATTTGAATTCAACACCTTATAACATTATTGTCATTTATTAGTTTTAATTTGAGTACTGGTTTTACTATTATGGTATTATTCTCTAGTTTTGATTTGAGTTTGTCATAAATTATCTATATTTTAATTGAGTTGGGGTTGGAATCTAGTAAAGACAGGTAAGATTTGAGATTTGTGATTGAAAAAGAGTATCAGGTAGGCTTATCACATGTTGGTTCACTTTACATTTCTTATTGTGCTATTCTAATCTGTATTGTGTTATTCTTTACATTTGTTATTGTGTTATTCCAATCCCTTTTGTGTTAACAATAATGAATAATAGTTTGGTTGGTTGGAAAAGGTTTTAATTTGGCAATAATGGCAGGGTGTGATATCTAACCATAAAGGTGCGAGTCCAATAGACGGATACTCGAAACTCATGTTTGCCGACTTGAGGGGTTGGTCATAGCAACCATATATGATTCTAGGAGGTACATAGGAATCCTCTAAGTACGTTGTACATATGTATCATGGAGAGCGAAGGGTAGAGGTGAAATTTTAGCTTCTAAATTTTTATTAATTGAATCTTCTGCCTAGGGTATTGTTTTGCGCTATTTTTTATATGATCCCCTTTAAACCGAGCTTAAGGGATAAAAGAAAAAGAAGTAATTTTTTATATAAAGATATAGGTTTCAGGGTTTAGATCGAAATAGATACTCGGGAATCCCCTACTCTTATGGTATCTCCAATTCGTGCAGCTACACGTATTGGGGCCCATTCAGAGGGTTACACTCTATCCATATAGAATGTGAGTGGATCTTGGATGGTTAAGCTACACATACACAGGTTAATGGTTTTAAAGGAACTCTAAACCCGATTCTCTTTCCCGGAATGGTTAGATATATGTCTGTGGTTTGTATGCATATGGTTATTTTAATTTGTTTTACTGGATGTTATTATTTATCCTTATCCCTAGTACTTTCTATCATTCACCTACTAACCTATCCTCGGGCGGCTGTATCCCCACACGATGTAGGAACCGACCATTCTACTCCTCTTACTTAATGATTGAATGTCGAGATCAGTTCAGTCAGATTGAAGTTGTGAGATTCCATATTCTGGGAGGCTACATTTCATATCATTGGCATATCTATTTATATAAGATAATTTATGGATATTGTTTTTAGCTATGGTTGGGGGAATGTCCCAACCAAATATTTGTTTTTTTGGTTAGAGGCTTTTGTGGAACTACCATAGGTTGGTATGGGCGAGATCGGTAGTGGTGTCAGCCTTAGTATTGGCATTGGTATTGGGGATTATACCGGTTTAATAAATTTCTTACTGTTCCATCCTTTTATATTATGTTATGGCATGAACATTGTAATTGTTTTGGTTTTGGTTTGGTTATGGTTATTGGTTAGGTTTGGGACAATTGGTCTTGTTTGGGTCGGTCTTGATCATAGACCTATCCCAGAGTATGGATTTGGGCAATTACACACTATCTTGTTATATGTTCACAAGCCATCCGACTCAGGCTATATGCTAGACGGTTGGATTAGGTATCGAGGGTGGTCTCCTGTCCTTGTTGGACTTGAGATGCCCATTACGAAAAGGCCCCTGGTCGGGTTGTGTCTTGATCACTTAATATAGTACTTTTTTCTTTTGCTAGAGGCTCTTTTAGTGACTTTACTAGGTCATTAAATATTTTGACTATTTTTCTAATTTATCTTCAGTTGCATTATCATCCTTATATTTTATGTCTTGTAAGCTAATTACTTGAGTAATTTCAATATTTATCTTACTTTTCACCAATTAGCCCATTAATTATCATTCTAGGCGATGGTCTGGCTTACCTACCGACTGGTTAAAGTAGGTGTCATAATGACTCATGAAAAATTGCTATTAGAGTATAGGTTCAATAGTATTATTTGTCTAATAGCAAGTGTCACGACCCAAACCAGGTCCTGGCCGTGACAAGTATCTCAAGTCCCACATGGACCGGAGATCACCCCCTAAACCTAACCAAACCAAACATACAACACCCCAAGGTTAGCTGAATTTTGAACTTATAAAAAGATAAGAGAATATCAATTTAAAGACATTAAAATAAGTCTATAGACAAAACCAACCAATACTAGTATCAATACCAATACCAATACCGACACCAATATTGATATCGCCCATGGCCATAGTTGTCCGACAAACCCTCTAATCAAAATGAAAGAATGTCCAGCCGAGACATGCCCCCGACTATAGCCAAAAACATGACCAAAGGAATAGTAGAGTCACAAAGAAAACCATTGCATGAAATGGAGTCCTCTGAAGTATGAAAGCTCACCACTTCAGTTTGACTCACAAGCTCTCCCCGAATCCAAGTAACTGAGCAGGAGGAGTGAAAGTATGGCCAATTCTTGCATCGCGTGAGAATACAGCGTTCGAAGATGGTTAGCAGGATGAATGTTAGCCTGTAACTCGCGGATAAGGATATTATAATGGTATGATCAACAATTTAAAATCTCTCAAAAGCCAACGAACATAATCAATTTCATAAACATATATATATATATATATATATTTGTCGCATGCTAGGATAGGGAACAATACCTAACAATTATGCAAAACTTTAGAATGAATTGTGTAGCTCAACCATCATATAATAGTACCCCCGGGCTATATAGGACCCAACTGTAATCCCCTAGTCGGTCCCCAGTGTATTTAGCTGAACGAATAAAAGAATAATCTTATATATATGCACATAGGGGACTTGAATCCTCCTGCCTATACAAGGTAGACTTAAGAATCCTATCATATAATGATTTACGGGGGACTCAAACATACCTAATTATGAAATGTAGTAAGGAGGACTCGAACTTCCCTTGTCACTTTGACCCCCGTGTTGGTAAACACATTTCTAGTATGGGTCACTCAAACCTCTATATCCACAACTCATCTACAAAACCCTTATTAAAGATGAATCAAAATAATTGTCACAGATTCCCATTCAATGAACCACAATACAATTTTAGGCATACACTGTTGGTATTGTCATGCCAGCTGCACTTGCAAGGTAACACATCATGCCAAAACAATTTCCATTAACTTGGAAAGAACAACTACCTTTTTTCATTAATACACATCGGGGAACACCAACTCCCTTGGTTCATTAAATCATACCATTGTATTTCTAATACTTCTTTATATCATGCAATAGTTCAAGACTAGTTCAATTTTACAAATTTACATAGTTCTCATAACTAAAACAAATTTCATGTTATGGTGTTAGGGTTATTACCTCTTCAAAGCCACAAGTTTGGAATAAACACAATTTCCAAGATCATTCACCATACCCATGCACCTACAAGCTCAAAACCATATTAAATGCATGAACATCATACATATAAACCATAAGAAACATTATTCAATTCATAACATTCAAAACCCCCAACCTTTGTTTTAAAAATCAAAACAATAATCTTATGAACAATACTTTAAGTCATATGAGTTTTCAAAATTAACAATGAGGGAAGTGTAACATGCCTAAAATAGTATGATGTACAGAGAAAAACTACCCTTGAGAGCCCTAATTGATCAACCTTTTGAATTAACTTTAACAAAGAGTTTGAGAGATAATTTGGGAGTGTTTTATTGGGAATGATGTGATAATGAAGTACCAAGAAAGGTTCAAAGTCGTGGGGTCCAAGGGGTTAAAGTGGTAAATGTCTAGAGTGCCATCAACTTAAATGTTGAAAAAGTGTCGCCTTTGGTTATGGGTCAACCCCATGACTCATAACCTCTCCTTACGACTCGTCACCACAAGTCGTAACCAGGGAAGTAGCACCAAGGCACTCTAAACTGTTATCCTTACAAATTAATGGCACCAATCATTATGGGACCCTATGACAGGTAGGTCCAATCATAGTCGACACAAAATAAGATTTGGGACTTACATAGGACACCCTATGACTTAACCTAGAAATATATCCTTATAACTCTTAGTGAGCCACTCGTATTCAGAGAGGAATCAAGCCTCAAACTTACTGGTTTGGGTACTACTCATCCCAACGAGTCATCAAAACACCCTACGACTCTGGGTGTCTAGTCGTAACCAACACAGTGAGATCAAAGCTCAGGAAATTTTCAAGGGCTGAAATCTTAGGTGTTTCAATTTTCCCCCACTTGTATCATTCATCCTTGAATGATGGGACAAGGTAATTTCTATCACGATTTGACTCTATATTCCCCTACTCCTACCTTTAACAAAGTTAGATAATAATTATGCTAAGGAAACCACTCTCTCCTTGAACAAAGTCAGAAAATAAAGATGTTAAGAATAACATATACCATATGCACGATTATCAAAATTAGAAAACAAGAATGGACACTTTGACTTCATGACCTCTTTGGCTTCCCAAGTATCCTCTTAAACCTTGTGGTTCCTCCATTGAACCTTTACCAACAATACATTTTTCATCTGTAACTGATGAAGTTGTCGATCCAAAATATCAACAAGGACTTGCTCGAATGATAAGGGATCTGAAATACCCACCTTCTCCAAAGAAATAACCGTCAAAGGATCACCCAAGAAATTTCTCAATGTTGAAACATAAAACACCAAATGGATGGAACTCAAACTAGGAGGCAACTCCAACTCATATGCAACATTGCCAACCCTCTTCAAGACCAAATACGGACTAACATACCCAGGCTCAAGATTCTCTTTCATCCCAAACCGCATTACTCTCTTCAAGGGAGATACCTTCAAGAATACCCAATCGGTAACCTCAAACTCAAACTCCCTACGTCTAACATCTAAATAGGAATTTTGGCGACTTTGGGCAGCTTTAAATCTATCTCGAATCACCTTCACTTTCTCCAATGCTTAGTGAATAAAATATGGGCCAAACATATCCGCCTCAAGAACCTCAAACCATCCAATAGGAGACCTATACTTTCTTCTATACAACACCTCAAACGGATCCATCCCATACTAGGTTGGTAGCTATTATTATATACAAACTCTATAAGAGTCAAATGATAAACCCTACTACCACAATAGTCAATCACACAAGCACGAAGCATATATTCCATTGTCAGAATAGTCCTTTCTGCTTGCCCATACAACTGTAAGTGGAAAGTAGCACTAAGTCTCACTTTAGTTCCCAAAAAACTTTGAAGAGAACACCAAAAATGCATTGAGAACTGAGTACCACGATCTAAAAATATAGAAATAGGTACCCCATGTAACTTTACAATCTCTTAGAGGAACAACTTTGCATAATCCTCAGCCAAATAATTATTCCTTACTGGCAAGAAGTGAGAGGACTTTGTCATTCTATCCACGATGACCCAAATCAAATCAAACTGATTCCGAGATTGAGGAGGACCGGTAATGAAATCCATATTAATTATCTCCAATTTCCACATCAACAGTTTGTTCTTCCCCTCTTTACAAAGCCCATGATGCACCTTCCCATAGAATCTACAAGGAGGATATGATGGAGCGGACTAATCCCTACCAACCTGAGATTGGGCACCCTATATACTAAATCTACTATAATGATGAGAATGATGATCACCTGATGGCTTTAGATAAGGATCACTAGCCATAGAGTACAAAACAGAACTCTCCTACTTCTTTTTTGACCTCTTTCTACCATATCTACCACTCTGATGTTGACATTTACCTTGATCTAAAACTTTAAACTTCTTATTCTACCTCTCCTTAATTTCAACCTACTTCTTCTTTTTCTCTTCCTCGACTGCTACATATACATAACCAATCTGGAGTTGTCCATATCCTTGTTCAATAAGGTATCCATATTTTTGAAAATCAAATCATGTGTCAATCCAGAGGCAAATTTCCTCATTCTAGCCTTCATGCTAGACACTAACTCAGGAGCATATCGAGACAACTAATGGAATTTCAAAGCATACTCCTTGACCATGATCGTACCTTGCTTCACATTAACAAACTCTTTTACTTTTGCCTACCTCAACTTCTATAAAAAGAAGCGGTCCAGAAAAGCACTAGAGAAATATCGCATAGTGTGGATTTGGTATCATCTCCCCTAAACTATTCCAATTTTGTATACCATTGGTATACTGCATCCTTCAGCTGACAGATAGTTAATTATACACCCTCTAGATTAGTATAATGCATAACCTGAAAGAACTTCTCCATCTCATTGATAAAACCTTAAGGATACTCCTTAACCTTAATACCAGTGACCCAGAAGGGCTCAACCTTATAAACTGAGGAGCTCAAGAAGGACTCAAGGGAATTGGTGGAACTCCTGGCAGGAAATCAAGAATAAAACCCCTAAATCGGGTCTATAACCCATAAGTAAGGTGTGTCCCATCAATATTGTACTTAAGTGGGATAGAGGAGTTTCCATGAGCTTCAGATCATCTAGGAGGCATGATCTGAAAAGAGAAAAAATGGGAATTAGAGAGACTCAATACCTTAGACTCTATGGCTTGAAATAGAACAATAAGTAAGGGAAAAATTCCTAACTATCTCATAAGCTCTCCCTTATAAGCGAGGCATGCTAAACACCCATATAAGAGACTCTACTCGACATGGCTCAATTTGACACCTAATGAAACAAAACCTAGGCTCTGATACCTTCTTTTTCATGACCCAAACAAGGGCTTGGCCGTGAAAAGTATCTCAAGTCCCACATGGATCTGAGATCGCCGCTTGCACCTTTAAACAAAAATAGACCATACTCCTAGGTTGGCTGAATTTCAAACGCATAACAAGATAAGAGAATATCAGTTTAAAGACATTAAAATAAGTTTAATAATGCAATCCAAAAGCATTCAAGACAATTAACTCGAAGCTGGGCTAAAGAACTTCAAAAGTTGAAAGCTATGTTCACCAAAAGAGAAGTGTTGGAGCTTGTTTTTATGCCTACCAAGGGAATTCATATGTTGAGAACTGATTTGGAAGTCCTTAATGATAGGGGGAAGAGTGGACTTTACTACTTTCTTGTATAGGGGAGTGATGGACTGTCACCAAGGTGATTAGACCTCGTTGTGGCCATTGGGATGTATCCTAAGGTAGTAGCACACTGCCCCAAATTGATGGCCAAGTTGACTGGCTATCAACCTTGTGACTTGCTATCACTGTGGCCATCACTGGTAGACAACATGTCAGTTTATGGGCTTTATTTATTTTAATGTCTAGGTCACTTTTGGTCCTTGGATAGACTATAAATAGAAACTTATAGGTTATTTTCCTTAGTTTTTTTTGTTAATTATTGAATGAATATTTCTATTGAGAGAGTTTTTGGTGAAACTTGTATTGAATGATTGTTTAGAAATAGGGGTTTTAAGGTAGTTGAATTCCTTCTTGGTCCACATAGATATTTGGTGTTTGATTCTACTAGTTTAAGGGTTTTTTTGTTTGAAACCCTCAATTATTCTTAATTTCTTAATAGTTTCTCGAGTCAATCTTCTATCTCTTATCTTGAATTGATTATCTCTAGTTTCCATAGTATATTTATTATTTTTGTAGTTTGTCTTACATCATTTAGTATTAGATCCAAGCTTAGAATCGTTCCTATAATTATAGACTTGGATTTGTTATCTAGAAAATCACAAAGAAAGTCATATTCACATTTTTGGGTTGTGTTGAAATTTTAAGTTTTTGAGTTTTATGTCTCTTTCTGTTTCTAGTGCTAGAATAATGTTATCTAGTACTAGTTTAGTCATTATCTAAAATTTGAGCTTAATCCAACATGTTTTGAGAGACCCACGATTGTTGAAGTTTAAAGTTGAAGAAAATTCAAGTGGGTTTGAAAATCTGAAAGTATCGGGTGAGTTTTGAGCTATAAAAGCTATGGAGTTTGTACGATAGCTTGAAATGAGCTTAGGGTTTGAATTTTATCGAAGTTTGAGTTCATTTGATTGAGGGTCAAATTTTGAATGTTTTTCAAGTTCGTCCTGACTTGTTCAAGAAGAAACTATAAAACAAGAGTTTGATCCAAAAGAATTGAAGAAAAAGGAATTGTACTTGTTTATCCTTTCAAACAATATTCTCAAAGTACAAGGTCCCAATTAAATTTCTCACCTAGACATGGATGACGGCCAAACTGATGGTCAGTCACCATCCTGATAGCCAATCAACCCCTCCACCACCTTTGAAGGACACATGAAGAAACCCTAGCCTCCAATCTTCATGATTAAGTTTGAGAGAGTATTTGGTTGTTTCCCATCCTTAAATAAGTATTTTGAGAGGCCACCAAGGGTTTTATAACGTGAGAACAGAAGGGCTTTGAAGTATGAAATATCCGAACTACCCTTAACATAAAATTAAAACAAACCAAATCCAGGGGTATGACTTACCTATGCCATATGTATCCTAGGGTATGAGTGGTACCCCAACTCGTACCCAAGACCATGACAAGACCCTACACACTAGTTCTTGTATGACTCACACCTCCCTAACTCATACCTAAGGGAATGAGTGGTACACTCAATCGTACCTACTAACTGTTCCATGGGAAGACTCTACAAGACTACTCAATCAAGCACCATACGACTTGTCTTGAACCACTCATATCTTGGATATGAATCGTACCTTGATGAGTCATATCTTGGCCAGTAACCAACCTAAACACACTGCCTAACATACGATTGAACCCTCAAGCCATCCCATAAGTCCTATTCAAGGGTATGATTAGTACCCTTGAGTCGTTCTAAGTCCAGTAAGTCCAAAGCCAAAGAAATCTAGCAAGGGTCCAAGACTTGGGGTATTTCAGTCTCCCACACTAGGATTATTTGTCCTCGAATGACGGGTTAGGGTGATATCAAGAATGAGATATTAGACTAACACCTGTGAAATTTTCCCTCAACCAAAAAATCAAAGTCAAGAATGTAAACCAAGCTGAGAAGATCCTCACATATCCCAAACACGATTTAAACCCCAACACTTTTATTCCGACCTATAACTAAGTTATAAAACAAATATGTGAGAGGAACCATTCCTCACCTTTAACCAAGTTAGAAACCAAGATGTGATAAAGAATATATACCCTATGCTTGAGTTTCCAGAAGAACCAACGTGGATACTTGGACACCATGTCCACTTCCACTTTCCAAATGGCTTTCTCGGACTTTTGGTTCTACCATGGAACCTTTACTGAAGCCACACCTTTTGTTCACAACCGACAAACTTTCCAATCCAGGATCATAATCAGGACCTCCCTAAAGAATAAGGAATCTGAGATGCCAATACCACCCAAAGGAGCCAACCAACCAAGGACCATCCATACCTTACCCCTATGGAAACTCATAGAATATTGGTTGAATGGACTCATGCAAGGGCAAGTCCAATTCAACCTAGAATTAACCAAGACACACCACTACGAGAGCTTGAGTCTAGCTATAGACCACCTCCATGTCCAAGCCTATTTAAAGGTAAAAAGAGTTAACTTAGTCCATCGGGATCTACTCCTTACATCTATCCTAAAACACCACTCCGCTTTCATTACCATTATAATATGGAAACCATGAGTAAAATACACAGGCAAACCATGCCCAACCACTATAACTAAAACCCCCCAACCTATAATCGAACAATCCAAACCATACAACCACTATGACATGTGAACAATTCATAAAACCCTGCATTAAAAACCTCTCAATTACCCAACACAACCATTGATATATCTACCAATCATAACATTCAATCCTAACACTTATATACCCGCAATATGACCTATCCATCAAAATTCTAGAACCTTTTACAACCTTCACAAGGTTTTCACCACCCATTCCTTTACTAACCATTTCCTATGACAAAAACTGTAATACTCGTGCTTTTTCTTAGCTTGAAAATCATCTCAAGGATGTTAGAACTTTCTTTGAAATAAGAATTCATTCTTATACATGTGGTATTTCTATAATTTTTAATTCATATCACGTGTGAAATTGAATATGATTTTCATCGATATATAATTCGCCCAAATACGACACCCGAGCGAAGAGTTAGAGCCTTTTTAGTGAGACAGTGTTTGACCTGAGCCTTCAGCGCGTCGCGGAGAGCGCTCAAATGGCAATCGTCAAATTCTAGTGTTTCTCCGCCATACTGGCATGTCGTGCCAAACTTCCTGATATTAGACAAGGTGGCAATATGATAGCTCCGCATCGTGCCACCGTGCAGTTTCCCAATTATCAATTTCCAGTGACACGGCACGATAACGCCGCGTCGCGCCAAGGGCCCAATTTGGGAAATTTTACTGAAAATTAAATTACATGACTAGGGTTAAAAGGGTCAATTCCCCCCCCCCCCATATAAGCTTCCAAACACAGAATTTAGCCCTTATTCATCTAAAATATTGATGTTTTTCTCAAATACTCTCAAGAACTCAAGCAAGAGTTTTCATAGAAGGTCCGATTTCGTGATGGTTTCACCATCCATCTTCACGAAATCATGATCTAACGTATGCATAGTATTCATTCATGGACTCCTTTCGTACATGAAGTTCAAGAATCCTTTTTCTAAACTCATGTTATGGATTTTATTCATGTGTTCATGCTTTGTATGTTGTCTTTCATGTTGATAAATGAGGAATTGATTTCTATTCCATGATTTGATGATAAATTTCATGTGGGTTGATTAGTATAGATAAAGATTTATGAAATATCATGACTAAAACCTTGTATAATGAAATTGGAAGTGAACCATGATGTTTAATTTCTATACCATGATGTTTACATGTACTATGCCTGCCATATGTTTGATAAAATGCCTAGATAAAGAAAATTTTCCTAACTAGCATGATATTGTGAAAATCCCCATAAATGTACAATCTTATGCCTATTAGATGTTTGATGAAATGCTTTAACAAACGTATTGTGTTGATTATCATGTATTCAAGAATATCAAGTCATGTCAGTTTCCTTCCATCGAGTCCTGGGGGTACTTGTACCCGACATATTAGTTGTGTGCCTAGATCCATGTCATGGTTTCACGATACTCTCAATCAAGCTATGAACTCTTAGGCTTTAGATAGTCTTATGACTCAGGAAAAAATCTCCATGATCTCATGACTCAATCAGTTGTCAGATATCAGTAGTATTCCATCAGCCACGAAAATTAAGTAACTCAGTCCATGCTCAGTTCAGTTCAGTAAATCATGTTTAGTGTCCATTCAGATGGGAGTAGGAATTAGCAACGAGTGAACCCAAGGATGGGGACTCACCTGTTATATGAGGGTGTTATTGTTAGAAACAATCCTTGAGTTCCAGAACTATGTAGCTAGCATAGGCTAAGACATCGTAGCCTATTATATGAGGGTAGATGAGGTGGCTTAACCTGTTATATGAGGGTTCCCACCATTCTCGCTAGAGTTACCTGTTATATGAGGGTTACTCACATGTTATCCTTACCAGTGGCAGGGTATTGATACCCTTCCAATCAGGGCATAGATTGGACCCCAACTCAGGTATTATAGCATATTTTGCGAATGTCGATTAGATACTACTTCCTACAGTTTCATGTTACAAAATCAGGACTGTCAGATATAGTCAATCAGTCTCAGTAATAGAACTCAGATAGTTCTTCAGATTTCAGAACTATCAGACACAGTCAACTCAGACGTAGTACAAAACTCAGATAGTTCCATCAGATTCAGGACTGTCAGACACAGTCACCCATGTTATCAGTTATATTCAGTTATAGTCATTCATGTTATCAGTTATGTTATGTTATCAGTATCCAGAATCAGTAGTCATGCTACCACGGTATCAGTATCATATTATCACGTTGTTAGTTACAGTTGCGTATTCATATATGCATTCTCACGTTCATGTTAGACAGATAGTATTGATCATGAATGCAAACCCTTGTATATAGCCTACCTCACATGTATACTCAGTACATATGTACTGAAAAATTCGTGCTATGGTGCTTTCTTTTTATGTTACACCATAGGTTCAGAGACACGAGTTCCAGATTAGCAGTAGATTCCAGATTCAGCAGTCAGAGTAGAAGTGAGTCCTAATCCTTCGAGGATATAATGATTTTCTAGTATCTCATTGATTAGCTTATTAGTTGGAGTTAGTTGGGGACATGTCCCATCAACTCCTTATTCAGATTCTTCAGACAGTAGAGGCTTTCAGACTAGATGCAGACTAGATGCAAACTAGATATAGACTAGATGTAGACTAGATACGAACTATCATGTTTTAGACTTCAGTTTTGTTTTGGGTATTCTATTTTACCCCACACAGATGTTACGTTATTCAGTTATGTTCATGATCGAACCTTATGGCCTTTCAGTGCATGTTTCCACATTATTAAGTTATCTTATGCAGTATACAGGTATAAATATCAGTCATGGGTTATCCTGTGGTCCTTCTGGGTCATGAGCATTGTGTAGCATTCCGGTTTAGCAAATCGGGTAGTTACAAAAACCTTATCTTAACTTCCAAAACCTTAACTCTGGTAGTCACCCTAGACTCTTCCCCAATTAGGGACTTCTATATTCCCCATTTCAACTCATGACCATACTTCTCAAACCACTACTATCCTAACATAAGAAGTGTTATTTAATAAATTGAATTACAAGAGTTATCCATGCCTCCCAAGGTAAGATCCCAGAGATAAGACACGATACTATAGGCAGGAAGTACATCACAAAAACCACCTAGATGATAATGATGAAACATCTAGATGAAAAACATACCATAAGAGGAGTCCTTAGATCGAACACCAAAAGAAATACAACCACCTATACCATGAGTAACTTAACACAAAGTCAAGACTCATATCAAGGGAATAAGGTGAATGCAAAATGCGAACCTTAGGCATAAGTGTTTTAAGAATTGATACAACACTAGTAGTGTAATCTCTTAACCAAGAGAGAAGAGTAACTCTAGAATATGCAATTTTCCCTTTCCTTGAAGTCCATCGCTAAAAGAGAATTCTAGAGTAACTACCAACCATCATCCCATCACATCCACAAACACAATTCTCTGTTCTAATGGTTATCACCAAAGACATACACAATGGACGCTTGGCTCTCTTATACCCAAAACCTCATTTAACCAAATGCTACCTAAAGCCTGGGATGGACATACAAAGACCATGAGACCAAATTGACTCCAAGGTTTCCTATTAAACCATAGCCACCAAAGCCTTTTCATAAATCATTTGAATCCAACCAAAACCAATTCATGTTCCTTTAATAATTTATGGAATACAAAGATTTAAGAACAATCAAACCATATGAAAAAATTATATTCAACGAGAATTTTACAAATAGTTGAAGGGAATATAATTTCCAAGACCAAAACAAAGTAATTGGGGAATCCAAAGTACCCCAAAATCCATTTAACATTTTCATGCATCCCAAAATTTTCATATACATAAATATAGGATGAATAATGCATCATAATCCATGGAAAATAAAAATACATGAGTAATCATGTCAAAGTTCTCAATTGTGCAAAAACCCACATTTAAAATCATAAATTTAATAATCAATTGCATGCCAACAATCAAGTACAAGTATAGGGACAAAGACACATACAAGCTCCATGATCTAACCTATCGAATGACTAGTTCCTCAGTCCCCCCTCCCCGCATTCAACTTGAACTCCTGGTATATATGGCACAACTCTCCACTATTGTATTTCCCAAATCATTATTCTCATCCAACCTACAAGTTTACCTCCACAACTCTTGCATTTCTATTCCTGAGCTTATCATACTCCCTTTAATCAAAATCAAGCATCTAGGTTCAAGCCTACGATCTACCAACCAATATTCAATACTATCAAAATACCCCATATATAATGGAAAATTCATATAAGGTCCACCTTACAAGGAGGACTCTCCCAATTCCTTAGTCACCCACCAACAATTTATCCATCTCCAAGGAAACCATTCCCCTTATGCATGCAAGAACAAAATACTCCACAGGAAAATATTAAGACTGATGAAACTTTTATCTAAGAGATCCTTTAATATCCTTTAACTCAACCAAAACCATTCTATAAAGAAGGAATCAAAGTTTGGACAACTGTCCAAAACAAGACCAATGCCAATTCAACCTTCCCATTAGAAATACACCATGAAGGTCATCAGAAGGACCCTAGGAAAATCTTGCACCACCAATACCGATTGTAAGAAAAGAACTTCCAGGTTAGAATTTTTAACCCAAAAAAATAATAAAGACACCCATCGGAGATCAACCACCAAGTTCTAAGATATAATAAAACTATTTTCCTAAATAGCTAGTGAACGAAACCATTCTCCAATCCAATCATTGACTCAAAATGGAGCATAAAGAAAATCTTTTTTAAGGATTTGATAGCCCAATGACACATAGAATGAGTGCAACCAATCCATTCCCCTGAATGAAATCGAAATCCACCATATTAGAGTCACACACAAATCAACCAAGTCCCTTTTAATACAAGCAAATACCACACACCACGCAAAGTCACCTACCAGGGTAGAAGCAGAAGAAGTAAAAAGTCCATAGTAATCTTGAGACCGAAATACACAACCAAAAATAAGGTCATAAAAAAAAGAGGACCCCGAACCAAGTAAACCATTCCCACCACAGGGAAAGGTCTTTTCAACATACCAGTTTTGATATCAAAAGATGTCTTGGATTCTCGAAGAATATAAGAATATTGACACAATCCTGACCACTGCAAGTGCCAAAAGTAGTAGCTAATACTCTATTTTCCCGAGCGGTAACCCTTATGGGATATCCCCATCACACGAGACCCAACTAACCATAACAAAAATATTGATTCCTTCTTCCCTCACAACAACCACGGTGCGACCAACCAAAAAATTTATAAAGAAAATTGGATGATGTGAAATGGGCCCTATTGACCCGAGACTCGGCTCCTTGAGCTATAGAAGAATTTACTAATCTAAAAACATCTGCCTCATAATTAATTTTGAGTAGGGAATATAAAACATAGAATAGGAGTTAGAACTCACCCAACTCTTCCTTTTTGGACCATTTACCTCTATAATGTTGGCCTCCCCTTTTGTTCAGAATATCAAGATCTACTTACCTTGCCCATTTACCAACCTTAACTCATTCCTTCCTATACCAATAAAATAGGACTGGTGTGATAAAGTTGTCACTATTTTGGTCAATAAATTATTACGATGGCAAAACTCACCATTGGTAACTCCTCATTGAGGTAACAGAGCATGAGTACCACCATTCGAAATAGGGTTGGTGAAGACCGATGTGACTCTATAGAGAAAACTAGAAGATTTGACTCTTGGTCAATTATGTGCCCCATGAGTTGGACTAGATCCATCCATGTTGTCCTTGAGTGGGATAAGCGAGTGTCCACAAACTTTAAATCATTGAGAAGACATTATCCAAAGAGTAAACCAAGGATGATCCAGATAAGAGTTCACGACTTTAGACTCTATATCCCAAAAGTAGAATAACCAAGAAAGCAAAACATTTCTAATTTCCTCATAGTCTTCTGACTATAAGTGTGGTGCACGACATAAAAATAAGAAAGTCTCTACTCGACACAAATTTGTAGACACCCTATGACACCAAAAACTAAATCTCTGATACAAGAATGATACAACCCGAACCAGGGTCTTATTGTAATAGAAAATCCCAACCCTAACCAAGATCAAGGATCGGCCCCATTACCTAACCCAACAACCAAATGCATACCTTGTATCGAATGAACAACGAAGATATAATGAGGTAGTTCATCCAACCATATGTTGACTCTGGGATTAGTCTATATCCGATACTAACCCAACTAATTCCACCCACCCAATGACCAACCAAACCAATACCAAAACCCATAAACCAAAACCAATTATAATAATCTGATGCATATATATGTATATTTAGATGAAACATAACCAGTCCATACCATACCCAAGTCTACAGTTATCCATTAAAATCCTCTAAACCCACCAAAGTGTACCTAGTTGGGACATGCCCCAACCATTGCCAAAACCCAAAGTCTATGAAAGACAAGAGATATGTAAAGTAAACCATGATGTGAAATAGATACCTTCCAAACTATGGATGCCCACAACTTTTGTCAAACTTCGACTTTCACTGAATTCGATCGCTAAGCAAGAGACGTAGAATGGACGGTCCCTGCATAGTATGGATATACAGTCGTTTGAAGATGGGTTCGTGGGTGAGCACTAGTATGCACTCAGGAAAAGGATAAGATAATGCCACTTAAAAAGTTAAGTAAAACCATCCATAATGGATACAACCATACCTATATATAAAACTATGTCAAGAAAGGGAAACGGGTTTAACATGCCATTAAAACCTTTAGCTTGGTTATGCAGCTTTGCCTTCCTAAACCACCCATGGATATATGAGTTAAACTCCCCCTGCTGCAAGGGCCCTAGTGCGTGCAGTCACACGACCACGAAAGAAAACCTGGGATGACTAGTACATCTGTAAGAATATAGTATGACATCATCCACACATCTACCAAGACCAACCTCACATCGGCAAATATGAGTTTCTAGTTTTGGTCCCCTCGGGACCTCTACCTTCGATAGCTTTGATACACATCCCGTCATTATTTCCAAATTAAAACCACTACCAAGAAATTAATCAATCTATTTTACCATTAATTAACCAAAGCCATTTAATGGTGGTATCGTCATACTGACCATACTTGCAAGTACTATTCATAGCCAAACATATATAGATTTAAGGGGACTTCAAAGTGCCCTTCCATTTACCATATTAAACAACTTGGGGGATTTCCATGTATCACACAAGCATAACCAATTAAGCCATAACCAATTATTAAAACCAATTCCATTAATGCATTCACTTGGGGGATTCCCATGTATCCCGCAAGGTTATCAAAATAGACCAACCATGACCACAATAACCTTCACCCTTTAAACCATTCCAAACCATTTTAGACCATGCCAAACATTTTAAGTATTTATATAATTTAAACTAAGCAAAACTATAAAAAAATATTTAGGGTTACATTACCAAACTAAACCATGCAAGAGTTCCAAGAAAAGTTCAATAATAGAGTGAAAACATTCTTTGAGGCATTTTATATAACATGTTGAGGGCATACCCTTACCAAGACCAAAACCAATGCATAAACCAACATAATTAGGGTTACTAAAGATCCATTTGTTAAACCATAACCAAAACATACCAACATATGCAAACCATTACCATAAACATCTAAAATCATAGTTTAAACTAATACCAAACCATATGCATCAAGACCCTCAACATATATTTCAAAAACAACCATTCATGATTCATAAATAAATGTTTAAAACATAATACACATGCACTTAGTTAGAAATAACAATGAGGGAAGGAGTACATGTCTTATTCAAGAAGATTCCAAACAAAAATATGACTCTTGAGTCCTTTGAAGAACAGATAAAGAAACCCTAGCCTTCAATCTTCAAGAGTAAGTTTTAGACAGTATTTGGAATGTTTCCATCCTTTAATAAGTGTTTTGAGAGGCCACCGATGATTATATAATGCGAGAAAATAATGACTTTAAGGTAGAAAATATCAGGACTACCCTAGACATAAAATTAAAGCAAACCACATCCAGGGGTATGACTCGCCTATACCATCAACATCCTAGGGTATAAGTGGTACCCCAAATCATACCCAAGACCATACCAAGTCCCTACATACTTGTTCCTATATGAATCACACCTCCCTAACTCATACCGAAGGGTATGAGTGGTACACTCAATTGTACCCACCAATCGTACCATGGGCAGACTCCACAAGATAACTCAATCAAGAACTATACGACTTGCCTTGCACCATTTGTATCTTTGGATATGACTCATACTTGTATGAGTCATATCTATGCCAGTAACCAAGACAAACATGCAACCTAACATATGTTTGAACCCTAAATCCATCCCACAAGTCGTATTCAAGGGTATGATTGGTACCCTTGAGTCGTACCAAGTCCAGTAAGTCCAAAACCAAGGAATTTTTCTAGGGTCTAAGACTTGTGATATTTCAGTCTTCCCTACTAGGATCATTCTTCCTCAAATGACGGGTAAGGGTAAGATCAAGCAGAGTTATTACACTAACACCCATTAAATTTTCCCTCAATTAAAAATCTGATGTTAAGGATGTAAACCAAGCTGAGAAGATCATCACATATCCTAAACACGATTTAAACCCCATAAGTCATATTCAACAGTACGATTGGTACCATTGAGTTGTACCAAGTCCAATATGTCCAACACCAAGGAAATTTTGCAAGGGTATAAGACTTGGTGTATTTCACATATGGTAGAGAAAACTTTGTAAACCATCCCCAAGGTCATGATCAATGGAATCAACAAGGTAATTAAGATCGAGATATGGGTATCAATTCCATAAAGGTTGGTCTTCTGATTTTTAAAGGCAAGAGTGATCCTAAAGCTTATCTCTCATGGGAATCCTCTTATGAAATGATCTTCAAAGTAAATGACCTTGATGAAGATAAGAAGAGTTTCTATGCTAGCAAATTTTGAAGGCTATGCCAACACATGGTGGAATTATGTTAATAGGTTTAGAAATGTGTTAAATGAAGGTCAACCACCTCCGTAGGATGCATTGAAGGGACTCATGAGATAATGGTATTTACAAGAGATGTATAAGCATGAGCTCCTATGCAATCTATACAATTCGAGGCAAGGTAGAATAGTTTTATGGCTTACTTTGATGAATTCCAATAATTGATCTTGAAGATTTATCATAAAGAAGAGAATATGAGCCATGCCAACATATGCTTCAAGATTGGGTTGAACAAAGATATCTTCTCATGCATGACTATCCATAAGTTTGAGACCATATAAGATATCTTCCAAGTGGCTTTGGAAATTGAAAGGGATATCAATGAAAAAGTGGCATGGAAAATAAATAGGTATTCATCAACCACTTCATAGGGTAAGAGCAAAGAGTTAGCATAACCTTCATCAGGATGAAACAAGTACAAGGACTACAAGTCCCATGATAAGAATCCCATAGATAAGAGCGCTCCAAAATACCTACCAAGGAATAAAGGTATCAAATTCCTACTCCTAATCCTAGAGGTTTTCAATGTTTTAAATGTCAAGGGTAGGGACATAAGTCAAATGAATGTCCTAATTGGAGAAATATGATCCTTAGGGAATGGAAGTTGTATTACCTTTGAGAAGAGGTAGGATATAATGTGGAAGAGAATGATGAAAAATATTGATATGGATAGCAAGTTGAGGAAGAGGCACAAGAAGAAGGAGATGATAAAGATACTTGGCCTCAAGATGGAGATTTTAAATTACCAAACTTTGTGGTAAGACGAGTGATGATTAGTAAGGCTTCAGATGGTCCGAGTCAAAGGGAAAATCTATTCCATACTAAGTGTCTTATCTAGGAAAATAAATGTTCATTGATTATTGATAGTGGTAGTTGTGCTAATGTAGCTACTTCTACCATGGTTGACTTCATAAAGCTGCCCACCACCAAGCATGCTAGTTCATATAAGCTTTAATAGTTAAATGTGTTTGGAGAGTTGAAAGTGTCCAATAAGTTGTGATTTATTTCAAAGTTAGAAATTACCAAGATGAGGTGTTATGTGATGTGGGTCCCATGCAAGCTTGTCACATCTTGTTGGGAAGACCATGGAAAAATGACCGATGAACTAAGCATGATGGGAGAACCAATTGGTATTTCCTTGAATTGAATGGATAGAAGTATACACTATATCCTCTCTCACCCTCTAAAGTAAATGAAGTCCATCAATGATTGAGTGAGTTTAAGGAGAAAGGAATGAAGAAACAAGAAGAGAAGTTTGTTGGGAAGGCAGGTGAATAAGGAGAAGAAGGTCGAAAAGGAAGGAACAAATGGTGATGTTAGCAAGAAACAAAGATCTCTTCAAAGAGCATGATAATGAAACACCCATTCTTATTCTAGCCCATGCTTTGAACACTAAACCTTCTATTTCTTCTACTACCCATTCTATTTCCCTTATTACGAAGGATTATAAAGATGTATTCCAAAGGAACTTCCACCAGGGTTACCCCCATTTAGGGGAATTAAGCATCAAATAGACTTCAAGTCGAGATCTCAATTGCTAAGTAAACTGGCCTATCAAAGTAAACCTATGGATTCCAAAGATCTTCAATGACAAGTGGAGTAACTTCTCAACAAGGGATACATCAAAGAAACTATGAGACCATGTGCGGTCCCAGTATTATTGGTACTAAAGAAAGATAGGACATGGCACATATGTGTTGATCGTTGAGCAATTAATAAAAGGGGTAAAGTATTGCCACCCAATTCCCTATTCAAATGATATGCTTTATGAGTTAAATGGTTCCAGTGTGTTCTCTAAAATAGATTTTAGAAATGGATACCACCAAATCCTAATGCAATTGGGTGATGATTAGAAGACCGTCTTTGGTCTCTATGAATCGATGGTCATGACTTTGGGTCTTACCAACACTCTTAGTACTTTCATGCAGTTAATGAATAATGTGATAAAGCCATTCATTAGGAAATTTGTTGTGGTATACTTTGATGATGTCCTAGTATATAGAAAATCAATTAAAGAGCATGTTTTACTTTTCCAAAGAGTGTTTGAAGTTCTTAGAAAAGAAAATTTGTATGATAATCTTGAAAAATAGTCTTTTGGTGTGAATAATGTCGTGTTTTGGGGATTTATTATAAATTCAATAGGAGTCCAGGTGTATGAATTATGATAGATGCCATCAAGAATTGGCCAACTCCAAAATACATAAGTTATGTACGAAGCTTCCATGGGTTGGCTAGTTTCTATAGGAAGTTTGTCAAAGGAATTAGTACCATCATCTCTCCCTTGACCGAGGTCATCCGAAAGAACAAACTTTTCAAGTGGGGTGATGAGCAAGCCAATGCATTTGAAGATTTAAAGTCTATGCTTAGCTCCACACCTTGTTGCAATTGCCTAATTTTGATAAGATATTTCAAATTGAACGTGATACAAGTAAGGTATGAATAGGTGTCATCTTAATACAAGATCTTAAACCTATTTCCTACTTTAGTGAGAAGCTCAAGGGTGAAACTCTAAATTATTCTACCTATGATCTAGAGTTATATGCCTTTATTAGAGCATTGGGTAATTAGAAACATTACTTATGGACCAAGGAGTTTGTGATCCAAACTGATCATGAATCCTTAAAACACCTCCGAGCACAAGATAAATTGAATAAGAGACATGCTAAATGGATTGAGCTCCTAGAAATGTTCCCTTATATAATTCAATACAAAAAATGGAAAGGAAAATACGATTGTCAATGCATTATCTAGGAAACATGTGCTAGTCTCTACGTTGTCTTCAAAGTTGATAGGTTTTGAGAGTCTAAATGAAATATATCCTGAGGACCCCAAGTTCACTCAAATCTATAAAGATTATGAGGAATGGGGTAGGGAAAGGTGAACTAGGTATGGTTCTTCTATGCCTTACTCCGAATTTTATGGGTTCTTGTTCAAAGAAAAATGATTTTGTACTACCTCTAGTTCATAGAGAGAGTTTTTTGTGAGAGAAGCACACCGTGGTGGTATGATGGGACATTTTGATATTTACAAGACACTGGGATCCTAAAGGAATAGTTTTATTAGCCTGATATGCATCACGATATCGCTAGGATTTATGGCCAATGGACGAATTGTAGAAGTTTGAAGTCATGCCTTCTTCGTCAATGGTTATATACTCCACTACCCACCCTCTTAAACCCATGGCTTGAAATTTCTATGGATTTTGTTTTTGGACTTCCTAGGACAAGGAGAGGTAGGGATAGCATCTTTGTGGTGGTTGACTTGTTTTAAAAAATAGCCCACTTAATCCTATGCCATAAGAGTGAGGATACCTCTAGTGTAGCCTCGTTATTTATTAGATATGTCGATAAATTACATGGGATCCTGACAGTGCCCAAGTGAACATGAAAGTGTACGTGATCTTACCAAGTAGTAAAGTGACCTACAAGAAGCAAAGTATCGATCCCACATAGACTTGATTTTGCAATAATTCAATTTCAGTTCACATCTTAGATTAATTCGATGCAACAGTAGTCAAAAAGAGTTTTAATTTGTAAATTGTAGAAAAGTAAATAACGCAGAAAGTAAAGATCTTGGAACAATCAATAGAAGAAAAGCCCAGGGTTAAAGAACTTTGAACAATCATACTATGTATTGAACTTCATTCGTTTACTTTCTTATCGTGGTCGTAGATTCGTAGGGTTAATCACATGATCATGGTCCCCCAACCTCTAATCCTTTACCTAAGTTAAACCTTACAACTACATCATTGAGCGGGGATGTAATAGTCCACTTAAGTTTTTTAAGCTATCATCCTACATGAGAATCAAGTAAGGCGTCTAAGTACATCCCTGTCCTAGACACTAATTTGAATTCTCTATTTCATAAGAGAATACAAACCATACTTTGTTCATCTTCATGTTCATCCCCTATTTCCTCTCCCAAGATCAAAATAGTTAAAATAGTTAAATCAAAGATAAACACACAACCAATAATGATAATGAAAGTTAAATGAATTTAATTCAAAACAATAGTACTCATGTCTTTGGATTTAACCCCGAAAAAAAAGTGTTTAGCCATGCATAGTCATAATCGTAATCACAAAGTGGTAATTAACGACTAAAAACATGATTGAACTTGATAAAGATAATAAAAACCTAAAAAAGAAGTTTTAGCAGCCCCTTGATCTCCAAAATATTTCAAAAGATATGTAAAAACGAGACCATGATGTATTTATAGCACTATGGTAAACCAAACCAGTGTAGGAGTTGGAAAAATTCAGTTATTGAGCCCGGGAGTGGAGAGGGCACCGCCCCAAGTAGAGACCCTCTCCAGCCAGGGAGTGTCCCCACCTATATCACCTCTCCAGATAGGGCCCCGCCCAACCTATATCCCTGCTATGGTTAAGGCGTCAACTCTAAATCACCTTGGCTCTCTAGAACTCGTTTCTCAAATTTTGGCTAAGTGTTGAGTCTCCCATCTTAGTCCCTTGTCTTGTAAGGTCTTCACCATGGATGTACAACCTTTTAAACATCAAAATATCATCATATTCAGATCCCAAAGCTTCCTACATAATCACACCACATTAATTAAATACAATCACAACACAATACCCATAATGAGGAAGTAAAATAAAATCTAAGTTAGGCTAGTTCGCATTGATCTTTCACTTCTTGTTCCTACTGTACACTCACTCAAATTGAACTTTTCTCACTACCAACAAGTTATTTCACTCATAATCATACATTTAAACCTTAGGTAACTCATTAAATGCACTAAAATCCAATGAGATCAACTAGAGAAGCACTTAGCTCAAGCTAGTAATACACTTTTTTCGGGTTAGAGTTGACTTAATTAAGTACAAACTTTTTTGGAATTCACTTTGAACATTATAAACACAGGATTTAACACATATATACACATTCATCTCATTATCAACCCGTATAGCACATGAATCATCCTCAAAACAAGACTAAAGAGGCTAGAATAGTGACACTAGAATGCATAAATACACCCACCATCAGATCCCGGGGACCATTTTTAGTGATAGGGACCCTAAGTTACTTAGTCATTTTTGGAGAAAATTTTGGGTAGGCTTTATACCAAAAAACTTTTCTAAACATTGTGCCACCTGCAATCTGATGGTCCAACATAAGTGGTAAATAGGACCTTGGGTTCTATGTTATGTTCTATCATTAAAGGTAAAATGACCTCTTAGGAAGACCATATACCTTTAGTTGAGTTTTCTTATAACCATTTTATCCATAGAAATATTAGAAATACTCATATTGAGTGTGTATATGATTTTAACCCCCTCACCCCCTTGGATCTCACTCCTTTATTTAGTGGTGTTATGTTGAGTTTAGATGGCAATCAAATAGAGAAAATAATGAAGAAAATACATGAGAAAGAAAGGATTTATCTTGAGAATAAGAATCAAAAAGTGGAAAAAGGAATGAACAAAGGGAGGAAGAAGCTCATTCTAGATCCTGGTGAGTAGGTATAGGTACACCTTCAAAAGGAGAGGTTCCCAACCCAAAGAAAGACAAAATTGATGCCTCGAGGAGACGAACCATTCCAAGTAATTTAGAGAATAAATGATAATAATTACAATATTGATCTAGAACATGAGTATCAAGTACACAATACCTTTAACATATGTGATCTTTAATCTCTTAAAGTGTTAACTAGGATAATGCACAAAGCATAGGAAAAATAGAAGGTATAAAACAAGGCTATCAAAGAAATGCTCAAATCATCTCCTAAACCCACACTAATTATTTTGCTTTACACACACACTAGGCAAGTTCTAGACATCACATACAAGGAATATACAAAAAAAAACACTTACACACACATGGCACATGATCATTATAAACTCTCAACCAAACAATAGCATAAATTCAAATTTGAGCCAAAATATACAAGAGTCACAAAAAAATAAGCTTAAGAGTCTCAAAAGTAGTAATTCACTTATTCCAGATGCTTTTACCAAACAAAACACTTGCACCATGCAATCAAAAATAGCACCAAAAAGAATATCTTACACCAAATATTTTTAAATTGAGTCAAAATTTTGGAATTTCCCCACCCCACACTTAAAAATCTAATTTGTCACGAAAGTGAACTTAAACATAAGAGATAGAAATTATACCTAAAGCCTCTAGTCCTAGTTAGCAGTATCTTTTTTCATAAAAAGGTCCGTGGGACCTCACACTCAATTTTTTTTGCCATGCTCCAAGCTTAGGTTTCCAATACTCAGACTTTCCATTAACCTGCGACTCAATCAAAAACAAAAACTATGTGAAATAAAAACTAAAAACTAAAAAGAAATCATACCTACTTAACTTGGGTTGCCTCCCAAACAGTGCATGATTTAGTGTCGTGGCACGACCAAGATAAACTCAACCAAATTCCTTCATCTTTTTACTCCCCTTTGGGAGCAATTTTCTCCTTCATTTTTGACCCTCTTGATTATGCACTCTCAAGTTCAACAACTTTTTCAACTTCAACATTTATAACGTTGGGCTTAGGTGGTATGAGCTTAGGCTGCTCGACAAGGGTGTCCGAAGAGGCCTTTAGCAAACTAATCACCCCACACTTGTCCTGTTCAATAACATTGATCATACAAAAATCTTTATAATGGGATGTTATATTGGGTGCTTTGTAAACATCAAACACCACCTTTTCATCTTCTACCCTAATTTTGAGCATGCCTTCTCTAACATCAATCAAAGATCCTCCAGTTTCTCAGAATAGATTCCCTAAGATGATTGGTACCTATTCATTTGCCTCAAAATAAAGAACAATAAAGTCAGTAGGAATAATGAATTTACCAACCTTTATGAGGACATCCTCTATTATTCCTTCTAGATATGCCATGGACCCGCCTGTGGGCTATAAAACCACGGTGATCGGTCTAGACTTTTCCAAGCCCAATGTTTCAAATAGAGATAGGGGCATCAAATTTATGCTTCCTTGTAATTCACTTAGTATGTGTACTACTCTACTCCTAATTTGGATTGGGAGAGTAAACTTCCTTGAATCTCTTAATTTTTGGGGGATTTTCTATGTCATTATAGCGCTACACTCTTCAGTAAGTGTTGTTGACCCTACATCCTACAATTTTATCTTATTAGCAACCATATCCCTCAAGTACTTTGCATACTTGGGCATTCCCTACAAAACATTTAACAAAGGTAAGTTAATGTAAAGCTCTCTGGATATATCAAAGAACTTCTTAAAAATTGCATCCTCCTTCACTTTAATCTGTCTCTAAGGGAAGGGTAGTGGCAGTGTTTTTTTAGTTTTGGTTTTACAGCTTTAATTTTCAAGTACTCAGACTTCCTTGATTCTTCTGTAACTTTTTTAGAAACCTGTGGAGTTACCCCCTTATCATATATCTCCTTAGTTTCCTTTGGAGGATCTCCTTGAAGATTTTTACCACTCCTCAAGGTGATTGCCATAACTTTTTTTAGATTCTCTGTATCTACTGGCAGGCCACGTTGAGTCCTAGTATTCAATTCTTGCTGCAACTGCACAATTTACAACTCTAAACTTCTCTAAGAATTTTGTGAATTTTTTATTTCCGCAACCAACTATGTTTTATTAGCTAGAAGTTGTTTCAACATCTCTTCCATGTTTCTAGTTAACTGAATTCCTTGTGCCTGTGGTGGATGAATTTTTTGTTGTTCATTCCACGGTTGAGTCTTCCACTTCATTTTGTAGGTATTACCATAATTTGTCTTTTGATAATTGCCCACATACATTACTAATTCCAGATTTGAAGCAAACATGGCTGTTGAATAGCCACTATTTCCACAAATCTCGCACCAACCACTAGCTTTATAAACTAGATTGACTACTATTGTAGGCTGTGAAGCTCCCAATTTTAGGCTGCTGAAATGTGTGTTTATCATATTTGGCAATACTACAACCTGAGCTGATAATGCAGTGAACTAGTCTACCTCTAATACACCTGCAATTCTTTTCGTGGCACTTCTAGTATCTAAATGCCACTCGAGATTTCCTTGTTCTATGTGGTTCAACAATGTGTAAATCTCATCATAAGTCAATTCCAGTGCTTGACCACCTACGGCTAAATCTAGCAAAGTCTTTGTATTATGATCAAGTGCTTCTACAAAAGTATGAGCAAGTACCTCATTGGACTATTGATAGTGTAGAAAGTCCCTAACAAGAGCCTTGAACCATTCCCAAGAATGATAGAGATTCTCTTATGGCTACTATTTGAAGCATACTATCTCACTGTGAAGTCTCACAGTTTTACAAGATAGGAAGAACCGAATAAGAAATTTTCTGGCCAAATCATTCCATGAAGTGATTGAATTTACCGGTTTCGCAACCAAACACTTTTTTGCTTCCCCCAATAGAGAAAGAGGGAAAAGTGTCATCCTCATATAATCTTGATTTATGCCCGTCGGGATGAATGTATCACTACTTTCAAGAAAATTCCGCAAGTGGACATATGGATCTTTATGTGAAAGTTCGATGAACTGTCCACTACTGATCAGAAGCTGCACCATATTCTGCTTAAGTTTAAAAATGCCTCCAGTTGTCGGCTTCTAAAATGGTTAGGTCAAATTAGTTGAAAGTAGGATTGCCACTTCTTTGACTGTCCTATGGGTTGCTTGTTCATTATCCATGATAGCAGGATTCTCATAGTTTTCTTGGATTTGCAAAATTTGAGAAAGAAATCTTGCTTCTCTCCTTCATTGATGGAAGAGTTACTCAGGTTCGGTGCTTAGTTCAACCAAGTCTTGATCCCTTTCCAGGTTTTGTAACTAGTTTTTGGCAAAATAAATAGAACCAATACCAAGCGTAAATACACCAAATAAATATAAAAGTAAAACTAAAATAAACAATTGCCAAATTTTAAGTCCCCGACAATGGCTCCAAAAACTTAACAGCGCCTAAGCATACATACAAGTGTATGTGGACATATCAAGGAATAAAGTATCCTTAAAGAAGCCAAGCATCGATCTCACTGAGACCTGATTCAGAAATGATTCAATTTAAGTTCACAGTTTATATTAATTCAATGTCATGTTATCTTATGCGCAAATTGTATCATGCAAGTGTTTGATAAAATGCCTCCATAAATGATTTGACCAAGTGCACATGATTATGCTTTTCAAGACTATGTTTTGATTTACTTTTATGCTATCGAGTCCTAGGGTATTTAATACCCGATAATTTAGCTATGTACTTAGAGCCAGTGTCAGTTACAAGATAATCTTAGTCATGTCATGCTCAGTAGTACTCTCAATAAGTTACAAGACTCATAAAAAACTCAGTAGACTCAGTACTACTCTAATCTAGTTCAGTGTTCAGTTCAGATCACTGTAAACTCATTTAGTTCTATTCCATCATTTAACAGAACTCAGTAAATTTAGTAACAGTTCAATCCAACCTAGTACAGACTAGAACTAAGCTCAGTATTTATTCAGTTGGGAGTAGGATTCATCATCGAGCGAACCCAGGGATGAGGACATTCCTGCCAGCAGAAGGTTTGAACCTTAGTAGCAATCCCTGTGTTACATAACTACGTAGCCAGCGTATGTTGATATATCTTTCTTCCAGATATTATGAGGGTTGATACATCCCATTCGAGTTTTCCTGCTAGTGAAGGTTGATGAAAAAGCTTCCTGTCAGAGAGGGTTAACTCACAACTTATCTTTACCCGTGGCATGGTATTGATACTCTTCTAATTGGGGTTACAGATTAGACCCCAATCTATTTAGAAAGGGGTATGTCAGTCAGATGATTACCTCCCACAGTCTCAATTTTAGATTCAGTCTTAATATAGAACTCAGTTAAGTTTTACAGATTTAGGACTGTCAGTTATAGTCACTCAACTCTGTATGAAACTCAGTATAGTTCCACAGAATCAAGACTTCCACAGAATCAAGACAATCAGATACAGTCATTCAGTTATCAGTAATACAGTATTAATAAACTCAGATATCAGTAAATCAATATTCAAACTCAGTATTCAGTGTTATCATGATCTCAGTTACAATTTAACTATTTATCCATGTACTCTCATTTAGTCATACTCATGTTATTTAGTTAGTATTTCTTATGCATATAAACCCATGTATTTCAGCCTACCTCACTGAGCATACCAGTACATTCAAAGTACTGACACATCCTTTTCTTTTGCACTTGATGTCTTATATCATAGGTTTAGATGCACAGGCTCCAGAGAACCATTAACAGCTCAAATTCTCCGCAGAAAGAGTTAGTGGTGAGTCCTCATAGTTTGAGGACATGATTATTTTTCAGCATTTTAGTTCATTTTCAATAGTTGGAGTTTGTTGGGGGCTTGTCCCATCAACTTCATAGTTCTGACAGTTTAGAGGCTTTCCATACTAGAGTATTTTTAGATAGCTGTTTAGTTTTTTTGTATTGATGTTCAGTTTTGATATTGTGATATCATATTCATAATTTATTACATATTTGAACCTTATGGTAAATTTTCTCTAATTTCTGCAAAGTTATAGTATTATTATTCAGTTACAACAAGAGGTACCAGACATGGGTTAGCTTGTGTCCCTTCGGGATTATGAGCATTGTGTAGCATCTAGGGTATAGACTCGGGGCATTACAAACTTGGTATTAGAGCCTAAGGTTTAATAAAGTCCTAGGATGTCTGAAAGACATATCAAGTAGAGTCTTGTGCATGGGTGTATAGCGCGTCACACTTATGGACAGGAGGCTACGAGATGTTTTAGGAAAAGTTTCCCTTCTTTCAGCATTTATGTCATGCAAGTGAGCATCATATCTAGTTAAATTATCAGTCTAATCCAAGTTTCTCTTTCATTTACAGAATATGCCTCCAAAGAGGAGTTAGGGAAGAGAAATGGGAGACCAGCCAGCCTCTCATCCCATTTATCCAGATTCTCTGGGTGAGCATATCTCCCACGATGAGTTCAGAGTATCATTCACTACCCAATCTCATTCTGTGGCAGCCCAGAATGAATGCCCATCTATTGTTCCGACCAACCCAGTGGCCAATATTATTGCTGCCAGGATTCAGTAGTTCACACGAATGAACCCTCCATTATTTACTGGGTCTAAGTCAGATGAGGACCCTCAGGAATTTCTTGATCAGGTGCAGAAAGTTACAGATATTATGGGGTGATGTCTATTCAGTGCATTGAGTTAGATGAATATCAGTTATAGGATGTGGCACACTTGTGGTTTAAATAGTGGAAAGCGTAGGGGGTCGTAGATGCAGGGCCTATAGAATGGGAGGAGTTTGCAGTTATTTTTCTGGATAGGTTCTTTCTGCTATAGTTGAGAAAAGTGAAGGTTTTGGAGTTTATAAGCCTAAAGTAGGGCAATATGATTGTACAAGAGTATTCTCTAGAGTTTACTCAGTTAGCCAGATATGCCCTACATGTAGTAGTAGATAGAAGAGAGAAGATAAGTAAGTTTGTGTCAAGGGTGTCTAGCAGTGTGGTCAAAGAATGTAGAACCACAATGCTGATTAAAGACATGGACATATTTTGGCTCATGGCCCATGCTCAGCAGATAGAGGAGGCCAAGAATGAAGGCAAAGAGGGGGAGATCAAGAGAGCGAGAATAGGTAGTTTTAGTTTTGCTCAGCCTAAGTAAGAGAGTGGGAATTGTTCTCAGTTCCACCTAAAATCCTCAGTTCTAGCTCAGTCCTTAGCCAGTTCTCCTGTGCTAAAATTTAGAGATGGCAATAGGGATAGGTCATCAGGCCCTAAGCCTCAGGGTAGTGTCAGCAGTGCCCAAACCAATCACTTTTATCAGAAGTCTGGAAGAAACCACCAGGTTATCTGCAGAGCTTGTAGTGATGTGTGTTTTGGATGTATAAATCTAGGACATAGGTTAAAACAGTGTCCTTATGTAGGTTTTCATAGTCAGCATAACCATCCCCCAACTCAGTCCATTTGCTCGAATCAGCATGGTGTCGCATCTAGTGCCACCAGTGGGCAGCGCCCAAACAAACTCAATGGTATTCAGTCCTGATAGGATCAGGAAAGTTCTCCTGATATGGTCACTGGTACATTACAATTTTTCGATTTACATGTCTATGCTTTGCTAGATCTAGGAGCTTTTTTGTCCTTTGTTACTCCATATATAGCAGTTAATTTTAGAGTATGTGCCGAAATTCTAGAAGAGCCTTTCTCAGTCTCTACCCTGGTGGGTAAATCCATCATAGATAGACGGATATACAGGAACTTCTCGATTATGATATCATAGAAAGTCACTTCAGCAGACTTATTTGAATTAGAGATGATTGATTTCAATGTCATTCTCGGCATGGATTGGCTTCATTCCTGCTATGCCTTAGTCAACTGCAGAAACAAAATTATCCAGTTTTAGTTTTCGAGTGAACCCATCCAAGAGCGGAGGGGTAGCACTTCAGCACTTAGGGGTCTGCTTATTTCTTACCTTTGGGTGAGAAATATGATATCTAAGGGATATTTCTACCATTTTGATTGAGTCCAGGACTCTATTTTAGAAACCCCTACTTTTGAATCAGTGTTAGTAGCATGTGAATTCCCAAATGTGTTTCCCGAAGATATTCCCAGAGTTCCTCCCGAAAGGGAAATCAACTTCGAAATAAACCTTCTTCCAGATACTCAACCCATATCTATTCCTCCATATAGAATGAATCCTGTAGAACTCAGAGAATTAAAAGAACAGTTGAAGGAACTTCTAGATAAAGGATTCATCAGACCTAGTATGTCCCTATAGGGCACACCAATTTTATTCATGCATAAGAAAGAAGGTTCTCTCAGAATGTGTATTGACTACCGTGAGCTAAACAAAGTCACGGTCAAAAACAAGTTTCTACTTCCCAGAATTGATGACTTGTTCAACCAACTTCAGGGTTCCAGTTACTTCTCTAAGATAGACCTCTATTCAAGCTATCATCAGCTCAAGGTCAGGGAATATGACATCCCAAAGACATCCATCAAAACTCGGTATGGTCACTTCGAATTCTTAGTTATGTCCTTGGGTCATACCAATACCTCAACATCTTTCGTTGACTTGATGAATCGTGTGTTCAAGCAATACTTGGACATATTCATCATAGTCTTCATAGATGACATTCTTGTCTACTCCTACAGTGAGCACGACCATGCAGACCATCTCAGAATAGTATTACAAACTCTCAAAAATCATCAGTTAATCACCAAAATTAGTAAGTATGAATTTTGGTTAAGGTCAGTAGCTTTCCTTGTCCATATTGTTTTTCATGATGGCATTAGAGTTGATTCCCAAAAGACTGAAGTAGAGAAAAACTGGCCCAGACCCATCTCTCCTTCAGATATCAGGAGTTTCTTGGGCTTGTCCGGCTGTTACTTAAGGTTTGTTAGGGATTTTCATCTATTGTATCCCCTATGTCCAGACTGACTCAGAAGAAGGTCAAATTCCAGTGGTCAGATTCTTGTGAAAAGAGTTTTCAGAAGTTGAAGACTCGACTTACTACAGCTCCAGTTTTTACCCTACCAGATTATTCAGATGACTTTGTTGTGTATTGTAATGCCTCTAGAGTTGGTATGGGGTGTGTTCTGATGCAGAGAGGTAAGGTCATAGATTATGCCTCTAAATGGCTTAAACCCCATGAGTAGAATTATCCTATTCATGATCTTGAGTTAGCAGCAGTAGTGTTTGCCTAAAAGATTTCGAAGCACTATTTTTATGATATGCACGTTGATATGTTACCTAATCATAAAAGACTACAGTATGTATTATCTCATAAAAACCTAAACCTTTATCATAAAAAGTGGTTGGAGTTGTTGAAAGGCTACGGCATGAGTGTTCTATATCATTCGAGCAAGGCCAATGTAGTGGCCGATGCTCTCAGTAGAATGTATATGGGTAGTGTTGCTAATGTTGAAGACTGTAATAAGAAGTTAGCTCAGGAAGTTCATCAACTAGCTAGACAAGGTGTTCTCTTAGTCGATTTAATAGAAGGTAGTGTGAAGGTGAAGAGTAGTTCAGAATCATCCCTAGTTTCTGAGGTGAAGGAAAAGCAGAATAGGGATCCCAGTCAAGTCAAGTTGAAAGAATCAGTCAGAAATTAGAATATAGAGGTTTCTCCCAAGGGAAAGATGGTGTGTTGTGCTTCCAGGGTCAGTTATGTGTGTCAGGTGTAGATGACTTAAGGCAGCGAATTCTTGCATAAGTGCATAGTGTGCTCTACTCTATTCATCAAGTGTCCACTAAGATGTACCATGATTTACGGGAGATCTATTGGTGGAGTGAAATGAAAAAAAATATTGCAGTGTTTGTGGTTAAGTGATACACCCAAATTACAACTCTAATTAGAAAGTATAAGCGGTCGCTATCAAAAATAGAATCCAACTGGGTTGGGTGTCGAATCCCACAGAGAATACTGTGTTCACTAAGTATTTTGGTTGTTATTAGACTGTTGATCGAAGGTTCAAGAATAAAGTGGGGTTTTGATTTATCAATAGTATTCAAATGCTTGTCACAGAAAGTAATCCAACTGTAGATCGTATTTCAAATATTAATTCAATAAGAGTAGTCAAACTAGAGTTATGATTACCAAGATGCTTAAGCAGCTAGGGTTGTGAACTATTTTGAATTCCTAATGAACAATTCTAATTGCAAGAGTAATTGAATTCCATGGTTTACCCATAGTTTCTCAACCTAAATATGTAGCTTATCTCTTAATTCTTTAAAACTCAAGGAACTTATTATTTATTCAACTATATTCTCACATGGGTTGATACGGTTAAGGCATAGACCCTCTATCCAAAGGTTAAAGCCTTTAGATTTAAGTAAACCCTTTCTTTTCCCAACAAACACTTTTCTATTCAAACAAATGATGTTCTTGGGCTCACTTTTCAAGTTTGCAACCAAGAAAAGTCATTAAAGTAAAGAAGGGTTTATACAATATCAATTAATCATGGGAATCTACTAGATTCACAACCCCCAATCAGCTATTCACATCAAGGCTCCCATGATCCTAGTTATGGGATCTTAGCCATACATCTCCAAGACATAAAAAGAAGAAATCATTGTGTTATTCATAAATTAATTCAGAATTTACTTACAAAAATCACAATTATTGTTCTTCAATCATCAATAGAGAAAATGATAATGGAATCTATATCGAGAATTCTAGAATGAATCTCAGAGAAAAACTACATATAATATGTTTCTAGTATGGAAAACCTAAAAGAGTAATGATAAAAAATATCCCTAATAAAACCTAAAACTGGTTATTTATATGTTCCTAGGTAAAAAGTATTTAAAATTCTAATTTAGAAAAACCGCGTCCAAATTGACGATCAATTTGGGGGTCTATCGCAAGACTGGTGGACCACCATTTTGGCCATCACTGGACCTTCTGATATCCTAGATTCTATTAAGGGCCTGGTGGTCAGGTTGGTGGTCCTTCACAAGACAGGTGGTCCACCATTTTGACCGTCATTGGGTCTTCTAAAATCTTGGATTCTGTTTATGCCTGGTGGTTAAGTTGGTGGTCCGTCGCAAGAATAGTGGTCCACTATTTTAACCATTGGTGGTGTTTTTATGCTAATTTCCCGATTCTTCTCCTTCCACTAGTTCCTTACCCTGAACACTAATATATAGCATTAAATACAACTTTGGTAGCTTGAAACATATAATTTTCCCAAGAAAAAGATGCAAAATATTTCATCAAAAGCCGGAACATCAACACCGTCAACATAAAACAATTTCTTGTCCTAAAGCAACTACATTATGCCATACTACGATGCTTAACCAAGAGAAACATAAGATACCTATGACAGTCAATGTAATACCACGTATGTTTCCAAGCTAGGAAATGAATCAGTTCTCTTACATTTGACACGTCATATCCTGTGATTCATATTTGAGTACATGATTTACAATGATTATCCTAGCTATAAGATATCTTATGATGTGTTAATCATGCTCATGTGAGTCACTCAGAGCAAGGAAAGATAATAGCCTTTGGATCCATCAAGTTTTAGTGTGTGATTCCGCAAGAGTAACGTTTGAACGAGGATAACTTGATTTATATGTGATAATTTGGCAGATTTAGACCCACCAAATTGTAGATAATCGAATTATCTTTCCAAAAATTCCAATTTTATAAAAATCTGACACCCGAGCAAGAAGTTATGGCCCTACAAAGTAGGAGTGCGATGCATAAACAATCGCACATGGCTACTGAAACAAGTGTGCGACAGGCTGTGCAGTGCACACCCTCAAGTTTGTGATAGAATGTCCAACACACACCTTATCTTATGTGATATAATGTGCGGCTCACACCTTAGCATGTGCGATGAGGTGTGCGACGCACACATATGATTTCATCCACCAAAAACACTTAGTTTTTGAGTTATTTTGAGGATAATTAGGTATTTTAACACTCATTACACATTCCTATACTTAACCTCACGAAATTTATAGCTTCTAATCATATTAAAACCCTATTAACATCTTAAGTTCATGATCCAAGAGCACAAGAAGGAGAAAAACTAATAGAGTTGCATAATCAAGCTTGAAGGTCCAATTTTTCAATAATTTCATCGCCATTAAGGTATGCGTAGTGTTTATCCACGGATTCCTTTTGTTCGTGGAGTTCAAGAATCAATATTTCATAACAAAATCATGAATGTTTTATTGTGATATGGTTTTATTCATGTTGTTGTTTGTGGTTTGTGTTATAAAGTGGGAATTTGATGAACTTCTAGGAAGATTGTGATCATATAGTTGGAACCCATGAATTTGGGTGGATTAAAGTATTGTAAGTTTGTGAATACACCTATGCCTTTAAGAGTGCATGTAAGTTGTTTGATAAAATACCTAAGAGACTAGAAATCATGCATTATAGCTAAATTGTGACTAAGTGAAGGATTCATGATAGGCCTCTATGATTCAATGTCATCCATGTTGATAATGTGCCTTGTGAACACTGTTGGATTACTCATGAACTAGTCTTATGGAATTATGCTATGCTTACTTGCAAAACCCACTCATGTACAAGATGTAGAATACCCATCTACTTCATGAAATTTCCCAAGTTATGATATTATGGTTTGTGGTTGTAATATGTAATGAGCATGATAGTGAAAGATATGCAAGTATATACATGTTGTATGAAATTCCCTTCCATGAAATAGATTGTTAAGAACCATGCTTAGTATGAAATCCCTTATTTATGATATTATAGATTATGGACTCTACTCTTATGATCAAGTCAGTCATGTGTGTCAGTTTTCTTCCATCAAGTCCTGGGGGTACTTGTACCCAAAAAATATAGTTGTGTGCCTAGAGCCATGTCATGTTTTCATGATACTCTTAGTCAAACCATGATCTATAGAAATCAGTCAGTCATGTGACTCAGGAAAACTCAGTAATAGTAGTAGTTCAATATTCTCAGTAATCTCAGTGCTCAGTAACCTCAGTAATCACAGTAAATCTCAGTAACTTCAATAATCTTAATCAGTACTCAGAACTCATTATATTTCGTCTGTCATCGGAATCCAGTAAACTCAGTTTTAGCTCCACTAAAAAATATCACTAGTATCAGTTCAGTTAATTAGTATTAGTTCAGCAAATCAGTTCAGTTAAGTTATTTAGTTCAACCCAGTTATTCAGTTCAGTGTCTTTCAGATAGGAGTAGGATTCAGCACCGAGCGAACCTAGGGATGGGGGCTCACCCACTAGAATAGGGATGAGATCCCTAGAAGCAATTCCTAAGTTCCAGAACTACATTGACATCATAGGTACGAGATGTCACCCATTAGATAAGAATGACATACTCAGGGGTCACCCGTTAGCACATTTATATGTCTAGGACTAATCCCAGGAGTCACCCTTAAGATTAGAACTGAATCCACAGAAGATGTCTTTACTGGTGGCGCGGTACTAACAATCTTCCAGTTAGGGCAGAGATTGGACCCCACTCAACTTATCTTGGGGCATGTCGATTAGATGAACACATCCCACAGTTTCAGTTACAGAATCAGGGCTTTTAGATACAGTCAACTCAGCTTAGTAGTACAGATTCAGTACTGTAAGATACAGTCAATACTTATCATTGTAAATAGACTTCAAGATAACCCATTAGCTAGGATTGATCTTAACTATGATTAATCATTATCACAATCATTAGATTTAAAGATCACCCGCTAGATAGGACTAATCTCAGAAAAAGTCAAATCATCCTTAGTATCAGTATACTCATGATCACCTGCTAGATAGGATTGATCTCAGATTTAGTTACTTCAAGTAGAATGGAACTCAGATAATGAGAACTTAGACTGTTAGATACAGTCGGTCAGTATTGGTTATATTGATTAGTCTGATTATTACAGTTATATCATCTATATTAGTTGTCATAGATCACGTTACCTGTATTCAGTTTCAGGACTGTTAGACACAGTCATTCAAACTAGTTCTTCATAATTTGAACTGTCAGAAATAGTCAATAATCTATTTAGTACCTCAGCAACAGTAAACTCATATCGTCAGCATTCAGACTCAGTAGTCAGCATCATCACGAGTTCAATTATAGTTGTTTATGCATGTATGTATTCTTACATTTATATTAGTTAGCATTGTTCATACATATAACCCTTTGTATTTAGCCTATATCACTCGTATACTCGGTACATTCAGACGTACTGATGCATTTGCGCTATGGTGCTTTATCTTATGTTACACCATAGGTTCAGAGGCACAAGCTTCAGATCAGCAGTAGCATTCAAGTGTTCAATATTTGCAGTGAGTCCTTCTTATTTGAGGATGTTATGATTATTTCTATATTTACTATTTAGTTGCTACAATGATTTAGTTAGAGACATGTTCCTTCAACTCCTTATTCAGTTTAGTTAGAGGCTTTCAGACTAGATGTCAGATTAGATATTCAGATCTTATTATTTTCAATATTTATGACTTGTTTTGGTATTGTTATACCTTTTTCAGATATTTTGTTATTAGATATTTATTCAGTTCGAACCTTATGGCCTTTCATATTTATGCTTTTGCATTTTATATATATTATGTAGTATACAAGTACAGATATCAGTCATGGGTTAGCTTGTGGTCCTTCGGGGTCATGAACACCGTGTATCATTCCGGTTTAGAAAATTAGGGTGTTACAAACTTAGTATCAGAGCCTAAGGTTTAATAGAGTCCTAGGAAGTCTGAAAGACACATCTAGTAGAGTCTTGTACATGCGTGTGTTGTGCACCACACTTATGTGTAGGAGGCTATGAGATGTTTTAGGAATAGTTTCCCTTCTTTCAATAATCATGTCATGCCAACGAGTCAGTTTAGCAATCGAGCAGTCAGATTTGTATAGCTTGTTTTCTCATCCTTGCATCTATTCATGCTATCCAAAACCTCAGAGAATGTAATTATTTCATGGTAGAACCTCCTAGTAGTTGCAAGTTCAGTTCATCTCATGCATCATTCATTAGTTTCTGACTCCCAAAGTTTAGTTGTAATCTAATTTGTAGATACCATGTGCATCACCCAGTATCTCCGTAAGGTAAGCGTTCTTAGAGGGACATAGCATCCCAAGGGGGAGATACCCCACTTTCTCTTAATGCTCTCATACCTTAGATCCTTAAATTTCTCCTTGCATAACGAATTCATTCTAGAATAAAGGGTACTCATAAGTTGACATTCAAGTTAGACCTCAGCTATAAGTCAAGTATTCAGAGGTTCAGTTTAGTTCATGATGTTCAGTCCATATGTCACGTAGCACAATCAGTCATGTTCTCATGTTTCAGTTCAATCTTAGTTCCTTTACCATTGCATGTTCAGTCGCATGTTCGTGAGTCAGTTCAGTCATGTATTCACACATCAGATATGCATTGTCAGCTTATCAGTACTTTCAGCCATGCATTCACGTATCATGTCAGTCTAATAATCATGGATCAGATATGAATAGATTCAACTTATTATTTAAGCATAATATATGCATTCTCAGTTTGAGAAACTCAATTTATCGAAACACTCAGTCCTACATTAATAAATCAGCTACCCATGCATCAGATATGCATGTACAGTATGATATGCTCAGTTTTCAGTCATGTCAGCCAAGAAATCATGATCAGTCATTCATGTTATATATTCCTGTAAGTTGTATTTTCTCTCATCTCAACCAGTGTCATTCAAGGATGAATGTTCCTAGGGGGAGATATTGTAATACCTCGTATGTTTCTAAGCTAAGAAATGAATCAGTTCTCCTACGTATGAAACCACATATCCTGTGATTCATATTTGAATAAATGAATTACAATGAGTATCATAGTGATAATATATCTTATGATTTTTTAAGCATGCTCATGTGAGTCACTCAGAGTAAGGCAAGCTAATAGTTTTTGGATCCATCAAGTTTTATTGTGTGATTCTGTAAGAGTGACCTTTGAACAAGGATAACTTGATTTATATGTGACATTTAGGTAGATTTAGACCCACTAAATTGTAGATAATCAAATTAGCTTTCCAACGATTCCAATTTTATAAAAATCGGACACCCGAGCAAGAAGTTATATCCCTGCAAAGTAGGAGTGCGAGGCATAAACAATCGCACATGGCTACTGGAACAAGTGTGCGACAGGTTGTACGGTGCACACCCTCAAATGTGAGATATCATGTGAGACACACACCTTAGCTTATATTATAGGATGTGCGGCACACACCTTAGCATGTGCGATGAGGTGTGTGATGCACACTTATGATTTCAGCAAGAAAAACACTTAGTTTTTGAGTTATTTTGAGGATAATTAAGTCTTTTAACACTCCTTACACGTCCCAATACTTAAACTCACGAAATTTATAGCTTCTAATAATATTACAACCCTATTAACATATTAATTTCATTATACAAGAGCACAAGAAGGAGAAAAACTACTAGGGTTGCATAATCAAGCTTGAAGGTCCAATCATTCAACAATTTCATCGCCATTAAGGTATGCATAGTGTTTATCCATGGATTCCTTTCATTCGTGGAAATCAAGAATCAATATTTGATAACAAAATCATGAATGTTTTGTGGTGATATGGTTGTATTCATGTTGTTGTTTGTGGTTTGTGTTATAGAGTTGGAATTTGATGAACTTCCAGGAAGATTGTGATCATATAGTTGGAACCCATGAATTTGGGTGGATTAAAGTGGTGTAAGTTTGTGAATACACCTATTCCTTAAAGAGTGAATGTAAGGTGTTTGATAAAATACCTAAAAGACTATAAAACATGCATTATAGCTAAATTGTGACTAAGTGAAGGATTCATGGTAGGTCTCTTTGATTCAATGTCATCCGTGTTGATAATGTGTCTTGTGAACACTATTGGATTACTTATGAACTAGTCTTATGGAATTATTCTATGCTTACATGCAAAACCCACTCATTTACAAGATGTAGAATGCCCATGTACTTCATGAAATTCCCCAAGTTATGATATTATGGATTGTGGTTGTAATATGTAATGAGCATGATAGTGAAAGCTATGCAAGTATATACATGTTGTATGAAATTCCCTTCCATGAAATAGATTGTTAAGAACCATGCTTAGTATGAAATCCCTTATTTATGATATTGTGGATTATGGACTCTACTCTTATGATCGAGTCAGTCATGTGTGTCAGTTTCCTTCCATCGAGTCCTGGGGGTACTTGTACCCGAAAAATATAGTTGTGTGCCTAGAGCCATGTCATGTTTTCATGATAATATCAGTCAAGCCATGATCTATAGAAATCAGTCAATCATGTGACTCAGGAAAACTCAGTAATCTCAGTAGTTTCGTATTCTCAGTAATCTCAGTGCTCAGTAACCTCAGTATTCATAGTAAATCTCAGTAACTTCAGTACTCTTAATCAGTCCTCAGAACTCATTATATTCCGTCCGTCATCAGAATCCAGTAAACTCAATTTTAGGTCCGCCAAAAAATACCACTAGTATCAGTTCAGTTAATCAGTATCAGTTCAGAAAATTAGTTCGGTTAAGTTATTTAGTTCATCCCAGTTATTCAGTTCAGTATTTCATATGGGAGTAGGATTCAGCACCGAGTGAACCTACGGATGGTGGCTCACATGCTAGAATAGGACTGAGATCCCTAGAAGCAATCCCTAAGTTCCAGAACTACGTTTCCCACATAGGTACAAGATGTCACTCGTTAGATAGGACTGACGTACTCAGGGGTTACCGTTAGCACATTTATATGTATAGGACTGATCCCAGGAGTCACCTGCTAGATTAGGATTGACTCCACAACAGATGTCTTTACTGGTGGCTTGGTACCGACACCCTTCCAGTCTGAGCAGAGATTGGACCCCACTCAGCTTAGCTTGGGGCATGTCGGTTAGATGAACACATCCCACAGTTTTAGTTACAGAATCAGGGCTTTCAGACACAGTTAACTCAACTTAGTAGTACAGATTCAGTACTGTTAGATACAGTGAATGCTTATCATTGTAAATTGACTTCAAGATCATCCATTAGCTAGGACTGATCTCAACTATGATTAATCAGTATCAGAATAATTAGATTTAAAGATCACCTGCTATATAGGACTAATCTTAGACTAAGTCAAATCATCCTTATTATCAGTATACTCATGATCACCCGCAAGATAGGACTGATCTCAAATTTAGTTACTCCAGGTAGAACGGAACTCAGATAGTTCCATCAGAACTTAGACTGTCAGATATAGTCACTTAGTATCGGTTATATCAATTAGTCCAATCATTACAGTTATATCAGCTATATCAGTTGTCATAGCTCACGTTACCAGTATTAAGTTTTAGGACTGTTAAACATAGTCATTCAAACCAGTTCTTCATAATTTGAACTATCAGAAATAGTCAATAATCTATTCAGTACCTCAGTAATAGTAAAGTCATGTTGTCAGCATTCAGACTCAGTAGTCAGCATTATCACGATTTCAGTTATAGTTGTTAATGCATGTATGTATTCTCACATTCATATTAATTATTATTGTTCATGCATATAACCCTTTGCATTTAACCTACCTTACTCGTATACTCAGTATATTCAGACGTACTGACACATTTGTGCTATGGTGTTTTCTCTTATGTTACACCATAGGTTCAGAGGCACGAGCTCCAGATCAGTAGTAGCATTCCAGTGTTCAGAGTTTGCAGTGAGTCCTTATTATTCAAGGACGTTATGATTATTTCTACATTTACTATTCACTTGCTAGATGGAGTTAGTTGGAGACATGTTTCTTTAACTCCTTATTCAGTTCAGTTAATGACTTTCAGACCACATGTCAAATTAGATATTCAGATCTCATTATTTTCAGTATTTATGATTTGTTTTGGTATTGTTATACCTTTTTCAGACATTTTGTTATCAAACATTTATTCAGTTCGAACCTTATGGCCTTTCATGTTCATGTTTCCGCATTTTATGTATATTATGAAGTAAATAGGTACAAATATAAGTCATGGGTTAGCTTGTGGTCCTTCGGGTAATGAGCACCGTGTATCATTCTGGTTCAGAAAATCGGGGTGTTACAGTCAATTATTAATTATAGCTCAAAACACATTACCCTCTCCAAGTTTAATAACTTTAAACCCAACTGTGTATATTAATGAAAGTAAAAAATATGACTCAAAGGAATCAAGCTATGGCATCATGTTGAAAATAAACAACCACGCATATGTATAAGTTACACTACCTAAACAAGTAAGCAGCTGGCAATACAATCCATGTGCCCTTCCAACAAAGAAGTCCCTTCTCACTTATATATGAGATCAAGCATGTCAATACGGGGACGGTTAAGAGACACACACTCTCAGAAAGAAGTTCAAATCAATGTATGTCAAATTCCATAAGCTTGCCCTTATTTTCATCACCTAAGCTTTCAGACAGTTAAGTTAGGATCACTATAGGACTTTTCTTCAGCTAGTATCATAGGCTTGGGGCTGGTATGATACATAAAGATATTTTAAGTTACTAGGCCTCCTTGGCACTACATAAAATTTTGGAGTCTCACTTATTAACCTTTAACTTATTTCTCCCTTTCTTTATTAAAACAAATTCAAGATGGGTACGGTCTTATAGTCTTTCATTTTCTCTTTTTCACAATATTTCATTTCTTATTCTTTTTCTACTAAACCCAGCATTGCATTCTTTTCTCTCATTTTACCTTTCTTCATAATCATTTTACATCATGCACCCCTATAATAGCCACCCTCAACTAAGGCTATTTGCCTAAGTCAAAGTGCATAATTCCCAAGAAGGACCAGGGCCAAAACAGGTTCATTGTGATACAAATAGGAAGATGAGAGGTCTAACAGGAAAAACAAGCATACAGGCTCAAAATTGGGATAAAGGGATATCATTCACACATGGAAGGCCATTTAGGTTACAAGTGGACTAATATAAAAAATGACCTATGATCCTTTCCTAACCACTATTCTACAACCTAGGCAAGACTAACCAAGCAAGTTCTGGATTTATCACACAAAGAAACTTGGTAATATCTCTCACACACTTGGCACAAAGGTATATTACAAGCTACTACCTGACCGGGTTATGCAATTGTTTGCAATGATTATTGTGTCCCTAATACTAATGCCATAAAAATATTCACAATAGTTGCATATAGATGCATATCACATAGTTACAAAATAGACAATTAGAGAGGTATTTATAATTTATCTCAAAAATCAACACAAATATGTCAACTGCCTTAGATACTTATTTTTCTCCCAGTTAACCACAAAACATCATGAAACAAAAGACAATATGCCTAAACATGCCAGCTCTACTAGGAATAAGACTCCGGGGAAAAAAGACACGGCAAGAAAAACCCCAAAAGGACATCTACACCCACAAGTAGACCCACCCTCAACATAAAATCATGCATTGTCCCCAATGCGTCAAACAAAAGCAAGAGAGTTAGAAACATACCTGTGGCACCATAAGTGCGAAGATCTGATGTCAACCACATAAGATGAATACAAAAGCAAAACACCGTGGGTTGTCTCCCAAGCAGCGCCTAATTTAATGTCACGTCATGACTCGGTCATCTTGACTACTCAGAATTCGTCAAGATACCTTGTTAATACCTTTTTACTTTACTTGTTGGATCAAGAGAATGCTTTATTCCTAGTCCATCCACTTTAGAAGTACTACATCCTTGCTTTCAAGTTCAACCATACCAGCTAAGGTCTCCACAACAGACCTATCCTAGATGGTACATCTTTGTCATCTTCATAGAATACATCAATGATTGAGAAGACACCCATATCTGTTTGTTGTTTCATGGATTTACACACTTCAAAACTAACCTCTTTCACATTAAGCCTAAATTTCAGCTTATTCAACTCCAGGTTAACTAGCACTGTCACAATTGCTAAGAACGGCCTGCCCATAATTATAGGTACTTCAAAGTCCACTTCGCAAACAAGAATTACAAAGTCTGCAGGAAATACAAAATAGACAACTTTTACAAGTACATCGTGTAGAATCCCAATAGACCTTTTCACCAATCTATCCGCCATTAGAAGCCTCATATTGGTGGGAATAGAATCTCCCAAACCCAATTTCCTGAAAATTGCCAACGGCATCAGATTTATAATAGCCCTAAGATCACAAAGGGCCCTTTCAAAATTTAGCGATACAATCATACATGGGACAGTAAATGCTCCCAGATCATCTTTCTTATTTATAATAGATCTTGTATCAATAGAACTACAATGATGAATATTATCTATCATTTCATAGTGCATAGTCCTTTTCTTCGTCAATAGGTCTTTCATAAACTTAGCATATCCGAGCATCTGTTCCAGTGCTTCAACTAAGGGAACATTCACTATCAATTGCTTCAGCATAGCCATAAATTTGCTAACCATGTCATTGTCTTCTTTCTTCTTTAATCATTATGTAAATGGAGATGGTGTCCTTGGTATTTCAACTACAACAAGACCTTCTTTCTTATACCTTTCTCTGTATCACTAATATGCTTCAGCTTAGGTGGTTGTTCCCCTTCTAAAATTTTCTTTTCTGAACCTCCCAACTTTCCAAGCACCACTGGAGATTCATCAACCATCTCCCCATTTATTTTGACTTCATTAATATGAGAGGATTCTCCAAAAAAGTACTAGATAACATCTTACCACTCCTAGTGGTAATAGCCATACATAATCCGTCAGTCTTCTGATTTTGAACTGTATCACTTCGTAGAGTCCCACTCTTTCTTTGGTTGAATGTTTTGGATAAGTGGCTCATCTACTGCTCCAGTTGTTTGATAGTAGTTGAGTGCGAATTTACTAATTGAATCAGGGAAGATAAATCACTCTTCATCATTGTCACCTCAGTATTTGTTGCCTCAACTCCCTTTAATAGTTTTTCCATCATTTCCTCTATGGAAATTTTGCCTGAACTGGTTGCAGCATTTTTACGACTTCCAGGAGGTACATATAATCCACTCCTATTATTATTATTCTTCCAACTCCCTTGATCTCTATCCTTGTAACCAGACTTTTCATAATAGTTTTGACCTTGGTTTCCTTAGTTATTGCCTCAGAAACCCCCTGATTGTTTAGATAGTTTGCCTCTTCTTTTGAATAAAAGTCATCTCTACCGTGGGATACTACAACTTTCACTTTCTCAATCTTTCCATATAATAAATACATAGTCAAAAATTCTTTTTGCGTCTTCAAGTGTGCTATGTCCTGGTCACGTTCCTCCTTCTTCTTGTGTTGCTCTGCAGTCATACCACTAGACACAGTAGGGCTTTCTACCACAGAATCCCTGGTATGCCCAGTGCTACTCTATTTGGTCTTTCAATCAAGTATCTGAGGCCTCTGGAAAAGTGAGATCCAGAAATGATCCTCCTGCAGTATTATCCACAACTGGCTTCGTAATAGATTTTAAATCCCAATAAAGAGTCTCTATCAAATGAATATCTATCATATTATGGTTTGAGAATTGCATCATCTTCTTTTTAAACCTATCCCAGGTCTCATGAAGAGCTTCAGTAGGGAGTTGATGGAAGTTATTGATTTCTTCCCTCCACTGTACCCTCTTGGAAGGTGGAAAGAATCTTTTTAGGAAAGCCTCTTTCAACTGCCTCCAGTTGGTTATAGAATCGGAAGTTAGTTTATTGAGCCACAGTGTTTCCACTCCAGACAAAGACAATGGAAACAAGCATAGTCAGATAGCATTCTGTCCCACTCCCGGGTTATTAAAGGATTTACAAATAGTGAAAAGTTAACTAAATGCATAGTAGGATCATCCCCCGAGAGTCCACCAACCAACCCCTTTCAGATGGACGAGTTAAATTATCATGCTTGTAATATTAAACTTATCTACTGGTACTGAAGGTGGAGAAATATTAGATCCAATAGAACCTGCTCCATCCATTACATCCTCTTCATCTTTAAGATTAAACTACATAGGCTGACAGTCTTGCCTTTCTCTAAAAGGATGATTTCTATTTATATTCTAGTTCACCAGCGCAGCTACGTTTTATGCATGCCTTGGGTTAGCCGATTTAACAAGTCCTTACACCCCAAATCATCATCGTCAGGATTAGGATGACATGCAGGTTGACCGTTATTCTGTTGATTAATCTGAGCTTTAGCCAGGGCAGCTAGTCTTTCAGCTCCTTAAGGGTTTGCTATTTTGCTAATTAACTATTGTTCTAGATATACTGGTAATAATGGTACACCCGATCACCGTGTACTTGGCATACACAAAAACTATCCTACACAGACCAAAAACAACAAACTAAGGTAAAATTAGGAAACTTGATGAAAGATCAATCAACAAATTCAAACTTAATTAACAACCGTATTCCCGGATAATGGTGCCAAAATTCGATAAGATCAAATTAAAACTCTCATTATATAGTATAAGCGGTCGCTGTCAAATATAGAACCCAACTAGGTTGGGTGTCGAATACCATAGGGAGTACTGTGTTCACTAAGTATTGTGGTTGTTATGAGACTGTTGATCGAAGGTTCCAAAATAAAGTGGGGCTTTGATTTATCAATAGTATTCAAATGCTTGTCACAGAAAGTAATCCAACTGTAGATTGTATTGCAAATAGTAATTCAGTAAGAGTAGTCAAACTAAAGTAATGATTACCAAGATACTTAAGCAACTAGGGTTGTGATCTATTTTAAATTCCCAATGAATAATTCTAACTGCAGAGTAATTGAATTCCATGGTTTACCCATTAGTTTCTCAACCTAAATAAGTAACTTATCTATTAATTCTTTAAAACTCAAGGAATGTATTAGTTATTCAACTATATTCTCACATGCGTTGATTCGATTAAGGCATCTACCCTCCATCCAAAGATTAAAGCCTTTAGATTTATGTAAACCCTTTTTTTCCCAACAAACACTTTTCTATTTGAACAAGTGATGTTCTTGGGCTCACTTTTCAAGTTTTCAATCAAGAAAAGTCATAAATTGAAGAAGGGTTTATGCAATATCAATTAATCATGGGAATCTACTCGATTCACAACCCCCAATCAGTTATTCTTATCAAGGCTCCCATAACCCTAGATATGGGAGCTTAGCCACACATCTCCATCACATAAAGAGAAGAAACCATTGTGTTATTCATAAATTAATTCAGAATTTACTTACAAAATTCACAATGTTCTTCAATCTTCAATAGAGAAAATGATAATGGAATATAGATCCACAGTTCTAGAATGAATCTCAGAGAAAGACTACATATAATATGTTTCTAGTATGGAAAACCTAAAAAAATAAGGATACAAAGGATCCCTAATAAAACTTAAAACTGGGTATTTATAAGCTCCCAGGTAAAAAGGATTTAAAATTATAATTTCAAAAAATCGCATCCAAATTGACGGCCAATTTGGTGGTCCATCGCAAGACTGGTAGTCCACCATTTTGGCCGTCACTTGGCCTTCTAAAATCCTCGATTCTGTTTAGGGCCTGGTGGTCAGGTTGGTGGTCCATCGTAAGACTGGTGGTCCACTATTTTGACCGTGACTGGTTCTTTTGAAATCTTGGATTCTTCTTAGGGCCTGGTGGTCAGGTTGGTGGTCCGTTGCAAGATAGGTGGTCCACCATTTTGACCGTCACTGGGTTTTCTGAAATCTTGGATTCTGTTTGGGCATGGTGGTTAAGTTGGTGGTCCGTTGCCAGATTGGTGGTCCACTATTTTGACCGTCCATGGTTTTTTTACGCTAATTTCCTAAGTCTTCTCATTCATCTAGCTCCTTACCCCGAAACACTAAAATCTAGCATTAAATGAAACCTTGGTTTCTTGAAAATATACAATTTTCCCAAGAAAAAAATGCAAAATGTTTCGTCAAAAGCTGAAACATCAACACCCTCAACTTAAAACAATTGTTTGTCCTGAAGCAACTACATAATACCATACTACGATGCTTAACCAAGAGAAACATAAGATACCTATGACAGTTAATCATCAATTTTAGCTTTAAACACATTACCCTCTCCAAGTTCAATCACTTTAAACCCAACTATGTATATTAATGAAAGTAAAAAATATGACACAAAGTAATAAAGCTATGGCATTACGTTAGCAACAAACAACCACGCATATGTACAAGTTACACTACCTAAACAAGTAAGCAGCTAGCAATAAAACCCATGTGCCCTTACAATAAAGAAGTTCCTTCTCACTTATATATGAGATCAAGCATATCAATGCAGGGACGGTTAACAGACACTCACTCTCAAAAAGAAGTTCCAATCAATGTATGTCAAATACCATAAGCTTGCCCTTATTTTTATCACCTAAGATTTCTGACAGTTAAGTTAAGATCACTACAGGACTTTTCCTCAGCTTGTAACGTAGGCTTGGGGATGGTATGATACGTAAAGATATTTAAAGGTACTAGGCCTTCTTGGCACTACACAAACTTTTGGGGTTTCACTTATAAACCTTTAACTTATTTCTCCCTTTCATTATTAAAGCAAATTCAGGTTGGGTACCGTCTTATAGTCTTTCATTTTCTCTTTTTCACAACTTTCTTTTTCTTATTCTTTTTCTACTACACCCAGCCTTGCATTCTTTTCTCTTATTTTACCTTTCTTCATACTCACTTTAAATCATACACCCCTATGATAGTCACCCTCAACATAGGCTATTTGCCTAAGTCGAAGTCCATAATTCCCAAGAAGGACCAGGGAAAAAAGAGGTTCATTATGATACAAATAGGAAGGTGATAGGCCTAACATAAAAATCAGGCATAAAGGCTCAAAATTGGGATCAAGGGATATCATTCACACATAGAAGGCCATTTAGGCTAAAAGAGGACTAATATTAAAAACGACCTATGATCCTTTCCTAACCACTATCCTACAACCCAGGCAAGACTAATCGAGCAAGTTCTGGCTTTAACACACAAAGAAACTTGGTAATATCTTACACACACTTGGTACAAAGATATATCACAAGCTACTACCTGACCAGATTATGCAATTATTAGAAATGATTATTGTGTCCCTAATACTAATTCCTTAAAAAGATTCACAATAGTCGAGTATAGATGCATATCACACAGTTACAAAATAGACAATTGGAGAGGTAATTATTATTTTTCCCAAAAATCAACAAAAATATGTCAACTACCCTAGATAATTATTTTTCTTCCAGTTAACCACAAAACATCATGAAATAAAACACAATACACCTAAATATGTTAGCTCTACTAGGAGTAAGACTCCGGGGAAAAGATATACGGCAACAAAAACCCCAAAAAAATATCAACACCCACAAGTAGTCCCACCCTCAACTTAAAATCATGCACTATCCCCAATGTGTCAAACCAAAGCAAGAGAGTTAGAAACATACATTTGGTATCATAGGTGTGAAGATCTGATGTCAACCACATAAGACAAATACAAACAACAAAACACTTTGGGTTGCCGCCCAAGAATAACCTAATTTAATGTCACGACACAACTCGTTCATCTTGACTACTTATAATTAGTGAAGATACCTTGTTGATACCTCCTTACTTCACTTGTTGGATCAAGAGAATGCTTTATTCCTAGTCCAGCCACTTTGGAAGCACTATATCCTTGCTTTCAAGTTCAACCATACCAACTAAGGTCTCCACAATAGACCTATCCTCGATTAGTAAATCTCACTCATCTTCATACACTACATCAACGATTGAGAAGATATTCATCTCCTTTTGTTGTTTCATGGATTTACACACTTAAACTAACCTCTTTCTTGTTGAGCCTAAATTTCATCTCATTCAACTCCAAGTAAACTAGCACTCTCCCAATTACTAAGAATGGCCTACCTAAAATAATGGTTACTTCAAAGTACACTTCCTAATCAAGAATTGTAAAGTCGGCAGAAAATATAAAATCAGCAACATTTACAAGTACATCATATAGAATTCCAATCGAACTTTACACCGATTTATCCGCCATTAGAAGCCACATATTGGTGGGCGTAAGATGTCCCAAATCCAGTTTCTTGAAAACCACCAATGGCATAAGATTTATAATTTCCCTAAGATTATAAAGGGCCCTTTTATAATTTAGTGATCCATTCATACATGGGACAGTAAATGCTCCCAAACTAACTTTCTTCTGCACAATAGATCTTGTAGCAATAGTGTTACAATGATGAAAATTATCTATCATTTCATAGCTCAAAGTCCTTTTGTTTTTCAATAGGTTTTTCATAAACTTAGCGAATTCGGGCATCTGTTCAAGTACTTCAACTAAGGGCACATTCACTGTCAACTGCTTTAACATAGCCATACATTTTCTAAACTTGCCATCATCTTTGTTCTTCTTTAATCATTATAGAAATATAGGTGGTGGACTTGGGATTTCAACTAGAGAAACTTCTACCGTCTTTCGTAGACCTTGCTCTACATCACTAATATGCTTCGGCTAAGGTGATTGTTCCCTTTCTGAACTTTTTCTTCTGTACCTCCCAACTCTACAGGCACCACTGGAGATTCATCAACCATATCCCCATCCATTTTAACTTCATTAATATAAGAGGATGCTCCCAGACATGGACTAGATAACATCTTATCGCTCCTAGGTATGATAGTCATACATGATCCGTCAGTCCTCAGATTCTAAATTATATCACTTGGTAGAGTCCCACTCTTTCTTTGGTTAAATATTACGGATAATTATATGCCTCGTGGTCTCAAAGAGTATCTGAGTGATTAGTTTTCAAGATTAGAGCAGAGTTTTATGACCATCCTGGAGTATGAGGTTCGGTTCCATGAGTTATCTAGGAATAATACAACTATTTTGCCAATAAAGTATGTGAAGATTTGGTGTTTTGTTTAAAGACTAATAATTCCTCTTTGCATTGATACACAAAATTTGGTTACTAAAGGTAGGTTCTTTATTAAGGTCTCTAATTATGCCTAGACTATTGACAGAATGAATTGTGAGGCCTAAGGAGGATGTGATAAGATACCGTGTTACCATGGTATTTTAAGTTTAAGTTGGAGTAGATCACAGTTCAGAGGCAGAGGTTCTCAAGGTAGGTACCTTCTGCGCTAGTCTTTTTAGCTTTAGGGTCAGTCTAGAAGGCCTGTTCATGTCATGCTTTATCTTACTAGTCGAGGTCATCCCAACTATAGTGATCATCCTAACTAGAGTAGCGGTTAGTCTTCAAGAGATAAACATTTTAGGATTTTTAGCTAAGGTGACTATTGTGAGGCAACTGATCTACTAGACACAGTGCAGTGCCTGGGTCATATTATGAGTGTGAGACCTTTGGCTATTTTTCAAGAGAGTGCCCCTGGTGTGGGATAGTTGGACCTGTAATATAGAGTCTTCTATTAATTAAAGTAGTGTCTCCCCAAGCTAGAGGAGGTCCTCAAGAAGGTAGGACAATTGGTCGGTCAGATACCCAGCCAGGTGGTGAGCGAGGTCATTTATATATTATTCGTGGTAGACCGAGGGCAGAGTCTTTAAATATGTTATTGCAGGTACAGTCTCATTGTGCCATCAACTAGATTTTTATTTATTTGATCCGAGATCTACTTATTCATGTGTTTGGTTATTATGCATCACAGTTAGAGTTGTCTTGCAATTCTTTATCTGTGCCATTATGTGTATCTATTTTTATGGGTAATTCTTTAGTAGTGTATTGGGTTTAGAGATCATGTGTTATGACTGTCAAAGAGTTTGATACTCAGACTGATCATATTGTATTATCTATGGTGGACTTAACATAATACTGGGCGTGAACTAGTTATCCCCCTATCACACGGTCTTAGATTATTTTTCCAAGATTGTTACCTTAGCTATACTCGACATACCCCCAATTTTATAGCAGGGGTCTATTAGCTTTGCACTAATTGGCAATATTTCTTATATTTGGTCTAGAAGACTTATATCATGGGGTTACGAGTCTTATCTTACTTATATTATGATATTAGAAGAAAGTGTCATTTGGTTGATTTTGTTCATATAGTCCATGATTTTTTGGATGTCTTTCTTATAGATCTACTTAGCCTTCCTTCTGAGCGTGATATTGAGTTTATTATTGATCTTGAGCTGGAAATCCGACCTATTTCTATGGAACTTTTCCATATGGATCCTACTAAGCTTAAAGAACTAAATACTCATCTTTAGCATCTTTTGGGTAAGGGTTTCATTAGGATGAACATCACCTATGGATGGTCCTGACCTGTTTATGAAGAAAAAGGGATGGTTTCTTGCGTATATATATCGATTACATGCAACTAAATAAGGTGACGGTGAAGAATAGTTATTCTATGCCTCGTATTAATGACTTTCTTGACCATATTTAGGGAGCAATAGTGTTCTCTGAGATTAACTTGAGATCCAATTACCATAAGTTTAGGATTTGGGTTGAGGACATCTCAAAGACATCCTTCAGGACTCGCTATGGTCAATATTAGTTCCTGGTAATGTCTTTTGGGTTGATGAATTACTGAACTACATTCACGGATTTGATGAACCACGTGTTCAAACCTTATTTGGACTTTCATGTGATTGAGTTCATCAATCACATTCTTTGTATTCAATGAGTATGGAAGAGCATATGAAGCATTTGAGGATTGTGCTCTAGACATTGAGAGATCATAGTCTTTTGAAAAATTCTCAAAGTACGAGTTTTGGATAGAGTCTGTTACATCCCTAGGACATGCGGTATCTAATAAAAGTATTATGGTGGATCCAATAAAGATTGAGGATAATGGATATTGGGTCAAACCTATATCCCCGTCAGAGATTTGTAGCTTTATTGGTTTGGTAGGTTACAATAGGCAATTTTTTTAGGGTTTTTCTACCATTGCAGCGCCGATGAACATATTGACTCAAAATTATGTTTCTTTCCAGTAGTCTGAGGAGTTTATGTTGAGCTTTCAAAAGCTCGAGGATTTTCTCACTTCAACTCCTAAATTTTCTCTTTCTTTTGAGCGCAAGGGGTTTACCATATATTGGGATGCTTTTGTTGTTGGTTTGGGTTGTATTTTTATAACGACAAAGTTGAGTTACTACTTATGCATCGAGGCAGCTGAAAGTGCATGAGCACAACTACCCTACTCATGATTTGGGGTTGGAGGTGGTAGTTTTCTGTTCTTAAGATTTGGAGGAATTATCTACCACATTCTTCAGTACCTCATAATTCAGAGACAAATTAATTCAAGACAACATATTTGGATGTAGTTGTTGAAGGATTATGACATCTCTATCTATACAATTCGGGAAAGCCAAATATAGTAATAGATTTGTTGAGACAGAAGGCAGTGAATATGGGTAACTTGGCTTTTATTTTTGGTTCTGAGATTCCTTTGGTGTGGGACATACCGTCTTTAGCCAACTTGATGGTGCAACATGATTTTCAGAGTCTATGAGGATCCTTTCTAGTGGTGAGGATAGGTCTACCTTATTTGAGAAGATTTAGAGTCATCATTTTGAGGATAGGGGACTTTGTGTCATCCATGGTCAAGTGTTGCAGGTTGAGTCTGGGAGAGATACAACAAATTTGAAGGTATTCTAAGATATTATAGTGCATTTGTGTTCTAATATTGGGGACTTAATTTTGTGGATATTGCATGAGTCTCACAGCTCCAAATACTCTATCCACCCAGTTACTTCTATTATGTATAAGGATTTGAAGCAACACTATTGGTGGAGTGTCCTGAAGAGAGATCTGGCAGACCTTGTAGCTTGTTGCCTATATTTTCAGTAGGTAAAGGTCGAGCATCAGAATCCTGGCATCCTGATTCAAATATTTCTCATTCTTGAGTGGAAGTGGGAGGGTATCACTTTGGACTTTGTTAGTGGATTGCATCGCAACTCCCGTGGTTCCGACGATATTTGGGTAGTTATAGATTGGTTGACCAAATAGGCATATTTTCATCCTATTTAGATGTCCTTTAGTGTCGAGTGGTTTGTCTGTTTCAATGTTTGTGAGATGCATCGTCTGCATGGAGTAACCATATCTATTGTTTCAGATAGAGACTCAGTATTTACTTTTAGCTTCTGGAGGGATTTTTAGGAGGAGTTGGGTACTCAGGTGGAAATCAGCATTATTTTTCACCCTCAAATCAATGAGCAGTCGGACCGAACTATTCAAATTCTTAAGGACATACTTTGAGTTTGTATTATGAACTTTGGAGGTTAGTGGGATCAACACTTAGCATAGGTGGAGTTTCCTAATAATAATAGCAACCATTCAAGTATTGAGTTTGCACAATTTAAGGTACTATATAGTAGGCATTGTCGATCTCTGATAGGGTGATTTGATACCTCCAAGATCAGGCCCCGTGGTACTCACTTTGGGTGTTTTTGGATAGAGTTTGAGTGATTTCGGATAGACTGAGGGAAGCTCAGAGTAGGAAAAGGAGGATGCAAATCGTAGACTTTGTTCCATGAGGTTTGGTGTTGGAGACTGAATATTCCTTTGAGTATCTCCCATGAAGGGCGTGATGAGGTTTTGGAGAAAGATCGAAATCATCCCCTGATATATTAGACCTTTTAAGGTCTTGTCATGACCCAATAATAAATGGTCATGATGGCACTTGTCGCGACAAGCAGCCTTGAATAGTAAGTCTATCACCTAAACTGATATGAAATGAGAAATCAATACCAAAACCCAAGGAAAGACTTCTGGAATGGAGTCGACCGCACTTATTTATTAAGATCTGAAATGCTTAACCAAAGATACCATACAATATCACAAAACCTGATGTCACAATGCAAGAACTACCAAATATATCTCGAATATCAGAAGATACAATCATAGTCATAAAGGATCAAAATTTGTGTCTGAATACAAATAAGACATGATCTAGGTTAGAAAAGGTAGTAGAACAACGTCGAATGCATAGATCATCCGCTACCTCGAATATACTCTAGATACCACTTGAATCAGACACCGTGCAGTGTAATCGTACTTGAATCTGCACTGAAAGCGCGTAGTAAGGGTGAGAAGTCCAGATGTACTCAGTAGGTATCATAGGCCGAAGGAGAAAGTTAGAAAATAAATCATATAAATACACACTATGGGCACATCATCTGCAATCAGAAAATATCCTAAATGGTAGCCACACCATCTCTACTAATAGTTTTGCAATGTACACATATACCATACATAAATACTAGAAAGAAGCACAAATATTCACGTATACAAAATACAAGTATAAGAAAGAATTACGAATAGATAGATATCATATCAAAGACGACAATACAACACAAAATAAGAATAATATATATAAAATGCAATGAAGATGGTGATTATGATGATGATGTGATGCTCGAGGTTGTCGTACAACCTCCGTATACACCTACCAACCTTTTCTTCCAAGTAGGACCTACGAAGGGTTTGAGACCAATATACAATCCAATAACCAATAACAATATCCATGACTCCTCTCCTGCACATTGATAACATGGTATCAATGTTTCACAAGTTCACATAATATGAGGATGCAATAGTCACAACCAACCAGAATAAGATAGTCCAATAACAAACCAATATACAAATTATGTGAGCCAAGATCCACTCAATAAGCCAACAATTCATGAATTCAATGTAATTGATTTGCCGATAGAGTAATATACAAAAAGATATGCCATTAATACCACATAACATCCAATTTAGGCTTTTCACTAGATAAATACTACCAAATATACATACATAAATGTCAATAACATCATATAAGACCCTACACAGTCACATAGAGTAGAAATGTCTTAAAACCACCAAATAGCAACAACATAGGCCCCCACATTGGCACAACACACTAATATATCCATTTTATGATTGGTTCCCACACCCTTAACATGATTCTATATTCATATTAACTACGCAGCGGAGTCTAAAGAAAGTTAAGCCATAACCTACCTCAAAGACAAGAATCGATAAGAACAAGCCTTTCACACTGAGCCTTTGCCTCCCGAACAGACCTGGAACCAACTAAAATACATAAATATAGAATCTACGTGTTAAAAGAGAGCCAACGATACCTATATTTCCTATTTTCAGGTCAGGGTCAAATCGGACCCCAAAATAGATTTTCGAAAAAGAAGGGTAAAATCATAATTTTTGTCCAAAAATATATGTCACATGATTAAAAGAAACTTTTAGAAGAACACCCAAATTAAAATAGGTTAGAATGGGGATCTAAATCAAAGAATTCCAAATTTCAGGCCCTACTAGCCAAAATCCCCAAATTCTATCTTAGAATTTTTGTTTTGCAAGGATAAATGACAAGAATTGAAGAAAAATAAATTAAATAGGAGTTTAGAGCTTACTAAGCTAAAATAGAAGAAATTGACAAAAAATTGAATCCCTAAGCTCAAAAAATCACAAAATTGGGGATTTAACCCACCCAGGCATTGCTTAAGCGGTCATCGCTTATATGACCAGGCATTGCTAAAACGATGTCTAACTCATAGCATATGTGACTTAGATCTTTCATAAAAGATTTGGCTAAGCGATGGAGGAGTCGCTTATACGATACCCCCTACTGGCTACCAATGGTTAATCGACCAACCGGTTGCCTAAGCTAGCTCACCAACTGAGTGATGCACCAGCTGGAAACATGGAGAATTCTAAGTCTTCGCAGAGCGCTAGATATTCATTTGAAATATAGAGAATGGAAACGAACTATGCTACCTTATCAAATTTGATGCTCTGAACTTAATGGCAATATCAGATTTTTGAAAAAACATTGTTTCCACAAAGTTGACCCTCGAAACTCAATTTCACAACTTTTCAAATTGGGGGTCAAAATGAGATATAAAAGTCATAAAATCACACCAACCATGTTACCAACCTAGAATCAATTCTTTTGATCTGTTTCCGCAATTCATTTTGCCATCTGACATACAAATCAATAAATGTTGACTAAAGTCGACTAATAAGCCTTTACAACTAACAAAAACCACAGTCTTGCATAAATCACATCGAAAAATAATGAGAATTGTCCCACTCATCCTCATACCTCAAAAATAAAATAATTCAACACGGGGAAGGGTAAAATAGTCAAATCATATAAAAATGAATTATTCACATAAATCACCAAACAACAGGTCTTTTCATTATCCACCACTAAGAATCTTATTCATCCTCAAACTAAAGGTAAAAGAAATGTCTGAATCAGAAAAAATATGGGGATAACTACCTTGTATATAAGATTCAACCTCCTAAGTAGGCTCGTCTCTAGGTCAATGCCTTCATTGGACCTTAAACACTGGAATATCTCTAGAATGCAATCTTCTAACATCTCTAGCTAGAATGCAGATGGGTTCCTCAACAAAAGATAACTTCTCATCTAAGTGGACTGAATCCCAATGAATACCGTGAGAATCATTTGGAATGTAATGCCAAAGCATGGAAACATAATAAACTAGATGAACAACTAATAAATCTAGGGGTAATGCCAATTCATAAGTCACATACCCAATTATCCAAAGCATCTCAAAAGGTCCAATCTACTTGGGTCTAATCTTTTCCCTCATCCCAAACCTGATCACACCCTTCATGGGCGACACATAAAGGAAGACATGATGACGAACACTAAATCTCAAGGCACGAAGTCTACCATCCACATAGCACTTCTGCCAACTCTAAGCCACTCAAAGTCTATCCTGAAAGACCCAAACTTTATCCAAAGACTCACAAAGAATTTTTGTACCTTGAGGTATAACCTTACAAACCTCAAACCAACGAACTGCAGAGCGACAAGACCTATCATACAAAGTTTCAAAAGGAGCCATCTCAATACTAGAACTATAGCCATTATTATACGCAAACTCTTCCAAAGCTAGATATTGCTCCCACTGACCACCAAAGACCATCACACAAGCACAAAGAACATCCTTCAAAATCTAAATAGTCTTCTCTCACTAATCATTACTTTGGGGGTAAGACATTGTACTAAGATCACCCCAAGTACCCAACTTCTCCTGAAAAGTCTTCCATAAAGGAGATGTAAATATTGAACCTCCATCTGAGATGATATATGCTGGAACTCCATGAAGGAAAGCTATCACACAGTTATAAATACGGTCCAACCTCTCAGCACTAAAAGAAATCTGAATCAAAATGAAATGAGTAGACTTGGTTAATCTATCCACAATGACCCAAACACTATCAGAACAATGAGAAGTAGTACAAGGCAAACTAATGATAAAATCCATAGTAATCTATTTTTATTTCTACACGGGAATGGGTAACCTCTAAAGGAAACTACCAGGCCTCAAATTTTCTATCATTACTTGTTGGAAATAAAAATAATGAGCTATAAAATATGCCACATCTTTCTTCTTACCACCCCACTATTTATTTTTTCTCAAATTAGGATATATCTTAGTAACTCCCAGATGTATAGAATAACATGAACAATGAGCCTTCTCCAAAATTAGTCTAATCCAATAACCCACTCTGGGCACACAAACACGGCCTCCAATGTTCAAAACACCATCAGAATCATGCAAGGCTTCCTTATCCTCACCACTCAATACCTTATCCTAAATCTCCTTCACTCAAACATCATCAAACTTATAAGCCCAAACCTTCTCCATCAAAAAGTACCTAGCCTCTAAAAAAGCCAAAACATAGCCCGATATCAAAATATTAAGCCTAACTATCTGAATAGACAATGACTGAACCTTTATGGCCAAAAGACAATCCAGGGTCAAAATCTGCACCAAGATACCCATACTAGTTCACTTCAAACTCAAGGCATCCAAAACTACGTTAGCCTTGCCCAAATGATAGAAAATAGTCAAGTCAAATTATAGAAAATAACACTGCCTCATGTTAACATCTCTCCAAGTGAAGAAATACTAAAGGCTATGATGATCTGAGAAAATATCACAACAGACTTCATAAAATTAATGCCACCATAAATTTAAAGAAAAAACAACCGAGCAAACTCCAAATAATGGGTAGGGTAATTCCTCTCATAGGGCTTCAACTAACAAGAAGTATATGCAATCACCTAAACCTCCTGCATCTATACAATACCTAAACCAACACCAGAAGTATCACAAAAGATGGTAAATCACACACCCTTCTTGGGCAAAGTCAAGATTAGAGGTGGAGTCCACAAATCCTTGAGCTTTTAAAAACTCTCGTCACAAGCATCAGATAATTAAAAAGAAATTTTCTTCTGAGTCATCTTGGTCAATAGAGCCGCAATAGATGAAAAACCCTCAATAAAACATTGATAATATCCTGCCAAACCAGCAAAACTCTAAATCTCAATAGGAGAAGTAGGCCCACCCCAATCACAAGCTGTTGTAATCTTAGACATATCAACCATAATAACATCCTTGGTCACCACATGACCCAAGAAAGATATAAACTCTAACCAAAACTCACACATAGAGAATTTAGCATATAACTTTTCATCCCTTAATCTCTGAAATACAATTCACAAATGCTCCTCATGGACTCTTAGAATAAATCAAGATATCATCTATAGATACAATGATAAAAGAGTTGAGATACCATTAAAACACCTTATTAATCAACTTGATGAATATAGCTGGGGTATTGGTCAACTTAAAGGACATAACCAAGAACTCATAATGATAGTGTCGATTCCTAAAGGTTATCTTTGAAATATCCAAAACCCTAATCTCAACTGGTGATACCCAAGCATCAAATATATCTTTGAAAATATCAAAGAAACCTGAAGTTGATCAAACAAATCATTAATACAAGAAAGAGGATACATATTCTTAACCTTCACCTTATATAGACCTTTTTTTTCTTTATAAACATAGGAGTACCCCAATGTGATACACTAGGTCACATAAATCCATTATCCAACAGCTCCTACAATTGATCCTTCAATTCTATAAACTCTAATGGAGACATCCTATATGGAGAAATAAAAATGGGCTTGGTGTATGGCTCAACATTAATAGCAAAGTCTATATCATAATTTAGAGGCATACCAGGCAAATCCATAGTGAAAACATCTATGAAATCATGAATAGTATAAAGAGAATACAAAGAAGGAGGTAAAGCAACACTAGTATCATGAACATAAGCCAAATTAGACAAACATCCTCTCTCAACCAAGGGATGAACCTGAATGTCACGACCTGAACTAGGGCCTAGCCGTGATGGGTATCTCAAGTCTATCATAGATCCAAGACCAAACCCCTAGCCTAATCTTACAAAACCAAGTACACCTAGTAGTGGATGAATTCTAATATAAAATAGGATATAATAAGAAAGATCAAAGAATCTATGATAAATCATTATCCAGCATCCACCAACCAATACACAATATCGACAACCAACCATAATTCCCATATCCACAGTAATATCCAACAAAGCCTCTCAGAAAACCAATAATAATCTGTCCAGGACATGCCTCCAACCATAGCCAAAAATAAGTCCAAATTAAAGAGTCAATATATAAGGAATCTTAGAGCATAAAATATAGTCTTTCGAAGGATTGAAGATCATCACTTCAGTCTAACTCATGAGCTATCCCACGATCACCTAGTTACTATGTAAAAGGTGTAAAAGTATGGCCAATTCCTGCATTATTTGGGGATACAGCGTCAGAAGATAGTTAGTGGTTAGAGAGCTTTATATAATGCAGGGATAAAGGATAAAATAATGCCATGAACTATAATATAAAAACCATCAAAACTAGTGCACAACACCATATGCAATACATATATTTATCATATATTGGGAAAGGTAACAGGGCCTAGCATGAACTTTAAAACTTTAACCTCGGTTGTATAGCTTGACCATCATAAAACCGCACCCATGGGCTATGTGGGTTCAGTTTCTCTAATGAAAGTTCTCAGTGCATGTAAGCCACAAAAACTGGAGCTACCTTAAAAGGTCAGGGAATCCTTACCCTTCTCCATCCATGATAAAAAATATATGTGTGTGACATAAGCACATGATCATCAAGACCAACCTTCAGTCGGCAAATGTGATCTCCCAGCATCAGTCTCTCCGAGACCTCCAACTTTCACGGCGAGATAGATAACCCCCTTTAAGCCCAATTAAAACCCTTTAACATATAATCCAACTATTACATTAAGGAGTCAACCATTAAGGCATCATTAAGTGCTATCATCATACTAATAATTTCTTGCAAGCAATGCCATTAGCCAACCTTTTAGGGATTCCTTCATACCCTTGACTCTATTATAAAAATCACGTGGGGGATTCACTCATACCCCATAAGGTTTTCAAAACTATGCTTAACCATTTTGTCATTTATGTAATACATTAGTCTTAAAGAGAATAGCCAGACCAAATGATAATTCATATTTCCAAGACCCATTATGCAACTGGGTCGAGGTTATTACTAATTTCCATACCATACCAATTATTTGGGGAACCTATTGTAACCTTACATTCATTCACCATTTCCATGCCCCAAATGAGTGTACAAACATATAATTCATCCATAATAAATCAATAGAAACCATGGAAAAATATTCAAAAAACTTATATCTAAAACCCTCAACCCATAGTTCAAACCCCAATATAAAAACCATAAATAATAAGAACAAGTATAGGTAAAAAGGTGCATGCCTTAGACACGGGAGAATAGGAAAGTAATTCAAATCTTGAAACCCAAAAGATGAACGTGCGATGAAATCCTTAGGCTCCCTTGGGGTTTGCAGTTTAAGAGTGGAATTAGGGATTTTAATCTGTTAAAACTAAAAAGAATATGATATATTATTCTTAAGGGTCATGCATAGGTAAAAAGACCCCAATACCTCTCATCCCAAATAAACAAAGCAAAAACTACATGGATTTTACATATCAACATGATATGCACCTTATTATGGAGGCTAAACTCTGTCCCACATAATGTGCTATAGAAATATAGCACTTTCAATGCTTAAAACTATGAAAAATTCAAGTTCCTTAGGATTTTTTTCTAGATATTATGTCTTTTAGGTATGTTTTGCAGGAAACTAGGTTATGGATGCTAAGTTCATGAAAAAGGTTAAAATATCGTGTGGTTTTGGCTACTTATATGATCAATCTTTTGTATTCATGACACTTTTTAGATTGTACATGACCAATGCATGTGATGAAAGTTGAAGATTTGAAGCTTGGTTGCAAGTGTTGAAAGGCCTGAAACTTATCTATGTCTACATGTGGACATCATATTGCACATATGATCTGTATGACACTATGGTAAATGTTCTAATTAAAGAATTAAATATCCAGAGAGTGAAGGAGCTGAAAAGATAACTTTTGACACTTACTAAGTCAACAACAGGACCGCATGTAACACATGTGGACTATATATGGGCAAAGCATCTGTCAGACATGTAAATTTACGAGAGTCGACCTACAGGAACTATTTATCTGGGCACATGCGGTCACCACATATGCCTAGCCTCAGTCCTCTTATACCACATACGCCTAAGGCCAGGCCGCAAGTAAAGACCACATATAGCCATTGACCCTTTTTCTCCTATTTTGCTCGAGCTTTGGTTTTAGGGTTTCCTTATGTACTATAAATACCGCTTATGTATTTTTAGTAGAAGTTACCCACTCTTGATACTTACAAATGTATTTTGATTCCAATATTCAATTTTAGTCTTTGAATTCTCTTGAATTAATTTCGGTTGATTAATTCAGTTAAGATTTGGGTTTATACTTATGATTATTGTGATTTCATCTTATTCTTTCAATCATGAATATTGTTGATTACTTCATAAGCATGAGCGACTAGAAACCCTTAGCTAAGGTTGTGGAAACCCTAGCAGATTAATGAAGTAGGGGAAGTGCTAATGTTGTTTTGAATCGATACCCATATGTGCATTGTATTATATTTACTTTAATAGTTATCTTAGAAGTTACAAATGTTAGAATACCACCTAGATTATTGCTACTTACTCCAAAAAAGGAGTAGTGACTAGGAAAAGATAATGACAACAGTAATTTGAGGTTTAACTATCAATCCATGCTACTAGGTATTATCTTAGTAAGATAGTTAGCTTTTATCTAATAACTAGAGATTCAAAAGGTAATAGTGAACTAGTATCAAGATAAGGTTTAGTAAGGCGACTTCTTGAGGCTCAAAAGGTAAAGAGACAAATCCTTCTACTCACCTAAAAAGCTATAGAAGGTATATAACTTATCAATTCTACGTGCAAGGTATCAGATTCGTTCAACAAAAATAATAAGTCTACTAAATTGACAATCCAGAGGGAACAAAATCCTAGTGTTCACCTACGACTCATTACAACCAAAGGTTCTGCTACCCAGAATCCCCTTTTACTTTCCTAGTTTTCCCATCAATTACAATAGTTGAGAGCTACGATTCCATGTATTCCCTTGGGACTCGACCCCAACCTTTGTTGGGTTACTTATTTGGCAGTAACTACATTATCTTCAGAGTTGAGGTTTAGCTTTTGCATCACCAAATTTTTGTACCATTGTCGGGGAATATGGTGTTGATTTGTGAATTAAAATTGTGCATCTTTTTGTTTTTGTTCTTATTTGGGTATACGTTGGTTTATGCCTAACACATGGACTAGAGGCAATCCCTTACTCCTAGTGAATCTAAATCCTGAGAGGATCCTACAAATACCTAGTAGGATGATGGAAAACAAAAGAGATGATATTTCTAAAGGGGTTTATGATGATGTGCCTTTCCCTTCTTTCGAAAGAGTACAAGATATTATTGATCGAAAAACTAGTGAGATTTTACCTCAAGATTAAAACTAGTAGAGGGAAATGAAAGAAGCTCAGTGGGTATCTAGGGAAGCAGAGCTAGATGAGCAAAGACAAGAAGCATACCGCGAGTAGCTCTCGATGGGAATCAAAATAGAGTTAGAGGTAGATGTGTTCAAGTTATCCCAGCATATCAATATGTGTAGACATATATAGATTATGAAGATGATCTGGGATATGCTAAGATGGCATAGACTGGAGTAATTATCCCTTCTATTTTACCCCTAGGCATCAAGTTTGACATAAGGAATGAAATAATCCAGCTCTTAAATCTTAAGCGTGTGTTTGTGGGTTTGCCTGCACATGATGCAAATATGTACATTACAAATTTTATCAGGATCTGCCGTTTATATTCCATTTCAAGGGTGTATCAAAAAGAGCTTAGGTTAAGGTTATTCCCTTTCTCTCTTATAGGAGAAATATTTTTATGGTTAGGGAGCTTCCAAGAGGATCTATCATTACGTGGAATGAGTTTCCCCAAAAATTCTTGAATAGGTACTTTCCTCCATCCAGGATGTTGTAATTTAAGGATGACATTTGTAATTTCAGGCAACTGCAATCAGAGTCGATGTATGGGGCTTAGTTTAATTTTAAAAAGAAGATGAGTATGGTGCCCAATTATCAGATTTTAGGGACGAACTTATTTGAGTTATTCTATAGAGCCCTGACCATAATTTCTAGAGCCATGTGAGACACTAACTCTAGAAGATCTCTTATGATATTAACATGGGAGGTAGTTTTATACATTCTAGACTAGATCTCTCTCACTAATTAAGGGTGGCAAACTCAGAAAGTAGAGCGGGGTTCTGGCACTTATGCCATTAGACCTATTGGTGACTAAGGAGTAGCTGATAATTCTATAGCATAAGATATTGAACTATTGAGGACTGATCTTGGATTACTAGAAAAGTAGTTTGCGACTTTGAATTCCAAGAAAATTCATGCAGTAAGAGCACAGAGTGCAACTTCCAAAACTTATGAGTCAGAAAAAAAGAGGAGGCTAGATATATGTATCATTAGATTATGGGTTTCTTATACCAAGGGAAAGGAAACAAATTTTGGAACTACAATAATGACAGATATATAAACCACAATAGGGACAAAGATGGCGATTAGAGATAGAAAGATAATTACAAGGAAAAGTGAGACAGGTATATTTTTCCTGGAAGATGAGATTCAAAATCAATAATGGAAGAAATATTGACCAAGATGGGTCAGGGGAAAGAAAGTCAGGAGGCTATACAGAAGGAGATTAATTTTGATATTTAAGGTTTTGGCCCAGAAGATTGAGTCTCATGCAACATCTATCAAGCAGTTAGATTATCAGTTTAGGCAGATTTTTGCCACTTTATCTCAAAGGCAGTCGAGTACCTTCCCAAGTAACATACTGCAGAATCTTTTAAACATCTGTCATTTTCTAGCTATCACCACTAATTATTTTGCCACTACTAATGATCCCCCATACCTAATATTAAGGAGTTGAAGATTGATAGCAATGAGATCAATGAGACACTTGAGGTAGGGTGATAATGATTTTGAGTATGATAGTGGTAAGGATTTTGTCATAGATCCCAATATGCTCACCCTTATAGAATTACCCCTTCCTTATCATTAGTAGAAAAGAAGGAAGATCCCAGAGAAGTCACCATTTTGTATTTTTGAGGCCTTTCAATGTCAAGCAAGCTTTATGGGACTTGGGATTAGGAGTAAATATAATGCCACTAGGTGTGTACTAGTTATTGAGGATGGGGAACTCAAACCTACATCTATAAATTTATTGATGGATCAATCATCTGTGAAGAAATTAGTGGGTGTTTTTTGTGACGTAGAAGTAAAGGTTGCATCTTTTATATTTCCTGCTAATGTCATGGCTCTTAATTGTGAGGTAAATTCTTAAGCCTTCATTATATTGGGTAGACCCTTCCTAGACACTAGTAGGGTGTTTCTTGATATGGGCTTAGAGGATATCACCTTCAAACTAAATAATGAACAAGTAGTTTTTGATGTGTGTATGATAGTGCAGCAGCTAGACGATATGCGAGTGGTGTCTCCTATAGACACTATTAATGAGGATGTTGTTATAGTATGCTAGATATACGAGGTATTAAGAAGAGAATAGAGGTAATGGATACTCGGATACCAAATATTGAAATCGAGGTACCGATATTACATGAGCAGATTTAGCCATGGGTCCGGACTACACTAAAGACGATTGAGGCTATACTGCAGTCTGTGCATTTGGATGCGATGTCAGAGATATGAGCTAAATTACACTCAGAGATAGATAATTTTGAGGGTCGAGCATCAGAACAATTCATTAGGATTGAGATCTCAGATCTAGGAGATATTAGGAAGGATGTGGGCCTACTTAGGGTAGAGGTATGCTCTCTCACTGAGAGCCACATATCAATCATCCCTCTAGTTGTATCTCCTATTGTTTATCCAGCACCTCTACGTGGTCCTAAAAACTTTGATTTATTTGCAGAGAATGATGCGGCAGTCCCCATAGTTGGGATAAAGAGAGACCTAGAGAGGGACCTATAGATTCCAGACATGCCATATAAGCAAGCCCCGAAGAGGGCCCTCTTTGATTTGACAAAGACTGTATTTATTAATAGGGAAAGGTGTGTCAAGCTAGATCTAAGTTCATATACCCATAGTTCACCACTAGCACCATAACCTCCGTCATTGTACATACCCTTATCTAGGGAAGATCATGACACAAATGCTTAATGCATCCCAGGTATGTCCTTATTCTCTTTGTTTTAAATCATTTTAGTGCATTTGGGATAATGTATAGTTTTTAGTTGGGGTGGGGTATTTGATAGCCGTCACAGGTTTTTGTTGTTGTGCTTTTTTTTCTATTGGCCACGATATGGTTGTAGAACTGGAATATCAAGAATAAAATTTGTGTTGTATTATGTTTTGTTTCATATTGTGTTGTGTTTTTGATTAATTAGGAGACTTTTAAGTATTTAGGGAAGTTTTCAGATTTTTTTATTAATTTTTGAGAAAAATGATACCCCTCCAAAATTGTGTGAATATATATATGTGTGAACATTATGGATCTTGTTATGGCATTAGGATTAGGGACATGATAATTACTTGGTAGCAATTGCATAAACCAGATAAGTAGTAGCTTGTAATATTGACTCTATGTCATGTGTGTGTGAGGTTCTACTTAGTTCCTTTTGTCTGTTGAATTCAGAACTTGCTTGGTTAGTCCTGCCTAGGTTGTAGGATAGTCTGTTAGGAAAGTATCATAGGCCATTTTTTATTTTAGCCCACTTTTAGCCTAATTAAACTTCCCTATGTCAAATAGTATCCCTTGATCCTTGTTTTGAGACTTATAGACTATTTTTCTTATTACACCTTTTACCTTCCCATTTTTATTATAATACCTATTTTGGACCTGGTCCTTCTTGGACATTGTGCAACTCAACTCAGGCAAAATGCCTAAGTTGGGGGTGGCTATTATAGAGGTGTGTAGTGTAAATTGGGTATGTAGAAGAGTTAAATAAGAGAAAAAGTTAGTAGGTCTGGGGGTGGTAGAAAAATAAAAGAAAAAGAAAGTTTGTGAAAAAAGTGAAAAAGAAAGAATAAAAGACAACACCCAACCTGAATGTGATTTAAAATAAAAAGGGATAAATAAGAGTGAAATAAAAAGGAAATTGGATAATGAATCAGACCTTAAGGTTAGTTTAGTGTAAAGGAGGATTGGTCATTTGATATGTCCATATGTACCATACCATCCCCCAAGCCTACATTACAAACCGAGAAAAGTCCTATAGTGATCCTAACCTGACTATCTATAAACAAAGGTAAAGAAAATAAGGGCAAGTCTATGGTATTTGATGCACATTTATTGGAACCTCTCTTCTGAGTGTGAGTGTCTCTTGAATGTCCCTCCATTGACCTGCATTATTTTATATGAATGAGTGGGACTTCTTTGTTGCGAGGGCACTTGATTCATATTTCTAGTTGCTATCTTGTTTTGGGTATTATAACTTGTACATAAGCATTGTTGTCTGTTTCTAATATAATCCCATACCGTGTTCCTATTGTTTCACATTGTTGTGCTTCATGTTCATAAAAAATTGGTTTTGAAATGTAAAGATAGGACAAGGTAATGTGGTTTGAGCTTAAAGTGTTGACAGATTTCCTTGAATAGCTTAGAATCTCCTAGTTAAGTGTTGTGTTTTGTTTTATTTTGTTTTGTTGCCTGAAGAAATGAAAATGTTCTAAGTTAAGGGTGTTGATGTGCTTTAGAAATATAGCACTTTCGATGCTTAAAACAATGAAAATACAAGTTGCTTAGGTTGTTTCGTCAGATATAATGCATTTTCGGTATGATTTCCAGGAACCTAGGTTTTGGATGCTAAGTTTGTGAAAAGGGTGAAAATATGGTGTTTTAGCTACTTATGTGATCAATCTTGGGTATTCGTGACACTTTTAAAATTGTACGTGGCCAACCATGTGATAAAAGTTAAAGATTTAAAGCTTGGTTGCAAGTGTTGAAAGGCCTGGAACTTACCTATGTCTACATGTGGACCACATGTTACACATATAGTCTGTATAAAACTAAGGTAAGTGCTGGAATTGAAGAATTGATGATCCAGAGAGTGAAAGATTTGAAAAAATAACTTTCGACGCTTGCTAAGTCAACATACAGACCACAAATGGGCAAAGCATATGTCAGAAGTCAAAAATCCCAATAGAAGACCTACAAAAATTTTGGTTTGGGCACATGTGGTCACCACATGCGCTCTGCCGCAGGTCGCATGTACCACATGCGCCTAGGCCAAGCCATATGTAGAGACCACATGTAGCCATCGACCCTTTTTTCGCCTATTTCATTTTGGATTTGGTTTTAGGGTTTCCTCATATACTATAAATACCCCTTATGTATTATTTAGTATAAGTTACGCATTCTTGATACTTAAAATAATATTTTGATTTTGAGATTCGATTTTTGTCTTGGAATTCTCTTATATTAATTTAGTTACGGTTTTGGGTTTTTACTTCTGATTATTGTGATTTCATCGTATCCTGTCAATTATGAATGTTGTTGATTACTTCACAAGCATGAGCGGCTAAAAACCATAGCTAGGGTTGTGGAAACCCTAACATATTGACGAAATAAGGGAGGTGTTATTATTGTTCTTAACTTATGCCATGTATGCATTGTATTATCTTCACTTTAATAGCTATCTTAGTGGTTGAAAACGTTAAGATCCCACCAATATTACTTCTACTTACTCTAAAAGAGGAGTAGTGACTAGGAAAAGATAATGACAATAGTAATTTGAGGTTTAACTATCGATCTACGCTACTAAGTATTATCTAAGTAAGTTGTTTAGCTTTCATCTAATAACTGGAGACTCAAAAGGTAATAGTTAACTAGGATAATGATATGGGTTAGTAAGGAAACATCCTAAGACTCAAAAGGTAAAGGGTGAAATCTTTATGCTCGTCCAAAATACTATAGAAGGTACATAACTTATCAATTCTATGTGCAAGGTATCAGATTTGTTCAACAAACCAAGATAAGCCAACTGAGTTGAGAAGCCAAGGGTAACACAATCCTAGTGTTCACTTAATACTAATTACAAACAAAGTTGATATTTGCCACTTGTTCGATACTGCTACTCAAAATCACCCACTGACATTTCTAGTTCTGCCCTTCAGTTTGAATAGCTGAGAGCTATGATTCCACATATTCTTTTGGGACTTGACCCCAACCATTTTTGGGTTACTATATTTGGCAGTGACTGTATCATCTTTAGAGTAGAGGTGTATCTTGGGCATTACCACCACACTGTTAAATGCAGAGATTATCCTCTATTTGATGTTGTCTATCGCCAAGGCTAACCTCCGTGACACGGGGATATCGCTAAGGTTTACTGCCTCCACGGTCCAAAACCACCTCAAACTTTATTCGAAAATTATTAAACTCTCCCGAGACACCCCATTCATATGCCTAAACATAATTTAAGTCAAAATCGACATTTTAAACATGGGAGGACCAAAAATAAAATACCCAAAAAATTTGAGGGTGTAATATTAACCCCCCTTTATGATCTTTCATCCCCGAATGATGATGATCTAAGATACTTTTCGCACGAGAATAGAAATATTACACCAGAATCAAATGATAAACCCGGATAATAGCAAAGTAAAAATGAAATTCATGTTTTAAGATCCTTCGCCCGATACATGGAACAATAATGGGTACTTAGACTTCATATCTTCTATTCCCAAGTGGCTTATTCGGATTTATGGTTCCTCAAAAGGAATTTTACTAAAGCTACATCTTTATTGCTCAATCTACGAACTTGTCTATCCATGATCTCCATCGGCACCTCCTCGCATGATAGGGAATTTGAAATACCAATACTCTCAATAAGCACTACCAAGGAAGTATCATCCATGTATTTGTTCAACATTGACACATGTTACATGGGTTGAATAGAACCCAAAATTATAGGCAGTTTTAGCTCATAGGAAACATTCTTCACTTTCTACAAAATAAAATAGTGGCCAACGTAATGGGGACTAATCTTCCCCTTCATTACAAATTACATCACTCCCTTTATGGGAGATACCTTTAAGAATATCTAATCACCTACATAAAACTTCAACTCTCTTCGCCTTACGTCTGTATAGGACTTCTGGCTACTTTGGGCAGTCATAAGCCTATCCAGAATCACCTTCACCTTCTCCATAGCTATGAACTAAATCAAAACCGAACAACCATGCCTCACAAACATAAAACCTCCCAATAGGAAATCTACACCTCCTACCAATCAATGCCTCAAACGGATTGTAACGCCCCGAGATCCCATCTCGAGACGTCACACGGTGCTTATGACCCCGAAGGACCACAATCTAACCCTTTACTAATATTTGTACCTGTACACTGTATAATATCTTAGATAAATATGGAAACTAGCCATAAGGTTCAACACATCTAAGAATACTCATAATATAGAAAACTGAATAATAATACATCCGTCTGAAAAGTCTCTAAACTGTCTGAACTTTAGAGTTGATGGGACAAGTCCCCAACTAACTCCGTCAACTGAAAATAAACAAAGTCTAGAGAAATAATAGTAAACTAAGATTCATCCTTAAAAGAAGAGGACTCACTGCTACTGTTGCTGACTGGGACCAAACTGCAGGTGATAATCTGGATCTTGTGCTTCTGAGCCTATGGTGTCAAATAAAACACCATAGCGCAAATGCGCCAGTATAGAAATGTACCGAGTATGTAGACGAGGTAGGCTAATGCAAGGGCTCATGCATGCACAATATCTAAACTGAATAATCATGAAAATGCCGCATGAGGACACATACATGAATGCACAGACCATAAACACAATCATCGCAACTCTAGATACTGAAACTCAGATACCACTTTACTGTGGACTGAACTCACTACTAAAACTGAGATACTGAATCCCTGAATCATCTGATACTGATAAATGAGGATCTGGATGTACTTACATCAAGGACTGAACTCTGAGCTTACTATTTTTGACTGACAGAATTAGAGATCAACTTTTCTAACAGATTATTTTGGAGCGATTCTCAATGATAAGAAGTATGATCATGTCCGGATCTGACAATATGAATACTTAATAGAATCAGAGATGGAGATCAAACCTATATGGCGGTATATCTCTAAATATGATATCAAACAACTGTATATAAGATTAAGCCTATCTGATGGGATGGTCCATAAATCAATGGAACTATTTGAGTTCCTCACTGAGATAAATGATTGTACCACACAGTCCTAATTTCTGAAGATTGATTCTGAAACTGAGACTGAATTTGAAACTGAAACTGTGAGAAGTAATCATCTAACCGACATGACCCAACCTACCACAGGTAGGGTCCAACCTCAACCCCCAGTTCGGAGGGTGCCAATACCATGCCACGGGTAAAGACATTATGTTTTCTCTAAGGTTAGGCTCTCTGGCGGTGACCATCAATAGGATGTTAAGCTTGCTTGACAGGTGACTCTTTTTCCTGTGCTAGCTACACAATTCTAGAATGCAAGGATTGCTTCTACAACCTCTACTAGAAGGTGAGTTCCCATCCTTGGGTTCGCTCGGTACTGAATCCTACTCCCAACTGAAAGACTCTGGGTTGATTCTTAGACTGTATGAGACAAAGTTGAATCTGATACTGATCATGTTTCTCAAAAGATCTGACTTAGTTACGCTGGGATTACTTAGTTCCATATCTGATGGAAAAGATATCGAATCATGGCATCTGACTGAAAATACAGAGCTTGAATAGATTACTCGAATTTCTTCTGAGATTAGAATTGAATCACTTGAATACTATTAGAACTGAGTTGATTACAGGACTGAGGCTAGATTACTAGCAATACAGAGATTACAGAGATAATTGAGATTACTGATCTTTCTTAAGTTCTGCACTTGTCTAGGGATACAAAGTTCTATAATTCACCGAGTTCTGAGAATCATGGCTCGACTAGAATTATCGAGAAACTGACACGGGCTCTAGACAACAGCTCTATTGTCGGGTATAAATACCCCTAGGACTCGATGACATAAAAGTAAAGAACAATCATTCATTCATTATTACTCTTATTCGTTCATCATCATAATTATTCATGTCTCATCACAATCATTAAAACATCTCATAATCATTAAAGCATCATCATAATCATTAAAGCATTTTCACAGTCGCCGAGGGGTCACTTTAGGTATCTCGAAATCATAATCATATAGTAACGTAGGGGAAAACATGCTACTAGGTTGTACTCCATTCAACAAGGGTTTTACCTCAGCTATATCATACCTATTTCAGTCATGACATACGTTTGGATATCCCATGGCTTGGGGAAACTTCATACTATCACGTCATAGCTTACTTGCTAACCACTTGGCATGTATTAAAAACTTAGCATATATCAAAGAGAACTTAATTAGGGAATTTACAACCATCACATCTCCACTTGTTCACTAGGGTCTTTCAACAACCACTAGGCATGCACGGGTTCACACTTATTTGGGATTTTTGTACTACCATGGAATAATTCATTCACTTGGGCGTTTTTATCAAACACTAAGCATTCATAAACAAACTCACAATTTGCAGTTTACTATTCAACATACTATAATGGCCCTTATGCTTCTCCTAATATCTTTATCAAACCTATGGGGGACATTCTTTTCTTATTCAATCATTTCTACACCCAAAAGTCAAGAACACATCGCATAGAAAAACAACTTCAAGAGGTTCTATCACATGAGTTCCACATACTAGGGTCAAAGATCATAAAATTTTTAGAAAAACATAAATCAAAACTCAACAACACATTGAACATCCATTTCAACTCATACAAATCATTAACAACTCATAAACATAAAAATCTTTGAGTTTTAAAAAGGGTGCTTGAGCTTCTTGGATGAAAGGGACCCAAGAATCAACATATACATACCTTAATCTTTGAAATTGGATAAATTCTAATGCTTGAGAGTCTATCCACACTCGTAATAAATGATTCTCGAAGCCCACACTATGAGGAACTTGATTCTTGAAGAAATCTTGACGAATTAATGGATGAATTTTTGGAAGATTAGGGTTCTTGAGGAAACCCTATAAAGATATTCTTGAGAGAATTGGAAGAGAAAATGATGAAATAAGGGTTTTGGAAGTCGGTTCTCATATTTATAAAGGCTCCCAAAATATGGGAAATGACCAAAATACCCTTGCAAAAATGTTCAAAAATTGCTGAAAAAAAATAGCTGACGACATCCGTGACAAGTCGTTAAGCCCGTGATAGGCCGTCACGAATTTTCGTCACAAAAAGGGTGGATTTTGTGACTTTCTTCCTTAAGGTGATGACATTTTGTGATGGGCCGTCAGGCTTGTGACAAGTTGTCACAAAAGGTCGTCACGGATTTTCCAGGCTGACACGCTGGAGTAAAATAAGCATAACTCTTTGCTCCGATATCGGTTTTAGACGAAATTGGTATCGTTGGAAAAATAATTCAAAGATCTTACATTTAATATATAGTAGATCCTCTAATTCGATGTATACAAGGAGTTATGGTCGATGGAAGTTGACCTAAATTGTGACGGTCACTAAAACTTGAACGATAGGAAAGCTTTCAACTCGTCCATGAGTTAGGGGATCTCTATGATCTTAATTCATGCTCAAATTTATTCCCACACGATTCAAAGTATTTCATTCTTGGGAGGATATTTCTGAAATATTTTGACTCGGATTTTCACTTTACCAAAATATGCTCTAAGGCTCGGACTGGAAGAGGATTTTGCGGGGCATTACACAGATCCATACCCATGCTAGAGTGATAGATATTATTGTACGCATATACTATAAGAGGAAAATGGTCAACCCAACTACCACCAAAGTCAATTACATAAGCCTGAAGTATATCTTCCAAAGTCTAAATGGTCCTTTCCGTTTGTCCATCTATCTGCAGGTGGAAAGCGGATCTAAGGTTCACCTTATTCTCCAAACCTTTATATAATGACCCCTAGAAAATAGATAAGAACTGAGTACCACGATATGAAATAATGGGAACTAAAGCACCATGCAACTTTACAATCTCCAAAATTAACAGCCTTGCATAGTCCTCGATAGAATAATTAGTTCTCACCAGCAAGAAGTGAGCAGACTTAGCCATTCTATTCATAGTTACCTAAATTATGTCAAACTAGCTCCGAGATCACGGAAGACAGACAATTAAATCCATATTAATCACTTCCTATTTAATACCCTGTATTTCTCAAGCTTAACTTAACTATCAGTTCATGAGTTATCCAATATAAAAAGTTATTTGAAACACACAATATTTTTCAGTTTATAGCCTTTCATTGAGTAGGAAATTGAATTAGGTTTCCAACGATATAAAATTTGCCTAAATCCAATAACCGGGTAAGAAGTTATGGCTATTTTAAGTTTTAGTCGTTAAACACCGTAATTCAGGCCAGTAGCACATCGCGGAGTAAGCCAAAATGGCAATTGTCAGTTTCCAGTGAGGTACCGTGTTACCAGTGCGTTGCGCCAAAGATCATTTTCATATTTATCAATTTCCAGTGACCCAATGTGATTGTACCGCATCGCGTCGAGCTTCCAGGTCCCATCCAGTATTGCAATGCGATTCCACCACGTCGCACCACCAGCCATATTCCTAGTTGACATTTTCCAGTTTCTTGGCGTTATAGCACCGCATCGCATCAGGTCCCAAAATTGGGTTTTTTTGTACAAATTTTTAAGTCGTTCTAAGGTGTAAAGGGTATTTTTCCATAGCCCTAATTAGTCTAAACACAAGATTTAGCCCTAAATAAGCCATTATCTCATCATTTATTCACTTTATTCAAAGATTAAGTCATTCTCTATCCAAAGGGGATAAACCCTAGCTTCAAGAAATAAGAGCAAAAATCAAGAGTCTCTCCATGAACCTTCAAGAACTAACAATACAAGGTATGTTAGGTGTTTATCTATGGGTTCCTTTCACCCATAGATTCCATGAATCCGTTTTCAAAATACAAGATTGTTGAATTATGAACTTTCATGCTTGAATTGAATTGTATTTATGTTCATGTTATTATTGGATTTTAGTCCATGATTAAATTACATGCTTTTATGAAATAAATCTTGTATGTGTGGAATTATATGATCTCCATGATAAACCCTTCAATTTGCAAGTTGCTTGACGTAGCCATGATAACTATATGTTTTGATTATTGTATAACCTAAGCATGTTCCCCATGTGGTTGATAAAATGCCTATGTGAATGATATAGTGCCATTATAGCATGATAGCATGTTTTCCCCATTCATGTATAAGTAGATACATTGAAAGTGTTTGATTAAATAACTCTATGAGTGAACTATGGACAAGTATACATTGTTATGATTGTCAAAAGTATATTATGCTTTATTTTTCATACTATCGATTCCTGGGGGTACTTAATACCAGACAATTTAACTGTTTACCTAGAGCCAGTGTTAGTTACAGAATCTCAGTCATGTCAAGATCAGTAGTACTCTCAATCAGTTACAGAACTCAGTAGAACTCAATCGGTTACAGAATTTAGGAAAACTCAGTATTCAATCCAGTTTAGTTCAGTATACTCAGTTTAGTGTATTTAAGTTTGGAGTTGGATTTAGCACCAAGTGAACCCATAAATGGGGGATCACCAGCCAGTAGAGGGTGTGATCATTAGAAGCAATCTTTGTGTTCCAGAACTACGTAGACAGTTTAGGTTGAGACATCAAACCTACCAGATAAGGGTTGATGAGGTGTTTTAACTTGTCAGATGAGGGTTCCACCATTCTTATTAAAGTACCTTCCAGATGAGGGTAACTCTTCAGTTTCTTTACCTGTGGTACGGTACTGACACCCTTCCAACTAGGGTCACAGGTTAGACCCCAACTCAGTTATCTTATTTTATTTGGGGCATGTCGGTTAGATAATTACCTCCCACAGTCTCAGTTTCAGTCTTTAGAATAGAACTTAGTTAAGTTCTATAGAATTAAGACTGTCGATACAATCAATCAGTATCAGCAACCCAGTTATCAGTTACTTTAGATACAGTTACTCGATTTCATAATTCAGGACTTAGCTTCAGACAAGCTTAGTCACAGTATTTATTTATATACACATTAATGCATACTCAGTGTTTACAGTAGTATCAGTTATCCATGTACTCTTATGCTCAGTTACTCTATATCATACAATCATTTATTGTTCATGCATATGAACCCTTGCATTTAGCCTTACCTCATCTAGCATACCATTACATTCCACGTACTGATGGATACTCTTTCTTTGTGCTATGATGTCTAATATCATAAGTTCGGATGCTCATGTCCCTGACCGCATATAGATAGATTCAGATTTATCTAGCAGCAGTAGATTAACAGTGAGTCCTCATCATTCGAGGATATTCTTTTATTTCATTATTTCAATAGACTCAGTATTTAAGTAGATGGAGTTAGTTGGGGGATTGTCCCATCAACTCCACTTTCAGAAAGTTTCAATTAGAGGATTTTAAAACTATTTTTTAGACAGTGTTCAATTTTACAGATTGTTATTTCAATTGATACATTTTATCAGTATTTACAGATTTTGAACCTTATGGCGTTTCAGCCTATTTTTCCATATTTCTTACAGTATGATGTTTCAGTTCTCATAGCAGATATCAGTCATAGGTTAGCTTATGGTACTTTGGGGTCGTAAGCACTGTGTAGCATCCGGAGTACAAACTCGGGGCATTACATCCCACTTCCAAAAAGGAAACTCAATCTCTTGAGACAAACCACAAGGCCTCAAGTTCTCCACCTTCGCTTATTGACACACCATGCACTTAGCAACAAAATTAGACACATCCTTCTTCGTGTTATTCCACCAATAAATCTCCTTAAGGTCATGATACATCTTCATCAAAACGGGATGAACTGAGTAACACGACTCTTCGACTTCGGCAAAAATTCTTCCTCACATACCCTCCACATCAGGAACGCTCAACCTCCCTCGGTACCTCAAGATACCATTACCATAAATCTCAAAATCCATCACCTTTAGCTTAGCCACATCATCATTTCTTGTATCAAGATAGGATCTAACATGGGTTTCTCTTTCACCTCAGCGCCAAGGTATGACTTCGCCACCTCTTGCACAAACATACCACCATCCTCAGAATCAAAGAGACGAAATCCAAGATTAGGCAAATGGTTAATATCCTTCATAAAGTCCAACTTCTCTTCATTCATATGGGATAAAATCCCCATAGATAACCTTCTAAGAGCATCAACGAATACGTCAGCCTTACCTGGGTGATAGTGGAGAATCATGTCATAGTCCTTAAGCAACTTAAGCCATCTCATTTGCCTGAGATTCACCTCCTTCTGGGTGTACACATATTGCAGGATCTTATGATCAGAATAAATGTCAACATGGACCCTATATAGATAGTGTCACCAAATCTTCAATGTGAACACCATAGAATAACTCTAATCATGAGTTGGATAATTCCTTTTATGAACCTTCAGCTGCTATAAGAATATGCTACCACCTTGCCATGTTGTATTAACACACAACAAATTCCCATACGGGATGCATCATAATAAACCATGAAGCCATCAGCACCCTCAGGCAGGGTGAAAACTAGAGCAAAAGTCAATAAATATTTTAGTTTCTCAAAACTCTCCTCGCAAGCATTAGATAACAGAAACTTCACCTTCTTTCGAGTCAACTTATTTAAAGGTGCGGAAATAGATGAGAAGATCCCTACCAACCTCCTATAATAACTAGCTAAACCCAAGAAGCTCTGAATATCAGTTGTGAGTCATGGGTTTTGTCCACTTCTTAACCATCACAACTTTCTATAGATCCACCATGATACCCTCACATAAATCAACATGACCTAGAAAAGTAACGAAATTCAACAAAAATCAAACTTTGAAAACATAACATATAATCATTGATCTTTTAGGGTCTACAGTACAATACAAAGGTGGTTGGTATGATCCACATCGCTCTTCAAATATACCAAAATATCTTCTATAAGCAGAATCATAAATAAGTCCAAAAACTGATGGAATAATTGGTTTATGAGATCCATAAATGTCGTTGAGGCATTGGTCAACCCAAATGACATGACCAAGAACTCAAAATGTCCATATCGGGTATGAAAAGCAGTTTTAGGAATATTCTATTCCCTAATATTTAACGGATGATAGCTCGAACTGAGGTCTATCATAGAGAAATAATTAGCACTTTGAAGTTGGTCAAACAGGTCATCAATCCTAGGAAGAAGGCACTTTTTCTTCACCGCCGCCTTATTCAACTGACGGTAATCAATACACATCTGAAGAGAACCATCCTTCTTGCCCACTAAAAGAATGAGATCACCCCAAGGAGACAAACTAGGGAGGATAAAACCCTTGTCAAGAAGATCTTTCAACTGCTCTTTTAAGTTCTTTCAACTCAGTTAGAGTCATTCTGTAAGGAGGGATAGAGATAAAAAGAGTGTCTGAAAGAATATCAATCCCAAAATTGATTTATCTATTGGGAAGTATGCCCAAAAGATTATTAGGGGAAACCTCAAAAAATTCACTAATTACGGGAATAGATTACAACGAAGGACCCTCTGAGTTAGAGTCTTTAACCTGGACAAAATGATAAAGACACCCTTTGAAAATCAATGTTTATGCTCTAAGATATGATATGAACCTTTCCTTAGTCACTAAGGAACTCCCTTCTCACCAAATAATTGGCTCATTATGGAATTTCCCTTAGTCTAAAGAGGCATAGCACGAATGCAACTAATCCATTCCTAGGATGATGTCAAAATCTAGCATGTCTAATTTAATCAAATCCATAAAAGTTTCCCTACCACTAATAGATAACACCCAACCCCTATATACCCTTCTAGGAATCACCAAGTTAGGCATCAAAGTAGAAATAAAAAGGGGTCTAAAATACCCCAACTCAGTTCGTGAATTCACCACTCATTAGGGGAGAGCCGTTGAGTCAGACTAAAGTGGTGAGGTTCCATACTTCGGAGTCCCCCATTTCATGCTATGGATTTCTTTATGACTTTATGATTCCTTTGTTCTTGGTTTTGGCTATGATCGGGGGTAAGTCCTGACTAGATATTCTTTGGTTTTAATAAAAGGCTTTGTCCAACTACTGTGGGCATGGGTGGCATTGGTATTGGTAGTGGTATTTTCATTAATACTAGTATCGGTTGGTTTTAGTTATAAACTTATTTTAATGTCTTTAAACTAAAAGTCTCTTATCCTTTTATATGCTCGAAATTCAGCCGACCATGGGGCGTGGGTTGTTTTTTTTGTTAGGCGCAGGGGTAGATCTCTGGTCCACGTAGGACTTGAGATACTCATCATGTCCTACACCTAGTTTAGGTCATTACATGAATAATTCACATATATCACCAAACATTAGGTTATTATAGGTACTTTACACAGTTAAAGAGATGATTTGTGAGTTGGCCTTGGTCCCAGATTTTGTCGTTGTTTATCTAGGTTTTCTTGTTTCTATGTTATGGAATTATATTCATTATGAGTCACATATACTTTAGTGGGACTAGATTTAGTTGGATGAGGGATTGAACTTCGTGGAGGAGACAGTTCTCATATTAGCCAAGAATGTCATATAGTTGGTGCTCTAGGGAGATTTTAGTGGTTAAGTTTTAGTGGAGATACCACCCTTTAGAGGAGGAACCTTTTGAGATTAAGAGAAGGATGTAGGCCTAGTATCTCACCTGTTCAAGCCTTCAGGTACATCCTGACCCTTTACTTTCAAGGACAAAAATTCTCTTAGTAGTGTATATTGCAATAACTCTAGGTCATTTTCTACATTTCCATACTTTGTCATTATTTAGATCATTCCTGTAGCTAACCCAAGTCATTTATGACTTGCTAGAGCTGACAGCTTGATTACTGGGATGTTCATTTTGTTTTTGGAGCCAATTCACTATTTTGAAGTCTTCACTAGTAAGTATTGATTATTGGGCATAAACTTTAGGTTAATGACCTCATTTTCCAATTTTGCAGTTTCATCTACTTTAAAAAGTCAATTTTATGTTAGGTGGACCTTTGGTTTTGGTCCTAAGGCTTTTGGACTCATTTCAAGCTATGGGATGGATTTTGATAAAAGTGACCCTTGGTTATGGGGCCCACATCTCATCGAAATGACTCCAAATGGAAATTTCTATGGTGTCGTTGAGTCTACAAAGTCAAATTTGATAGGGTAGCATAGTTTGTTTGAACTCAAATCCTGAGGGGTTTATGAAAACTTGGAAAAATTGGAGTTTCAGCTGGTGCAATCGCTTAAGCAGACCTTTGGTCACTTAAGTAATGGCTGCTTTAGTGGCCAAAGAATTTCTTTAGTGGCCAAGGATAGTCCCCACCTCTATCTCTTTCGAATATACATGACCTTTTTATCTGACGCCGCTAAAAAGATGTGTTGTCTGATAAAGGAAAGACCGGCCAGGTGCAAGGGTTTCTTAAGAGACCATATGCCGCTTTAGCGGTGATCTCTTAAGCAGTAAAATAAATTCTTAAGAAGTAACTGCAAGGGCAATAAGTTCCCCTCTTCACCTAATTTTCTCCCATTTTCACTAAGTTCTAAGAGCTATAAAACCCTAGAGAACTCAATAAATGGGAAGGTGATCCTTGGGTTATCATGGGGTGTTGAACAGCTCAAAAAAAAAATTCTCATTGTAATCCTTATGTGATTTTGTAAAATTCTTCAATTTATTCATAAATCCCTAGTTCATTTGTCAAGTCGAATAGAGTGTCATTTGAACTGAAAATTTGCTTATTCTTAAGGTAAATAATCCTTGAACATAGAGGGACGTGATGACAATTTTACAATTGTGATTCTGCAAGCAAGCCCCACATAGGATTCTGGCTCAATGTTGGTCCCAAAGCATCATAATGCAATATGGGTATCGTTATTCTCGTACCAATGCATAGATAATAATTTTGATTGTGGAGCATCGTGCGAAGGTTTCTCGAAAGGGAAAATCTCTAATTTAGCAAACTTTTTGGGGAATTCTTCAACATCCAAGTAGGCTAGGCTTACTCTCCTCATAAATTGATATTTATTATGATATTGACATAATATTATGGTTGTCTTGGGTTTGGATTACCACTTGATTGCATAGTTAGAAAATTTTTGATTATTTAGCCAATTAAAGAGTTGTATTTGGCAGACTTCACCTAGCTATTTGTTCATAGGGTTGAATTGCTACCCTAGGACTTAATGAGACTTTTTTATCTTATTGTAGTGAGATTTTGGAACCTTAGTTTAGCTTGGGATAGAAATTTCCTTAAAATGTTCTGTTAGGGTTAGAAATGGGCCTCTTCAGCTCACTTTAGGTTAAATGATAATTAGCTTTGTGTATACTTAAAAGGCTTTCTTACGTCATCATATCTACATTCTTGAACCCGGGGAGGATTTATACATATTTTGACTTTTGCTAGGTCTGTACCTTGGATTTCTTAAGACTGGTTCAAGTTCAAAAATTATGATATTAAGACCAGTTCGAGTCTAGAATGTATAATGATATTACTTCTGGTTTGAGTCTTGTATTCATGATACTATTTCCAGTTCAAGTCTGACATTGAGGGATACTTATATAGAATCGGTTTTATCCTAGTATTTATGGTATGGGAGGATCCACAGTTATGATTTTGAGGTTCGGATATCATATGAGTATTACCATTTGTATTTCTTTCTTGATTCGTCCACCAGGCTTATAAGGGCTCAGTTGGGTTATTTATACTTGATTGCATCTTCTACTCTTATGAGGGCCCACTTAGGATATATATAGTCATGTTATTCTTAATAATTATTTACTCATTTACTTAACTATGGTATTTGGAGTATTATTTCAGGTTTGCCCTTCTCCCTAACTTTAGTTTATTATCTTGCATGCTATTGTACTTATATTATGATTTAGCTCAGTCGATCAATGATGCCTACTGGGTATCTGTGGTTTTGGTATTCATACTACACTTTTGCATCCTTTTCTAATGCAGATCAAAGTATTAGCTACCGCCATTAATAGATGCACTAGTGTTGGTTGGAGTTTAGGGTTGGGGTGAGCTTTTAAAGTCAGAGCTAACTTTCTCTCCTTCTTTTATTTTGGATGATCTTTCTATTCAAGACTATTGTATATTCGACACTTATAGTACTCTTAATCTTTTTCTAAAGGCTCTTACACCGACCTTACTGGGCTGTAGGATATTATGTTATTTTCCTTATTTATCCGTAGTAATGTTATGATCCTTAAATTTTATGACGTGTAATATAATTACTTGTGTAATTTTAATATTTAACTTACTTTCCACCAACGGACTATAGTAGGTGCCATAATGACTCGTGAAATTGGATCGTGACAAAAACATTACTAAGAGACCTTTTCCCTCCAAAGAAAATAGAGGAAATGATAAATTAGAGTTAATTCATTCTGATTTGTGTGGCCTAATGAACGTTCAAGCGAGAGAGTTTTATGAGTATTTCATGACTTTCATTGATGATTATTCAAAATATGGATATGTTTATTTATTGCATCATAAGTCTGAATGATTTGAGAAATTCAAAGAATTTAATATAGAAATAGAGAAACAACATGAGAAATGTATCAAATCCCTATGATCTGATCATGGCGGTGAATATCACTCTAATGATTTCATTAGTTACTTATCAGAACAAGGAATTACGTCCCAAATGTCTACACCCAGAAAATCCCAATAGAATAGTGGAGCATAAAGAAGAAACATGACTATTTTTTAAATGGTTAGATCTATGATGAGTTACTCTGATTTTCCTTCCTAGTTTTAAGGTTATGCTCTAGAAACTGTAAACTATATTCTGAACTTAGTTCCTTTCAATTCAATACCTGTGACACCCATAGAACTGTGGACTGGCCATAAACCTAATCTGAAACATGTTCAGATTTAGGGATGTCCATCACATGTCCTGAAAGGAAAGGCAGAAAAGTTTGAACAAAGATCAGAAATATGTGTTTTTATTGGGTACCCTAAAGGAATGAAAGGTGGTTTTCTTTACAATTCAATAGAAAAAAGTCATTGTAAGTACCAACGCCAAGTTTCTAACAAGATTTTAAAACAAACTACATTCGTAGAAGTAAAATAGTTTTACAGGAATTAATGAAAGAGGTAACAAATCAACCTACTGACGATAATGAAAACAAAATTCAAACTTCAGATGTAAAATTTAAAATAATATTGCATTTTAGTGGTGGGAGAGATGTTAATAGACTAATAGCTCTACAAATATAAGTTCCTGCAAATCCATTGCATCAAAGTTGTGAGGGTGCACTAGAGGAAGAAGTCATTAATTTCCCAACACCGTAAGGTGATAAGGATAACATAAAGACGCAAAATCTAGCAAATCATATGGTTCAAGAACGAGATCATAATAGTGCATTTACTTCTACACCGACCCTTACAACTGAAGTACCTCATCGTAGTGGTAGAGAGATAACAAAACCATCTTAGTATGTACTCTTAGGATAGTCTTTTGAAATAATACTTGAGTAGTTAACTACCAAACCCATAAATTATGATGAAGCACTACAGGATAAAGTTGCAGACAAATGGACTATTGCTATGAAATAAAAATGGAGTCCATGTACTAAAGTCTGGGATTTTGTAGAACCACCTGTAGATGGAGTCAAAACCATTAGATGCAAGTGCATCTATAAGAAAAAAAATAGAAAAAAAAGTGCAAACTTACAAAGTTAGGCTTGTTGGAAAAGGGTTTCCACAGAAAGAACGGATCGATTATGAGGAAATTATTTTTCCAGTAGTCATGCTTAAGTCTATTAGAATTCTCTTATATATTGTTGCTCATTATGATTATGATATTTGGAAAATGGATATCAACATAAATTTTCTTAATGGATGTCTATGAGAGTATTTTTATGCGGCAGCAGATGGTTTCATTGAGAAAGGGAAAAAACCCATGTTGTGCAAGCTTAAGAAATCTATTTACGGATTAAAGCAAGCTTCTAGGGCATGGAAAAATTGCTTTGACAATGCAATTAAGACCTTTGGTTTTGAGAAAACTCTTGATAAGTCTTGCGTGTACTAAAAGTGGAATGGGGATAAAGTGGTGTTTCTAGTATCGTATCTAGATGATATCTTACTCATAGGAAATAATGTGGGCCTTTTGAATTCAGTTAAGGAATAGTTATCCAGTAATTCTGATATGAAATATTTGAGAGAAGTTGCTCACATCCTTGGGATCAAGGTTCTATGTGATCGCAAGAAAAGGATATTATTCTTATCTCAAACTTTTTATGTAGATACAATTCTTATCAGGTTCAGCATCCATGATTCCAAAAAATGCTTCTGCCTTTAGACATAGAATTTCTCTGTCTAAGGATCAATGTCTAAGACAGATAAGGAGATAGAAAATATAAAGGAAGTTCCTTATACATCTGCTATCGAAAGCCTCATGTATACGATGTTGTGCACTAGACCTAATATCTATTTGTTGTATGCATGGTTAGCAGATTTTAGTCAATCTTGGAAGAGAACACTGGATAGAAGTAAGAATATAATCAAGTACCTGAAAAAGATTAGACATTACATGCTAGTTTACCATTCGAATGAGTTGGTGCCTATAGTGTATCGAGACTCAGATTTCTAGTCTGACAAGGACTCTAGAAAGTTGACCTCGAGAAATTATTTTACTTTGTGATATGTAGTTGTTGTGTGCAGGAGAATCAAGCAAACATATGTTGATGATTCCACCATGGAAGAGAGTATGTAGCAGCCTCTGAGGCAGCATGGCTTTGAATCTTTCTCAAAGACTTAGCGATTGTCTTTTCAATAGAAGCTCCACTTATAATTTATTATGAAACTAGTGGTGTGGTTAAAAATTTAAAGGAACCACAGAGACATAAGAAGGAAAAACACATTGAGCATAAATATCATTTAATTCTACACATAGTGTAAAAAAGAGATGTGGTTGTTGCAAATATTGCATCAAAAAATAACCTGACAGCTCTTTTACAAAAGCTTCACCATAGAAGCCTTTTGAAAGGCATGTAGAAGGATTGGGTATTAGAATTGCACGTGCATGGTTATATTTCTGTCATGATCCAATTTCTCAGGTCATGACGATGCCTACCATAACCCACCAGTAGGCAAGCCAAACCTATATCTCGAAATGAATAGAAAGGGACTACACAATAATATAAGGAAAAGAATGCGGAATAAATGATGTGAAGACCAATACATAATAAAATCCGAAAACCTGGTGGTATCAGTACAAGAGCTTCTAATATAATAAGGGTACAAAAGTAAAATAGATAAAATAAATTACACTAATATAACTTATCTCCAAATACAATATAGAGACTAGTCTGATACATAAGAGAGAGATAAGTAATACTCCGAACATTAGGAGCTCACTCTAAGTCTCTGAACCATGGCTTCTCCGCATGAAACACACATCAACAACGATAACCTGTACTATGATTTGCAGACTGCAGAAGTGTAGTATGAGTACCAAATGAATGGTACTCAGTAGGCAACTGCCAACTGAGCTCCAATGATAAAGCAGATATATACAACATATAAACAGAATGAAACTACACCTAAGAGTCCAGAAATCATATAACAAGCCAATGATATAATAAGAGACAACTATCTTGTACATGTCCAATGGACCAACATAATAAGGCTAAGTAAGTAACAAGGATGCACTATCTTATTCCATCCATACGTAAGAATCTCAACATTGTACCGTATATCCCTGGATAATATACGAATTAAGAGGGAAAGAAGAATATATCATAATATACAAAGCCAAGGAACAAATATACCATATGAACAAATGATGGAAGGGGGATACGGTATTACCATAGCTACATATATCTAGATATATATATATGTATATTTACGTATAAATATGAGGTCATCTCAAAGCATAACTTAAGTCATCATATCCTCGTTCTATGACCTCAGTATAATCCTATCAGGATTCAATTCTATCATACTCGAGGTTTATATCCACATGGCTAGACATGAAATAATCCTGTATAGTAATGCAATCATAAGATATAAGAGGCCAAAAACATACCTCAAATCTCGATACCGGATCAATGGACAATCTATCATAAGCTAGCCATAATAATGATCATAACAATTATAACAATGATATTAATAATGGCGCAAATAACCGGCAACTTCAGACAACCGAATATCTAGCCGAGCCTATGTGTACCCCACTGCCCCAGGCTCAGAAGGTTCAATCAACAAAAAATAACGCAAGACATATTTCTCACCTATATCTATGCAACCATCCCATGCCAGCTGATAGACATAGGAGCATAGTGGTGATAGGTGATGCGCATGCAAGAATGAATGAAGGGTACACAATCAACATCATAATCTCGTCATCATCATAATCATACTCAACCTTCGAAATAAACCAAGGTATCAATATATCATCACAACATATCTTCTGAACTCGAACCAAATATCAATATATTATCACAAAGTATCCTCCAGACTAGAAATGGGTATCAATAAATTATCACAATAGTATCCTCCAAACTCAAATCATGGTATCAATATATTATCACAATAGTATCCTATGGTCGTTCCGGGTATCAATATAATCATAAATATTAATAGACATATAATAGGTGCACGAACACAAGCCATGAATAAAAGGAGTGTAAAATCTGTAAGTTTGTTGCCCAAAATGATCTTCGGGACTAAATCATTATAAAAGTGTAGAAAGAATCGAAATATCTCACGACCAGAGTAAGTAATAGTGTTAAATAATGGACCAGAATCTGCCTCGATCAATCTTTAAAACAATATTTTTAACCTCTTTTATATGTGTGACTATTTTGTTTAGTAAGGAATTATTATAACAAAGAAATTCACCATCAAGGTGAAAAGTGGATTTCTAATGTTTATTTTTGAAAAACAGTGATAAAGTCGTATTTCAGCTAGGATTACATCAATACTGATATAATAATCATGATCGTACCAAATCTATGCATGTCATCACCAGTATTCAGTCAATGAAATCGTAAGCAACATAAACATATATGTATCCATATTCAACAACCGTATCCCTTAAAAGGATAAATATTTCCCGGATATCCAACCAATATCATAGAATGGTCCTTGGCCGAATAATATGTCCGAAATAATCACAATTTCATAATCTCGGCCTTAGGCGAACATACATATCCGGAACTCATGGCGATAATCATAATTATAAGCCGTAGCATATCTATAATGATCTCGCATCTAGGAGGCAGCTCACATCTAAGAGGCATAATATATCGAAAAAACATAACTCATTACTATGAGGCCTTTTACATCTATAATACATCGCATAACTATAGGTCGTATATCATGACTATGAGGAGTATCACCATTAAAGGCCATTTATCGTATGGAAGAGGGATATCATCTCTATAGGTCAATAATCACAATTAAGAAGAAATAACGTCTATGAGGGTCGGGCAACATATCAAAAAGGAATAACATCTCTAAGGACCCAACGTCATGTATATGAGGGATGAATGCCTCCATTAGGAAACAACATCTCTAAAGCCCCAAAATAATGTCTAAGAGGAAATAGCTCTCTAAAGTCCCAATATCATTTTTATAAGGATTAACATAGCCATAACTCATTAGTTACAATCCGGGGAACATCATCACAATTTTCTAAGTAACGAAGTAACCTTACACTAAGGTTTACTCGTCTCAACTATGTCTAACATCCGCAACTAAATCCACAAGGCTAACACAAGTCTTGGCCTAAGTGGGTCAGACGGTCCCACTTCTAATCCTCAATTTTCGTACTTAGGCAAATGTATACCCCAAACTAGGCTAAGGTATCTGGTTCAACTTTTGGATGTCAAGTAAGCCACATTCAAGTCTAATATAGGAACTTCAACTAGAAACAAGGGCATTCAAGGAAGCTCTACCCAAATTATGATTTCAAGATCACCACATTAATCCAACAAGTTAAAATATACTAATCATGCTTCCAATTCTTAAATCTGTATACCAAACACATAATTATATCATATCTAATCTATGAATTAGTTCAATCAAAGTAGGAGGCCATAGGATCCTAAAAGGGTATTAAGCATTTCAACTTACGGGTCAAAACCCTCGTCTAATCCTCAAACTTAAATATTCAATAAGAAGTCATCCTATCCATAATCAAACATAACATTCATGTTCACATGCAATATATATATCACACATTATCTACGAAGAAGAGTAGATAGAAGCCTACTCAAAGCCGAAACGTAAAACCTAACATCATGCACCACATGCTCGTTTTCACTTCATAATCCCCAAAATCCAATCATGCTATAAAAAATATAATCTAATCATCTATACGAGTCTAACGATACCCATATTGCACTATTGTACTTCGGGTCCAAAAAATGACACAAAAACCCCCAAATGGGTCCCACGTACAAAAATTACATTTTTGAGGTCAACCCAATGCTTATACATGAACAAGGAATCATAACCCCCAAGAAATGGGTGAAAACAAAGTAAACTTTCGTCTAAAATCAAGCCCTAATTAAATTTTGGGTTTTGGGTCCAAACTAAGAAATTCAACCATGTATTCGAAGGATTCTTACCTTAAATTCAAAGATATTCACAATAATAGATGATAAACAAGCTCCCAAGTGACCCACTATGATAAATTTTTAGTTATTATACCCATTTAGGGTTTTAAGCTCTCAAGGGTGAAGAGAAAACAACCCGATTCGCAACCATGAGGTTTATAAATAGACCCCCAGGTGAAAAGATGTCACGATCACCGAGACATAGGCCTCTATCGTGATGCCACGATCATTGTGGCCTTTCCGCGATCGTTGTGTCACGATTGCCATCCTCCTTTCCATGATCACCGTCGCACTAGAACCAGCATATCTTGGAAAATTTCCAAGTTTCCAATGATGCCTCGGGATTCATTCAGAATTTGATTTTTGCAAATGAACAATGTAATCATACTAAATTCAACGCTCCGAACTTGTTGGCGAAGTTGGATTTAAAATTTGAGGTTATTTCGACCAAATGTGAGTCCCACACCTAAACTTTCAAATTTTTAACTTTTCAATCGATAGATCGAAATAACCTCGGGTGTATCGAGACCCGAACCAAAGGTCTAACCAGCCTAAAATTGATATTCTAAAGCTGCTGGAGCAGTCAAAATTTACATCCGAGATCGTCTTACTTAAGTTTTTGTCCGGTGTCCATGTGGAACCAACGAAGACTTCTAAATAGAGAATTGGTTCTAAAATCCAAATGATCTACCCAGTAACCGAACCGTCAGTCCTAGAAAGTCATATATGACTGGGCAGCAATGGAGATGCTCAAAGGGCAGAAATAAGAGGAAATATGGAAAATAACTGTTAGGGTCATTATAATATCCACTATTAAAAGTACTTTCATCCCCGAAAGTCAACAAATAGGAAAAATCTCAAAAGCTCGAAGGGATGAGGTACTATGCCCGTATGCTCCAAGGATGACTTCCCAAATAACCTCAGCAAAGAGAAAACGCTTATAAGGGATTTTACCACAAGTATCCCTTTTTCAACCAGCACCCTCACTTTACTTCCAAACAGCCAAAATTCAACTCCGACCAATAACAGGCCTCCAACTGAACTGAAAAGGCTGGTGCACAAAAACTGAACTACAATTCACTAATACTATCTCGATACAAGCATAATCAAACAAAGGACCATCCAAGCCAAAAAAAAAAACAAGACATGAGTCATATCACCGACTCTAAATCCAAATATACCCTTCCTTTACCATTCCACACCTGATACCCACTCCAAACCAGGAGGAAAATCACTTGAGTCTCTTCAACACAGTCTCATCACAAAGAACTCAAAGAACTGAAGTTGAACCGCTAGAATCCCAAGATATAACTACTCATCACTAAATAACCGCTCTATAATGTCCCATTAACCAAGAATGAAACCTTACTGAATCCATCTCAAGTATATTACTCCCACTGAGTATATCATCAAAAATTTCCAAAGAAAATTGGGGACTCGAGGTCAAAGCTAAAAGAACCAATACCGTGTCCATGATTTATCATCTGAACACTTATCACCTGTAATCCATCAAAAATTGAGAAGAACGAATAGGCAACCACAGAGTAGGCTCAATCAGCCTATAAATAAAATCTGAACTAGAACAACTCTAAAACGAAGGTTGCACACAAGATCTACAACACCAAACTGAATTCTCAATACAAAGGATAAATTGCTCAATCTCAACTACCAAAACCAAAACTAAAAATAGGTAGGCATTAATACGCCAAATTCATTGTATTTTCGAATCGTCATTCCAAGGCATCAAATTAAAACTGAGCCAATAAGTCTATAGAAGTATTAGCTATCTCAAATCGACTCTAGTATCCAAATCTAACATATCTGAGATAATTAATACTGAGCCACAGTCGAGACATATATGAAGAACAAAAATCATCACAGGAATAACCCTCAACTGAAAAACCAAGCAACCAACCCTATATTAGCTAAAGGTACAAAATATAACCACAAAACAGAAATTATGCCAATGGGTGAATTACTAATTGAAAATGTAAGTAACCCACTCTATATCCGCTGGAGGGCATGAACTATCAAGACATACTTAAAAACTCCCTAAGGATGCAAGACACACCAGTGAAGGAAAAAACTCTAGTAACACAGAGAAATATAACTGAAGCCGACAACTAATCAATCCAATACTCCATCTAGGCAAAGAATAGTCATAGGCACATATCATTAGGGAGAAACACTCCACCAAGAATGAACTCTGAATGGGGATTTCTTGAATCCGCCTATGTATCACCCAATCAAAGAAGAAATATACAAATCTCAAAAATCTAGGGTCAAAGTCAAGAAAACAACCAGAAATCAACAACTCAATATGATGAATTTCCAATTTGCCAACCTAAGAGGCTATCACAAGAAAGGCCACTTGTTTCTAACTCTCTAACTCAAATTAAGGCAAAACCATATCGCAGGAAAGGAGAATCCAACCTCCATGCTAATAACAAGCGCAACCCACCACAAAAGAATGAACCCAACCAACCTATGAGATGAATGCACGATATCTCAATCTTAAAACCACTATCGATGATGAAAGAGCCATAAGATAAGAATGAATCCAAAAATGTTCATGCTCAAAAATGGGTTATATAGGAAGGGATAACCACAACGAAGTCCTATGCAACCCAGAAGGCAATTCTAAGTATCCCAAGCACAAAAACGAGCGATATAACTAAGTCGCCGACTCTAGAATCATATCAGCACCATAGAAGGTCAACTTTCCTTCGATATCACAATACATCACCAAAATAATCTAAAACAACTAACTAAGAGGGAACACAGCCGACCTTGCCATGCTAGGGGAAAGAAATCATCAAATTGGGTTATGTGTACTCAAGCCACTGAATAAGATTACAAAATAAAATTCTAAGTAGATAACACTAGTCTGAACAGCTACTTGGGGAGGATCAATTTCATCAAGTAATAACGTCAAGTAATATCAATAACTGGAAGCAGTGGTAGCAATAGCAACATAAATATAATGAACAGGAAGTACCAAAATGATCAATATTATGTACCACTCAAGGACCATAATAAGGCCAATATGCTTAGGTAAATCGGACTCAAACCCAAAAGCTACATCCATATAGGAAAATATCAACACTGATCTACCCTACTAAAAAAACAAACCACAGAGTAGTGACATAATCATAGATTTAATAATAAGGCACATAATAACCGATATCAATTCTTAAGGCATATTCAATGGGTATAAAAACCCCAATAGACATAATAAAAGATAAATTCGGGAAGTAAAAGTACACCAATCATGGTGACATCTGCCATCACATGCCTAATGGACATAGTGAAAATAAATCTTAATGGGTCCAACTCAGATCGACCGACTGAATCATCAACTGAGATTTCATGCGCACTATCTCTAACTGATGATGCCACAACATCATGAGCTAATCTGAATGATTTGAATGACTGGAAATCCTATGTCAGGGACACTCTCTAGACTAGTAGTTAGTCTATCTTCACTCGTAGAAAACTTCTAAAACATCAACATAGCGAGACATAAATTGAGCCCAAATCGCTAGCCAACTGATGCAGAGAGAAGTCTCTAGAATTATGTCCACTCCTCTACAATCATAGCCTATCTTAGGAACTCTAGGATGGGGGGAATACATGCTAACTCTACCTGATCATCTATCTCATATCTGGGGCACTCTCTGAACTAGTGTCTCATCACGACACAACTAAACCAAGATCCTTAAATACTTTGAGATACTTCCCCCCATAATCCAAAATGGTCACCATGGCCCAACGAGACCATACAAAAGTCCACAAGTCTAATGGGTACTCTTCCCACTATGATCATCATGACTAATCTGAGAACTACTCATAGACTGGAATACTGTCTGTGTAGAGAAGATAGGTTGCAGGTGAAGCTGAACTCTATTAAAAGGATCCTCACTCCTAAATAAAATACCAATAACACTAAACTAATGGCATGCTTCTTGCCGCCATTTCCATAAGTCCCCATACATGCTCTCTATGGTCCTCTCATAATGAATAACCTGAGGAAAGGAAGACTCAGCTGCTACCAAGTGCTCTAACGCCAAACGAAGTGACAATACTAATCCTCTAATACATCCATACACCAATGTCTGGCTCAGAAGGATATAGCTTAGGAATAGGTCTGGCCCACTCAAGAGATCCAATCTCGTACTCAGAAACTGGAACCCCTAATGAACACCAATAGACCTAACTTTAGTCTGAGAACTGCTTGATGAATCATACATCATCCATGGTTGGGAGGAATTTGTAACATGACTCAGATTCACAATTCTCTACCTCCAAGTGTTGAAGTAGTCGCGAGCTTAACTGGAGCCTAAGCTAACCCCAAAATCCTTTGGATGATGCTAAAAGTCTCTGATATCCAACTCTAACTCATTAGTCCAACACTGTACTAAAACTCTGGAAACGTGTGCTGAAGTCTCATTCATATCTGTCTATATCATCACCCATCTTACATCGTTCATTAGTGTCACACCCCAATACTAGATGAGGCAGACAACAACTATACGAACACATACTATAAAAATAACCTAGATGAGAAAATAAATCACTATATAAATGAAATTGTTGATAAGAAGTTGTATTTGCAATACCAACCAATTAGCCAAACCGATATAGATCGCATGTAAATCTATGAATATATATGACTTCTTTACAATGTCTACAAAGCCTCTAATGGAATCCATGACTGTAAAAATATTAAAAATATATGCTAAACACTTGGCAAGGCCCTGAATCAACTTGGAGCTCACCAACAGTCGTTGAGTATCTTGTACTTATATTAGGGGGATCTACTAGCTAAGAACCTATGCCTGCAACATAGAATGTTGCTCCTCCGTGAGGGATGTTAGTATAAAGTAATGTACTGAATATGTAAGGAATAAGATAACCATAAGTGAAATAAGATATCAATGAAATCAGGGATAAATAAATAAATGTATAGATAAGGATGAACGACCACCTTTACTTACACTTGTGGAAGCTTGTACATTACATGCTTTTCTTTACTATTCTTTGCTTTATAATCTTTGTAAGCCATGTGATATATATGACCAGCTAATCAGTGGTAAAAGAGGATGACCCATGCTAGGCATTATACCCCTGGGATGCATTCCTCATTAATACACAAATCGGGATTGACCCATTCTAGGCTTTCGTTTCGCCCCTAGGATACCACCCGATAATGGGATCGACCAATGATAGGTGTTCCTTCCACCCCTGGGATATCACCCATAAATCAGTGTATTGTGATCGGCCCATTTTAGGCTTTTTCTCCTGAGCTGCCACCCACATATAAATATATTTGCCTTACTTTATTTCTTTAATCTTTGAGATTGTTATTTTGGTGGCCACAATATTTTTAAGCTTTGTGACTATAGACTAGTACTAAGAAATATATGAATATTCACTTGAAGAAATAATAATAAAGTAGCAAACAGTTGTAATTTTAATAGAAATGTAATACTTTGGAGCTTAAATAACACAATCAGCACTTTGACATCTCAAATGGAACATAGGTGCATTTCGAGTAAAGGCATCTAACTTAATCTAAGAGATAGATTTTCTAGATAGTGATGTCACTAAATACTTAGTAAACAGTGTCAAATGAAAGGTACATGAACATGAGAACTACTGGAGCATGTGGAAAAATTCGATTTAGGGATAAATACATATTCCATGTAAGGAGATGAAAACTATAGAATGGAACGAGTAGGGATTCTTTGAGGTAACATTATAGACTACGGCAATAGGAGTGATGCCCAATGAAGGGAGCATGTAAATGTGTGAGAAAATAAAATATATTATCAAATAGACAATTGAAGCAAGTTGGGAGTAAATGGGCAGATTGCATACCTAATATATGAGCACACTTACCATGTGTAATATAGGGTCTATTTGATATGTAAAAGAGGAACAAGGGTCTGATTGGAAAGAGTAAATACACAAATCTAGTAATAAACACATATTTAAAGTACTTTGACACTTTTGTGAGATCATAGGGAGTAGGAACAAGGTCATTAGTGATGCTGAAAATCATACATTAATTCCATATATCCTTTACTAGTGAGAATGCTTGGGAAGCTCACTTTGTTGGTACTACCACTACTGTGAAATTTCTTGCCAAAGAAGATAAAAAAGAATAGCCTTACATACCTTATATTCCGACCAATGTGACTATGACCATTCAGCCTTTCCTTTTAAGTTGTACTCAACAATATAAGTGCATAATGAAGCTAATATTAGAACCTACTCACATTATAATCCTACAAAAATAGTAGCTAAATACTTGACGGACAGTAAGACCATCCAAACCCCCAAACACATGATGTATCACCATACCCTTCTTTTATACTTCAATGAAAGCTCCATTCAACCATTGTCTAAGGTGGCTCACTTCCTCATAATAGCAATACATAAAAACAACCCATAAATAGTCACAAAATCCAAAAACCACCAGAACAACCCCCCATGTTCGCACCTTCATTTCTACCCCGTACTAACATTAACCGATCCGTTTTTAAGTCCAGCCATGACTTCCTAACTTCTCAATACAATAATACAGCTCCAACATCACAATTTAGTTAGAAAAGTTGAGATCACACTTTCAATTACCATCCCATGAGTTCAAATATACAAGTATATCTAGAATACACAAATGAGCTAACAATTAGAAGTTAGGGAAGCACCTTACCTTGGATATCTTAATATGTTATTTTCCCCTAATTACTATCTTTGTGACCTTCTCTAAATCACAAAATAGGAAAGGAACATTAGCACAAGCATTAGATGAAAAAAGACAAACAACCCAAGCTTATGACATAAAATTCTTACCTTAATCTTTGAAAGATAGTGGCAGCACCTTGGTTTCCAACACCTATATATTCACTCCTCTTGAATAAATTTCTAATATATTCAAAACTAAGGAGGAGATAAGGTGATCTTATGTGCTGCTTTACTGAAAATATTTTGAAGAATACTTTCTGGACCCTTTTTAAGGTCCAATACAAAGAGGTCCAAGCCAGATCAAGACAAGAGCTCAAGGATGCATTCGTTGGACCCCTTTTATGCTCCACAATTCCGCGTGTGGATAATTGCTTGGAGCTTGGAACATGCTTTGAAAAGCCCATGTGGGTTATTTTCAAAATAGCCACTTTTGAGCTATTTTTGTAATAGGCTATTTTAGGCAAAGGCAAACACTATAAATATGTGCCTTAACCATTTCATTTACAACTTTTGATGATATTTGAATGAAAGCTCTTATGAGTGACTTGCAAGCTTGGATTAGTGTTGACAACTTGTTTAGAAACGTGGGTTGCTTGGAAACTCGATTCTCTTGAGGTCTATGTAAGAAATTGGTGTTTGATTCTATAAGATTTAGGGGTCTTCGAGTTTGATACACTCATTGGTTCTTATTTTCTTGTAGTTTCTTATATCAATTTATCTATCTTTATTTCTTGTATTGTTGCGGTTTTAGTTTCCTTAGGTAGACTTCTATCTTTCGTAGCTAGATCAGTATCACGAGGGATGTCTAACATCATTTTCTCGATCAATAAAATTCCTAAACTGAGATCTTTTTTCACAAATCAGTATTTTTTAAGAGTCAAATAGTTTTGGAAGGGGAAATATCTTAAAAGTGACTTGGCACACCAAGTTCATGCCAAGTGGTAACTCTGAGTTTAAATGTGGATTCTTTTTCGAAACACTTTCTTTCGGTCACTTTTAATAATTGAAAACCTTGAACTTAAAAATGAATAAAAATAGGTGTGACAATGACTCACTTGATGTTGTGATGATCGTGGCATATTGTTGTTGTATAAAATCCCGAATCTTATCCTTGAATTGCCACAAGTCTTCATATTGTTCCCATGTGGCCTCCGTTGGTGATTGCCCCTTCCAATGATGAACATAGCGATGACATTTTGTTCTTGCTTTTGCAGAGAGCCTAATAGTCAGTTATAGCCTCAATCTCCTGATCATGTGAGGAGGGATAGTAATAGATGCCTGACCAAACTGACCTTTGTTGGGATCATCCTTGTCTTCATGGTATGGCTTCAACATGCTAGCATATGATAGATGGGATGAACCTTAAAATGAGGTGGTAGCACTAACTTATATGCGATCTTGCCCCCTAAGCAATGATCTTAAATGGCCCCCCATATTTCTGTACCAAGTTCTGATGCATGCCTCGTAATGCCTTAAACTATCTTGGGTTAAACTTGACCAAGACCATATCCCCAACCTTGTAATCTGTGGGACGACGTTTGCGATCGGCAAACTTCTTCATCTTCTTTGCTACACTACCCAAGTACGACTAGCGGTGTCTAGATGTTCTTCGAACACCTTGGCCATATGGTACGCCACCAAACTCCTGCTCTTGAATGGGACTAGTAGTAAATGTGGAGATTATGGTTGTTGGCCAGTGGCTAACTCAAATGGTGTCTACTCGATAGACTTGCTTCACTACAAGTTATATGAGAATTAAGATATATCTAAGAGCCTCGCCCAATCCCTCTAGTGTGAACTCATAAAGTGCCTCAAGTAGCACTCCAATAAGGCATTGACCTATCTCATCTGTCCACTTGTTTTGGGTGGAAACTAGTAGATAAATGTAACTCTGTACCAAGCATATCAAAATCGCTAATGATGTGCCTTGGTAAACCCCAATACTTCACCACATTCTTGAAAAATAGTTTGGCAACCTCTTTGGCGGTACAACCTATTGTGGCATGCATGAAGCTAGCATACTTTAAAAATATATCCACTATGACCATAATCATCCCATATCCTTCGGACTTTGGCAACAAGTGACAAAGTCCATAATCATACTCTGTCATTGACATTCTACAATAGGTAATGACACATTCCACAATAGGTAATGGCTCAATGAGTCCTCCGGGTTGTCGTTGCTCCACTTTATCTTGTTGGCACACAAGACAAGTCCGCACATAACATCCAATATCTTCATACATATGTGGACAATAATAGACTAACTCAATCAAGGCCCTTGTGTGGCAATGGCTCAAGTGTCCGGCACATAATGTATTGTGGATTTCCTTCATGATATGCTTCCTAATGTTCCAAATTTGGGCACCTAAACCCTCTGAACTATGGTGAGCAATAGTCCATCCTTGACCCAGAAACATCTCGTCTTGCCTTAGCATCTAACTCCATAAATTGTTTTGCTTCCAGGTCGTGTTGCATTCCATTCTTGATAGCAACTCGAATGTCATAGTTGGTCATGGTGATGGAAACACGCTCAAACTTTCTAATCAAGGAGTCGACCACAACGTTACCTTTGCCCGGCTTGTACTCTAACATATAGTAAAATACAACCAAGAAATCCTACCACCTAGCTTGCTTTGGTATGAGCTTTTTTTTTTACTAGACGTAGCTTGTGGTCACATTGTTGGTCTTAACCATGAACTTGGACCCAAGCAAGTAATGTCTTCATGTGACTAGGCAATGCACTGTGAATGTCATCTATTTTTCTTGTATGGTGTATTGTCGTTCTGTTTGTTCAGCTTGCAACTCTCAAAAGCAATAGGGTGTCTATCTTGCATCAAGACACCTCTAATGGCAAGGTCAAAAGCATAAGTGTGTACCTTAAATGTCTTAGTGAGATCAGGCAGTGCCAAGACTGGTTATTCTGTCATGGCAGTCATAAGATCTTCAAACATCTTTTGATAATGCTCGCTTCAAACCCATGGTTTATTCTTCTTCAGTAACTTGGACAGTGGGACGGCCTTAGCAGAGTAGCTGCTAATGAACCTGTGATAATAGTAAGCAAGTCCAAGTAAAGATCTAAGCTCGGACACCTTCGTGGGTTCCTCTAACCCGCACCTTGGTCTCGTCCATATGTAATTCCCCCTAGATAATGACATGACCCAAGAAGTGTATTTCATATAGGGCGAACTCATACTTTTTTTGTTTGACGTAAGCTCGTTCTCCCGCAAGACCTAGAAAACCTTTTTCAAGTGCTCATCATGCTCTTCTAAGGTGTTATTGAAAATGACAATGCAGTCTAGGTACACTACCATAAACTGGTCCAAGTAGGGCTAAAAATCTTATTCAATAGTGTGCTAAAGGTACGGGTGCATTGGTTAAGCCAAAGGGCTTCACCAACCACTCGTAGGCTCCGTATCTCGTCACACATATCGTCTTTGGCTCATCCCCTATACTATGCATATTTCGTAGTAACCCTTTCGATGATCCACATTGGTAAAGTATTTATTCTGTCCAAGACTTTGAATAGGTCAACAACAAGCGAGATAAGGTACTTATTCTTTACCGTTACTTTGTTGAGTGTCCTATAGTCTATGCATAGCCACAACGACCCATCCTTCTTCTTTTGAAATAAGACTGGCACTCCATTAGGGGCTTTCAATGGGTAGATATGACCGACTTCAAGCAATTCCTTCAACTGCTTTCTTAAATCCTCTAACTCGGGTGAATCTATGTTGTATGAGGCCTATGCGCATGGCTTAGCTCCAGGCTCTAACTCGATCTTATGATCTACTTCGCGCCTAAGAGGTAAATGCTTCGGAATTTCTTCATGCATCACGTTCTAATTCTCTTAAAGCACCTTCTCTATATATAGTGGCAATGTTTTTTGGGCACCACTGTCTTCACCCAAACTTGCAATGGTGGCTCCCCCTTCTTAAGGCCCTTCACAAGATGCATCACCGATAATTGTGTTTGTTCTTCCATTTTTGGAAGTTTAAACATGGAACTTTACAAGCAAGAGCAGTTGGAGGTAAAAGAACTCCTACCCAAGAATTATATTAAAAATATCTACAGGAGCGATAGTGAAGTTGGTTTTACCTTACCGCTTGCCCAATTTGATGCTTACTCATTTAGCAACTCCACACACAAGAGTAAGTGGCACATTGACTGTCTTGAGACAGTTATTGCTTAGACTGAAACTCAACCCCAACTTTGTTATTGCTTCCTTGGTCATGATGTTGGCTTCTGCACTCGAGTCAACCATAGCCCGAGCAGGTCGACCATTGATGGTGATGTCAACACATTGGGTGTTGTATTCCTATGGTCTCTCTGACTGCTTTGTGATTGCTCTATATAGTCCAATGATGCCCAACTGTGTCATGCCTGAACCTTATCCTCAGTCCTATGCATTTTTATCCTTTCATCTTCATTCAAAGCACGCTGCATAGCCGTACGGCCCACTACACATGTAGCAGACATCTCTCTTCATTGTATGCGCATTTTTCTCGGTGCAGTTTTGGTATCCAAACTTCTATCATCGAACTTATTGATGTCATGATTTTTGGGGTGCGACTATTATTCCTTGCTTTTGTCACGATCTCCCCTGCCTTTGGCATGACAACTCCTTCTATCCTTAACTTTACTTTTGTCATGCTTGTCACGCCTAAAGTTTGTCAAAGCTTCAGTTTGTATAATGGCTTCATCAATAGTACTAACATGTCCGCCTCCAACTCTCTCTTGGCTCAATTTTGTAGCCCATTCACAAAGTGGAACAACTATCTTTATCTGAGGTTGGGAATCTGAAACGTAAGAATGGGGAACTCTTTCACATATGCTTGTATGTTGCCTGTCTGCTTCAACTCACGAAACCTTTGGTCCACCTCAAAGAGTACATTGTTGGGAAAGAAAGCCCTCTTGAACTCTGCTCAAAATTACTCCCATGTGTTGATGGTGCAAAGTCCCTTGTCCATTTCAGACGTTTCCACCATAGCATGGCCATTTCTGAGAGGTACAACACAACAGTATTGATTTGGTTCTCATCACTCTTCACCTTTTTGCACTTGAAATAATTCTCCAAATGCCAAAAGAAAATTATCTACCTCTTGTGCATCACGAAAGCCTTTGAACATAAGTGGCTTCGGAGCCTAAATTTTGGCCTCCCTCTCCTTTTCGGATGTCGCAGACCCTCCAGCTTGAATCTCCCCCTCAAGTGCCTTCATCTTAGCCTTCATGGTTCAATCATGCTTAGTGCTTCCATGAGCCGACACTCCAAGTGATTGTTTCCCCCATCTCCCCTTCCAACTCTTTTCATATGTTTTCATTCTCCTCAAGGAAGAAGTCCTCAAGAGTCATGAACTTGTCACAGATCTCGTTTAACGTTTCCTAAAAATCTCCACTACTTACCTCGTCATGTCAACCCTAGCGGTCCATTCTATTCCCAACGTGACATCTTGGGACACCTTCTCTAGTTCGTCGCCACTCGCCCCAGTGACCTAAGGTGAGTAGGATGCCAGCACTTCGTTTTGTGGAGTCGAACATCAGTTCCTCACCCTTATGATTCTTTCTCCTCTTTTGGTGTTTCTCTGTAGCATCCAATTTGACGTTGGTGGTGCTAGCAGCATTAATGTCTCTCTCGTTTGCCATTCCCTTAGTATTAATCTTTTCTTTGATACCATGTTGTACTAAGTACCTTGTGCGACACTTGACAACTTACTCACAAATCTTTCACAGTCTTACAAGCTCAAGTAAGCCTTTTTAACACTACATCGCTAAGAGAGCTAATTTTAAGAAAGAGATAAGAGAATTTTCAAAGAAGACTTTTATATTAGAGAGAACTTGAAAGATTTTTGCTTAATGCTATTACAAATAAGTGTCTCTCTATTTATACTACTCAAGTAAGAGCTAATGTGTAAATAAGAACTGTTACAAAGTCCCTACATATTTACAAAATATTCCTGTCCCTAGAGCCTTCTACAATACTAGGAGATTCCAAAGACTTTCCATGCAAAATCTAAGGAATTCTAGAATTTTCCTTGGGAAATATCACTAATTCTCTAGAATATTCTACTAAAGTGTAGTCTTGCTCTTATGTAAGACTTCACTTTATTCCATGTGGTGCCATGTGGCATGATGATGTGGGAGTCATTACACTAAGCTACATATTGAGACTTTACATGAAATGTAATTAGAACATGTAGTGGGAAGTAGATTTCATAGAGAACGAGAAGAAATAGCAGAGACCAATTGATGAAAGATGAACAACTTGTAATAAATGCTCTCCCATGCATGCATGATACATCCCATTTAGATGGAACACATTTAACTAATCAAAGTTGGTCATGGCATCATATTCTTGAAGGCAGATTAAACTTATATCCACGGACATAACATTTTACAACAGTGCAGTTTAACCTGCAATACAAGGTTTGCAGTCTTATTTTTCAAGTTGCTAATCCAAAAAATTTCGAAGTGAATAATTTGTAAATGACCTGATGGGATAAAAAAAATCGCTTACATTCTCACTTAAAAAGTTAGACTCCTTGGATAATAATTCAAAGGTGGATAGAGTCCCTGAACCTAGGACAATAAGTGAAGCCACGAAATAACCGCTTCCACCATGAGTAATGAGAAGTCGGCAACAAGGGAAACACAAACGGAGACTAGGCTCATGAAAATTTTCAAATTTCCTTTGGCGTCTAAAAATTGTGAATCGTCATCTCTGATATTTACTTAAGATATACATCTGGTTTTGTAAACCAACTTGAACTTCTACTGCTGTGAGAAAAGGGTACAACAATAACCTAAAATCCATCTACCAAGGCATGACATCAAAATTGGAACTTGCTGCTCCAGCCTTTAGTGTCAACTTCTATGATACACAAGTGAATAATTATAACAGTTCAGAAATCCAAATTTATTTGATAGTAGCAAAGAAATTTCCTCAAGTAGCAAATATTTACCCACAGTAATTCAGAGTCATCAAACTGGAAAGCACAATATGAAAAAAAAAAAAAGTTAGACCAAGCAGTCTACGCTGTTCTGAAATTTAAAAGCAGTAGTGGAAGGACAACAGTGCAGTATTACCTAATCTAGAAACAGGAAACACTTGGGTATCCATTAACAAAAAATTGATGAGCTCTTTCTTTCAAAAGGAAGTGCACAATCAAAAGAAGCAATCATCATCATGCATGTCTAGCATTGTTTCCATGCAGCTGAGCACCTCTTAGACTAGGCTCATCCTGAAGTGACATAAGATGCTGGATGTTATTTGTCTCCTGTAAATTACGAAATGCAAAACTGGAGATAATGGACAAACCTGCAAACCATATGTGAAACTTGGCTGCCTAAAATCCAAATGCCCCTAAATGAATGGAAGAATCATTTTAAAATATTCATACTCTGAATCGTAATTTCTAGCCAAGAATGTTAAATAGTAGCATAGCATACTAGTCCTGGAACACTTTGTTGAGACCCAAAAAATCCATCATGGTCAGGTGTAACTGTATTGAGGTGTCCCTGCAGCATGATTAGAACAGCTCTCGTTTACATTGATCTCAATCAAACTTTTATACAAAATCAAAATTAATAGACCAAAATAACATACCAGTCCCTGCATATTCTGTTGGTTAACATAATAGCCATCATGGGGAGGCTCCATCAAATTCAACTGTATCTGCGAGTGAACTCTAATTCGTGATCGTAACAGTAGAAAATCACAAAATTTTACTTGCACTGACACATTCTCTTTTTGCGAGAATAAGTAATAATATGGAATATGATCTAGGGAAATATTGTAACCTACCAGTCCCTGCATATTCTGGTGTGTGCCATAATAGCCATTCAACGTCATTCCACCCACAGTAAGATTATCCTATAACCACCAAAGTAAAATTAATATATCACCAAAGTCTCACACGAGCAAAGATATATTCAATAGGCAGCAAAATAACAACTACAGTGCTAAGAAACAAACCATTTGTTGTAAGCTGTCTTCAGCTTCAACTATTGCAGCTTCTGGTTCAGAGTGCACCTGAGATAACATTATGTTAATGGTCACCTAAGTGGAGCCAAATTATTATAACGAGTTCTGTAAAAACAATCGATGATCCTACAACCAACCTTCCGTTTCTTGTTTGTACTTTTCTTCCTACATGTTTTGGTCAAATGAATTCCTTGAGTATCTTCTTCAAGATCACGAAGTCCAACAGCACTGCTGCTACATTCTGTCAATGCAGAACTTCTATTGTTAACATTCACACAGTTCTTTAAAGCTTCATCTAGGACACGGAAGGCAATGTCGTAACTCTCCTCAGATAAAGAGCCCTCCTCACCCAACACAATTGCCCTTCTACAGAGATCATTGTATCTTTGTACCCTGGTTTGAATTCTTTCTGTCCCCTCAAATGTTAACACATTCGTCGCATCTTTGGTCCACCTCTTCAAAATAAATTGAGATGGGATGCTTGAAAGACCACACATCTGAAGTACAATCATTGCATGCCTACAGAGGAAACCTTTGTATTCAAATAGAAGGCACGAACAAGAAACATCTGATCTTGCCTCATTCCATGTGACCATAAAATTGTCATCTTTCTCGCAGTCATCAACTCTAAAAGTTATATTTTCTCCATTTTCAGCTTCCTTCTTTGGATGGCACCCAACTACACCCAATACTTCAACTTGAAATTTCTTAAATATTGCATGTGTATAAATTGTTGACATCTGCTTTTCCCAAGGCGATGGTGATTTTAAAGCTGGTTGTTTGTGCAATGTATCAAAGTCCGCTACAGCTTCCTCTTCGTATCTATTTTGTAGAATCATTCCATATTGTCTCATGAATTCTTTGAGACTGATTTTCTTTTGAATGTACTTGTCAAAGAAGGAGCTTACACTCTCCGATCGTTGAGCTGCTGACATTCCAGCCATAAACCTGCCTCTCATGTAAGCTGGAACCCACTTTTTGCGGTCCTCATACAGTGTATGAACCCACTCATTCTCTTGTAGTTCAAATCTGCTGACCATCTTCCACCATCTTAAATCAAATTGCTCATCAGTTGCCGACTTAAATATACACTTGCTGAATTTTTCCATGAAATTCTCATGCTGCTTTACGACATGAGCAAGTATTTCCGGAATTCTTTCAAGCACATGCCAAAGCGCAAAGCAGTGATGTGAACATGGGAAAATGTTTTCAATAGCTTCTTTGAGTGACTTATCTTGATCCGTAATTATCACTTTCGGAGCCTGCCCATCCATTGCTCTAAGCCACGTCTTCATCAACCACACAAATGTTGGTTTGGTCTCATCTGCTACAAGTGCACATCCAAGCAACATAGGTTGACAATGATGGTTTACCCCAATAAAAAGAGCAAAAGGCATCTTCTCATTGCTTTTCATATAGCTGGTATCAAAGAAAACCACATCACTAATGCTGACATAGTCTTTCCTACTTTTGGCATCAATCCAGAATAAATTCCTTAAGCGTTGATCTTCATTGAGATCAACTGCATAAAAGAAATAAGGATTCTCTTTCTGGATATGCATGAAATATTCTAGCATAACTTGCGCATCTCCTTCTTCTAATGACAAGCACCGGCCTTTATCAACTTGGTAATTTAAATCATTAGCCAGCAAGCCAATTTCTTGACTTCCACCACATTGTCTAGACATCTCAACATACATCTTTCTTGTTCGTTCACTAACTGCATGAAGAATATCAATGTTATTTTTCTCTGCAAGTTTAACGTTCCTGTGGATTCGGAAATGATAAGCCAAGGCTGGTAAAAGCTCATGATTATGTTTCTTTATAAACTCATGGATAAACCATTTTCCATCTCGTTTTCTCTTAACATGCATGCTTGCTTTACAATCAGTCTTTTTGAGGCTAGGACGTCTACTACTGCCAGTATCTGATTCTGGGGTCACGCCATATCTAGAACATGCAAATTTAGCATCGATAAATTCTTTTGATTTCTTTGAGCGACGGCTGTTCTTAATCGATGTTGTGAATCCCATGGACTTGGCATACTCTTGGTAGAATGCATATGCAGCCTCATGGGACTCAAATTCGATCCCATCATGTGGCTCAACATCTGCATTTTCTTCAACTCCAGTAATATTTCTCTTCGGAGATCGAGAAACTCCACCATCCCTACTGTGGCATGCCTTGTCTACAGCATCAACCATATCACCAGTCAATTGAACATTACTTTGAACGACATCTCCATGATCAACCATTGTCTGGACAACATTTCAGTTCTTGTTGCTTAATCATGTTGTGTGAAAAGCTCTTCAAGAGTTATTTCCATGAGAATCAATCTTCTCCAATAATAGCTCGAGAGAAGAAAATGTCAATTCAGTACTAAACAATTTCTTTTGTTGTTGATAGGCCTGCACCAATTTAAAGTATGCAAAAGTTTCAACTAATCCAACTCTCCTTCATGAAGAAACTTAAAAATCAACCGGACTACAGTTGACCTGAATCTTGTTCACAATCCACAGTTCAGCAGCAGGTTGAAACCCAAGTCTAGCACCCACAAAGAGCAATATTTCTACTTTAATCCTAATACCCACAATAAGCAAATGAATTATACTTTACAAAAGTTTGTCTGCAATAGCATACAAAGAAATGCCTTTTCACTATGCTTAAGCCAGGACATTTTGAATTCCAAATGGATATCACATGATGTGGAGTAAAATAGTAATAATAAACTGCAATGTGTAGAATAATTTTCTTTAGTGGAGACATTCTCTCAAAACAAGCAGCTTTCAAGCAGCTCAGCCAGAAATAGACCATACTGTTACCAAATTTACTGAACAACTAAACCATCATGTCCGTCAACGAAATGTGATATCCTACCTCTTGCTAATTAATTATAAGAAACCCTGTTTTCTTGTACCTTCTCAAAAAAAAAAGGAAGGAATCCTGCTTTCTTGGAATCTCAACTGTGATTACACAGAGAAAAGAAAGAAGAGAAGTGAATGGAATTGACAATTTAACAAGTCATAATCAAAATTATTCAAGCGGATTTCCAGTAAATTTTGCTTTGACAACACTACGGCCAGCATTCACCTGTCCATATTCGAGAATTGAGAAACACAACTCCTCAATGAGATTTACCAGCATAATCCTCACTACAAGACAACCTCCCCCCTCACCCCCCACCCCCAAAAAAAGGGTAAAATAGTCCCCTCCACCCCCAAAAAAAATAAAAAAAACTACCTAACAGCAACCATTTCCAACTTTGATCCCTTGATGAATAGAACCCAACCTTATGGTTGGAGGCGAATGGTCCTTACCGTCATGCTATCTCTCCCTTGTCTAGGAGATCGGCAAACCAAACTACCTTTTTTGTTTCAAACTATGTGATACTATTTACTGGGGTATATGACAGAAGAAATCTTTTGAAATTTGTGGTCTTAAACACGCCAAACCATTTGTGAGTTTTAAGGCTTTTGAAATTTGTGGTCTTAAACATGCCATAACATTTGTGTGGCCACAAATGTTTGTCGCTAAGGATAAAATGAGAAGTTTAAGTTAAATTATTTCCAAATTTAGAAAGCTGTCATTCCTTATAGAACGGACTGCTAAGGATAAAATGAGAAGTTTAAGTTAAATTATTTCCAAATTTAGAAAGCTGTCATTCCTTATAGAACGGACTGAAAAGGAAATAGGATCACATAACAAAGAATTGAGGGAGCAGTAAATTAATAAAGAATAGCATGGAGAACCTTTGACATATATACAAAGCAACAACCATGGCCATGCAGTCAAGTGTACACATACATACATACATACATACATACATACATACATACATACATACATATATATATATATATATATATATATAACTCTTCTAACTGTGAGTAAAGTTAACAAAAACGAACACAACTTAAGCATTCAATCAAACTGTTCAGCTATTAGTCACGGAGATACCAACCTTCCAAGGTTGAACTGATAAGAGAGAGTTTCTCGGATGGTAAGCACCCCTCAGTTTCAACCCGAAGGTTGTGAATTCAAGTCACTAGGAGCTTCTACGGAGGGGTAAAAGATAAAAAAAATAATAATAATAAAATAAAATACCAAGGTTAAACTTCAATAACCAAAAGTACAAAACAACGTGCAAACAGAAGAAGACATAAAGGGAAAATTGAAGAAAATAGCAAACCTGGTCAAGGTAAAAACGAGTGTCCATAGAAACTGCGGATAACCGGATAAATTAACACCACATGCACACATAGGCAAAATCTACAAATAATTAAAAGCTCAAGAAAATAAAAATTTATTGAAGAAAATTTGGGGATGAATTCGACCCGTATATCAACCACAAGAAGAAGATGACCCACTTAGACTTTTGCTGAGTACATGCAATTGGCCGATTATTCCACAAATAAAAGCAAAAAAAAAAAAACGTCAATAAGACCCAGGGTAATTTGAATGTTAGGTTTTAAGAGAAGTTAAATAAAAATCAACACTTTAGCTGACCTTCCAATGAGATCGAAAAGCGTCTGAGACGAAATCGAAAAGCGTCTGAGACGAAATCGATGTGAAACTGATTGCTTTGAATCAGAGGACCCCCCACGTCTTGGATTCTGAGAGTATTGCAGTCCTCTCTTGTGTTGTACTCGTTAAGCTCCAAGATGTTGTACCTCGTTTGTTTTTCTCCGGACGTTCCTACTTGTACATGATTATCAACCTGGTTGGATAGATTAGTTACAATGGTAGTAAAATTAAGATCAACTTTTATAAATTCCAACCGTCCAGTAATTAATTACTCGCTCCTTTGATTTAAAAAATAATTAATAACATATCTATTTTACCATAATATTCGTATTAGATATTTACATTTTAATTTGAAGAAGAAGTAACTACTCCAAAGAATAAAACATGGAAAAAAAATTATTTCTTCTTGAAAGATTAATGAAAAAATCAAATAAAATGAAAAATTAAATTAAAAAATTTGAGATGAATAATTTGAGACGGAGGGTATACATAATTATATAAAATCTCGAATTTTAATTTTTAGGTACTTTACTGAGGCCCGAATACATAATCTTCCACATACATAACTTTTACTAGTTTAGCATACATGCGATGCACGTGTGTCTTGTATGCAAGATGCAATATTTATTAGGTAAGTGTTCCATGCCATCTATCTCTAATGTAAGATTTTGTGAAGCAAATTTAAATTTAATCAATTTCAATATAGATATTTCATATTAAGTGAAAAAAAAATTATATAAATATTATAAAATTTGTTCTGAGAATCCCTTATTAATTGGCCATGTGACCTGGCCAAAAATCTGAATTTTCTCTTTTATTGTTATTTTTTCAGTTACATAACAAGTTTGCACAAGAAAATAAGAGAACCTGACAAAAATCTCTATACTTTTTCCGTTTTCCATTCTACAACAACAAAGGATAATTAAAAAAAAAGGAACACTATAAAACTCCCTTCTTCTTTTTTTATCTTTAGTTCTCAAAGAATAATATTTTGCCATTACAATTCATTTTTCTTGATTTTTTCTGGAAAATCTTTCATCAAGAATGAGAAATGGAGCAAGTTGTTAGGATAATACATAATTATTACCCACATAACTCTAATCAACTATCAAACACCCACTTAAATATATACTCATCATTTTCGAAGTGTACACTAATTTTATTTTTTTAAAGTATAACTTTTAGAACACAAAACTCAATCAAGTAACATCTAAATGTGTTAGACCTCAGAATTATTTCATATAATTTCAAGCCAAAACTAAAGATATAGTAAGTTTACCTCAAATCATAAGAAACAATTCTTAATCATTTGATGGCATCTTTATTCCCTCGGCAAATACAAGCGACCAATGATGACAAACTTAACAGTAAGTCATCAATATATGGTATGAAAAAAAAAATGCATAATGACTTATATATTACATAACTTCAAGAACAAACTAAAGATATAAAAAATTACATATAACTTTAAGACCAAACAAAAAATATAATAAATTTACCTTAAATTATAAGGAATTTGAGTCCGTTCCTGATTCCCGCACCATTGCTATCCACCCTGTACGATCCATCTACACCAAAAAGAGTCAGTATGGTTAAGAGAGTCACAGTACCGAGAAGAACGTTTTGAAGAAAGATTCTTATTAAGTGCATCCTATGTTTAAGTTATATACAAGATTCACAATTATATCCTCTCCCTTATTTACTTAATAATCCATGAATTAAAATCTTATAAAGTACGTGTTGAATTTCTATGAACAAAAATACATTCTATATTATATAACTTCAAAAACAAATTAAAGATATAGAAAATTTACCTCAAATTATGGCTACCTTTGATTTGATTTTCTACTATATGAATTTTTTAATAAAAGAAAATAGTAAAAGGACAACTATGTTAGGTGCAGTTATATTCAAGTCAAATTAGACGTAATTGCCCTTTATGGAAGCAAACCCTGATGAAATATGAGATGAATTTCACACCAAAACTAATTCTAACCCTTAAAAATAGGAAACAAAAATCAAGAAGTTAATCCTTAAAATATGGAAAGGAAATTAAATTACTTAACCTAATTAAATTAAAAAATTATTTGAGAAAATAAGTGAAAAGACTATTTTATCTAAAGTAAAGACTTTTAATGAAGGTCAAAAAGTTCAGATCACTTTTCTAAGAGTTTTCGCACTTTTAATATATTATAGATATATTAATGTTGCAAAGATACATTAAGATTAAGAAAATTCTCATGTATCAGTAACACAAAAAGCATTAGGATACATGATTTTTCTCAGATTATAAACCAACGACATCTTTCTTATGTAACTATAACTTAATATTTAGTAAGATACATAGCTTTTATACATTTGGTGGAGGGTCACGTTATGTATCTTCTTGTCCTTTTCAGCCAGATACATCATTCTTATGTATCTCCATAAACATCATCTTCAACCTCCATTGATGAATCTGCAAACTTCCTCCATACTTTTTACTACCTGAGACTATCCCTAATCGTAATACGATGCTTAGAATCACAAGTGACGCCAAGCTAACCCATGACATGGAAAAACATTAAAAATATAGATAATAGCAGATAAAATAACACTTATGCGAAAGCTGAGATTAAATCATATAATGAATATTCAAAAAAAATCAAATCCTCACTAAACAAGCATTAGATCAAAAGCTAAAACTACTAACTATATGTCTGAAAAGCCTCTTCTAAAACAAGTGTGTTGGGACATGCCCCCAACTAACTCCAACAAAACTAGGAACGACAAAGACAAAATGAAATAAAATCTGACTCTGCCCTTACATGATGAGGACTCACAAAAATTGCTACTGCTGATACGAGTTGAAATCATACTAAGCGTGATTCAATCGTACTAAGCGTGATTTGGGTGTTGAGTGTCCAAACATATATCATAAGACAATATAGCGCAAAAGAAGTATGCGATCAGTACTTTGAATGTACAAAGTATGCAAGATAGGAAAGTAACTTATATGAGTTGAACATGGAACATTTAACATGATAACTAATGGAAGACCAAGTAATGAACATATGTAGTAAAATGGACTGAATACAAGGTTATGCAAGAATCTGAAATCTGAACCGTCAACTATGGACAATGGGAGTCACTAATGACCGACATACCCTAGTATGAGCTAACGGGGATCCAAACTTAACCCTAGTTGAAAGGGTGTTCAGTACCTTACTAATGGTGCGAATACTAACTGACTTGGATCCCTTAAACTAATGTCCAAAAGAACTAAGGTGCCAAGTCTAATCTTAGGGGTGACCTTTTAGAACCTACAGTGGTGTCGTAGTTCTTGGATTTAGGGACTTATACTAACGGTCTTATCCTAATTGATGGATGATCCTCCATTTCTGTCGTTGCTCGGTGTTAAGTACTACTCCCAACTGAATAACACTGATAACTTCAATGCGCACTTATGGTATTAATCTGATAACTGAAATAAATGTACTCTATAAAAGCATTCAAATCATATAAAATGGGAATATAACTCTCTAAAATCATTCAAATCTGCCTCTAGACTGTTGCTTTCAATCTAAGCAAAATAAGATCACTATCTTGCTTTTTCTTAACCTCGACTACCAAAAAGGATTTTGAACCTTTTTGGATCGAAACACTGCCTTCGACTGAGTCAACCAATCAAACTTTCAATATGGCTAATTTATGAACCTCACAAGCTAGTTCTTTCTTCCAATCCTCTACATGAGCAACACTCCCCATAGATAATATGCTAAGAATGTTGGCCACCATATTAGCCTTACCCGGATGGTACAAAACACTCATTTCATAATCTTTTAACAACTATAGCCATCTTGTCTGATGGAGATTTAAATATTTTTTACTGAACACGTACTGAAGACTTTTAATTGATGAACACATCAACATGAACCCCATAGAGATAAAGTCTCTAAATCTTTAAGGCAAAAATCACTACTACCAACTCTAAATCATGAGTCGGGTAATTCTTCTCATGAGGCTTGAGCTTTCTAGAGGCATATGCTATAACTCTTCTCCTATGCATCAAAACACAACCAAGTCCAACTCTAGAAGAATTATAATAAACCACAAAACCATCTGAGCCCTCGAATAGAGTTAAAATTGGGGCAGTAGTGAGTCGAGTTTTCAACTCTTGAAAACTCTTCTCTTAAGAATCAAACCACTGAAATTTGACTTTCTTTTGAGTCAACCTGGACATTGGATAAGAAATAAAGGAAAATCCCTTAACAAACGGTCTATAATAGCTTGCTAAACCAAAAAAACTCTTGATATCTATTGGAGAGATGGGTCTAGGTTAGTTCCTCACTACTTTAGTCTTTGGAGGATCAATCTAAATGCCTTAACCAGAAATAATATGATTAAGGAATGTCACTGATATCAACCAGAATTTACACTTGCTGAATTTGGCAAATTGCTGGCGATCTTGAGAGTCTTCAAGACAATCCTTAGATGATTTATATGTTCATTCTCAATCTAAAAATAAATGAGGATGTCATCTATAAAGAATATAACGAATATGTCCAAGTACTACTTGAACATCCTGTTCATCATATCCATAAAAAGCTGCAGGAGAATTCATTAGTTAATTGACATAGAATTCAAAGTGACCTACCGAGTTATGAAGATTGTCTTTGGAATGTCACTTTCTCGGACTCTGAGCTGATGGTAGCCTGATCTGAGTTCTATCTTAGAGATGCAACTTGCAACTTGAAGTTTTTCAAACAAGTCATCAATCCTGGGGATTGTATACTTATTTTTTTATTGTGACGTTGTTTAACTGATGGTAGACGATGCACATTTTGAGAGATGTATCTTTCTTGCACACGAAAAAAATTAGAGCACCCCATAGAGAGACACTGGGTTTGATAAAAATCTAGTCTATGAGGTCCTTTAATTATTTCTTCAACTATTTAAGCTTGACTAGAGCCATTCTATATGGTGGAATTAAAATAGGTTGGGTATCTGGAAAGAGATTTATTATAAAGTTTATTTTCCGTTTGGGAGGAACTCTGGGTAGGTCTTCTAAAATACTTCTAGAAACTCATTTACCACTAGAACTGACCCCAAGAGTTGGAGTTTTGAATTGTTAATCCTTAACTTGAACAAGATGATAGATACACCCTTTGGAGATCAAATTTCTAACCTTAAGGCAAGAGACAAACTGACTTATAAGCACTGAGGAACTACCCTTTCACTCTATGATTGACTCATTTGGAAACTAAAACTAGACTACACTGTTTCTATAATCAACTGAGGCATATAAAGAGTGGATCCAATCCATTACAAGAATGACATAAAAATCTACCATGTCTAACTCAACAAGATCAACTAAGGTGACTTTCTGTAAAACTATAATGGGGCAATTTTTGTATACCAGTTTAGCTATAATTGAGTCACCAACTGGATGAGAACTCTCTTAATATAATTAGACGATCCTTGATATGATTGTGGGATCTATCTACAATTGTACCTTGGTTTTTTTGTTGGTTGGTTACATCAAGACTTCTATAGGACTCACGATCGTGCCATGAGATCGTGGTATCAAAGCACAATCATGGTTATCTCTCATGGTATGAGGGTACACTTTGTCAACTTTTAGAAGTTGGGGTTATATCAATTTGACAAGACCATTGTACGATCGTACAATGTAACCACGGTTGTGATTCGTTTTGTGGCATCTCATTACAGAGAGTGCTTTACTGAAAATGTCATAACTTTCTTCTCTGATGTCGGATTATTGCAAAATTGGTTGCATCGAAAAGATAATTCAAATATTTATCATTTGGTTGGTTTAGGTGTAATAAATCATACTTTTAATGAATGGTAAATGGGTAATTTATCCTATATTATTAATATTAGTTAATAGAATTAAAATGAGTAATCCAAAAGTCCAAACTCATTCCCTTACTCAGCTTTTCACAACTTAATAACTAAAAGAGTAAAATGTATAGGGTTTTATTTTTGGTCCCATTATTTTTATGGAGAGCAAGCAAAAGACATATTAAAGAGAAAAAAGAACAACAGAAGTTTGGGTAGTGCAGACAGCTTTAGGAGAGAGAAAAACAAATTTTCATAAGGAGAAGGTATGGAACCTCTCTTGATTCTTTGGCACGAAGATAATTTATGCATCTTGTTATGTTTTGGAAAATATAAGGATTCAATGAATACTAGTAGGATCCTATTTCTAATTATATGTTAGTATGGAAAATAATTAGAGTAATGATTACTAATCAATGGTAAAAGTAAGTCATGATTACACTATGACTTGTCAACGATTGCTTAGAAATCTTAGAAAATTGACAAGGGTTCAGGCCATTTTTTATTCGTTAAAGTCATTGTTGGAATAGTATTTTTATGGTATTTTGGATTTTTATATTGTTTTGTTTGTATGGGGTGCTACTTTGAAATATGAGTATAATTATATTGACCAAAATTTTCACCAATTAAGTTTGAATAGTGAGATTAAGATCTTCATCTTTAAATTCATGGTTTAAGATATGAGATAGTAAGGTTTAGTTCTACGCTTAAAAGTTAGGGATATTGAGACATGATCCAAATTTCTTGATTAATATCGTTAATTAATATTTTGGAATAAATTGAGGCTATTGGAGGTTGTTTGGTTGGTGTTCTACGTGTTGCGAGGTAGGAAAATTTGTCATTAGCGAGGTAAGTGAGACCTTAAGTTTTGGGTGCTTGCTTTTAGAATTTATTTTAAAAGTGTGTTTTTATATGTCCGATCCATGTGTTGGAACGAGCATGTGCTTGGCAGAATCAACGATCTTTAAGGCCAGCCGCATATGCTTTATCTTTAACAATATTAATTCTCCCTTTATAATTATTTTATGATGATATGATGGTGTACTGTGAGATTAGGGCATTGTGAATGCTTCTTAATTCCATTGGGGCATTGTGAATGCTTCTTAATTTAACTAGGGCATTATGTATGCTTCTTAATTCCATTGGGGAATTGTGTATGCTTTCTTTGAGCATTGTGTATGCTTGTTGATTTGATATGGGACATTGTGTAGGCTTTCCTAAGTATTGTGTATACTCCTGATATATTTGGCGCATTGTGTATGTTGCCCAAAACTCCTGGTGGCTGATAATTACTTTAATTACAAATTATGATAAGTGTTTTGTATGAATTGTATTGAGGTACATGGTTCTTAATGAAGGATTGTTAGGCCTCATTAGTCACCTTAATATGATATAATTTATGTGTGTAATAACTCTATGTTCTTGGTGTTTTTGTATTTTCTAATACTTGTCCTAGGAGTACTTAAAGTAGTGAGACGATGATCTTACTGAGTTATATTTATATATATCCCATTCCTTACTTATATATCTGCACATACTACTACACAAGGTGAAACTAGTGGGTGACAGTTCCTTCGTAAGGATTCTTTTGCCAAGGTATGCCTTCGCATTATTCGTGGAGGCTTTTGTTTTAGCTTTGGCTATCTAGTTTATGTTTCTTTTCATTTGGTTTGCATGCCCAAAGGTTGAACTCATGTACTCTATTTTAGATGCTCCATGGTCTTAGTGTAGGATTTGGGATAGAGAATTAGTTCAAGAGTGATTGTTGAATTTATAGTTTGATTATGAATTTTTGTTAAATGATTATTCGTTATTTATTGATGCGTTGGAGTTACGCATACCTTATTTAAGTTCTTATTAACTAGTAAAGTGTAAGAAAGATTGGTTCTCCGGACAGGTGGTATTAGCGGGTGCCAGTCGCGTCTAGAGATTATATTGGGACGTGACATTGGGACTCAAAGATATATCTTAATCTGGAAGTAATGATCGTATAAAGTTGATCACTACTTTAGGAATCGATTGGTAATAAAGGTTTTGTCTTGCCTTAGGGTGAGGAGGGCCTGTGAGCTTTGGTACACAGCTAAATATCTTCTCATTTTTTTCAAACTTAGTGATTTATCCTATATGTACTTTAAGCATGGTTCTAATTTAAGCTTGGAATTTTTTAAGCATGACAGTACTCCACCCCCAACTCTCTCGGTCGCTGTCTCAAGCCACCTTCGCTAGTAAATCCTCACTAACGATACACCAAATAGACGCTAATTCAGTCTCCAACACCAAAACACATTTATATCCTCATCCCTCTCCAACCATTATCACACTCTCTTATGTATCTCGCTCCATCAGCTTTTGCTTCATGTATACCAAATAGATCCTAATTCTTATGTATGTTAAACTATCATTGATTGAGCTAAAATCAAATATATTTAGGTATTGATAAAAGTGACACTGTTAATGTTTTAGATGGGTTGGTGGATTTAACCAGTGTCGAAGGAAATGGGTGATATGTTAAACTACAACCCCCTTAAGGAAGAATAAGCGGTCGTTGTCAAATGCAAAAATCTAACAAAGATTAGGGTCAAATACCACAAAGAATAGGGTGTTAACTAAGTTATATGTATTTTAAATAACGATTATTCGATAATTTTCATGAAATGAGGACTTTGTATTGGAAGTTTATTGAGTATTTCACTTATGTCAAATTATGACAGTTAAATTTCTTATATTTAAATCAATGGAGAGAAGACAAACTAGGATTGTGTTCACCTTGACTTCAAATCACTTCTGGGTTGATTAAAATATAAACTTACATAAACACATGCAATTTATAAAGCAATCGAGTTTAAATATTCATTTGAGTGATTTTCAACTTAAATAGATGATTTTTAGTTTAATTCTTTCAAACTCAATGTGGTGGGATTATGGCTCGATTTAAACCTAAAAAAATTAACCTCGTCAAAGCATTAATATTCAGACGGAGGTTGGAAACTCCAAATTGTTGTTACCAATTCCTTTTCTATTGTTAACCTTTTTATTCAAGCAAGTTAAACTTAGGGTATCATGACGTGATTTCTCAGGTCATGATGGCGCCTACTATAACCCACCAGTAGGCAAGCCAACCCATAGTCTGAAACTACTAGTAATGGACTATAAAGAGAAATGGAGAAAAAATGCGAAATAAATAGAATAAAAGACAAAAATACACAAGATAGTCGAAAGCCTTGTAGAATCAGTACAAGAGCTTCTAAATATTACAAACTGATGTACTAAATGAATATAATCATACAACCCATCTTTGAATAAAACATAAAGATTAGTGTAATATATAGGAGGAAAAATAGCAATGCTCTGAACACCAGAAGCTCACCCTATGTCTCTGAACCATAGCTGCTCCATACGACGACACAACAATAACGAGAACCTGTACTATGATTTGTAGATTGAAGAAGTTTAGTATGAGTACGAAACATGTGGTACTCAGTAGGTAACTATCGACTTAGCTCCAAAGATAATGGAAATATAAATAGCATGCAAGTAGGAATGTAAACTACACTCGGATATCCAGAAAACTATATAATAAAGCTAAGAAGACAATAAGGATAATTATTCTGTTCATATAAAAGAAACTAACACAATAAGCTATTGGAACAATAACGATAAGTAATTCTATTCCAACCATACTCTGAGATCCTAGCACTATACCGTATATCACTGGCCAATATACGAATAAAGAATGGAAGAAGGATATATATAGTAGTATACAAGGCCAAGGAAAAGATACTCAACATGAATAAGTAAAAGAATGAAGGATATATAGGCTTACAATAACTACTATAGATAGATACATATGCATAACAAGGCTAACTTAAGGGTACAAGATAAGTAATCACACTAGCATCACCAGACCTCCTAATCATAATAGGAACTAATGCAATTAGGGTCTCTAATTGATACATCCATACATGAGATAATTATCCATAATAAATCAACCGTAAAGAAAGAGATCAGGATATCAACGTCTAAACCATGAGACAATTATGTGTAATAATATAACCATAAGATGAAAGAATCAGAATCATACCTCAAATCTCAATACCAATCTAATAATCAACCTGTCACAAACTAACCAGACCTTTCATAAACTAGCTAGTATAGACAAATAATCCCTAACCAAACCTTTCATAAACCCCACTGTCATAGGCTCAGAAGGTTCAATCAATACTAAAAAAATAACAGTCTGAGCCTATACCTATGCAACAACCCATAAGGCTGATAGACACAAGCTCCACATAAAATACTTCGAGAAACACTCATACCTATACCTATGAAACCCCCATAAGGTTGATAGATAAAGAGTATACTGGTGATAGACAATGCACATGCAAGAATGAATGACATGATATAATCCGTAATATCATAACCGATCAGAATGCCACAAAGTAACCCAATGTACAAACTTATATCATTAATATCATCATCAATCACCGAACTTGACGAAACTCGCATTATAAATATAATAATCAATCACCGGACTTAAACCAGAACACACATCATCAATATCATCATCAATCGCCGGAATTGAACCAAAACTCATATCATCAATATCATTATCAATCAACTATTCATTCAACACCAGATATATATATTGTATATATATACATATATATATTGTATATATATACATATATATATATTGTATATATATACATATACATATACATATATATATATGCTAAAAGAGTGTAATCCATTGCTCAGGGGTAAACTCCAGACTAAGTCATCATAAAAGTGTAGAAAGGATTGAAATCTCTCATGATCGAGGTAAATAGTAGTAGCAAAATCATGGAATGAAATCTATCTCGATCAAATCTCTAAATCATCTTTTTTTAGTCTCAAAGGCTCATAAGTTACTCATTAAGACGACACGATTCCTATTATAAAGAAATCTATTTTAAAGGTGAAAAGTGGGAAAGAATCCCTTTTTAGGAAAAGAGTAGTAATATCATATTTTTAATTGGAATCATACCATTTACTATACAAATGATCACAAATATACCAAATCTATGCATACCATTACTAGTATCCATACAATACCACTATAAGCATTAATATGTCTACAAACTATGGCCACTTCCTTTACAAGGATTAACACTTCCCGAAATCTATCAAATATCATAAACATGACCTTGGTTCCAATAATATGTCCAGAATAACTACAACATCATAATCATGGCCTAAGGCCAAATATATATATCCGACATAACCATAACATCATAATCTGGGGAAAAACCATCACAATCCACCGAGTAATATACTAAACACAATACTAAAGGTTCATTAGTCTCAACTATGCCTAACACGCTAACATGCGTGTAAGTATAAAATAGCCGACACAGGTCTTGGCTTGAGGTGAGCTGGAAGAGCCTTCTTCTAATCCCCAAAATCTATATTTAGAAAATTTCTACGCCGGGTTAGGCTAAGGTATCTAAATTCACTTTTAAATATTAAATATGCCATAATTAGATAAGGTAGCAATTCTTCCCAAACATTAGCAACTAAGGGAATTCCACCTAAATTACAGTTCCAAGAAAGCTGAAACAGTCCAAAAAAGACTAATCATACTTCTAATGCCTAAAATCCCATTTCATATATAGCATAATATCATAATTATACTACGAATTAGCTCAATCTATGAAGAAGGTAATAAAATCATAGAAGTATACTAAATATTTCACCTTAAGGGTCAATCACCCTTCTAGCCCCCCAAAAATCATAATTTATGCTAAGTTACAATGCTCTGTATAGTTTATGCAACATATATAAAGCACCATCTCAAGAAGAAGAGTAGACAGAAGAGTACCTCAATGCCGAATCGCAACCTTTGAATTATTCATAAATTATTCATCTTCACTCCATGATCTCTGTAAGACCCCATAAAATTCTAAGCTTAAATCAGTCTTTTAAGCTTGCTAAGAGGTCCCATACATAGAAAATTTTAGTGAAGTATTCAAACTTAGTGTCATTTTGTCCTTCATAAGTCGGAAACTCTATTTCATGACCTCTATGACCTTAAAATATCAATATTTAGGTTAATTCATGATCAGGAATGTTAGTAGGTGTTCCCAGATGAGTTTCATATTTTTTGGACCTCGTTTGAACCACGTTTGGGAATCCAAAACAGTGTATCGACGCGATCTCGGCACGGCGTGGTGGCCATCGCATTGATCAATATTTTCCTTGGCTCCCAGTGGCAATTTTAGTAAACCGATGCAGACTCAACACGGTGCATTGGTTATCGCATTGATGCCAACGATGAGGTGCGTTGATCTGCGCGTCGATGGTTTAATTTTTAGTCATTAAAAAGCCGCATCTTTGAGGGTAATTGGGTATTTTTCCCATGTCCTTCAGCCCCCATAACACGAGATTTATCCCTCAATTAGCAAATTATATTCATTCTTTCTTAAAACGCTCAAGAACAAAAATCCTAGGAGATTAAATTTCAAGATCCAAGACTCAAGGTTTCCACTATTATTCTTCAAGAATTCGCCAACTAAGGTATGTTAAGTATTCATCCAAGGGTTCCTTCCATACTTGGAGTCCAAGAAACTCTTTTAAACTTTAAGTAGTTGGAATTTGTGACTTCCATGATTGGAATTAAAGTGTATTCTTGATTACTATTTGAATTAGATTTATATTTCATGATTTATTATACGTTTCATATGGAATTGGTTATTATGTGTGTAGATTCGTATGAATCCATGTTAAACCCCTTGAAATTGTAAAATTGGAAGTAAATCATGATGCCCTCTTATTATGTGCATATACTATGCTCACCAAATGCTTGATGAATTGTTCATGTGAACTAATAAGGGAAAGAAATCATGTCATGCTAACTTATGTACAAGTTATACCTTGCAAGTGTTTGATAAAATATCTCTATAGATGCATTTATGAACAAGTGTGCATTTTATGCTATGCAAGATCATGTGATGCTTTACTTTTTATGCTATCTAGTCCTGGGGATATTTAATAACCGACAATTTAGGTGATTACCTAGAGCCAGTGTTAGATACAGAATAATCTCAGTCATGCCACGATCAGTAGTACTCTCAGTCAGTTATAGGACTCAGGAAACTTTAGTAGACTCTGTATCAGTCCAATCCAGTTCAGTATTCAGTTCAGACCTCAGTAAATTCAGTCAGTTAACAGAATTCAGTAGTATTTCATCAGCCAATGGAACTCAGTGAACTCAATTCAGTTCCGTTAGACAGTATAATCTATAACAGTCCAGTCAAGCCTAGTATGAACTAAGAAATCAGGTCAATGTCTATTCAGATAGAAGTAGGATTCAGTATCGAGTTAACCTAGGGATGGGGGCATTCCTTCCAGCAGAGAGTTTGACCCTTAGTAGCAATCCCTACATTATAGAACTATGTAGCTAGCGTAGGTTGAGATATCTTTCTGCCAGATATAATGAGGGTTGATACATCTCATTTGAGTTTTTCTGCCAGCGAGGGTTGACAAAAGAGCTTTCTGTCAGAGAGGGTTAACTCACATATTGTCTTTACCCATGGAACAGTATTGACACTCTTCCAATTGAGGTTATAGGTTGGACCCCAATCTATTTAGAAAGGGGCATGTTGGTTAGATGATTACCTCTCACAGTCTCAGCTTCTGATTCAGTCTCAATATAGATCTCAGTTTAGTTCTATAGATTTAGGACTATCAGACATAGTCACTCAACTCAGTACGGAACTCAGTATAGTTCAACAGAATCAGGACTGTCAGATACAGTTATTCAGTTATCAATAATTCAGTATTAGTATACTCAGATATCAGTTAATCGGTATTCAGTCTCAGTATTTAGTGTTATTACAATCTAAGTTATAGTTATGTATTCATGCATGTACTCTCATCCAGTTATACTCATGTTATTCAGTCAGTATGTTCATGCATATGAACCCATGCATTTTAGCCTACCTCACTTAGCATACCAGTATATTGAAAGTACTGACGCATACTTTTCTGTTGTGCTATGATGTTTTATATCATAGGTTCAGACGTACGAACTCTCGAGCACCCTTAGCAGTTCAAATCTTCAGTAGTCAGAGTTAGTGATGAGTCCTTATAGTTCCAGGACATGATTATTATTTTAGCATTTCAGTTTATTTCAATAGTTAGAGTTAGTTGGGGACTTGCCCCATCAACTTTTATATTTTAGAGAGTTTAGAGGCTTTTTAGACTAGAGTATTTTCAGACAAATGTTTTAGTTTTGGTATAGTTTTACCGTATTTAGTTTTATTACAATATTGAACCTTATGGCATGTTTTATGCCTAATTTCTGCATATTACAGTAATATCATTCAGTTAATGCAGCCGGTACCAGTCATGGGTTAGCTTGTGGTCCTTCGAGATTATGAGCACCGTGTAGCATCCTGGGTACAGACTCGGGGCGTTACAGACTTGGTATCAGAGCCCAAGGCTCAACAAAGTCCTAGGAAGTCTGAAATCCGTATCTAGTATAATCTTATGCATGGATGTGTAACATGCCATACTTATGAATTGGAGGATGCGAGGTGTTTTAGGAAAAGTTTCCCTTCTTTCAGTATTCATGCCATTCAATTGAGCATGAACTCCAGTTAAACTCCCTATCTAATCCAAATTTCTCTTTCATTTACAAAATATGCCTCCAAAGAGAACTAAGGGAAGAGGAACAAGAGACTATCCAGAACCCCATCCCATCCAACCAGATTCTCTAGACGAACACATCTCCCATGCTGAATTCAAAGCAACTTTCACCATCCTTTCTTCTTCTGTAACAGCCTAGAATGAATGTCCATCTGCTATTCCAGCCAGTCCAGTGGCCAATACTACTGTTGCCAGGATTTAGAATTTCACCCGAATGAACCCTCCATTTTTTACTGGGCTAAGTCAAATGAGAACTCTCAGGAGTTTCTTCATCAGGTGTAGAAAGTTACTGATATTATGGGGGTGACTACTGTTGAGAGAGCTGAGTTAGCCGTATATCAGTTATAGGATATGGCCCACTCATGGTTAAAATAATGCAAAGCAGAAAGGACCGCAGATGCAGGGCCCATAGAATGGGAGAAATTTTCCACTGCTTTTCTAGATAGGTTCTTCCCATTAGAGTTGAGGGAAGTGATGTGTAATAAATTTCTAACACATTTAAGACCTTTAACCAAGAATAATTGTGAAGTCTTAAGCAACTTTTACCGTTTTTGATTTGTTTATGTCTGATTTTACAGTTTAAGCTGATGGAATAGAGAACCAACAAGAATGGAAGCAAAGAAGTTGAAATCTAGAGGAGTCTAAAGAAAAGTGTGGCTAACGACATCTGTGATAAGTCATCAGCCCTGTGATAGGCTATTAAAGTTGTCGTCAGACTTAAGCATGAGTTGAAGCCTATGAAGACATCTGGTGATATGACGTCAAAAGTGTGATACGCCATCATGAATGTCGTTATCCTTAAATAGAGAATGGGAGCTGAAGACATTTTTATGATGACGTTTGAGATAAGCCGTCAGGTTGGTGATAAGGCATCAACGTCATCGTCCGCCTTAGACAGTAGAATCCAAAAGTACAGAGGAGATGACGACATCTGTGATAAGCCGTCAGACTTCTGATAAGCTGTCACGGATGTCGTCATCTATTTTGAGAAAAAGCTGCAACTTTAATTTTATTTCCTTATTTAGGTTAAACTATTTAAAGCTTTGTTTTAGGGTTTTCTAGGAAGGATTCATTCATCATCATCATTATTCTAAAGAGAGTTCGATACTTTGAGTCTTGGAGAATATTTTCCAATATTTCTTTCTCTATCTTTTTGGATTCGAACAATATAACTATTTTGGGGATTTTTCTTTGTGATCTAATCTATGATTCACTAATTATTATTCATCTCTGTAAGTTAATCTTCTCAATTATGAATTCAATTATATGTTTCGTTCTTTGCATCATGAGTGGCTAAACTCCGTCAACCTGAATTATGGGATCTAGGGTTAGGTCATAATGATGTGCTAAACACTCATGATTTAATAGGTGTTAGGATTTCTTGATAATTTTGAGATTTTAATTAACGTCTGTTGGTTGTAAACAGTAGACACACCTACTTTGATTTGCTTGAGAAATAAATCATATACAGTAGAAAGTGAATTATCAACAGGGACTCAAAAATACTTTGTTTAATAATCAGCGCTGTAACAAGGTTGATTAAACTGAGGTAAAATCTGGGCAGTGAATAGTGATTTCCTAAGTTCGAGAGGATTAGAAAATTAAACGCTTAATTAGGTCGAGAGACACTTGAACATATCATCGATAAAGATATCTTGTTATCCTAACCACCGTGAGAATCTTGATTTACATTTAGCGTCTGTCATGTACCGTAAGCCCTAGTGAACATAATTATGGTTTTTCCATAAACTCTTGATTACGCACACTGAAAGTAAAGCTACCAATAATTACTTGTTAAACTCAAACCCCTATTTTACTTTCTTTTAGTATCATTTTCTTGAATTTAACTTGTAGCTTTAGTTTCAAACTAGTTTAATCGCCACTCACATTGTTCCCTGTGAATTCGACCCCGACTCCAAAGTTGGGTAAATATATTGGCGACGACCGCCTTGCACTAAATTGACATGTAAGTTGAGCGTTATCAAAAATAGTGCCGTTGTCGGGGAACAATTTGGCGTATTAAATTGGTTTGGAATTTTAGCATACTTGCTTGAATTCAAACTTGTAAATATTTATTTTTAGTTTTCTTTTATTTTTTTTGTTAGGTAGATTTTTATTTTAGTTTTCTTTTAAATATGGCATCGTGGAATGAACATGAGCTTGGTGGTTGGAAATATTATCTTGATGATCCATGTCCATATTGTGATGGACCTCACTTTTGGCAAGATTGTAGATATGCTCCCCGGAGAGAGATGTGTGCACCATCTCCATCCTACTGGGAGTATGATTGTTCTTTATATGGTGGTCAAGATGGACATTAGAGTGATTACCCAAATGACCCCCTCCCCTCGGTATTCTAACCCAAATTCTAGTTTTTCTTACGATTTTGATAGGTCTTATGGTCAAGAACAGGAAGAACGAAGCACTGAAAAGAGTGGCATTGAAGCTATGCTTCAACTAATGTTGGATTGTGTAGACATAGAGAATAATATCATACGTGATATACATCGAGACATAAGGAAAAATAACGAGGAAAGAAAAATGATAGAGGATATGGATATAGAGGTCAAACAGTCAAAACACTTTTCCACATCATGTTTAGATGATATCTTGTCTGTGGAATCATTTAACATAATGGATGAGTGTGAAGATGAGGAACAAGAATCCTATATCGATGTTGTGCTTGATGTTGAGAAACCCTCGATGATTTTCCAACCAACCGAACCAACCATGAGGGGTGATGCCAAGACTAAGGAAATGGTGCTAGAGGCAAAAGAAGAAACCAAGAAAATCTCTTCTGAAGACTCTAGCCCAGTTCAGGGTGAGGATGCCCAGAAGGATGCAACTCTGAAATTAAGAAGAAAACCTCATTCGAACCATTTTTCAAAATTGTGCTTGGTGGATGAGATGGAAGTCCACCTACCCAAGCAATTGAGGTATTTTAAGGATGAGGAACATAATCCTTATATTTTGGAGTTTGGCATTCAAAAAGATCAAAATGAAATCCCCCACTTGAAGGTCAGTAAAGGCAAAATTCAATGTGCATCAAGTGGATTATTAATAATCTCATCAATACCCAATGAGCCTATCCAGAAATTTAATATAAAGTTGGGTAAGAGATTCAAGTCATCAAAGTGGTGAGATAAAAGAAGTATCATTGAATCCGTATATTTGCCCAATGCGCCTCGAAGATATATTGATCAAAAGTTGGGTCGAGGTTTCAAATCCTCCAAGTGGAGACATAAATAATTATCAACAAGGTATCTTGTTGAAGTCTAAGTAGTCAAGATAACTGAGTCATACCGCTACATTAAATTAGGCGCTTCTTGGGAGGCAACCCATGGTATTTTATTGTTTATATTCCTATTATGTGATTGACATCAGATCTTCGCACCCGTGGTGCCACAGGTATGTTTCTAACTCTCTTGTTTTGGTTTGATGCATTGGGGATATTACATGATTTTAAGTTGATGGTGGGGTTACTTATGGGTGTTGATGTCCTCCATGGGTTTTTTTTGCCATGCCTCTTTTCGCTGGAGTCTTGTTCCTAGTAGAACCGGCATATTTAGGCATATTGTATTTTATTTTGTGATTTATTATAGTTGACTAGGAGAAATACAAGTACCTTAGGTAGTTAAAATATTTTTGTTGATTTTTGAACACCTCTCCAATGGTCTGTTTTATAACTGTGTGATATGTATTTATGTGTGTCCACTGTGCATCTTGTTATGGCATTAGTACTAGGGACATGATAATCACTGCTAACAAGTGCATGAATCGAATGGGTAGTGGCTTGTGATGTACCTTTGTGCCATATGTGTGTGAGATACTATCTAGTTCCCATTGTATGTTAAAGCCAGAACTTGTCCGGTTGGTCTTGCCTTGGTTGTAGGATAACGATTAGGAGAGAATCATAGGCCGTTTTGATTTTTTCCCAATTTTAGACTAAATGAGCTTCCCTGTGTACATAATATCCTTTGATCCCTATTTTTGAGCCTAAATTGCCTATTTTTTTCATGATACCTATCACCTTCCCATTTACATCATAATGAACCTATTTTGACCCTGGTCCTCCTTGGACACTCTGCACCTTGACTTAGGCAAATAGCCTAAGTTGAGGGTGGCTATCATAGGGGTGCATGATATAAAATGAGTATGAAGAGAGGTAGAATTAAAGAAAGGAATAAAATGACGGGTGTGGTGCAAAAAGAATAAGAAAAGAAAAAGTTGTGTAAAAGATGAGAAAAAGATAATTTGGTTTTTAAAAAGATAACACCCACCTTGAGCATGTGTGATCAATAAAAGAGAGGAAGAGAAAAAGGTTAAGAAGTGAAACCCCAAGAGGTTAGCGTTGTGTCAAGGAGGCGTAGTCACTTTAAATATCATCGAGTATCATACCAACTCCTAGCCTACATTACAAGCCAAAGAGAAGACCTATAGTGATCCTAGTTGACCTGTCTGACGATCAGGGTAATGAAAATAAGAGCAACCCTATGGTATTCGACATATATTGATTGAAACTTCATTCTGAGAGTGAGTGTCTTGTAATTTTCCCCATGGTTATATATGTGATGCCTGATATGAGAAAAAGGGGATTTCTTTGTTGTAAGGGCACATCAGTTGCATTGCTAGTTGCCTACTTATTTGGGAAGTGTAATTTGTATATATGCATGATTATTGTTGCTAATTTGATGTCATATCTTGATTCCCTTCTGTCACATTATTGATCTTTATTGATATACACAGTTGGGGTTAAAGTGATTGAAAATGGAGAGGGTAATGTGTTTTGAACTAAACTTGATAATCAACTGTCATAGGTATCTTATGTGTCTCTTGGTTAAGCATCGTAGTATGGTGTTATGTAGTCTCTTGAGGACAAGCAATTGTTTTAAGTTGAGGGTGTTGATGTGTGAGCAATTGCTAACACGTTTAAGACCTTTAACCAAGAATAATTGTGAAATCTTAAGCAATTTTTTTCGTTTTTGATTTGTTTATGTCTGATTTTACAGTTTAAGATGATGGGATAGAGAACTAATAAGAATAGAAGCAAAGAAGTTGAAATCTAGAGGAATATGATGAGAAGTGTGGCTGACGATATCTGTGATAAGTCGTCAGCTCTGTAATAGGCTATCATAGTTGTCATCAGACTTAAGCATGAGTTGAAGCCTGTGACGATATCTGGTGATATGACGTCAAAAGTGTGATATGCCGTCATGAATATCGTCATCCTTAAACAGAGAATGGGAGTTGAAGACATTTTTGTAATGACGTTCGTGATAAGCCGTCAGGTTGGTGATATGGTGTCAACGTCGTCGTCATCCTTAGACAACAGAAGACAAAAGTGCAGAGGAGGTGATGACATCTGTGATAAGCCGTCAGACTCCTGATAAGCTGTCACGGATGTCGTCGTCTATTTCGAGAAAAAGCTGCAACTTTAATTTTATTTCCTTATTTAGGTTAAACTATTTAATGCTTTGTTTTAAGGTTTTCTAGGAGGGATTCATTCATCATCATCATTATTCTAAAGAGAATTTGGTACTTTGAGTCTTGGAGAATATTTTTCGATATTTCTTTCTCTATCTTCTTGGATTCAAACAATACAACTATTTTGGGGATTTTCCTTTGTGATCTAATCTACGATTCACTAATTATTATTCATCTCTATTAGTTAATCTTCTCAATTATGAATTCAATTATGTGTTTCGTTCTTTGCATCATGAGTGGCTAAACTCCGTCAACCTGAATTATGGGATCTAGGGTTAGGTCATGATGATATGCTAAACACTCAAGATTTAATAGACGTTAGGATTTCTTGATAATTCTGAGATTTTAATTAACGTCTATTGGTTGCAAACAGTAGACACATCTACTTTGATTTGCTTTAGAAAGAAATCATATAAAGTAGGAAGTGAATTATCAACAGGGACTCAAAAATACTTTGTTTAATAATCAACACTGTAACAAGGTTGATTAACCTGAGGTCAAATCTGGGCAGTGAATAGTGATTTCCTAAGTCTGAGAGGATTAGGAAATTAGACGCTTAAATAGGTCGAGAGACATTTGAGCATATCATCAATAAAGATAGCTTGTTATCCTAATCACCATGAGAATCTTGAATCACCTTTAGCATCTGTCATGTACCGTGAGCCCTAGTGAACATAATTATGGTTATTCCATAAACTCTTGATTATGAACACTGAAAGTAAAATGACCAATAATTACTTGTTAAACTCAAACCCCCATTTTACTTTCTTTAAGTATCATTTGCTTGAATTTAACTTGTAGCTTTAGTTTCATACTAGTTTAATCGCCACTCACATTGTTCCCTGTGGATTCGACCCCGACTCCAAAGTTGGGTAAATATATTGACAACGACCGCCTTGCACTAATTTGACATGTAAGTTGAGCATTATCAGGAAGCAAAGGTTTTGCAGTTTATAAATTTGAATCAGGGCAATATGATAGTACAAGAGTATTCTTTCAAGTTTACTTAGTTAGCCAGATATGCCCCGTATGTAGTAGCAGATAGCAGACAAAAGATCAGTATGTTTGTGTCTGGGGTGTCTAACAGTGTGGTCAAAGAGTGTAGGACCGCAATGTTGATTAAGGAGATGAACATATCCATGCTCATGGTCCATTCTCAGCAGATAGAGGAGGCCAAGAATAAAGAGAAGGAGAGGGAGAACAAGAGAGCGAGAACAAATAGTTTTAACTTTGCTCAACCTAAGTCATATGGAGGGAATAGTTCTCAGTTCCGCTCGAAATCCTCAGTTACAGCTACGTCCTTAGCTAGTGCTCCAGTGCCAAAATTTAAAGATGGAAACAGAGATAGGGTACCAGGCCTTAAACCCCAGGGTAGTGTTAGTAGTGCCCGAACCAAACCCCTTTGTTAAAACTGTAGCAAAAACCACCAGGGTATCTGTAGAGCTGGCAGTGATGTGTGTTTCGGATGTGGCAAGCCAAGTCATAGGGTCAGACTGTATCCTCAGGTGGGTTCTCAGAGTCAGCATAAACGTCCCCCAGCTCAGTCCGATCGCCTTAATCAGCAGGTTGCTGCTTCCAGTGCCACCAGTGGGAAGCGCCCAAATAGACTCTATGCTCTTCAGTCCTGACAGGATCAGGAAAGTTCTCCTGATGTGGTCACTGGTATGTTACAAGTTTTCCATTTACATATTTATGCTTTGCTAGATCCAGGAGCTTCGTTGTCCTTTGTTACTCCATATATAGCCGTTGATTTCAGAGTCAGTCCCGAAATTCTAGCAGAGCCTTTCTTATTCTCTATCCCAGTGGGTAAATCTATCATAGCCCTGTGGGTATACAAGAACTGTCCAATTATGATATCTTAGAAAGTCACTTCAGCAGACTTAGTCAAATTAGAGATGACTGATTTTGATGTCATTCTCGGTATGGATTTACTTCATTCCTGCTATGCCTACATCGACTGCAGAAAAAAATTTGTCCATTTTCAATTTCCGAATGAACCCGTCCTTGAGTAGAGAGGTAACACTTCAGCACTTAGGGGTCAACTTATTTTTTACCTTCGGGCGAGAAAAATGATATCTAAGGGATGTATCTACAATCTCGTTCGAGTCCAGGAATCTAGTTCAGAAACCCCTACTCTTGAATCTGTGTCAGTACAATGTGAATTCCTAGATGTGTTTAAAGAAGATCTTTCTGAGTACCTCCCAAAAGGGAAATCGATTTTGGAATAGACGTTCTTATAGATACTCAACCCATATCTATTTCGCCATACAGAATGACACTTGCAGAACTCAGAGAATAAAAAGAACAGTTGAAGGATCTCCTAGATATAGGGATTTATCAGAACCAGTGAGTCCCCTTGGGGTGCACCAGTTTTATTCGTGCGTAAGAAAGATGGTTCTCTTAAAATATGTATTAATTACCATCAGCTAAATAAAGTCACGGTAGAAAACAAATACCCTTTTCCCAGAATTAATGACTTGTTTGACCAACTTCAGGGTGTCAGTTACTTCTCCAAGATAGACCTCAGATCAGGCTATCATCAGCTCAGAGTCAGAGAATGTGACATCCCAAAAATATCTTTCAGAACTCGGTATGATCACTTTAAATTCTTAGTCATGTCCTTTGGTCTTATCAATGCCCCAACAATTTTCATGGACTTGATGAATCCTGTGTTCAAGCAGTACTTGGACATGTTCATCATAGTCTTCATAGATGATATTCTTGTCTACTCCTGCAGTGAGCATGATCATGCACACTATCTCAGATTAGTATTGCACTCTCAGAAACCATCAGCTATTCGCCAAATTCAGCAAATGCAAATTTTTGCTAAGGTCAGGTTCTTTTCTTGGCCATATCATTTCCAGTGATGGCATTAGAGTTGATCCCTAAAAGACTGAAGCAGTGAGAAACTACCCTAGACCCATCTCTCCATCAGATATCAGGAGTTTCTTAGTCTTGGCTGGCTATTACCGATGATTTGTTGAGGGATTTTTATCTATTACATCCCCTATGTCCAGATTGAATTAGAAGAAAGTCAAATTCCAGTAGTCAAAATCTTGTCAAAAAAGAGTTTTCAGGAGTTGAAGACTCGACTCACTACAACTCCAGTTTTGACCCTACTACATAGTTCAGATGGGTTTGTGTTATATTGTGATGCCTCCAGAGTCGGTTTGGAGTGTGTTTTGATGTAGAGAGGTAAGGTCATAGCCTATGCCTCTAGATAACTTAAGACCCATGAAAAGAACTATCCTACTTATGATTTTGAGTTAGCAGCAATAGTGTTTTCCTTAAAGATTTGGAGGCACTATTTGTATGGGGTGCACGTTGATGTGTTCACAGACCATAAGAGCCTACAGTATGTGTTCTCTCAGAAAAATTTAAACCTCCATCAGAGAAGGTTGTTGGAGTTATTGAAAGACTACAACATGAGGGTCCTATATCATCCAGGTAAAGCCAATGTAGTGGCTGATGCTCTCAGTAGGATGTCTATGGCTAGTGTTGCTTATGTGAAGGATGGTAAGAAGAAGTTAGATCAGGAAGTTTATTATCTTACCCGACTAGGTGTTCTCTTAGTCAATTCAGCATAAGGTAGTGTATGGGTACAGAGTAGTTCAGAATTATCCCTAGTTTCTAAGGTGAAGGAAAAACAGGATAGGGATCCCAGTCTAGTGAAGTTAAAGGAATCAATTAGAGATCAGAAGGTAGAGGTTATCTCCTAAGAGGGAGATGGTGTGTTGCGCTGTCAGGGTTGGCTATGTGTTCTAGGTGTAAATAACTTGAGGCAGCGAATTCTTATAGAAGTGCATGGTGAACACAACTCTATTCATCCAGGGGCCACTAAGATGTACCGTTATTTGTGGGAGATCAATTGGTAGAGTGGGATGAAAAGAGACATTGTAGAGTTTGTGGCTAAGTGATCAATATGTCAGCAGGTTAAAATTGAGCCTCAGAATCCTAGTGGGTCTATGCAGGAGTTCAGCATTCCCACCTGGAAATGGGAAGAAGTAAATATGGACTTTGTGACGGGTTTGCCTCGTACTCGTTGCCAGCATGATTCAGTTTGGGTCATTGTAGATAGGATTACCAAATCAGCTTATTTCCTACCATTCCATACCTCTTATTTAGCCTAGGATTATGCTAAACTCTATATCAGGGAGTTGGTCAGATTGAACGGTGTTTCGTTGTCCATTATTGCAGATAGAGGTACCCAGTTCACCTCTCATTTTTGGAAGGCATTCTAAAAGGGTCTTGGTACTCGAGTTCACCTCAATATAGCCTTTCATCCTCAAACAGATGGTCAAGCAAAAAGGACCATTCATACTTTAGAAAATATGCTACGACCGTGTGAGATAGACTTTAAAGGTAGTTGCGATGACCACTTGTCTTTGATTGAATTCACATATAACAACAACTATCATTCCAACAATCAGATGGCTTCATTTGAGGTACTTTATGGGAGGAGGTATAGATATCCCATTGGTTGGTTTGAAGTGGGTGAGGCCATAGTGGTAGGGCCTGAATTGGTATTTGATACCTTAGAGAAAGTTCAGTTGATCAGGGAAAGGCTTAAGACAGTTCCGAGCTGACAAAAATCATACACAAATGTATGTAGAAAAGATCTCGAGTTTGAGATTGGTGATTTTGTGTATTTAAAAATCTCTCCTATGAAAGGAGTGAAAAGGTTTGGTAAGAAGGGGAAACTCAGTCTTGATATGTCGATCCTTACTGAATTCTAAGTCGTTTTGGAAAGGTAGCTTAAAATCTTGAGTTGCCTTCTAACTTAGCTTCAGTGCATCCAGTGTTCCATGTCTTCTTGCTTAAGAAATGCATAGGTGACCCAGCAGTTGTAGTCCCTATAGAGGGCATAGATGTTCAGAACAACCTCTCTTATGAAGAGATTCTAGTCGAAATCCTTGACTATCAGATTTGCAGACTGAGGAACAAAGACGTCCCTCTAGTCAAAGTTCTTTGGCGGAATCAATCCATTGAGAGAGCTACTTGGTAAGCAGAAGCAGACATGCGGACCAAGTACCCTTACCTTTTCTCCACAAAATCAGACTCACCCCAAGGTAACCATTTTTCTTTGAATTACTCATTCTCATGTTCAGATATAGCTACCAACGTATTATCAATTAACGTTGCATACTCAGTCATGCATTCATGAATCATGTTCAGCTATGTACTCATTCATCAAATATGCATGTTTAGTATGATAATTCGGTATATCAGTAATTTTACTCATGGAATCATGCTTTAGTTGTGCATGTCCAGTGTCTAAATTTAGTCTATCAGTATTATCAGTTTAATTAGTCTCATTCGAGGATGAATATTCCCAAAAGGGAGATATTGTAAGACCCCGCAAAATCCTAAGATTAACTCAATCTTTTAAGCTTGCTAAGGGGTCCCATACTTAATTTTTTTTAGCTAAGTATTCAAACTTAGTGTCATTTTGGCCTTCGTAAGTTGGCAACTCTATTTCACGGCCTCTATGACCTTAAAATGTCAATATTTAGGTTAATTCATGATCATGAATGTCAGTAGGTGTTCTCGGATGAGTTTTATATTTTTCGGATCTCGTTTGAACCACGTTTGGGAATCTAAAATAGTGTATCAATGCAATCTCAGTGCGGCGCGGCGACCATCGTATCGATCAATATTTTCCTTGGCTCCCAGTTGCAATTTCCAGTGAATCGACGCGGACTGACATGACGCGTTGGCTATCACATCAATGCCAACGATGCGGCATGTCGGACTGTGCATCAATGGTTTAATTTTCAGTCATTAAAAAGTCACGTCTTTGGGGGTAATTGGGTCTTTTTCCCACGTCTTTCAGCCCTCATAACATGAGATTTAGCCCTCAATTAGCAAATTATATTCATTTTTTCTCAAAACACTCAAGAAAAAAAACCCTAGGAGATTAAATTTCAACATCCAAGACTCAAGGTTTCCACCATTATTCATCAAGAATTTGCCAACTAAGGTATGCAGAGTGTTCATCCAAGGGTTCCTTCCACCCTTGGATTCCAAGAAACTCTTTTAATCTTCAAGTAGTTAGAATTTATGACTTCCATGATTGGAATTAAAGTGTATTCATGATTACTATTTGAATTAGATTTCTATTTCATGATTTATTATACGTTTCATGTGGAATTGGTTATTATGTGTGTAGATTTGTATGAATCCATGTTAATCCCCTTGAAATTGTTAAATTGGAAGTGAATCATGATGCCCTCTTATTATGTGCATATATTATGCTCACCAAGTGCTTGATGAATTGTTCATGTGAACCAATAAGGGAAAGAAATCATGTCATGCTAGCTTATGTGCAAGTTATACCATGCATGTGTTGGATAAAATGTCTCTATAGATACATTATGAAAAAGTGTGCATTTTATGCTATGCAAGATCATGTGATGCTTTACTTTTCATGCTATCGAGTACTGGGGGTATTTAACACCCGACAATTTAGTTGTTTTCCTAGAGCCAGTGTCAGATATAGAATAATCTCAGTCATGTCATTATCAGTAGTACTCTCAGTCAATTAAAGGACTCAGGAAAACTCAGTAGACTCTGTATCAGTCCAGTCCAGTTCAGTATTCAATTAAGACCTCAGTAAATTTAGTCAGTTAACAGAATTCAGTAGTATTTTATCAGTCAATGGATCTCAGTGAACTCAGTTCAATTCAATTAGATAGTATAATCTGTAACAGTCCAGTCAAGCCTAGTATGAACTAGGAAATTTGTTCAATGTCTATTCAGATGGGAGTAGGATTCAGCACCGAGTTAACCTAGGGATGGGGGCATGCATGCCAACAGAGGGTTTGACCTTTAGTAGCAATCCCTGCATTACAAAAATACATAGACAACGTAGGTTGATATATCTTTCTTCCAGATATAATGAGGGTTGATAAATCTCATTCGAGTTTTCCTTCCAGCGAGGGTTGTTGAAAGATCTTCGTGTCAGAGAGGGTTAACTCACAACTTATCTTTACCGTGGAACAGTATAGACACCCTTCCAATTGGGGTTACAGGTTGGACCACAATCTATTTAGAAAGGGGCATGTCGGTTAGATGATTACCTCCCACAGTCTCAATTTTAGATTCAGTCTCAGTATAGAACTCAATTCAGTTCTACAGATTCAGGACTGTCAAATACAGTCACTGAGCTCAGTACGGAACTCAATATAGTTCCACTAAATCAGGACTTTCAGATACAGTCATTCAGTTATCAATAATTCAATATCAGTATACTCAGATATCAGTTAACCAGTATTCAGTCTCAGTATTCAGTGTTATCATGATCTAAGTTATAGTTACGTATGCATGCATGTACCCTCATCTAGTTATAATCATGTCATTCAGTCAGTATTGTTTATGTATATGAACCAATGCATTTTATCTTACCTCACTTAGCATACCAATACATTTAAACTACTGACACATACTTTTCTCTTGTGCTATGATTTTTTATATCATAGGTTCAGACGCCCGGGCTCCCGAGTACCCTTAGCAGTTCAGATCTTTAGCAGTCAGGATTAGTGGTGTATCCTCATAGTTCGAAGACATGATTATTATTTTAGCATTTCATTTTATTTCAGTAGCCGAAGTTAGTTGGGGACTTGTCCTGTCAACTCCATATTTCAGAAAGTTTAGAGGCTTTTCAGACAGATGTTTCAATTTTGGTATTGTTATACTTTATTCAGTTTTATTACAGTATTGAACCTTATGGCATGTTTTCTGCCTAATTTCCGCATATTACAGTATTATCATTCAGTTAATGCAGCAGGTACCAGTCATGGGTTAGCTTGTGGTCCTTCGGGATTATGAGAACCGTGTAGTATCCGGGGTATAGACTCAGGGCGTTACAGTCTCGAAAGGCCGTCATGCTATCAAAATAGTAATCCACATGTCGTTAGGAGTAAAATGAGACCTATATTGCTATATTCAAGACGAGTTTAAAAATGGACCCTGAAAATGGATTCAAAAATAAAAAAGGTAAAATCATAATTTTATTTTGAAAATATTTTTTCCATTCTTATATGATACTACAACTGAAACACTTGATAAAACGAGGTTCAATTCAAAGAAAAACTATTTTCAAGCTTTACCGATAAGACCCCCCCCAACCCATTTTGAAATCAAGAAGTTGAAGTTGTTTTGAAGAAAATGCCGCTTAAGTGACTAAAAGTTCGCTTATGTGTCCAGGCCAAATAGTCAAAGGTTAGCTTTCACGAACACACCAGCATCAACAAAGTCAAAAACTGGTTATTGACCCTCAGAACTCATCTAGAACCCTATGAACATGATCCAATTGTGAAATTTGATTGTAAAACATGTTTCAGATCCAATGAAATCATCAAAACATTCATCCGATCCTAAAATCAATGTTTTGGAGCTGATAGCCATGTCAGAATTTGCATCTGAGGTCATCTACTAGGAGTTTTGGTCCGAGAACAAATCCTAAACAACCAAAGCTCCAAAATAGGGAAATTAGCCAAAAATTCAAATGAACTTTTCGATCACCAAACCGACAGTTCCAGTAAGTCATAGATGACCTGTAGCCGCTGTAGCGAGGCTCGAAATGCCAGAAATCCATGTAAATTGAGGAAATGACTTAGAGGGTCATTATAATATCCTATACTAAAAGGATTTTCGTCCACCAAAGTCAATGGATAGAAAGATCATCAAAACTGGAAAAGATGAGGTATTGGACCCGCATGCTCCACGAATGACTTCCTAGATAACCACTAAGAAGAATCAACACTTCCAAGCGATCTATTCACAGATATCCCTTTTCCAACTAACTTCCGCACTTTACTCTCAAACAGCCAAAACTCAACCTCAACCACCAACTGGCCTTCAACTAAATCGAGGAAGGTTGATGCATACAAATCCGAACTACGACACACTGATACCTTACTGATACAACATAATCAAAATGAAAACTCAACCAAGCCAAATGCAAACCAAGGTATGAGTTATGCAACGAACTCCAAACCCAAAATTAACCTTCTTTTGCTTTTCAAAACCTGCTATCCACTTTAAACCAGTAAGAAAATTACTCGAGTCCTGTCGGCACAATCCCATCACACTAAGCTTGAGAAATTGAAGTTGATACAGGATCCAAGGTCAAATGGTCAAAGGTTCACTTTCGCGAACACCAGCACCAGAAAAATAAAAAACTTGATATTGACTCTCGAAACTCATCCGAAACCCTATGAACATGTCTAACAGTGAAATTTGATTGTAAAATATATTCCAGATCTAATGGAATCATCAAAATTTTCATCTGAGATTGTTTTGAGAAAATGTGGGGCTTACACCTAGAGTTCAATTTATCATAAAATCCGGTTAATAGCCCAAAATAAGCCTGAAAGCCTCGAGACTTGAACTCAGGGTCCCCCTAGCCTAAAATCAATGTTTTGGAGATTGTGGCGCTGTTGGAATGCTTATCTAAGGTCATCTACTAAGAGTTTTGTTCTAAGACAAAATCTTAAACAGCCAAAGCTTAAAAAATGGAAATGAGCCTAAAATCAAAATGAATTGTCCGATCACTAATCGATAATTTTGGCAAGTCATAAATGACCTGTAGCCGGTACGTGAAGGCTCAAAATACTGGAAATACATGTAAATCAAGGAAATAACTTGGAGGGTCATTACATTATCCACTACTAAAAGGACTTCCATCCGCAGAAGTCAATGAATAGAAAGATCTCAAAAACTCAAAAGACGAGGTACTTAGGCCGTATGCTCCAAGCATGACTTCCTAGATAACCTCCAAGAAGAAACAACACTTCTAAGATATTTTTCCACAAATATCCCTTTTCCTACCAACTTCTATACTTTATTCTGAAACAACCAAAACTCAATCTCATCCACTAATTGTCCTCTAACTGAATAGAAGAAGACTGATGCATGCAAATTTAAACTATGACACACTGATACCACACCAATACTAGAAAAATCAAACAAAAACTCATCCAAGACAAAGGAAAACCAATACATGAGCATGTAACCAAATCCAAATCCAAACATAACCTTCTTATGCCTTTCAAAACCTGGTATCCACTCCAAGCTAGTAAGAAAATCACCTGAGTTCTGTCCGTGCAATATCATCACACTAACCTTGAAGAACTGAAGACGATTCACTGGAAATCCACAATGGTAATCGTAAGAATAGCCCATAAAGAGCTACTTAGGCACACAAATATAGATAGCCAAGGTTTAAAATCTAAGACGATGTAACAATTGATATAGATAATCCTCGAAACTGCTAGCTAGGAGTTTGAAGTGCAACCACTCACCACTAAACCATCTAGTTTAGGATATCCCACCAACTGAGAGTAAAACCAAGCTGAATCCAAATCAAGCATACTACTCCTATTGAATAGAATATCCAAAAATCCCCTTAATAACTGAAAATTAAAGTCAAGATTGAAGAAAATCACCATGCCAATGGACTACCATCTGAATACCTATCCACCACAATACATCTGAACTGAAGAAGATATAAAGGGTAGACATGGAATAGGCTTAGCCAGCCTATAAATGAAATACTAACTGAGACAAATCTGTAAATAAAGGTTGTATCCAACCTCTACAACTTCCAGCTGAATTTCAACACCAAGGCTGTACCACACTATCTTAACTATCCAAATAAATCCTGTAGATAGGTAAGTATCCATACTCCAAATCTATTATATCTTCCAAGACACCATCTTAAGGAAGCAAATTCAAAATTGAGCCAACAAGTCGGAACTAAGGTCAAATACTCAAATCAACCTTACTATCCAAATCAAACATATCCTTATTTAATTTTGTAAGAACCAAAACCAAAACATAGTTGAAGAACAAAATCACCATAGATTATAAATCATCGGCTGAAAACAAAAGAAATCAACACCATATCAGTTAGAGCATATGAAATGCCAATGCATACTCAAGAACTCACCAAGGCTGACAAAAATACTAACAACTTGGAGAAATATAACTTTAACACAATTCTAATCAATTTCATACTCCATCATAATAGTGAATACCCATAAGGACATATCACTAAGGAGAAACACTCCACTGAGTCTTATTAGGCCGAACAAATTCTGAGATATGGATTTCCTAAATCTACCCATGTAGGATAATCTTAACTCAATCAACCTATGAATCATCTTTTCCAGGAAGAAAGTACCAATATCAACACCATTACCAAGGTCAAGACTACTACGGAAAAATAAACCAAGCAACTCATGATAATGAATATCTAATTTGGCAACTTAAGAAATAGTCACTGGAACCATCCATCACCTGTATCTAACTCTCTAACTTCACTTAGAAAAGAACCACATCACGATAAGAATAAAGTATCCAACTCCACACTAATACCAAGAGAAAACTACCACTTAGAGATGAACCCAATAACCCCATAAGATTAACCCAAGACTTCTTAAAATCACCATTAAAACAACTATTAGGCAATGAACTAGTCATATCAGAATAACAAATTCCAAACTGATCAACCTCAGAAATGGACTACATAAAGAGGGATAGACAATGCAAAAACCTCTATAACCTAGGAGGAAAGTACAAGAATCTCAAACCCAGAAATAGACACTATAGATAATTTCCATCTCTAAAACCATAATAGAATAATGGAAGCTCATCTTACCTTCACTACCATAATCTACTCCATAACCAATCTAGAATAGCCAACAAAAGAGGAAAACGACCATCGTCACCTTGCTACAAGAGAGACTTTCTCCAACTAAGCTAGCCGTCCAAGCCAACAAATAAGAATTGCAAGAAAGGAAATTCAAACCAGATAATGCTGGACTAACCATCTACCAGGTGAGGATCAATTAACACTAAACAATGACAATAATAATAATAATAATAAACATATGTGTATTAGGAGTAAGTGGTGCAAAACATGAACATCAATTACAAGTAGCACTCTAGGGCTATAAGAAGACCAACATGCCAAGGATGGGACTCGAACCCAAATGCTACACCCATAAATAGAAAATATAAATACAAATCTACTCCATCCACTACGAAAAGAAATTATCTATAGGGTAGTCATATAATTATGAACTCTATATCAAGGTACACAATAACAAATTTAAATCTACCAAGACATATAATTATTAATGGGTACGAGAATTCCAATACATATAAATAAAGAGGTAAAGGTAGGAAATAAAAGCACATTAATCACGGTGGAATTTGAAGTCATATGCCTGATGGGTCTGAATGAGAATAAATCTAAATGAATCCAAACTCGAACTAACCACCTGAATCATCAACAGAGGCGCTAAGTGCACTGCCTATAACTTAAGGTGCCACAATACTATGAGACTCCACTTAACCAACTTAATGACTAATAATCCCATGTCGGGACGCTCTCTAGATTAATCTCTTTACAGTTATAGCAAATCACTACTACTTTTACCCAGCGAGGAATATGAACTCATCCCAACTGCCTGATCAACTGACGTTGCGGGAACTCCCTACTGAAATAACCATTTCTTCCACAATCATAACATACCATAGGAAACCTAGGATGGTGGGGAACATATGATAACTCTGCTTAAGAAACTAACTCATGTCTGAGATACTCTCTAGACCAATGATAAATCATGCCACAATCGCAACAAGATCCTAAAATACTCTGAGGTGCTAAACCTTCAGATCTAAAATGGCCACCCCAGCCTAAATACCTATACTAAATACTCTTTAAGGTCCAATGAGAACTCTGACCACTGCGACCACCACAACTAACCTGAGAGCCACCTATGGCTGGACAACATGCGTACAATCGATAGTCTGCAAGTGGAGCTGAACTCCACCGAGAGGATACTCACTCTCAAATGAAATACCAATAACACTGTATTGATTACATGGCCTTTTAGCGCCACCTTCATAAGTCCCAATACATGCTCTCTCTATGGTCGTCGCACGACCAACAACCTAAAAGAAAGAAGACCTAGCTACTATCAAATAGTTTGATGCTAAATAGAGTGGAAATTCTAATCCTTTGATAAATCTATGCACCATGTCATGCACTGAAGGGTATAACATAACGTTATGCCTAGCCCATTGAAGAAACCCAATCTCATACTCTAAAATTGTTAAGGAATCCTACTGAACACCAACAAACCCAACCCTGGCATGAGAACTCCTTGATAAACCAGATGTCAGAACTCCTCGATGAACCAGATGTCAGAACTCCTCGATGAACCAGATGTCATCCCTAGATATGAGGTATCTACAAAAAAACTTAAGATCCCCACTGCTGAACCTCAAAAGGTTGAAGTGATTGTAAAATCAACTAAAACCTTAGCTGGAACTATATCATCTAGCTAACGCTGAAGATATTTGATATCTATCCTTGAATCCCTAGTTTGATGTTGTGCTAAAACTCTAGAAACACGTGCTGAAGTCCCATCCACATCTATCAATAACCTTGCATTATCCATCTAGGACAGAATAAAGTCAAAGAACATACTTGAGGCTGATAGAAATAAGGACACACGATAAATGGTCAAGAATAGAATTTCCTAAGAATGACCTATAGCCTCCTAAAGATAAGTTAAGGATGTCTTGTAATACCCCATGAAAGTCTTATCTTATTTCAGCTCTCAACTACTTGTTTAAGGGGTCTAAGACTTGAAAATTTCACTAAGTGTTGGGACTTAGTCATTTCCAAACCCCTAAACTTTGATGATTTTATTTTTGACCTTATCGATCTCGGAACATTGATTTTTAGGATGATTCATGATCAGTGTTGTTCAAAGTATGTCTCGAGTAGGTTTTAGAATTTTTAGATGAGCATAGGGGTATGTTTGGATCACCAAAATAGTAGCAGCACTTGGATAAGCCCATGACACACCCTCTAGTGCATCGCTCCAAGCCCGCATCGCCCCCTCCAGTCCAGCACCCCAGAGCCCGCGTCGCCCCTCTTCTTTTTCTCCAACTTTTATTCCTTATTATTAAGGATATTGGGTCAATTCCCCTCACCCAAACTCATCCATAACACAAAATTTAGGTCCCTAAGGAACATTATTTTCCCTATTACTCATAAAATCTCTTAAGAAAACTATCTTCTACCTCAAGAACAAACCCTAAACCTTACTCAAGAAATCAAGGAATTCAAGCTTCAAATCTTAAGAAATTCCCAAGAATCTTTATGAATTCCTCCAGTGAGGTATGTGTGATGTTCATCCGTAGGTTCCTTTCACCCATAGAGTCCAAGAATCCCTTTTTGGTTTTAAAGTGTGAGTTTTTCATGTTTAAGCTGAAATATCTCCATGAATCTCTTTTGAATTCAATTACAAGTTATGTTTATAAGTGTATTTCAAGTGGGATAAGCCATTACATGTTTTAAATGTTGTAATCTTCACGTTAAATCCCTAAGTTATGATTCTAGTCTTGTAATCATGTTATTCTCTCATTCTTTACCTATTCCCATGCTTAAGTTCATGACTCTCATATGTTTGATGAAATGCCTAAGTGTTGGGGTTTGAGAAATTATTCCCTACTATGGTTTTAAAGCTTTTATATGGCATTATTGTTAATTCCATTCAGTGCTGGTGGGTTATGAACACCCAATACCTATGTGTTTTGCATAAATTTAGCTTTTCAAGTACTCAGAAAGTTAATCCATGACTCTTATCAGTATACTTACATATCTATGATCATGATGAACACTATCAGTTATGTAATAATGTCTAGTCTAGTTTAGTCCATTCGAGTATCAGTGTCAGTTTAGATAGGAGTGGGATTTAGCACCGAGCAAACTCAGGGATGAGGGCTAACCTAATAGTAGAGAGTGTGAACCTTAGTAGTATTCCCCGAGTTACAGAAATACGTAGCCAGTGTAGGTTAGATATGTCTACCTGCCAGTTGAGGGTTGACTAAGTGTCTACCTTCCAGTTGAGGGTGACACATATCTCTTAAGAGTACATGCCAAATGAGGGTGACTCATTAGTCCTTTAGGATATTAGTTTAGTGGATCCACACAACCAGTCTTAGTACCCGTCGCACAGTACTGACACCCTTACAACTGGGGTTATAGGTTGGACCCCAATTAGCTGAGATTGGGGCATGTCAGTTATATGATACCTCCCACAATTTTAGTACAATACTTAGTATAGTTTTAATCCTGGTTTGTCTGACCAAAGCACACAGATTCTCAGTTATTCTGTTATCGGATTTCAGTCTTTCAGTTTATAGATTATTTCAGATATATGTTTACACTTGGACTTGCATTCTTAGATGTTACAATTTTCATGCATTCATGTTCAATTATCTCATACTATTTAGTTAGTCCTTATTTCATATGCACAGTACTCCATGTATATTAGCCTAACCTCATCTCATATACTAGTACATTCAAAGTACTGACCACATACTTTTCTTTTCTCTATGATGTCTTATATCATAGGTTCGAATGCATTGTTTCCCGACAACAGTTAGACAATTCGGTGTAATCCTGCAGCTGTATTGGTGCGTCCTCATCTATTGAGGACATGTTATGTTTATTTAGTTATTTTAGTATTTTAGTTTTTTTAGTTAGTCGAAGTTAGTTGGGGGTCTGTCCCATCAACTCCTCAGTCAGTTTAGAGGCTTACAGACGTTGAGATAGTCAGTCAGATAGTTAGTTAATTACTTTTAGTTTTTATCAGATGTTTCAGACTTATGATTGATTCGGTATTTTAGTATTCAGATTAATATTTTCCTTCTTAGTTTATCTTTCGCTCATATATTTCATTTCTATCTATTCAGTGTTCATAACAGGTACCAACTCATGGGTTAGCTTGTGGTCACTTGTGATTGTAAGCACTATTATCGCGATGAAGGGGTAGCCTTGGGTCGTGACACATCTTGAATCGATATGGAAGACTCTACCATACATTTAGCTCTTGTACCTATACACCAGTAAACCTAGGCTCTAATACCAATTTTTCATAACTTGATTTTTCAGGTCATGATGGAGCCTACTATAAGCCACCAGTAGGCAAGCCTACCTATAGTCTGGGAACTATTGATAACAAACTACAAAAAAAATGGAGAAAGAATGCAAAATAAATAAAATAAAATGACTAGAATACATAAGATAGTCCCAAGACCTGATCAAATCAGTAAAAGAGCTTCTAATTTAATAAGATCACAAAATGAAGTACTAAATAAAAATGCTGATACAACCCATCACTAAATACAACATAGAGATTAGTCTAAAAATATGAGGGAAAATATCAATGCTCTGAACACCAGGAGCTCACCCTATGTCTTCGAACCATAGCTGCTCTGCACAACGTATACAATAATAGAGAGAATACATACTATGATCTGTAGATTGCAAAAGTGTAGTAGTAGTTCCAAAAACATGGTAGGCAACTGCTGACTGAGCTCCAAAGATAATGAAAATATATTAGCATGCAAGTAGAAATGTAATATACACCCAAAATTCTAGAATACTACATAATAAAGCCAAGGAGACAATACGGATAAGATAATGGAACAATAAGGATAAGTTATCCTATTCCAACCATACTCTGACACCCTAGCACTATACCATATATCACTGGCCAATATACAAATAAAGAATGGAAGAAAGATATATATAGTAGTATACAAGGCCAAGGAAAGGATATACAACATGAATAAATGAAAGAAGGTAGGATATATAGTCTAACCATAACTACTATATATAGATACATATACATAACAAGGCTATCTCAAGGGTACATGCTACATAATCACACTAGCATCTCCAAGCCCCCTAATCATAGTAGGAACTGCTGCTAATATAATCAGGGTATCTAATTCATAGATATATTATTAAGATAATTATCCATAATAAACCAACCGTAAAAAATGGATCAGGAAATTAGGGTACAAAGAGATAATGCCTAACCATGGGATAATCATGTGTAACAATAAAATTTTAAGATAAAAGAATTAGAATCATACCTCAAATCTCAATGCCAATCCAATAATCAACCTATCACAAACTAAACATAAAAAATAACAATAACAATACAAGGTAATCAACTAGTGCAAAAAAATAATACCTAATCGGGCCTTTCATAAACCACCATCATCATAGGCTTAGAAGGATCAATCTATACTTAACAAACAACAGTCTGAGCCTATACCTATGCAACCCTCTATAAGGCTAATAGATACAAGCTCCACGCAATATGCTGTAAGCATTTCTCATACCTGTACCAATGCAACCCCTCAACAAGGAAGATAGATATAGGGCATACTAGTGATAGACAATACACATGCAAGAATGAATGTAAATATATAATACGTGATACCAAAACCGATCTGAATTGCATAAAGAACACAATTTATAAAGTCATATTATCAATATTATCATTAATCGTTTGACTTGAGGGAACTCATATTATCAATAGCATAATCAATCACCAGGCTTAAAGCAAAACTCACTTCATCAATATTATTATTAATCATCAAACTTGAACCAAAACTCATATAACTAATATCATAATCAATTGTCGGACTTGAATCAAAACTGTAATACCCAGTATGTTTCCAAGCTAGGAAATGAATCAGTCCTCCTACGTATGAAACCTCATATCCTGTGATTCATATTTGAGTACATGATTTACAATGAGTATTCTAGCAATAATATAGATTATGATGTGTTATCATGCTCATGTGAGTCACTCAGAGTAAGTCAAGCTAATAACTTTTGAATCCATCAAGTTTTAGTGTGTGATTCCGCAAGAGTGACCTTTGAATGAGGATAACTTGATTTATATGTGATATTTTGGTATATTTAGACCCAAAAAATTTTAAAGAATAGAATTAGATTTCGAACGATTCCAATTTTATAAAAATTCGACACCCGAGCAAGAAGTTATGGCCCTGCAAAGTAGGAGTGCGATGCATAAACAATCGCACATGGCTACTGGAAAAAGTGTGCGACAGGTTGTGCGGCGCACACCCTCAAGTGTGCGATAGCATGTGCAATGCACACCTTAGCTTATGCTATAGGATGTGCAGCGCACACCTTAGAATGTGCGATGAGGTGTGCGACGCACATTTATGATTTCAGCCACTAAAAAAACTTTGTTTTTGAGTTATTTTGAGGATAATTAAGTCTTTTAACACTCCTTACACGTCCCAATACTTAAAATCATGAAATTTATAGCTTATAATCACATTACAACCTTATTAACATCTTAAGTTCATTATCCAAGAGCAAAAGAAGGAGAAAAACCACTAGGGTTGCATAATCAAGATTGAAGGTCCAATCTTTAAATAATTTCATCGCCATTAAGGTATGCGTAGTGTTCATCCACGGATTTTTTTTCGTTTGTGGAGTTCAAGAATCAATCTTTGATAACAAAATCATTAATGTTTTGTGGTGATATGGTTGTATTCATGTTATTGTTTGTGGTTTGTGTTATAGAGTGGGAATTTGATGAACTTCCAGGAAGATTGTGATCATATAGTTAGAACCCATGAATTTGGGTGGATTAAAGTGGTGTAAGTTTGTGAATACACCTATGCCTTAAAGAGTGCATGCAAGGTGTTTGATAAAATGCTTAGTATGTTATAAACTAAGTTTCCATGACTGAATAGTATTTGAATGACAAACCAATGTTAACCGTTATAATTTGATATGAATTCCATGCTCTATGCTTTATGATATCATATGAATTCCACGTTGTTGTTATGTGTCATGGTTTTGGTATTGAACGAGCATGATATTGAAGCTCTGCAAGTAATTACATGTCGTATGAATTCCCCTTTCCATGTATAAGGTGCTGAGAACCATGATTAGTATGAAATCCCTTACTTATGATATTATGAATTGTGGACTCCAATTTTATGATCAAGTCATGTCGTGTGTGTCAGTTTCCCTCTATCGAGTACTGGGGGTATTCGTACCCAAAAAATATAGCTGTGTGTCTAGAGCCATGTTATGTTGTTATGCTAATCTCAGTCAAGCTATAATCTATAGAACTCAGTCAGTTATGTGACTCAGGAAACTTCAGAAATCTCATGATCTTAGATAACTCCCAGATAGTAGTACTACTCCGTCAGTCAACAGAAGTCAGTTAATTAGTCCATGTAAAGTTAGTTAACTCATGTTCAGTCACTTCAAATGGGAGTAGAAGTTAGAACCGAGTGAACCCAAGGATGGGAACTCACTTACCAGTTTAGGGTAGGATTCTTAGCAGTCATCCTTGCATTACAGAACTATGTAGCCAACATAAGTTGAGACATCTTAACCTGTCAAATTAGGGTTGATGAGGTGACTAACCCATCAGTTTAGGGTTCCCACCATTCTTATTTTAAGTACCTGCCAGATAAGGGTCACTCACAACTGTCCTTACCCATGGCGCGGTATAGACACCTCTCCAGTCGGGGCAGAGATTGGACCCCAACCTAGATATATGCATCATTAGGGCATGTCGATTAAATAACTACCTCCCACAATTTCAGACTCCGTCTCAGTAAAAGAACTCAGATAGTTCTTTAGATTTTAGTATACCAGGACTGTTAGATACAGTCAATTTCAGTTATAGTAAACTCAGACAGTTCTATCAGATTCATGACTGTGAGACACAATCCCTCATGTTATCAGAACTACAGTTTCAGCCATATTAGTTATCAGTAAGCCATGTATTAGTGTACAGATTTAGCTATCACATACATACGATCTAAGTTACTATGTATTTTTACTCATACGTTCATATCAGTCAGTCAGTTAGCATTATTCATGCATGTAATCCCTTTGCATCAGCCGACCTCACTCGTATACTCAGTACTCCAGTTGTACTGATGCATTTGTGCTATGGTGATTTCTTTTCATGTTACACCATAGGTTCAGAGACACGAGCTCCAAATCCGTAGTAGCAGTAGCATTTCCAGCTACAGAGATTCAGTGAGTCCTCATTCATTCGAGGACAATTTTACTTTATTTATTCATTATTATTTTAGCTAGTTATCAGTTTACGGAGTTAGTTGGAGACGTGTTCCTTCAATTCCTTATTCATATAGTACGTAGAGGCTTTCAGATTTACTTTCAGACTTAGCTATCAGATTCAGTATTCAAATTCATATTCAGCTGTTTTGGGTATTCATTACCCCATGGATGTTATGTATCACTTCAGTTGAACCTTATGGCCTACATGATTATGTTTTCCACATTATTACATTATATATATTGTAGTGTGTAGGTTCAGATATCAGTCATGGGTTAGCTTGTGGTCCTTTGGAGTCATAAGCACCGTGCATCATTTCGGTTTAGCAAATTAGGGCGTTACAAACTTGGTATCAGAGCTCAGTTCAATAGTGTCCTAGGAAGTCTGAAAGCCGTATCTAGTAGAGTCTTGTGCATGGGTGTGTTGCGCGCCACATTTATGTACATGAGGCTATGAGATATTTTAGGAACAGTTTCCCTTCTTTCAGTATTCATGTCGTGCTAGTGAGCATAATCTCAAGTTAAACTCTCAGTCTAATCCATTCTTCTCTTATTTCAGAACATGCCTCTAAAGAGAAGAAACCAGCCAACTCCCCAGCCCAAAGATCCTTTCGGCAAATATATTTCTCATGCGGAGTTTAGAGCCGCATTCACCACACTTGCTTAGCCTGTGGCTTCCCAGAATGAACGGCCACCAGTTATTCTAGCCAATCCAGTGGCCAATTCCATAGCATCTAGGATTCAGGACTTCACCCGAATGAACCCTCCATGTTTCTACGGGTCTAAGTATGATGAAGACCCACAGTAGTTCATTGACCAAGTCCAGAAGGTCATAGACATCATAGGTGTTACTTCGGTTCAGAGTGCCGAGTTAGCCGCATACCAATTTCAGGGTGTTGCTCACACTTGGTACAAACAGTAGAAGTCCGAGAGATTAGAGGATGCAGGTCCTATAGAGTGGGAGGAATTTGTCATGGCTTTCTTAGACAAATTCTTTCCCCAAGAGATGAGGGAGGCCAAGGTTCTTGAATTCATTAACCTCAGGCAGGGAAATATGATAGTTAGAGAGTATTCTCTCAGATTTACTCAGCTAGCTAGATATGCCCCTCATGTGGTTGCAGACAATAGGGCCAAGATGAGCAAGTTCGTGTCAGGAGTGAATGATAGTGTGGTAAATAAGTGTAGGTCTGCGATGCTGAATAGTGATATGACCTTAGCCCAACTCATGACCCATGCTCAGCAGATAAAGAATCAAAAGTTTAAGACTAGAGAGAGGAAGAATAAGAGTACAAGATCAGGCAGTTTCAGGTTTGCTCAGCCCAAATCTATAGGAGGAAATCGCTCGCAGTTTTGTCCTTAGTCAGTCGTTCCAGCCCCTTCCTCCGCCAGTACTACGGTGCCAAAATTTAGAGATGACAACAGAGATAGAGTACCAGGATCTAAATCACAGGGTAGTGTTAGTAGTGCCCGAACAAATCTCCTTTGTCAGACTTGTGGCAAGAACCACAAGGGTATTTGTAGAGACGGTAGTGATGTCATTTTTGGTTATGGAAATCTAGGCCACAGGGTTAGAGAGTGTCCGCAGTCAGGTCTTCAGGGTCAGAAAAATCATTTCGCAGCTCATCCTGGTCGCCCGAACCAACAGGGTGCCATTTCCAGTGCTACTAGTGGGCAACGCCCAAATAGACTCTATGCTCTTCAGACCTGACAGGATCAGGAAAATTCTCCTGATATCGTTACTGGTACGTTACAGATTTTCCACGTTCATGTTTATGCTTTTCTAGATCCAGGTGCATCCTTGTCTTTTGTTACTCTCTTCATAGCAGGCAATTTTGGAATTGGTCCCGAAACTTTAGCAGAGCCCTTTTCAGTCTCTACCCCCGTGGGTAAAACCATCATAGCCCGGTGGGTATATAGGAAATACCCAGTTATGATATTTCAAAAATCCATATCAACAGATTTAGTTGAGTTAGAGATGACTGATTTTGATGTCATTCTCGGTATGGACTGGCTTCATTCCTGCTATGGCACAGTCGACTGTAGAAAAAGGATAGTTCAGTTTTAGTTCCCGAATGAGCCCGTCCTAGAGTGGAAGAGTAGCACTTCGTCATTTAGGGTTCAACTTATTTCCTACCTTCGGTCAAGGAAAATAATTTCTAAGGGGTGTGTGTATCATCTCGTGCATGTTAAGGATTCTAGTTCCGAATTTCCAGTCTTGAATCAGTCCCAGTGGTTAATGAATATTCTGATGTCTTTCTCAAAGATCTTCCAAGCATTCCTCCCTAAATAGAAATAGACTTCGGCATAGACCTTCTCCCAGATACTCAGCCTATTTCTATTCCACCATACATAATGGAACCAGCAGAACTCAAGAAACTGAAAGATCAGTTGAAGGATATCTTATATAAGGGGTTCATCAGGCCGAGTGTATCCCCATGGGGTGCACCAGTCTTATTCATGTGTAAGAAAGACAGTTCTCTCAGAATGTGTATTGATTACCGTCAGCTCAACAAAGTCATAGTCAAGAACAGGTATACACTTCCCAGAATAGATGATCTGTTCGACCAACTTCAGGGTGCCAGTTACTTTTCCAAGATAGACCTCAGATTAGGCTATCATCATCTCAGAGTTAGAGAATGTAACATCCCGAAGACAGCTTTTCGTACTCGGTATGGTCACTTTGAATTTCTAGTCATGTCCTTTGGTCTTACCAATGCCCCTGCAGATTTCATGGACTTGATGAACCGGGTGTTCAAGCAGTACTTAGACATGTTTGTCATAGTATTCATAGATGATATTCTGGTCTATTCTCGCACGGAGCGTGATCATTTAGACCATCTCAGGATTGCTCTTCAGACTCTCAAAGACTATCAGTTGTTTGCCAAGTTCAGTAAGTGTGAATTTTGGCTAAGATCAGTAGCATTACTTGTCCATATTATCTTTGGTAATGGCATTAGAGTAGATCCTCAGAAAATTGAAACGGTAAAAAACTGGCCTCACCCTGTCTCTCCATCAGATATCAGGAGTTTCTTGGGTTTGGCTGGCTATTACAGATGGTTTGTCGAAGGGTTTTCTTCTATTGCATATCCCATGTCCAGATTGACTCAAAAGAAGGTCAAGTTTCAGTGGTCATATTCATCCGAGAAGAGTTTTCAGGAATTGACGACTCGACTCACCTCAGCTCTAGTTCTAGCTCTTCCAGATGGTTCAGACGATTTTGTAGTCTATTATGATGCATCCGGAGTGGGTTTAGGTTGTGCCCTCATGCAACATGGTAAGGTCATAGCCTACGCCTCCAGATAATTAAAGACTCATGAGAAGAATTATCCTACTCATGATCTTGAGCTAGCATCCGTAGTTTTTGCCTTAAAGATTTGGAGGCATTATCTATATGGAGTTCATGTCACAGATTATAAGAGTCTCCAGTATGTCTTTTCTTAGAAAGATCTCAATCTTTGTCAGAGAAGGCGGTTAGAGATCTTGAAGGATTATGTCCTTTACCAACCGGGCAAGGCCAACGTTGTGGCCGATGCTCTCAGTAGACTCTCTATGAACAATGTTTATCACGTTGATAATAGCAAGAAGAAGATAGCTCAGGAGATCCATCAGCTAACCAGACTAGGCGTTCGCTTAGTCGACTCTTCAGAGGATGGTGTATGTATTCAGAATAGTTCAGAGTCATCTCTAGTTTCCAAGGTGAAAGAAATGCAATACAGGTATCCTAGCCTTGTCAAGCTGAAAGAGTCAGTTCAGAATCAGAAAGTTTAGGTTTTCTCCTAAGGGGGAGATGGTGTTCTTCGTTGTTAGGGTTATTTGTGCGTTCCAGGTCTAGATAACTTGAGACAACGAATTCTTGCAGAAGTGCATGGTGCGCGATACTCAATTTATTCAGGGGCCACTAAGATGTACCATGATCTGTGGGAGATCTATTAGTGGAGTGGGATTAATAAAGATATTACAGAGTTTGTGGCTAAGTGCTCTACATGTCAGTAGGTTAAGATAGAGCATCAAAAACCTAGTGGTTCTATGCAGGAGTTCACCATTCCTACTTGGAAGTGGGAAGAAGTGAACATGGACATCGTGATGGGTTTTCTTAGAACTCGTCATCAACATGATTCAGTTTGGGTCATTGTAGGCAGAATGACCAAGTCAGCTCATTTTCTTCCAGTTCGTACCTCCTATTCAGCCGAGGATTACGCCAAACTCAATATCAGGGAGTTGGTCAGATTACATGGTGTTCCCTCATCTATCATCTCAGACAGAGGTACCCAATTCACCTCTTACTTCTGAAAAGAATTCTAAAAGAGTCTTGATACCCAAGTCCATCTAAGTACAACGTTTCATCCTTAGACAGATGGTCAAGAAGAGAGGACCATTCAAACTCTTGAAGATATGCTAAGGGCATGTGTAGTTGATTTCAAGGGAAGTTGGGATGACCACTTTCCTTTAATTGAATTTGCATACAACAATTGCTATATTCCAGTATTCAGATGGCTCCGTTCGAATCTCTCTATGGTAGGAGGTATAGATCTCCAATCGGTAGGTTTGAAGTTAGTGAGGCCTCAGTCATAGGTCCTAACTTCGTATTCGACGCCTTAGAGAAAGTTCAGTTTATTAGAAAGAGACTTTGGGCTGCTCATAGTCGACAGAAGTTTTATGCAGATATTCGTAGAAAAGATCTCAAGTTTGAGGTTAATGACTATATCTATCTTAAGATCTCTCCCATGAAGGGAGTGAAGAGGTTTGGCAAGAAAGTGAAACTCAGTCCCCGATATATCGGTCCCTTCAGGATTCTCAGTCGCTTCGGCAAAGTAGCTTATGAGCTCGAATTGCCTTAAGATCTAGCCTCGGTTCATCCAGTCTTCCATGTCTCTTTCGTAAAGAAGTGCATAGGTGACCCAACAGTTGTAGTCCCTATTCAGAGCATTGACATTCAAAACGGCCTCTCCTATGAAGAGATTCCAATCAAAATATTAGACTATCAGACTCGTAGATTGAGGAACAAAGAAGTCCCTCTAGTTAAAGTTCTTTGGCGAAATTAGTCTCATGAGGGAGCTACTTAGGAAGCAGAAGCAAATATGCGTACCAAGTATGCTCACCTCTTCCCCGCCAATTCAGATCGAGATCAAGGTAACAGTCCCCCTTAAGCTTATAAAGTTCACGTTTAGTATTCAGTTTCATGCTTGTGTTCCCATTATAAACTTGGTACCTATTACCATTGCATACTCAGTCATGCATTCATGAATCAGTTACACGTGTATCATATATGCATATCCAGTATGATGTAGCTAATTTATCAGTTATGTCAGTCATGAGATCATGTTTCAGTCATTTATGTCCATTTCATGTTCTATTTATCTTTTATCCCCTCTTAGTTAATTCTCATTCGAGGATGAATGTTCCCAAGGGGGAGATATTATAATACCCCGTATGTTTCCAAGCTAGGAAATTAATCAGTTCTCCTACGTATGAAACCTCATATCCTGTGATCCATATTTGAGTACATGATTTACAATGAGTATCCTAGCGATAAGATAGCTTATAATGTGTTAAGCATTCTCATGTGAGTCACTCAGAGTAAGGCAAGCTAATAGCTTTTGAATCCATCAATTTTTAGTGTGTGATTCCGCAAGAGTGACCTTTGAATGAGGATAACTTGATTTATATGTGACATTTTGGCATATTTAGACCCACCAAATTGTAGAGAATCGAATTAGATTTCAAACTATTCCAATTTTATAAAAATCCAACACCCGAGCAAGAAGTTATGGCCCTGCAAAGTAGGAGTGTGATGCATAAATAATCGCACATGGCTATTGGAACAAGTGTGCGACAGGTTGTGCGGCGCACACCCTCAATCAGTCCATGTACAGTCAGTTAACTCATGTTCAGTCACTTCAGATGGGAGTAGAAGTTAGCACCAAGTGAACCCAAGGATGGAAACTCACCTACCAGTTTAGGGTGTGATTCTTAGCAGTCATCCTTGCGTTCCAGAACTATGTAGCCAGCATAGGCTGAGACATCTTAAAATGTCAGATTAGGGTTGATGAGGTGACTAACCCATCAGTTCAGGGGTCCCACCATTCTCATTTTGAGTACCTTCCAGATAAGGTTCATCACAACTGTCCTTACCAGTGGCGCTATATCGACACCCCTCCATTCGGGGCAGAGATTGGACCCCAACCTAGCTATATGCGTCATTGGGGCATATCGGTTAAACAACTACCTCCCACAATTTCAGACTCAGTACTCTAGTTGTATTGATGCATTTGTGCTATGGTGCTTTTTTTTCATATTACACCATAGGTTCAGAGACACGAGCTCCAAATCAGCAGTAGCAGTAGCATTTCCAGTTACAGAGAATCAGTGAGTCCTCATTCATTCGAGGACAATATGACTTTATTTATTCATTATTATTTTAGCCAGTTATCAATTTACGGAGTTAGTTGGAGACATGTTCCTTCAGTTCCTTATTAAGACAGTACGTATAGGCTTTCAAATTTACTTTCAGACGTAGCTATCAGATTCAGTATTCATATTCATATTCAATTGTTTTGGGTATTCATTACCCCATGGATGTTATGATATCACTTCAGTTGAACCTTATGTCTTACATGTTTATGTTTTCCATATTATTACATTATATATATTGCAGTGTGCAGGTTCATATATCAGTCATGGGTTAGCTTGTGGTCCTTCGGGGTCATAAGCACCGTGTAGCATTTCGGTTCAGCAAATCGGTGCGTTACAAAAACTCATATAGGCAATATCATTATCAATCAACTATTCATTCAGTACCAGTGATATGTGTGTGTATATATATATATGTATAAAAGTGCACGGCTAGAACCATGGCTAAAAGAGTGTAAATCTATAAATCAATTGCCTAGGGTAAACTTCAGACTAAGTCATCATAAAAGTGTATAAAAGGTCAAAACTCTCATGATCGAGGTAAATAGTAGTAGCAAACCATGCATAAAAATCTATCTCGATCAAATCTCTAAACCATCTTTATTAATCTCAAAGGCTGATATGTTACTCATTAAGATAGTAAAAATTCCTGTTATGAAGAAATCCAATATGAAGGTGAAAAGTGGAAACAAATCCCTTTTTAGGAAAAGAGTAGTAATATCATATTTTCAATTGGAATCATATCATTTACTATCTAAGTGAACATAAATGTACCGAATCTATGCATTCCATCAACATATCCAACAATACCATTATAAGTATCAATATGTCTACAGACTACGACCACTTCCTTTACAAGGATAAAAACTTCCCGGAATCTAACTAATATCATAAACACAATCTTGGTCCCAATACCATGTCTGCAATAACTATAGCATCATAATCACAACCTTAGGCCTTAATATATATGTTCGGCATATCCATAACATCATAATCTAGGGAAAAACCATCACAATCCATTGAGTAATATATTAAACACTATACTAAAGGTTCATTAGTCTAAGATATGCCTAGCACGCTAACATGCATATAAGTCTACAAGAACCGACACAGGTCTTTCCCTATGGTAAGCCAGAAGGGCCCACTTCTAATCCCCAAAATCCATATTTAGGTGATTTCCACCTCAAGCTAGGATGTGGTATCTAAATTCATTTTAAGATATTAAATAGGCCATAATTAGAATAGGTAGCAATTCTTCCCAAACATGAGCAACTAAGGCAATTCCACCTAAATTACGGTTCCAAGATAGCCTAAACAGTCCAAATAAGACTAATCATACTAGTCATGCTTCCAATGCCTAAATCTTATATCATATCTATCATAATATCATAATTATACTACAAATTAAATCAACCTATAAAAAAGGTAATAGAATAATAGAAGTAAAGTAAATATTTTACTTTAAGGGTCAATCACCCTTATATCCCCCCAAAACCCATTATTTATGCTAAGTCACGGTGTTCTGCCCACAATTACATCCTAACATCCATATCTAACATGCAACATATATAAAACACAATCTCAAGAAGAAGAGTAGATAGAAGCCTACCTCGATGCCGAACGATAACCATTGAATTATCCACAAATCATCCGTCTTCACTCCATAATCTCGAAACACCATTATGTTATAAAAATAGAAATCTACATGTTGCTAGAAGTAAAATGAGACCCATATTTCTATATTCAAGACAGGTCTAAAAATGGAACCTGAAAATGGGTTCAAAAATAAAGAGGGTAAAATCGTAATTTGATTCTAGAAATATTTTCTCTCCATTCTCATTGGATTCTACAAATGAAAACCCAAGAAAAAACAAGATAAAAACGAGGTTCAAGTAAAAGAAAAACTATTTTCAAGCTTTACCGACAAAAACTCTAAAATCCCATTTTGAAATCGAGAATTTAAAGTTGTTTTGAAGATCAAATCAAGGAAAAAAGTGATAATTTTAAGATTAGAAAACTTAACCATGGAAGAAATCTCGAAAACACCTATGGAATCACCCAAATTCGAGCCCCCAAGCCTAAAAAATGATGAAAATGCGGTTTTATTCTCAAATTTGGTGAAAATCACAAAAAATAAAATAAAAGTTCTTCGAAAATAGGGAAAATAGAGTTTTAAATTGATAGACAAAGATTTTACAAGAAAAATATATCAAAAATTATCAAAATAGAGCTTCCTAGTTCCCAAAATGTCAAAAATATGAATATGGGGTCTTATACTCAGCGTTGGTCGTTTAAGCGACATTTTAATCACTTAAGCGACCTGATCAAAGGGTAAAAATGTGGCTTAAATGACCAAAAGTTTTGTTCAACGACCAGGTCAAATGGTAAAAGGTTTACTTTCGCGAACACACCAGAACCACCAAAGTCAAAAACTTGTTATTGACTCTTGGAACTCATCCGAAAACCTATAAACATGATCTAATAGTGAAATTTGACTGTAAAACATATTCTAGATCCAATGGAATCATCAAAACTTTCATCCAAGATTTCTTTGACTATATGTTGGGCCTACACCTACACCTATAGTTCCATTTTTTATAAAATTCGTCCAATAGCCCAAAAAATATTCGGAAGCCTCGAGACCCTAACCAAGGGTCCTCCTAGCCCAAAATCAATGTTGTGGAGCTGATGGAACTGTCGAGATGCTTATTTGAAGTCATCTACTAGGAGGTCTGAGACCAAATCCTAAACAGCCAAAGCTCCAAAATAGAAAAATGACCCTAAAATCCAAATGAACAGTCCGATCACCAACCGACAGTTCTGGCTAGTCATAAATGACCTATAACCACTAAGGGAAGGCTCAAAATGCTAAAAAAATATGTAAATCGAGGAAATGCCTGGAGGGTCATTACATTATCCACTACTAAAAGGGCTTTTATCCGCAAAAGACAATAAATAGAAAGATCTTAAAAATTCAATAGATGAGGTACTGGGCTCGCATGCTACGAGTATGACTTCCCAGATAACCCCAAGAAGAAAAAACACTTCTAAGGGATTTTGCCACCGATATCCCCTTTCCAACCAACTTCTGCACTTTACTCTCAAATAGCCAAAACCCAACCTAACCACCAATAGGCCTCAAACTTAATCGAGGAGGACTGATGTACACAAATCCAAATAACGACACACTGATACCATAATAATACTAGCACAAAAAATGAAAACTCATTCAAGCCAAAGGCAAACCAAGGCATGAGTCTTGCAACTAACTCCAAATCCAATCATAACCTTCTTTTTCCGTTCAAAACCTGCTATCCACTCCAACCTAGTAAGAAAAACACCTGAGTCCTACCTGCGTAATTCTATAATGCTAACCTTGAAAAACTGAAGCTGATCCACCAAAAATTCATAATGGTAACCATGAGATTAAGCTCATAAGGAGCTACCTAGGCACATAAATATAGATAAGCAAGGTTTGAAATATAAGCTGATGCTATAATTGGTCGAGATAATCGTCAAAATTGCTAGCCAGGAGTTCAAAGTGCAACAACACACTATTGAGCCATCTGCTCTAAAATAACCCACCAACTGAGAGTAAAACCAAGATGAATCCAACTCAAGTATACTACTCCTGCTGAATAGATTATCCAAAAATCCCTATGATAACTAAAAATTAAGGTCAAGACTGAAGGAACCATCACCGTTCCAACGGGATACCATCTGAATACCTATTCACCACAATATATCTGAACTGAAGAAGAATGAATTAGTATAAATAGAGTAGGCTTAGTCAGCCTATAAATGAAATACTAATTGAGAGAAATTTTAAAATAAAGGTTATACCCAACCTCTACAACTTTCAGTTGAATATCAACACCAAGGTTAAACTATATTATCTTAACTATCCAAACCAATCCTTTAGATGAGTAAGCATCCATACTCCAAATCTATCATATCATCCAAGCCACCATTCTAAGGCGACAAATCCAAAACTGAGCCAACAAGTCTGAACTAAGGTCAAATACTCAAATCAACCTTACTATCCAAATCAGACATATCCTTACTGAATCATGCTGGAACCAAAACCAAAACATAACTGAAAAATAAAATCACCACGGAGGATAAATCATCGGCTGAAAACACAAGCAATCAACACTATCTCTGCTGGAGGGGATGAAACACCAATGCATACTCAAGAACTCACCAAGCCTGACCAAAATACTAACAACTTGGATAAATGTAACTTTAGCCAAAAAACTAATCGATCCAATACTCCATCATAACAACGAATACCCATAGGCACATATCACCAAGGAGAAGCACTCCACCAAGTGTTATTAGGCTGAACAAATTCTGAAAAATGGATTTCCAGAATCTACCAAAGTTGGATAATCTTAACTCAATCAACCCATGAATCACCAAACCGAGGAAGAAAGTACCAATCTTGACCCTAATGCCATGGTCAAGACCACTATGGGAAAATAAACCAAGTAACTCAAGATAAATAATATCCAACTTGCCAACTTACAAAGCAGTCATAAGAAAGATCACCTATATCCAACCCTCTAAGTCCACTTAGAAAAGAGCTACATTATGGCAAAAATAGTGTATCCAACTCCTCACGAATACCCAGAGAAAACTACCACCAGTAGTCGAACCCAATATCCCAAAAATATGAACCAAATACTTCTCCAAATTAAAATTAAAACAACTATTGGGTAGTGAACTAGTCAAATTAGAAAAATAATTCCAAACTGATCAACCTAAATAATGGGCTACATAAAGAGGGATAGGCAATGCAGAAACCTCTATAACCTAGGAGACAAGTACAAGAATCTCAAACCTAGAAATGGACACTATATCCAATTGCCATCTTTAGAACCATAACAGAACCACAAAAGGTCATTTTACCTTTACTGGCATAATACACTCCACAACCAATCTAGAATAGCCAACAAAAGCAGAAAATGGCCAACCTCACCTCTCTACAAGAGGGAATTCCTCCAACCAATCTAGCCATCTAAGCCAACAGACAAGAATTATGAGGATGGAAATTCTAATAAGATAATACTGGACTAACTATCTACCAAGCAAGGATTGATTAACATCATGCAATGACAATAATAATAACAATAATACACATATCAGTATTAGGAGTAAGTTGTACCAAACATGAACATCAATAACAAACAATACTCTAGGGCCATAAGAAGATAAATATGCCAAGGTATAATGGGACTCGAACCCAAATGCTCTACCCATAAATAGAAAATATCAACACAAATATACTACATCCACTAAGAAAAGAAATTATCTATGGGGTAGTAATATAAACATGAACTCTATATTAAGGTACACAATAACCAGTATAAACCTGCCAAGACGTATAATCATAAATACATAGAAGACCCCTAATACATATAAATGAAAAGGTAAAGGCGGGAAATAAAAGTGCATCAATCATGATGGAATTCAAAGTCACATGCCAGCCCAATTCGAGGGAGAACAAATCTAAATGAATCCAACCTTGGACTGACCACTTGAATTATCAACTGAGGTCCTAAGCACACTACCTCTAACTTAAGCAACCACAACACTATAAGATTGCACTGAATGAGCTGGATGACTAGTAATTCCATATGGGGGGTGTTCTCTAGACTAGTGACCAGTCTTTCTATTGTCATAGCAAATCACTACTGCTCTAACCTGGTGAGGAACTTGAGCTGATCCTAATCGGCTGACCAAATAATGTTGAGGGAACTTCCTACTAAAATGACCATCTTTCCCGCAATCAAAACACACCTTAGGAGATCTAGGCTAGCGGAGAACATATACTTACTCCGTTTGAAAAACCAACTCATGTATGTGACACCTTATAGACCAATGACCAATCATACCATAATCACAACCAGCTCCTAAAAATACTCTGAGGTCCTACTCATCTGGATCCAAAATGGCCACCCTAGCCTAAATACCCATACTAAATATTATGCAAGGTCCAACGAGAACACTAGCCACTGTGACAGCCATAACTAACCTGAGAACCACCATAGTAAAAAATGCTATATGCATAGAATTAATAGTCTACAAGTGGATCTAACCTCCACCCATAGGATACTCACTCTCAGATGGAATAAAAATAACACTGTACTAATGTTATTGCCTCTTACTGCCACCTCTATAAGTCCCAATACATGCCCTATCTGTGGCCCTCACATGGTTAATAACCTGAGAGAAAGAAGATCCAACTGCTATCAAATGCTCTGATGTCAAATAGAGTAGCAATGCTAATCCTCTAATAAATCCATTTACCATGTCATGCACTAAAAGGTATAACATAGAGATATGCCTAGGACACTAAAGAAACCCAATCTCATACTCTAAAATTGTCAAGGAATCCTGTTGAAGACCAATAAACCCAACCCTTGTCTGAGAACTCCTCAGTAAACCAGATGTCATCCCTGGTTATGTGTCACGACCCGTGGCTAATCCCTAGTTGTAACATGGTGTATGGAACCACAAGTGATCCAAGGCTAACCCATGAACTGATATACTGCTTGAGAAACTGATTTGAATATATAAAATAACTAAGTTTGCTATGCGGAAATATAATCATGGCATAATCTGGAAAATTATAAAACTGGTAAAGTTTATATCTTGATAAAACTGAAGAGAGAACTAAGAATTTACATTTCATGACTTTGACTGACTATCTATGAAGATTCTACTATACTGAATGTAAATAGCTAGGACATGCCTCCACTACCACAAATCAATATATATGAATAATCAAAGAAAAGTACATTAACTACTACTGACTGGAGTCCCCGAAATAAGAGAACTCATCACCTGTTGGCTGAAAGCTGCAAACTATCTAATTATGTCGTGTAAGTTACAACTGGTACCTACATTATAAAATAATGTAGCGCATAGACATATATATGTATTAGTACATTGGAATGTACATAGTAAGTGGGTGTGAATGCAATAAGTAAAGATGATTTCATACGTAATCTTAAAACATGCATACTAAGTGTAAGTAGACTCAATAAGAGAATAAAATGAACTTAAAGATGAAGTATCTTAAAGAGTGAGTAACAAACATAATCTGATAAGCTGGTGAATTGCTACACTTAGTTTCTTAAAATCTTTACTTTTGTAGAATAAGTAGAACTGGAGCTAGGAAGCGGTAAAATATGAATGCTGAATGTAGATATCATATAAATCTGAATAGATTGTAAAACTGAATTGAGGATCATGCATGGGTAATAAACATGAAAAATAACATGAACATGTAAAAATGAGAATTCAAGACCAAGCATAAATATGTTTCTGAGATAATCTATAATCTGAAAGACTGAGATTTGTATAACTGAATAACTAAAAATCTGTATGCTTTGGTCAAGCAAACCTAAGCTGAGACATACTGAATACTGACTGAAACTGTGGTATCTTTCATGTAAACTACTAAACCATGTGAGCTATCATGGATTCTAATATCTGACCCACGTTGAGGAGGGTTGTTCTATCCTTGCCATCGGAGTAGAACTTGAACTAGCATGATCACTAAACTGAGCCCATATTGGGCAAGGGGAAACACTCTCTGGCGAGGCCCCTAAGCATAAACTTATGGTGGAACGTAGTTTCTGGGAAAATAGGATGTGCTGAACCCACACTTTCCACCCGGTGCTAAATCCTACTCCCAATTGAAAGACACTAAAATACTAACTGGTGCATGCACTGAAAATTAATAACTGTTAATATTAGGTCATGGTATTCTAAAAATAATAGTGCATATGAATTCAGAGGTAATTATAACATATAAATTGATAATTCTTAACATGATCATGGTGTTCTGAATATGATATTAAAATCATGATCTGACTGACTTGTTACTAGAAAAATAGAAATCATGTAAAATACATAGGTATCAGGTGTTCATAACCCGCCAACACTGAATGACTGAAAAGAAAATACAATATCAAACTTAAAATACAATAACTTAGTCTTGTATTGCGACTCTATCTCAACAACTTACTGGTTCTAATGAAAATGATCATAACTTTTTGGTCGGGTATCTGATTAAGGTAGAATTGGTATTATTAGAAAGATAATTCAATTATCTACAATTTGGTGGGTCTATAGCTGAAAAATTCAACATATATAAAATTTATAAACATTCAAAGTTGACCCTTGTAGAATCGAATATCAAAATTTGGCCGAATCAAAGGCTCTTAGCTCAACTTTGCTCGAAGTGATTCCTATGAAGATTTTTCATCTCATAAGCACTTCACGCACTAGGATAAAGATTATTACATATGTATTCAAAGATAAATCATGGGATTAGAGTTTACACATGTAGAAATGATGATTTAATTTCTAGCTCAAGAATGCAGGGTGTTACATTATCTCCCCCTTGGAATCATTCATCCTCGAATAAGACTGGTTAGACAAAGAATACTAAGGTAATTGTGACCATATAATGAACATTCATGACTTGGTACATGATTGCATAACTGAGTATGATCATGATACATAAACTGAAATGATTTTGTGAATACATGCAATGACATTAGAATGGTTATAAGGCTGAGATAGAAACAAGAGAGTTAACTTATTAGTAACCATTACCTAAGGCTGGATCTTGTTTCATGAACAAAAGTTGAGAGGTTTAGGAGATGAAAACTTAGGGTATTAAAACATCACCCCTTAGTATCATTCATTCCCCAAATGATACTGACAAATACTAAGGAAAGACTGAGATGATGCATGAGACACTTACGAACTGAATCATGACTGAATATCTGAATATAAAACATGATGCATGAACTGAACCAAATTCACAATTTACTTGGATGCGAACAAATTACCTCTTGGAATGGCCATACTCAAGAAAATTCAGATAGTAAGACTAGATTGAAAGATGGAAAAACCATACGAACTTGTCTGTCTGACTGCTAAACTAAATTGCTGGCTATACAGACTGAATTATACTGAAAGATTATACTCAACTGGAGTATTTCTTCAACACTCTTTCTAAGAAGTACTAATAATAGTAGGGAGCAAAGAACTTGGGCATGATTTGAATAAGATATATGAGTAAGGACTCTTAATATGGCTATAACTCTGTAACATGGAACATAGGACTATGAAACATAAACTAGGATAGACTTACTAGGACTTAGGCAATGCAACTTCCCAATTTGAGCTTAGCCTTGCTTCTTAAATACTCGCATGGATACATATTACTACTCTAGCTAAAGTCTGAGTTGAACTACCTTCTCTCACCATGTTCAAGCCTAACTCAAAATTACAAGGTACTACACATAACACCATAATGCTAGTCTGAACCATTAATTCAATACCCCATGCATTTTCACAACTTCTCATCTCAAGAATAATTCTTCTTACCACTTTAACAACTAGATTCAGCCTCTTACTAGGAATTCATAAGCGGATAATGCACCCATCTACTTATATACCAACATGGCATTCAAGACTATCATTATAACCACATATGAACTTCTAGGCAAACACCCATAAACACATCTTTCTTATTTTCTTTGAACCTCTATCAATAACAACTTTCTTGCACTATTCTTAAGAAAACACACCTAGAATTCTTAACTAACCATGACATATACCAAAAGCTTTGCCTCAATATTTATTCAAACTTATAGCCTTACATAAAACAAACATAAAAAAATCTTTCCTCCACAAGAAACATTTACTCTCTCTAATCTAAACAATTTTCCACCACCACTATCTTTACATAAGGAGAGGTCACTGAAAGTTAGAACATAAGGACCTGAAGCATGAAAGGATAACTTTGACACTTAACTGAGGCCTGAGGAATAGAATATCAATGACATAAATTCTTACAGAGATCAAAACTGAGGACATATATGACCTAATCTGAATTTCACTAGTCATTAAGGGTGTATCATAAGTACCTGGAACTGAACATTTTTTAAGGCATGAGTACATGAATCATGAGCTGGATGACTTGAGTTTGGAGCTCATAAATTCATGAAGTATGATTCGTACTACTGAGTGAATTGGAACTCCTTATACTAGAAGTTGGAAGCGTACATGATTTTTATAGCAAATGCATGAATATGAGATATGATCATAGATAAGATATGTAAGGCATGAGTATATATCGTGATAAATAAAGTACAAAACTTTGTATTGGGATACAAATGGGTTAGGCATTATCCTCCATTACTACTACTTTATAATGTACTGGCATCATTACTAGAATCTGAGAGCCTGACTTGGTTCCTTGTTCTATCATCTCCCCCTTAGATTTAACCCATCATTCTAAGTCTATGGACCCCTTAATAAACTCTAAACTAAAATACAATCACTTTACTCTAGAGTCCGAGATATAACAATACACATAAATAATAAACTCAACCTGAAAGACTACTTCTGAAAGTGTAAAACTCGCAGCTAATACTTTCTTTTGAGATAAAACTCTTATCTTTCTATAGCCTCAATAGTAATTATATAATAACTCAAACACTGAATAACTTAGAATCTTCATAAGTATCACCATACACTGAGTTCATTCCATCTAGAATTTTAACTCTTCTTTCTATTAACTCAATCTTCAAAGATTCAAACTTAGATTCAAACACTTAACATGGATATCCCTAAACCTTTAATGAACCATACTAACTACCTTCATAGCCTACTAATATCACATATCGAAAATTATATTTTTTCCTCTAAACCATGAGAATTATCATTATACCAACATACCCAACATCATAAACCTATAATCTATAAGTTAGCTGATAAGAATATCATATACTATATAGCCTCATTCACACTTAACAACTCAAGGGTACTACCTAAGTACACACACTGTTAAAACTTAGAAATAATACAATCCCATATCACCTTGGGTACACCTCTAGATCATACACACATCATTATACTTAATTTTGAATCAATAACATAAATTCTTGCATACACTGTTGCAAGCCTACCGATTCACCTTTCATATAACTAGACCCATGGATACATAATCTACTAAATCCAGATAAACACTATCCCTACTTTGTTGTGGCTAAACTTCTGGGTTTATGCTTCTAACTCTAGATCATATGCTCTTATAGGATTCTGAGAAGGGATCTGAGGGCACATATGACTTTAGCTTAGTGCACAATTTTCATGAACATAAATAAAATCTTTCATACTTTCGAAAAATAAAGGCACTAGTGGGATACTTTTCGAGACAACATGTAATCTCATAATTGTTTGTGTGGACTATCTGAGAAAACTCTTTTAATTAGAATTTAAGATTGACTGTTTCTATTACCTCAAAAATAAGGCAGAGTTAGCACGAATAGAGCAAGATAAGAATCTATATAAGTTTCTTAGAGAATATATCTACAACATGATATGGGATATAAAAGATGAGAAACACTTCTTAAATGCCTTGTAGCCTCTCAAAGAAAAGTACAAACATCTCCATACCTTTCACAAGACTCTACTAGACACGACTTCATAGAAAACCTAGGACACATGAAATCTAGTCTCTGATACAAGGTTTGTAATGACCTGAGGCTACCCCATAGTCATAACAGGGTGCTTGGAACTATAAGTGATCCCAAGCTAACCCATGAATTAACATACTACTTGAGCAACTAATTTAAAATATCTAAGTTTACTGTGCATTAATATAATAAAGGAATAATATAGATAATTATAATACTAATAAATTTTACATCTTGATAAAACTGAAGCGAGAACTATAATTTACATTTCATGACTATGACTGACTATCTGTGAAGCCTCTACTATACTGACTGTAAATAGCTGGGACATGCCTCCAACTACCATAAATCAATATATATGAATAATCATAGAAAAGTAGATGAACTACTACTAACTGGAGTCCCCAAAATAAGAGATCTCATCACCTGCTGGCTGTGATTATGTCATGTAGGTTACAATTGGTACCTATATTATAAGACAATGTAGCACATAGACATATATATGGATAAGTACTTTTGAATGTACTGAGTAAGCGGGTGTGAATGCAATAAGTAATGTTGATTTCATACGTAATCTTAAAATAAACATGCTAAGCGTAAGTAGACTCACCAAGAGACTAAAATAAACTAAAAGCTGAAGTAACTTAAAGCATGAGTAACAAACATAATCTGATAAGATGGTTAATCACTACACTTAGTTTCTCAAAATCCTTACTTTTGTAGAATAAGTAGAACTGGAGCTGGGAAGAGGTAAAATATGAATACTAAATGTAGATCTCATGTAAAACTAAATATACTATAAAACTAAATTGAGGATCATGTATGGGTACTGAACGTGAAAAATAACGTGAACATGTAAAATAGAGAATGTAAGACCAAGCATAAACATATTTCTGAGATAATCTATAATCTGAAAGACTAAAATATATATAACTGAAAAACTAAAAATATGTATGCTTTGGTCAAGAAAATCTGAGCTGAGATATACTGAATACTGACTAAAATTATAGGAGCTATCATGGAGTCCAACGTCTGACCCACGATGAGAAGGGTTGTTTTATCATTTCCATCAGAGTAGAACCTGAACTGGCATGATCACTAAACTGAGCTCATATTGGACAAGGGAAAAGACTCTCTGGCGAGGCCCCTAAATATAAACCTACGGGGGCACTTAGTTTCTGGGAAAGTAGGATGCACTGAACCTAAACTTCCCACTCAGTGCTAAATCTTACTCCTAACTAAAAGAAACTGAAATACTAAGTGGTGCATGCCCTGCTAACTAATAATTGATAAGCTCAGGTCATGGTTTTTTGAAAATAACAGTGCATACGGATTCAGAGGTAATTATAACCTATAAACTAATAATACTCAACATAATCATAGTGTTCTGAATAAGATATTAAAATCATGATATGACTAACTTGTTACTTGAAAAGTGGAAATCATGTAAAACACATAAGTATCGGGTGTTTATAACCTGCCAGCACTGAATGATTGAAAAGTATACAATATCAAACTTGAAATACTGAAGTATGTAATTATGGTTCAAAGATCCCAAAACATAGAAATTTCATCAAACATGTTAGAATCATGAACTTGGCCATAGGAATATCTTAAAACATGGGAAAACAACACGGTTCCGTGGCTAAGATCATAACTTGATAATATAACATGAAATTTACTTGAATATAACATAGGAGATGGAAGCGTAAAGCATAAGATGACCTAACTTCTTATGGAATCATCTTGGACATGAATAAAGTCAAACTACTAAGAAAACACATAAATTTAATCCATCTTGAACATACAAAACTCCATAATAAGAGAAAAATCCATTCTTTAGTTGAAAAGAGGGTTTTTGGGCTCCATGGATGAAAAGAGACCCATGGATTAACACCCACATACCTTAATTGAATAAATTTTTGAAGAAACTTGAAATTGAAACTTGAATCCATGAATTCTTGAGGAAAAAAGCTTGAATCGTGGGACTTGAATGATGAGCTTGTGAAAGGAACTCTATTCTTGATGTTTTCTTGAAATTTCTTGAACTTGGAAGCTTGAATTCTTGGATTTCATGGGGAAAAGGGTTTGGATTTTTGTTCTTGTGAAGGTACGGGTTTACATATGGATTTGATGATGAAAAATAGGCAAATAATCTCATTTTGGTGTTTTAATCCGTCACTTGGGTGCTTGGGGGCAAGGGGAAATGACTAAAACATACTTTGGGCTTCTATTTACAGATGAAGAAAAACATTACTCTGTGTTGCAGAGCTAGATGTAGTAACTTAGACCCACATCGCAACACTATAATGACAACTTACTGGTTCTGATGAAAATGATCATAACTTTTCTCTCGAATATATGATTAAGGAAAAATTGGTATTATTGGAAAGCTAATTCAATTATATACAATTTGGTGTGTATTTAGCTGAAAAATTCCTCATATATAAGAAGTTATAGATGCTCAAAGTTGACCCTTGTAGAATCAAATATAAAAATTTGGCCAAATCCAAGGATCTTAGCTCAACTTTGCTCTAAGTGCTTCCTTTGATGATTTTTCACATCATATGAACTTCATGTACTAGGATAAAGATCATGACATATGTATTCAAAGATAAATCATGGGATTAGATTTTACACATGTAGAAACAATGGTTCGATTTTTAGGTCAAGAATGTGGGGTGTTACAATATGTGGTATTTGCAAAAAGACTCGAGATCCCCAATGCTGAAACTTGGAAGGCTAAATAAATCATAAACCCCACCAAAGACTGAGTTAAACACAAATCCTATGACTGACACTAAAGCTCTTCAACATCCATCATTGACTCCCTGGTCTGATGCTGTGCTAAAACTCTGGAAACACGTGCTGAAGTCCCATCTACATCTATCGATCGCCTTGCACTATCCATCTAGGATAAAATAGATTCCAAGAATGTACATGAGACTCATAGAAATATGGACACACGACAAGAAGTCAAGAGTAAAATTTCCTAAGAATGACTTGTAGCTTCCCAAAGATAAGTTACGGACGTCTGTGCACCAATCTATAGGACTCTACCAGACACTTAGCTCTTGTACCAACACTCTAATAAAGCTAGGCTCTAATACCAATTTCTCACAACTTAATTTCTCAGGTCATGATGGAGCCTACTATAACTCACCAGTAGGCAAACCATCCCATAGTCTAGGAACTACTAATAACGAACAATAAAGAGAAATGGAGAAATAATATAAATTAAATAAAATAAAGTACTAGAATACATATGATAGTCCCAAAACTTGACAGAATAAGTAGAAGATCTTCTAATTTAAAAACAAATTAGATCATAAACCCCACCAAAGACTGAGTTAAACACAAATCCTATGGCTGACACTAAAGCTCTTCAACATCCATCATTGACTCCCTGGTCTGATGCTGTGCTAAAACTCTGGAAACACGTGCTGAAGTACCATCTACATCTATCGATCACCTTGCACTATCCATCTAGGATAAAATAGATTCAAAGAATGTACATGAGGCTCATAGAAATATGAACACACGACAAGAAGTCAAGAATAAAATTTCCTAAGAATGACTTGTAGCTTCCCAAAGATAAGTTACGGACGTCTGTGCACCAATCTATAGGACTCTACCAGACACTTAGCTCTTGTACCAACACTCTAATAAAGCTAGGCTCTAATACCAATTTCTCACAACTCAATTTCTCAGGTCATGATGGAGCCTACTATAACTCACCAGTAGGCAAGCCTTCCCATAGTCTAGGAACTACTAATAACGAACAATAAAGAGAAATGGAGAAATAATATAAATTAAATAATACAACCCATCTCTTAATACAATATATAGCTTAGTCTAATACATAGGAGGGAAAATAACAATGCTCAAAATGCCAGGAGCTCACCCTATGTCTCTAAAACATAGCTACTCCGCATGATGTATAAAATAATGGTGAGAACCCCTACTATGATCTGTAGACTGCAGAAGTATAGTATAGGAACCAAACAGATGGTACTCAATAAACACCTACCGTCTGAGCTTCAAATATAGTGATAATATGAATAACATGCAAGTAGGAATATAAACTACACCAAAATATCTAGAAAACTACATAATAATGCTAAGGAGACAATAAGGATATCTATTCTATTCATACCCAAGAAACTAACACAATAAGATTATGGACTAATAAGGATAAATTATCCTATTCCAACCATACTATGACATCCTAGCACTATACCATATATCACTGGCTAATATATGAATAAAGAAGGAAGAAGGATATATATGATAGTATACAAGGCAAAGGAAAGGATATACAATATGAATAAGTGAAATAAGGTAGGAGATGCAATATTATCATAACTACTAGAGATAGATACATATACATAACATGGCTAACTCAAGGGTACAAGCTACGTAATCACATTAGCATCTCCAAGCCTCCTAATCATAGTAGGAACTAGTGCTAATATAACTAGGGTCTCTAATCCATAGATCTATGCATGAGATTACTATCCATGATAATCAAACATAAATAAAAGGATCAACATATCAGGGTCTAAAGCCATAATGCCTAACCATAGGATAATCATGCGTAATAATATAAATTGTATGATGAAAGAATTAGAATTATACCTCAAATATCAATGCCAATCCAATAATTAACCTACCATAAACTAATCATGAAAAAATAAAAATAACAGTACAAGGTAATCAGCTAGTCCAATAAATCAATACCTAATCGGGCCTTTCATAAACCATCACCATCATAGGCTAAGAAGGTTCAATATAGACTCAACAAATAATAGTCCGATCCTATACCTATGAAACCCCCTTAAGGCTAATAGATATAATATCTACATAATATATGTAAAGAAATACTCATACCTATACCAGTGCAACTGCTTATAAGGCTGATAGATATAGGGCATACTATTGATCGATAATGCATATGCAAAAATGAATGCCATGTTATAATCCATAATACCATAATCTATATGAATAGGCTATATCTTGTTTTAATGATGAGCATCTGACTATAAGGGACATGGTCCCTGGATGTTCAAGGCTACAGTACAACTGACACGCATCTGTATAGTTTTGTCCTTTTGTGTAACAAACAGGTGTTGTTTGTACTATTTAGGACACCTGGTCCAATTGCATTTCAACCCTAATCATCACTAAACTATAAAAGGATAAGGATTCTTCTTTATCATGTAGTTTTTGCTAACATAGAAAGCTGAAGAGTGAAAGAAAGGAAAAAACTCAATTTTAACATTACTCAATTTCCTATTTCTTGTGTGCTAAAAAGAAAATATTCTTGAGTCCAATTTAAACCTGTAACTGAATTACTAATTCTATAAGAGTAATGCTCTTTTCTTTTTTCTTTGAGAGTGCCTTAGGTAGAGTTGCCTAAGATTAAAACTGGATAGAGTTAACGAGTGTTGAGGAGTTTTGATAGAGTTATCAAGTTGAGATTATAGTAAAGTTACTACAAGTAGGAGGAGCCTAGAGTTAGGTTCAAGTTTGAGTCTGTAATCAAGAGGTTGATTATAGTGAAATTTTTGGGAGCTTATGAGGGCAAACCATGGTTTTTCTTTCCTTGAGCAAGTAGGTCTCCATGCTATATCTTGTGTTCTTTATATTTCCTATACTGTGTTGTGTTCTTGGTTGCTTATTGTATTTTTTCCTGTGACTAATTTTGAGGGACCTCGTCCCTTACTATGTGGTGCAACCCCCAGGGTTCCAATAATTGGTATCAGAGCTAGAACACTCTTAAAGGTTCACACCTAAAGTGATTTGGTTAGAATGGCTTGTAATACCCTGTATTTTCCTAGCTTAACTTAACTCTTAATACATGAGTAATCCAATATATTTTTTTCTAAATACTCAGTATTTTTTAGTTTTGAGCTTACAATTGCATAGGAAATTCAGTCAACTTTCAAATGCTATAAAGTTTGCCCAAATTCAATACCCGAGTAAACAGTTAGAGCCATTTTTGTAAAACAGTGTGCCTCCTGGCACATCACCGCATTAGGCTAAGGGTCTAAATGGCAATTGTCAAAATCTGGTGAGCCACCGCGATACCAACACATCATGCCACCAGCCAAATTCACAATTGTCATTTTCCAGTATTCTATCGCAATCATGGCGCATCGTGCCAAGGGTGAAATTCACATACAAAGGGGTACCACGATTCCACCGCATTGCGTTGATTACCCAGTTTGCAATTGTCAGTTTGCAGTGACACGATGCAATTGCGCCGCGCCACATCATGCTAAGAGCCCAGATCGGGTTTTGTAGTATGAATTTTTATATTTTTTCCAGGGGTAATTGGGTAATTTTTCACAGCCCTAATCAGTCCTAAACACGAAATTTAGCCCTAAAGGAGAACTAATTGCTTATTATTTCATTATTTACTCAAGAAACAAAACATTCTCTCTCAAAGGGCAAAACCCTAGTTTCAAGAAATCAAGAACAAAACTCAAGAATTTCTCCAAGAACCTTCAAGAATTAACATTCCAAGGTATGTTAGGTGTTCATCTATGGGTTCCTTTCACCTATAGAGTCCAAGAATCCATTTTTAAAACTACAAGATTATTGATTCATGGTTTACATGCTTGAATTGAATTTTATTTATGTTTATGACATTAATTGAATTTAAATCCATGATTAATTGTAGATTCCATGATATTGAAATAGCAAGTATATTGAATTGTGTAATTCTCATGTTATAATCCTTGAATTAGAAAGTTGGGTGTTGTAGTTACAACGTTTACATATTATCCATGATTATATGCATTAAGTTGTACTCCCCATGTGTTTGATGGAATGCCCATGAGAATTAAATGGTGAAATTATGACATGCTAGCATATGTACAAGCTTATTCCCTACAAGTGTTTGATAAAATGTCTCTATGAATGAATTACGAACAAGTGGTCCTTGTTATTCTTTTCAAGATCATGCTATGCTTTACTTTTCATGCTATCGAGTCCTGGGGGTATTTAATACCCAAAAATCTAGCAGGTTACCTAGAGATATAGTAGTTATAGAATAGTCTTAGTCATGACACAAAATAGTAGTACTCAGATAGTTAACAGAACTTAATGAACTCAGTTAATTACAGAACTCAATATCAGTCTAGTTCAACTCAGTATAATCCGTTCAGTGTCTATTCAGTTAGGAGTAGGATTCAGCACCGAGTGAACCCAAGGATGAGAGATCACTTTCTAGTTGAGGGTGTGATCTTTAGAAGCAGTCCTTGTATTCCAGATCTACGTAGCCAGCGTAGGTTGAGACATCAACCTGCCAATTGAGGGTTGATGAGGTGTTTCGACCTGCCAGTTGAGGGTACCACCATTCTCATTAGAGTACCTACAAGATAAGGGTAAATCTTTAGCTTTTCTTTACCCGTGGCACAGTACTGACAACCTTCCAACTTGGGTTACAGGTTGGACCCCAGTTATCTTATTTGGGTTATGTCGGTTAGATGATTACTTCCCACAGTCTCAATTTCAGTCTCTGTATAGAACTCAGTTTAGTTTTACATAATCAGGACTGTGAGATACAGTCACTTAATTTTAGTAACTCAGTTATCTGTAATCTCAAATATCAGTTACTCAGTTATCAGAACTTAGAACTCAGCTTCAGTGAAAGCTCAGTTACAGTTTACATGTATATGCATAGTATTACATACTTAGTATTTATAGCAGTTTTAATTACCCATGTACTATTATATTCAGTTACTCTATATCATTCAGTTAGTTATTGTTCATGCATATGAACCCTTGTATTCAGCCTTACCTCATCTAGCATACTTCTATATTCCACATACTGATGCATACTCTTTCTTTGCACTATGATGTCTCATATCATAGATTTGGACGCTCAGGTTCCTGACCGCGCATAGACAGATTCAGTTAGCAACAACAGATTCAGTAGTAAGTATTTATCTATCAAGGATATGTCATTAGTTCAATATTTTCAGTAGCTTCAGTACCTCAGTAGTCGTAGTTAGTTGGAGGCTTTTCCCTTCAACTCCACTTTCAGACAGTTCAGTTAGAGGCTTTTCAGACTAGATTTTCAGACAGTATTAAGTTCTGCAGATTATTATTATAGTTGATATTCTTTATTAGTATTTTAGATTTTGAACCTTATGGCATTTCAACCTATTTTTCGCATTTATTATAGTATTATTATTTAGTGCTCACAACAGATAGCAGTCATGGGTTAGCTTGTGGTCTTTCGGGGTCGTAAGCACTGAGTAGCATCTGGGGTACAGACTCAGGGCATTGCATGGCTATTCCACCTAATATAGAAGAAGGGAAATCTACCACTAGACCACCTAGATTTATTGGGCAGTATTACAGGTGGTGGAAAACCAGGATGTTTGACTTTATTATGGCTGAAGACAGTGAGCTTATGGATATAATTCTTGATGGTCCTTATGTTCTAGTTAAAGAAATCAAATAAAGAGAAATAAAAAGAATGGTAGTAAAATGAAAAAGAGAGTTCATTGATGAAGATAGAAATAAAGTTTAAAAGAACTACAAGGCAAAGAAACTACTAGTGTGTGGTATTAAACCTGATGAATATAATAGGATCTTAGCCTATGAAAATGCCAAGGAGATTTAGGATTGTTTGGGGACTCTCATGAAGGTACCACTAATGTGAAGGATTCAAAAGTAGACATGTTGATAGCTCAGTATGAAACCTTCAGCATGAAAGAAGGAGAAACCATCTTAGAAATACATACAAGATTCTCTTCTATCACAAATGAGCTTCACTGCCTAGGTGAGGTAATTTCATTGTATAAGCAATTAAGGAAGAATCTTAATGTTCTTCCTAAGTCCTTGGATAGCAAAGTGGATGCCATAACTGAATTAAGAAACCTGAAAACCCTCACTATGGATAAACTGTTTGGAAATCTAAAGTCTCTTGAGCTTAAGAAGCAGCAAGAGCTAGAAAAGAAAGTAGTAAAGAGAGAAAAATATTTGGAATTGAAGGCTTCAAAACAATATTCAAGTGAAGAAGATACTGATGTTTCCTATTTTTCTAATAGGATTGTTAGATCCAGGAAGAAGAGTGGCCAGTTCCAAAGAAGAGGAAGCCATAGTAAGAAGGAAAGTAATATTGATGTGTGTCACAAATATGGAAGTCTTGAGAATTTCATTAAGGATTATCCAATGCACAAGATAGATTACCAGGAATGCCTCAAGACTGGAGGTGATAAAGGAAAGAACAGGTAGTAGGTCCCTGAAAAATCAAGAAGGAAGACTGCCGCTGAGTATACATAAAGCAAGCTCTGGCAGCATGGGGGAGATTCTTCCAGTGAATCTGATGAAGATGAGAAGTCTTGAGATGTTTCTATGCTAGCTCTAGAAGATTATACAATATTCTATGATTCCTTGTTTGCCTTCATGGCTAACACAGAAGATGAATAAGAAAATAAGGTAACTCTCTCTGATATTAAGGAAAACCTTGATCACTACATTGCTAGGAAGATAGAAAGGCTTGCAAGTATGTAGATAGACTCTGTATGTGAAATAACTGCTGAGAAAAATACCTTAGAAGAGACAGTAGAGAATTAAGAGTATGCGTTAATTACCTTAACTCTTCAGATACCTAAGACTGAAGAAATGGTCACTAAATTGAAATATGAAAATCTGAGTGGTATGAGTCAACTGAAGAAGGAAAATGATTTAGATAGAAAAGGGAAGAAAGAAGCTTCAAGGATTCAGATTGATCTTGAGGAGAAACTAAGGGGTTCTCTAAACCACCATATGTCTGCACTTCACAAAAATGAAGAGTTAGAAAGGGGCCTGGTCCATTTGAGAGAAGAGCTTAACAAGCCTCTTAAATGGACTAGTTCTTCACAAGTTTTTTCTAATTTGACTTGTCAGGGTGTTAAAAATGGCAAAGGCCTGGGCTATCAAAGCGAATTCTAACTTGCTGCATCTCAAAGAAAGACTTTCTATGATATTAGAAATAAAAGACACAAACTCCTATGCACTCATTATAGAAAATATGGCACACTAAGTCATCATAGCAAGATAAGAGCAAGAATGAATGGTTTCAGATATGTTCAGCAGGAGAATACATAGCCTAAGGGCTTCAAGTCTCTGAAAAAGGTAAGGATCTCTCTACCGATATGGGCTAAGAAGATTTTGATCACACAATTGTCCTCCTATTGGAAACTCAAGATCAAGTGGGTTCCCAAATCCAACAACTGATCATGGTTCCAGCTACAAGAAAAGGGATTGTAGTTAGGAATGGGCTATTGATAGTACGTACTCAAAGCTTAATTTTGGAAGGTATGACTTTATTATCTCTCTCAATACACTTCAAGTGGAGGTGTTTTATTCTGAAATAGTTAATTTCAAAGAACCTAGTCCACTATAGAACATAGCTGAAATTTCCAAGACAAGAAAAACTCATTGGAGCAAAGATAAAGGGTTGGTGATGCTGAAAATAATGGGAAAAAGGCTGAAAGATACAGTAAGATGGAGTCATGATTCTCAGGGACCTGGTCCCTACGAAAATCATCTTAGAAGGAGAAGCTTCAGTAGCTTGAATAAAGTTAATTTTTCAACCTAGTCCCCAGACTTGCTTTGGGAACAAGTTCTGAGATAAAAGAGGTATGCAGAGGCTAAAGGCATGATATTGTCATGATGTGACATGTGAATCAATGACTTTCCTCAAATCTTACTATGATAAGGAGGCAGGTATCCTAGGTAGAATAGGTACATGTTTGTCTAACTCAGTACCATACCTTTGTAGGTATGAACCTATAGGAATAACTTTGGAAATGGACAAATATGACTTGCACAAATTCGAAGATTCACTCAAAAAGAAAGAGGGACCTTGTCTCATCTATGATGTTAGTATCAATACAAAATGCTTTAATAATCATAAAATGTTGTCTGAAAGGCCATGTATTTTCCCTTCTAAAAATAAAAGCCATAAATTCTTTTGCAAAATAAAGAGTCACACTTATTAGGATAAAAAAGTCATTTCAAAAGGAACATCTTTTAACGACAACAGTCACTTCTTCAAACTGCTAAATCAGGTTATTTCCCATTCATAGTCTCAACTCATCTGCCTTAATCGATTTTCTTCTCTAAAACTAGACAATTCCCTCTCACTCAGAAAACCAAATGGTTGATATTCCAACTTCCTTAAACCCAGTTAAAAATTTGGAAGTAGATAAAACTCCAGAAAATCAAACTGAACATACTCAAATCAAACACCTTGATTCTTCAGAAATCAAAACCATGGAAAACATCACTTCGATTCCCCAATAACAACCTGAGTCAATTCTTCTAACTAAATCTTTCTTAAAAAGTCCAAAACCCACAAATGAGTCAGTCCCCACAAAACCATTCTCATCCTTAGAAATTTATGCTCAACCAATTATGATATAGAATCCAAACCAAGGGTTTGTCTCACTAATAGAATAAGAAATTTCTCAACCTGAAACTCCCTCTTCTCTAAGAAATTCAAAAATACCTAAAAATTTCCAATTCCTTGGTTCATCTAAAAATTTTGAAAAAGCTAAACCCTCTAAAACTTAACAAACACCTGATTCTCCTACACCCTCAGATTCAAACCCTATTTTTGCTCAGTTATTTGGTGATGAAATTCTGGCAAAAAGGGTTGATCTTTCCTGCAATGAGAACTGGGTAGCTGAGACTTTACTTTTGCTTGTATATGATACCAAGGAAAGCTCAGTTAATGGAAAAGAATAGGAAGTAGATGATAAGGATGAAGTAAATGAGGGAAAAGATGTGTTGTTACCTCCAAATAAGGAGAATGAGGATGAATTTCCTCTAAGATAGTCGGTAAAAAAACTAAGGGGAAGTATAGGTAAGGAGAATGTGGTAGACACTGAGGTAAAAGTGACTAGATCTTATTCTACAAGAGAATTTGAAAAGAAAATATTGGAAGATGCCAAGAAGGTTAACAAGACTTCAACCATAAAAAAAAGAAGGCTAAAGAAAACTATTGAGTAGAGGAGAAAGAAAATATTAAAGCTATGGAGGTTGAAGGAGGGGAGGACATAGATTCAGAAGTTGTTACCGCTACTGCGGAAAAAAGAAAGGAAGTTCATCTTATTGAGAGGACCAGGTCCTCTAACTTAAAGTCTGGAAGCCCTATTGGAATGAGAAAGAAACACATAGTTGTCTAGAGAAGAAAAAACTCTGAGGGACCTTGACCCAAGAAGAGAAAAATGGTAATTAAAAAGGAAGAGACAAGTAGTGAGACTAAGAGAAGCAGAAAGGAGGAAATGATGAAGAATGTGGTTAGAGAAAAAAGGAATAAAATTCTACCAAGAGAGGCAAAAAGAAGGAAGAGATAAAGAATATGTCTAGAGAACGATGGAATAAAATGCTGATGACATAAAAGGTTCTATCATGAAGAACTTTTGATCCTAAGAGATATGAAAAGCCTTGAATGATCGAGTTGGTTGAGTATGTCTGACACTAAGGTTGGCTGCACTTATTTGAGGAATCAACTCCTAAAGTGTTTGAAAATGAGGTCAGAGAATTTTATTACACCATGGAATTCTCAGAAGATGGGCTAAGTTTGAATGCCCAATTACAAGGAAAGCCTATTAGGCAGGATCTTGGATGCACCTATTGTAGATGGAGAACTTTTGTAAAGTAATAGCCTACAACTGAGTTTATGATTAATGAGTCAAAAGTGGGAGGGACCTCAACAGTTGGAATCAAAAGAAGTTTTTAATTAGTGAGTTTCAGCTGGTATTTGAGTTCATAAAAAAAGTTCTGTTTCCAAGGTCTGAGAAAAGAACCATAACACCAGTTATTAACCTATTTTTGATTGAATTGAGTAAATTTAAATTGATTAATCTTCCACCTCTAATAATTGAGCATTTTCATATGGTGCTTCATAAAAAGGAAAGAAAGTATGGGATGCCATATGGTTATTTCTTGAACAAAGTGTTTAAGAATTTTGGTGTGGTTGGAATTAAGGGAACTCTAGGAACAGTCAAGCAAATGTTCAGACTAATAACTCTAGTGGAAAATGAATGTATTGAAGTGAAACAACCATACCTGGGGCCTTGTCATAATGGGCGTCCCAAGTCCGACCAGGACCAGAGACCACCCCCGTTACCCAACCCAACCTCCAGCTATCTTCCTTGAGTTGGCTAAATTTTGAGATTATAACAAGATAGTGTAACAGCTCACATAAAGACTCTGGGATAGGATCACAACCATAACCGACCCAACCAAGTCCAACCATCTCATACTAACCGTCCAACCATACCAAACCTAACCAATAACGAAACAAGGGCCATAACCAAATAAGCTAAAAAAACATAATATGATTAATCCCAAAATGAAATATGATGGAACAACCAACAATATCGTCAATCGGTATCATCTCCAATACCAATACTAATGCTAAGGCTGACACCAATATTGATCCCTTCTATTCCAACCCATAGCAGAACCATAAAGTCTCTAACCAAAAGAGTAAGAATATACGATTGGGAAATGCCCCCAACCATAGCCAATACTAATATCCATAAATAAATTAGAATGCCTAAAAATATCCATAACATGAAATGTAGCCTTCCAAAAAGATGGAAGATCACCAATTCAATCCAACAGTTGTCCCTGAGTTAATCGTCCTAAACTACCCATGGGCTATATGGGTTCAGCTCTCCCTACTGAAGGTCTCTACTGCGTGAAGCCGCATGACTAGGGAAGAAAACCTGGGATGCACATGGTGACTTGGACCAAAATAATCCAGGCCTATTCCAAAATGGTCAACCCAACCTAAATACCCATACCGAGTACTCTACAAGGTTCGATGAGAACTCTGCCTACTACGACTGCCACAACTAACTTGAGAGCCACCTATAGTTGGAAATTCTACATGCATAGAATTGATAGTATACAAGTTGAGATGACCTCCACCCAGAGGATCCTCACTCCCGAATAGAATACCCATTGTACAATACTGATGACATGGCCTCTTACTACCATCTCTATAAGTCCAATACATTATCTCTGTGACCCTTGCATAGTCATCAAGTTGAGAGAAAAAAACCCAATTGCTATCAAATTCTCCGATGCCAAACGAAGTGGAAATGATAATCCTTTGATAAATCCATCAATTATGTCATGCTATAAAAGATATAGCATAGGGATATGCCTATCCCACTCAAGAAACCCAATCGCGTACTCTGAAACTGTCAAGAAATCCTACTGAACACCAATAAACCCAACTCTGGTCTAAAAATTGCTCGATGAATTAGATGTCATCCTTGGCTGTGAGGTATCTGCAAAAAGACTCGATCTCCCCAATGTTGAAATGGAACTCATATCATCAATATCATCATCAATAAACTATTCATTAGTACCAGGGATATGTATATATATGTATATAATTGCAAGACTAGAACCGTGGCTAAAAGAGTGTAAATGTCTAAATTCGTATCCTAGGGAAAACTCTATGACTAAGTCATCATAAAAGTATAGAAAGGGTTAAAACCTGTCACAATTAGGGTAAATAGGAGTAGCAAAATCATGGACCAAAATCTATCTTGGTCAAATATCTAAATAAAATTTCTTTTTTTAGTTTGAAAGGCTCATAAGTTTCTAGTTAAGATGGTATGATTCCTGTTATGAAGAAATCTATTTTAAAGGTGAAAAGTGGGAACAAATCCTTTTTTAGGAAAATAGCAGTAATATCATATTTCTAATTAGAATCATATAATTTACTATCTAAGTGATCATAAATGTACTAGATCTATGCCTGCCATCACCAATATCCACACAATACCATTATAAGCATCAATATGTCAACAGTCTATGACCACTTCCTTCACAAGGATAAACATTTCTCAGAAGCCAACCAATATCATAAACACTACCATGGGCCCAATAATATGTCTTGAATAACTACAATATCATAATTATAGCCTTAGGCCCCACTATGTATATCCAGCATAACCATGACATCATAATCCAAGGAAAAACCATCACAATCCATCAATTAATCTATTAAACACTGTACTAAAGGTTCATTAGTCTCAATTATGCCTAACATACTATCATGAATATAAGTCTATAAGAGCCGACACAGGTCCTGGCCTAAAGTGAGTTGGAAGGGTCCACTTATAATCCCTGAAATCTATATTTAGATAATTTTCACCGCAAACTAAGATAAGATATCTAAATTCTGTTCTAGATATTAAATACACCATAATTAGATAAGGTAGCAATTCTTCCCAAACATGAGAAAATAAGGCAATTCCACCTAAATTACGGTTCTAAGATAGCCTAAACAGTCCAAATAAGACTAATCATACTAATCATGCTTCCAATGCCTTAATCCCATCTCATATCTAGTACAATGTCATAATCATACTACAAATTAGCTCAATCTATGAAGAAGGTAAAAGAATCATAGAAGTATAGTAAATATTTCACCTTACGAATTAATTACCCTTCCAACCCCTAAAACTCTAAATTTATGCTAAGTCATGGTGTTCTACCTACAATCACACCCTAACATCCATATATAACATGCAACATATATTAAAAACCATCTAAAAAAGAAAGTAGATAGAAGCCTACCTCGATGTCCAACCGCAACCCTTAAATCATCAACAAAAATCATCCATCTTCACTCCAAGATCTAAAAATTCCATCATGCTATCAAAATTGTAATCTACATGTCCTTAGGAGTAAAATGATACCCATATTGCTTTATTCAAGACAAGTTTAAAAATGAACCATAAAAATGGATTTGAAAATAAAAGGGATAAAACAATATTTTTACTTTACAAATATTTTATCATTCTCATAGAATTCTACATCTGAAAAATCTAACAAAAACGAGATAAAAATGAGGTTCAAATTAAAGAAAAATTATTTTTAAGCTTTACCGGCAAAAATCTCCAAAACCCATTTTAAAATTGAGAATTTGAATTTTTTTGGAAGATCAAAATTGAGATAAAAATGATAATTACAAGATTAAAAAACTTACCCATGAAAGAAGTCTTGAAAATTCCTTAGGAATTACCCAAATCCGAGCTTCCAAGCCCCAAAAATTATGAAAATGGGGGTTTTAATTCTCAACTTAGGTGAAAATAAAAAATAAAAGTTCATGGGAAACGGGAATAATATAGTTCTAAATTTATTGAAAAAGATTATAGGAGAAAAATTCATCAAAAATTATCAAAATCGGAGCTTCGTATTTCCAAATATGCCCAAAATATGAATATGGGGTCTTATACCCAGCGATGGCCGCTTAAGCGACATTTTGATCGCTTAAGCAACCTGATTAGAGGGTAAAAATATCGCTTAAGCATGAAAAAGTTCACTTAAGTAACTAGGTTAAATGACTAAATGTTCACTTTCGCGAACAAACCAACACCAACAAAGTCAAAAAACTTATATTTGTCAATCAAACCCCATTCAGAACCCTATGAACATGCTCTAATAATGAAATTTGATTATAAAACATGTTCTATATCCAATGGAACCTTTGAAACTTTCATCTGAGATTGTGTTCATTAAATGTGGGGCCCACACCTATAGTTTTATTTTTCATAAAATTTGGCCAATAGCCCCAAAAAAGTTTAGAAACCCCAAGACCTAAACCAAGGGTCCCTCAGCCTAAAATCAATGTTCCAGAGCTGATAGCACTGTCGGAATTCTTATCTGAGGTCATCTACTAGGTTATTTGTCCGAGACCAAATCCTAAATAACCAAAGCTCCAAAATAGGAAAATGTAGCCTAAAATCCAAACGAACCGTCCTATCACTGAATGACAGTTCGAACAGTTCATAAATGACCTGTAGCCACTGTAGGAAGGCTCAGAATTCCAGAAATATATTAAAATCAAGGAAATGACCTAGAGGGTCATTACATATGTTTTGTTCCAATATTTGCAACCATTAAATATCTGTTAAACTAAAGGAATTATCTATAACTTCAAAATTAATCCAAATTCACGAGTACATTAACTCTTATAGTGATTTTCCATCTAGGATTCAACAACTCTAGTTATAGAGGTCTTAACCACTCATCATAATAATAGATATGGAAAAAGTATATTTCATAATTTAAGGAGAAAACCTTACAAAGGAGAAATTGATAATGTTAATCTTTGACAAGAACTATGAAGGTGTTTTTTACCATAGAATATTGATTCTCTAGAGAAAAAAATGTTACAAAAATATTAAAAGTATAGAAGATACCGATTCTAAATCCTAGACTATGTATTTATAGGCCCTAAAGATATGGAAATTTGAAATTTGAATCTGTGATGCTGAATCCTCTTTGACAAGTCATCGTACGGTTCATCAGAGGGGTGATGATCATTAGTTGAACCATCACTTTGGTCCACTCGAGCATAAATTTTTTTCAAGACAACATATTATGGGATGGTCCTCATGATGGTTCATCAATAAAGCGATGGATCATCGGAGAAAGCATCAAGCGTACACAAAATATACCCTAGCCGAGTTGGTTCTGGTAGATGGATTGACTGTCTTTCAATCTTGCAAAGATACGTCATTCTAACCAAAATGTCATAATTTTTTCCTTTTTATGTTGGTTAATTTAAAGGTTTGTTAGATCCTTGGTGGCTCGTCGTTTGGTCTATGATATCATAATCTCATTGTGATGATGCTATTTGAGGATGCGTCAGTCCACTGACGATTTTTTAGAGGAACCATATCCCTCAAACAATTTCCAACTTCCCCTTTTTAAAATTTTCCTGAAAGATTTTAAACCTTGAGTTGAACAATAATACCAAGTCACCCATTTGGAATTTTCTATTTTCAATACTACTGTTATGGCACAACTTTATTTTCCCCTTATAGATAGCGGCTCACTTATAATTATAGAGTCAGAACTCATCTATCTTGTTTCATTAATCAAACCTTAAGTCGACAATCTCTTTCCAACTCAAATAAGGCTTTTTAGTGCCCATAAGGCTAAGTGTTCAAGCTTTACCAATAAGTGACAAACTTTACCAAAGATTAGTTTGTTAGGTGACATACCTATTTGAGTATTAAGGTAGTGCGATAGACAAAGAGAATCATCAAGCTTTCGTGACCAATTGCTCTGGTTAGCTTTAACAGACTTAGCCAATATTATTTTTATTTTTCAATTTAGTACCTCTACTTAACCACTAGTTTGGGGATGATATGGAGTTTCCACCTTGTGTTGTTTTTCTTTGTATTTAGCTAACACAACTCGGAATACTTTATTAAAAAAGTGAGAACACCCATCACTTATTATGGTGCGAGGATTACCAAAATGAGAGAAGATGTTTGTTTTTAAAAGTGCCACCCCGCTCTTGCTTTCATTATCTACTAAGGCCATGACTTCCAACCATTTGGACACATTGTCCACAATAGCCAAGATGTATTTGTGCTCATAAAAACTAACAAAGGGACTCGTTAAGTCAATTCTACACATATCAAATAATTTTTTCTCCAATATCTGGGACATGGGTATCTCTTGATGTCTAGATATTGACCCTTCACTACCATTGATCACAAGCTCTGACAAAATCATATGCATCCTTATGAATAGTTGGCCAGTATTACGCACTTTGTAAAATCTTCCTCATTATATAATCACCTACATGATTTCCTTCCACTATGGATGAATGGTAAGCCTACAAGATACTTAGCATTTCTACCTCTAGCACACATCTTAGAATGATATTGTTAGAACACAACCTAACAAGTAAGGTTCATCCTAGATATAATAGTTCACATCATGTAGAAACTTCTTTCTTTGATTAAAGATCAAATATTATGGAATTACATCCTTAAATAAGTAGTTAGCAAAGTCTGCATACCATGGAACAAGATCAATGGTAGCTGCAAGTACCTATACATATGAAAATAAGTCATCAATCTCTAATTTATTCGACCTCCTTTCCACATTCTCCAATCAAAATAAATGGTCTGTCACCTAATTTTCACACCCTTTTCTATCTTTGAGTTCAAAGTTAATTTTTTGTAGTAACAATACCCATCAAATCAATAGGCTTGGCATCTTTATTTTCAATCAAGTATTTCAATGTTGAATGATTAGAATGTACAACAACTTTAGTATTAAGAAAATACACCCTGAATTTTTCAAAGACATAGACAACAATAAGAAGCTCTTGGTCAGTAACTGTATAGTTATTTTGATCCCAATGCAATGCTTTTCTCACATAGTGAATAGGGTGAAATATCTTCTCCATTTTCTACCCAAGAACAACCCCAAGTGCCACTCCACTTTTATCTTACATCACTTCAAAAAGTTTGAAACAACCCAAGGCAATAATAATGTACACAACTACCATTTTTTCTTATGGCACTCAAATTCCTTCAAACAATTTTCATCAAAAAAAAATTGTTTCCTTCTCCAACAACTTGTAAAGTGGTTTTGCAATTTTAAAGAAATTCATTTTGAAACCACTGATAAAATCCTACATGGCTAAGAAAACTGTGAACGCCCTTCACTGAGATTAGTGGAGGTAGATTTTCAATTACCTTATATTTTATTGATTAACTTCAATTAATTTAGCTAAATTCTTGTTCCCCAAAACAATGCCCTCTTTTACCATAAAATGGCATTTTTCCCAGTTGAGCATGAGGTTTAACTCTTTATATCTTTGAAAGGTATTGCAAAGATTTACCAAGAAATCATCAAGAGAGTATCTTACCATTGAAAAGTCATCCATTAGTACTTCCAAGGTTTCTCTACCATATTCGAGAAAATTGACATCACATAGCTTTGGAAAGTAGCCAACGAATCACAAAATCCAAATGGCATCCTCTTGAAGGAGAATGTCCCATAGGGATATGTAAATATAGTATTTTCTTGATCTTCTAGTGAAATAGATATCTTATTATAGCCTAAATATCCATATAAGAAAAAGTACTAACCTCTTCTTGCTAACTAATCAAGTATTTGATCCATAAAAGGCATTAAAAAATAATCTCAAAGAGTCCAAAAGTTCAACCTTTAGTAATCCATGCACACTCTTTATCCTGTGATGGACCTAAGTGGAATTAATCTATTTTCCTCATTATCCACCATATTCATACCTCGTTTCTAAGGGACACACTAACCTAGCTTTCCTCCTTACTGCCAATGGTTTGGTACACGACTCTTGTGTTGATCCACTGAATAATTTTCTTTTTCACCACCTCTTGCATTAGTGGGTTAAGACTGTGTTGATGTTCAATAGTAGAAATACAGTATTTCTCTAACTAAATTTGGTAAGTATAAATTCCTATTAGAATGCCAATTATGTCTACTATCGTCTATCTAATGACCCTTTTGTACTTCCATAATATCGAAATAAGTTCTTCCACATGCCATTCTACTAAGTCTACTGTAACGATCACCAGTAAAGTGTTCTTATCACCTAAAAACATGTATGTCTAGTGGACTGATAACTCTTTACCCTCTCACACAAGTGGCTTCATAATAGCTGGTTTTGTGAGAGGAGTTGGCCTATTTTTCAAGTCGATGTCTAAATTCTTTGGAGTTAATGAATATGAACCCATTTTAGTCAATACATGCTTGATAAGTGGGGATTTTTCCACTCCTTTATTTCTTCTTTTATTAGGATTTTGTGTCGTTCATTTATAATATTAGGCTAATTACCCTTTAAAATATGTTTATTTTAGGTGTTTTAAGTTTACAAGGAGTTCTAATGAAAAAAGGGAAATTGAGGAAAAATAGAGCTAAAAAAGAAGAAAAAATAAATCTAAAATGAAAAAAACAGAAGGAAATCTTAGAAATGGACCTTAGGTACCACTTAAGCGACATGAGGACCTCTTAAGAGATAGTTAACATAGTCTATAGGAGCTTAAGTAATAGGATCGATCTCTTTTACAATATGGTCTAAGGCAGTAAAGGGCCACTTAAAAGACCACTATGACTTCTTAAGTCATCTGATCAAAGTCAATGGAGTCACGTAAATGACCATTTGGAAGACATAAGTGATCAACAAGCATATTTCAAGGGCAAAGCTAGAATTACATAGTGGTCGATCTCAAGTCACCAAATACTCAATCCCTTGCAATTCCAACATATCTTTGGCATATTTTTAAACTTTGGAGGCTAGGTTTCGTAAACCAACACACTTGAAATTGAAGATTGAAAGCTTTGTGTTATTAGTTTCTCAAACCTTTCTTCTCTTTCTTTCTTAGTATAAAATATTCTAGTGTAGTTTCCTTAGATACTTGAGTATTTTTTGTTAGAGATAATGTAATGATTGTGGATTGAATTTGGATTTTGATTCTGTCTTATGCTTTAATATTGATTGATTACGCTTGATTTAGAAATAGTTTTTGTTAGTCTAAATTAATCTCATACTCTAAATTATCTCAAAAGAGGATTTTGCAGTGGGTATTGCTTATCTACCTCGATTAATGCTTGAAAAAGCTAATCGAGGTTGAGAAATATTAGTTTAGGTGATTTGGGATGTATGACCCATCTTTTTGAAATTTGTTGCTAGACATAGTCAAATCGTAAATTAAAGTTGGTTTTGTGATTCATTCCTCTAAGCTTAGTGTGAAACAAGTATTAAACCCTCATGGTCTAAAGACGTTAGCGGGTGATTTTGAATCCAAGACTAATTTATTATATCAAAGACTATATTATGAGTTGTAAATGGAATTGATGTATCATTGATATAATTGATTCCAAGTGTCATATTCTTGTTTCCCATCATTGTGAATGCCATTGATTACTTATTCATATTTTTAACTGGTGTGATCCGTGTTCCACTTTTATTATTGAAAACTACCAAAATACTTGTATCCTAGATTTGGATTTTAGTGAGTTACTTTCATTTCGTACTTACTTAATCACTGCTAACATTGTTCCCTGTGGATTTAATCCGACTCCTTGTTGGGTAAAATATATTAAAAATGTCTGCTACATTTATTCAAGAGTGTAATATTAGCATTATAAAAAATGGCGCCGTTGTCAAAAAACAATATGGTGTATTGAGTTATTTTTAAATGTTAGCTTACTTGCTTGGATTTGGACTTGTGAATATGTGTTTGTGACTTTCTTTTATTTTTTATGTTAGGTAGATTTTTTTTTTATATATTTTTTACTGTGACATCATGGAACAAAAATGAGTTTGGTGGTTGCAAATCTTATGTTGATGATCCATGACCTTTTTATGAAGGATCCTACTTTTGGCAAGATTGTTTAAGTTTTATTGGGAGAGAGGTGCGTGTATCATTTTAATCCTATACAAAGTATGATTGTTACTTGTGTGGTGGTTGAGATGGACACTGGAGTGATTATCTCAATTATTTTACCTCTCCCCTAGTCATGCAAAAAAATACTAGGTTTTCATATGAGTTTGATAGGTCTCATGATTTGGCAAAGGTAGAGCAATGTTCCGGACATAAAAGTGTGGAAGCAACTTCCAAACTATCATATCCCAAATGACAATAATTGGTGAGGATATGCATCTCTTGTATCAACCCATAACAATAGTTGGAAAGGAATGCAGAAAAGAAGAAAAGATATTTGTAGATGATGATCTCCTAACTACTATGGGTATGGTTAATTCTCAAATGAAGTGGTTGAAGAATAGGTTTCAAGTCATGTGGTTGAGCCAAAAACTAGTGATGACTCACATGAAAATTGTAAAGTTGAAGATGGGTCTCAAGTTGAAGAATATGAAAATTGTTGTGATGAAGAAACTTTGGATTGTCCATGAAAACAAGTTGAGGAGATGTTGATAAACATAATGGAGAAGAATAAGAAATGTGAGAAGTATTGTCTAAGTTGTAGGACCTAGTACAACATGGTGATGATAAAGTTTTCAAAAATATTGATTTTTCAATGGATGGACTTTTGCAAGAGATAATTGAGTTCTAAAATAAAGAAAAATATTATATGAAAGAAATTATGAGCCAAGAGTGGCTATTGAATCAAGATCAACTACTTGAACTCACTGAGGATCAACTTGATAGAATATTGCTAATAGTGGATGAATCTCTCAAATTGCATGTTGATTAATGTCAAGTGTGGGTTCAATTTGAAATGGCTATTTGAGAATTGTAAATTGAATTGAATGCAAAAATTGAGGCATGTGATGTTCCATGCAAATGATTATGAGTAGTTGCGATGAAATAGTTTCCAATAAAATTTTGGGTGAGATTGATGTTGAAGAATTCATAGTTATTAGCCAACCAACCAGACAAAAATAATGAAGGATGTCAAAATTGAAGAAGTGATACTAGAGTTTTAAGAAAAAGATAAGAAAATCCTTTGCAAAGACTGTAGTTTATTTTGAGGTGAGAATGTAAAGAAAAATGCAAATTCAAAAATGAAGAGGTGACCTCATTCCAACCTTTTTGGACATTGTGCTTGAAAGACGTGAAAATTGAAATAACCAAGCAAATAGAGAATTTTGGATATGTGAGGCAAAGTTCTTATAATTTAGACTTTGTCATTCCAAAGTCCAAATGATGTCCCTTACTTGAAGGTCAAGAAGTTCCAAATACGTAGTTTAACAAGTGATCTATTGAAGGTCTCATCAATGCCCAACAAGAGCCTACACAAAAGTTTGACATGGGTAAAAGATCTAAGTCTTCAATAAAGCAAGATAGAGTTAGTCTCGTAGCTTCCTTACCTTTTGCCCATATGACTCAAAAAGATGTTGATTATAAATTGGGTTGAAGATTCATATCCTCAAAGTCGAGACATAAATGGTAAGATTGCTTGCATCATACCGCAACATTAAATAAAGTGCTTGGTGGGATGCACCCTATTGTTCTAAAAATATCATTTACTTTTGAAGTTTTAATTTTTTAAATTAGATTAGAAATTTATTTTTGACTAATTCACAAAATTTCAAAGTTTTTGGAAGTGATTTGAATAGGTATGGATGTAAATTTTTTAGTTTAATGATGTTTGGGATTGCACTATCTTGAAAATAAGAGTGTTCAGATTGCCAAAATCTGTCACGTATAGAAAAAAGTTGGCCTGGGCATCCCCCAAACTGACAGAATAAAATCAGATCTGAGAAGCCTTAAGTGTCACTAAAGTGATCGCAAGTTCACTGAAGTGAACGACCACTATTTTGGTCAAGGTCGATTAAGCGGCCCAGTGTTTGCTTAAGTGGACATTCAAATTTTTGGTTAAGGACGCGTAAGTGGACCGTTGTCCATTTAAGTGGATATTCAACAAAATTCAAGATTGCTTAAAAAATTTGATGTCCCCTTAAGCGACTTCTAGACATTCAAAATACCTTGGGTAATGGGTAAAGACTCAAAATAGTGTAAACAAACTCCATTTATTCTCCTCATTCCCTTGTTATTGCATTTCCTTTTCAATTCAACTTTCTTTACAGCAAATCTAGGTATGAATTGCTAAGTTACTCTCTCCTAGGTTTGTAACTTGTTCTTGTGTTTTCCTTGCTCATCTTGTCTCACTACTTTTGAACAAATTAGTAAAAATTTTTCTCTACAACCTCATGTGGGATTTTGGTGAAATTGAGTTAGTAATGAATACCTAATTGATGCAAACAAGGGAAATCTTGAGATCCATCGGTTGTTCAAAATATTGAGAAAGTCTTTTGCCCATCACATCTTTAATACATGTCTTGTCGAATATTTTAGTTTAATGGTGGATTTTTAATGAAGTAATAAGATAATTGGATGTTTAATCATATGTGTAGGCGTGGTTTTTGTTGGAAAATATAAGTTCTATTATTAGGGACTAAGGGTTTGCTTAAGAAGCATTCCCATTGCTAAATCAAGGTCATAAAAGTGACCTGGGGTTTCTAAAGTAATGGTCTCTAAATTGATGGTCACAAAAGTGACCCTTGATCTCTTAAGTGGTTGATCAGGAAAGCCAACCCTAACCGCTTGAACAATGTCTAAGCATTATTTTTTTGTAGGGTTTGATGAGTTGAAACTTGGTGTTTGAGTTCCAAGATGAATCTTAATTTAATTGTCTAACTTCTGTGATCACATTTCATTGTTCTACATGCCAATCTTATGCATTTATTCTTGTGTGATGTTTTTAGTTTTTCAATAGAAAAAGACAAGAATGGACCTTATTAATGAAGTAGAGGTTGGAGAAGAATATGATCAAAACTAATTCCTCTTTCTCGAGTTTCAAACACATACTATTTGGACTTGGCTAGGAAGAAGTTGTTCCTCGAGAGGCAAGTTTTACTTGATTGGGTCCCCAAATATTTACCCAACTTTTACCAAAGATTGATGACTACATGGTGGATTTATTTTTCTCTAGAATCTTACAAAGCAAATGAGCAGTGGGTGAGGTAATTTTATGCTAATCTTAAGGCTATTAAGCTAGCCACACCAATAATTAAAATTCAAGGTAAGACTATAGACTTTGGATACAAAAAGATCAATAAGTTCTATGGGTTGAAGAATCCTAACCATTTAAGGTTCATTATAAAATATTGTGCTCCTGGTAGTTGGGTAGTGTCCAAGCTTTATACGAGTAAAGATATGCCTTGGGCTACCTCAAAGGCAGGGATCACTTCAAAAGAGTTCAGGACTGAAGCATAGAATTGAATCTCGTATCATTTGTAGGTGAGTCCCTCTAAGTGGTAACATGACTAATATCCCGATGATGAGTGCCCAAACAGTTTTTTGTATTCTTAACAACATTTTTCTAATGTTTCCCTCATTAATTACAGATTGTGTAAGTGGCATTGATTATTGATTGTGTAAGTGGGATGAGGTTTATGAGTGATCAAAAGATAATTAAGAAGAACTAAAAACATTGATCTACCCATTTAAAAAGCCTGGTGAGGCTATGCTACCAAAAGCAAAAAGAGGAAGATTGAGACAAGTAAGTCGATTCAAGATGACCTTGATTCTTGTAGGCCATTAACTGCAGGACCATTTGAGGTATTTACAGATGAGTTGAGGATGGTCTGAGATTTGTTTTCTAGAATTTCCATAAGACTAGGTGAGACATATGAGGGGCCTACTAATTATGTCATAAAGAAAGACTATGATAATTTCTCGAATGATCAAAATAAGTAAAGGGCCTATATCTCGAGATTGAAGAAGGTGTACACTAAATCAACCAAGTCACATAGAGAGTTGAGTGAGTCCTATGAGAAAATGAATAAAAGAGAGAAGAAGAGAGACATATTCTTCATCGGTATGTGGAAAGGGGTGAAAGGGTTGTGGAAGGTCCTAAAGCCTAATGAACCACTTCCTTCCCAGAGGCCTGAGGAGTATGGCAATATTGCCACATAGTGGTTTGGAGATGATGATGATGATGCTGAGGGTGTAAATGATGAGGAGACTGAGAGTGATGGGAGTGCATGATGCAAATTAGGGAGTCCACTACTTCCTTTGCTTACTTTATTTTATTTGCATCGGGGATAATGCAACATATTTAAGTTGGTAGTGTATTGTGGTAGATTAGCTCTCATTTGAGTCTATACTATTGGTATTTTTGATATATTTAAGCACTTATTAGGATATCTTATCTTGTGAGGGCTTGACATTATTGTGCCCTTGGAGAGCCAATTTTTTGGATATTATTGTGTGGTTGCATGGGCTTTTGCTTAATTTGATTTAGTTAGATTAGTCGTTTCGCTTATTTTTATTTTTAGATTAGTTTTTTTGCATGTTAGCTTTTTGTATTTGTTCTTTTGGTAGGTTTTTGGGCGATTCTTTCCCACTACAACATTTTAGTCTTTCTCCCACACTAAATCTGGAATATGCTTGTAAAGTGTGGCCTATACCATGAAAGACCAAACTTTTATAATGTACCCTTAGTTTTTGGATTTTGGAAACATTATTTTTGGCAATACTTTGAAAGTGTGGTCTTTAATGGTATAGGCTACACTTTACAAGCGTTGTCAAATCATTATATAATTGACAACACTTATTCACATGTACGACTACATTGTTTAAATGTGATATTACTATAATTCAAAAGACAACACTTTAAAAGTTAAACCCAAGTTTTTATTTAAATTTTCCACTCTTTCTTTAATTTGTAATTGGCAAAAAGTAATTGAGAAAAGTGAATATTTACACTTTCTTAGATAAATCAGTTCTCCCTCGCTCTCACACACAAAACCTTTTGCCCAAATATATAAATTCTCTTACTCTCACATATATTGTTCTTTTTTCTCATACATAAACCGTTTTCCCAAATGTCTTCAAATATTGTTTTTCTCAGCCTAAATCCATCGAATCCATCAAATTTCTTGCACAAAATCCTCAAATTTCAGCTCTCCCTAGCTTAGTTTGTGTGGAAATTTTAGAAGGTAGAAATTTTGGTCTTTTAAGCTTAACTCAATGGTAAGACTAGAAATTTCAGTGACTATAGTGGAAATTTCAACTTTGCAAAGTGAGAGTGGAAATTTCAGCCCAGGTCTGTGATTAGAGTGGAAATCTTAATTTTACTTTTTTTAATCTTTCAACGAGTTTGATTTATTGCATGTATAGTTTCCATCTGGGATTATTGCTTATGGGTTTGTTGTATGTGGATTTTAATCTTGTTTTTGTTCTAATTTGTAAATGGGGAATAAAGAAGGTGCTTTGATTTTGGTTTTGATATTGATTTTGGTTTTGATTTGGCTTTGGTTTTGGTTATTAAATAGGGAATATATGAGGTGCTTTGTTTTTGGTTTTAGTTTGGTTTAGTTTTTGGTTTTGAATTTTATTTTGATTTGATATTGATTTGATTTGTAAATGAGGATTGTAGGAGCTACATATGGTTTGATTTTGTTTTTAAATAGGCATAGTAGGATGTTCATTTGGTATTGGTTTTGGTTATGGTTTGGTTTTGAATTTTGATTGGTTTATATATGTATTTTCCATCAGTTTTGATGGTCACAATCTTAGAGGATTCAGTGTCTTTGGGTGCTGGACATGGTACAATTGATGTACTGTATAATTATTTATTTGATATATTTTTAAGTTCTTACTTTATGAAAGATGTCCTAATTACAAATACTATGAATATCGATATAGCAAAGAGGAAAACTCTCAATCACAGACCAGCAAAGCCCAAACATCCCATAGTGAGTAAAATTTCTCAACATGCATATATTTCTAGTGCAAGCCTAATTAGCTTTTTGGTAAAGTAGTGCAGGATGCTACTAGCTTTCTTGTTTTTTTTGCAAGAATTTTTTGGTAGAAATTTTAGCACTAAACATGGTAAAAATGCTATGAGACACTTTACTTTTATTCATATAAAAATGTGTCTAAGTAGTACAAGTTATCTATTTTTTTTAGAAGATAGATTTATTTGCTCATTTCATTCTTTTCTTGTCTTCATCTCCTTTTGTATTGTCTCTAACTGCATCCTCTTTTTAGGAATGAAATTAAATAAATAATGGTTTTTGAGTTCTATCACTGAAGTGGTTGGAGGTTACAATATTTTCAAGTTTCAAGGACTTTAGTTGGCCATATTTATATGCATTTTATGTATTTTATTTTTGTATGTGTGGTTTTCACATTTAGCTGAACAACTTAGGGGCATCGAACTAAATCGCCAATTTTGTGTTTTGCATCTAGTATCCACAGTTTATCTAGATTCACTTGTTTTACATGAAGTTTGTTTGCGGTGATTCGTCAATATTACTTAGTTTGTTGTCCTTTGGTTACTGTAGGATTTAGTTGTACTGCTACTCCTAGTTCAATAAGTAGCTCTCATAGGTCAAATCAACGACATTTGCATTACCATACTCCTATATCACCATTGTATGGAGCAATAGAGAATACATGCTCTTCATAGTCTGCTGGAAAATATGGTAATGTTATTTTATATGTAAGTCAGTATATGTATATAATGTGTAGGCATTTTGTTCAGTGTTATCAAAGGAAAAAAACACAAAAAATTAGTTATATCTATTGGGATTTAAGCAAAAAGTGCAAATAAAGAAGGGGCTTTAATGAAAGAAGGTACAAATAAAGAAATAATACAAATATGTATATGTAGTCCAAGACTAATAACTTTAAGCATGAATAACAAATAGATGGACAAAGAAGTTGAAAAGAAATTATGGTAAATGATATAGCAATTGTGTATTGCCACCTCTTTAGTATTATGCTCATTGGCAAGAAAAGTATGCCTTAGAGCCTTGATGATGACACTCAAGTGTTCAGTAGGTGAGATGAAGTACTTAACGTGTTTTGCTCCTCGCTTTAGGGATAAAGCATGCTTTGACAACACCTATTTTGTTTTAATTATTTACCCTACTAGATTTGGCTGTAATGTGATAACCAGTTATGGAGAATCTGCTTTTGCACCTGAATTTTTGAATATAGGTTACTATATATAGTTTATTGAGGTAGATTAGTTTTTTAGTGAGATTAAGAGTAGCAAGAACAGAAATGTTGGTGCTTCGGTTTATTGAAATGGGATCATTCTTGTTCTTCTTCATCAATACTTAACTTATGTTCTCCTTGAAAACATGCACGGTAAAATAAGATTATGTAGTAGGCTGCATAAGGATTTTAATATGGACATTTCTAGTCTGACAGAGCTAATGGAATTTCTCTACTTATCTATTCTTGTGATATTGTCCAGTTTACAATAAGCTTCTAGAGCAACATACAATATGTATTTATTTTTATCTAATGTATTCTAGACATGACTCTATTTTGACCTTATGGTAAATTTTGTTTCTCTTTTTTTCCAAATGACTCACCAGATACGGAGTTATCAAGTATCTATATTGGTGGGATTTAGTACGTACTCGTGAAATTAGTCAAGGTGACCACAAATTGGTCCAAGCACCATGACTAATAGAAAAAAGCAATTGAATAACAATCATGAAGATCATAAGCACTAAGCTTAGTTGTTCATACCAATAAAAATTGATATAATATGTACTGGTAAAGATTACAAATATTGTTGTTGAAATGATTAATGGAACATTTATAATACATATTTAGTAGACTTAAAAATATTATTAACTAAGCAAATTAAGTGTAATTTTTTTCTTCTATGATTGACAAATATATACTGCAATTCCAATACTAAGTGGGACAAAATTTGATGATTTTGTACGACTAACACTAGACATTCAATAGTCTGTAGTGACACCGGTAAATTTTGATTCCACGTAATGCTTAAATAATTCCATCATTCCTTGTTTCTGGGTGTTTGAATTTGAAGGTAATACTTGGTAAAAGGCGTCCTCCTATCTTGCTATTATCTATATAATATTTGTTGTTTCCTTGTTATTCTTATGGTACATTATCTGTTGCTGGTTTATCTTTCTTTTTTGTTGTTAGCTTTGCATTAAACCTAACATTTGGGACTGGTATTTCTCTAGATTAACTAGTGTCATCCCCTACTTTGGTAGATCCACAAAGTATGATTTTGGTTTTGGTTTGTAAAACTGAGTATTGGGTATATCTGATAGTCTAAAATATATGAAAAATAATATAAGTTATACGTCTAGATCATGAGGTAAATTGAATATTAAAAATATAAGCAAAGCTGCTTAATTAAATAACACAATAAACTAAAAATCTAAGACATAAATAGAGTGATACCGAGATCATGAGATAAACAAGTAATGAGACCTAAAATTTTTGATTTTCTTAATCATAATGTAATAGAATTAAATCATAGGGTAATTGTGTTTCGAAATCATAAAGATAACTGAATATTGAATCATAAGTATAAAATTATATTTGATTCGTAAGTATAATTGAACTTATGATTCGTAAGTATAGTTGAAGGTAAATAATTTTTAAAGACTTTTCTTAAAACTGAAGGCTCTGTTTTGGTTTTTGTTTTTGTTTTGATTTTGGTTTGTAAATAGGGACTGGATGAGGTGCACAATCTTTGGTTTTGATTTTTATTTTGATTTCAATGTGTGTTTTCATCAGTTTTGATGGTCACAATCTTGGAGGATTAAATGCCTTTGTGTGCTAGACATGGTGCAACTGATGTACTATGTAATTTCATTGTTTCATCTTCTCAGTTAGTTAGAAAGTAGAAACTAGAATCTAGATAGCACGGATTGTCATTCTATTACTAATTGGTTAGGAAGTAGAAACTGGAATTTAGGAAGTATAATTTTTTTGTTATCACTAGTTGGTCTTGATGCATTGAACCTATTTTATTTCCAACTTTTAATTTCATTTTGAATATGCTGGGAAATGTCAGTGGTCAAATTTGAATGGTAGACACAAGTCAACTCGATCAATTGAAGTGAACGATAGTGTGTTTTTGAACTATTTTGAAATATGTTAGAATGCATTTTATTTTGTGTTATGGAATTTATCTTTAGTATTGATATAAGAATGTGTTGGTACATCTTTAATAATTTTTTTTTGATGTTTGTTGCAAATAATCTATACATCTGAATATTAATTAGATAATATGGTGTTTGAGAGCATATATATATATATTATATATTAAGTTGGTCATTTAAAGGTCTACGGTGAACGTTATTAGTCCTATGCCTCGCAAGTAGGTTTGGATGAGGAGGAGAAGAAGGATGTTTGGAAGGTTTTAGATGAGGTGGTGAGAAGTATCCCGAGCACTGAGAAACTTCTTATGGGAGGGGATTTCAATGGGTATGTTGGGTCTTTGTCGAGAGGTTATGATGACGTGCATGACAGGTTCGGTTATGGGGAGCAGAATGAATGAGGAGCTTCTCTTTTGGATTTTTCTAGGGCTTTAAGGTTGTGGATAGAGAATTTGAGCTTTTCAAAGAAGGAGGAACACCTTATTACATTTCGTAATTCAGTGGCCAAGACTCAAATAGACTTTTTTCTTTTTAGGAAAGGGGATATAACACTTTGTAAAGACTGTAAAATCATACCTAGAGAGAAACTTTCGACTCAGCATAGGTTGTTGGTGATGGATTTGGTTATCAATAAGGGAAAAAAAAGAGAAGTGTGCAGGCTCGGCCCAGGATTAAGTGGGGTAGCTGACTTTGGCTAGTGCTTTGGAAATGTAGGATAAGTTAAAGAGTAGGGGACTTGGGAGAGTAGAGGGGGTATGGATAGTATGTGGGAGATAACTTCCACCTGCATTAGAGAGACCTCTAGAGAGGTATTGGGGGTCTCGAGAGGTTGATCTGGCAAACATCGGGGAGACTGGTGGTGGAATAAAGAGGTTAACCAAAAGGTGGAGTCTAAGAAGGTGGCATATGCTATGTTGGTTACAAGCAAGGATGAGGATGAAAGGCAGGAGAATAAGAAAGAGTATAAGGTAGCTAGGAGAGAGGCTAAGTTAGAGGTTATGATAGCTAAGACAATAACTTTTGAGAGCTTATTTGCGGCTTTAGAGGAGAAAAACGGAGAAAAAAAGTTGTATAGATTGGCCAAGGCCATGGAACAGAGGGATCGTGACCTTGACCAATTGAAGTGTATCAAAGAAGAGGATGGTATAGGGTTGGTGAAGGATGCTCTTATTAGGGAGAGATGGCCGTCCTATTTTTATAAACTTTTGACCGACGAGGGGGAAAAGGGTTTCATATTGGGAGACTTATAGAAATATGAGGAGTGTCACGATTATGTTTTTTTAGGTGTATCAAGGTTGAGGAGGTCAACAGAGCTATTTGCAGAATACAATGGGGTAGGGCGACGGGGCCAAACATGATTCCAGTGGATTTTTGGAAAAGCACTAGCGGGGCAAGTTTGGAGTGGTTGACAAGGTTGTTTAACATTATTTCTAGGACAGTGAAGATGCCTGAAGCATTAAGATGGAGTACAATTATTCCAGTGTATAAGAACAAGGGAGACGTCCAGAGTTACAACAACTAAAGAAGTATTTAGTTCTTGAGCCATACTATTAAGGTTTGGGAAATGGTGGTAGAGTTGAGTATAAGAAGGATCATGACGATTTCTGAGAATTAGTTTGGTTTCATGCTAGGTCGATCGACCACTGAGGCCATTCCCCTTGTGAGGAGATTAGTGGAGCAGTTTCAGGAGAGAAAGAAGGACTTGCACATGGTTTTTATTGATCTTGAGAAGACATATGACAGAGTTCCCAGGGAGATTCTGTGGAGGTGCTTGGAGGCTAGAGGGGTGACCGTGGAGTACACTAGGTCGATTCAGGATATGTATGATGGTGCGAAGACTCGTGTGAGGATGGTAGGTGGAGATTCAGAGCACTTTTCGATCATGATAGGGTTGCACTAGGGATCGACTCTTAGCCCATTTTTATTTGCCTTGGTGATGGATGTTTTGACGCAACATATTAAAAAGGAGGTGCCTTGGTGTATGTTATTCGCAGATGATGTGGTATTGATTGACGGGACTTAGGGTGGAGTTAATGATAAGTTGGATATTTGGAGACAGATGCTTGAGTTTATAGGATTTCAGTTAAGTAGAACCAACATGAAGTACTTGGAATATAAATTAAATGATGGGTCGCAGGAGGCTGGAGTGGTTGTGAAGATGGACTCTCAGGCCATTCATAAGAGAGAGAGTTTCAAGTATCTGGGGTCTATGATTCAGGGCAATGGTAAGATTCATGAGGATGTCACACATCATATTGGGGAAGAATGGTTAAAATGGAAGCTCATTTTGGGAGTTCTATGTGATAAGAAGATGCCCTTGAAGATTAAAGGTAAGTTCTATAGAGTGGTATTCTAGTCGGCTATGTTGTATGGAGCGGAGTACTGGCCTATTAAGAACTCCCACATCCAAAAGTTGAAGGTGGCGGATATGAGAATCTTGTGATGGATGTGTGGGTGTACCAGGAAAGAGAGGGTAAGGAATGCGATTATTCGAGAGAAGGTGGGAGTTGCCTTAGTGGAGGACAAGTATGAGACATGAGGTTACATTGGTTCGGGCAAGTGATGAGAAGGGGTTCTGATTCCCCTGTGTAGAGTTGTGAGACACTGGCTATGGATGGTTTTAGGTAGGGTAGAGGTAGACCGAATAAATATTGAAGGGAGGTGATTAGGCATGATTTGAAGTAGTTACAACTAATGGAGGACATGACCCTTGATAGAAAGGTGAGGAGGACGCAGATTATGGTAGAGGTTTAGAGGGTAGGAGTGCATCGATAATAGTAGAGGTACGCTCCTCTGTGTCTAGAGTTTCTTGTGCGTGGCTAGTAGTGTTAGTTTATTTGGCTTACCGTACCAGTTTATATGCACTTATCTTTTGTGTTTGTTGTACTGTTAGTTTGTCTTGCGTTCCATACTAGTATATGCACTTATCTTTTGTGTTTGTTATATTGTTATCGGTCCTAAGTCGGGGGTCTATTGGAAACAACCTCTCTACTTTTCCTGAGGTAGTGGTATGGTCTGCGTACAATCTACCCTCCCCAGACCCCACTAGGTGGGAATACACTGGGTATGTTGTTATTGTTGTTGTTGGTTTTTGATAGATATACATATATATATATATATATATATGCAAATAAAAATTATTATTTTCTATTTATATAATGTTGCTACACTTCAAAAGTGTAGCTATAGGATTGTCAATTGTATGCATGTACATAAGAAAATGTTATACTTTATAAGTATTATTGTATAATAGGTATAAAAGGCTGCACTTTTAATGCATAGCCAATAAAAAAGCTAAGATCACGCTTTACAAGTGTAGACTTATGATTTCGCTGAAATGTACACTCCAGGAGTATAAAGTAGTCGATGTAAAAACATAGTTACCAAAATTAGTTAGGGTCAAACCCCCAGGGAATTAGGCAGAACTATTTCTCAAACTTGTTAAAATAGTCGGGCAGTGCAAAAAAGTAAATGGGGGGGGGGGTATTTTGAATAGTAGCAAGTAACAAAACTCGAGTGTGTTTGGTTGTAAACAATCTGAAATGAACACTAGGACTGTGTTTCTTCCTAACTCCGTAGGTTTATCGTGCTCCGTTGAACTAACCTAATATCTTGCATGTAAAATTTGATAAGTTATGTATTACTAACCGTCTTGTGAACACATTTAGTGAATTTCACTCTTTACCTTGTGAGTCTAAGAGTGTCGCCTTACTAACCCTTCTCCTAGATCCTAGATTAACTATTATCTTTTGAGTCTCTAGTTAATTAGATAAGATGAAGGAGTTATAAGATGGAGGTGAATCCCAAATTAATACCATGATCTTCTCTCTTTTGAAGTAAGTAGTGAATATAAGCGGGTTCTTAATGTTTGCAACCACTAAGAAATCTATTAAACTGAAGATGATCACAATACATGCAAGAATCTAGGTTAGGAGCAATGTTGGACTTCCCCTACTTTGTTATTTAGCTAGGGTTCCCACAACCCTAGCTAAGGAAATTAGCCGCTCATATTTGTGAAACAATCCATGGAATTCATAAGTGAAGCATAGAATCAATCTCACAATAATATACGAAGAAAACTCAAAGTCTCAAATCAATAAATCAACCAAAAACAAAAATTGCAAGAATCCCAAGATCAAAATCCAATCTCGGAATCAAAATATATGTTTTTGAATAGTATAAATGAATAAACTAACTAAAAGCCATCAAAAAGGGTATTTATAGATTACATGGAAACTCTAGGAAACCTTTCCTAAACAAAAGAGGAAAACTGGAGTCGGTGGCCACCTACAGAGCCACTTACAGGCTGTAGGTAGACTTAAGTAGGTACCATACATCCAAAACTCTTGCAGGACTCTATGAACTTCATATTTTGAATCTTCATCTAGCACCTAGGGGCCGTAGGTGGTACCTAAGGGCCGTAGGTGCCCATCGTAGGTAGCAAGGCCAAATTTTCCATCTTTTGAATCTCTGAATCAAATCATCCTGACACTTGTTCTGGAACCTACACCATGTAGGTAGTTCCTACAGGCCGTAGGTACCTACACAGGTGGTCCAAAACTCAAGTTTTCACTTCTTTTTCTTGTTTAGCTCCCAAAACCTAGTTTCCTGCAAAACACAACACAAAACACATCATATATAACAAAATGACCTATGTAACTACATATTTACGTATTTTTAAGCATCAAAAGTTCTATGAAATCATAGCATATCAACACCCTCAACTTACAAAGTTTGCATGTCCTCAGAAAAAAACACAACTAAACAACACAACGACGCTCATCCAGGAGAAACCTAAGATATCTATGGCAGTCAATCATCAAATTTAGCTAAAAAACATTACCCCATCTTATTATAACACTTTAAAACCAACTGTGTGTATCCATGAGGCACAATAATGTGACACGAGGGAATTAAGAGATGGAATTACATTAGCCAGAAACAATCATGCATATTTACAAGTTACACTAACCGAACAAATAAGTAGCTAACAACAAAACCCATGTACCCTGACAACTAAGAAGTCCCATTCACTTGATATCATGAGACACTCACACTCTCACTCATAAACAAGTTCCAACAATGTGCATAGAATATCAGGATTGCCCTTATTTTCTTTACCTCAACTTTCAAATAGTCAGGTTAGGATTATTATAGGACTTTACTCGCCTTATAATGTAGGCTTTGGGATGGTATGGTACATTTGGGATTTTAGTTACTAACCCTCCTTGGCACTACACTTATTTTTGGGATCCACTTATCAACCAATTTCTTTTATTCCACCCTTATTTCTTCCTTTTATTCTTTTACAGCTTAGTCAGGTTGGGTGTGGTTTCCTTTTTATTCTTTCTCAATTTTTTTCTTTTTTTTTTGTTTTTCTACCTCACCCAACACTACATTCTTTTCTCTCATTTACCTTTCTTTATTCCATCTTCAAATTACACACCCTTACAATATCCACCCTCAACTTTGGTGATTTACCCCAGTTGAGATGCACAATGTCCAAGGAGGACCAGGGTCAAAATAGGTTCATTGTTACAAAAATAGGAAGGTGAGAAAAAATAGTCTATGCAGGCTCAAATAAGGATAAAGGGATACTTATTCACATTTGTAAGGTCATTTAGGCTAAAAGTGGACATATTTCAAAAATGGCCTATGATCCTTTCCTAACCGACTATTCTACAACCTAGGCAAGACTAACTGGGAAAGTTCTAGATTCCATATAGAAAGAGAACAAAGTTAGCATATCGCACACACATGGCATAAGGTTGCATCACAAGATTCTACCTATTCGGTTCATGTAAATGATAGCTATGATTATGAAATCCCTAATCCTAATGCCATAACGAGATTCACAATAGTTACACAAATATACACATCATACAGTGCAAAAACAAATTTTTCGAGGGGTATCATTTTTCTCAAAAATCAAAACAAAACACATCAACTGCTTTAGATACTCATTTATATCCTTGTTACACAAAAACAAAAAACAATACATAACAAAACACCATACGACATAATATTTCCTAGACATGTCGATTCTACAATCATACCACGACTGAAAGGAAAAAATATGATAATAAAAACCCGTGGCGATTGTGGTATACCTCACCCTCAATGAAAAGTCTACCCACTGTCCCCAGTGAGTGACAATAATATAAAGCAAGGGAATGAGAACATACCTGGCATGCGCAAGGCATCTGTGTCATAGACGCAATAATAACAACATACCTTGGGTTGCCTCTCGAGTAGTGCTTGATTTAACGTCCCGACAAGATGTAGTTGGCTTGGCTACTCAGACTTTACTAAGGTCCATATCAACACATACTTTCACTTCATTAAGGTTTCCCATATAGTTCTTCACCCGCTGCCCATTCACCCTGAATGGGGCTTCACCATCATGCTCCAGCTCAATAACACTATGTAGGAATACCTGAACCATGGTGAATGGTCATATCACCTAGACTTCAACTTCCAGGGAACAACAAAAGTCTTGACTTATACAACAAGACCAAATCACCGAGCTCAAACACTCAATTCTCAATTTTCTTATCATGGTACAACTTCATTATTTCTTTGTATATAGATAAACTTTTATAAGCACAGAGCCAAAATTCATCGAACTCATTCACCTTGCTCAACCTCAATGTATCTATATCATGCCACTCCAAATTGAGCTTTTAAATGCTTATAGTGCCTTATGCTCAAGTTCGACTTGCAAGTGACATGCTTTTCCATACACAAGATGATATGGGAGGCACCTACTGGGGTCTTAAAAGCTGTTTGGTAGGATCATAATGCATTATCCACTTTCTTGACTAGTCAGTCCTGTTGGCATTCATAGTCTTCACCAATATAGACTTGATCTCTCTATTGGAGAATTCAACCTGCCCACTCGTCTATGGATGGTAAGGTATTTTTACTTTGTGCTTTACACCATATTTTTAGAGCAGGGCATTAGAAAGGAAATTACAAAAGTGAAATCCACCATCACTGATAATAGCATGTGGAGTGCGAATTAAGAATATATATATTTTTTTGAGAATGTAGTGACACTTTGACCCTTATTATTGGAAAGCACAATTGCTTTCACTCTTTCAAAACATAGTCGACTGCCACTTAAATGTACTTCATACTATATAATCTAAAAAATGGACCTATGAAGTCAACTCTACATACATCAAATTACTCCAACTCCAAGATAGGTGCCATGGGAAGTTCATATCTCTATGAAGTATTGCCTTGATACTGACACTGGTCATGGGATTATGCATAGTCATAAGTATCTTTGAAGATAGTTTGCCAATAATAACCACATAGAAGAATCTTGTGGATGTACAGGTTTCACCATGATGACCCCCAGCTAGCAATGAATGAAAAGCCTTAAGGATGCTCATCATCTCAACCTCAGGAATACATCTATGAATTACATCATCTGCATAAATCCTAAAGAGTTATGGCTTATCCCAGAAAAATTTTCTTACCCCATGCATAAATCATTTTCTCTTCTGGAATGACAAATTTTCCAGAATAAGATCACTTACCAAAAAGTTGGCAAAATTAGAAAACTAGGGGATTAAGTCTTTAGATGCTGCCAAGAGCCGCTCAACTAGAAAAGTATCACCTAGGTTAAGCTCATACCTTAATTTTTGCATTGCCTCCCCCTCAAGATGAGATAAGTGATCAACAACCTGACTCTTTTTGCCTTTCCAATATTTTACCTTAAATTCAAATTCTTGTAGAAAGAAGAACCAACTTATTAGTATCACTTTAGCATCCTTCTTTGACATTAAATATCTCAAATAAGCCTAGGACTTCTCAAAGGAAAAAACCACCGCAAACAATTCTTTCTTAGTGATTATATAATTCTTTTTTATGTGGGGTTTAATGCCTTGTTGGCATAATAGATTGGGTGAAGGATCTTCTCGTATATTTCTCCTAGGAAAACTCCCAAGGACAATTTTCTAGCATCACATATAACCTCAAACAATAAATACCAATCAGAGGACACAATAATGGGAGCCAAAACTAATCGCCCCTTCAGACACTCAAAGGCTTTAAGACATGTATCATCAAATACAAATTTCACCTCCTTCTCTAAAAGCTTAAATAAAAGATTTGTAATTTTAGATAAATCCTTGAAGAACCTTCTATGAAAGCCAGCATGACCCAGAAAACTTTGGATGCCTTTAATTAAGAACAAAAGAGGCAATTTTCAATCACCTTAGTCTTTGATCTATCAACCTTAATACCCTATTTTGAGATTTGTTTAATCAAGAACAATAACTTCTTTTATCATAAAATGTTACTTCTCCCAATTCAGCACTAGGTTGCACTCCTCACATCTCTATAGTGCATTAGTAAGATGTGCTAAATAAACATCGAAGTAGTCCCCTATGATAAAAAAACCTTTCATGAATGCCTTAATACCTCTACCATGTATGAAAATATAGACATCATGCATCATGAAGGTGGTAGGAGAATTTCATAGTTCAAACAACATCCCCCTAAATGTAAAAGTCCCATAGGGGCATGTAAAAGTCATCTTTTCCTGGTCCTTGAGAGTAATAGTAATCTGATTATATCCTGAATACCCTAAAAAAATAGTACCAACCCCTGACTTCTAGTTTGTTGAGCATCTAATCCATGAATTACATAGGGAAAAAGGCCTTTTGGGTCCAAGTTTTTTGTTTTTTACAATCCATACAAACTCTCCAACCAATAACCAATCTCATGGCACAAGTTCATTCTTCTCATTGGGAACCACTGTGATCCCACCCTTCTTGGGCAAACATTGAACTGGGCTAACCCCCTTGATAACCTAAATGGGGTAAGCCACTCCATCATCGAATCACTTGATGATTTTTTTTCAATAACCTACTGCATAAGAGGATTTAATGGGTGTTGATGATCAATGATGGGAATACAATTCGGTTCAAGTTGTATCTTATGAGTGCAAATAATAGATAGAATCCCTATAATGTCTATAATGGTCCATCTAATAGCCCTCATAAACCTATAAAACACTGATATCAATGCTTCAACTTATGCCTCTGCTAAATATGTATCAATAATAATTGGTAACGTATTGTCAGCACCCAAGAATGCATATCGCAAGTGAGATGTGAGAATCTTCAATTCTAAAACCCCTGGCGTCTCTATAGATGGTCGCATAGGAGGAGTGGTTTTATTCTTCAAATCAAGGTCCAACTTCTTTGGATTATAATTGTAAGAACCTCTTCCAAATAATGCACTAACCATCTCTTCATGTTCATGATGCCATCGCTGTCAAAATTAATAATAACCATTGCTAGCACTGTAACCCCAATTCTTTCCTTAATAGGCAGAGTCTCCACATCATTATAAATAATATCAATCATGGACACCACTCTCATATTCTTCAATTGCTGCATAGACAGACGTACATCAAATGTGACTTACTCACTATTTAGTTTGAACTTTATCTACCTAATTCCATGTCAGCCAAGACCCTAACCATAGCTAGGAAAGGACTGCCATAGATAATAGGGGCTTCAAATTCCATCTCACATTCAAGGATTATGAAGTTAGCTAGAAATATAAAGGATGGAACCTTCACCAATACATCACACAACACGCCAACCGGCTTTTTGACTGTTCAATCACCTATCAATAGCCTCATAGATGTAGGTTTGGGTGCCCCCAACCCCAAATTCTTGTATACTACCAATGGAATAAGATTGATACTGGAACCTAAATCACATAAAGCTCCAGAGAAGTTGAAAGTAATAATAGTGCATAGAATCGTGAATGCTTTACGATCTTCTTTCTCTTCATAAATGATTGCGACGCCATATTGATACAATGGTGCACATTATCTGTGGGCTTAAAGGTTACTGTCTGCTTCTTAGTGACTAAGTCTTTCATAAACATCACAAATCCAGGCATCTGCCAAAAGCTTATATAAGAGGGATGTTAACATATAGTTCTTTCAACATCGACTAGAACTTTTAATACTTTCCTTCCTATTATTTCTTTCTCAACCCCTAAGGAAAAGGTAGGGGAGGTCGTAGGATTGTCTTCACTACCTTCTCATCGACCTCTCATTACCTTTTTTCTTACCAGCATCATGATCAACACCATTTGACTTTTCTAACTCTGCATCAGGTGTCTTATCAACCTCAACACTCTCATTCCTTGGATCATAAACCATAAACATAGGGGGATCAATATTTGGCTTACCACTTTTAGTGGTAATGAATAGATAGTGACCATCGTTTATTGGATTCAGAAATATATTGCTTGGATGGGTGCCTGCCTGCCCCTGATTCAAAGTTGCTGACATCTTTCCAAACTACTTCTTTAATTACTTGATTATTGTAGCATACAATTCTATATTCTAGGTTAACCTTAAAATATTTGCCTTAATCTCTTTAAGAAAATTTTCCTGACTTTTTTATTCCTTTACGAGCTTGGACAACATAGCCTCCATGCTCGGCTTGGTGTCACGACTTCTTGGTGTAATATATGCACCACTCTTCTCTTTGTAATCATCCTTGCATGTCTTATCACCATATCTGTCGCAAATCTAATTTCTGTACCTATCCCTATAGTAGTTCTGACCTTAGTTCACTTTCCCCTTGTCCCGTAAACCTGCTACCTCACTATCTAGGTATTTTTCCTCTTCTTTTAAATTAGAAAAATATGATCTAGAGGCATTACCCTATGAGCCTACTACATTCACCTTCTCAAAATTTATCATCGTGAAGTGCTTTGTCAATAATCCATTCTTTGTCCTTAGTTGAGCAACCTTTTGCACTATTGTGTCATCAATAATACTATGCTCTTTGGAAGCACCAATGGCATAAGGATAGCACCTCTCTATGCCTCTCAAGTATGCCACCCTCAGTTGGTGAGAAAAATCTAATCAAATATCTCTGATGCTGCCTCATAATGCTGGTGCATGAATACTCCACTGGTAATAGTATTTGGCATAGCTTTCAACTGGTGTTAAGGGCTCATAGAAGATCTCAAGAAAGTTGTTTCCTGCAATTCTATGATTCGGCACTATCATCAACATCATATTAAACTAAAAACATGCCTCATACATTGATTCAGACTGTAACTATCTGAAATTATATATCTCATCCTTCAACTAAAGCATTTTGGATGGTGGAAAAATAATAATCTAAAAACTACCTCTGCAACTCATTCCAAGTAGTAATGGACCCTCGAGAAAGTTCCTCTAACTATAATATAGCTTTACCAGTTAGAGATAAAGGGAACTACCTGAGTTTGAGATCTTTCTAATCTACCTCTGATATAGTGTATGATGAGAAAATACCAATAAAATCAATAAGGTGTATGTTTGCATCATCTATGGGAAAAATCGTAAGAACTCCCTCCAAATCAACAACTTAATCATGACACTAGTGATATCAAAATTTACATTCAGTGGTAGTGTAGGAGGAATGATAACTCCTATCTCAGTAGGCTCAATGTATCCTAAGTCATCATCTAGATCATCATATAGTAGGAGTAATGATAGTCTGGGAGTACTTGAGCCCTACCCCTTCTACCTCTATCAAAATCTACTCGACGATCAACTCCTTCTCTCTGCCTCACCAACTCTACCTCCTGGGCTATACAAAGAGCCTCTACATCCTTCTTCATATTTGATTTTTCTAGTAATTTATTAGTAGTATGATCTATATTTTCTTTAATCCCACCATGAAGAGGGGGAGGCAACTTATTTGGATTATTCCAAACCCCTTTAAGCTTACCTTCTCGTACGTATTTTATCATCCTACAATTTTGATGTAGGATTCTTTTTGATTCAAGATAAATTTGGATAAGTCATTTCCTTGACTCCCTATGCTAGCCATACACCAACATATTCCCCAAGAAGAATAGAAAAATAAAAGCCAAAAACTTCAATAACTTGAATCAATAATCACAACCGTATTCCCCAACAAAAACACCAAAATTTTGATGTCACCCAAAAATACACTTCCTAGAGTATAAAACAGTTGATGTAAAATATAGTAACCCAACTAGGTTGGGTTCGAACCCATAAGGAATAATTAAAAACTATCTCATGAACTTGTTGAAACAGTAGGGTAGTTAAAAAAGTAAATAGGGGGATTTGTTTTTAATAGTAGCAAGTTGGAAAAAATAAGAGATTTTGGTTCTAAATAATCTGAAATGAACACTAGGACTGTGTTCCCCTAGCTTTCTAACTCCATAGGTTTATCATGCTCTATTGAACAACTCAATATCTTGCATGATGAATCTTATAAGTTATGTATCACTAACCATCTTGTTAATGCCTTCAATGAATTTAACTCTTTACCTTGTGAGTCTTAGAGTGTCTCCTTACTAACCATTATCCTATGTCCCAGATTAACTATTACATTTTGAGTCTCTAGTTAATTAGATGAGGTTGCAGAATTATAAAATAGAGGTAAATCGTAAATTGCAGTCGTGATCTTTGTTTCCTAATTTTTACCTCTCTTTTGAAGTAAGTACCAAATAGATTCGGGTTTTTAATATTTTCAACCACTAAAACATCTTGTAAACTAAATATGATCACAATGCATGCAAGAATCTTTGTTAGGAATAAAATTGCACTTCCCTTACTTTGTTATTCAACCAGGTTTCCCACAACCCTAGCTAAGAGAGAATTAGCCGCTCATTTTTGTGAAATAATCCATGGAGTTCATAAGTTAAAGAATATAATCAATCACACTCTAATATACCAAGAAAACCCAAAGTCTCAAATCAATAAATCATCCAAAAACTAAGAACACAAAAATCCTAAAATCAAAATCAATTTCGGTATCAAAATATATGTTTTTGAATAGTATGAGTGTGTAAACTAACTAAAAAATGTCCCAAAGGGAATTTGTAGATTACATGGAAATCCTAGGTAACTTTTTTGAAACAAAACAGGAAAATTGGAGTCGGTTGTCACCTGCGGGGCCACTTGTAGGTCCTAGATGGCACTTACGGGTTGTAGTGGCTCCATGTAGGTGCCAGACTTCTAAATATCCTACAACACTATCTAAGCTTCCTCTTTTAAAAGTTCATCAAGCATCTATGGGTCGTAGGTGGTACCTACGGGCCGTAGGTGCCCATCATAGGTACCAGGGCCAAATTTTCTATATTTTGAATCTCCAAATCTCATCATCCTAATACTTGTTCTGGACCCTATGGACCGTAGGTACTACCTACGAGCCGTAGGTTCCCTGTAGGTAGTCCAAAACTCATGTTTTCACCATTTTCTCTAGTTTAGATCCCGAAACCTAGTTTATCTAACAAAACAACCTATATAATGAATTTTTTTTTGTAGTTTTAAGCATTGAAAGGGGTATAAAATAATAACACTTCAACTTATCACATAAAATCATTATCAATGGTATGACACAAATCATGGCCCTTATAAATCATAGGCCACACTTTTTAAGTATTGTTGCTCTGGCCACACTTAAAAAGCATGGTCTAAAGTCAATGATTACTCCCTTTTGTCCCACTCCTGGAAAAGCATGGCTTAAAGGACAAAAGCATAGCATTTGATCAAAGGCCATAATTTTTGATACTTTAGGCCACACTTTTCAAGAGTGGCCAAGAGACTCAAATATTGCAGTGCCCTATGATAGACTGGATGATGACATTCATAAGAAAAATTTAATATATTTGGGTATTGGCGTTGTTTGTATAGGGAAATTCTGGGTAACCGTAGTATTGTGAATTTGGGTTGACATTGTGATTATGGTGAAGTATGAGAAGCTAATTGTTGTGGTGAAGCCTAAGTATTCATGGAATTATTGCCCTTGTTAGAGTTAAAATATGGGATTGTGGCTTTTTTGGTAATAATAATAGTTGGTCTTACATTGTGAAATGTTAAATAAGCATACCCATCCATCAAATTTTGTATGTGAAAACAAGTGAATGGAAGTCAATGATGATGTAACAACACTTTGAGACTTTTGGTGCTTATTAGGTGGTGATAATATGGAAAACTGGCCCATTTTGTTTTTATTTAGGAAATAAAATTTATCATTCAAGAAATAGTTTGGATGCCATGAGTGGATAGTTTTTGTTGAATAATTTTGGTTCTTTGATTATTTGTTGAGCAATTTTGGTTCTTACTTTTGTCATCTTGAATTTTCCCTATTGGTTGATTGTGTTGGTTGGTGAAATGGACTTAGGCCTTCTTTGTATTTTTTTGAAACCTCTTTAGCCTTAATGAGCCTACCTATGAATGAATGTTATCATTATTACCCTATTTATGCCTAATAACCTTTCTTTGGCAACAACATTACAAGCCTTTAATCTTTTGAAAAAATTCCCTCTCTTGAACCCTACCTTTCTTGAACATAAAATTGCCAACTTGAGACTAAAAGCCAAAGTTGGGTGTGAGATGGAACTTAAAAGAGGTGATCATGTGCTTTTGTTTTATAAGTGAGTGCCTTATAAGTAAATCAAGGATTGAAGAAAGAAAAATAAAAAAGAAGAAAGAAAAATAAAAAAAAAAGAACAGGAGAAAAGAAAAGAAAACAAAATGAGAAAAGAAGTAAAAAAAGAAAGTTTGCAATAAAGTGGTGAACTAGACTAAAAATGATAGTCACTTGTGTGGTAAGAAAATGATGAGACAAATGATCAAAGTTTATTTGTAAGGTGTTTTGTAGAGTTCAAGGAGAGCGTAGTCACTTTTATCCTAAATGTTATCTTACCCTTCCTCAAGCCTATATTACAAGCTAGAAAAAGTCCTTTGGGATCTCCAATCAATACTTTCAATTTAATAGAATTTAAAAATAACGTCAAGCCTATTGTATAATACTTGTTTGCATTAAAAATTCTTTGTTGAGTGTGAGGTTTTGTGCATTTTTCCCTTGTAGAAGTATTGAAAATATTTTTTGTTTTTTGGGATTTTCTTTCATGTGGGGGCATATGAACTAGAATAGATTGGTGAAGTTACAGATTCCAAAAATGAGTCAAGGGAGCATGCTTGATTTACTATTTACTGTGAGTAACTTCTTGAAAATTGGTTGTTGTTACTTGTTCATTCCTAAAATTCCATTGTGCTCTTAAAAATATGTTTGATTTTAAGGGAGTTGCTTGAGTAAGACTCACGTGCTTGTAGAATAGTTGTTAGTACAAACAAAAGTCATAGTTTTATCCCCGTGTGAAGTGAAAGTGAGATGTAGGTGTTGAGATTCAATAAATAGCCTCATTGAGTTATGATTTTGCTTTGCTTGAGGACAAGCAGAGTCTTTAAGTTGGGGGTGTTGATGAGTGGTGATTTTACCACTCATTTGTATCTTATTTTCTTAGAATTTTTTATTATTCATTCATAATAAGAGGCCAATTACCCTTTGAAATATGTTTATTTTAGGTATTTTGAGTTTACAAGGAGTTCTAATGAAAAAAGAGAAATTGAGGAAAAATAGAGCCAAAAAGGAAGAAAAGAGCTGAAATGATAAAGCCTGAAGAAAATCTCATAAATGGCCCTTTGAACCACTTAATTGGCCTGAGGACCGATTAAGTAATATTCAATAAATTCATAGGCACTTCAGCGACAAGATCGATTGCTTTTATGATATGGTCAAATGTAGTCAAGGGTCTCTTAAGCAATCACTATAATTATTTAAGCGGTTCAGTCAAAGTCAAGGGTGTCACTTAAGTTATCATTTGTTCTGCTTAAGCAATAAGTGGGAAAAATTGAGGGGAAAAGATGTAAATACACAGTGTTTGATCCCAAGTCATCAAATACTCAATCCCTAGCCATTCCAACTGTAATGACTCAAACTTTTATAAATTGTGTGAAATATGTATTTCTGTGTGATTTCACCATTTTATCCCTCTCCATGGTTATTTCGCAGTGTTTTTTATGATGTGGGGATTATTGACATGGTTCCTAATGCATTTTGGTGTGCTTTATGTGATATTATGGTTTTTGGTAGCTCTGAGAGACTTATAGTTGACTTTAGTCAACATCTTTTGATTTGTGAATTGGGTGGCAAAGCGGACTGAACTAACAGATTCAAAATGTTGATTTTAGGGTGGTTTCATGGTTGGTGTGGTTTTATGGATTTCAAATCTCATTTCGACCCTTGGTTTGGAAAGTTATGATTTTGAATTTCGAGGGTCAACATTGTGAAAACAATGTTTTTTCAAAAATTTGATATTGCCATTAAGTTTAGTGCATCGAATTTATAGGGTAGCATAGTTCATTTGCATTCATGAGATTTCGGGAGAATATCGAGGGGCCCATGAAGACTTGAAATTTCACCTAGTTCCTAGCTGGTTCACCCATAATAACGGTTGGGAGTGTAGTCTAATTAATGCGATCATGAAACTTGGTCCTCGACTGACATACCTGCTTCATCTAGGTACCGTGATCTCAACACCTGGTCTGCGATCGTGATGCCTGGGTATATAAATACCCATGTTTCGCCACTTTTCACTATTTTTAAGACTGGAGCTTAGAGTTTCGTGTTTTTTAGCAACTCTCTCCACTTCTAAGCTTGGGTAAGCTCCATAATACTTATTTCAATTAATTTCTTTAATCTTTATCATCTATTTCATGTTTTTAAACCGGATTAACGTATGAACTTTGGGGATTTTGTCCCATAAGGACTAAAAATTGTATTTCTCCAATTTAAACCCCAATTTCAAACCTTTCTCACTTTGTGAATTTTACTCTTAAATTATCAGTTTCCCTCAATTTCACCTTCAAAATAACTTCAATTTTTTATTTTAATTGGGTTTTATGAACCTTTAATTGGAAAAGCTTGAAATTGGTTTTTCTTTGATTTGGAGCTCATTTTTTAACTCATTTTTGCTTGGATTCTTAGCTGTAGACTCCTAAAAATATAGGGAACATGTTTTTTAATTAAAGTTATGATTTTTTTCTTCTTTTTTGAAAACCCATTTCAAGGGTCCATTTTGACCCTGACTTGAAAGTAGGAACGATGGGTATTGTTTTCTTTCTTTTGATGCATATATTCTATATTTCCATATTTCAGTTGATTTTGGGTCCATTCATGAGGAGTTTGATTGTAGATTGAAGGGTTGCCGACCGACTTTCATATTTTGAGGTAGGTTATGGATTAACTTCTTTAAAACTGTGTTGGGTAGTTAAATTTGATACAAAAGAATGTTAAGGGTGTGTGAACTAATCATGAAAATGTATATACAATTATGTTGTGCCCATGTGGGGCCTATATGTGATGTATTTGATGGTTTTGGGATATTATATGCTATGCGATATTGTGTGGGGTAATATGTGATGTTGAAAGCCTATATACATGAAGATAATTATATTTTGTATTATAAAAAGCCTATCGTGTTACCAATTGTGTATTGTGATGTGTTCATCCTCTATTGGCATATGAATCATGTTAATTTTCATGGATGGTTGGAAATATTGAGTGGATATTTGGCTCACTTGATTAGTATATTAGTTGGATATGGAAACACTCATTGTGGTTTGTTGTGAGCATTACATCCTCATATCATGTACATTTATAAAATATTGGTACCACTATGGAAATGCTAAAAACATTGAGAAACATTGTCTTTTTCTAACTAAAAATATGACAACTTATAAAATTCCTCCCCTAGGGATATTTCGGGGAGGAGATATGGATATAGATTATATACGGGTTAAAGAACCCTCCATGGGTCCTATGCCGGGAAGCTTTATCTCCATATGTATATATGGAGGCTATGTGACAGTCTCAGAGGTTATGCGACGACCTCGTGATTTACATCATCATCATTTTTATTGTATTTACTTTATTATGTTTGTGATGTGATTATATTTTTGTCTTGACTTGTTACCTATCCATTTTTTATATATACCCTTACTTGTACTTGATATTATTTTATATGTTATCCTTTTGTGCTTTACTTTTATGTGGTATAATGTATACTTATGGTTCTTTCTGGTGTTTCTTACAATATATGTGAGTATTGTAGAACTGTTAGTGAAATCGATATGGGCTACCATTATGGGACATTTTCTAATTACAGGTGTCGTGCCCTTGTTGTGTATTTTGTATGCTTTATTATCTACATTGCTTAGTCAGCCTATGATACCTATTGAGTACAAGTGGACCATACTCACTTCTACTGTGCTCTCTGTGTGTAGATCCTTGTTTGGGTATGGCCCATATTGGTTGATTTAGATGATATTTAGAGCTTTATGAGGTAGCGATGTATTTTATGCATTCAGAGTCTACCACTATCTCTTCTTATTTGACTATGTCTTTATTACTATTCAGAGACAGGGTTATTCCAATGTATTGTATTTTTTTGAGTTGTACTAGTATTTCTTACACTATGAAACAAAGTTTTAAGAGTTATGACATTATTGTTTATTCTTCCTTCCACTTTTATTATATTAATTATGGTTTGGATTCATTCTAGGAGACTTGCTTTGGGTTTTGAAAGTTAATTTCTCTTTCACATCAGTTTATGTGGTGGGCTTACTTGTCAAGGTTCACCGTGACATGATACATCATAACCCTTGGTTTTTTAGGTCATGAAAAATTTGTATTATAGAAGCTAGGTTCATTGGTCTAAATACAACAAGAACGGGATGTCTAATAGAGTCTCGTGGATCGATACGTATACGTCCATATCTATCTTCAAAAGGATATAGGATATCTTTATGAATTTCACTCATCTTGTTCCTTATTGTGTGGATTTCTTTCATACCTTGTGTTCTATGCCATATTTCACTCTTTTTATTTGTAGATGGTGATGACTAGATCTCATGATGTTAGAGATGTAGTGCTTATTTGGGGAGAGAGCCCAGTCTAGAAGGCGAGTTTCAAGTTGTGGGTGGACTTAGGGTAGAGGAAAGGCACGTGGATCTACCGTATGTAGGAGTAGTGTGAGGGGACTTTCCTTTGAGCCTCGTGTTGAACATTTTAGAGTTGTGGGTCCTACTTCAGTTCTACTGAGTTCTTCTACCACAGTTTTGAAAGGGTTATTGGTTCTCTTGTTGATCCATTTGGAGGATGCTCCTCTGGGTAAGCTTGGTGTTCCTTCATTCTAGTGTGCGGATCATCCAGTTGCACCTACTTTTACTCTTGGTACTCCTTAATCCTCGAGTGTTACTCCTCCTTTAGCGTGGATATCTTAATATGATATTCCAAGATTAGGATTTCAACCTTCACCCATGTTACCTCCTTAGTTGGGATCTTAGCATGCCAGATTTACCATGCCTCCTTTTGTAGTGAGTACAGTGATGCCTTCTGAGGATCAGAAGAGGTTTGAGAGGTTTACTTATTTGGGTTTTCCAAGATTCAATGGTGTTATGGGCAAGGATGCCTATGAGTTCTTGATTGATTGTTGAGAAAAGTTTCATAATTTGGGTTCGCTCAAGTCGTAAGTGTTCTTATATTATTTATCAGTTAAAAGATGCTGCTAGAGATTAGTGGAGATTGCTTGTAAGATTTAGACCTCTTGATTTTCTTGAGATGACATGTGATCAGTTTATCGAGGCTTTTTTGTATAGATTTGTGCCTTATAGTCCGATGGATCGGATGATATGAGTTTAATCGCTTGGAGAAGGGCTCCATGACTGTTTCAGAGTATGAGGCACGCTTCCATGCCTTATTTAGATATTCTTATGCTAGTAGTGCCACCATGTCTGAGAAGATTTGGGAGTTTGTAAAGGGGTTGAATGTTTCTCTTCAGTTGGCTACATCTCAGATGGTTCTATTTGGATCATCTTTTTATAGAGTATAGTAGATAATGCTAAGATGATTGAGGGCATTCTTCGAGCATCTCATGGAGGGGACAAGAAGATGCACCATTTTTAAGTTCATAGGTCACACTTCTCAAGGCAGAGATTTTAGAGATTCTCGTAGGTATCATGGTATGCCAGTGCAGGTAGATTTGTAGGGTTCAGGTAATGGATCCTCTGGTCCAACAGCTCAGGGTGGTCACATGGTCCAAGTGATGCCTTATCCTATTGAGTCTAGCCATAAAGGTTACTTTGGGTGTGATGAGATTGACCATTTAGCCAAGGACTATCATCACCGGGTGATTAGAGCTATTCTTATTTCAATTGTGAGAGGTAGGGGTTCTACTCGAGGCATGAGAGACAGAGGTGGTGGAGCCCGTGATGGTGGTTACGGGGTAAATCAACTACTTGGTAGTCGTGGATAGAGCTTTGCTATACCCGCCAGACCAAAGGTAGAGGCTTCTGATGCTATAATCATAGGTATCATCCTTGTTTGTTTCAGATCTATATCTATGTTATTTTATTTGGGATCGACTTTCTCCTACATGTCTGCATATTTTGCTTCAGGTTTTGATTCTATTAGTGAGCCTCTTTTCCTGCCTATTCATATATCTACCCTTGTAGGAGATTCTTTAGTGGTGGATCTGGTGTACCGGTCCTGTATTGTGACTTTTGTTAAGAGTGATACTTGGGAAAATTTTCTTGGTGTTGCACCCAAGCACACACTCAAGTGTATGTGGTCTCACCAAGTAATATAGCGGCCTTAAATAAATACAACTTACGATCCCACAGGGGCTAGTGTTACTTGACTATCCAATTTTAGTTCAACTGTTAAGATTAAATTAGTGCAAACATAACAACAACAGTTTGAAAGTTGTAAGTAATTGTAAACTAAATAATGCAGTAAAATAAAGGTCTGAATAATCAATGGGGAGAAACCCAGAGTTAAGGCTCTGCGAACAATCATAGGGTTAATTATCTTGGTTGTTGATTCACGGGGTTGATTTTATGACCATGGTCTTTCGAGCCTCTAATCATCTATTTAACTTAGCCCCACAGATACATCGTCGAGAGGGGATGTGAGCACTAAGTTAAATGCATTCATAGTTCATCCTGTAATTGAACCAAATATGGCACTTAGGTATATTCCTATCATAAGTGCAAATCATAACTTAATTCAAGTAAGTTAACGATCATATTCTAGTCATCCTAAGTTCTATCGTATCATTCCTCCTTCTAGGACCATGATAAGATTATACATGTATTCAAAGGGTTGTGAATCCTTAAAATAGTGATCATAGGGATAAATAAACAACCAACAATGATGAATAACCATAACCAAATCAATTCAAAATAATAATACTCATGTTCTTGGCATTAACCCAGAAAAAGGTGTTTAGCCGATCATGGAAGTAACCATAATCACAATGAATGAAGACATGTTAAAATACATTAAAAAAAACCCTAATTTAAGTGTTCTCCAGCCTCTCCTAAAGTCCCAAGGTTGTCAAAGGTGTGAAACACACCGACTTAGTGTCCTATTTATACTTGGACACAAGCTGCCAATTTTGACTAAGGGTCGTGCCACACTTTATCGCAGTGTATATGGGCCTTGGAATGAAATAATAGTGGTTATCTACTGAAATTGGTCATTTATTATTATCCCAAGGTCATGGAACGATCCTAACCCTGTTCCTAAGGGCCACGGCACAAATGACTCCAAAACGTAAATCTTTGGTCAAGTCTTGTCCCATGGGTTTGTCCATACTTTCCAACACTTGTGGTGATATTTATACTTTATTTACATCTTTTTTATAATACATATATAATAATTATAAACACACCGTTCACCATATAGAATCAAACACCACGAATTAGAGTTCAACACAACATACAATCCAAGACGATGAACTAGTAACATAAGCTAAGAGTACTAGTTTTGTCCATTTGATCTTTAACTTAGTGTTTTATCTCTTGGATTGTTTCAACTGAACCTTAAACACTATAAACATGATATTACACTCATAATTACACAATAAACCTCTTGATAACTCATTACACACACTAGAATCCATCGAGACCAACTATAAAAACACATAGCTTAAGCTAGCAACACTAGTTTTCCCGTCTAAACTCTAAGTGACCAAATTGATTTTAAACTTGTTTGAAATACACCATAAACATAATAATCAAGTATGTTAACACTTAGATGCTCAACTATACTAAGATTAACTAATTAAGTGTCACAAACCAAACCAGGGCCTCACCGTGACAGGTATCTCAAGTCCCACGTGGAGCGGAGATCATCCCCATCACCTAACCTAACCAACATATCAACCACACCTATCTGATGAATTCCTAACATCTAAAATGATATGCTAAATGAGACTAACAATAACTCATGAAATGTCTAAACCATTCATCACCACAACACACTAAACCAACATACCCAAGTCCACAATAATCCATAAAGCCTTTAGAATCTAACACTAATAAAATGTCGGGACATACCCCTAACAATAGACAAAATCCATGTCTAACAAAGTCCATGACATAGAGTGAAAAAATACAATGAAATGAATGCCTTTCGAACTATGGAAGTTCACCACTTCAACATCAACTCACGAACTACTCGAACACCTGGTCACTGCGCATGAAAACAAGATGAAGCTCTGGTTCCTTTATCACGTGGTGATACAGCATCCGGAGACGGATATTGGTTGGAGCTTTAGCATGTAACTCATGGATAGAGGAGTAAATTAATACCATCAATAAAACTATGTCAAATCATCATAGGTAATCACATATATGCATACATATATATCGTACAGGGATAGGTAACAAGACTTAGCATAAACTTCAAAAACATTAACCTGAGCTATTTAGCATAACCGTCACAAAACAAGGCACCCACGGGCTATATTGGTCCAACTCTTCCCTAGCTTAAAGGGAACAGTACGTGTAGCCACACAAACTAGAGAATATCCATATCCGTATATGCCACTTTAGGGGACTTGAACCTCCTAACATAATCAAGGTGACTTTGCACCAATGTATACAATATGGGGGACTCAAACCTCCCATTCATATATTTATTTGGGGGACTCGAACCTCCGGGTCATATAGACACCCGCACCGGCTAACGCAGTTTCTAGTGTTAGTCCTTTGGACTCCACTTCTATGGCCCAGCTACATATCCCACTCTAAAGCCCATTTAAAATATTCTTTACACATACACATAACCATTAGTCCTATTACTTACCAAAAGCATCCCGTTGGTATCATCATACCAACCCCACTTTGAAGCGTACAACATGCCATAACTATTATCATTCGACTTTGGGACTCGAACCCATTATCTATACAAAGTCATCAATTCAATTTAACATTTACTGACTCAAACACATTTAACCAATTAAACCACCAAGGTTACAATTCAAAACCATTTATGACCCATAGGTTGAGGGTGAAAAAATTCTTCTCATAGACATTTTAAAAAATAGGTTGAGGGTATACAATTATCAAACCATTATTCAAGTCAAAACCCATCATGTTAGGGTTAACCATGACCCAATTAGTAAACCATAATTTTTATGCACCCACATGTGTAAAACAATCATAAAAAACATGTATAAACACAAGTGAAATCATGGGAGAACAATACTCAACAATATGTAATCAAACCCTCAACCATGGACTTCAAAACAACCATTTTTGATTCAAGAACAATGTTTAAAATTATAATGACGGAAGAATCACATGCTACGTTAGGAAGATTCACGGAGAGATTTCAATCCTTAAGCCTCTCGATGACCACCTTGTCAAAACCCTAGCCCAATCTCCTTGAGAGGTTTCTAGAGAGTTCCTAAGAGTGTTTTGATCTTCTATAGTGAAGACTAAGGGACCAAATAGTGTTATAGGACATGAGGTCTTAAGATCTAGGGGTCAGAAATGTCTAAAACACCCTCAGATTAAAATCTTTAAAAGACTCACACAAGGGTACGGTTAGACCCCTCCACTCTTACCCATATCATACAAGTGGTACCTCCACTCGTACGTCGATCAGAAAGTTGGACATCACATTCTGTCCAACATATTACACCATAGCCTAACTCGTACCTTAAACATACAACTAGTACCCTTCAAGTCATACCCTAAATAGAATGTCAAGGCTAGACACTGAAAAACATATGATTTGGCACTATACTTTTCGTATCATGATCATACGATTTGTATGATGTCTTCTCGTACCAAGAGCAGAACTGTTCCAACATGACACTGACCAACTTATGACTAGGGTCCTAGACCTGCACCCATATCATATGACTAGTATGATGAGTCGTATGGAGCACAGAAGTTTCAAGACTCAAGAAATTTTGTAAGGGCCAAAGTTTGGGGTGTTTCAGTCTCCCCCGTAGGATCATTCATCCTCAAATGATGGGATGAGGCATTATTACAAGCACGATTAAGCCCCAAACATCTCCATTCTTACCTTTAATACAAAAAATAACACATAAAGTAATCCATAATCTACCTTTAAAAAGGACATAAAACAAAGATGTTAAGAACAACACATACCTCAAGCACGATTTTCTGGAACCGGGAATAGGAACGAATACTTGGATTTCATGTCTTCCTCAGCTTCCTACATAGCCTCTTTGGACTTTTGGTTCCGCCATAAAACCTTCACCAAATCCATGTCCTTTATTTTCAACTGATGAACATGCCGATCTAAGATCCTCACCCAGATCTTTTCATAAGACAAAGAAGCTGAAATGCCAATGTCCCCCAAAGGGACAACAAACAAAGGATTACCCGCACATTTCTATAACATAGACACATGTAATACTGGATGAATGGAAATCATGCTAGAGGGAAATACAAACTCATATACAACACTGCCAAACCTTCTCAAAATCACATACGGGCTAATATATCGGGGACTGAGCTTCCCCTTCTTCCTAAAACCCATCACTCACTCATAGGAGATACCTTTAAGAATACCCAATCTCCAACCTCAAAATCCATGTCCCTTCATCTTACATCCGCATAGGACTTTTAGCGACTTTGGCCGATCTTAAGACTATCCGAATCATCTTCACCTTTTCCATAGCTTAGTGAACTAAATTTGGAATAAATATTTCCACTTCACCAACCTTAAACCACCCAATAAGAGACCAACACCTCTTACCATACAATTCTTAAATTGGGGCCATACCAATGCTAGAATGGTAACTATTGTTATAAGAAAACTCAATCAAGGGTAAGTGCTTGAACCAATTACCACCATAATCAATTACACAAGATTGCAACATATCCTCTAAAGTTTGAATAGTCCTTTCGGCTTACCCATCCTCCTGCCGGTGAAAAGCTATACTAAGATTCACTTTAGTCCCCAAACTATGCTGCAAAAAGTGCCAAAATACGATGAGAACTGAGTACTATGATCCAAAATAATTGAGAAAGGCGCATCATCTAACTTTATAACTTCCTAAAGGAACAACTTCGCATAATCCTCAGTAGAATAAGTAGTCCTCACGGGAAAGAAGAGAACGGACTTAGTCATCCTATCCACGATGACCTAAATTGAGTCACACTAATTCTGCGGCCACAAAAGGCCAGTAATAAAATCCATATTAATTATTTCCCATTTCCATACCGGCAACTCAATCTCTTGAAGTAGCCCACTGGGCCTTAGGTGCTTCACTTTCACTTGTTGACATACCATACACTTAGCCACAAAGTTGTCAACATCCCATTTCATATTGTTTCACCAATACATCTTCTTGAGATTATGATACATCTTTATTGAACCAGGATGAACAGTATAACATGACTCATGAGCCTCGGCCAAAATCCTACCTTCCAACCCATCCATCTTTGGAACATATAACCTCCCTTGGTACCTCAAGATACAATCACCAATGATTTCAAAGGACATCACCTTTTTCTTACCCACATCATCCTTGATCTTCATCAAAAGAGGATCGAAAAACTACTTCTCCTTTATTTCATAACCAAGAGAAGATTGTGCCACCTATTCCACAAACACACAACCATCTTCAGAGTCCAAGAGATGAACTTTAAGGTTAGCCAAACTGTGAATATCCTTCACCAATTCCCACTTATCCTTATCCACATGAGACAACCTACCCATGAAAAACCTGTTAAGAGCATCAACAACTATGTTAGCTCTGCCTGGATGGTAGTAAAGACCCTTGTAATAGTCCTTCAGCAACTCAAGCAACCTCATTTGCCTTAGATTAAGCTTCTTCTAGGTAAACACATACTACAGGCTTTTTTGATTAGAAAAGATATAAATATGCACTCCATACAGATAGTTACGCCAGATTTTCAATGCGAACACCAAAGCTAACAAATCCAAGTCATGAGTCGAATAGTTCCTCTCATGAACCTTCAACTATCTATAGGCATAAGCAACCACTTAACCATGTTGCATCAACACACCACCTAAAGCAATTTGGGATGCATCGCAATAAACCACAAACCCATCAGTGCCTTCAGGAAAAGTCAAAACTAAAGCCGAAGTTAGCTTATCCTTCAATTTGTCAAACCTCCCCTCATAAGTATCAGACCACAAAAACTTTACCTCATTCTAAGCCAGCTTAGTTAATGGGGAAACTATAGAAGAAAACTCTCCACGAAACTCTTATAATACTCGACTAGACCCAAAATGCTTTGAATATTAGTTGGAGTCATGGGTCTAGGCCACTTCATCACCACAACAGCTTTCTAAGGATCCACCATAATCCCCTCACTAAACACAATGTGACCCAAAAAATTTATGACATTCAACTATAATTCACATTTAGAGAACTTAGCATACAACTACTGACCCTTCAAGGTCTGCAACACAATACGAAGGTAGTTGGCAAGATCTACCTCACTCTTAGAGTACACTAAGATGTCATCAATAAAGACAATGACAAACAAATCAAGAAATTAATGGAAGACCCTAATCATCAAATCCATAAATATCGCAGGGCCATTGATCAAGCCAAATTACATCACCAAGAACTCAAAATGCCCATACTAGGTACGAAAAGCTATCTTAGGGATATCCACCTCCCTAATCTTTAACTGATAGTACCCAAATCAAAGATCGATCTTAGAGAAGAATTTTACCCTGAAGTTGATCAAAGAGGTCATTAATACCCAATAGCAGATACTTATTATTTATCATCACCTTATTCAATTGTTGGTAATCAATACATACCTTAGGGGAACCATACTTTTTCACACGAACAAGACAGGTGCATCCCACGGGGACATACTAGGATAAATGAAATCTTTGTCTAAGAGGTCTTTCAATTGCTCCTTAAGTTCTTTCAACTCTACTGGATCCATTCTATATAGGGGAATAAAATTTGTACGAGTGTCCGGAACAAGATCAATAGCAAAATCAATCTCCCTATTAGGAGGGACACCGGGAAGGTCATTTGGGAAGACCTCAGGAAACTTATTTACTATATGAATAGACTGAAAAGAAGGACCCTTCGAGTTAGAATCTTTAACCCAAACTAAATAATAGAGACAACCTTTGAAAATCAACTTTCGAGCTCTAAGATACTATATGAGCCTCCCCTTAGGAGCTAGAGAACCACCTTCTCACTCAATAATTAGCTTATTAGGGAATTTGAACACGACCTTACAAGTCTAATAATCTAAGAAAGCATAGCATGAGTGCAGCAAGTCTATCCCTAAAATAACATCAAAATCAACCATGTCTAACTCTAACAAGTACACCAGAGTTTCTCTACTATAAATAGATATTCCTACCCAAATGACTCTTCTGATAACCATTGAGTCTTCTACTGGGGTTGAGATAGAAAGAGGGTTCAATAGATACTCGGGACCAAAACCAAAATACACATCCACGAATGGGGTCACTTAAGAGAGAGAGAACCCCATATCAAGTAAATAATACACATCATAAGAAAAGAGTTTCTACATACTAGTACCAACCTCCAAAGCTGCCTTATACTCTTGAGGAGTAGTAAGAGCATAAAGAGAGTTTCGAATAGTGCCGGATCCAAAGGTAGCACCCATTGGTGCAGGAGCTGAAGAAGAGACAACATTAACCTTATTTTCCCTATAAGAAAATCTAGAGGGACAATAACGATGCATATGACCAATATAACTACACATAAAACATCAGTACGTTTTTATCTCACACTAACCATGATGATGATGACCATAAAATCTTCAAGGAGGGTAGGATGAGGTGGACTAGGCCCACCCTAGTAGCCTGAGAATAGGTAACTTATGCCCTAGAAGCATTATCATCCTAATAATATCTGTCTCCTAATGGCTTTGGGTAGGGAGAACTAACTATAGAAGAGGAGTTAGGACTCCCTTAGCTCTTTCTCTTAGGACACATCCCACTCTGATATTGTCCCCCACTCTGTTCTGAAAACCAAGACCTCTTAATTTTCCTCGAACCAATCTCAGCCTATTTTATCTCATCTTCAACCTATTCCATATATGATAAATGGTGATTTTACCACTCATTTGAACTAAACAATCATGAATATTACCATGTTTTGAATGAATAAATGAGACATAATTGCGAATGAATGCACTAATATCTGTATTTTGCAGAAACATTATTTATGAGATAGAAGGATAGAAATTGGAGATAAAAAGGATAAAAAAGGAGCAAGAAAGTACAACTGAAGACCTGGAGCAGATATGGCCTCAGTTACTGCAATCACGATCTAAGGACTATAGTCGTAGTAAGTTAATAAGGTCAAACTACTGAGATCACATGAGCTAATTACGGTTAGGGTAGCTGCGATCACGACCAAGCCTATGTGATTGCAATCTAGTGAAAAATTGCAGCCCAAGGGCAAAAATGTAAATGCACGTGGTTGATCTCAAATTTTACAAAAGGAGGACTCAAACCCTAATCCATTATTTTCCATTTTCCCCAATTTTTAGACTTTATTCTAGGGTGGTAGCCTCCATTTTTGGAGAAGAAAATATTGTATTAATTTTAGGTGAAGAATATTTTGGAGTCACTTCCAAGTGAAGAATTAGTGAACTTCCATTGAAGATTTTTTGGATATCATAGTTTGAAGTAACATTCACTTAGATTTTCTCAAATCAAATTAATGGATATTTTGGGTAAAATCTTTTCTTATTTATCTCATGAGTAGCTAGTTTTTACTCTTGTGATTATGCTAGAATAGGGTATAAATATGTGTGAGATGTGATTTGTTTGTGCATTTACTAGTTTATGATGTTGGATTCTACTATTGCTTGAATAAATTGGTTGGGATTTGTGGGTGAAAGCCCCAAATACCGAAATGGGTTTGATGGATGAAAATCCCAAACTCTTGAAAGCTCAAACCATCCTTGAAAGAGGGGTTTGGGTAAACATTCAGAACCCACATCATCCTTGAAAGAAGGATATGGGAGCTAAGGCAATAATAGATGATTTATGAGCATGGTTGACTAATTTTCACTATCTTAGACATATGGGTGTTTGTTATGTTAACTATACTTAGGGCACCATCCTAGAAATAGGGGTGTCTAATTGAGGTATTAGGTGGTTTGATTAAAGAACTCATTAGGTACTTTAAAAGGTCAATTAGTGACACCTTTGGGGTTTTTTTGACGAACTAGCCTCAACGATCTACCACATCACCAACACTAATAATTTGCATCAAATTATCATACGCTCATACATATTTTGCCCCCAGGAAAGAATAATCCCAAGATCTGTGCCTAATTGTTTAGACTCTAAGTGTTCGTAGCCCCAAATTTTTACTCAAAAAACCCAAAGAGAAATATTAATGTTAATATTGTTCTAACCCTCCATCTTATATTTTGGTAATATCAGTTTGAATTTGACAAGTTTCCATTATTTTGAATTAACTTGATTGCCACTCACATTGTTCCTCGTGGATTCGACCCCGACTCCAAAGTTGGGTAAATACATTGATAATGACTTTCTTGCACTTAAATTGATGTGAAAATTGAGATTTATCAAAAATGGCACCATTGCCGGGGAACAATTTGGTGTATTAAGTTTGTTTGAAATTCTAGCTAACTTGCTTGAATTCTAGCTTGTAAATATTTGTTTGTGATTTTCTTTAATTTCTTGTGTTAGGTAGATTTTTTTCTTGTTTTACTTTTCTATATGGCATCTTCTAAAAAAAATGATTTATGTAGTTGGAATTCCTATCTTGATGATCCACATCCATATTGTGATGGACCAGACTTTGGAAGAGCTTGCACATATGCTCCCTGGAGAGAGATGAGAACTTCATCTTGATACTATTGGGAGTATGTTTTTTCTTTGAGTTATGGTCGAGATGTACATTGGAGTGATTGACCAAGTGTCCCCTCCCATTATTATGCTAACCGAGTTGCTAGTTCTTCTTATGAGTTTGATAGGTCTTATAAGGAGAAGGACGAAGAGCAATATATTGGGTCCAAAAGTTTTGAAGCAATGCTTCAAACTATTTTGGATCAAGTAACTACAATAGGGGAGAATGTGAAAGACATATGCCAATCCAATGAGGCATTTGGAAGGGAGATGGTCAAGATAAAGGAAGTGGGCATGGAGATAAAACTTACAAACCCCACTACCTTGCCCATCTCCCAAGAGGAGGATAATAAAGAAAAGAAACCAAACTATGATGATGAGCTTGGTAGTGAAGAATCCTCAGTGATTTCCCAATCAACTGAATCAAATGAGGATGAAGATGCCACAATAAAGGGAATGGTACTAGATTCTAAGGAAAAATTAAATCCAACATCTTATGACGACTCTAGTTCATTTTGGGGTAAAGGTGCTACGAAGGATGAAATTTCAGAAATAGGGTTTCGACCTTATTCTAACCACTTCTCGACATTGTTCTTAGAGGATGTGATGAGAATCCATCCACCTAGGAAAATGGTTGTTTGTGGGAAGAAGGAGGAACATCCCTACATCTTGGGATTTTACACTCAAAAAGATTACATGGAAACCCCTCCATCAAAGGCCATGGAACTCAAATTCCAATGTACAACTAGTATCCTATTGATGTCCTTCCCTTTGCCCAAGGAGCCAAACCAAAATTTCAATGTGAAATTGGGTGAAAGTTTCAAGTCCTCAAAATGGCGAGATAGAAGCTCCCTCATTATTTCCTCAGTTTTTCCAGGTTTCATCTTGGAAGATTTGAATCTTCTGTCCCTCTGCCACTCATTGTATAGGGAACAAAAGTTAGGACGAAGATTTAAATCTTCTAAGTGGAAGCACAAAAGGAAGTGGAGGAGGCAATATGTTAAGACGTTAAACTAAGTGTTCGATGGGAGGTACCCCATCAAGCCAAGAAAAGTAGCACATATCCTTTTATTTTATACATGATGGAGTAGATTTTATTTTTGCATTTGTTCATCCATAATCCATGAAAAGGTGGTGCTAAGAGAATTTTGATTGAAAGTGAAAAAATGAATGTATGGAATTGACATGTTGGAATTGAACAGAGGAGTTCAAGTGACCTAATTTTTGGTCTCAATAAGCACAATCAATCTGGAGATTGTCCATTCCCTTGATCAATTAGGTAGCCTTACTTTCAAGGATCAACTCCCGATACAATTCCATAGCAAACTTTCTCATTCAGGCCCTCATATTAGATACCAATTTAGGAGCATACCAGGATAACTGATGGAATTTCAAGGCATACTCCTTGACTGTCATTCTCCCTTGCTTCAAATTAACAAATATTTCTGCCTTCACCTTCCTCAACCCCTTATGTAAGAAGTGATCTAGAAATGCACTAGAGAAATTATCCCACACGGCATAACAAGCATCCTTACCTCTCGACTATTCCAACTCTTCGTACCGCTGGTACATCACATCTTTCAATTCATAAGAAACAAACTCAACACCTTCAACCTCCGAAGCATGCATAACCCAAAAGATATTCTCTATTTCATCAATAAAGATTTAAGGATCCTCCTTAATTTTTGTACCAGTAAACATCATAGGATGCAACCTCATAAATTGGTCAACTCTAGTGACCTCAGACGAACCCATAGATGCACTAGCAGAACTAGACTGTTGTGACTGAGATGTCACTAACTGAGTCAACAGGGTAATAAAGTGATGAAACTAAACATTAGTGACCTACCCGAGAGGCGATTGAGTATAAGTGTCACCCTCAAGAGTAGGATTAGTAGGGATAATTAGAACCCCACGAGGGCATTCAAATGCAATAACCCTTGATTAGGTCTGAACCCCAGAAGCTAGATGATCTCCGTCCACAATGTCCCTAGATAGGATAGAATAGTTCACATAAACATCTAATTTTTTTGGAGACATGATCTAAAATACAAGAAAATAGAAATCATAAGAATCCAAGACCTTAGACTCTGTAGCCCAACACTAAGACAACAAGAAAGAGAAATATTCCTAAATGTCTCATAGCCCCTCTCTTTTAAGTGTGGCGTGATACATTCCAATAAAATAGACTATACTTGACAAAAAAATTTTAACACCCAATTAAACATGAACTTAAGCTTTGATACCAACTTTGTCATGACCCGAACCAGGGCCTGGCTGTGACGGGTATCTTATATCCTATGTGGACCGAAGATTACTCCTTTACTTAACCTAACCAACATATCAACCACAAATATCAAATGAATTCTGAACATATAACAAGATATGTAAAATAAGACTAACAATAGCTCATGAAATGTATACACCATTCATAAGAACAACACACTAAACCAACATACCAAAGGCCCTAGTAAAATCCACTGTAATATAACGCTAATAAAATATCAGGACATGCCCCCAACAATAGACAAAATCCAAGTCTAACAAAGTATATGACATAGAGTAAAAAATACCATGAGATGAATGCCTTCAGAACTAGAAAAGCTCACCACTTCAATATCAACTCATGAACCATTCGAAAAACTGGTCACTGGTAGGAAAAAAAAGCTTCGGTCCCAATAATGCATAATGATACAATGTTCGAAGATAATTAGTGGTTGGAGTGCTATGTAACTCAGAAATAGAGGAATAAAATAATTCCATCAATGAAAACAAGTCAAAGAATAATTTGTAATCACATGTATACATACATAAATATCGTGCTGGGATAGGGAACAATACTTAGAATAAACTTTGAAAACATTAACCTGGGTTGTGTAGCATAACTATCATAAAACAAGTCATCCACGAGCTATATGGGTCTAGCTCTCCCATTGCTGGAAGGGCTCCAATGCGTGTAGTCGTATGGACCAGAGAATATGCATATCCGTATATGCCACTTTGGAGGACTCGAACCTCCCAGCATAATCAAGATGACTTAACACCTATTTATACAATATTGGGGACTTAAACCTCTAATTTATATATTTATTTGGGGGACTCAAACCTCTTGGTCATATAGAGACCCGCACCAGCTAGTGCGATTTCCAATGTTAGTCTTTCAAACTCCACTTTCATGGTCCGGCTATACATCCTACTTTAAATACCATTTAAAATATTCTTTACACATACACACAACCATTAGTCTAATTACTTACCAAATATATCCCATTGATATCGTTATACCAACCATATTTGCAAGCGTACAACATGCCATAACTATTATCATTCGACTTGGGGACTCAAGCCCATTGTCTATACATAGTCATCAATTCATTTTGACATTTAGGGATTCTAACGCATTTATCCAATCAAACCACCAAGGTTATAATTCAAAACCAGTTATGACCCATAAGGTCTTGATGAAACCATTTACCAACCACTTACATCATTAGGCCACTGCCTTAGTTAAAATAATAATTTAATTAAATTTATGGTCATCAAGACCTTTACAAAACCATCCATCTTTCATTAACATTCTTATGCCAAAGATTATTTCAAAACATAACTCATCATGTGACAAAATTCTTCTTATAGAAATTTTTACAAAAAAGTTGATGGCATACCAATGTCAAACCATTATTCAAGTAAAAAACCATCATGTTAGGGTTAACCATGAACCAATTAGTAAACCACAATTTCCTTGCACCCTCATGTGAAAAACCTTCATAAAAACATGTATAAACACAAGTGAAATTATGAGAGAATCATATTCAACAGTATGTATTCAAATATCACACCATACCAGATCCTGTTGCACCATATTAACATGAGCTTGAGGCAACTTCATATCCAACTTGCTGAATTAATACACCATTTGATAGTGCATAGCTGAAAGTTGGCTGCTAAGGCTGTTATGCTATCATCTTCAATCATACCCACAACCTTTTTCACTAATCTCCTTAAGGTATCACCATGACAATGTTGATTTCCGTATTCAATCCGTTTCAACAAGGTGTATAGGTCATTATAAGTATTTTCCAAAGTTGGACCACCTGCAGTTGAATCTAGCAAAGCTTTTGTGTTATGGTTAAGTGCCTCAACAAAGGTGTAAGGTAGTACCTTATTTGACTATTGGTGATATGGAAACTCCCAAAGAAGATCTTTTAATCTCTCTTTAGCATGATATAGGTTCTTATATAGCCTCCGTTTAATACTCAAAATCTCACTATAAGGTCTCGCAGTCTTTACAAAAGGGAAGAATAGGATAAGTAACTTTTGGGATAAGTCATCCCAAGTTGTGATTGAACCTACCAGATCAGTGTTCAACCATTTTTTTCTTTCCCTAAAAGTGAAAAAAGAAAAAGTGTCATCCTAACATAATTAGTTAACACACCGGTAGGGATGAATGTGTCACTGATATCTAGAAAGTTTTATAGGTGGACTTATGGATCTACATGTTATAGCTCGGTAAATTATCCATTACTGTTGTATTACCCCATACTAATATTATCTCGGTTCAAATTTTAGTTTTATGCCTACTGGGCTTAAGGCTAGAAATTTGCACTAAGTGTTTGGGACTTAGTGATTTTAATACCTCTAACTTTGAGGATTTTTATTTTGGTCTTCCCGACCTTAAGATATTGGTTTTTGAGTTGGTTCATGTTCAGGTATGTAAGAAGTGTGTATCAAACAAGTTTTGGATATTTTGGGTGAGATTTGTATCATGAAACCAGTGGGTTATCCGGTTGTATTCCTGTTCTCATGTAGACCGCATTGCGGTCAGGGAAATGAAAAACTGTAATATGACTGTATCGAGGTAAGCCTATTGCGTCCAGTTTCAAATTTAAATAACTGGAGGAAAATTAGGTCTTTTCCCCCTCAACGTAATCTTTAGTATCACAACTTGGGGCATTAATTAGGGAATTATTTGACCTTCTTCTCCAACGTTCTTCTCAAGAAAACCTTCTTCTTCCCCCAAGAACAAGAATTCAATTCCTTTGTCCCCAATAAATCAATAATTCAAGTCACCCAAGTTCAATAACCTTCAAGAAATCATCAAGATTAGTATTTTCCTTTCAAGTTAAGAAGCATAGGGTATGCAGAGTGTTCATTCATGGGTCCCTTTCACCTATGGAGCCCAAAAACTATCATTTCAATTAAAGAATTGATTTTTCTATTATTATGGTAATTTATATTGTTTAATATAGGTTTAATTCATGTTTTCATGGTGATTTTAAATTCAATTCAGTCCATGTATAATCCCATGCAAGATTTGACTTTCTCATGCTTTGAATTTCAGTTTCCTATCTCCTATTTCAAGTAAATTCCATGTTAAACCCCCAAATTATTATCTTCAGTCATATAGTTATGTTTTTTCACCTATTTAAAACATTTCTATTTTTTAAATTCATGATCCCTACATATTTGATGGAATGTTTATGCTTATGGGTTATGACTCATGATCCTTTACTATAGTTTTTAAGCTTGTTATTATATATTCAGTGATCATTCAGTACTGTTGGGTTATGAATACTCGAAACCTAAGAGTTTTTACACAAATTCAGATCATTTTAGTAATGATTTAGTTAAACCATGAATTCTATTCCTTATTCTATTGATGTAATCATGATAAGTACTAGAAGTTACAAAATCATGTTCATTAAGCTTAGCTTAGTTCAGTTTCAGTGTTAGTTTAGTTGGGAGTAGGATTTAACACAGAGCAAACTCAGGGATTAGGTCTCACCTAAAATAGAGGGTGTGGCCCTTAGTAATAATCCAAAGTTACAAAAATATGTAGCTAGCGTAGGTTAAAGATGTCTACATGCCAGTTGAGGGGTGACAAGGTGTTTACCTGCCAGTTGACGGTGACATATATCTCAGTTGAGCACCTGCCAGTTGAGGGTGTCTAATTAGTCCTTCGAGACACTAGTTTAGTGATCCATATAGCTAGTGTTAGTACCCGTGGCATGGTACTGACACCCATCCAACTGGGTTTACAGATTAGACCCTGATTTGCTGAGATTGGGGCATGTCGGTTAGATGATACCTCTCACAGTCATAGTGCAGTATTCATTATATTTTTAATTTAGGTTTTCATTGAACAAGTGTATAGATTCTCTGTTATTCAGTTATACAGATTACAGTCTTTCAGTCTCCAGATTATTTCAGAAGCATGTTTATACTTGGTCTTGCAATCACAAATATTACTTGTTTATGCATTCATACACAGTTACCCATGAAATTTTAGCCAGTTCTTATCTCATATACCAGTACATTTAAAGTACTGGTTGCATACTCTTCTTTGCACTACGATGTCTTATATCATACCTTCAGTGGCTCAGTTTCCCTACCACAGATAGAAAACCAATCTTACTCAACAACCGTAGTGGTGAGTCCTCATCCATCAAGTACATATTATATCTCATTTAGTACTTTAGTATTTCATTATGTTCAGTCAGTCAAAGTTAGTTGGGGGACTATCCCATCAACTCCTCAGTTAGTTAGAGGCTTTTAGGTAATCAAACAGTCAGTTATATGGTTCTTCAGTTTATCAGTCCTCCCAGTATTATCAGTTTTTTTAAATTGACAGTTAGCTTTCAATATTTCACCAGATGCTACAAATTTGTGATTTAATCATATTTTTAGTATTCAAATTTGTATTATTTCAGTAGTTTATCTTCTGCACACATGTGTGATTATTATTTTATTCAGTGCTCACAACAGGTACCGGCTCATGGGTTAGCTTATAATCACTTGTGATTATAAGCACAGTTGTCGCGACTGGGGGGAAAGGTAGGCCTTGGGTCGTGAAATCTATGTAAGAGCTGCACCATATTTTATGTTAGTTTAAATTAAGCTCGAGGAGATAGTCTTTGAATGGCGGAGGTCACATTAATCATAAGAGGGATTGCCACTACGCGAACTATCTTGTAGGATGGTGGATCCTCAGCCATGGGAGCATAAATTTCATGATCCTCTTAAATTTGTAGGATATAGAAGAGAATGACTTTTTCTTTTCTATATTTGTGAAAGCGTTGCATAGGCTTAGGGTCTGGTTTAACCAACTCCCATCCCTTACCAGTTTACTAGTCTTCTTATCAGTGCCTATGAATTCAGAAGCCAAGATCAAGTGAATAGCACCAAAGAAATCATAAGTCCTCTTTTGAAAAAAACCTTACATATTATGATCAAGTATATTAATAGTTAGATGCTCAACTGTAAAAATATTAACTTCGTAAGCACATAATAAGTCCTAAAAATAAGGTTAAACATGTATTGATAATGACACTTAGGTGCATAAATCAACCTAAGGTCACTTGTATTAGATATGGTTGATTTTAACATCATCTTGGTTATGGATTGGTTAGCCCCTTACCATGCTGTCTAAGAATTTTATGCTAAGATCGTGACTCTAGCTTCATCGAGTGTGCTGAGAATAGCTTAGAATGATGCTCTATATTAAGGTCCTAATAGGGTTATATACTATGTTCAGGCTCATCAATTGATTGAGAGGGGATGTTTTCCTTACATGGCTCATATTAGGAATACTAGTGTTGCTTTACCTCCTTTTTTAGATTTTGTTCGTGTTGTTAGTGAGTTCATAGATGTGTTCTCTGCTAATTTGCCTGTTATACCTCTGGATTGTGAAATTGATTTTTCTATTGATGTTGATCCAGGCATCAAGACTATTTCTATTCCTCCCTATAAGATGGCCCCAATCAAGTTGAAAGATTGAAGGATCAATTGTAGGAGTTGTTGGATAAGGGATTTATTTGACCTAGTTTGTCACCATGACGTGCGTCTATCTTGTTTATGAATAAGAAAGATTAATCTACGTAGATGTCTATCGATTATCGATAGTTGAACAAAGTTATGGTTAAAAATAAGTATTCTCTTTCTCATATTAATGATTTGTTGATTATATTTAGGGTGTCATGGTGTTTTCAAAGATTGATTTGAGGTTCGGGTATCACTAGTTAAGGATTAGCACTTTAGATATTTTGAAGACAAATTTTCAAACTTGATATGGTCATTTTGAGTATTTGGTCATGTCCTTTTGGTTGGCTAATTCCCCAGCCGTGTTAATGGAGTTAATGAACCAGGTAATTTGACTGTGTATCAACACCTTTGTTATTGTATTTATAGATGATATATTTATTTATTTCAAGAGTGAGGTTGATCATAAGGAGCATTTGCAGATTATGCTACGAAAATTGAAGGATGAGATATTGTATGCCAAGATCTCCAAGTATGAGTTTTGGTTAGCGTTTCTTTATTTCTTGGTTCATGTGGTGACTAAGGAGGGAATTAAGGTTGATCTAACCAAGATTGCAGTGGTTCTTGATTAGTCTAGGCCTACTTTACCCACCGATATTCAAAAATTATTTTGGCTGGGCAGGTTATTATTAATGTTTTCTTTAGGGTTTTCATCTATGGCAGCTCCATTAACCAAGTTTACTCAGAACAAAATTTCTTTTTAGCGATCTGATGCTTGTGAGGAGAGATTCTAAAAGCTCAAGGATTTGTTGACTTCTGCTTCTATCTTGACTTTGCCCTAGAAGGGCATGGTATTTACCATCTTTTATGATGCTTCAAGTATTGGGGTAGGTATTATGTTGATGTAGGAGGGTATGATGATTGCTTATGCTTCTCATTATTTGATGTCCCATGATAAGAATTATCCTCCCCATGATTTGGAGTTGTGCACGATTGTTTTTTCCTTAAAGTTGTGGAGGCACTACTTGTAATGAGTCCATTTTGAGATTTTCTTAGATTATCATAGTTTTAGTACTTCATAACACAAAGAGATCTTAATATGAGATATTATCATTGTCTTGTTTTGCTTAACGATTATGACTTGACTATTCTCTATCATCTAGACAATGCTAATATGGTTGCAGATGCCTTGAGATAAAAGTCGACTAACATGGGTATCTTGGCACATCTTTTGACCCAGGAGAGGCCTTTAGCCTTAGAGGTTCAGTCTTTAGCTAACTAGCCAGTTAGGCTTGATATTTTGACACCTTGGCACATTTTAGCATTTGTGGAGGCTAGATCTACTTTGATGGATCAAATTTGAGGTCATTAGTTTGATGATGTTTGATTAAGTTTAATATGGTATAAGGTGTTGTGTGGTGAGGCTAACAAAGCCTCACTTGATTCAGATAAAGTTTTGAAGATTGTAGGCCAAGTTAGTTTACAGAAAGTGGGTGAATGGATTAGATTGACTTTGGAGGAGGCCCATTGTTCTAGGAATTCCATCTATCCGGAAGTGAATAAGATGTATCGTTACTTGAGACAACATTAATGGTGGGGTACTATAGGGAAGGATGTGGCAAACTTTGTAGCTCATTGCCTATGTTTCTAGCAGGTGAAAGACGAGCATTTAAGACCTAGTGGATTGCTTTAGAGGTTACCATTCTCTACTAGAATTGGGAACATATCACTATGGATTTCATGAATGGATTAACATGTACTTTTCATGTTTATGATAGTGTTTGGGTCATCATGGATCGATTGACCAAGTCTTCTTATTTTATTCTAGTCCAGATCGATTTCAGTACTAAAAGGTTGGCTCGTATCTATATTTGTGAGATTGTGAATCTTTATGGTATGCTATTGTCTATCATCTCTGATCAAGGTTCTGTATTCACATCTCACTTTTTGAAGACTTTTTAGGATGATTTAGGTATGCGAGTTGATCTTAGCGTCGTATTTCACCCTTAGACTGATGGCCAGTCAGAATGGACTATCTTTTGTTTTGGAAGATATGCTCCATGCTTGTGTAATAGATTTTGGTAGCCAGTGCGATAAGCATTTAGCTTTGGCGGAGTTTGCATATAATAATAACTACTATTCTAGTATCATTATGGCTCTTTTTGAGGCATTATATGGTAGGCGTTGTCACTCTCCAGTAGGTTGGTGTGAGGTTTCTGAGGTTATACCTCAAGGTATGGACTTACTTTGTGAGTCTTTGGATAGAGTTCGGATAATTTATGATTGACTTTGAGTGGCTCAGAGTAGATAGAAGTGTTATGCAAACCATATCCTTTGTACCTTGAGATTTGGTGCTGGTGATCGTGTTTTCCTCTAAGTTTCACCCATGAAGGGTGTGATGAGGTTTCAAAAAAGGGGCAAGCTTAGCCCAAGTATATTGTCCCATTTAAGATTCTTTGGGATATTTGGGATATGGCTTATGAGTTAGCTTTACCCCCAGGCTTATCAGCCATTCATTCATTTTTTCATAATGTAATGCTTCACTATTACATTTTGGATGAGTCTCATGTCATTTTTTAGGAGTCGCTTCAGTTAGATGAGAGGTTTTTTTTTGTAGAAGAGTCTTTCTCCATATTGGCTAGGGATGTTAGATAGTTGCACACTAGAATTATTCCTGTGATTAAGGTCCAGTGGAGGCATCGACCTATAGATGAATCTACTTGGGAGGTCGAGTATGATATTCATAGTTCTTATCCCCAACTTTTTTCTAATTCAGGTTTTTCTCTGACCTTAGTTCTAGGATGAACTAGATTTTTACTATGGATGATATATCGACTCAAAATTAGATAAAATATGTGAAATGTGTGTTTCTTTGTGATTTAACTATTTTACCCCTCCCCGTGGTTGTGTTATGGTGTTTTTAGGATGTGGGGATGATTCACACAGTTCTCGAGGCATTTTTGTGTGTTTGATGTAATATTGTGGTTTTGGTGTCTTTGAGAGCCTTATAGTTGACTTCAGTCAACATATTTTGATTTATATGTCGAATGGCAAAACGAACTGTGCGAACAGATCTGGAACATTGATTTTATGGTAGTAACATTGTTGGTGTGGTTTTATGGATATTGAATCTCATTTCCACCCTTGGTTTGGAAGTTTGTGATTTTGGGTTTCGAGGGTCAACTTTGTAAAAATGACATTTTTTCAAAAATCTGATTTCCATTGAGTCTGGAGCATCAAATTGGATAGGGTGGCATTATTCGTTTACATTCATGGGATTCTGAGTGAATCTTGAGGATCCCATAGGCACTTGAAATTTTACCAAGTCCCCAGCTAGTGCACCCGTGATCACGACAGTGAGCGTAAGAGCTAAGTTCCGCCATTGCGACACCTGATCCGTGATTGCAATTGCCGCTTTAGCCAGGTACCGCGATCGCATTGCCTGGGAATATAAATACCCATGTTTTGCCATTTTCACCATTTTTTAGACTTGGAGCTTAGGGTTTCATAATTTTCGACAAACTTTTGCACTTCTAAGCTTGGGTAAGTTCCATAACACATTTTAATTCTTTCTTTCATTCTTTATCATCTATTTCTTGTTTTAAACCCACATTAAAGTATGGAAGTTGGGAATTTTGTCTCGTAAGGCCTAAAAATTGTATTTCTTAAATTTAAACTCAAATTTCAAACCTTTCTCACTTGGGTGAATTTGTCTCATAATTATCAGTTTCCCCTCAATTTAATCTTCAAAACAACTTCAATTCTTAATTCTAAATGGCTTTTAGGAATTTTTATCCGGTAAAGCTTGAAATGATTTTTCTTCTATTTGGACCTCATTTTGAACTTTTTTGTGCTTGGGTTTTTAGCTGTAGACTCCCAAAAATATGGTAAACACGTTTTTGAAATAAAGTTATGATTTTACCCTTATTTTGCGAAAACTTATTTTGAGGGTCAATTTTGACCCTGACTTGAAACTAGACAAGATGGATATCGTTGTCTTTCTTTTGATGCATAATTTCTATATTTCCATGTTTTAGTTGATTTTAGGTCTGTTTGTGAGGAGTCAGATTATGGATTGAAGGGTTGCAAATCAATATTCGGCTTTGGAGGTAGGTTATGGATTAACTTCTTTCAGATTGTGCTGGGTAGTTAATTTTGATACAAAATCATGTTAAGGGTGTATGAACCAATCATGAAAAATTGATATTTTATTGTGTTGTGCCTGTGTGGGGGCCTATATGTGATGTATTTGGTGGTTTTTGATATAATCAAATGGCCTCTGAATTGTTAGAGAGGATTCTTACGAGTCAAAAGGCACTTGGAGACTCCCTTTTACTATGTAACAAATGACAATTTGATGAACATGGTGATTATGGAGGGACGAGGGATGTTAAAGAAGCCACGACAAGGCAAGATAGGGATAGAAGGTTCCCCCATCCATATTGGTGATGCGCCCAACCCGCTCTAGATCTGTTAGTGTAGGTCAAAATAGCCCACTATTGTAACAACCCGTATTTTTCATGTTCTTGTTTTATTTATATAGAACATGATATATCTTTGTGGTATAGGTAATGAATGAGATTTGTAATGTGAGTATTGATGGTGTAAATGGACTTCTAGATACTGCCCGTACGTTTTAATGTGACACAACCAAGTTAACATCAATACAACTATTTAAACTAGGTATCGTAAGCTAGTATTTGAATCTAAAGTTTAAAGTGACCAAGTGTATACAAGTTCTAAGTTAGATTAAAAGGATTAATGACTAAAAATGGAATAAAATATTGAGGTGCTTTCTTGACTTAATAAGCTAGTAGGTGAGTCACCTACTTGAGCTATTTGGACCAAGTTAATGGACCCAAGGCTATGGATCAGATCTGTGCCTTTATTAATGTACTCATTTGGGCCCAAATAATGTAAAAGAGGAAGAAAATGGAGAAAATTCCCTACACTTAAATCTACCATGGCCCAATTTAATTAAGCCCAACTAAGAATTATGCAAGTAAGTGCATCACCTACTTTGACATTTTGAGCGGCTTGAACCCTTAAGTAGGTGCATCACGTACTTGGACTAATTTATGGCTGAAAATGGGATCAATAAGGAAGGTTCTAGAGGGCTCAATATAAGACCCACATATCTGGTCCTGCTACTTATTTTAAACACAATATCCACCCTTTTAACTTCAACTTTTGCCCTTTTCTATCAAGGATAAGAACAATAACCCTAAAATTTCTTCTAGAGTTCTTTAAGAGACCCTCACCTTTGAAAGCCAAGGAAAGTGAAAAAACATAAGGTTTAGCTTAATTCTCTCATAGAAAATTTGGAAAGCATGCTATAAGTGCTTAATTATAAATACATGGAAGAATATAAAACAAGCTACCTTCTTACTTTTCTTTGTTATTAAGAGACATCTCTTTTCTTCTTGGATTTAAATTGTGAAGGAAAGTTGAAGTTCTTGAAGATTTCCAATTAAAAGGATAAATTGTAGAAAATTATTTTTTCTTCCTTATATATGAATTTGGGAAAGAATTATGGATGTGTTGTTATTGAGAACTCAAGGGATGATGAGTTCAATATTTAGTTACTGCAACGAAAGTAAGTTGGGGATTTTTTGTGGACTTTTTTATGTGTATATGTTAGAGACTGCTGGGTTGTTGTTGGGGAAAGGTGTGACTATTTTTTATTTTAATATAGAAGAAGGGTGTGGTGGTACACCACCGACATAATTATTGTCTATGTTTATTGCCTATTCTATTTTGTGTATAGTTTGGAGGGTGTAATGAAGGCAAAGTTGTTTCAGGGTTATTATAAGAATCTATATGGTATGTGGATGTAATAGTAAGAGAAAAGGGTTAAAATAACACCCTGATTGATAAATTAAGGGCGTACTGCCCGACTACTATTTTGGTGAAGTTATGTAGCCCAAATATGTCGGTTAGTTACAAATCCTAGTTTTACCACATACTTTATTGTAGATAAGTAATCCTAACTGCAGGAAGTGAATTGAGTTATCATCGGATTTATATGACAAGTTATGTAAGACATACTCCATTTCGCACTCTTTAGCATGCAATCGAACACATGCCCCACCAAGTAGGCTTCCAAAGTTCTCCTATAGCGAATGATACATAATGGAAGCATATGATCACCCATGTAGCTAGTGACCTTATTTCAACTCTCTAATATGTTAAAACACCTCAATACATGCTTATTATAAAGTGAGCATGTTTATTTTCGCTAGAAAATTTTAGGAGTTCTCCGTTTAATCAAATAAGACCCATGTGTTATTTTCAATTCTTAAATAATTCACTCGTGTACTAACTGCTCCCTACCTCATTGTTATTGCATTAAGTGTTTATTCACGTTTATTTTACTGCTGGATTATTAATCCAAAGTACCATAATGTTACATCCACAAAAGTAATAATGTTAAAGGTTAATTAAACTAAGCAACATAATTTTAATTGAACAGATGGTAGCTCAGGGGAATAAGCCAAGCATGGGCCGATCTCGATACCTTTACATGTGGGTGGCATCTCAGGGGAAAGATCCTAGCATGGACCAATCCTAATGTTTATTTATGGGTGGCAGCTTAGGGGCATAATCCTAGAAGGGTTGATCCCAATTTATTTATTTACCACTGATCAGCTAGTTATTTGTATCATATGACTTACAAAGATTATAAAGTAAAAAAGATAAAATGAATAAAAGAATGTAATTTACCTGACCCTACAAGTGTCTACAAAGGTGGTCTACTAGAACTATTTGTACGCTAGTATCTTAGTTCCATTGAGCTCCTATATCATGTGTGGCTACTTTCAACCTTACATATTCTGTACATTATTTCATACTGAAACCCCTTAAGGGGGACCTATATTTCATGCTACAGGCATAGGTGCTTCAGCTAATACACATTCTCAGTAGGAACCAAGGATATCCAATGGCTATTGGTGAGATCCACATTAATTTGGGGATTTCCTAGTCCGTTATTTATATTTCGGTATAGTATAGTAGTTAAGAGTAAGGCAGGGGTTTATATCGATCTTAACTAAGTCTATGAATCTTTTATAGGCTTTGTAGACCAATGTAAAATTAAGCATGATAGAATTTTATCTTATAAATGTTATGGCCCCAACAATGAAGTCTTGTATATATAGTTTTGGAATTGTTGTTTATTTCTTATCGATGTATTATATCTATGTGTGGTAGAACCTTTGGTTATTATAGTTACATGTATGAGAAGTACAAGGTTATGGATTGGTGCTCTTGGTCCTTTACAACTATATGTGTCTCTCCGCCTCAATAGGATTTGAGGCATGACAAAAGTAGTATCACAGCTGTTCATCCTAGGGAGTCTAATAAGTCGTGTCTATGCAGTCTTTTTTATGTGCGTGTTGTGCACTACATCTATAATCAGGAGGCTATGGGACATTTAGGGGTTGTCTTTTTTTCTTCCTATCTTAGATCGTGCAATAGAGGCCAAGTTATAGGTAAAGTCATATTTAACCATTAAATATGTTTATTCTCTTATTATAGTAAATATATAGGTTACAAGGAGTAAGAATATAGGTAAGTGAGTAGATGTGAATGCTGGAGAAGGGACCAGTAAGTCACCACCTAGACAATATAATCAAAGTGAGGCTTAACTTGAGTTTGTATCATAAACTTCTTCTACACTTCCATCTCCAAAAGAGCTAAGAGGAAGAGTAACATCTTCAAAATCACTTGTTAATGCTAGTGAGCAATATTTAATGAATGCAGTGCAATTGTTGACTCGTATAGTTGCTGGACAATATCAAGGACAATCTATCTCAACCACAAGTTCTAGTGGTGCATATAGGGTAGCTAGACTATGAACGCAAGATACTCTTAAATTAGATCCTCCCACATTCATTATATTAGGTATTAATGAAGACCCATCACTTTATTAATCAAATGCAAAGGTCTCTAGATGTCACAAATATATAGGGTAAGGAGACAGTTGATCTACCAGTGTATAGATTAAAAGGGGAGGCTATATTATTGTACAAAGACTTGAAATGATCTAGTGGTATTGATGTACCTTCAGCTACTTGGAAAGAGTTTAAAGAGGAATTTCTAGATCATTACCTTCCATTTGAGATTTGAGAGGCCCGTGCGGATTAGTTTTTAAATCTCCACCAAGGGAATATAAGCGCAAGGGAGTACACCTTCTTGTTTAACTCTTTGGCTAGGTATGTTCTTAATATAGTAACTACTATGGATAATAGAGTTCATCAATATGTGGATAGATTGGATCCTTATCTGGTTAGATATTATACTATTATTACTTTGAACAAAATCATAGATACAATCTTTTGCACAAAAAATGGAGGATCAGAGGCAAAAAAAGAAAAACAAAAGTATTAAAAAGAGGATATTCCAAGAGGACCAGATCTACATGGAATTTTATGGCTTCCCAAGGACTATTTAGGCCTCGGTTTTCTAATAGACACCCTGGGATATCATCTTCTTATTCTACAACTAGTGCTCCATTGTGGTTTCAAGGGTCCAAGGAAAATCAGTTTGGGCAATGAAGTGAGAGTCAGAGTTCACAAACAACGGGGTATCAAGAGAAAGGGAATATGAGCCAATTAATACCTCCTTGGAAACTATTTAAATATTTTGGAAAGCTTTATTTAGGTATATGTTGGTTTGGGACAAGTGCTTTCTTTTAGTGTGGTATGTCGAGGCATATGATGAAAAAATGCCCATAAAGGGGCATAGGTGTTATGGCATTACCTATTAGATCAGTCATTGCATCATCACCATTGATGCCTTATTTAGGTAGAGGTGTATAGCCTATAGGTCATTGTAGAGGTGTTAAAGGGGCAACTAGTTCTAGTGGATATCAGAATCATACATATGCTCTACCAGATCGACAATATTTAGAGGCTTCTCTGGGTGTGGTTAAAGGTACATTGTCAATCTTTTCACATAATGTATATGTATGTATTGATCTGGCCTCTACATTATCATATGTCACTACATTAGTTGCTGGAAATTTAAAAAGAACACTAGAATTACTAGTTAAACCATTTGAAGTTTCTATGCCGGTTGGTGAATATATTATAGCTTGAAGAGTGTATCGAAATTGTGTAATAACTATTCATGTTCACGATACAATGGCTGACCTTGTTGAGTTAGAAATGGTAGATTTTGATGTTATAATGGGTATATATTTGTTTTCCTTTTACTGCGCCACAATAGATTTTCGAACAAGGAGGGTGTATTCTATTTTCCAAGAGAGGCAATCCTTGAATGGAGTGGTAATATTGGTGTGCCAAGAGGAAAATTTATTTCTTATTTGAAAGAAAAAAAGGATGGTTTCCTAAGGTAACAAATGTCATCTAGTTAGAGTGAAGGATACAGATGCGGAGCCACCAACTCTTCAAACTATTCCAATGGTAAATAAATTTCCCGATGTATTTTCTAAAGATCTTCCATGTTTTTCTCTTGAATGAGAAGTAGAGTTTTGTATATATGTGATTACAGGTACCCAACCAATCTCAAATCCTCAGTATAGAATGGCCCCAACAAAATTACGGTAGTTGAATGAACAATTAAAGGACTTGTTAGAGAAAGGATTCATAAGGCCTAGTATGTCCCCTTGGGAAGAACCAGTGTAATTTTTCATAAGAAAGATGGCTTATTAAGAATGTTTATTGACTATCGATAACTGAATAAGGTGACTATTAAGAATAAATATCCCCTTTAGAGAATTTATGACTTATTTGATCAGTTACAAGGCGCCAAGTATTTCTCATAGATTGATTTGAGATCGGGTTACCACCAAGTGAGGGTCAACTAGAAGGATATACCCAAGAAAACTTTTCGAACACAGTATGGTCTTTATGAGTTTCTAGTCATGTCCTTTGGGATAACTAATACACCCATCACTTTTATAGATTTGATGAATAGGGTGTTCAAGCTATTCTTAGATATGTTCGTGATAGTTTTTATAGATGATATTCTGGTTTATTCAAGATAAAAAGAGGACTATGCCAGTCACTTACAATTGGTGTTACAGATTCTTCGTGATCATAAGTTATATGCAAAGTTCTCTAAATGTGATTTTTTGTTAAAATCTATGGCATTCTTGGGTCATATTGTATCTAATGAGGAATAAAGGTTGATACTCAAAAGACAAAAGCTATGAAGAATTGATAAAAACCTACATTGCTTGTAAATGTTCGTAGTTTCCTTGGGTTGGCAGGCTATTATGGAAGGTATGTTGAAGGGTTTTCTTCAATTTCTTCACCTTTAACAAAGCTAACACACAAAACATCCAAGTTTCAATTGAATGATGAATGTTAAAGTAGTTTCCATGATCTGAAGAATAATTTGACTCTGCACCCATATTGGTACTTTCAGAAGGCACAAAAGGGTACGCAGCGTATTGTGATGCTTCAAGAATTGGTTTAGGATATGTGTTGATGTAGAATGGTAAAGTAATAGCATATGCCTCAAGAAAATTATGGCCACATGAGAAAACCTATCCAATACATGATCTTGAGCTAGCAATAATTATATTTTCCTTAAAGATGTGGCACCACTACTTGTATGGGATTCATGTTGACATATATACTAACTATAAAATTTTACAATATATCTTTAATTAGAAGGAGCTAAATTTGAGACAACGAAGATGGTTTGAGTTATTAAAAGACTATGATGTTGATATCTTGTATCATCTGGGGAAAGCAAATGTGGTAGATAATTCTTTAAGTCGTAAGGATATGGTGAGCACTTATGGGAAGTCTACAAAAATACAAGGGATGACTAAAGGTCTACACCAACTGGACAATTTGGGGATTTTCCTTCTTGAAAATCCAGATGAGGGGCTTATTGTGCATAATATGGCAAAATATTTATTAGTAGCTGAGGTGAAAAAGAAGCAATGTTCAGATCCAATTCTATTACAGCTTAAGAAGAATGTACAATGTGGTATCACAAAGGAATTTGAGCTTACGCAAGAGGGAGTACTTCAGTTCCAAAATAGGTTGTGTGTGCCTAATATAGATGGGCTAAGAAAGAGTATTATGACAGAGGCACATCATTCAAGGTATCCATCAATTCGAGGTCAACTAAAATATATCACGATTTTAAAGGAGTGTATTAGTGGGATGACATGAAGAAGAACATTGCAGATTTTGTAGCCTAATGTCCAAATTATCAAAGGGTTAAGTATAGCACCAAACTCCCGGGGTTATATGCGATGTATATAAATTCCAATTTGGAAGTGGGACATGATAAACATGGATTTTGTCACTGGGTTACCTCATACACCCCAAATGATTGATTCCATATGGGTAATAGTTGACAGACTCACCAATCAACATACTTCCTATTGGTTAGGACCACATACACAGTTAAAGAGTATGAAAAATTGTATATTAAAGAGGTAGTTCGGCTACACAGAGTACTAGTCTCTATTTTATCAAATAGGGGATCTCACTTTACTATAACTTTTTGGAAGTCTTTTCAGAGAAACCTAGGAACACTAGTAAAGTATTGGCAATTCACTAGTGTCACTATTATTCGATGGTAAGCCCATATTATTCGATGGTTTGGCAAAGTCTCATATGAGTTAGCACTTCTCCAAGAGTTCTCAATAGTCCATTCAGTGATTTATGTCTCAACGCTTTGAAAGTACATTGGAGATCCATTTCATGTTACTCCTACTAAAGATGTACAAGTTATGGAAGATCTCAACTATGAATAAATACCTATTTCTATTTTAGATCATTAAATTAAGAAGTTAAGAAATAAAGAAAGTACTTTGGAGGACCAACAAGTAGATGAGATTACATAGGAAGCTGAAGAAATGTTGGAATCCAAGTACCCCTATTTATTTGAATGAAAAGAAAAAGTCCAAGATGATTAATTAGAGCAATAACAAGTAAGTATAGTACATAACTACTATGTGATAACAAGAATATTAATTGTAAGATTGAGCTTATTTAGGTTGGACAGTTATGCTAATATTTGAGGATGAATGTTCTTAAGGGGGAGGATGTAATACACCATATTTTGCATGTTCTTGTTCCATTTATATGGAACTTGATATAGCCGATTTAGTTAACAAGCGATATTTTTTAAGCGAGTATTGATGGTGTAAATGGAGTTCTAGATATTGCCCATATGTTTTAATGTTACACAACCAAGTTAACATCGATACAACTATTTAAACTTGGGATCATAAGATAGTATTTTAATCTAAAGTTTAAAGTGACCAAGTGTATGCAAGTTGTAAGTTAGATAAAAAGGATTAAGGATTAAAACTGGAATATTGAGGTTCTTTCTTGATTTAATTAATCTAGTAGGTAAGTCACCTACTTTAGCTATTTGGACCAAGTTAATGGACCCAAGGCTATGGATCAGATTTGGGCCTTTATTAATGTACTTATTTAAGCCCAAATTAAGTAAAAGAGGGAGCAAATATTAAAAAGGACCAACACTTAAATCTACCAAGGCCCAATTTAATTGAGACCAACTAAGAATTAAGCAAGTAGGTACATCACCTACTTTGACATTTTGAGAAGGTTGAACCCTTAAGTAGGTGCATAACCTACTTTGACTAATTTGTGGCTGAAAATGAGGTCAATAAGGGTGGTTCTATAGGGATCAATATAAGACCCACATTGTACCCTATGCAACCTATGAGGATAGCATTTTATCCTCTATACGACTTGGCCTCCCCTACTCGTACACAAGGCTACGAGTCGTACCTAGGTAAGTTGTATAGTGCATGGTCTTTTGTAAAGAGTGGACTATTTTTTATACCGGTCTTAGATAAAGTAGGGGTATGATTCATACACTTTAGATATGACTCAATGGTTGGTAGTCGTACCATTTACAGTGTATGTGACCAAGGTGGAGCCTAGGGTACCACTCATACCCGTGGGTATGATTGCTTAATGAGTCATATGCTGAGTCGTACCCCTGGATAGGTTTATTTAACACCTTATAACCAAGGGATTTGTGGTCATTTCCTACACCCTAAACCCTAATCCCTCTCACTATATAGTGTATATGTCCTTCTAAATCATATTTTTAGTGGATCTAACATGATAAACATTCTTTTAAACACTCTCAAAGTTTCTTTAGACAAGATTGGGGGCTAGGGTTTAGAGAGTGCTCATCTAAAAGACAAAGAGAAGTCAAGTTCTTGGTGTATCATTTTTTTATGGCATGTAACTCTTCCCCTTTATAAATAACATTAAACCCATGTATTTCACACTTGGATTAGTAAGTGTACATGGTGGTTTTTAAGTTAAATGAAAAGGGTTTTGTTGCCTAATGATAAGTAATGTTTTTTTTTACTTAGACTAGTATTTATACATGTTATTGATGATGAATTGAATATGTGGATACTCTTTGTATTTGGTTTAACATGAGGGTCTTGAGAAACCCTAATTTTGATGATTTCTGCTATGAAAATAGCCTTATTGAAGGTATGCAAATAGTATGTTTCTAAAAATTTCTAGGTGAATTATCTAGTTACATGTTGGTGATACTTTGAGTTAGGTAAATGTCCCAGTAAGCATGAATGGTTGATAATTTATATTGTGAAGGTAATGAGAGCCATGTATTGTATAATTGATAACTTTATTGGGTTAATAACTAATAAGGGATCGAATCCCCTAAACATGAATATGAATTTGAATAGTGTGTTAGAATAAAATATGGTGAGAATATGGTATAAGATTTCTAATGAAATGGGAATAGTTATATGAGTCCTGATGATTGTAAATTTAATTGATAAAGAATTGAATCGAGGCATTTAGTCCATTAGAGTGACAAGTGGTTTAATGATTTTGTGAAGGTCAAATGTGTATCTATGGTATTGGTCTAGTGGAAATGAATGAGATAAGATGTTGTTAATGAATGAAAACACTTGGTAAATCTTTTTTAAAGGACTAGTTGGCCATGCAAGGTATAAAGGGATGTCTTTGATAGTTGGTTGGCTAAATGGGTCATAGTCCCTAAAATATGAACTTGAATTGTGTTTGAATAAAAAGGGTGTATAAGGATAGGAATGAGGAATGATTTGTTCATAGAGGTCTTGGTAACCATAAATAAACTTACATCGTGTTGTGAACTAAGTCCTTGGGCCTATTTATCCAATTAATGGTTAATTTGGGTCGGCAAAGACCACGTGGTTGTCTATGGTGTTGATATGTAGCCTTGGTTTCTAGAATTACTTAATGGGTTTGAGTCCTTATGTGTTGAATAGTATGGATGTTGATACACGATTAAGGAGGGATAGAGTCTAAATATTGATTGTTGATGAAATAAGATGTATGTCGGTTTGTGGTCTGAGTGTACTCAACATGAGAGTTGGTTCATGGTCCAAATACACTTACCATACCAGTTGAGTTGGGTTGTGGTCCAGGTCCACTTACCATATGAGGCACATTGGTTTGTGGTCCAAGTCTATATATCAAACAAGGCGTGTTGGTTTGTGGTCCAAGTCCACTTACCATACAAGGTATGTTGGTTTGTGGTCCAAGTCCACTTAACATATGAGGTATGTCGGTTCATCATTTGTGTCTACTTACCGTAATAGGTATGTCAGTTCATGGTTTGTATCCACTTACTATAAGTGGTAGTTTGGTTTTCAATTTATGTCCACCTATCATATAAGATGTGTCGGTTCGAGGTTCGTGTCCTTTTGCATATTATAATGTAGAAACCCTATATGGCTAAAATGTAAGGGTGGAAGATTTGGAAGTATTTTATTCTATGTCTCATGAATGAATGATTCGAGAATGCTTGTTATGAATTGTTTCATGGTTTAGCACATTGTGTAACTATATGTTCATGTATCTTTATATATGCATATACTTATGTATATATGATCATATATGATGTTTTGACATGTATTTGAACAAAATATACTATATTATCCTTATCCTTGGCTTACATACTAGCACTCCAACCACTAACCATCTTTGGACGCTATGTCCCCATGCGACATAAGGGCCAAAGCTTTATTCTTTTCCTTTGCAGTAACCAAGTGATTGGGTAGATCATGTGTGACATTGAAGTGGTGATTTTCCATTCTTCTAAAGGCACATATTTCATAGTCTCTTTACCTTATTTTTTAGACTTGATATTTGCTATTATCGGGGGCATGTCCCGATATATGTTCATATATTTAGACTTCAGATCTGTATAGAAGTTTTGTGAATGACTGTGGACTTAGGTATATTGGCTAGACTGTTGACATTAATGAATTGCTAGATATTATTTAAGTTTTTGACTATTAGACTTATGTTTCTGCTATCTTATAAAAAAGGTTAGGATTTTTAGACCCTTGTGGGTGTTGTGATGATAATTAGGTTGGATTATTAGGGAGGCCTATGATTTATGTTGCCTTGAGCTGACCCTACGACATGGACCAATCTTGAGGCATGCCAAGTTGGTATCAGAACCTAGGTTTATGGTTAGTTTGGTGTCCATATATCTTCGAATGTTTTTATGGGTATCATGAAAAAATCCTTATCCATGTTATGTATGCTTTGCTTTGTATGTTTGATCCCATATGTGATTGTGTATTTCAATTTGGTTTAGAGTTATTTGGGCTCTTTTTTTCTGTTTCTACCTCGGTAAGAGACTTCGAGATTGTAAGAAGTCTATAAGGGGTGTGTGATAGCTGTTGGTAGTAAGGAAAGTCTTGTTGATTGATAGAGGTGGACATAATTGCACTTGATTTCATTTGGGGGTGAATTGGTTGCATTGGTTCTATGTTCCTTAGATTGTTAGACCTATAAGGTCATGCTTAAAATTCTTTAATGAGTTGATCATTGTGTGGGAAGAAGTTTCTTTAGTTTCTTAAGGAAGGTTCGTCCCTTATCTTAAGAGCCTAAGGGTTGATCCCAAAAGAGGTGGCTTTGATAAGTTTCATGGAGGAACCAAAAGTCTGAGGAAGCTACTTGGGAGGTAGAAGAGGACATGAAGTCCAAGTATCCGCAATTACTTTTTCGTTTTGAAAACTCATGCTTGAGTATGTGTTGGTATTTCTAACTTGGTTTATGACTTTGATAGACAATGGTTGAACACTCCGATGCTTAGAATTTATTCATGTCCTTGTTAGATGAGGGATTAAAGTTCCCAATACTTGAGTTCTTTATATCTTTGAAAATCAAGGGGTTCAACTCCTTGGGTTTTGAATTGACCGAGTTTCTTTTATAAATGATGTGTTGGAATCCCAAAAGTCGATAAAATGAAATGGACGATTGATGATGATCATGATATGTGTTATGTTGTATCTTTTTTATATATTTTGTCCTAACTTGTTTGAAGGTTGTTTTGTTGGGTTCTAATGTGTTAACTTGTGTTTATGGTTGCCTTACCCATCATTCAAGGATGAATGATCCTAAGTGAGGGAGAATGAAACACACAAGATCTTGTCTTTGAAAAAACTTTTGGTTTTTGAACATGTTATCCAACATACGATTGGATAAGCCACTAGTACCCCTTTGATACAGGTCATATCCACTCTTTCTTCCTCTCTCATACCCTAAGCAGCCTATGATGATAGAATTATGTCCTCTATACAACTTTGCCTCCCCCTACGCTTACACAAAGGTACGAGTCATTCCTAGGAAAGTCGTATAGTGCATGGTCCTTGGTGAAGAGTGGACTATTTTTTATACGGGTCTTGGATACGGTTGGGGTGTGAGTCTAACCCCTTGGATATGACTCAATGGTGGGTAGTCATACCCTTGACAATGTATGTGACCTAGGTGGATCCTAGGGTACCAGTCAAGGTACCACTCATACCCTAGGGTATGATTTGTTGATGAGTCATACCCCCGGACGGGTTCATTTTTCAACTTTTAACCAAGGGCCTAGTGGTTATTTCCTCACCCTAAACCCTAAGCCCGTTCACTATATAAATGTATATGTCCTCCTAAATCATAATTTCAGTGGATCAAACATCCTAAACTCTCTCTCAAACACTCTCAAAGTTTTTTGAGAGAAGATTGGAGGCTAGGGTTTGGAGGGTACTCATCTGTAAGAAAAAAAGAAGTCAAGTTCATTGTGGATCATCTTGTTTAAGGCATGTAGATCTTCCACTTTCTAAATAACTCTTAACCCATGTATTTCACACTTGGATTATTAAGTGTACATGGTGGTTTTGAAATAAAATGAAAAGGGTTTTATTGCCTAATGATAAATAATGTTGTTTCTTGCTTAGACTTGTGTTTATACATGTTATTGATAATGAATTACATATGTGGATTCTTGTTGTTTGTGGTTTAACAGGAGGGTCTTGAGTAACCCTAATCTTGATGATTTCTACCATGAAAATAGCCTCGTTAAAGGTATGTACAGAAGGTGTTTATGAAAATGTCTAAGTGAATGGTCTTGTTATATGTTGATGATGTTTTGAGTTAGGGTAATAGCCCAATAAGCATGAATGATTGATAATTGATATCATGAAGGTAGTGAAAGCCATGTATTGTATAACTAATGACCTTGTTGGGTTAATGACTAATAAGGGATTGAAGCCACTAAACATGAATGTGAATTTGAATAGTGTGTTAGACTAAAATGTATTGAGAATGTAGTATAACCTTTCTAATGAAATGTGTATAGTTATGTGGGTCATGATGACCATAAATTGATTTGATGATGAATTGAATCTAGGCATTTAGTCCATTGGAGTGACTAGTGGTTAAATCGTTTTGTGAAGGTCAAAGGTGTATATGGTATTGGTCTAGTGGAAATAATTAAGATAAGATGTTATTAATGAATGTGAACACTTGGTAAATGTTTGATGGAGGACTTGTTGGCCATGCAAAAAGTATGGGGATGTATTTGATAGTTGGTTGGCTAAATGGGTCATAGTCCCTAAATATAAACTTTAATTGTGTTTGAATAAAATGGTGTGTATAAGTATATCAATGTGGAATGATTGGTTTGTAGAGGTATTGGTTACCATAAATGAACTTGCATCGTGTTGTGAACTAAGGACTTGGGCCTATTTATATGATTGATGGTTAATTTGGACCGATAAAGACCATGTGGTTGTCTATGGTGTTGATATGCAGCCTTGGTGGCGACAATTACTTAAATGGGTTTGAGTCCTTATATGTTTATTGGTATGGATGTTGATATGTGATTAAGAAGGGGTAGAGTACAAATGTTGATTGATGATGAAATAAGACGTGTGTTAGTTTGTGGTCTGAGTCCACTAACTGTGGGAGGTTTGTGGTCCAAGTCCACTTACCATATGAGTTGAGTTGGTTTTTGGTATAAGTCCACTTACCATATGAGGTGAATTGGTTTATTTTTCATGTCTACTTACCGCACAAGGCGTGTTGGTTTGTGGTCCAAGTCCACTTCCCATACAAGGCATGTTAGTTTATGGTCCAAGTCCACTTACCATACAAGGCGTATTGGTTTGTGGTCCAAGTCCATGTTGGTTTGTGGTCGAAGTCGACTTATCATATGAGTTATGTTGGTTCGTGGTTCATGTACACTTACCATAAGAGGTATATCAGTTCATGGTTTGCGTTCACTTACCATACATGGTAGGTTGGTTTGTTGTTCATGTCCACCTATCATATATGACGTGTTGGTTTGAGGTTTGTTTTCTCTTGCATATTGTAACATACAAACCTATATGGCTAAAATGTAAGGGTGGAAGGTTGGGAAGTTCTTCGTTCCATGTCTCATGAATGAATGATTCGAGATTGTATGTTACGATTTGTTCTATAGTTTGGCACGTTGTGTAAATATATGTACATGTATCTTCATATATGCGTATACTTATGTAAATGTGATCATATATGATATTTTGACATAGATTTGAACAAAATGTACTATTTTATCCTTATCCTTGGGTTACACACTAGCACTCCAACCGCTAACCATCTCAGGATACTATGTCCCCATGCGACATACGAGCTAGAGCTTCTTTTTCTTTTCCTACACAGTGACCAAATGATCAGGTGGATCGTGTGTGACATTGAAGTTGTGAGGTTCCATTCTTCAGAAGGAACATATTTCATAGTCTCTTTACCTTATGTTTTAGACTTGATGTTGGCTATTATTGGGGGCATGTCCCGACATATGTTCTTATATTTAGACTTCAGACCTGTATAGAAGTATTGTGGAAGACTATGGACTTGGGTATATTGTCTAGACTATTGACATTGATGAATTGCTAGATATTATTTAATTTTTGACTATTAGCCTTATGTTTCTGCTATCTTATAACAAGGTTTGGATTTCCTGACCCTTGTGGGTGTTGTGATGATGATTGGGTTGGGTTATTGGAGGGACCTCAAGTTCATATGGGTCTGAGGTGCCCCTACAACATGGAAAATTTTGGGGCATGTCAAATATAACTGGTCTTTTACCATTTTAATCACAATATCCACCTTTTTAACTTCAATTTTCTACCTTTTATATCAAGGATAAGAACAACAACCCTAAAATTTCTTCTAGGGTTCTTGAAGATCCCCTCACATTTTCAAGCCAAGGTAAGTGAAAAAACTTAAGGTTTAGCTTAATTCTCGCATGGAAGATTAGGAAAGCATTCTACAAGTGCTTAATTATAAATACATAAAAGAATATAAAACAAGCTAGCTACTCACTTTTCTTAGTTATTAAGAGACACCTCTTTTCTTATTTAGTTTAAAGTGTAAAGGAAAGTTGAAGTTCTTGAAGAGTTCAAATTAAAAGGATAAATTGTAAAAAATTAAGGTAAAGTGACTTCTCCATTTTGTCCTCCTTATATATGAATTTGAAAAAGAATTATGGATGTGTTGTTAGTGAGAACTCAAGGGATGATGAGTTGAATATTAGGTTGTTGCGACAAAGGTAAGTTACTGTTGTTTTATGAACTATTTTTTTGTATATGTTGGAGACTACTAGGTTGATATTGGGGATCGGTGTGACTTTTTTGTATTGAAATATAGAAGAAGGGTGTGGTAATACACCTTTGAACTAATTATTGTAAATGTTTATTTCCTATTCTATTTTGTGTATCGTTAGGAGGGTGTAATGAAGCCAAAGTTATTTTGGGGGATCATATAAGAATCTATATGGTATGTAGATGTAATTGAAGATTAAAAGGTTTAAAATAACACCCTTGATTGATAAATTAAGGTCTTACTGCCCTACTACTATTTTGGTGAAGTTAAGTTTCCCAAATATGTCGGTTAGTCACTAATACTAGATTTACCATATACTTTATTGTAGATAAGTAATCCTAAAGGCAAGAAGTTAATTGAGTTATCATTAGAGTTATACAAGAAGGTATGTAAGTCATACTCCATTTTACACTCTGTAGCATGAAATCGAGCACATGTCCCACTAAGTAGGCTTCTAAAGTTCTCCTATAATAAATGATACGTAATGGCTGCATATGATCTCCCATGTACCTAACGACCTTGTTCGTACCCTCTAATGGGTTAAAATACCTAAATACATACTTATTATCAAGTGTGCATGTTTATTTTCTCAATAAAGTTTCAGGAGTTCTCTATTAGTCAAATAAGACCCATGTGTTTTTTTAACTCCTAAATATTTCATTCATGTACCAACTACTCCCTACCTTATTTTTATTGCATTAAGTGATTATTCATATATCTTTTACTGGTTGATTATTGTTCCAAAGTACCATAATGTTATGACCATCATAGTAACACTCTTAAAGGCTAAATAAACTAAGTAAAACAATCTAACTTGAACAAGTGGTAGCTTAGGGCATAAGCCTAGCATAGTCCAATCCCGATACCTTTATATATGGGTGGCAACTTAGAGCAAAAGCCTAGAATAGTCCGATCCTAATGTTTATATATGGGTGGCAGCTCAGGGGCATAAGACTAGCATGGCCCGATATAGTTTGTCTCTTTACCATTGATCAACTGGCCATTAGTATCATATGGATTACAAAGATTATAAAGTAATAAATGTAAATTGAATAAAATAAGGTAATTTACCTGACCATACAAGTAAATATAAAGGTTGTCTATTGGCACTATTTGTACACTTGTGTCTGATTTCTATTGGGCTCTTATAACATGTGTGGTTGCTTTAAGCCTTACATATTTAGTAAATAATTTTGTATTGATTCCCATTATGAGGGACCTCTATTTCATGCTACAGGCATAGGTATTTTAGCTAATATATATTTTCAGTAGGAGCCCAGGATGTCCAGTGGCTATTGGTGAGCTCAAGATTGATTCAGAGCTTTTCGAGTCTGTTTTATATGTTTTGGTATGGTACAGTAGTTAAGAGTAAGGTGGGGGGTTTTCCCAACCTTAACTAAGTCTATATCTCTGTTAGAGGCTTTGTAGACCAATGTAAAGTTAAGCATGATAGTGTCTTATTTTTTAGAAGTTTTGGCCTCAGCGGCCAAGTCTTGTATATATTGTTTTGGGCTTGTTGTTTATTTTTCATCGATGCATTATATCCATGTATGGTAGAAGCTTTTATTATTATAGTTACATGCATGAGAAGTACAAGGTTATGGATTAGTGCTATCAATCCTTTACGGCTATGGGTGCCTGTCCGCCCCAATGCTATTTGAGGCATGACAACTATACCCTTGGGGTTCACCCTATATGCTCTACAAATGGTCAAGCATGTGCTTAATGGTATTCTAAGTTTAGTATTTCCTAAATGGGTCAATTTTAGGCCCATATGTGTAATAACTTAGTCTAGACTATAAATAGGACTTCTCTTTGATTTAGTAAGTAGTTTTTGTTGAATTATGAAAGTAAACTCTATTGAAAGTGTGAGTCAAGCATGGATTAGCTAGTGGTAAGTGTGGAATCAATTACTTGTGTTGATTTATCTTTTAGAAATGTGGGTTTCTCGGGAGTCCGATTCCCACGAGGTATACATAGGATATTGGTGCTTTGTTTATCATTGAATAGAGGGTTAGGGGTTTGATACACCCTTAATTTGCTATTCATTCATTCATTCATTGTGTCTTTCTATTACTTTCTTCCTATCTATCTTTATCTTTTTGTTTTCGTGTTGCAGCTGTCCGTGTATCATTTGGTATGACAGTCGAGATTGATTTCATTCCTACAAAGTCAATCTTGTGTTTATTATCTTGAAAATAAAAAAGGTGTCAAAATCAAAATCAAAATCCCAAAAAATTTCACTATTCATGATTTTTATCCAAGGCTAATTTTTGTGTTTTTAATTTTGTGTTTTTCTTATGTTTCTAGTGTAGACTTGTGTTCTCTAACACTATAGGAGTCTAGCTTTTAAATTTGAGCTTAATCAAAGTCAAATTGAGTGATATACCATTGTTAAGAGCTTCAACTTGAAAAAGTGAAGAGTATAAAAAATCTATAAAAATTAATTGTGAATTTGGGGATAACCACATTTGGAATGAGTTTAGAACATTGAAAAGTGCTTACATTAAAAATTTCAACTCATTCTGAGCTCCAGAGAAGAAGTTAGTGTTCTTGGTGTTCTTGGAGACGTTCAAATCTTCAAGCTAAAAATTTCACCAAAAGAGGGTTCTTTATCCAAAAATAAGGAAGAAAAGTGTGGAAAACTTGTTTGTCCTAAGGAATCTAAGAAGATTCCAAGGATATTCCAAGAGAGAGTACTAAAAAAGGGATCACTTGTAGGGCAAAATTGCCCATTCAAGAGAGAGGGGTGGGTTACCTGCCTTGTATCTGTGCCCAAGGTGCGCCTAGTATGCTCTAGACATATGGATGCACTCAAGGTAGTAGACAAGGCAAGGACCTGCGTCCAATTTGCAACCCAGATGCTGCAACAGCCCGTGATGATGTAATACCCTGAGACTCTAACCAATAGTTCATACATTATTCAAGATCATGAGAAATAAATTATAGTGTTTTGGTTGTTTTCTTGTCAAGGGTGATGTGTATTGAGGCTTTAAATATGTCCTAACCATTGGGCGAATCAAAACATTCTTTACCGATTGAATTCTTGAGAAGAATTTTGGCATAGTCAACTTCAAATTAACATATCTCCCGTTTTACAAGTAATTATTGAGATCATGACCTACCAAAAGATATATAATTGAATTATCTTTCCAACGATACCTATTTCGTCAAAATACGATATCGGAGCAAAGAGTTATACTTATTTTACTCCAGCGTGTCAACCTGGAAAATCCATGACAAACTTTTGTGACAACTCATCACAAGCCTGACGGCCCGTCACAAATGTCGTCAGCTTAAGATAGAAAGTCACAAAATCCACCCCTTTTGTGACGAAAATTCATGACGGCCTATCACGGGCCTAATGGCTTGTTACGAATGTCGTCAACTATTTTTCAGTAATTTAGAGATGTTTTTGCAAGGGTATTTTGGTCTTTTCCCATCTTTTGGAGGCCTCTATATATATGAGAATCCTCATCCAAACCCTAATTACATCATTTTCTCTTCCGATTCTCTTGAGATAATATATCTAGGGTTTTATCATGAACATAAATCTTTCAAGAATCATCCATAAATCTTCAAAATTTCTTCAAGAACCAAGTTCCTCATAGTGTGGGCTTCAATAATTATTTATTTCAAGTGTGGATAAAGTCTCAAGCACTAAAGTTTATCCAATTTCAACGATTAAGGTATGTGGGGTTTTGAACAAGAATACTTCTTTCGTTCTTGTGTCCAAAGATTTAATTTATGTTGAATTTCATGATTTTTGCAAAGTAGGTTTACACCCAAATTATTTTATCAAGGATTTATGAGATTTGAGCTATACAAGATTGACATATATGACTACTTTATTGTCTTATTTCTTAAATTAAGAATTTATGCCATGAGTTGTATATTGTTATCATGAAATGATGATTTCTAAGTGATTTATGATGAGTGTCATGATTTATGTTTTTCTATGAGAATTTTTTCTATTGAATATATATTGATATTGAGCTTGAGAGTCAAGAACGAGTTCTATGATGTTTTCTTGAAGATTTTGATACTTGATATGATTTTATAAGCAAGTGTACTTGATGATGATAAAGATAATTTTTTGAGATTGAGTCAAGTTAGGAACCCACAAGTGGATTATTATTTACAAATGAGATATATATTTATATTTTGGTCTTCATTATAGACCCTTGAGTTGATTAAGGTGGATTTCCTAAGGCGTTCTGACCCTTTATCCATATTCTAGACATGGAAGCCGTGATGTTTGTTCCCAAAGTCAGGCTATTAGTTCTCTAGCCCCTTTAGTTCATCCTACTCCTCCTCAGGGTGCCTCTTCTAGTACTGCCGGTGATCTATGCCAGAATTGCTTTTATGCTATACCATCCCACCAGGAGTAGGATGATTCACCAGATGCTGTTACTGGTACTCTTCTTGTAGTTTATTTTGATGTGTATATATTGATGGACCCAGGGTCAAGTCTTTCTTATGTGACTCCATTAGTGGCTGTGAATTTTGAGATCAATGCTGAAAAGATTCCTGAGCCTTTTCTAGTTTCTACTTCAGTAGGTGAACCTTTTGTTGCTAATAAAGTATATTAGAAGTGTCCTATCACTGTCCTTCATAGAGTCATGTTTGCAGATTTGATTGAGCTAGACATAGTTGATTTCAACATTATTCTGGGTATGGATTGGCTTCACTCTTTTTATGCATCTATAGACTTTCGTAGCTGTGTAGTCAAGTCTTAGTTTCCTAATGAGCCAACCTTTGAGTGGTCCGAAAATTCTGTATCTCCCAAGAGTCATTTCATATCCTATCTTAAATCTAGGAAATTGATATCCAAGGGTTGCATCTATAATTTGGTTCGATTTAAAGATACTAAGTTTGAGACTCCGACCATTCAGTCGATCAGCATTGTTAATGAGTTTCGTAATTTTTTTGGGAAGATCTCCCAAGGGTGTCTCTTGATAGAGAGATAGAATTTGGGATTGATCTTCTCCCCGATATGCAGCCTATTTTTATTCCTCCATATCGCATGGCCCCCGCAGAACTTAAGGAGTTGAAAGAGCAACTCAAAGATCTTCTAGAAAAGGGTTTCATATGGCCTAGTGTATCTTCTTGGGGTGCACCCATTTTGTTCGTGCAAAATAAAGATGGTTCATTACGGATGTACATTGACTATCGTCAGATTAACAAGGTCACAGTCAAGAACAAGTACCCTCTTCCTAGAATTGATGACCTGTTTGATCAGCTACAAGGTACCAACTATTTCTCAAAAATAGATTTGAGATCCGGTTATCACCAGCTTAAAGTTAGGGAGTGTGATATTCCAAAGACAAAATTTCGCACCTGATATGGTCATTTTGAGTTCCTGGTCATGTTCTTCGGTCTAAAAAATGCCCCAGCAGCTTTTATGGATCTCATGAATCGGGTGTTCAGACAGTACCTGGATATGTTTGTTATTGTGTTCATATATGATATTCTTGTATACTCCCGAAGTAAGAACGACCATGAAGATCATCTCCTTTTGCAAACCCTTAGAGATCATCAACTATTTGCCAAATTTAGAAAGTGCAAATTTTGGCTAAGGTCAGTTGCTTTTCTGGGTGATATTGTTTCTTCTGAAGGTATTCGAGTTGATCCTCAAAAGATAGAAGCTATGAAAAATTGGCCTAGACCTATTTCCCCGTCTGATATTAGGAGTTTCTTTGGTGTAGCTGGTTACTACCATCGTTTTTTTGAGGGTTTCTCTTCCATTGCATCTCTTTTGACTCGATTGACCCAAAAGAAAGTTAAATTCCTATGGTCTGATTCTTGCGAGAAGAGTTTTCAGGAGTTGAAGACTCGTCTCACTTTGGCCCCTATGTTGACCCTTCCAAATGGTGTAGATGATTTTGTGGTGTACTGTGATGCTTCTAGAGTTATGTTGGATTACGTGTTGATGTAGAAAGGTAAGATTATAGCCTATGCCTCCAGAAAGTTGAAACCACATGAGAAAAACTACCCGACCCATGACCTCGAGTTAGCTGCAGTGGTGTTTGGCTTGAAAATATGGAGACACTATTTGTACGATGTTCATATTGATGTCTTTACGGACCACAAGAGTTTGCAGTATGTGTTTACTCAGAGAGAGTTGAATCTTCATCAGAGGCGATGGTTAGAATTGTTAAAGGACTATGATATGAATGTGTTGTATCACCCGGGCAAGGCCAATGTAGTGGCAGATGCCCTTAGCAGGTCATCCATGGGTAGTGTAGAACAGGTCGAGGAAGATAGGAAGAAGTTAGCTCATGAGGTGCATCGTCTATATAGGTTAGGAGTTAGATTGCTTGATTCAGCTGAGGGTAATGTTTGGGTCCAGTGTAGCTCCGAGTCTTCTCTTGTTTTGGAAGTAAATGAGAAGCAGGATATGGATCCTATTTTGGTCAGACTGAAGGAGTCAGTTAAAGACCAAAAGGTGGAGGTTTTCTTCCAAGAGAGAGATGGTGTATTGAGATTTCAGAATAGATTATGTGTGCCTGATGTTGAAGATTTGAGGCAGAGAATTATGGCTGAAGCACATAGCGCACGATATTCTATTCATCCCGGTGCTACCAAGATGTACCGCAATTTGCAAGAAATTTATTGGTAGAATGGTATGAAAAAGGATATAGCAAAATTCGTAGAGAAGTGTACAACTTGCCAACGGGTTAAGATAGAACACCAAAGACCCGGTGGAATGATGCAAGAATTCAGTATTCCTACTTAGAAGTGGGGGGAAGTGAATATAGATTTTATGACTGTCTTACCTCCTTCTCGATGCCATCATGATTCGATTTGGGTCGTTGTAGACAGGTTGACTAAGTCTATGCATTTCTTTCCAGTGCATACATCTTTCACCTCTGAGGACTATGCTAAGCTGTACATTCAAGAATTAGTTAGGTTATATGGAGTTCCTTTGTCTATTATCTCCGACAGGGGTACTCAATTTACTTTTTTTGGAGGGTTTTTTAGAAGGGTCTCGGTACCCAAGTTCATCTTAGCTCCGCTTTCATCCGCAGACCGATGGTCAGGCTGAGAGAAACATCCAGACCTTGGAAGATATGTTGAGGTCATGTGTTCTTGATTTCAAAGGAAGTTGGGATGAACATTTTCCATTGATTGAATTTGCTTACAACAACTGTTTTCATGCTAGCATTGGAATGGCTCCATTTGAGCCTTTATACGGAAGGCGATGTAGATCACCCATAGGTTGGTTTGAAGTGGGTTATGCCGCTGTGAGTGGAACTGATGCTATAGAGAAAGTTAAGCTGATTCGAGAAAGGTTGAAGACAGCCCAGAGTCGTCAGAAGTCATATGCAAATGTGAGAAGAAGAGCTCTTGAGTTTGAGGTTAACGAATTGTTGTACTTAAAGATTTAACCTATGAAAAGGGTGAAAAGATTTCATAAGAAAGGGAAGCTTAGTCCCTAATACGTTGGCCCTTATAGAGTTTTTAATTATGTTGGGAAAGCAACTTATGAGATTGAGTTGCCTGCCAAGTTGTCATCTGTCCATCCTATCTTTCACGTTTCTATGCTTAAAAAGCACATTGGTGATTCTATTGTTGTTGATTCATCAAAAAATTTTGATTTTCAGGATAACCTTTCGTATGATGAAGTTTTGGTTGAAATCCTAGATTATCAAGTTCGTAGACTATGAAATAAGGAAGTTCCCTTGGTTAATGTTCTGCGGCGAAATCAATCAGTTGAGGGTGCTACTTGGAAAGTAGAAGCAGCTATGTGAGCCAGATACCCTTATCTCTTCTCCGCGAGTTCAAATCAAGATGAAAGTACTATTCTTCACTAATTCAGTTTCCTTCTAATCCAGTGTATTCATCTATTTGGTTATTCTCTCTATGATTCGTGCATTTTGTAAATTACTCGAAATTTTAGATGAAATAAGACCCTTTTAGTGAGTCGTTCCAGCTATACGTCCTTATTTTCTCTTGTTCTCAGCCTATCTAGCAACATTCAAGGACGAATACTTCCAAGGAGGAGATATTGTAATACTCTGAGACTCTAACCAACAGTGCAACCATGAATCAATCTCATGAGAAATAAATTATAGTGTTTTGGTTGTTTTCTGGTCAAGGGTGATGTGTATTAAGGCTTTAAAGATGTCCTAACGATTGGGCGAATCAAAACATTCTTTACCGACTGAATTCTTAAGAAGGATTTTGGAATAGTCAACTTCAAATGAGAATATCTCCCGTTATACTACGAATTATTGATCTCATGACTTACCAAACGATAGATAATTGAATTAGATTTCCAGAGATACCTATTTCGTCAAAATACAATATCAGGGCAAAGAGTTATACTTATTTTACTCCAGCGTGTCAGCCTGGAAAATCCGTGACAAACTTTTGTGACAACTCGTCACAAGCCTGACGGCCCGTCATAAATGTCGTCAGCTTAAGATAGAAAGTCACAAAATCCACCCCTTTTGTGACGAAAATTCATGACGGCCTATCACGGGCCTGATGACTTGTTACGGATGTCGTCAACTATTTTTTCAGTAATTTAGAGACGTTTTTGCAAGGGTATTTTGGTCTCTTCCCATCTTTTGGAGGCCTCTATATATATGAGAATCCTCATCCAAACCCTAATTACATCATTTTCTCTTCCAATTCTCTTGAGATAATATATCTAGGGTTTTATCATGAACATAAATCTTTCAAGAATCATCCATAAATCTTCAAAATTTCTTCAAGAACCAAGTTCCTCATAGTGTGGGCTTCAATAATTATTTATTTCAAGTGTGGATAAAGTCTCAAGCACTAAAGTTTATCCAATTTCAACGATTAAGGTATGCGGGGTTTTGAACAAGAACACTTCTTTCGTTCTTGTGTCCAATTATTTAATTTCTGTTGAATTTCATGATTTTTGCAAAGTAGGTTTACACCCAAATTATTTTATCAAGGATTTATGAGATTTGAGCTATACAAGATTGACATATATGACTACTTTATTGTCTTATTTCTTAAATTAAGAATTTATGCCATGAGTTGTATATTGTTATCATGAAATGATGATTTCTAAGTAATTTATGATGAGTGTCATGATTTATGTTTTTCTATGAAATTTTTTTCTATTGAATATATATTGATATTGAGCTTGAGAGTCAAGAACGAGTTCTATGATGTTTTCTTGAAGATTTTGATACTTGATATGATTTTATAAGCAAGTTTACTTGATGATGAGAAAGATTATTTTGAGATTGAGTCGAGTTAGGAACCCACAAGTTGATTATGATTTACAAATGAGATATATATTTATATTTTGGTCTTCATTATAGACCCTTGAGTTGATTAAGGTGGATTTCCTAACGCGTTCTGAGCTTAAGTCTAGGAGTAGTATTTAGCACTAAACGGGAAGTGTGGGTTCAGCGCATCCTACTTCCCCAAAACTACGTTCCACCGTAGGATTAAGATTAAGTGCCAAAGGCCAAGATAGTGATCACGAAAGTTAAGGTTCTACTCCGATGGAAAGGATATAACAGCTCTCCCATTGGGGGAAAGACGTTGGAATCCGTGTAAGCTCACATGGTATATGTCAGTTATAAGAAAGTCCCAAGTCCATAATAATCCAAGTTCCATGAGTTAGTAAGTCACTCTAAGTCATGAGTCAAAGAGTTTGAGTTGAGTCCAATGGTTTATGAGATTTATGAAGCATGTGTTATTATTGATGATTTATGGAAAATATGTTTTGGGTAACTCGACCAATAAGAGTCATTATTATCAGCATGCATGATTTTATTATACATTTATGATATTATTTAAATGTTGCCTGCACCCCCACATACTCAATACATTCCCTAGTACTGATTCCCATACTCTTCTGTGTTTTATATTTTCTCGTGATATAAGTTCAGGTGCTCAGTCTCAGCAGCAACAGTGATCTTCGAGTACCTCCATCTACATTCGTACAGTTGGTGAGTCCTCATGGTTCGAGGACCTATGTTCCTGATTTTTGTCTTAATAGTAGATGGTGGTTTATTTCCAGTTCAGTACGAGTCAGTTGGGGATCTGTCCCAGTGGCTCCTCAGTCTTATGTAGTAGAGGCTTTGTCAGACTAGAGTACTAGTATGTACAGAACTTTGGTATTTTGATTGTACAGGATAGTATTTCTTCGTATTCCAGTATGTTCATGACATGATTATTCTTCCTTAGTACAGCTTGATTATTGTCATAGTGAGTTATAGAAGTGATGATAGGCTCAGAGGGTTAGCTTGAGGCTGCATATGGCCTTAAGCACCGTGTGACGTATTGGGATGGGATCTTGGGGAGTTACAAATGCATACCTTCAGCACAGAACACCTCCAGTGAATGCAAACAACACCCAAACGCACCCCTAACACATTTCAACACTTCTCCAACATCAATTCAAGTTCTAAAACACATCTTAACACTTTAAAACTCCATTTATCAAGGTTTGATTATTAGTATCAATTTATTGATTCCTAATCTCTTATTTAATTCTTAAACTACTCATCAACTAGTAATTGATCTACTAAGTTGATTGATTAGTTCTTGAGTCCTATTTCTTTCATTGTATTATTTCTTTTAATATTTTCACTGTTGAATTCATTGTTAGATCTTGACTCAAGTCCGCACATATTTTTTTTTGAATTGTTTGAAACAAGGATTTATTTAGACGTCAAGTCTCAACTGGTACAAAGCATTCTCATTTGAGTATAAACAACTTAACAACACTTGCAATGCCAATTGACCGATAAACTAAAGGGGTGAACTTTGAGAGCTTGTGAGGCTGATTTCATAACTTTATCTTGTTTATTTGTTTTTGTTTTTGTTTTAGCTTTTCTTATGTTAGGTATGATGGCTAAGAAAGGTGAGATACCTAGTTAGGTTATTTCCATCCTGGAGAATCTTAGTGCTATGGATAGACGATTAGGATCTCTTAAAGGGAGTGTGACTAATATGGATAGTTTGATGGGTAACATAGAGAGTTCTCTCTTAAGGAGGATGGACACTTTGAAAGTTCATCTAGACTTCTCCCACTCAACTCCTCAAAACTACCATGCCTCCTCTAGTGGACATGATTTTAATACCTCCACTACTATAACTCCTAAAACATTTCACCAAATGCTCAATCCACCTAGGAAAATACATGAACCCATCATCCAAGCCACTACTTACCCAAATAACCAAAATCCCATTCATCCACTACAACCCCAATTCAAAAAAATACAAAAAGAAACTCCACAAAACCAAGAACCCCACTTCCAAATATCCCAAGAACTACCTAAATCCCTACTTAATAATAACCAACTACCTCAAATCCCAGCTAACCATGATCAACCAATCAAAATTAAGGATGAGGGAGGTGAGGAGCCTCATTAAAGAGGTGGAGAGTTAGATGAAGTGACTCTCTTTGTAGAATTTGTATAAACTAGAAGAGGAGCTTACTGGGGAGGACATAGAGAACGAGGAGGAAGATTTTCTCCAGTTCCTTATGGGAGAGAAAACTTGGGAAACCATCTCCAAGTTCAAAAAGATCATCAATAGGATAAAGGGGGTAACATGGGTTGAGAAATAGGTCTTAAATCAAGAAAGATCACTCTTTCTACCTTCAAAAGAACTGGTGATCCATCAATCTACCTTTATTGGGAAATACAATAGGATATTCTAGCTCAATGAGTTAATCGGACACAAGAAAGCCGCCCATCCAATCACTCAATTTAAAGGGTCTGCTTCTACTTGGTGGAGACAAAAAAAATGCAAAGATAAAAAAAATGGTAATCCTAATCTTACAAATTAGGAGGAGTAAAGGTTATCATGAAAGAGAGGTATATGAGGAATAGGTTCAAGAAAAAGTAATTAACAAAGCTCTATAATTTGAGACAAGGTGGTAGAGGTATGGAAGACTATTATGAGGAGTTTCAAAACTTGATTCTTAGCCTTGAGATTGTCGAACCCCCAAATCATAGTATGCCTTAATTCAAAGGTGGGTTAGATTATGAAGTTTCTTCTCAACTAGTCATCTACAAGTTTGACAGAATATAAGATATTGTCAAAGTGACCATTGAGGTTGAAAGGAACAGTAATGCCAAGAAGTCATTCAATAATGGTTTTTATTCTTATATTTTCTCCAGATGGAATAAGAACAATAATTTCAACAAGTCCATAGAGAAGAAGCCCATTGAGAAGGCAATGAAAATGTATCCACCAAGGAATAAAGGTAATCCATTTTCTAATCCTAATTCTAAATATATTGTTAGCTTTAAATATCGAGGTTAGGGTCACAAGGTTATTGATGAATGACCTAACTGAAGGAGCATAGTATTGGTGGAGGGTAATCCTTACTTTGTTGGGGATATGGTAACCCCAAATAATGGTGGTGAGGAAAAACCTCAAGAGGATGATGACAGTGGAAGTTAAAGAGAATTAGCAAAAGTTGAATGGTACTTTAGTGTACCTTTTTGATTGATAATGAAAGTTCCCAAAGAAGACGTTTGGATCAAAGTAGGAGAGGCCATGAATCATAACCTCATGATTTTGAGGGATATGAATGGTAATGATGATTAGCTTTGGGATCAAGAAGGAGATATTAGTGACAAACCAAAGCCCTTATTATTCACCAGCATTGTGACAACATACAATTTGAGTCATTAGAGGATAAGTCCACATGGTGCAAGTTTAGAAGGCAAAACGGAAAACTCAAAGCTTTACTACAATGGTATGTACCTACCCCTTCTTATTTCTAGATTTTCTTGGAATCATGATGACAATGAACCTAAGGTAGACAAATTTATAAAAATATTTGATTTGAAAACCTACCGAGATGGTGTTGATGTCTTTTGGAATGAATTGAATGTGTGTAAATGTGTGGCCCTCCAAACCCAGATGGCAAATCTATTTGTTGTTATAAGAACAGTCTATGGTTTCACTTGATAAACAATTTTTGTTCCTTGATCTTTTCATATTTATATGGAGAGAAAAGTTGGCTCTTTCTTGGAATGTTGTTCGATTAAGAGGGATGTGAGGTGGTTAAGTATTTTGTTCTTACCTTCATGTGATATTGTTCTTGGTAGAACCTTAAGTAATCATAGATCTTGTCATTCCATTTTCTTTGTTTGTGAGCATAACCATGTTGGTTCTAAGTATGTCTTGTGTTCAAACATGGTTTCTTGTGAAAGAATGGGTAATCTACGCCCTAATGACTACTTGATTCTACCCTTAGTTGTTCCAACATGTGATGATTTATTTGGTAACATTTTTAATGGAACTAAATTATCAGAATTTGTTGATGCTTATCATAGCCAACTACTTTGCACTTTAAATGTTGACTTCTCTTCTATTGTCTGGAAGAATGTTTGGTTATATGTAAAATAGGTGTCCTCTTGGCATGGTAATTATGATTTTAACCCTAGTACTAACCGTCGTGCTTTGAGGAAATAGTAGTTTTGTGTTCTCATTTTATGCTTAAAAGTTGTATATTTAAGGACAAATCTTCTTCAAGAAGAAGAGGATAATACAATCCAAATAGCCTCTGAATTATTAGAGAGGATGCTTGTGGATCAAAAGGCACTTGGAGACTACTTTTTCATATCTAAAGTGTGACAATTCGATGAATATGATGATTGAGGAGGGACAAGGGATGTTAAAGAAGCAACAGTAAGGCAAGATAGTGCTAGAATGAAACCGAAAGAGGTCATGCACCCCATCTGCTTTGGAGTGCACCCAACCCTCTCTAGATCTACTAGAGATGGTAAAAATAGACCACTATACCCCTGGGGTGTGCCCCATATGGTCTACAAATGCTCAAGTATGTTCTTAATGTGCTTCTATGTATAGTCTTTCCTAAATGGGTCACTTTTGGGCCCATAAGATTTAATAACATAGTGTAGACTATAAATAAGTCTTCTCTTTGATTTAGTAAGTAGATTTTTTATTTATTATGAATGTAAACTCTATTGAGAGTGTGAGTCAAGCTTGGATTATCTTATGGAAAACGTGGAATTTCGTGTGTTGATTTATCATTTAGAAATGTGGGTTTCTTGAAAATCTAATCCCCTTTAGGTCTACGTTGGAGATTGGTGCTTTGTTTTCATTGAATTGAGGTTTAAGGGTTTGGTACACCCTTAGTAATATATCATTCACTCATAGTGTTTTTCTATTACTTGCTTTCTATCTATCTTTATCTTTTATTTTTATATTGTAGCTTAGTTTCTATTATTGTACTTTGTTGGTATATATTTTGGGATATTATGTGCTATGTGATACCATGTGGTGTCCTATGTGATGTTGAAATCCAATATATGTGAAATAATTATTTCTTGTTTAATGAAAAGCCTATTGTGGTACGAATTGATTATTGTGATGTGTTTATACTCTATTGGCATATGAATCATGTTGGTTTTCATTGATGGTATGAAATATTGAGTAGATATTTGGCTCATTTGGTTAGTATATTAGTTGGATATGGAAACACTCATTATGGTTAGTTGTGAGCATTACATCCTCATAAAATGTACAATCATGAAACTTTGGTATCACTATGGAAATAATGGAAACACTGAGAAACACCGACTTTTTTGACAAAAAAGTGACATCTTATAAAATCCCTCCCTGAGAGATATTCCGTGGAGGATATATGGATATGGATTGTATACGGGTTGACAAACCCTGCATGGGTCCTATGTTGAGAAACTTTAGCTTCGTATGTGTATATGAAGGTTGTGTGACAGTCTCATAGGTTGTGTGAAGACCTCGTCCATTACATCATCATCATCATCATTATCATTATCCTCATCATTTTCATTGTATTTTACATTACTATTCTTGTGATATGATTATATTTTGGTACTGACTTGTTACCTATTCATTTTTTATATCTACCTTTACTTATACTTGATGTTTTTGTATATGTTTTCCTTTTGTGCTTTACTTGTTTGTGGTATAATGTATACTTATGGTCCTTTATGGTGTTTGTTACAATATATGTGAGTATTATAGAACTGTTAATGCAAACAGTTTGGGCTACCATTTTGGGACTTTTTTTTATTATAGATGACATACCATTGGTGTGTATATTTTATGCTTTACTATCTACTTTGCTTACTTGGCCAATGATACCTACTTAGTAAAAGTGGACCATAATTACTCCTATTGTTCCCTTTCAATGTAGATCCTAATTTTGGTATGCCCTACATTAGTTGATTCACGCGATATTTTGAGCTTTAGAGATAGCTATGGATTTCATACATTCAGAGTCTACCACTACATCTTCTTATATTACTATGACTTTATTACTAATGGAGATAGGTTTATTCTTATGTATTGTGATTTCTTGAGTTGTACTACTAGTTCTTTCACCGTAACACCAGTTTTTGGGAGTGATGTCATTATTGTTTATATTTCTTTCCACTTTTATTATATTGATTATGGTTTGGCTTCATTCTCAGAACCTTACCTTTGGTTTGAAAAGTTAATTTCTTTTTCGTATCTGTTTGTGTGATGGGCTTACCTGTCAAGGTTCGCCACCGTAAATGCCACCACAACCCTTTAATGTTTGGGTCATTACACTAACACATCTTTGTCATAGTTTAAAACTTTGGAGGCTCATTTTTTTTACTTAACACCCTTGGAATTAAAGATTGTAAGCTTTGTATTCTTAATTTCTCAAACCTTTCTTCTTTCCCTTGATTTATATAGAATATTTTTGTGTAGTATTATTTGATACATTAGTATTTTCTAATTAGAGATAATGGAATGCTTATGGATTAAACTCTGATTTTGATTCAATCTTATGCTTTCATATTATTTTAATTATCTTGATTTTCAAATGAGTTTGATTCAACCAAATCAATCTCATGTTCTATCATTTCTACTCTAGTTGAGATCGAAAGAGGATATTGGAGTAGGTATCGCCCATCTACCTAGATTAAATCTTGAAATATCTAATCGAGGTTGTGAAAGATTAGTTTATCATGATTTGGGATGTATGCCAATCTTATGGAATTGGCTGTTAGACCTAGACAAATCCTTGTGTAGCTTAAAGTTTGTTTTGTGATTCATGCTTTTAAGCTTGGTTTGAAAGAACCATCAAGTACTAAACCTATAATGAATTGATTCTATGAACTTTTCTTTTCTATGTGATCTGGCCATTTTTTCCCTTCTCGTGGTTGCTATATTTTGTTTTTGAGGTGTGGGGATAGTTGACATAGATTTTGATGTGATCAAGAATAATTTGTAAGTGTTTATGTTTTTTTGAGGTTATAAAGGGCTTATAATTGACTCAGTCAACATTGGTTGTTTTGTCTATTGGATGAAAAAATGAATTGTGCCAGTAAATTAATAATATATCAATTTATGGTTGCTGGTGTGGTTGGTTTAATTTTGTGGATCTTGGATCTCATTTCAAACCTTGATTTAAAAATTAGTAAAATTGGGTCCCCAGGGTCATGGTTATCAAAACAACCACTTTTTGAAAATATGATATCTTATTTGAGTTCAAATTGTTGAATTTAGTCTAGTAACATATTTTGTTTCCCTTCATGAGATTTTGAATGAATCTCGAGGGGCTGATCGGCAACTTTGCAGCTTAGCAAAATTGCTGATATAGTTGTATCTGAAGCAGCCGCTTAAGAATCCAAAGGATCGCTTAATTAGCTCATGCACATCTTTAGCTGACCAAGTAGACCCATCTTCTATCACTAAAGCAGATATTTAATCTCTTTATCTCTCTCTGCTTAAGTGGTAGTGGACCGCTTTTATAATACCCCATATTTTGTGTGTGCTTGTTCTGCTTATATTGACCTTGATATAGCCTTGTGATTATTTGACAATATGTTTTGTGTGTGTATTGACGATGTAAATAGGTTTGTAAATACTGCCCATGCATTTTAATGTGACGCGACCAAGTTATTGTCGATACAACTATTAAACTTGGGATTATAATCCAGTATTGAATCTGACATTTAAAAAACTAAGTGTATACCTGTTGTAATCTAGAATAAAGGTATTAAGAACTAAAAATTGATTAAAATATTGAGGTTCTTGCTTGACTTAATTAATCTAGAAGGTGAGTCACCTACTTGAGCTATATGGACCAAGTTAATGGACCCAGGGCTATGGATAAGACTTGGGCCTATATTATTGTACTCATCTGTGCCCAAATTAGGTAAAAGAGAAAGAAAATTTAGAAAGGTCCCAATACTCTAAACCTACCAAGGCCCAATTTAATTGAGTCCAACAAGGAATCAAGCAAGTAGGTGAATCACCTACTCTGACGTTTGAGCAACTTAAGCTCCTTAAGTAGGTGCATCACCTTCTAGGACCAATTTTGCCAATTTGAGGTCCAAAATGTAGCTAAAGCTATAATCAAAATAAGGCCTTTATGAGGCCTAGTTGTGGGTCATTTCTTTCAATTCTAAGTAAAAAAAGGATCATATTTCATAAGTCTCTCTACTTCTCTCTAGAACAACAAGGAGCAACCCTAATTCTCCTTCTAGGATTCTTGAAGAATCCCTCATAATTGAATTCCAGGGTAAGTGAAAACACTTATTATTTAACTTAATTCTCTTATGGAAGATTGGAAAAATATGCTATTCATGCTTAAATACAAATATAGGAAAAAATATAACATAAGCTAACTGCCCACTTTTCTTTGTTATTAAGAGATTTATCTTTTCTTCTTTGGTTTACACTGTAAAGAAAATTTTAAGTTCTTAAAGAGCTCAAGTTTAGTGGATAAGTTGCAAAAAATTGAGGTAGGGTGACTGCACTATTTTACCATCCTTATATATGACTTTGGGTAAAGATTTATTTGATGTTGTTATTAAAAACTGGAGGGATTATGAGTTCAATATTTGGTTTCTATGATAAAGAAAATTTGGGGCTATTTTATGGCCTATTTTATGTGTTTTTATTGGTAACTGTCTGGTTAATGTTGGGAAAAGGTTTAAGTAGTTTGTATTGAAATATTGACGAAGGGGTGTTGTGGTACACCACCCAAACTGAATGTTCAATTTGCTTTCGGCCTATTCCACTTTGTGCATTGTTTTGAGTGTGTAATAAAGCCGAAACTGTTTTAGGAGATCTTATAAGAATATGCATTGTATGTGGATGCAGTTGGAGGAGAAAATGGTTAAAATAACCCCCTTGACTTGATAATTATGGACTTATTGCTCACCTACTCTTTTGGTAAAGTTAATTACCCCAAATGTGTTGATTAGTTACTAATACTAGTTTTTCTATATTTTTTATTATTTTTTAGAAGTAAATAAAAATGAAGGACATTAATTTGGGTACCATCGGAGTTTTACAACAAGGTATGTAAGGTATACTCTATTTCTTACTCTTTGATAGGAAATCCAATACTTGTGTTATAAAGTAAACTTCTAAAGTTCTCCTATAGAAAATGATACATAATGGCAGCGTATGATCTCCCATATAACTAACGACCTTTTTCCCACTCTCTTATATGTTACAGCACCTCAATACATTCATATTACCAAGTTTGAAAGTTTAATTTCACTAGAAAGTTTCAGGAGTTCTTCGTTTAGTCAAATAAGACCCATGTATTATTGTCATCTCCTAAATATTTCATTTATGTACCAATACTCCCCACCTCATTGTTATTACATTAAGTTTTTATTCATATATCTCTTACTGGTAGATTATTATTTCAAATTACCATACTATTATGACCACCAAAGTAACAATCTCAAAGGCTAAATCAACACAAATCTGCAATAAACAAGTGACTACCTAGAATGGGTTGATCCCGATACCTTTATATGTGGGCGACATCTTAGGGGAAAAAATCCTAGCATGGGCTAATCCCAATCTGTTTATACATGGGTGGAAGGTCAGGAGCGTAAGACTATAATAGGCCGATCCAAATTTGTGTATTTACCACTAATCAGCTGGTCATTTGTATCATATGGCTTACAAACATTATAATGTAAGAATATTAAAATGAATAAAATAATGTAATATACCTGATCCTACATGTTTATATAAAGGAGGTCTACTAGAATCATTGATACGCCTGTATCTGATTTTAATTGGACTCTTGCATCATATGTAGTTACTTCCAGCCTTATATATTCAATAGATTTTTTCATACTGATGTCCCTTATAGGTGACTAAGATTTATGCTGTAGGCACAAATGCTTCAGATAATACACATTCTTAGTAGGAGCACGGGATATCCAACGGCTATTGGTGAGTTTTAGATTGATTTGGGGATTTCCTAGTTTGATACTAATATTTTTGTACTTTACAGTAGTTAAGAGTAAGATGGGGGGGGGCTATCCCTACCTTAACTAAATATATGTATTTTTATAGGATTTGTCGACCGATGTAAGGTTAAGCATGGTATTGTCTTGTCTTTTATATGTCGTTCCCCCAATGATCAAGTCTTGTAGATATAGCTGTGTGCTTACTTACGTGGTTTATTCTCATCAATGCATTATATACATATTTTGTAGAACCCATGGTTATCATAGTTACTTGAATGAGGCGTACAAGGTCATAAATTGGTACTTTTGGGCCTTTATGGCTATGATTGTCTGTCCTTCCCAATGTGATTTGAGGTGTGACAAAAGTGATATCAGAGAAGGTCATCCTCGGGAGTCTAAAAATTAGTGTCTATGTAGAGTCTTGCTTATGGGTTTGTTGTGCACCAAATCTATAAACAGGAGGCTATGGGACATTTAGGGGTTTTCTCCTTTTCTTTATATTCTATACGTGCTATAGATCCAAAGTTGTAGGTGAATTAATTTTTAGTTATTAAATCTATTTTTTCTCATTATAGGAAAGATTCCAATTATAAGGAGTAACAATATTGGTAAGCAAGTGATATGATTGCCGGAGAAGGGAGTAGCAGGCTGTAGGTGGAGTAACACTTCTCCAATATCAATTCAAGTTCTAAAACACATCTCAACACTTTAAAAACTCTATTTCTCAAGGTTTGATTCTTAGTTTAAATTTCTTGATTTCTAATCTCATCTTTGATTCTGAAACTACTTATCAACTAGTAATTTATCTATTAAGTGAACAATTGGTACCAAGCATTCTCATTTGAGTATAAACGACTTAACAGAACTTGCAACGACAATTGAGAGATAAACTAAAGAGGTGAACTTTGAGATCTTGTGAGGTTGATTTCATAACTTTATCTTGTTCTTTTTTCTATTTTTGTTTTAGATTTTCTTTTGTTAGGTATGATGGCCGAGGAAGGTGAGATACCTAGTTGAGTTAGTTCTATCATGAAGATTCTTAATGCTATGGATAGCCTATTAGGATCTCTCAAAAGGAGTGTGACTAATATGGATGATCTAATGGGTAACATGGAGAGTTCTCTCTTAAGGAGGATGGACCCTTTAGAAGTTCGTCTAGACTCTACCACTAAACTCTTCAAAACTACGATGCCTCCTCTGGTGGACATGATCTTAATACCTATACTACTATAACTCCAAAAACACTTCACTAAATTCTCAATCCACCTAGGGAAATACATGAACCCATTATCCAAGCCACTACTTACCTAAATAACTGAAATCCCGTTCATCCACTACAACCCTAATTCAATGAAATCCAAAAAGAAGCTCCACAAAACCAAGAATCCCACTTCGTAATACCCCAAGAACTACTTAAATCCCCACTTAACCAAAACCAACCACCTTAATCCTAGATAACCACGATCAACTAATCTAAATTGAGGATAAGGGAGGTGAGAAACCTTATGAAAGAGATAAAAAGTTAAATAGAGTGTCTCTCTTTGAAGAATTTGTACAAACTAGAAGAGGAGCTCATGGGGGAGGACATAGAGGATGAGAAAAAAGATTTGCTCTGATTCCTCATGGGAGAGGAAACTTAGGAAACTATCTCCAAGTTCAAGAAGATCATCAATGGGATAAAGGGGGTAATATGGGTCGAGACATAGGTCTTAACTCAATCAAGATCACTCTTTCTACCTTTAAAAGAATGAGTGATCCATCAATCTACCTTGATTGGGAAATACAGTGCAATAGGATATTCTAGCTCAATGAGTTAATCGAACACAAGAAAGCCGTCCATGCTATCGCTCAAGTTGAAAGGTCTTCTTTTACTTGGTGTGAGACTAAAAAGATGCAAAGATAAATAAATAGTAATCCCAACCTTCCTGATTGGGATGAATTAAAGGTACTCTTAAGAGAGAGGTATGTGATGAAAAGGTTCAAGCAAGAGTAATTAACAAAGCTCTACAATTTAAGACAAGGAGGTATAGGTATGGAAGACTTCTATAAGAAGTTTCAAAATATGTTCCTTGGTCTTGAGATTGTCGAACCCCCAAATAATTGTATGCCTTAATTCAAAGGTGAGTTAGATTATGAAGTTGCTTCTCAACTAGTTGTCCACAAGTTTGACCGTATATAAGATCTTGTTGAAGCGACCATTGAGGTTGAAAGGAATAACAATTCCAAAAAGTCATTAAGTAAAGGTTACAATTCTTCTATTTCCTCCATATGGAACAAGAACATAAACTTCAACAAGTCCTTAGAGAAAAAGCCCATTGAGAAGGCAACAAAAAAGTATCCACCAAGAAATGAAGGTAATCCATCTTATAATCCCAATTCTAAAGGTATTGTTTTCTTTAAATGTCGAGGTTGGGGTTATACGGCTATTGATGAATGACCTAACCCAATGAGCATAGTATTGGTGGAGGGTAATCCTTAATTTGGTGGGGATATGGTGACCCAAAATAATGTTGGTAAGGAAAACCCTCTATAGGATGATGACAGTGGAAGTTAAAGCAAAAGTTGAATGGGACTTTATTGTACCTTGTGGACTGATAATGAAAGTTTCCAAAGAAAATATTTGGCTCGAAGAAGGAGAGGTCATTAATATTAACCTCATGATGAGGAGGGATATGAATGGTGAATATGAGGAGCATTAGGATTAACAAGGAGAGGTTAGTGACAAACCAAAGCCCTTGTTATTTGCTAGCATTATGCACACTTCTAAGTTAAAACATAAGAGGATAACTCCATATGGTGCCAGTTTAGAAGGCAAAAGATCAAGCTCAAATCTTTGCTCTAATGGTATGTACCTACCCCTTTTTATTTATAGATTTCCTTAGAATCATGATGACATTTATCCTAAGGTAGACAATGTTATAAGAATATTTGATTTAATAACCAACCTAGATGGTGTTTATGTCTTTTGGAATAAGTTGAGTGTGTGTAAACTGTGTGGCCTTCCCAATCCAGATGGCAAATCTATTTGTTGTTATAAGAAGAGTCTATGGTTTCCACTTGATAAATAATTTTTGTTCCTTGTTCTTGTCATATTTATATGGATATAAAAGTTGTCTCTTTCCTAGAATGTTGTTCGAATAAGAGGGACGTGAGGTGGTTAAGTTTTTTTTCTTACCGTCATGTGATCTTGTTCTTGGTAGAACCTCAAGTATTCATAGCTCTTATTATTCAATTTTTTTCATTTGTGAGCATAACTATGTTGGTGCTAAGTATGTCTTGTGTGCAAATATGGTTTTTTTGTGAAAAGAAGGGTAATCTATGCCCTAATGACTCCTTAATCCTACCGTTAGTTGTTACTACATGTGATGATTTTTTTGGTACCATTGTTAATGGAACTAACTTATGAGAATTTATTGATTCTTATCATAGCCAACTTCTTTGCACTTTAAATATTGACTTCTCTTCTATTGTCTTAATGGATTTTTGGTTATATGTAAAATTGGTGTCCTCTTATCATGGTTATTATGATTTTAAACCTTGTGCTAACCATATTATTTGAGGAAATATTAGTTATGTGTTCTCTTATTATTCTTAAAGGTTGTATATTTAAGGATGAACCTTCTCCAAGGAGAGGAGGATACAATCCAAATAGCCTCTTAATTATTAGAGAGGATGCTTATGGGTCAAAAGGCACTTGAAGACTCCTTTTTTATATCCAAAGTGTGACAATTTTAAGAATATAATGATTGAGGATGGATGAGGGATGTTAAAGAAGTAATGGGAAGGCAAGATGGGACTAGAAGGCAATTGGAAGAGGTCATGCACCCCATCCGCTTTGGAGGTGTGCCCAACCCTCTCTAGATATTCTATAGATGGTAATAATAGACCATTATACCCTTGGAGTGTGGCCCATATGGTCAATAAATGCTCAAGTATGTGCTTAATGGGCTTATATGCATAGTCTTTTCTAAATGGGTCACTTTTGGGCCCATATGATTTAATAACTTAGCCTAGACTATAAATAAGGCTTCTCTTTGATTTAGTAAGTAGTGTTTTATGAATTATGAATGTAAACTCTATTGAGAGTATGAGTCAAGCATGGATTAGCTTGTGGAAAGCATGGAATTTCTTGTGTTGATTTGTCATTTAGAAATATGGGTTTCTCAAAAATCAAATCCCCTTGAGGTATATGTAGGAGATTGGTGCTTTGTTTTACATTGAATAGAGGGTTAGGGGTTCGTACACCCTTAGTATTCTGTCATTCACTCATTGTGTCTTTCTATTACTTGCTTTTTAACTATATTTATCTTTCATTTTGTATCGTAGATTAGTTTCCAATTTTGTCCTTTGTTTGTATATCATTTTGGGATATTATGGGCTATGTGATACCGTGTGGTGTCCTATGTGATGTTGAAATCCTATATTTATGAAAATAATTATTTCTTGTTTGATGAAAAACCTATTATGGTACGAATTGTGTATTGTGATGTGTTCATACTCTATTGGCATATGAATCATGTTGTTTTTCATGGATGGTATGAAATATTGAGTAGATATTTGGCTTATTTTATAAGTATATTAGTTGGATATTGAAACACTCATTATGGTTAGTTGTGAGCAATACATTCTCATATCATGTACATTTATGAAATTTTGGCACCACTATGAAAATATTGGAAACAATGAGAAACACCATCTTTTCAGACCAAAAATGTGAAATCTTATAAAATCCCTACCCGAGAGATGTGCCGGGGAGGATATATGGATATGGATTATATACGAGTTGATAAACCCCCAATGGGTCCTATGTCGAGAAACTTTAGCTTCGTAGGTATATATAAAGGCTGTGTGGCAGTCTTAGAGGTTGTGTGATGACCTCATCCATTACATCATCAACATCATTATCATTATCCTTATTATTTTTATTATATTTAATTTATTATAATAAATTAAATATAATACAAATAATAAGGATAATGATTGTCTACCACTACCTCTTCTTATTTTACTACGTCTTTATTACTACTGGAGACTACATTATTCCTATGTATTGTGTTTGCTTGAGTTGTACTAGTAGTTCTTACATCGTGACACCGTCTTTTGGGAATGATGTCATTATTGTTTATGCTTCTTTCCACTTTCATTATATTTATTATGGTTCAACTTCATTCTTGGTGCCTTACCTTAGGTTTGAAAAGTTAATTTCTCTACCATATCATTTTGTGTGATGGGCTTACTTGTCAAGATTCACCGCGGCAAATGCCATCACGACCCTTTAATTTTTGGGTAGTAAAACCAACATATCTTTGTCATAGTTTACAACTTTGGAGGTTAGTTTTTTTGAATCAACACCCTTGGAATTAAAGATTATAAGTTTTGTATTGTTAATTTCTCAAACCTTTCTTCTTTTCCTTGATTTGAATAGAATATTTTTGTTAGTATTATTTGATACTTAAGTATTTGTAATTAGAGATAATGCAATGCTTATGGATTAAATACAGGTTTTGATTCAATCTTATGCTTTCATATTATTTTAATTATCTTGATTTTGAAATGAGTTTGATTCAACTAAATCAATCTCATATTCTATCATTTCTACTCTAGTTGAGATCGAAAAAGGAGATTGGAGTGGGTATGGCCCATCTGCCTAGATTAATGCTTGAAAAAGATAATCGAGGTTGTGAAAGATTAGTTTATCATGATTTGGGACGTATGTCCATCTTATGGAATTGGTTGCTAGACCTAGTCAAATCCTTGTGTAGCTTAAAATTGGTTTAGTGATTCATTACTCTAAGCTTGGTTTGAAAGAACAACCAAGGACTAAACCTATAATGAATTGATTTTATGAACCTTTCTTTTCTATGTGTTGTGACCATTTTACCCCTTATCATGGTTGCATGTTTTGTTTTCGAGGTGTGGGGATATTAGGCATAGTTTTTAGAGGTTATAAAAGGCTTATTGTTGACTCAGTCAACATTTGTTGTTTTTTGTGTTGGATGGAAAAAAGAATTGTGCCAGTAGATCCAAAATGTCAATTTTAGGTTGCTGGCATGGTTGGTTCAATTTAGTGGCTTTTGGATCTCATTTCAAACCTTAATTTAAAAATTAGTAAAATTGGGTCTCGAGGTCAATTTTATGAAAACAACATCTTTTTGAAAATATGGTATCTCAACTGTGTTAGGAATGTTTAATTCAATGTAGAAACATATTTTGTTTCCCTTAATAGGATTTTGAATGAATCTCGAGGGGTTGGTCGGCAACTTTGCAGCTTAGCAAAATTACTGATGTAGTTGTATCTGACGAATCCGCTTAAGAAGCCAAAGGACTATTTAAGCAGCCCATGCACCTCTTAAGCAGACCAAGTGGACTCATCATCTACCGCTAAAGCAGACATTTGACCTCTTTAGCTCTCACTGATTAAGTGGTAGAGGACCACTTTTGTAACACCCCTTATTTTGTTTGTGCTTGTTCTATTTATATGGACCTTAATATAGCCTAGTGATTGTTTGACTATATTTTTTGTGTGAGTATTGACGGTGCAAATAGGTTTCTAAATACTTCCCATATGTTTTAATGTGACACAACTAAGTTAGTGTCGATAAAACTATTTAATATGGGATTATAATCTAGTATTGAATCTGATGTTTAAAAAGCAAAATATATACATGTTGTAAGCCAGACTAAACGGACTAAGAACTAAAAATTGAATAAAATATTGAGGTGCTTGCTTGACTTAATTAAGCTAGTAGGTGAGTCGCCTACTTGAGCTATATGGAATAAGTTAATAGACCTAAGTCTATGGATAAGACTTGGTCCTATATTAATGTACTCATCTATGCACAAATTAAGTAAAAGAGAAAGAAAATGGAGAAAGGGCCCAGCACTCAAAACCCGCCAAGGCCCAATTTAATTGAGTCCAACAAGGAATCGAGAAAGTACGTGAATCACCTACTCTGATGTTTGAGCAACTTAAATTCCTTAAGTAGGTGCATCACCTACTAGGACCAATTTTGCCAATTTGAGGTCCAAAATGCATCTAAAGAGATAGCCAAAATAGGGACTTTATGAGGCAAAGTTGCTGGTCATTTCCTTTAATTCTATTTCACAAAAAAAGGATCATATTTCATAAGTCTCTCCACTTCTCTCAAGAATAATAAGGAGTAACTCTAATTCTCCTTCTAAGGATCTTGAACAATCCTTCACCTTTAAAAGCCAAGGTAAGTGAAAAAACTTATTGTTTAACTTAATTCTCCTATGGAAGATTCGGAAAACGTGATATTCATGCTTATATACAAATATAGGGCAAAATATAAAATAAGCTAACTGCCCACTTTTCTTTGTTATTAAGAGATTTCTCGTTTCTTCTTTTGTTTAAAGTGTAAAGAAAACTTCAAGTCCTTAAAGATCTCAAGTTTAGAGGATAAGTTACAAAAAATTGAGGTAGGGTGACTGCACTATTTCCCCTCCTTATCTACAACTTGGGGTAAAAAATTATGGGTATGTTGTTATTAAGAACTCAAGGGATGATGAGTTTAATATTTGGTTGCTGTGATAAGGGAAATTTGGGGCTATTTTGTGGCTTATTTTATGAGTTTATATTGATGAATTTTGGGTTAATATTGGGAAAATGTATGAATAGTTTGAATTGAAATATAGACGAAGGGGTGTAGTGGTACGCCACCCAAACTAAATATTTTATATGCTTTCAGCCTATTCCACTTTGTGCATTGTTTTCAATGTGTAATAAAGTCGAAATTGTTTCAGGAGATCTTATAGGAATATGCATGGTATGTGGATGAAATTGGAGGAGAAAATGGTTAAAATAACCCCCTTGACTTGATAATTATGGACTTATTGCTCACCTACTCTTTTGGTAAAGTTAAGTAGCCCAAATGTGTTGATTAGTTACTAATACTAGTTTTTCTGTATTTTTTATTTTTTAGAAGTAAATACAAAGGAAGGACATTAATTTCGGTACCATTAGAGTTGTACAACAAGGTATGTAAGGTATACTCTATTTCTTACTCTTTGACATGAAATCCAACACTTGTGTTATAGAGTAACCTTCTAAAGTTCTCCTATAGAAAATCATACATAATGGAAAAGTATGATCTCCCATGTAGCTAACTACATTTTTCCCCCTCTCTTATATGTTACAACACCTCAATACATGCCTATTACCAATTTTGCAAGTTTAATTTCACTAGAAAGTTTCAGGAGTTCTCTGTTTAGTTAAATAAGACCCATGTTTTATTTCCAGCTCCTAAACATTTCATTTATATTCCAACAGCTCCATAACTCATTGTTATTGGATTGAGTGCTTATTCACATGTCTCTTACTGGTATATTATTGTTCCAAATTACAATACTATTATGACTACCAAAGTAACAATCTAAAATTCTAAATAAACTAAGTAATGTAAATCTGAATTGAACGAGTGGCTGCATAGCATGGGATGATCCTAATACCTTATGGGATACTAACATTTTATTCTGCAAGCATAAATGCTTTAGCTAATACACCTTCCCAGTAGGAGCACGGGATATCCAATGGCTATTGGTGAGTTCTAGATTAATTTGAGGATTTCTGAGTCTGATACATATATTTTTGTATTGTACAGTAGTTAAGAGTAAGACAGGGGGTTTGTCCCAACCTTAATTAAATCTATGTATCTTTAGAGGATTTGTAGACTGATGTAAAGTTAAATATGGTACTGTCTTGTGTTTTATATGTCGTGGCCTCAACGGTCAAGTTTTGTATATATAGCTGTGTTCTTACTTACGTGGTTTATTCTCATCAATGCATTATATCCATATTTGGAAGAACCCTTGGTTATCATATTTACTTGAACAAGTCATATAAGATCATAGGTTGGTACTTTTGGGCCTTTACGACTATGGTTTCCTGTCCTTCCCAATGTGATTTGAGGTGTGACAAAAGTGATATCAGAGCAGGTCATCCTCGGTAGTCTACAAATTTGTGTCTATGTAGAGTCTTGCTTATGGGTTTTTTGTGCACCAAATCTATAAATAGGAGGCTCTGGGAAATTTAAGGGTTTTCTTTTTTTCTTTATATTCTAGATCGTGCTATAGATCCAAAGTTGTAGGTGGAGTCATTTATAGTTATTAAATTTATTTTTTCTTATTTTAGTAAAGGTGTCGGTTACAAGAAGGAGTGAGAATATAGTTAAGCAAGTGATGTGGCTTCCGAAGAAGGGAGTAGCAGGTCACCACCTAGACAAGCAAATAAAAGTGAGAAACTGAGTTTGTATCATAAATTTCTTCTACTCTTCCATCTCCTAAAGTGGTGATGGGTAGAGAAGTACCCTTCGAATCACTTATTAATTCTATTGATCAAGATTTAAGGAATATAGTACAATTGTTGACTCATATTATTGCTAGACAAGCTCAAGGATGGGCTATTCTAACTACAGGTTCTACTAGTGTGGATTGAGCAGCTAGTTTACGGTCATAGGATTTTCTTAAATTGGATCCTCTCACATTCATCGGATCACATATTAATGAATACCCATAAGACTTTATTGATAAAATTCAAAGGCCTCCAGATGTCATGCATGTATTTAGTAAGGAAATAGTTTAGATAGAAGTATATAGATTAAAAGAGGAAGCTATATTTTGGTATGAAAACTGGAAATGGTCTAGGGGTATTGATGCACCTTCATATAGTTTGAAAGAGTTTAAAGAGGAATTTCTTGATCATTACCTTCCATTTGAGATCGGAGGAGCCGTGTCGATTAGTTTTTAAATCTTCACTAAGGAAATGTGAGCCTGGGGGAGTACAACCTCTAGTTTAACTCTTTGGCTAGGAATGCTCCTAATGTAGTAGATACCATGGATGATAGAATTCAATGATATGTGGATAGATTGTATCCATATATATTTAAATATTGTACTATTTCTTCTTTGAACAAAGACATGGACATAGCAAGGATACAAGCTTTTGCACAAAAAATGGAGGATCAAAGGCAAAGTAGAAGAACATAAGAATCATAAAGAGGGCATTCTAAAAGGGCCAAATCTATGTGGAAATTTATGGAATCCCAAGGAGAGTCTAGGCCTCAATTTTCTAATAGACCTCATAGGCCATCATTATCTTATTCTAAAACTTGTTCTTCACCCCCATTTAAAGAGTCCAAGGGCAATCAATTTGGGTAAGAAAGTGAGAGTTAAGGATTACGAACAACATGGTATCAAGAGAAAGGTATTATAAGGCAATTAAGAAATCCTCGATAGCCATGTAAATAAATGGAAAGCTTCATTTAGGTGCATATCAGTTCAGGAAAATGCTTGCTTTTGGTGTGGTATGTTAGGGCATAAATGAGAGAATGCCCACAAAGGGTCATGGGTGGTATGGCATGACCTACTAGATCAATCATTGCATCATTATCATCGGTACCTTCTCTAAGTAGGGTTATATAACCTATAGGTCATGGTAGGGTGTTAAAGGAGCCACTAGTTCTAGTAGAGTTCAGAATTGTACATATGCTCTAGTGGATCGACAAAAATTGGATGTTTCTCTTGACGTGGTTAAAGGTACATTGTCCACCTTTTCACATAATGTATATGAATTAATTGATAGAAGTTCTACATTATCATATATCACTCTATTAGTTGCTGGAATATTTAAAACAATACTAGAATTTCTTGTTAAGCCATTTGAAGTATCTACACCGATTGGTGAATCTATTATAGCTAGGAAAATGTATCAAAATTGAATAATAAATGTTTGTGGTCGTGATAAAATGGCAGACCTTTTTGATCTAGAAATGGTGGATTTTGATTTTATAATGGGTATGGATTGGTTGGATTCTTGTTATATCATAGTAGATTGCCGAACTAGGAGGGTGTATTTCCATTTTCCAAGAGAGACAACTCTTGAATGGAGGGGTAATATTGGTATGCAAGAGGTAAAATTATTTCTTATCTTAAGGGAAAAGGAATGATTTCCAAAGGTTATATATGTCATCTAGTAAGAGTAAAAGATATAGATGCAAAGCCACCAATTTTTCAAACTATTCTAGTGGTAAATGAATTTCTTGAATATCTTCCAAGTTTGCCTACTAAATGAGAAGTAGAGTTAGGTATTGATGCAATTCCTGGTACTTAACCAATCTCAATTCCTCCGTATTACGTGATTTGAATGAGCAGCTAAAAGATTTACTAAAAAAGGATTCATAAGGCCTAGTATGTCCCCTTGTATGTCCCCTTGGGGTGTACCAATGTTATTTGTGCATAAAAATGAAGGTCCATTGAGAATGTGTATCAACTACTAACAACTGAATAAGGTGACTTTTAAGAAAAAATATCCCCTCAAAGAATTGATGACTTATTTGATCAGTTTCAAGGTGCTAAGTGTTTTTAAAAGATTGACTTGAGGTTCGGTTAGACCCAAGTTAGGATCAATGAGAAAGATATGCCCAAGACGGCTTTTTGAACATGATATAGTCATTACGAGTTTTTAGTCATGTCCTTTGGTCTAACTAATGCACCAACATCTTTTATGGATATAATGAATAGGGTGTTCAATCCATTCTTAGATGTGTTTGTGATAGATTTTATAGATGATATTTTGGATTATTCAAAATCAAAAGAGGACCATGCAAGTCATTTATGATAGGTGTTACAGATTCTTCGTGATCTTAAGTTATATGAAAAGTTATTAAATGAGAGTTTTGGTTGAGATCTGTGGCATTCTTGGGCCATATTGTATCTGATGAAGGAATAACGGTTGATACTCAAAAGATATAAGCCGTGAAGAGCTGGCCAAGACCTACAACACCTACAGAAGTTCACAGTTTCCTTGGGTTTGTAGGTTATTATAGATGGTTTTTTGATGGATTTTCTTCTATTTCTACACCATTAACAAAGCTAAGACACAAGGAATCCAAGTTTCAATGGAATAATGCATATGAAAGGAATTTCTAAGATCTGATGAATAAGTTGAATTCTACACCTATATTGGTACTTCCAGAAGGCATAGAAGGGTATGTAGTGTATTATGATTCTTCAGGAATTGGGTCAGTATTTGTATTGATGCATCATAGTAGTGTAATAGATTATACCTCAAGACAATTGCGTCCACATAAGAAAAATCATCTAACACACGATCTTGAGCTAGTAACAGTTATATTTTCTTTAAATATATGGCACCACTACTTGTATGGGATTTATGTTGACATATATACCAACCATAAAAGATTGAAATATATCTTAGCTAGAAGGACCTAAATTTGAGGCAGAGAAGGTGGCTTGAGCTATTAAAAGACTATGATATTGATATCTTGTATCATCCGAGAAAAGAAAATGTGCTAGATGATGCTTTAAATCATAAGACAATGATAAAACATTTATGTGCAGTCAATAGTAAGGTAAGGAATAGTTAAGGATCTACACCAAATAGCTAATTTAGAGGTTCACCTTCTTGAAACTTAGGATGGAGGGGTTATTGTGCATGATGCTGTAGAATCTTTGTTAGTTGCTAAAGTGAAAGAGAAGAAGTATGCAAATCCTATTCTATTATAGCTTAAGGGGAATGTACAATGTGGTTTGAAAAAAGAATTTGAGCTTACACAAGATGGAAGACCTTGATGCCAAACAAAATTGTGTGTGCCTAATATAGATGAGCTAAGAAAGAGGATTATGACAAAAGCACATTATTTAAGGTATTCCATCCATCCATAATCAATTAAGATGTATCATAATTTGAGAGAATTGTATTGGTTGGGTGACATGAAGAAGAAAATTTCTAAATATGTAGCCCAATATCAAAATTCCCAAAGAGTTAAAGTAGAGCACCAGAAGCCCAGGGGTTATATGCAATGTATCAATCTTCCAACCTGGAAGTGCGGTATGATCAACATGGATTTCCTCACTAGTTTGCCTTGTACATCTCAAAAGTTTGATTCCATATGAGTAATAGTTGATAGACTTACAAAATCAGAATATTTCCTGCTAGTTAGACCATTTAAAAAGTTGAAAAGTATGAAAAATTATATATTAAGGAGATAGTTTGTCTACACGGAGTTCCATTCTCTATTATATCGGAGAGGGGAGCTCAATTAACTACTAAGTTTTGGAAGTCTTTTCAGAGAAATTTAGGAACACAAGTGAATTTAAGTAAAACTTTTCACCCTCAAACAGATGGACAAGTAGAATGTTCCATTCAAACACTTGAAGATATGCTAAGAGATTGTGTATTATACTTTAAAGATAGTTGGGATGATGTAACACCTCAATTTTCTAAACCGGACGCCACACTGTGCTCATGACCCCGAAGGATCACAAGCTAACTCATGACTGATATCTGTACCTGTATACTGCATAATATAACATGAAAATGCAAAAAACATATACTGAAAGGCCATAAGGTTCAAATATGAATAAACATCTAATAAGAACATTGTCTGAAAAGTTATAACAATACCAAAACGAATCTGAAATAACTATCTGACATGCTATAGTATGAAAACCTCTAAATTGTCTGAATAAGTAGTTGATGGGACATGTCCCCAACTAACTCCAACTACTGAAATAAATTGAAAACTGAAATAGTAATAAAATCATCATATCCTCGAAAGATGAGGACTCACTTCTAACTCTGAATGCTAAAGCTGGAATCTAATGCTGATCTGAAACTCATGCCTCTAAACCTATGGTGAGAATTAGAGAAACGCCATAGAGAAAATTCATCAGTACGTTGGAATGTACTGAGTATGCAAGTGAGGTAGGCTAAATGCAAAGGGTTATATGAAAGAACAATGCTGAATAATATGAACGTGAGAATACATACATACATAAGTAACTGTAACTAAACTCGCGGTGATACTGACTACGGAGTCTGAATACTGACTACGGAGTCTGAATACTGAAAACATGATCTTACTGATATTGAGATACTAAGATACTAATTGATTGAGTTTACTGAAATTGATATGTAAGTCACTAATTAGTGAGGAACTAATACTGTATTGTTGAATACTGAAGGACTGAAACTATATTACAGATACATGAATAATTATTACTGACAGTTCTAATTATGAAGAACTGGCCTGGTTAACTCTATCTGACAGTCATGAATATGAATACTGGTAATATAAGTTTAGATAACTGGTAATACTGATAACATGAGTGGATGTATCTGACAGTCCTGAATAGGGTGGAACTAGCTGAGTTCCGTATTACTACAGTAGCTGACTGTCCTAAGTCTGAAGAACTATCTGAGTTCTATTACTGAAACTGAGACTATAACTGAAACTATGAGAGTTAATCATCTAACTGACATGCCCTAGAACTAAACTGGTGGGGTCCAACCTATAACCCCAGCTGGAAGGGTGTCAATACCATTCCATGAGTAGAGACAACATGTGAGTAAACCCTATTCTTTTTGAGAACTTATTTCGTCTGCCCTTCTATTAGGTAAACTCAAAGAAGTTGCAATAGCCCTATGAGTATGGATATCTCAACCTATGCTGGCTACGTAGTTTTGGTACGCAAGGATTGCTTCTAAGGACTACACCATCCACTAAATAACAGGTGAGTCCCCATCCTTGGGTTCACTTGGTGCTGAATCCTACTCCAAACTGGAAGACACTGGCTGATTTAATTGAGCTGAACTGATTAGGTGAACTGATACTAGTGGTATTATTAGAGGAGCTAAACTGAGTTTACTAAGTTCCGATGACTGACGAAATACTCTAAGATCTAAGGAATGACTGAGAGTACTGAAGTTAGTGAGAGTACTAGAATTATTAAAGATTTTGATATGACTGAATACTGAGATCATTGAGATTACTGAACTATTGAGACTTACTGCGGTTTCTGAGTTACTGAACTTGCTTGAGTCACATGACTGACTGAGTTCTATGGAACATGGCTTAACTGAGGTTACCGTGAAAATATAACACTGGATCTAGGCACACTACTATATTTTTTGTGTACTAGTACCCCCAGGACTCGATGAAAGGAAACTGACAAACATGAATTTCTTGAACATATGACCAACATCAACAATCCATAATATCATAACTTGGAGAATTTCATGAAGTACATGGTTATCATACATCTTGTACATAAGTAGGATTTTGCAAGTAAACATAAGATAATCTCATAAGACTAGTTCATGAACAATCCAATAATATTTACAAGACACAATATCAACATGGAAATCATTGGAACATAGGTGCATATCATGAATCCTTCACTTAGTCACAAATTAGTTGTATTGCATGATTTCAAGTTTCTTAGGCATTTCATCAAATACCTTACATGCACAATTTTGGGCATAGGTATATTCATCAACATAACAATCTTAATCCATCCAAAACGTCATGGGTTACACTATCATACTCATATGCTTCATGAAAAGACATCAAGATACAACCTTGAACTCAAAGAATAATCATCAACATGAATATAGTCATAACACAAAAAAGATCACAATTTATAATTTAAAACATGATTCTTGAGCTCCATGGATGAACACTACGCATACCTTAGCTCTTGATTTAATGAAGATTGGCGAAAAGATTCTTGGAATTTGATGGTAGAATTTGCTTGAACTTGAATCCCCTAATTGAAACCCTAGCTTGTTCTTGAGAGAATATTGAGAAAAGAGGTTATATTTTGGTGTTTTTGAGCATTAATCCCGTGTTATGAAGCTTATGTATGGGTGGAAAAGGACTAAAATGCCCTTAAAACATGGAGGTTGAATGCTTAAAAATTGGGCACCCACTGAAGTTGCCGGGGGTTTCCTGGAAAGTCCACTGGACTAGCCCGGGCGGCGCTTGCCTTACTATGGTGCTCTAGTCAGGTGACGCGGGCCTATCGCCCTGATCTACAGTTTTGAAAATCTAAACATACCCTTACGCTATCCAAAAAAATTCCAAAACTTACCCGAGATGTACTATGACCTTTCCCCATCGCAATGCAACTTGAAAATCCAATAACGAAGGTCGGGAGGATCGTTAAATAAATCCCCAAAGTTTGGAGATCTAAAATAAGACTAACTGTTGAATCTTGAACTCTTAGCAAAATTTTCTAAGTCTTGGAGCTTGGAAAGCTTAGTTAGCTGAAATTTTGACTTAGGATTTTATGGGGTATTACAATATCTCCCCCTTGAGTACATTCATCCTCGAATGAGACTGACTGAGAGGGGAGAAAATACAACTTACATAAGTACTAAGAATGAATGACTGAACATGATTTCATGGCTGTCATGACTGAAAATTGAGCATATCATATTGAACATGCATATCTGATGCATAGTTACATGATTTATGAATGAAGGACTGAGTGTTCTGATGAACTGAGTTTCTCAAACTGAGAATGCATATCTGATACATAATTATATGACTAACATAATAAATGAATGCATAACTGAAAGTACTGATAAGTTGATCACGCACATCTGATGCGTGAATACATGACTGAACTGACTCATGAACATGCGACTGAATATGCAATAGTAAAGGTACCAAGTTTGAACTAAAAACTAAGCATGGAACTGAATACAAAGTTTGGTACTAAAATTTGAACATGAGAATGAGTAAGCTCAAGGAAGACTGTTACCCTAAACTAAAAAAATACTGATGAGTCCGGGATTAATTTCTCAATATACGTGAGCGGAAACATAAGAACATAACTGAGTCTGAAACGTGATACATGAACTAAACTGAGTCTGTATCGTGTGACATGACCTGAGTATCATGAACTGAATTGTGACATTGAGTACATGGACTACGAATGATATTGGATATAGAGGGAACTTACGAGTATCCCTACTCCAGACAGGATTCATCACGTGAAGAGAGAATGGGATGCTTATGTTATGAAGGTTCTATGGATCATTGCATATCTCCCTCTTGGGACACTAGTTCCCTTGAAGAATGATGACTTAGCTAAGATATTGAGGGAAAACTGAGGCGATGCTCAAGGCACCTAGGAACTAAATTGTAACTGAATATCTGGAATTCGTGACTAAGACATGATACATAAACTAACATGAGCTTGCATTTACTAGTGTGCTTTATCTTAGAGATGGTTACATCCTTGAGATTTATATTAGTATGTCTGGATGGAAAGATGGGAGAACAAACCCTACCAATTTTATTGCATATTTACTAAACTGACTTTCTAGCTTGACTGACTAACTTATGCTAATAACTGAACACTAGGCATGTAAGACTAAACTGAACTTCATCGGAATAACTGAACTGAGACTACAAAATATTGTACATAGGAGGTAAGGATTAACTAAGTACCATGAGGTGACTGATCATGGATTCATGGAGACTATATTACTTGAGAATGAAGTGCCACGTGTGTAATATGATTCTGAAAGATTTGGTAAACTGAGGTACTAACAAATGAGAGGGAAAATGATAGTTGCATACTATGGCATAGAGAATCTGAGACCAAACTGAGTTTAGGGTCTGATTACAGAACTGGGACTGAAAGCTGGGTTTGGTTAATTGTACTTCTAAAATTGAAATTTTAGATTGACAATCAGGTACTTAGTTCTGAGACTGAATATTAATTACCAAGTGCTGAATACTGGAAATAGAATGTCAACATCATGAATTTATAGATCTAAATTGAGGATTTACAGGACATGTTCTGAATTTATATGATCGTTAGGACCGTAGAATAAATAGCAGAAACTAAGAATACCGTAAATATTGGCATGAGTACATGAGTCATGAGCTGCATGACTTGAGTTTTGGAGTATTTATGATCATGAGATATGACTCATCACACTTAATAAGTTTGGAACTCTTTATACTGGAAACTAAAAAGATATGTTATCCTTATGGAAAACGTGTGAATATTAACTATATTAATGGAACTAAGATGTAAATCATGCATGGGTAACATGATAAATGAGACATAAAAGAGAATAAGGATACCACATCTACTGATTTGGCACAACTACTAGAATTTTAAAGGTCTGACTTTTTGAGTTTTCATAACTGGATAGTCCCTGTATACATATCGGGCTATGGTAGACTGATCTACTGGGTAGATACTGGGTAAGGTCCTATCAATATTTGGTCTAACCTTAAGGTTGACCATTATGCCAAGAGTTTCAAAAGAAAAGAAGCACACGGATAAGACGAAACAAAAAAATATGAATCAGAGATCTAAAACATACCAGTGACTGTATCATTAGGAGTTTCCTGATCTTGTTGGGAATAAAGTGCAGAGAGTCCTTTTGGGTATTGCCTACTGAAATCACTGGAAATGGCACCCTGCCGATTTGGGCGATCGGACTGAGCTGAGGGGCGAAGATGACTCTAATAACCTGACTGGGGACAATCTGTGACTCTGTGGCCTAGCTTGCCAGAACCAAAACACACATTGCTTCCAGCCTTACACACACCCTTATGATGCTTACCACAAGTCTAACAAAGGGGATAGGTAAGAATTTTGCTCTCACTACCCCCTGACCTCGGCTAAGAAAGACTGTAACTACCTATTCTAGCCCTCTTATTTTCTCTCTCTTTCTTTTTAATCTTATGCTCCTCAAGCTTTTGAGCATATACCATCAACCTAGACAAGTCTATATAACTAATCAAAATTATAGTCTAGCACTCCTTAACCACTCTACCTGATACCCCAAAAACAAACTTATTTATTCTGGACCTACTGTCTTCCACTATATAGGGAGCTTACCAAGATAACTGGGTAAACTTAAGGGAGTATTTTTTTATGCTCATTGTACCCTGCCTGAGTTTGATGAACTCTAACACTTTAGCCTCCTTCTTCTATATGGAAAAGAACCTATCTAAGAAAGCTGTAGTGAACTCTTCCCACTCTATGGGATCTGCATCTGTACCCCTATTTACTTTTAACTGTTTGAACCATGTATGGGATATATATTGTAGCTGATAGGTGGATAACTCTACACTCTCACTGGAAGTCACTCCCATGATGTTTGTGATTCTGAGCCTGATCGAGGAACTCCTGTGGATCCTCTTTGGACTTGGAACTGGTGAATAAAGGAGGATTCATTCGGGTGAAATCTCAAATCCTAGATACAACGACATTGGCCTCTGGGTCTGCCGGAATAGCGATTGGCTGTTCATTCTGAGCTACGAATGAACTGGCTAGAGTAGTGAATGCAATCCTGAATTCTACATGAGAGTCGTGTTCATCCAGGGAATCTGCTTGGACGGGCTGAGGTGCTGACTGATTTTTGGTTCTTCTTTCACTAGTCCTTTCTGAAGATGTATTCTATGAACTAAAGGAAGAAGCAGATTAGACTGAGAGTTTAATTAGACCTTTTGCTCACTGGCACAACATAAATACTGAAAGAAGGGAAATTGTTCCTAAAAAATCTCATAGCCTCCTGAACATAGGTGTGGTGCACAACACACGCATGTACAAGACTCTACTAGATGTGTCTTTTAGATATCCTAGGATACTATTGAACCTGTCTCTGATACCAAGTTTGTAACGCCCCAATTTTCTGAACCGAAATGCTACACGGTGCTCATAACCTCGAAGGACCACAAGCTAACCCATGACTGATATCTGTACCTGTATACTGCATAATATAACATGAAAATGAGGAAAACATGTACTGAAAGGCCATAAGGTTCAAATCTGAATAAACATCTGATAAGAACTTTGTCTAAAAATGGTATAACAATACCAAAATGAATCTGAAATAACTATCTGACAAGCAATAGTCTAAAAACCTCTAAACTGTCTGAATAAGGAGTTGATAGGATATGTCCCCAACTAACTCCAACTACTAAAATAAATTGAAAATTGAAAGAGTAATGAAATCATTATGTCCTTAAAATATGAGGACTCACTTCTAACTCTGAATGCTGAAGCTGGAATCTACTGTTGATCTGGAACTTATGCCTCTGAACCTATGGTGTAGAATAAGAGAAACACCATAGTACAAATGCGCCAGTACGTTGGAATGTACTGAGTATGCAAGTGAGGTAGGCTAAATGCAAAGGGTTATATGCAAGAACAATACTGACTGGTATGAACGTGAGAATACATACATACATAAGTAACTGTCACTAAACTCACGGTGATACTGACAACATGATCTTACTGATACTGAGATACTGAGATACTAATTGATTGAGTTTACTAAAATTGATATGTAAGTCACTAATAAGTGAGGAACTAATACTGTATTGTTGAATACTGAAGGACTGAAACTATATTACTGATACATAAATAATTATTACTGACAGTTCTCATTATAAAGAACTGGCCTGGTTAACTCTATCTGACAGTCATGAATATGAATACTGGTAACATAAGTTTAGATAACTGGTAATACTGATAACAGGAGTGGTTGTATCTGATAGTCATGAATAGGGTGGAACTAGCTGAGTTCCATATTACTGGGTGACTGTAGCTGACAGTCCTAAGTCTGAAGAACTATCTGAGTTTTATTACTGAAACTGAGACTAAGACTGAAACTATGGGAGTTAATCATCTAACTGACATGCCCCGAAACTGAACTGGTGGGGTCCAACCTGTAACCCCATCTGGAAGGGTGTGAATACTGTGCCATGGGTGGAGACATCATGTGAGTAAACCCTATTCGATTTGGGAGCTTATTCCGTCTACCCTACTATCAGGTAAACTTAAAGGATATGCATTAGCCCTATGGGTAGGGACATTTCAACCTACGCTGGCTATGTAGTTCTGGAACGCAAGGATTTTTTCTAAGGACTACACCCTCCACTGAATAAAAGGTGAGTCCACATCCTTGGGTTCACTCGGTGCTGAATTCTACTCCCAACTGAAAGGCACTGACTGATTTAACTGAGCTGAATTGATTAGCTGAATTGAATTGATTTGCTAAACTGGTACTAGTGGTATTGTTTAGCGGAGCTAAACTGAGTTTACTAAGTTTTGATGACTGATGGAATACTCTGAGATCTGAGGAATGACTGAGAGTACTGAAGTTAGTGAGAGTACTAGAATTATTAAAGTTTTCGATATCACTGAGTACTGAGATCATTGAGATTACTAAACTATTGAGACTTACTGAGGTTTCTGAGTTACTGAACTTTCCTGAGTCACATGAATGACTGAGCTCTATGGAACATGGCTTGATTGAGGTTACCATGAAAACATAACACTGACTCTAGGCATACAACTATAATTTTTGGGTACAAGTACCCCTAGGAATCGATGTAAGGAAACTGACAAACATGAATTTCTTGAATACATGACCAACATCAACAATCCATAATATCATAACTTGGAGAATTTCATGAAGTACATGGTTATCATACATCTTGTACATAAGTAGGATTTTGTAAGTAAACATAGCATAATCACATAAGACTAGTTCATGAACAATCCAACAATATTTACAAGACACATTCTCAACATGGAAATCATTGGAACATAGGGGCATATCATGAATCCTTAACTTAGTCTCAAATTAGTTATATTTCATGATTTCTAGTTTCTTAGGCATTTCATCGAACACCTTACATGCACACTTTTGGGCATAAGTATATTTATCAGCATAACAATCTTAATCCATCCAAAACTTCATGGGTTACAACTATCATACTCATATGCTCCATGAAAAGACATCAAGATACAACCTTGAACTCAAAGAATAATCATCAGCATGAATATAGTCATAACACAAAAACCAGATCATAATTTATAATTTAAAACATGATTCTTGAGCTCCATAGATGAAAGGGATTCATGGATGAACACTATGCATACCTTAGCTTTGTATTTAATGAAGATTGACAGAAAGATTCTTAGAATTTGATGGTAGAATTTTCTTGAACTTGAATCCCCTAATTGAAACCCTAGCTTGTTCTTGAGAGGATTTTGAGAAAAAAGGTTATATTTTTGTGTTTTTGAGCCTTAATCCCGTGTTATGAATTATATATATGGGTGGAAAAGAACCAAAATGCACTTAAAAACACGGAGGTTGAATGCTGAATAAATGGGCACCCACCAAAGTTGTTGGTGTCTCCTGGCAAGTCCATCCGACTAGCCCAGGCAGCGCCTTCCTTATAGCGGTGCTCTAGTCTGGGTGACGCGGGCCTATCACCCTGAGCTACTATTTTGGAAATCTAAACATGCCCTTATGCTATCCAAAAAATTCCGAAACTTACCCGAGATGTACTATGACCTTATCCCATCACAACGCAACTTGAAAATACAAAAACGAAGGTCGGGAGGGTCATCAAATAAATCCCCAAATTTCGGAGGTCTAAAATAAGACTAAGTGTTGAATCTTGAACACTTAGAAAAATTTTCTAAGTCTTGGAGCTTGGAAAGCTTAGTGAGCTGAAATTTAGACTTAGGCTTTTACGGGGTATTATATATGATCATTTACCTCTCATCACATTCATCAACAATAGTAGTTGTCATTTAAGCATCAAAACGGTACCAAATGAAGCTTTATATGAAAGAAAGTATAGATCACCAATCGGATGATTTGAAATGGGTAAAACTCCCTTGTTTGAGTCAGATCTTGCTCATCCAGCTATGTAAAAGGTTAAAGGATCCAACAATGGCTAGAAACAATCCAAGTCGATACAAATCATATGTGGATATTAGAAGAAGGGGGCTAGAATTTGTAATAGGTGATTGGGTATTCTTGAAGGTGTTGCCAATAAAATGGGTAATGAGATTTTGTATAAAATAAAAACTAAGTCTATGATTTATTGGGTCATATAAGATTATTTAAAAGTTAGGACAAGTCGCTTATAAGTAAGAGATACACCAAGAGCTTTTGACAGTTCATCTATCGTGTCACGTCTTAATGCTTCAAAAGTGCATAGGGGATCTATCTCATATTACTCCCATTGAAAAATGTACAAGTCATAGAAGATCTAACCTATGTAGAAGTGCCTATTTCTATTCTATATTGGAATTTTATGAAGTTAAGAAATAAAGAAATACCTTCTATAAAGAACATTGGAGGAACCAAGTAGTAGAAGACATTATATGGGAAACTGAGGAATTAATGAAGTTAAAGTACCCCTACTTATTCAAATCCGAAGAGAGTGTCCAAGATCTTGACATATCCTTGTGATATAGGTATTGTTCTAGATTTGTTTTATGAGTATTGCTGGTGGAAATATATTTCTAGATACCGCCCATACATTTTAATGTGATGCGACCAAGTTAATGTCGATACAACTATTTAACTTGGGTCATAAGCTAGTATTTGAATTTGAAGCTTAAGGTAACTAAGTGTATACAATTTGTAAGTTAGAATAAAGGGGTTAAGTACTGAAAATGAAATAAAATATAGAGGTTCTTGCTTGACTTATTTAAGCTAGTAGGTGAGCCACCTACTTGAGATATATTGATAAAGTTTATGGACCCAAGGCTACAGATCAGATTTTGGCCTATATTAATGTACTCAATTGGGCCCAAATTAAGTAAAAGAGAATGAAAATACATAAAGGGTCCAATATTCAAAATCTACTAAGGACCAATTTAATTTAGTCCGACAAGGAATCAAACAAGTTGGTGCATCACCTACTTTGACCTTTGAGCATCTTAAACTCCTCAAGTCGGTGCATCACCTACTTTGACCAATTTGACCAATTTAATGTCTGAAATACAACTAAAAAGATTTCCAAAATAGGGCCTTTATAAGGCCAAGTTACTGACCATTTCCTTTAATTCCAAGTCACACAAAAGGGATCATATTTCATAAATTTTCTCTACTTCTCTCCATAATAAAAAAGAGTAGCCTTAATTGTCCTTCTAGGGTTCTTGAAAAAACCCTCACCCTTTCAATCCAGGGTAAGTGAAAACACTTAAGTTTTAACTTAATTCTCCTATGAAAGACTAGGAAAACATGCTATTCATTCTTAATTAAAAATATAGGGCAGAATATAAATAAGCTAATTGTCCGCTCTTCTTTGTTATTAAAATATTTCTCTTTTATTATTTGATTTAAGTGTGAAGAAAAGTGCAAGTTTTTAAAGATCTTAAGTCAAGAGAAAAAGTTATAGAAAATTAAGGTAAGGTGACTGCCTTATTTTACCCACATTATGTATGATATTGGGTAAAGAATTATTGGTATGTTGTTATTAAGAACTCAAGGGATGATGAGTTCAATATTTGGTTGCTACGATAAAGGATATTTGGGGTTATTTTGTAGACTATTTTATATGTGTATGTTGGGTATTGCCGGGTTGATGTTGGGAAAAGGTATGAGTATTTTGTATTGAAATATAGAAGAAGGGTGTAGTGGTACGCCACCCAAACTAAATGTTGCATATGCTTACTGCATGTTCCACTTTTTGGATTGTTTTGAGTGTGTAATGAAGCCAAGTAGTTTCATGAGATCTTATAAGAATATGTATGGTATTTGGATATAGTTGGAGGAGAAAAGGGTTAAAATGACAGTCTTTACTTGATAAATTATGGTCTTACTACCCAACTACTATTTTTGTAAAGTTAAGTAGTACAAATATATTGGTTACTACTAGTATTAGTTTTATCATATACTTTATTATAGATAAGTAACTAAAAAGGAAGGATGTTAATTTGGGTACCATCGGAGTTGTAAAACAAGATATGTAAGGCATACTCTATTTAATACTCTTTGGAATGAAATCCAACACTTATGTTATAACATAAGCTTCTAAAGTTCTCCTATAACAAATGATACATAATGGTAGTGTATGATCTCCAATATAGCTAATCATCTTTTTCCCATTATTCAATGTGTTAAAATACCTCAATATATGCTTATTATCAAGTTTGTATGTTTTCTTTCACTAGAAAGTTTCAGGAGTTCTCCGTTTAGTCAAATAAGACCCATGAGTTATTTTCAGCTCCTAAATATTTCATACATGTACCGACAACTCCCTACCTCATTGTTATTTCATTAAGTTCTTATTCGCATGTCTCTTAAAAGTAGATTATTGTTCTAAATTACATACTATTATGACCACTAACGTAACAATTAAATAAACTAAGTAACGTAAATCTAAATTGAATGGGTTGAAACGTAGGGGAATAAGCTAGCATGAGATGATACCTTTACCTTTATATGTGAGTTGAAGATCAGGGGAAAAATACTAACTTTTACCGATCCTACTATGTTTATACATAGGTGGTATCTCAGGGGTGTAAGCCTAGCATGGGTCAATCCTAATTTGTGTATTTACCACTGATTAGTTAATTATTTGAATCATATTGCTTAAAAATAATATAAAGTAAGAAGGTAAAATGAAGAAAATAATGTAATGTACCTGATCCTACAAGTATATATAAAGATGGTCTACAAGAATTATTTATACACTTATAACTGATTTCAATTGAGCTCTTGCATCATGTGTAGTTACTTTCAGCCTTAAATATTTTGTACATATTTTTGTACTGATGTCCCTTATCGGGGACCTACATTTCATATTGCAGGCATTGGTGCTTCAACTAATACACCTTTATAGTAGGAGCATAAGATATCCAACGACAATTGGTGAGCTCCGGATTGATTTGGTGCTTTTCGAGTTTGATACATATATTTTAGTAAAGTACCATAGTTAAGAGTAAGGTGGGGGGTTCGTCACAACCTTAAGTAAATCTATGTATCTTTAGAGGCTTTGTATACCGATATAAAGTTAAACATAATACTTCTTGTCTTTTATATGTCATGACCCAATAGCCAAGTTTTATATATATATAGATTTGTGCTTGTGTACATGGTTTATTCTCATCAATGCATTATATCCATATTTGGTATAACCATTGGTTATTATATTTAAATGCACGAGATGTACAGGGTCATAGGTTGGTACTCTCGGGCATTTATGGCTACGAGTACTTATTTGCCCTAATGGGATTTGGGGCGTGACAACTTTAGCGGTCACTATTTAAGTGGTAGGGTACTGATTCAGTATCCTCTCACATGGGGCTAGACCACTCAAGCGGTCAACCTTTCTCTTAAGTGGTAGCTACTTAAGCAGTCATAGCTAGGAAGTCAATAAAACCCCATTTTTCTTAATTTTTCTTCCATTTTTAAGACTTGGATCTTCGAGTTGAGAGAGTTTTGGATAATTTCTTCCATTATGGAACTTGGTTAAGCTCTAAATCACTTTTCTAACAATTTTACTTTTAATTAAGCTATCTAAAACATTTTTTAAAACATGATCTTAAATTGGAATTTGGGGATTTTTTGGTTTGAAAGGCCTTAACTGGGAATTATTCAATTTCCACCTCATTTTTATCCATTTCCACTTAGGTTTTCTCCTATTTCTTCCTTTAATCATAGGTAAGGCCTATCTAAACAAAAATTCCAATTTGCCTTATTATTTCAAAAATCCATTTTGGGGGTTCGTCTTGATCTTGGTTTGAAATAGTCAATATGGATATTGTTGGCTTTTTGTTAATGCATAAATCTATATTTGAATGTTTTAGTTAATTTGGAGGCTTCGAGAGGGGAAACACTATGTTTAATGGCTTTATGACTGGATTTGTTGTTGTGAGGTAGCTTATTGCTTAAATTCTTTAGATTATGTTGGGTTAATATGTATAAACGTGCTATGGGTATGGGGAATAATCATAAAAACTCTATTCAATGATATTATTATTATTATTATTATTATTATTGTATTTCAATGATATTATTGTTGTTGTGTGCTCGTGTGAGGGCTTATTCTATTATTGTTGGTGACTTCAGATGATATTTACTGCATGTTACCCATATGGGGAGTTATATAATATTATTGGCCTTGTATATGCATTGGATTCTTTCTTTATTATAGAAATACTCATGTTGGGATGAATGTGATATTAATAATGTCTTACATGCATATTTATTCCAATGGTACATTGCTTATATTAAATCATGGATGGTTGACATATTGAGTAGATTGTAAGCTCACATATATGTATATTGAATAGATTAAATATCTTTATATTGGGTTGGTTGTTAGCATTACATCCTCATATCACACATACATTCATGAGACATTGGTTAAATTGATAAAACACTAATTTTTGATAGAAATAAGACACTTTTATAAAACCCTCTGCCGTAGTCTGGCATTTGTTTAGGAGGTTGAGACTGGATTGAGTATTGAGAAATTATATGGATTGCAAATCCTCCATAGGTCCTAGCTGAAAGCATTGAGGCTAGATAGTTTATATGAAGGTTATATGATAACCACAATCATGTCACATTATCATCATTATTGTTATCATATTTCATACATTATGCATTTTCAGTGTTGTGCTTTGGTGATTTAATCATTGCATATCTATTCTGTTCTTTTATGTACCTATTTATTCATTTATGTTCTATATTTGGGACTGTTAGTGGAGATGACCTGAGCTACCATTTGTGATATTTTTTTACTGCAGGTGATGTGCTCATAGTTCATATTTATGTACCTTATTTTCTACTTTGCTCAATCTTCCTAAGATACCTACAGAGTACAAGTGGACCGTACTCAATCCTACTAAGCCCTTTAGGTGCAAATCTAGGTACGAGTAAATCGCACGCCAATTGAGATCGCGTTTGGTTATTGATACTTTAGAGGTAGTGGTTTCTCTATGCTTTTAGAGTTGGTGTTAGACCTCCTACTATACAATTGATTTCTTTATTTTGTATTCGGAGATAGTTTGGTAGTTTTTTATTTTAGTTGTATTTAGATTGTTCTTGCAATGTGACACTAAGTTTTGGGGTAGTTTATGGTATCTTTATTATTCAGACTTTCACTTATTATACATGTATGGTCTGACTTCTCTCTAGAAGTCTCAGCTTAGGAATTGTTGTACTATTTTCTTCTTACTTATTAGCTTAGGTGATTGACTTACTTATCAAGGCTTAGCCATAATAAGTGCCATCGTGACCTTGGTTTTTGGGCCATGAAAAATTGACATCAGAGTAACTAGGTTCATTGGTCTCATTAATGTAAAAATAGGGTGTCTGGTAGAGTCTCGCAAATTAATTAGATGTTTGTTTCTATATTAGAGAGCTTATAGGATATCTTTAGGAAACTTCCTTATTTTGTTCCTTATCATGGGGTTTTCCATATCCTATATTCTAAATTATGTTTCAATTTTTTCATCATAGATGGTGAGGACTAAACCCTGTGAGTCTATGAATATTGAGCTAGCATTCGAGGAAAGAGCCTAGCCTAGGGGATGGGCCATGGGTCATGAATGGGATTGAGTTAGAGGAAAGGTATGAGGATCTTCCCTTTTTAGAGGTAGAACTAAAGAGATCTCCCCTAAGCCTAAGGTTGAGCATACTAGAGATATGGGGCCTACTCAGGTTCTACAGAGTACTATTACCCAGACATTGAGGGTTTATTGAATTGTTTAGTGACTCATCTGGAGGGTATTTCTTTGAGTGCACCTGAAATTCCTTAATCTTCGAGTGTTGTACTTCCATCTGCACTAGAGTCTGCTTATGGTATTACTCTATTTTTTAGTATGGCTCATTTATCGATACCGTTATCTACTTATGGTATTCCTCATACTCTGAGTGTTGTGCCCCCTTCTGTACTAGTATCTGAGTATGGTATTCTGAGTCCATATGTTCAACCCTCATCTATGTTACTACCTCAGGTAGGTTCACAACCAGCTAGATTCACTCTTACTCTTGTTGTTGTGGGTTATATTATATCTTTTGAGGATCAGAAGAGGTTTGAGAGATTTACTCAGTTTGGTCTAACTAAGATCAGTAGTGGTATGGGCGAGGATGCCTATAAGTTCTTGATTGATTTCTAGGAGAAGTTATAGATAGGTATTAGTGGAGGTCACTTGTTAGTTGTAGACCCCTTAGTATGCGAGAAATAAATTGGGATCAGTTTGCTCAAGCCTTTTTGGACATGTTTAAGCCGTATAATTTGAGGGAAAAAATAAGAGATGAGTTTGGTCACTAGGTGCAGGGATCCATATATACTATAGAGAATAAGGCACATTTCCATACCTTTCCTAGATATTCTATTGCCAATACTACTACTAAGTGTGAGAAGATTTGGAAGTTTGTGAAGAGATTAGATGTTTTATTTCATTTGGCTACTTCCCAAATAGTTGTGTCAGAGGCATAATATTAGAGTGTGGTGGGTCATGTGAAGATGACTAAGTCTATCCTATCATATTTTTAGGGAGACGCCAGGAGGGTGCACCTTTAGGGAAAATTTGGTGGATACCCTTTGAGGTAGAGAATTTAGAGATTCTTATATTTACTATGGTAGACCAGTGCAAATAGCTTTGTAGGTTCAGGTAGTAGGTCTTTAGGCTGAACAACTACTAGTAGTCAAGTGTCATCCTAAGGTGGTCATTTTAGCTCAGCTGCACCTCCTTAAATTGATTAGGGTTGTATAGGTTGCTATGTGTGTGATGAGTTTTAATCAATTTAAGGAGGTGCAGCTGAGCTAAAATGACCACCTTAGGATGACACTTGACTACTAGTATAGGTTGCTATGTGTGTGATGAGTTTTTCCATGTGGCCAAGGATTTTAATTTTTTTCTAGCCTATTCCTATATCGATAGTGAGAGGTGACTCTCATGGTGGTAGAGGTACTACTAGGGTGCATGAGGCTAAGGAAGTGATACCTATGGTAATGGTTGTGGGGTTTCTTAGTTTGATAACAGATGTGGGAAATGATATTCTATACCTTCCAAACCCAAGACATAAGCTTCTAATGTTGTTATCACAAGTATCATCCTAGTTTACTTTAGGTCTGCATCTATGTTATTTTATTCGGGGTTGACTGTGTCTGTGGATTTTACATCTGGTTTTGATTTTACTTGTGAGCCTCTTGCTATACCTATTTGTGTATCTACCCTCATAGGAGATTTATCAGTGGTGGATTGGGTGCTCTAATCTTATGTTGTGACCTTCTCTAGGCGTGAGACTAGGGTAAATCTTATTATCCTACATATAGTAGATTTTTATATCATATTGGGTATAGATTGGTAAGCTTCCTATCATGCTGTTCCAGACTATTATGCTAAGACCATGACTTTTGCTTCATCAAGTGTGCCAAGAATAACTTGGCTTCATTTGGGTCCAAAGGGAGTTATATTCTTTCTACATGCTCGTTACATGGTAAAGAGGTGATGTTTGTCTTGCTTAGAGCATATTTGTGATATTAGTGTTGCTTCATGGCCCCCTTTGAATTTTGTCTTTATTTTTTGTGAGTTCATGGATATTTTTCTATTGATTTGCCTGGTATGCCTTTGGGCCATGATATTGACTTTGCTATTGATGTTCAGTATGACACCAATACCAATTTTGTTCCTCCTTATACGATGGACCTAATAGAGTTGAAGGATTATTTACAAAAATAGTTAGATAAGGGTTTTATCCAACCTAGTGCATCATGTTGATATAAGCCTTTCTTGTTTGTGAAGAAGAAGTATGAGTCTATGCGTATCTGTATTGATTATTGCTAGCTAAACAAGGTAAATAGTTTAGAATAAGAAACTTCTTCCTCGTATTGATAATTTTTTCAATTAGCCTCAAGGTGATTTAGTGTTTTCAAAGATTAATTTAAGGTCTGGGTATCACTAGTTGAGGATTTGAGCTTCGAACATTTCAGAGACAACTCTTTGGACATGATACAGTTATTATGAGTTCTAGTTTATGTCTTTTTGGTTCACCAATACCCCAACAATATTTGTAGAGTTGATGCAGTGGGTGTTTTGAATGTATCTCAACTATTTTGTCATTGTATTTATAAATTATATCTTTGTTTATTTTAAGAGTGAGACAGATCATGAGGAACATTTATGGATTTTACTTTAAAGGATAGAGATGAGAAGTTGTATGCTAAATTCTCCAAGTGAGAGTTTTGGTTATAGACTATCTCTTTCTTGGGAGATATTATAACCAAGGATGGTATCACATTTGATCTAGCCAAGATTGTGGTGGTTGTGATTAGGCAAGACTAACTTTTCATACCAATATTTAGTGTTTTATTGGTTTAGTAGGCTACTATCAATGATTTATTGAGGGGCTTTCATCTATCATGGCTCGTTTGACCAAGTTGACTCAAGAGAAGATTTATTTTTAGTAGTCTGATTCTTTTGAGACAAGCTTTAAAAAGATCTAGGATTTATTATCCTTAGCAGCTATCTTGACTTTGTCCAGGAAGGGCGTGGGCTTTACCATTTTCTATGATACTTTTGGTGTAGGGTTGGGTGTCGTGTTAATGAAGGAGAGTAAGGTGATTGAATATGCTTCTCGTTAGTTGATGCCTCTTGAGAAAACCTACCTATGATTTTGAGTTGTGCCCACTTGTATTTTCTTTGAAGTGTTAGAGACACTATTTGTATGGAGTCCTTGTGAGATCTTCTTGGATCACCATAGTCTTCAGTATTTTTTCACCCAGTGAGATCTTAATATGAGTCATCATCATTGGCTTGCATTGTTTAAGGATTAATATCTCACTATTCTTTATCATCTGGGTAAGGCTAATGTGGTTGAAAAAGCCTTCAACCAAAAGTCGATTAGTATGGGTAGCTTGATGTATCTTTTTACCTATAAAAGGGTTTTAGCCTTAGAGGTTCAGTCCTTGGAAAACCAATTAGTTAGGCTTGATATTTAGGCACCTGGTTGTATTTTGCCATATATGGAGATTATATCTTCCTTGTTGGAGAAGATTAAGGTTCATCAATTTGATGATGATAACTTGAGACTAATTGAGGATAAGATGTTAAGTGGTGAAGCTACAGAAGCCTCACTTGATTTTGATGGTGTTTTTGAGGTTCATAAGCCATGTTTATGTGTTGAGAGTGGGTGATTGGGTGAGGTTGATCTTCGAGGAGGCCCATCATTCTAGGTACTCCATTTATCTGGAAGTGACTAAGATGTATCATGATTTGAGACCACTATATTTGGGGTTGTATGAAGAAGGATGTAGCAAATTTTGTAGCTTGTTTCTTATGTAGTCAACAGGTTAAGGAGAGCATTTAAAGCATGGTGGTTTGCTTTAGAGGTTATTGATTCCCAAGTCGAAGTGGGAACAAATCACTATGGACTTTGTGAATGGGCTTCGTCAAACTTCTCGTGATTCTGATAGTGTTTCGTTCATTGTGGATTAATTGACCAAATCTTCTCATTTTATCCCTATTCAAGATTCCATCAGTGTTGAGAGGTTAACCTGTATCTATGATCATGAGAGAGTTTATCTCTATGGTGTATAAATGGCTATTATCTCAGATAGAGGTTCAGTTTTCACATCTCACTTCTAAAAGACCTTTTAGGAGGAATTAAGTACCTGGGTTGATCTTGGCACAACCTCACCCCACTATCAACAATTATTCTGAGTGGACTATTCAGGTTTCGTAGGATATTCTCTGTGCTCGTTTCATTTACTTTGGAGGTTAGTAGAAGCAACATTTAGCCTTGGCAAAGTTTGTGTATAATAATAGTTACCATTTGAGTATTGAGATGGCACCTTTAGAGACCTTATATGGTAGTTTTTGGTGCTCTCCCATTGGATAGTTTGAGATTTTTGATATTTTACCTCAAGGTATGGACTTGCTTTATGAGTCTTTGGATAGAGTTTGGGTCATTCCAGATAGACTTCGAATGGCTCTGAGTAGGCAGAAGTGCTATGCGGATCATAGACTCTGTGCCTTAATATTTAGTGTTAGCAATTATGTGTTCCTTCGTGTATTTCACATGAAGGGTGTGATGAGACTTAGGAAGAGAGGCAAGCTTAGACCAGGTATATCGATGCATTTGAGATTTTTTGACTATTGGGGATGTAGCTTACTAGTTAGCACTACACCTAGGTTTTTCAGTAGTTCATCTACTTTTTCATGTATCTAGGCTACATAGTTATATCTCGAATGAGTCACACATAATTCATTGGGACACAGTACAGTTAGATGAGAGGTTGACCTTTGTTGAGGAGCCTATCTCTATTTTAGATCGAGATATCGGGCGATTGCATTCTAGAGATATTTTGGTGGTTAACTTTTTAGAGACTCCATTCAATAGATGAAGCTACTTGAAAGGTCGAGTCCGATATGTGTAGTAGTTACCCATATCTTTTAACTGATTCAAGTATTCTCATGCGTTTATTTAGAGGATGAACTAAATTCTTAGTGGTGGATATTTTAATGACTTGATTGTGTGAACTTTTCCTTTTTTATATGTTTTGACTATTTTACCTCTCTTCCTGGTTCTAATGTGTTATTTTTACTGTCTGGGGATGGTTGGCACAATTCTCAATGCAATCCAAAATAATTTGTGTGAGCATTTTTTGAGGTTAAAAAGGGATCATTATTGACTTTGGTCAACATTTGTTGTTCTGTGTGTTGGATGGAAAAATAGACTATACGAACAGATTTGGAATGTCGATTTTTGGTTGGTATCATTGTTAGTTTGGTTTTGTGGCTTTTGGGTCTCATTTCGGCCACCAGTTTGTAAATTAGTGAAATTGGGTCTCGAGGGTCAATTCTATGAAAACAAACTCATTTCAAAAATTTAATGTTGCCATTGAGTTTGAAATGTCAAATTTAGTCAGTAGCATATTTTTCATGGCTTCAAGGGATTTGGATTAACCTCGAGGGGTTAATTGGCAACTTTACAACTTAGCAATATTGTTGATGCAGCTTTATCTGCTTAAACCATTTAAGTAACCAAAGGACCACTTAAGCGATAGTCACTTAAGTTTCCGATGCACCGTTTAAGAGGACCTAGTGAACCCATCAGCTACCACTAAATCAAACATTTGACAACTTTAGTGGCCATCAATGAAGCAGTAGGGGACCGCTTTAGTGGCCTCACGTGTCGGTTTATATCGCTAAAGCGGTCAGCCCTTTGCTTAAAACACTTTGGGGATTTTCCTTGGAAGGCCTAAAATGGAAATTCATTGATTAAAACCTCAATTTAAACCCGTATTCACTTGAATTTTCTCCTATGGCCTCATTTAATCATGGGTAAGGCCATTATAAACAAATATACCAATTTTTACCCTTTCTTTTCGAAAACCCTTTTGGGGGTTCATTTTGCTCCCGACTTGAAACTAGACAATATGGGTATCGTTGTCTTACTTTAAATGCATAGATTCTATATTTTTATTTTTATGTTGATTTTATGGCTCGAAAGGGGAAAGCTTTGTGTTCTAGGCTTTAGGTTTTGATTTTCTCATCGCAAGGTAGGTTATGACTTAAATTTTACCAGACATGCCTGGGTAGTTCATATATACATATATATAAGCATGATATAGGTATGGGTAATAATCTCGGAAACCATATTTCAATGATTTTATTATTGTTATCTTCCTGTGTGGGGTCTTATTCTATTTTTGTTGGTGACTTGAGATGATATTTATTGCATGTAGCCCGTGTAGGGGTTCTATCTAATATTATTGTCCTTGTATATGTGTTGGTTCTTTCTCTTAGATAGAAATATTCAAGTTGGGGTTAATGCAATATAAATGATGCCTTACATGCATATTTATACCTATGGTATGCCTCTTATATTAAATCATAAATGTTTGACATATTAAGCAGATTCTGAGCTCACGTGTATGTATATTCAATAGATTTGAGAACTTCATACTGGTTTGGTTGAGAGGATTACATCCTTATATCACACATACATTCATGAGATATTGGTAGCATTGTGGAAATACTATTTTTTTGATAGAAATGAGATACTTTTACAAAACCCTCTGTTGTATTCCACGAGTCGAAGATGAGATATGGATATTGAGACTGGAATTGAGTATTGAGGGAGTATATAGATTGATCCCCCCATGGATCCTACCTGGAAGTACTGATGCTTGATAGGTGTATATGGAGGTTATGTGATAACCTAAATCATGTCACACCATCAACATCATTGTCATTACATTTCATACATTTACATGTTTTGTGTTGTGCTTTTGTGAATTATTCATCGCATATCTATTCCATTCTTTTAGAAAACTATTTATTCTCTTTTGTGCTATATTTAAAGTTGTTAGTAGAGACAGTGTGAGCTACCATTTGTGATATTTTTTTATTACAGGTGATGTACACACAGTGTGTATTTATGTACCTTATTTTCTTGTTTGCTCAATTGGCCTATGATGCCAACTAGTACAAGTGGATCATACTCACTCTTACTGTGCCCTTTTGGTATAGATCCAGGTATGAGTGCATCGTACGTCAGTTGAGATCGTGCGGTTAGTTATTAATACTATCGAGATAGTGGGTGATCTATTCCTTCAGGTTTGACTTTTGAGCTTCTCCTATTAGTTGATGTCTTTATTTTGTATTCAGTGACATATTTATAGGTTTTGAATTCAGTTGTATTTAGATTTTTCTTTCTCTATGCCATAAGGTTTTGGGATGGTCTACGGTAGCTTTGTTGTTCAGACTTCGACTATTATTGTACATGTCTGGGGTGACATTGCTCTAGAAGTCTTGCCTTGGGAATTGATGTACTATTTTCTTCTTACTTATAAGATTGGGTGATCAACTTACTTGTTAAGGCTTAGACACAATATATGCAGTCTTGACCATGGTTTTTGGGTCGTGACAAAACCCGCTTTTGATGAAAGACATTAATAGATTATTTTTATTCCATGGATAATTTACTAGATCTATTACTAAGTTTGTGAGTCATTAATTGAATATGATGGATCATTGATAGAATTGATTCTAGTGTCATATTCCTTGTTTTCCACCATTGTGAAAGCCATTGATCACTTGTTCATATTTTACTATTTTTTATCCAAAAAAAATTTTATGCAATTTTTTTTATCCATCATTATGAAACCATTGGTCATGTTTAATTCCCTAATGAACTTTTCATTTCATAGGAAAGGGGTTCTCTAGTGCCTAAGGGAAGATTTATATCATATCTTAGAGCTCAGTAGTAGATTTCCAAGGGATGTCTCTATCATTCGGTCTGGGTTAAGGATTTTAACTCGGAGGGTCCTTCATTGCAATCCATTCCTATGGTTAGTGAATTTCCTAAGGTTTTTCCTAATGACCTTCATGGTGTCCCTCCCAATATGGAGATTTATTCTGGGATTGACCTTTTTCTGAACACTTGTCCTATCTCTATTCCTTCTTATAAAATAGGTCTGGCTGAGTTGAAGAAGCTTAAAGATCAGTTGAAAAACCTCCTTGACAAGGGATTTATCCATCCTAGTATGTCTCCATTGGGTGATCCTATTTTTTTATACATAAGAAGGACGGTTCACTTTGGATGTGTATTGATTACCCGTCAGTTGAATAAGGTTATGATGAAGAATAAGTATCCTCTTTATTGGATTGATGATTTTATTTGACCAACTTCAGAGTGCTAGGTATTTCTCAAAGATTGATCTTATGTTCAGTTTTCTTCATTAAAAGATTAGGTAAATGGATATCCCTAAGACTGCCTTTCAAACCCGGTATGGTCATTATGAGTTCTTAGTCATATCTTTTGGTTTGATTAATGCCTCGATGGCATTCATGAACTTGATGAATAAGATATTTCATTAGTTACTAGATTAGTTTGTAATTGTTCTTATAGATTATATTTTGGTGTATTCCAAGAGTGAGGCAGATCATGCCAATCACCTCCGTATCGTGTTTCAAACTTTGAAAGATCAGCATTTGTATGCTAAATTTTTGAAGTGCGAATTCTGATTGAAAACTATTACTTTTCTAGGTTATGTCATTTCTAGTGAAGAGATCATGGTGGATCCCCAGAAAGTTATAGTGGTTAAGAAGTGTCCTAAGTCCACAATTCTAACTGATATTCAGAGCTTCTTGGGTTTAGCCAGTTACTATAGAGATTTATGGAGAGTTTCTCAACTATATCTACCTCATTTACTAATTTGACTCAGAAGAAGGTGTAGTTCTTGTGATCTGATGCTTGTGAGGATAGTTTTGAGAAGCTTAAAGATAAGTTGACTTTAGCTCTAGTTTTGACTCTGCTAGAAGGAACTAATGGTTTTGTTATCTATTATGATGCATCCCATGTAGGACTTGGTAGTGCGTATATGCAACATGGTAGGGTGGGACCTATGATTCTCAGGAGTTGAAAGTTCATGAGAAGAATTACCTGACTCATGACTAAGTTGTTGGTTGTGGTTTTCACATTAGAGATCTGGCGTCCCTATTTGTATGTAGTCCATGTAGATATCTTTTCTGATCATAATATTCTGCAATATGTATTTACTCAGAAGGAGTTTAATCTCAGGCAGAAGAGGTGGCTTGAGTTGCTAAAAGACTACAAGATGAGTCTCTATTATCACCCAGGTAAAAATAATATGGTTGTTGATGATCATAGGAGGTTATCCATAGGGAGTCTAAATCATATGGATTAGGATAAGTGGGAATTGGTGAAAGATATTCACCGTTTGGATAATCCTTGAGTAGGTGTCTAGGACTCTAAGAATGGTGGTGTGTTTGTGAACAAGGTGGCGAAGTCATCCCTTATTGCTGAGATAAAGGAGAAGTAAGTACTATATCCTTCCATAATGAAGATTAAGGGAGATATGGATCATCAAAAGGTTATAGCTTTTGAGATCTGTAGTGATGGTATATTGAGGTACAATGGCAGATTATGTGTTCCCTATGTAGATGGGTTGAGAGAAAGGAATTTGGCTGAGGCTCATGAGTCGTGTTATACTATTCATCCTGGTTTGACAAAGATGTATCATGATATTAAGGTGATTTATTGGTGGATCAATACAAAGCGAGATGTTGCCAATTTTGTGGTTAAATGTTGTGGCAACAAGTGATGGTTTAGAATTTAAGGCCCGGTGGGTTGACTCAAGAGATTGAGTTTCCTGTGTGGAAGTGGGATGTGATTAATATGAATTTTGTTACCAGTCTTCATCGGTCTTAGAATCAGCTTGATTCAATTTGGGTCATCATGGATAGGATAACTAAGTTTTCTCACTTCTTGCCAGTGAGGACTAATTATTCTGAAGAGGACTATGCGAAGTTGTTCCTCCAAAAGATCGTAAAGTTGAACGGGGCTCCTATTTCTATTATGTGAAATAATGGTACTCAGTTCTTATTGCATTTTTGGCATTCGTTTCATAGAGGATTGGTATCTAAGCTGATACTTAGTACTGTTTTCCACCCACAGTCGGATGGACAAGTGGAAAGAACTATTTAGACATTAGACGATATGCTTCGGTATTGTGTGATTAACTATGGTGGTAGTTGGGTTTATCATTTTCCTCTTATAGAGTTTGTGGATAATATTATTAGCTACAACTTTAGTATTGGAATCACTCTGTTTAAGGCATTGAATGGTAGGAGGTGTAAATATCCTATTGGGTGGTTTGAGGTTGGTGAAGAGGAGATGTTTGGCCCAAATTTGGTTCACCAAGCGATGGAGAAGGTGAAGGTTATTCTAGATAGACATAAAGCAACCCAGAGCCACCAAAAGTTCTACGCGGATGTTTGGCATAGGGATTTAGAGTTTGAGGTTAACGATTAGGGGTTCTTGAAGGTATCTCCCATGAAGAGAGTAATGTGGTTTTGGAAAAGGGGGAATCTCACCCCCTGTATGTTGGCCCGTACTTAGTTATGAAGAGGGTTGGTAATGATGCATATGAATTGGAGTTGCCTCCTAGTTTGAGCTCCATTCATTCAGTGTTCCATGTGTCAATGTTGAGAAAGTGTATGGCTGATCCTTCATTGATTGTACCTATCATGGATATTTGTATTTCTGATGTCTTATCTTATGAGGAAGTCCCAGTTGAAATTATGGATCGGCAATTTTGTTGGTTGGAGACGAAGGACGTAGCTTTAGTTAAGGTTCTATGGAGGAACCACAAGGTTAAGGAGGCTACTTGGAAAGCCGAAGAGGACATGAAGTCCAAGTATCCATTCTTCTTTTCCACTCAGTATAATCGTGCATAAGGTATGTGTTATTATTAACATCTATATTTTTTTAGTTTTTTAAAGGTAAGAGTAGGGGAATATCGAGTAAAATCGTGCTAGCAATTTCTTTGTCCCATCATTCGAGGACTAATAAACCAAGTGTGGGAGAATTAAATCACCCCAAATTTTGGCCCTTGAAAATTTCTTTATTTTTAGGTTCACTGTCTTGGTTACGACTAGACCCCGAGAATCATATGGTATCTTGACAACTCATTAGGATGAGTCATACCCAAACTAGTAAGTTTGAGGGTTAATTCTACTCTAAGTACGAGTGGCTTACTTTGAGCCATAAGGATATGTTACGAGTTGTAGGTTCAAATCGTAGGGTGTTAAGTGTTAAATTCATTTGGGGTTCTGTGTTTCTCATGAGTAGGACCCTACGAGTCATGGGGTCATGTTATGTATTGGTTGGTTGAGTCGTAAGGACAACATTGTTGGGGGTCCTAGTCACTATTTTAGTTACAACTCGTGGTCACGAGTCATAAGGTTTGGGTACGCGTCAAGGGGTTGACTCGTAACCAAAGGCACTGCCTTTCCATCTTTTAAGTTGGGGGTACATTAGACATTTCTCACTTAAAATCCTTTAGACCCCACATCCACAAAACACTCTTTGGGCATTCATACAACACTTTAACAAATTAAACGCTCTCTCTAAATCTTCTCAAACAAGTCAAGTTAGGGTTTCACCAATTTGGTTATCTAAGGGTTCAAGGGTTGATTTCTCTATGTAAATCTTTGTGATTCAGACATATTACACTTCCCTCATTGTTAATTTTACAAAGGCATTTGATTTAAAGTATTGTTCATAAAATTATTGTTTTGGTTTTGAAAACAACGATTGGGGGTTTTGAATGTTATGAATTGAACAATGTTTCTCATGGTTTATATATATGATTTTCATGATTTTAATATGGTTCTGAACTTGTAGGTGCATGGGTATGTGAATTGAACTAGGGAAATTATGATTTTCCCTAAACTTGTGTCTTTTAAATGGTTATAACCCCAACCCCATCATGTGAAATTTGTTTAAGTTACGAGAACTGTGGGAATTTGTAAATAAATTGAACTGGTCATGAACTATTGCATGATATAAAGAAGTAACTGAAATACAACGGTATGATTTAATGAACTAAGGGAGTCAGTCTTCCTCAATGTGTATTAATGAACCAAGGGAGTTGTTCTCCCTAAGTTAATGGAAGTTGTTTTTGCATAATGTGTTACCTTGGAAGTGTAGTTGGTATGATGATACCCACAATGTATGCCTAAATGTGTGTTGTGGTTCATTGAATCAAATTGTGTGATGACTATTTTAATTGTGATCTACTATGGGTTGTGTAGCTGAATCATGAAGGTGGAGGTTTGAGTGACCAATACTGGAAACCGTATTTCCTAACACGGGGGTCAAAGTGAATAGGGAGGTTCGAGTCCCTCTTATTATTCTTTCATGATTAGGGAGCTTTGAGTCCCCCCTAAATCATTATGTAATAAGGTTCTTAAGTCACCTTGGTATATGATGGAGGGCTCGAGTCCCCCATGTGTATATATATGAGATTATTTTCTTATTTGTGCAGCTATATATACTGGAGCACGACAAGGGAGTGAGAGCCCGGGCCCATTAGCTCGTGGGTACTATTATTTGATGGCTGAGCTAAACAATCTAGGCTAAAGTTTTTAAAATCATTGTTAAGCCTTGTTCTCTATCCCGATATGTGATATATATATATGTATGTATATTTATGCATTTAGATAATCACATTGTTTTTGAATGTTTTTAAACTGTTGATTTTATCATTATGTTAACCTTATCCATGAGTTTCATGCTAGTGTTTTCCCCATTAACCATTTTCGGACAATATAACCCCATGCGATGCGGGAATTGATCATACTTCGTTCTTTATTCGGGGAATACTTTTGTTTCAGATTAAAGTGGTGAGCTTCTATATTTTGGAGGACACCATTTCATTTTATGGATTACTTTACTACTTTATTATTCCTTTGGTCTTGGTTTTGGATATGGTCGGGGGCATCTCCCGACCAAATACTTTTTGGTTTTGACTAGAGGCTTTGTCAGACGACTGTTGGCATAGCGGTGTCGGTATTGGTATCAGAGTTAGTATTTGTATTGGCATTGTGACCAGTATTGGTTTGTTTTTGTTGTAGACGTATTACAATGACTTTAAATAAATTTTCTCTTATTTTGTTATAAGTTTGAAATTCAGCCAACTTTGGGGTGTGGTATGTTTGGTTTTGTTAGATTTAGGGGGTGATCTCTGGTCCGCGTGGGACTTGAGATACCCATCACGGCCAGGCCCTAGTTCAGGTTGTTAAAGTAGTCCACGAGTCATTGAGGAGATTGAGACTGGATTGAGTATTGAGAAATTATATGGATTGCAAATCCCCCATGGTTCCTAGATAAAAGCATTGAGGATCGATAGTTTATATGAAGATTGTACGATAACCATAATTATGTCACATTATCCTCATCATTGTTATCATATTTCATACATTATACATTTTCATTGTTGTGCTGTGGTGATTTATTCATCGAATTTCTATTTTGTTATTTTATGTACCTATTTATTTATTTATGTGCTATATTTGTAACAATTAATGGAGACGACGTGAACTACCATTTGAGACATTTTTTATTATAGTGGACGTTCTCATAATGCGTATTTATGTACCATATTTTCTACTTTACTCAGTGGACCTATGATACTTAATGAGTATAAATGGACCGTCTCAATCCTACTGTTCCCTTTTAGTGCAGATCCATGTAAGAGTTCATTACGCTACAACTGAGATCGTGCGGTTGGTTATTGATACTTTAGAGGCAGTGGTTGCTCTATGCCTTCAAATTTGATGTTGGACCTCCTCCTATCCGGTTGACTTCTTTATTTTATATTCAAAGACAGGTTTGTAGTTTTTGAATACAGTTGTATTTAGATTGTTCTTACACCGTGACACCTAATGTTTGGATGGTTTATGGTATCTTTATTGTTCAGATTTCCACTTATTATACATGTATGGTCTGACTTCACTCTAGAAGTCTCACCTTGGGGATTGTTGTACTATTTTAGTTTTACTTATCAGTTTAGGTAATTAACTTTCTTGTCAAGGCTTACCCACGATAAGTGCAATTATTACCTTGGTTTTTGGGTCATGATGAATTGATGTCAGAGTATCCAGGTTCATCAGTCTCATTAATTGATACAAGAAACACAAGGGAGCATAAAACAAACACCAAAATTAGTCCACAAGTTCAAGGAACTGAGGACCCTTTTGATGACCACACTCGGATTCACAAACAAGAACAACAATACACGAGATAGGGGTGTGTTTCAACACCTAAACATCCACCACAATCTAATATTATCAACACAATAAGAAGGACATGAAGAATAATAACAATACTATAACAATACTCACGAGTTCCATAAGAAAGACACACAACGGTTACAAGATTACAATGAACAAAAGGATAAATAGATAGACTTCATGAAGGAATAATCTTAAGAACCCAAGAACATATTCCACTCTTGTACCCTTAACACTACTCACAACAATTCACTTATCCCTTACGTTGGTACAAGAGGGACCTCAATCTCCCATGCATCCAACGTTTCCAAGCCTGAATCCAACACGAGTGATTCAACGCTCAAGTCAAAAACCCTAGTTACATTGTTTCATCCAAGAGACCTTTCTCACAAGAGAGAGTGTTTCAATGTTAAAACTTTCAATAATCTTCAAAAACTAAAAGAATAAAACCCTACATTGTTCTATTTATAATAGGTTGCAAAATAAAGTATGAAATGTCCAAAATGACCCTTTAGTCAAATGCTTCAATGGAGCCCTTGGAGTGTAGAGTTTGGATGGATTTTGAGAGCTTTTAGGTCCTCTTATGAACTTTACTTGAACACTCTAAGCCTCGGGTTCAATACATCTCATATATGTTAACCTTCGTGGTTGTACTCATATCATCCTCCCCTTCTTAAAAAAGGATTCGACCATGAATCCATGCCTCATAGATCACATGATCTATGGTCGTCGCCTTGGTGTGGGTTATGGAAGACCACTTCTTCCTTCAGGAAGTTCTCATCGCAAGGTGTTTGGACCTTAGGTTTTGGATTTGTTGGGATGAGAGTGGACACCAATTGGCGTAGCCTTTTAACGTGCCATTTCATGTCTTCAATATTGTAATTGATGCGATCAAATGTGGAATGGTACCTAAAAGATAAGACACAACAAACCCAAAAAACAAACTAGTTAGCTTAAAAAAATGCCTCACCATGCTTTCACTCTCTGTTTTACCTCGCACTTGGTATCACAAGTGTTGAAAGCCGGTTGTACTTTGTGAGTGATTGAGGGTCAAGTCTATTCTTGTCCTAAAAAAAATTTTTTTTGGAATTTAAACAAAATCTTGTAGGACTTGAGTCAAGAACTAACAACAAATTCACAAAAGAGAAAAGAACACAAAGAACTTTAACACGAACAAATAGACACAAAACTAATTTACAATCTAGTAGGAGTTTACAAGCTTGTCAATTAGTATTCAAACCAATAAACGAAACTAAGAAACAATAAACTAAAACTAAGAATTCTAAAATTTGAGCTTAATTATTTGCATTAGCAGTAAAACATGATGACATGGCAGCCACATAATTGGTCACGGTCCCACACAACTTTGTTGTCCAATTTCAAGTCTTGGTTAATTTTCCAATTTAGACTTTGGTGGAATTTGTTTAAGGAGTTAAATTTAAACAATTATTGGAGCCCTTATCAATTGCAAGTTTCAAGACTTTGACTTTACATGTACTTATCTTTAAAACATGGGTCATTGAATCATGGAAAGTTGTTGGAAAGTGGTTGAGATGTGATTGACTAGTTGATGAGTGATTTTAAGTCTTCAAGACTAACAATACATTACCTTTATATATCTAATGTTTACTTTATTTTAACAAGCTATGAAGGTTGTGAAGAACTTCAAGAACAACGTCAACAATCATCAAGAACAACCAACAACAATCTCCAAGAACACCAATAATTTTCACACGACAAATTTCTAATTTTCACAATACAATATCTTCAATACTTGGCCAAGACAACTACAACTTTAACAAAATGGTTCTTAGGCCATTAATTAACAACAATATCACGTGTTCAAGCTTAGAACAACAACAAAATGAAGACCACACATCCAAAATAGTCCACCACAACAATGTCCAATTACAAGTGGCCAAGTCCTATGTTCACAACAACAAGATCAACAATTCAAGATCCAGTTTAGATTGACTCAAACCGTTAGTGAAGCAAAAATCTAACACTAAAAACACTCAAGACAAGTAAAAAACTCCTAGACCTAGACTCAAGCAAAAATCTAGGCCAAGAACACTACAAGAACACCACAAGAACACAATATTGGCCAAGACCACAACAATGGACATATTGTTATTTTTTTTCATTTTCAAGTTTATGAGACCAAGATTGATCTTGTGGGAACAAGATGAAGCCATGATCTAATACCAAATGAGACAAGAAACACAAGGGAGCATAAAACAAACACCAAAATTAGTCCACACGTTCAAAGAACCGAGGACCCTTTTGATGACCACACTATGATTCACAAACAAGAATAACAATACATGAGATAGGGGTGTGTTTCAACACATAAACAACCACCAAAGACGAATATTATCAACACAAGACGAAGGACATGAAGAACAATAACAATATTGTAACAATACACATGGGTTCAACAAGCAAGACACACAATGGTTACAAGATTACAATGAACAAAAGGATATATAGATAGACTACATGAAGGAATAATCTTAAGAACCGAAGAACATATTCCACTCTTGGACCCTTAACACTACTCACAACAATTCACCTCTCTCTTACGTTGGTACAAGAGGGACCTCGATCTCTCAAGAATCCAATGTTTCTAAGCTTTAATCCAACATGAGTGATTCCACACTCAAGTCAAAAACCCTAGTTACATTGTTTCGGCCAAGAAGCTTTTCTCACAAGAGAGAGTGTTTCAATGTTACAACTTTCAATAATCTTCAAAAACTAAAAGAATAAAACCCTACATTGTTCTATTTATAGTAGGTTACAAAATAACGTGTTAAATGTACAAAATGACCCTTTAGTCAAATGCTTCAATAGGAGCCCTTAGAATGTAGAGTTTGGACGGTTTTTGAGAGCCTTTAGGTCCTCTTTTGCACTTTACTTGCACACTCCAAGCCTCGGGTTAAATATATCTCACATATGTCCACCTTCGTGGTCATACTCATATCATTAATGTAAGAACAGAGTGTCTGGTAGAGTCTCGCAGATTGATAACACATTTGTTTCTACCTTCGAGACTCTATAAGATATCTTTAAGAAACTTCCTTATTTTTTCCATATCATATTAGTTTCCCATATCCTATATTCTAAATTGTCTTTGAGTTTTATCGGCATAGATGGTGAGGACTAGATCTCGTGAGTCTAGGGATGTTGAGCTAGCATTTGAGAAGAGAGCCCAACCAAGTGGGTCACAGATGGGATCAAGTTAGAGGACTGGTATGAGGATTTGCTCCTTCTAGAGGTAGAATGAAGAGCATCTCTATAACTCCCAGAGTCTGCATCCCAGACGTCACACAGTCCTCATAATCCTGAAGGACCACAAGCTAACCCATGACTGGTACCTACTGTAATCACTTAGTAATAATACTGTAATAATGCGGAAATTAGGCAGAAATTGCCATAAGGTTCAAAACTGAATCATATATTGATATGTAAATACTGAATACTGAATATCTGACAATCATATCTGAAAACTAAATAACTGTCTGAAATAATCTAGTATGAAAAGCCTCTAACTAAATTGCCTGAAAATAAAGTAGATAGGATAAGTCCCCAACTAACTCCAACTACCGAAGTACTGATGACTGAAAATAATACTCTATCCTCAAACTATGAGGGCTCACCACTAAATCTGTTGATGATGATCTAGGCTGCTAAGTACGGTCAGGAGTCCGTGCATCTGAACCTATGATATAAGACATCATAGGGCAAAATAAAAGTATGCATCAGTACTTTGAATGTACTGGTATGCTAAGTGAGGTAGGCTGATATACATGGGTTCATATGCATGAACAATAACTGACTCAGTAACATGGATAAAATTGACTGAGAATACATATACATCTGAAACTATTGTAAATGTTGATTATGGAATGATATGCACATAACTACGCATGTTGTAACTAAGATTCGTATTGACACTGGGTACTGAATTTTGATAACTGAATGACTAATATGTGAGTTTACTGATACTGAATAACTGTATACTGAGTGACTTTTTCTGACAGTCCTCATTTTGTAGAACTAAATTAAGTTCTGTAGTGAGTTGGGTGACTGTATCTGACAGTCCTAATTTTGAAACTGAACTAATGTTTTAATTTGAGTCTGAAACTAAAATAGTGGGAGTGTTCATCTAACCGACATACCCTTGGTATGACTAAGTTAGGTTACAACCTGTGACCCCATTTGGAAGGGTGTTAGCACTTTGCCAAGGGATACTAACAATGGCTATGAGTTAACCCTCTCTGACAGGAAGCTCTTTCGTCAACCCTCACTGGCAGGAAAACTCATACGAGATGTATCAATCCTAGACTGGAAAGAAGACATATCTACCTACGCTGGCTATGTAGTTCTGTAATGCAGGGATTGATACTAAGGTTCAAACCTTTTACTGGAAGAAATGTCCCCATCCCAGGTTTCACTCAGTGCTTAATCCTACCTCTAACTGAATGGACACTAAACTAATTTCTAAACTGTTCTAGCCTTGACTGAACTGTTACTAATCGTGTTGTCTAATAGAACTGAACTGAGTTTATTGGGTTCCACTGTCTGATAAAATACTACTGAGTTCTGTTAACTGACTGAGTTCACTGAGTTCTGAACAGAATACTGAACTGAGATAGTGACTGATTACTGAGTACTACAGTTTGTGACACTACTGAGACTGTTCTATAACTACTGTAACTCTAGGTAAGTAGCTAGATTTTTCGAGTATTGAATACACCCATGACTCGATAGCATTAAAAGTAAAGCATAGCATAAACTTGAAAAGCATAACAATGTTCACTTGCTCACAACTCATTCATAGAGGCATTTTATAAAAAACTTGTAAGATATAAGCTTGCACATATGTTAGCATGTCTTAATTTTCACGTTTAATTCAGATGATCTCTTGATAAAGCACTTGGGGAACATAATCTATGCACATGATACTAAACAACATGTATGCATCATAATTTCAAATACCAATTTGAAAATTAGGAGCTTCTAACATGAATTCATATGATATTACACACATAATAAATAATTCCACATGAAACTTGAAATAAACCATGGATTAGAACACAATCAACATCATAATCATGAATACACTTAAATCCTATATGGAATTCATGAAATTAATTAACTTGTAGTTTAAAGGAGTTTCTTGAACCCCAAGGGTAGAAGTAAACCCTTGGATGAACACTTCACATACCTTGATGCTTGAATTCATGAAGACTGGTGGTTTTTTCTTGAAGATTTGCTCTTGAAATTAAAATCCCTAGGGATTGTTCTTGAGTAAATATGAGAGAATTTGAAAGAAAGTGAGAAATTTAGCCTCTAGGGTCATTTGATTTTATATTTTTGGGCTGAAAATGGGTGGGATAATGAACTAAATACCCCTCTGGATGCGGGCTTTTAATGACTAAAAACATGTCCAGCGACGCGCAGACCGACGCGTCACGTCGATAGCATCAACGCGATGACCAACGTGCCGCGTCAAGTTTGTGTTGGTTCACTGGAATTGCACTAAAAACTAGGAAAAAATTCTCTTTCGATGCGATGGGCGATACGACGTATTGAGATCGCGTCGAACCACTATTTTGATCACCTAAACATGGTTCAAACGAGGTTCGAAAAATACAAAACTCACCCGAAGTGACCTACTGACATTCCTGGTCATGAATAAGCCTAAAAATTGATACTTTAAGGTCATAAGGGTCGTAAAATAGGATTTACAACTTATGAAGGCTAAAATAAATTCTAAGTGTAAAAACTTAGCTGAAATTTATAAGTTTGGGACCTCGTTTTAAGCTTTAACGGACTGAGTTAAGCTTAGGTTTTTGAAGGGTCTTACAATATCTCCCCTTTGTGAAAATTCATCCTCAAATGAGACTGACTAAGCAGAGAATACTGATTGGCTGAATTTATATATACTGCACATGCATGATTGAAGCATGATTACATGACTGAAAGTACTGATATACTCAGTTTTCAAACTGAACATACATATCTGATGCATGAGTACATAGCTGAACCGGTTCATGAATACAAGACTATCATAAAGATGATACGCAACGGTAATGAAACCAAATTCATAACTTTAACTAAACATGGAACTAAGAAAATCTAAGATAGTCTGTTACCTTAAGCTGAGTCTGAGTTTGTGGAGAAGAAATAAGGATACTTGGTTCGCATATCTGCTTATTCTTCCCAAGTAGTTCCCTCAACAAATTGATTCCACTAAAGAACTTTAACTAGAGGGACTTCTTTGTTCCTCAGTTCGCAAACCTGAAAATTGAGAATTTCGACTGGGATTTCCTCATAAGAGTGGCTGTTCTGAACATCTATACCCTCTATAGGGACTACAACTGTTGGATATCCTACGAACTTCTATAGCAAGGAGACATGAAACACTGGATGTATTGAAGCTAAGTATAAAACACTGGATGTATTGAAGCTAAGTATGAAGGCAACTCAAGATCATAATCTACATTTCCAAAATGACTGAGAATTCAGTAAGGACCGACATATCGGGGACTGAGCTTCCCCTTCTTGACAAACCTCTTCACTACCTTCATAGGAGAGATTTTCAAATACACATAATCACCAATCTCAAACTCAAGATCCTTCCTTCGCACATCTGTATATGACTTTTGTCAGCTCTGAGCTGTCTTAAGCCTTTCCCTAATCAACTAAACTTTTTCTAAGGCATAAAATACCAAGTTAGGCCCTACCACTGCGACCTCACCTACTTCAAACCAACCATTGGGAGATCTATATATCCTCCCATAAAGCACCTCAAATGGAGCCATCTGACTCCTGGAATGATAACTGTTATTATATGCAAACTCAATAAAGGGAAAATAGTCATCCCAAATACCCTTAAAGTCAATGGTATATGCCCTTAATATATCTTCTAGAGCTTGGATAGTCCTTTCTGATTGACCTTCTGTCTAAGGGTAGAAGGCTATACTGAGGTGAACTTAGGTACCAAGACCCTTCTAGAAGGCTTTCCTAAAATGAGAGGTGAACTGGGTACCTTTATCTGAGATAATGGATAATGGAACTCCGTGTAATTTGACTAACTCTCTAACATAGAGCTTGGCATAATCTTTAGCTAAATAAGAGGTATGAACTGTTAAGAAGTGAGCTGATTTCATTATCCTGTCTACAATGACCCAAATAGAATCATGCTAATGAAGAGTACGAGGCAAACCTGTCACAAAGTCCATGTTCACTTTCTCCCACTTCCATATGGGAATACTGAACTCTTGCTTGGAACCACTAGGTTTATGGTGCTTAATCTTAACCTGCTAACATGTAGAGCACTTAGCCATAAACTCTTCAATGTTTCTCTTCATCCCACACCACCAATAGATCTCTCTCAAATTGCAGTACATCTTAGTGGACCCCGGATGAATAGAGTAACGCGCACCATACGCTTCTACAAGAATTCATTGCCTCAAGTCATCTACACCTGAAACGCATAACCAACCCTGGAAATGCAGTACACCATCTTTCTCTTGGGAGTAAACCTCTACATTCTGATCTCTGACAAACATCTTTCAACTTGACTAAACTGGGATCTCTATCCTGTCTTTCCTTTACTTTGGAAACCAGAGATGATTCTGAACTATTTTGCACCCCCACACTTTCCTCTGTTGAATCAACTAAGCAGACACCTAGTCGGGAAAGTTGATGAACTTCCTGAACTAACTTCTTCTTATTATCCTCCACGTGAGCAATACTACCCATAAAGATCCTATTAAGAGAATCAACCACTACATTGGCCTTTCCCAGATAATATAGGATGCTCATGTCGTAGTCTTTAAACAACTTTAACCACTTTCTATGATGTAGGTTCATATCTTTCTGGGAAAACACATATTGTAGGCTCTTATGGTCTGTGGACACATCAACATGTACCCCGTACTAATAATTCCTCCAAATCTTTAAGGCAAACACCACAACTTCTAACTAAAGATCATGAGTAGGGTAATTCTTTTCATGGGGCTTAAGTTATCTAGAGGAATAATCTATGACCTTACTTCTCTATATCAAAACACACTCTAAACCAACTCTAGACTTATCACAATATACCAAAAACTCGCCTGAACCATCTGATAGAGTAAAAATTGGGGTTGTAGTGAGTCGAGTCTTTAACTCCTTAAAACTCTTCTCACAAGAATCTGACCACTGGAATTTGACTTTCTTCTGAGTCAATCTGGACATGGAGGATGCATTAGACAAAAATCCCTCGACAAACCATTGGTAATAGCTAGGAAAACCCAAGAAAATCCTAATATATGATGGAGTGATAGGTCAGGGCCAGTTTCTCACTGCTTCGTTATTTTAGGATCAACTCTAATGCCATCATCGAAAACTATATGGCTAAGAAAAGCTACTGACCTTAGCCAAAATTCACACTTACTGAATTTGGTGATAAACTGATGAGCTCTGAGGGTCTATAACATTATTCTGAGATGGTCTGCATGTTCATGTTCAGTGCGGGAGTAGACAAGAATGTGATCAATGAAGACTATGAAAAATATGTTCAAGTACTTCTTGAACACGCGGTTCATCAAGTCCATGAAGGCTACTGGAGCATTGGTAAGACTAAATGACATGACTAAGAATTTAAAGGGGCTATATACAGTTCTAAAAGATAGATTCGGAATGTCACATTCTCTGACCCTGAGCTGATAATAGTCGGATCTGAGGTCTATCTTAGTGAAGTAACTGGCACCCTGAAGTTGTTCAAACAAGTTATCAATTCTGGGAAGTGGGTACTTGCTCTTGATCTTGACTTTATTTAATTAACGGTTGTCTATACATATCTCGAGAGAACCATTTTTCTTATGCACGAATAGAACTGGTACACCCCACGGGGAAATACTGGGTCTGATGAACCCCTTATCTAGGACATCTTTCAATTGTTCTTTTAACTCTTTGAGTTCTGTAGGTACCATTTTGTATGGAAGAATAGATATGGGATGAGTATCTGGAAGAAGGTCTATTTTGAAGTTAATTTACCTCTTGGGAGGGACTCTAGGAAGATCTTCGAGAAACATATCTGGGAATTCACATGTTACTGATACTGACTCAAGATTAGGGGTTCCTGAACTAGAGTCTTGAACTCAAACGAGATGATAGACACATCCCTTAGATATCATTTTTCTCTCCCAAAGGTGAGAAACAAGTTGACCCCTAAGTGCTGAAGTACTACCCCTCCACTCAAGGACAGGTTCATTCAAAAACTAAAAGTGGATAATTCTTTTTCTACAGTCAACTGAAGCATAACACGAATAAAGCCAAACCATGCCAATAATGACATCAAAATCTGTCATCTCTAATTCTACTAAGTCTGCTAAAGTGACTTTCTGAGATACCATAACCGAACAGTTCCTATATACCTATCGAGCTATGATATATTTACCCACTGGGGTAGAGATTGAGAAGTGTTCTGCTAAGATTTTGGGACTGACTCTGAAGTTAACAGCTATTAAGGAGTTACAAAGGAAAAAGAAGCTCCTGGATCTAGCAAACCATAAACGTGAAAAATGATAAACATGTAATGTAACAATGACCACCTAAGCTGAAAGATAATTATGCTGACTCTGCGAACCCACCTAAGGATATTCTCTAACCCTGTGGCCTGTCATGCTGCATCCAAAACATACATTACTACCTACCCTGCAGACACCCTGGTGGTTTCTACCACACTTCTAGCAAAGGGTATTCGTTCGGGCACTGCTAACACTACCCTGAGGTTTAGGGCCCGGTGCCCTATCTCTATTGCCATCTCTGAATTTCAACACTGGAGAACTATCTGAGGATGGGGATCGAATTGAGGATTTCAAGAATAACTAAGAACAATTTCCACCTTCTGACTTAGGCTGAGCAAAGTTGAAGCTACCAGTTCTAGCTCTCTTATTATCTCTCTCCTTGTCCCTAATCTTAGCCTCTTCTATTTACTGAGCATGGACCATGAGCCTGGATATGTCCATCTCCTTAATCAGCATTGAGGTCCTACACTCCTAGACCACACTCTTAGAGATGCTATACACAAACTTACTCATCTTAGATCTTCTATCTGCTACCACATAAGGATCGTATCTAGCTAGCTAAGTAAACTTGAGAGAATACTCTTTCGCTATCATATTTCCCTGCTTCAGCTTAATAAACTCTAATACCTTCACTTTCCTAAACTTCGGTGGGAAGAACCTGCCCAAAAAAGTAGTGGTAAACTCCTCAAATTCTACAAGCCCTGCATCATTGTCCCTCTCTGCCTTCCACTACTTGAACCATGAGTGAGCCACATCCTGCAACTGATATGTGACTAATTCTATATTGTCACTCGCAGTCACCTCCATAATGTCTGTGACTTTCTATACCTAATCAAGGAATTCATGTGGGTCCTCATCTGACTTAGACCAGATAAAGGCTAGAGGGCTCATTCAGGTAAAGTCCTAAATTCTAGCTGCGATAGTATTGGCAACTAGGTTGGCATAAACGGAAGTTGGGCATTCATTCTGGGCTGGCACATAATGAGATAGAGTGTTTAAAGCTTCTTTAAATTCTAGGTGAGAGACATGCTCGTCTAGGGGATCTACATGAACGGGCGGAGGTGTTGGCTGATTTCCTGTTCTCCTTCTATTGTTCTTTTTAGGAGGCATATTCTGTAGACGTAAGTAAGAAAAGGATTAGACCAATAGTGTAACTTGAGCTCATACTCACTCACATGATATGAATTCTGAAAGAAGGGAAATTTTTCCTAAAACGCCTCATAGCCTCTAGTTCATAAGTATGGCGCGCTACACACCCATGCATAAGACTCTACTGACATAGCTTTCAGACTTCCTAAGACTCTATTGAACCTTAGGCTCTGATACAAAGTTTGTAATTCCCCGAGTATGCACCCCGGATGTCATACGGTGCTCATAATCCGGAAAGACCACAAGCTAAACTGTTGCAACCACTGAATAATAATACTATAATAATGCAAAATTAGGCAGAAATTACCATAAGGTTCAAAATTGAATCATATACTAATATGTATATAATAAATATTGAACATCTGACAATCATATCTAATAACTTAATAACTGTCTGAAACAATCTAGTCTGAAAAGCCACTAACTGAACTGCCTAAAAATAGAGTTGATGGGATAAGTCCCCAACTAACTCCAATTACTAAAGTACTGATGATTAAAAATAATAATCTATCCTTGAACTATGAGGACTCACCACTAAATTTGTTGATGATGATCTGCACTTCTAAGTACGGTTAGGAGGCCGTGCGTCTGAACCTATGATATAAGAGATCATAGCATAAAAGAAAAGTATGCGTCAGTACTTTGAATATACTGGTATGCTAAGTGAGGTAGGCTGATATGCATGGGTTCATATGTATGAACAATAACTGACTGAGTAACATGGATAAAACTGACTAAGAATACATGTACATCTAAAAATACTGTAAATGTTGATTATGCAATGATATGCACATACCAACGCATGCAGTAACTGAGATTTATGTTGACACTGGGTACTGAATTTTTGATAACTGATTGACTGATATTTGAGTTCACTGATATTAAATTACTGTATACTGAGTGATTGTTTCTAACAGTCCTGATTCTGTAGAACTAAACTGAGTTCTGTACTGAGTTGGGTGACTATATCTAAATGTCCTGATTCTGAAACTTGACTGAAGCTTTATACTGAGTCTGAAACTAAAACTGTGGGAGTGTTCATCTAATCTACATTCCCCGAGTATGACTGAGTTTGGGTCAAACTCGTGACCCTAGTTGGAAAGGTGTTAGCATCTTTCCAGGGGATACTAACAATGGCTATAAGTTAACCTTCTCAGATAGAAAGCCCTTACATCAACCCTCGCTGGAAAGAAAACTCATTCGATATATATCAACCCTAGACTGGCAGGAAGAAATCTCCACCTATGCTAGCTACATAGTTTTGTAACACAAGAATTGCTACTAAAGGTCAAACCCTTACTGACAGGAATGCCCCCATCCTTGGGTTCACTCAGTGATGAATCCTACTCCCAACTGAATGGACACTGAACTGATTTCTAAACTATTTTAGGCTATACTGAACTGTTACTAATCATGTTATCTAACTGAACTGAACTAAGTTTACTGGGTCCCGCTGATTGATGGAATACTACTGAGTTCTATTAACTAACTAAGTTCACTGAGTTCTAAACTGAATATTGAACTAAGACTGTGACTGATTAATGAGTACTACTGTTCGTGACACTACTGAGACTGTTCTGTAACTATTGTAACTCAACTTAAGCAGCTAGATTTTTTGGGTATTAAATACCCCCAGGACTTCATAACATGAAAAGTAAAGCATAGCATAAACTTGAAAAGAATAACAATGTTTACTTTCCCATAACTCATTCATTGAGGCATTTTATCAAAGACTTGTAAGATATAAGCTTGCACATATGCTATCATGTCATGATTTTCACGTTTAATTCACATGAGCAATTTATGAAGCACTTGGGGAACATAATCTATGCACATGCTACTAAACAACATGTATGGATCATAATTTAAAACCCCAATTTGAAAATGAAGGGCTTTTAACATGAATTCACATGATACTACATACATGATAAATAATTCCACATGAAACTTGAAATAAACAATGGATTAGAACACAATCAACATCATAATCATGAATACACTCAAATCCCACAGTGAATTCATGAAATCAATTAACTTATAGTTTAAAGGAGTTTCTTAAACTCTAAGGGTGGAAGGAAACCCTTGGAGGAACACTTCACATACCCTGATGCTTGAATTCGTGAAGACTGATGGTTTGTTCTTGAAGATTTGCTCTTGAAATTAAAAGCCCTAGGGTTTGATATTGAGGAAATTTGAGAGAATTTGAAAAAGAGTGAGCAATTTAGCCTCTAGGGTCATTTTATTTTATGTTTTGGGGCTAAAAATGGGTGGAATAATGACCCAAATACCCCTCTGGATGCGGGCTTTTAATGACTGAAAACATGTCTAATGACGTGCAGACCGATGCACCATGTTTATGGCATCAATGCGATGACCAACGTGCCATGTCGTGTTCACGTTAATTCATTGGAATTGTACTGAATGATGGGAAAAATTATCTGTCAACGTGATGGGTGACGCAATGAATTGAGACCGCGTCAACCCAATGTTTTGGTCACCTAAACATGGTTCAAACGAGGTCCAAAAAATCTGAAACTTACCCAAAGTGACCTACTGGCATTCTTGATCATGAATACACCTAAAAATCAATACTATAAGGTCATAAGGGTCGTAAAATAAGATTTCCAACTTATGAAGGCTAAAATAAATTCTAAGTGTAAACACTTGGCTGAAATTTTTAAGTCTGGGACCTCTTTTCAAGCTTTAACGGACTGAGTTAAGCTTAGGATTTTGTGGGGTCTTACAATCTTCACTAAGACCAAGGTTGAGTATGCCAGAGATATAGGGCCTACTGTGGGTCATATTATGTCTTTTGAGGATCGGAAGAGGTCTAAGAGATGTACTCGATTTATTCTATAAATGTTCATTGTTGGTGTGGGTGAGGTCCTACAAGTTCTTGATTGATTCCATGGAGTAGTTGTATAAATTAGGTCACTCAAGTCGTATGGAGTCGTTTGAACTACCAATCAGTTGAGAGACATAGTCAAGGATTGGTGAAGGTCACTTGTTAGTTGAAGACCCTTTAGTTTGCTAGAGATGACATGGGATTGGTTGGTTGATGCCTTTTTTAGCATGTTTATGCCCTACAGTTTGACAGATAAGATGGGAGATGAGTTTGATCTCTTGGTGCAGGCTTCATATCTATTTTAGAGAATGAGTCACATTTCCATGCCTTTTCCAGATATTCTATTGCCAATATTGTGAAACACCTTAGATTCTGGTCCTTAAAAGTTTCTCTAGTCTGGAGGTTTTTTAGCATCATACAACCCACTATACAAGTCGTATAGTGAGGGTACAGGTCAAGTGACTTAAATCATATGTTATCCAGTGTGTGGTGGGTGAGTTTCTATTGTGGGTATGGGTTGGTGGTGATGAGTCATTCGTTGAGGTAAGAGTGATAAAGTCCAAGTCGTATGTTAAACAGTGTTTCTAACATTTGATTCTATCTTGGATATGACTTAAAGATACTAGTCGTATGGTATGGGTATGATTGGGGAAAGGTGAGTTGTATGGTGAACAGTATATGGTGTCTATTATTCTGATCAAGGTACGAGTAGAGGGTTGACATGACTAGGCCTGAAGCCTTGTCGTAGTGGGCATCTCTAGTTCAATCGGGACCAGCGACCACCCTCGTTACCCAACCTAACCTCTAGTCGCCTGCCCTGAGTTGGCTGAATTTTGAACATATAACAAGATAGTGTAACTATCCATATTACAAACTCTGGGATAAGTCTATTGCCAAGACAAACACAACCAAGTCCGACCATCACATACCAACTGTCCAGCCATACCAAGACAAACCAAACCATAGATCTAACCATAACCAAATAAATTCCATTAATAATTAAATAATCCTAGAATAAAAGAGAATGGAACAACCAACAATATCGTAAACAGGTATCATCCCCAATACCAATACAATTGTTAAGGATGACACCAATACCAATCCCATGCGTTCCAACCATATTTGTTCCATAAAAGCATCTAACCAAAAGAATAAAAATATCCGGTTAGGAAATGCCCCTAAACAAAGGCAAAACCAATATCTATAAATAATCCAAAGTGTGACATGACATCCATGAAATAGAGCCTTCTGAAGAGATGGAAGCTCACTACTTTAATCAAAAACTAACCCACGAATGTCTGAATGCTAAGCAAGGGGAGTAGAATAGTCGATTTCTGCATTGCGTGGTGATACAATACCTGAAGATGGGTTAGCAAGTGAATGCTACCATAAACTCAAGATAACGATAGAATAATTCCATTTATAAAACCAAGTAAAATAATACATATGCACACAACCATACCTATATATAGCTATGTTGGGAAAGGGAATCGGGTTTAGCATTCCATTTAAAAGTTTTACCTGGGTTATGTAACTCTGCCTTCCTAAACCACCCATAGGTAATATGGGTTCAGCTCCCCCTATTGAAAGGGCTCCAGCGCATGAAGCCGCATGACTAGGGAAGAAAACCTTGGATGACTAGTACATCCCCTAAAATATAAAGTGTGACATTATGCACATGGTTACTAGGACCAAACCTCACATCGGCAAATATGAGTTTCCAGCTTTGATTTCCCCAAGACCTCTCCCTTACGTGGTTTTGCTACACCCCCTCTTCTTTAAACCCAATTAAAACCATTTTCAAACCAAAACATTAGTCCATTATTGTTAACCAAGGCTATTAGTAATGGTATCGTTATACCAACTATATCTTGCAAGTATTATCCTTACCTAATCCTTAGGGGATTCCTAGGTACCCCACATGATTTCTAATTAACCAAAATAATGGCCATAAAGGGCTTTTCAATACATTCAAAATCATTTAAACTATTCATATCATTTAGGGTTCCATTACCAGGTTTAAATCATGCATAAGTTCCATAAAAAAACCAATATTATAGTGAAAATATTATTATAGGCATTTTATCAAACACTTTGGAGGCATAGTATTTCCAAAACCAAAGTACATTACCAAAGAACCATTCCCATGCAACCAATTATCCAAAACCACCATTAATCCATATAAAAGCATAATTAAAAACATAGGAAAACCATAACCAAGCATTTATAGACAAAACCCCCAAATCATATTTGAAAACCCAAATTCATACAACATTCAATTCGTGAAAACATTGTATAAAACCACGCCTTTTGTTGGAACTAACAATAAGGGAAGATAAAATTCCTTAAACCAAGATTATGATGGAGAGCAATCACTAAGACAAGCCCCAATTTACTCCTTAAGATGAAACCCTAGATTTATTTTCCCAAGAACTCTAGAGAGGATTTAAGAGTGTTTTCCCATTATTTAAGGATAGAATAATAGGGCAAATAAATTTGAAAGTGCAATATAAGTCGTGGCACCTTATTAGGATAAGTGGGAAAATATCCAGATTGCCCTTACTTAAACTGCATTAAATTCCCATCATAGGATACAATTGACCCTTACAAGTCTTACCCATCCTATATGAGTGGTACCCATCTCTCGTACCCTCGGATTTCACCTTTGGACCCAACACTATCAAATGTACTACACACCTAAGTCCAAGTCGTATTCAAGTGTACGACTAGTTTCCATAAACCATACCCCTAGAAGAATAGAATCCTGAAGGTTTGAACACTGACCACTATACGAGTCCTGGGTACGACTCGTACCCTGGCTTACGGCTCATGGTGAGCCACTTGTACTCAAATCCAACTTAAGTTACCAAGTATAGGGTTAAGTGATGTAACCAAACAATCCATACCCAACTATACAACTTGTACCACCCAAATAGTACCCATTCCAGTAACTACATCTATCCCACCAACCAACGTTGCTCAGTATATGCCTGGACCATACCACTCTTACCCAAGTGTATGACTCTTTCCCCTAAGTCGTATCTTTCCCAAAAAAAAAAAATCAAGGAAATTTTCTAAGGTCCAGAAACTAGTGCATTTCAGTCCCATACTAGGAACATTCATCCCCGAAAGACGAACAAGGTAGGGTTAATCATATGCACGAGTCATTTACATTATTAAATATATTTCCAGTTTTAATAAAGTTTGAAAACAAAGAGGCAAAGATATTTATATTTCCTTTAATAAACTTACAAAATAAAGATGTGTTAAAGACGCATACCTTCCGTATGAATCATAAGAGCAGAAAATAAATGCGGATACTTGAACTTCTTGTTCTCCTCCATTTCCCTTGTAGCTTCTTCCACCTTATGGTTCCTCCATGAACCTTCAACTAAATACACATCCTTGGTTTGTAACCGATGAACCTGCCTATTTAAAATCTCAACCGGGACCTCTTTATAAGACAGAGAGTCCAAGACACCCAACCCCACCAAAGAAACAATCGAAGAAGGATCATCAAGAAACTTCCTCAACATAGAGACATAAAATACCAGATGAATGGAGTTCAAACTAGAAGAAAACTCAAATTTTTAAGGAATATTTCCAACCCTCTCTAAAACCACAAAGGACCAATATATCGGGGACTGAGCTTCTCCTTTTTATCATACCGCATTACTCCTTTCATAGGAGATACCTTGAGGAAAATCTTATCCCCAACCTCAAACTCTAAGTCTCTATGTCTTACATTAGCATAGGACTTTTAGCGATTCTGGGAAGCCTTAATCTTATCCCAAATCACCTTCACCTTTTCCATAGCCTGATAGACCAAATCCGGGCAGAACATATCCGTCTCACCAAGATTGAACCAACCAATAGGATATCTACACCTCCTACCATACAATTCCTCAAAATGGGTCATGCCAATACTAGAATGATAGCTATTGTTGTAAGAAAACTCTACCAAAGGTAGATGCTAAACCCAACTGCCACCATAATTAATCACACATGCCCGAAGCATATCCTCCAATGTTTGAATAGTTCTTTCCATTTTCCTATCCATCTGAGGATGAAAAGCAGTACTCAGACTCACCTTAGCACCTAATCCCTTCTGAAAAGACCGCAAGAAATAAGATGAAAACTGCGTACCAGGATTAGAGATAATCAAAATAGGTACCCCATATAGCTTCAAAATCTCCTAAAGATATAACCTCGCATAATCCTTCCCCGAAAAGGTACTCCTTACTAGTAAGATGTAAGTAGACTTTGCCATCCTATCCATAATGACCTAAATCAAATTATATTAATTTAGAGACCGAGGAATATCAGTAAGAAAATCGATATTAATTACCTCCCATTTCCATTCGGTCAAAACAATCTCTTGATACAACCCGCTAGGTCTCATGTACTTAACTTTAACTTGTTAACACACAAAGCACTTGGAGACAAAATTAGCCACGTCCCTTTTAATACCATTCCACCAATACATCTCCTTGAAATCATGATACATCTTTTTCGAGTTGGAATATACAACATTGCGTGATTCATTCACCTCATCCAAGATCTTTTGTTGTAGCCCATCGACAATAGGAACACACAACCTCACTTGGTACCGAAAAGTATCATCGCCACTAATCTCAAACACCATTACTTTCTTCATGCCCTCATTACTCTTGATTTTGATTCATATAGGATATAGCACTAGCTTCTCTTTAATCTCTGCACCAAGATACAATCAAACCACATCATGTACCATTACCCCACTATCCTCAGAGTCCAAAAGATAAACTCCAAGATTTTCCAAGTGGTGAATCTCTTTCACCAATTCCCACTTTCCTTTTTCCAAATGAGCCAAAATTCCCATGGATAACCTATTATGAGCATGAACAACCATGTTAGCCTTACATGGGTGCTAGTAAAGACTCATGTCATAGTCTTTAAGAAGCTCCAACCATCTCCTTTGCCTGAGATTTAGCTCCTTCTAAGTGAATGCATATTGTAGACTCTTTTGATCTAAAAAGATGTCTATGTCCACTCCATACAGATAATGCCGCAAGGTTTTAAAAGAAAAAATCACCGTCAACATCTCCGAATCATGAGTAGGATAATGACTCTTATTTACCTTCAACTGCCTCAAAGCATAGGCAATCACCTTCCTATGATGCATTAAAACACAACCAAGTCCCACCCTAGATTCTTCACAATAAACCATAAACCCTGCATTTCCCTCAGGCAATGTCAAGACCGGAGCCAAAGTTATCTTATCTTTACATATTTCAAAACTCCCCTCACAAGCATCCAACCAGGAAAACTTCATGTTTTACTTTGTCAACTTATAACGAGTATCAATCATCGAAAAGCTCTCCCCAAACCGCTAATAATACCCAGCCAAACCAAAGAATCTCCGAATGTTAGTTGGAGTCGTGGGTCTGGGCTATCTTTTTACTATGGCCACTTTTTGCGGATCTACCATGATCCCGCCACTAGAAATAATATGACTAAGATAAGTCTCAGTATTCAACCAAAACTCACACTTGGAGAACTTGGCCTACAACTGTTGTTCCTTCAAGGTCTGTAATACCAAATGGAGGTGATAAACATGATCCCCTTATTTTTGGAATAAACCAGAATGTCATCAATAAACACAATGACAACGAGATCCAAGAACTGCTAAAAACCCTATTCATCATGTCCATAAATATCGTCGGAGAATTAGTCAAACAAAATGACATCACCAAGAATTCAAAGTGCCCATACCGAGTATGAAAAACTATCTTAGGGATATCTTCGTCCCTAATCGTATGATAATGATACCTAGACCAGAGATTAATCTTAGAAAAAAACTTGGCACCTTGTAACTGATCAATCAAATCATTTATCCTTGGAAGAGGATACTTGTTCTTGATCATTACCTTATTCAACTGTTTATAGTCAATGCACATCTAAAAAGAACTATCCTTCTTGCGCATGAACAACACCGGTGCACTACATGGGGATACACAAGGATGAATAAACCCTTTATCCAAAAGATCCGTAAGTTGCTCCTTGAGTTCCCTCAACTCATCCAAATCCATTCTATAAGGAAGATTAGATATTGGATGATTGTTTGGAACCAAATTAATACCAAACTCGATTTCCCTATCTAGAGGAACACTAGGAAGATCATCCGGAAAGACCTCAGGAAACTCATTTACCACCGAAACTAACTGTAAAGAAGGACCTTCTGACTTAGAATCTTTAACTTGTACCAAGTGATAAAGAAAACCTGTAGAGATTAACCTTTGATCTCCAACATAAGAAATAAACCTCCCCCTAGGAGCTAAGAAACCACCTTCCCACTCTATAACTGGTTCACCAGGGAACCTAAAAACAACCTTACGGGTTCGACAATCCAAGGACATATAACAAGAGTGTAACTAATCCATCCCTAGAATAACATCAAAATCCACCATATCAAATTCAACAAAAATCCACCAAAGTCTATCTATCACCAACAGATACTTACGCACACCCTATAGACTCTCTTAGCAATAACTGAATCACCTATAGGGTAGAAATACAAAAAAGATCCAAAATAACCTCATGATCAAAACCAATACATACAACTAAAAAGGGAATCACACATTAAAGAGTGGACCCCAGATCAAGAAAACAATACATATCACAAGAAAAGAGTTGTAACATATCAGTAACGATATCGGGTGATGCCTCAAATTCCTACCGAGATGCAAGAGCATAAAACCTATTTCTTCCAGTGCCGATACCAAAAATAGGAACAGACACTGGAGATACACCCTAGGCATAAGAGTAGAAGATGAAGCAATCGGAGCTTTGATCATTCCTGAAGCTCCCTTACCAATTGGATAATTCTTGAGCATATGGCCTAGCTAGCCATATTTAAAACACTTATCCCTTCCTTCATGCTAATAATCCCGATGAATACAACCACAAAACCATTAAAGAGGGCATGAAGAAGCCGACTGATGTCCACTCACATGAGATTTGGCATTCTATGCCCAAAAATAATTGCCACCTTGCTGACGTCTATCATCCGTCTACCTCGGGTAAGGAGTGCTAGAAGTAGAGAAGGAACTAGAACTCACCTACTTAATTTTTGGTTATTTACCTCCATCCCGACCACCTTGAGACTGAGCACTTCCCTAGTAAGAAAACTTGCTCCTCTTACCCTACCTATCTCCGAACTTTGCCTATTTTCTCTACTCATCCCCCATCTTCTATATGTCAATAACTAACCTAGAAGTGTCCATATCCTTGATCAGTAAAGTAGTCTTTCTCTATAAGATCAAATCCCGAGATAGTCCACAAGCAAACTTTCTCAACCTCACTCTCATATCAGCCACTAAATCAGGAGCATACCTTGATAGCTAATGAAATTTCAAGGCATATTCCTTGACATACATTCTCCCTTGCTTAAGATTTACAAACTCCCTCATCTTTGATTCCCTCTTCTCTTAAGGAAAAAGATGATCCATAAAATCTCCAGAAAAGGCATCCCACAATAAAAACTCCTCCATATCACCGCTATCCCTATCCCATGCTTGGTACCTTTAGTACACAACATCCTTGAGCTGATAAGCTGATAAGTTTACACCTTCCATATTTATGGCTTTCATCACCTTGAATAACTTCTCCATTTCATCCAAGAAACGTTGAGGATCTTTCTCTATCTTCACACTAGTAAAAGTAGGAGGATTTAGTTTCATCAATTGACAAACCCTAATAGCCTCAGTAAACAACCCACTAGATGCATCTAACTCAGCCTGAACAGTAACTAACTGCGCAATAGTATAAATAGACTGGCAAAATTCTGTATTAGTCACTTCACCCTGAGAAGGACTAGTAGTATCGGAGGAACTCTAGAACAATCAGTGATAGAATCCTGAGATTGAAGATGAACCCAAAACGTGGGATGCACCCCATCAACATTGCCCCCAAATAGGACTTAATAGTTTTCTTGTGTTCTAGACTTTTGAGGCATGGTCTAAAAAGTAAACAACCAAGGATTAGAGAAGAATTCCAGGACATAGAATCCAAGCTTGAAAATAAAATACTAAGAAAGTGATACATTCCAAAATGCCTTATAGCCTCCCTCATATTAGTGTGGCACGCTAAACACCCTTAAAAGAGACTCTACCCGACATAACTTTTTGGACTCCTAATTTACCATGAACTTAAGGCTTTGATACCAACTTTACATGACCCGTTCTGGGGCCTTGTCGTAGTGGGCATCCCAAGTCCAACCGGGATAGAAGACCACCGCCATTACCCAACCAAACCTCCAGCCTCCTGCCCTGAGTTACCTGAATTTTGAACATATAATAAGATAGTATAACTATCTAGATTATAGAATTAGGGATAGGTCTATTACAGAGATTGACCCAACCAAGTACGACCATCCCATACCAACCATCCAATAATACCAAGCCAAACCAAACCATAGATCCAACCATGACCAAATAAATTCCATTAATGATTAAATAATCCCAGAATAAAAGAGGATAGAAAAACTAACAATATCAACAACCGATATTATCCCCAATATTAATAATAATTCTAAGGACGAAAACAATACCAATCCCACCTATTTCAACCCATAATAGTTTAACAAAAGCCTCTAACCAAAAGAATACAAATATCTGATTGGGACATGCCCCCAAGCATAGCCAAAACCAATATTTGTAAATAATCTAAAGTGTGAAATGACATCCATGAAATTGAAACTTTTAGATAGATGAAAGCTCACCACTTTAATCCAAAATTGACCCCTAAATGTCTAAATGCTAAGCATGAGGAGTAAAATAGTTTTTTTATACATAGCGTAGTGATACAATACCCAAAGATGGGTTAGCGGATGAATGCTAACATGAACTAAAGATAAGGATAAAATAATGCCATTTATAAAACCAAGTAAAACCATCCATATGAACACAACCATACCTATATATATATAACCATACCGGGAAAGGGAACTGAGTTTACTATGCCATTTAAAGCCTTTACCTAGGCTGTGTAGCTCTACCTTCCTAAATAACCCACGGGCTATATCGATTTAGCTCTCCCTACTGAAAAATCCCTAGTGCGTGAAGTCGCATGACCAAGGAAGAAAACCTGGGATGGCAAGTACATCCCCCAAAATATAAAGTGTGACAGTATGCACACGGTCACTGGGAATAAGCCTTACATCAGCAAATATGAGTTTTAAGTTTTGATCCCCCCGAGAGCTTCACGTTCCATGGCTTTGCTACCCACACCCCTCCTTTAAGCTCAATTAAAACCATTTTCTAACCAAAACATTATTCAATTATTGTTAACCAAGGATATTAGAAATGGTATCATCATACTTACTATAACTTGCAAATATTTTCCTTTGCCAATCCTTAGGGGATTCCCAAGTACCCCACATACTTTCCAATTAACCAAAACCATAGCCACCAAGGACTTATAAATCCATTAAAAACCATTTAAACAATTCATATCATTTAGGATTCCATTACCAGGTTAAAACCATGCATAAGCTCCATTGAAAAACCAATATTATAGTGAAAACATTATTATAGGAATTTTATCAAATACTTTGGGGGCATAGTATTTCAAAAAACAAAGTCCATTACAAAAGAACCATTCCCATGCAACCAATTATCCAAAATCACGATTAATGCATATAAAGGAAAAATTTAAAACATAGGAAAACCATAACCAAGCATTTATAACCATAACTGCCAAATTATATTTGAAAACTCAAAATCGTACAACATTTAAATCGTGAAAACACTGTATAAAACCATAACTTTTGTTGGAACTAACAATGAGGGAAAAGAACATGCCTTACTCCAAGATTATGTAGGAGGGAAATCACCAAAGGAAAGCCCCAATTTACTCATTAAGATTAAACCCTAGCTTCTTTTTCCCAAGAACTCTAGAGAGGATTTATGAGTGTTTTCCAATTGTTTAAGGATAGAATAATAGGGAAAATGACCTTCCAAGTGAAATATAAGTCATGGGACCTTATTAGGATAAGTGACAAAATTTCTAGATTGCCCTCATATAAACTACATTAAATTCCTATCATAGGGTTCGATTGACCCTTACGAGTCTTACCCTTCCTGTATGAGTGCAACCCACATCTCCTACCCTAGGCTTTCCCCATTTGACTCAACACTGTCAAATGTACGACACATCTAAACCTTCATCGTATTCTAGTGTACGACTAGTACTCATAAACAGTACCCCAGGTAGAATAGAATCTAAGAGGTTTGGACACTGACCGCCATACAAGTCTTGGGTTGGACTCGTACCTTATCTTACAGCTCATGGTCATCCACTCATACTCAGATCCAAATAAAGCTACCAATTCTAAGGTTAAATACAGTTAGCAAATAACGTGTACCCAACTATATGACTCGCACCACCCAAATCGTATCCATTCTAGTAACTACATCCATTTGACCAACCAATACTAGTTAGCATACGACTGGACTATACACCCCATACCCAAGTGTACGAGTAGTTCCCCTATGTTGTATCTTGCCTAGAAACCAAAAAGCAAGGAATTTTTCTTAGATCTAGCAGCCAGGGTATTTCAAGAGTATCACTCGTATGATGTAGGTACGAGTTATGGGTACAAACCATACCCTTATGTGGTGATTTTTACAATTTAAGTTGGGGGTATTCTATTCATTTCACCTCCTAACTTCTTTTGACCGTATGACTTAAAACACTCTTAGGACTTCATTAACCTTTTATTTCTAAATCAAACACTCTAAAAACACTTAAAATTAATCTCAAGCTCTTTGGTCAAGAAAGTATAGGGTTTTCTTTAAGGTGGTCAATTAAGTCTCTAAAGAGTGGTTTCTCTCCATTTTCCTCGTTGTCTAAGTCATTTTACTCCTACCTCATTGTTAGTTCAAACTAAAAGCATGTTTTCATGGATGATTTTCATGGTATTATTGTTGTATGTTTTAAGTTTTGAAATATATATTGGGGGTTTTGTTACTAAAAGTTGGATAATGTTTTCCCATGTTCTATTTATGGTTTTTCATGTTATAATGTTGGTTTGAACATGTGGTTAAATAGGAATGGTTGATGTGTTCTTGGTTTTGATTTTGGAAATTATATGCCTTCAACATGTTTGTTAAAATGCCTATGAGAATGGTTATGTAATACAGTTTAATTTTTATTGAAAACCTTGCATTGCATACTATGGTAATGGAACCCAAATTGGTTTAAATGGTTTTAAATGGATTGGAAGGGCCTAGGTGGCCATGCTTTGGTTGATTAGAAATCATGTGGGGTACATGGGAATCCCCTAAGTGTTGGCTAATGACATTGCTTGGAAGTTATAGTTGGTATGAACAGATCACTTCATAATGCCTTGGTAATTAACTCTAGGAATTGGTGGTTTGATTATGTGCTAAAGGTTTTAATTAGGAAATAATGGCGGTGTGTGATAGATGATTGTGAAGGTGTGAGTTCGATGGACGAAGGTTGGAAGCTCATGTTAGCTGACATGAGAGTTGGTCATAGTGACCATATACTTGTGGGGTACCTAAGAATCCCCTATGTTATACTTATATTTATGTATCATGGAGAGAGAAGGGTACATGGGAATCCTCGGCCCCTATGATATCTCCGATTTGTATGATGCACTAGTCCCGTTTAGGGGTAATACTAGATCTATATAGACAATGGGTGGTTTAGGACGTTCAAAGTACATCGCCTAGGTTAAGTTTTAAATGCATGCTAAAGTCGGTTCCCTTTCCTGGCATAGAATATGTATATGTACAGATGTGATTTCACTTGATTATTTACTTGGTTTTAAATATTGGCATTATTTTATCCTTATTCCTAAGTACTTGCTAGCAATTATCTGCTAACCCATCTTCGAGCGTTGTATCCCCACGTAATGTAGGACCAGGCCATACTACTCCTCCTGCTTAATAATTAGGTTCAGGGATAGATTTATGACAGAATGAAGTGGTGAGCTTCAATACTCTAAAAGATTCTATTTCATTCTATGGATATCTTCACATACTTTTATTTATTTCTTAGAATTTAGATTTGGTTATGGTCGGCGAAATGTCTCGATCGGGTGCTTTTTGTTTTAGGTTAGAGGCTTTGTGTGACTACTTTGAGCATGGGCAGTGTCGGTATTGGTGTCATTCTTTGCATTCGTATTGGTATTGGGGCTGACACCGGTCAAAGGTTTGGTTGGATTGTTTTTGGTCATGGTTATGGACTTTATTAGTATTTTTCAATTATACTTGTTCTATCTGGTTATATATTTAGAATCTATCAGACATAGGGTGAAGGGCGGTTATGGTTGGGTATTGGGGGTGGTCTCCAGTCCCATTTGGGCTTGAGGCACTCGATACAACTAGTACCTGGCTCAGGTCATGTCATATTACCACCAAGTCTGAGAAGATTTGTATGTTTGTGAAAGGATTGGATGTTTTATTTTATTGGCTACTTCCCAAATGGTAGTGTCAGGGGTGTCATTTCAGATTGTGGTAGATCATGTAAAAATGACTAAGTCTATCCTTTGATATTATCAGGGAGGCTCATAAAGGGTGCATTGTTAGGGCAAGTTTGGTGGACACACCCCTCAAGGTAGATATTTTAGAGGTTTCTATAATTACCATGGTAGAATAGTCCAGGAAGCTTTGCAGGGTTTAGGTAGTAGATTTTCAGGCTCAATGTCTATAGGTAGTCAAGAATCATCCCAACGTAGTCATTCTAGCTTAGTCGTACCTCCTCAAATTGATTTTGGATGGAAAAATTGCTATTTGTGTAATGAGTTTGGCCATGTGGCCAATGATTTCCTCTACTATGTTTTCTAGCCTACTCCTATATCGACAGTAAGAGGTGACTTTCTAAGTGATAGAGGTACTTCTAGGGTGCATGAGGTAGAGGTGGTGATACCTATGGTAGTGATCCCGGGGTTGCTTAGTCTGACAACGAATGTGGTTAGTGCTAATCTATACCTGCCAAACCTAAGGCATAAGCTTCTAACATTGTTACCATAAGTATTGTCCTAATTTGATTCAGGTTTGTATCTGTGTTATGATTTGGGGTTGACTTTATATCTGTCTATAGAGTTTTTATCTAGTTTTGATTTTACTTGTGAGCCTTTTGACATGCCTATTCATCTATCTACCCTCTTAGGGGAGTTTTTAGTGGTGGATTGAGTGCACTGATCCTTGTTGTGACCTTTGTTGGGCGTGAGACTAGGGTAGATAATATTATCCTAGATATATCATATTTTGATGTCATCTTGGATATTGATTAGTTAGCACCTTATCATGTTATTCTAGACTATTATACTAAGACAATAACTTTTTCTTCACCAGGAGTACCAAGGACAGCTTGGAAGGGTATGCTTCATTTGAGTCCAAACGGAGTTATATCCATTCTACATTCTCATCGCATGGTAAAGAGGTGATGTGATACAAGCTCAATGGGATTCATTCTTTTGGGGCCTATGTTTCACGAACCAAACCTAAGGATCCACGACGTGATCATCCTAAGGAAGAAAATATGAGATTTGAGGATAGCTTGGAGAGATGGAAAATCTATATTTGATGACGTCATCCCAAGGATTATTGAGCCACAACGTGTTTGGGAGATAAAATGGGGACTACAAGTTCCACAAAGCCATGGAAGAACATGGGCGCCCTTTGCATTGTTTGGGCTCATGGGTCACTTTTGGGCCCAATAGACTTTTAGGGTCACTTTTGGGCCCATTGTGTAATAAATAGCAAATGGCTATAAATGTCTAGTTTTCCTTTCATTTTTAGTTGGTTGTTGAATGAGGAATTTAGATACACTTGTGAATGTTTTGATTGAAACTTGTTGGGAGTTTCTTCGGTACCTAACAAGTGTGAAATTTGTATAGTTACCCAAGACCTCAACCAAGCATCCCTATGTCTATGATGATGCTCTTGACATGATTTACACTCCCTAAACACTTATTTCTAAGATAGTAAAGGGAGGTAAACCATAGGCTTAGGTGTTCACCCTTGACTTCTTCCCCTATTACCCTTTTTCGAGGATGTTACGGGTTACCTAATATTCACCCAAATCTCTCTTTCGAGGACGACTAAGGATTTCTAGTGCTTGGGTTTTCACCCATCAAACCCATTTGGAGATTTTTGGTTTTCACCCATCAAATTCGAACCCATAAGCTCAAGGAATGGTGGAATCCATACTCAATAACTAAGGTTCATGAAAACACAACAACACCCACATACAATTACACTCAAGTTTAACATAATCCCAAGACTAAAGAAATTAGCTTCTCATTAGGTAGGAGAAAATAATTTTACCAAGTAATGCATCCATGGAATTCATAACAAGAGAGGGTAAAAAAATCTTCAATTCCTCACACCAATTTTACTAATTTTTCTTTCCAACAACAATTACTAAGGAAGAAAAACTCAATTGTCCCCTCTTTTCTCCAATATCTAGGGTTTCTCCTCCTTCTTGCAAGTTTTTTTTGAATTTCTCCCTATAAATTTTTCTTTATCATTCCAATTTACCATAATTCCCTTTTGAGCATTCCTCCTACTAGGCCACGGTCATGGAGCATTGGCTGCGATCGCACAATCGTGGTTGCATCTATAAGAGAGAAATCATGTTGTATTGGATAACCTTGAACAACCGCGATTCCATTTCTCTGAATACGATCATGTTACCTGAGGCTAGGTAAATTTTCTTCTTAGCGGACAAAAATTGTGGTGATCTGACCGCGACAGCACTACCTGTGGTCCTTTTCTGAGTCTTCAGCTGCACTTTTTTTGCTCCTTTTTTTATCATTTCAAGCTCCAATCCACATCCTTCTATCTTTTAAACCTTTTTAAACTCTTATACCTAAAATAGTGGATATTAGTCCATTTAATCAGAATTATGACTCATTTACTAATTTAAAACAAGGTAATGTGCACTAATAATGAGTGCGAATGAGTGTTAAAATCACCACTCATCAACACTCCAAACTTAAAGTATTTTCTTGACCTCAAGCAACACTATCTCTTACCATGAGACATAATCATTTATTCCCAAACTTTATGCATTAAAGTCCATAAGGACTTCAACTTGAATCGCAACCACAAGTAGCTTATTGCACATGTTCTAGGTTAATTTCACAACACCCCTCCTTTTAAAATGCAATAATCTACATAAGACTTTAAAGAGAAATTAATCAACAAAAACCAATACTCTAGAAGTAGATCACCTTTCACTGAAAATAAACCATACTCCATTCGCCTCATTGTTCGGGAGGTGACAAAAGTCACTCACCTTAACTTTCTTACATGTCTTCCTCACAATAAAGAGAATTTCCACTCACCAAACTACTGAATATGCAATAAGGAAATTTAAGTACAAGAACTCTCCCCTCACAAAAGAAATCTCAATGCAACAATTGTCATGCCATAGGCTTGCACCTATTTTCAATCACCACTACCAAAAGAGTAAATGGTCAGAGATCTCAAAGGACTTTCTAAGGTTATAACGTAGGTTTGGGTTAGGATAGGATTTTAGGACCAATATGGTTACACTCTTCCTTGAACATTTACATCACACTTTACATGACTCCTTTTTCGACTAAGGGTCACTCTCCTTTATTTTCTTTCTTTCCTAATGCATATCTTTAGTTTTCTTTATTCACCACAATTCTTTTACTCCTATATCCTTGAACTTTTGTGAAATTCATTTTTTATGGGTTCCTTTTTTTTCTCAACCTTGATTTTTAATACATATATTTGGCATTTCACTAATAATTTATGACCCTAAACTTACTTCCGTCGATTTCTACCATACCCAACTTAGAATTTTAGCCTCAAGTTGCATTTTCAAGTTAAAAGATGGTATGGTTCAAAAGAGGGATAGAAATAATGATTCACGGCTTGTAATGTGTTTGCCAAAGAAATGTTAAAAGGCTCAAAGTGGGTACTAGAGGATATAATTATGCATCAGTAGGATTTTTAGGTTAGAGTAGGTTCCACAATACCAAGGATGGCCTAAGATCATTTCTCCAACCAAATACAATCAAAATTAGTTTTGAAAGACTAATGGAGCAAGTTCTAGATAACACCAGTGTACAAAAGATGAATATCAATTAGCTCACAACATACGACATGCAAAATTTTTCCAAGGGAGCTAAAATGTCCCTCCTTCGAGATACACCATTGGAGTATTTATCACTAATCACAAGTCAAAAATTTGTGTAACCACAAAATAAGAAAAGGATTAGTTACAACATTGTTCATGTCAATGCTATTGATTTTTCAAAATTTTTGGACGGAGGGGTTTTCTTGATTTGCAATAGCGCCATACACAAGTTTCTAAACTATGGCTACAACCAAAACCTTAGTCCCACATCTTGACCCAAAATGAGCAACCTAACTATATGGCTACTCAAGCATCGACAATGGTGTACAAAGTGACCCCAACTTTACAAAATAAAATGCCATAGGTACTCAAACTTTTTTTGTATCCTTGATTTGTTACTCAATCTATTAATCGTAGGGCAAAGTGGCAAAGCTTGGTTGTAGCTAAAAGGCCTCACCTAACCTAACTACACACCCCTAACTTAAAGGCCTGAGGTGACCTCACTGAAGTAAATCTAAAATTAAGAAAGAAACATAGATGAGAAAGAATCTCGTGGATAGTAGGTGTCGTATGAGTCTGATGTCGCGATCATGGCAATAGGTCCGTGAACGGGGTAACTGAGGCTGAAATCCCCTATTTTTGCTCTGTTTTTGGTTGCCTGCTCAACTAATGTGTGAGCAGATGCTAACACATTTAAGAATTTTAACTAAGAATAATTTCAAAGTCTTAAGAAACTTTTGTTGTTTTTTATTGACTTCTCTTTGATATTGTAGTAATAGTAAAGATTCAAGAGACCCAGCAACAACGAAGGTAAAAGAGTTGATTTCTTAGTAAGTAGTGATGAAAGTATAGATGACGACTTGTTTGATAAGTTGTCAGCCTTATGATAAGTTATCAAAAGTACCATTAGACTTATATAGAGAATGGACTTCAGCTGGAATATGTGACGACATCTATGATAGGCCATTAGAGTTGTGATAAGCCATCAGGCTTATTGTCAGTCTTGGGTAGTGCTTGAGAAATTAAAGTAAAAATGTGAAGATATCCGTTATAAGTCATCAAAGGTCTGATAAGCCATCACACCTCATCGTTAACCTAAGGTAGAGATTTTCAAAAGTGAAGAGGAGCTGACGACATTCCTGATAAGTCGTTAGACTCCTGATAAGTTGTCACCCAAGACATTATCTGTCTGAGAAAAAAGCTATGATCTGTGATTTTGTTTTCATAATTAGGCTGAAGTATTTAAGGACAAGTTCTAGGGTTTTCATTCATCATCTTGATCATCTTGATCATCTTGAAATGGCTGGAACTTATTCCAAAGGCAAAGACACCTCTTTTTGGGGCTCAAAACTTAGAATGCAATTTTCAACTCTTTGATTTGGTTGTGGAAATTTTCTATTGAACTTAGAAGAGAATAAACTTTAGACTTCATTTTTTGTAAGTTTAATTACTTTGAATGATGATTATAATTGTTACTATCTCTTTCTTTCTCATGTGGAACTAAAATCCACAACTAGGGTTGTGGGATCTATGATTATTCCCACATGGATTTAATAGTTAGTTAGGGTTTGAGTGATTGAGGGGAAATCTTGATAATTCCTTTGTTATGATTGTTATTTATTGGTTGCAAATAATAAATTCCTCCTTATATTGATTTACTCAAACTGAGAAATAAACTAAAAGTAGCAAATTATCAACAAGGATTTGGGAAGGTTAAGCTCTCATCTAATGATTAATACTATAAAAAGATTAATCAACTTAAGATAAAGTTATAGAGAATTAGGGAGTTCAACATCTAGGCAGGTTGAGAAACACTTAGATGGACTGTCGAAACTAATAATTTGGTGTTTCCCATAAGTCATGAGAACCCAATACTACAGTTATTATTTAATGGGGATTAATAATCATAGTGATCATAACCCTATTTCCTCTCTATTACTGATTTGAACAATTGAAATTTTTGTTTTGAACTCTGAAACAAGTCGAAACTTTAATTATTGTTTGATTGATAAAACCCTCATTTTATCTTTTTGCAATATTTGTTTAAATTCCACTTGTAGCTATTGTTTCAAATTAGTTTAATCTCCACTCACATTGTTCCTTGTCGATTCTACCCCGACTCCAAAGTATTGACGATGATTGCCTTGCACTAAATTGACATGTAAGTTGAGCATTATCTAAAATGGCGCCGTTGCCGGGGAGAGATTTGGCGTATTGAGTTGGTTTGAAATTTTAGCCTACTTTCTTGAATTAAAAGTTGTAAATATTTACTTTTAGTTTTCTTTTATTTCTTGTGTTAGGTATATTTTTATTTTAGTTTACTTATTACTATGGCATCGTGGAATGAACATGAGCTTGGTGGTTGAAAATTTTATCTTGATGATCCATGTCCATATTGTGATGGACTTCACTTTTGGAAAGATTGTATATTTGCTCCCCAGAGAGAGATGTGTGCACCATCTCCATCCTACCGAGAGTATTATTGTTCTTTATGTGGTGGTCAAGATGTACATTGGAGTGATTTCCCAAATGCCCCCTCCCCCTATTGCGCTAACCAAAATTCTAGTTTTTCTTATGAGTTTGATAGGTCTTATGGTCAAGAAAAGAAAGAACGAAGCATAGAGAAGAGTGGCATTGAAGCTATGTTTCAACGAATGTTGGATCTCCAGAAAGAAATGTATGATATCGTATGTGATATGTGTCAATACATAAAGCCAATCATTCATGAGGAGATGAATATAGAGGTCAATCATTCAAAGCATTCTTCTATATTATGTTTAGATGATATCTTGTCTGTGGAATCATTTAAAATAATAAAAGAGTGTGAAGATGAGGAGAAAGAACCCTATATTGATGTTGAGCTTGATGTTGAGCAACCCTCAGTGATTTCCCAACCAACCAAACCAACCATGAGTGATAATGTGAAGATTGAGGACATGGTGCTAGAGGAAAAAGAAGTAACAAAGAAAATCTCTAATAAAAACTCTAGCCCAATTCGAAGTGAAGATGTTGAGATAGTGAATAAAAGTGAGTGTGTGGTAGATAGTGTAAATTTTGAAGTAGGATTGATTGGCCTCATTCAAAGAACTTTTTTACATTATGTTTAGATGATATCTTTTCTGTGGAATCATTTAAAATAGTAGAAGAGTGTGAAGATGAGGAACAAGAATCCTATATTCTTGATTTTACATTAGACAAGCAATATAAGAACACACCTCACTTTAAGGACAAGTGGTTTACCACGCTCAATCCATTACTCGATTTCTTGATTTTTATACCGCCCACATGAGCGAGGCAAGAAGATAGACTCTAAGTTGGGGGTGAAATTCATATCCTCAAGGTGGAGGAAAAAGCTGAGTTGGGTCATGCCACGACATTAAATTAGGCACTGCTTGGGAGGCAACCCAAGGTATTTTATTGTTTGTATTCATATTATGTGATTGACATCAGATCTTCGCACCCATGGTGCCACAGGTATGTTTCTAACTCTCTTGTTTTGGTTTGATGTATTGGAGACATTGCATGATCTTAAGTTGAGGGCGGGGCTACTTGTGGGTGTTGATGTCCTCTTGGGATTTTTGTTGTCGTGACTCTTTACCGCGGAGTCTTGTTCCTAGTAGATCTGTCATGTTTAGGCGTATTATGATTTGTAGTAAAATATTGTAGTTGACTAGGAGAAATACAAGTACCTTAGGCAGTTAACATGTTTTTGTTGATTTTTGAACTCCTCTCCAATGGTAAATTTTATAACTGTGTGATATGCATTTATGTGTGACCACTATGCATCTTGTTATGGCATTAGTACTAGTGACATGATAACCATTGATAAGCAATTGCATGAACCGAATGGGTAGTAGCTTGTGATGTACCTTTGTGCCATATGTGTGCGAGATACTACCTATTTCCCATTGTGTGTTAAATCCAGAACTTGTCCGGTTGGTCTTACCTTGGTTGTAGGATAGCGATTAGGAGAGGATCATAGGCCGTTGTTGATATTAGTCCACTTTTAGCCTAAATCACCTTCCATGTGTGAATAATATCCCTTGATCCTAATTTTAAGCCTGAATGCCTATTCTTTTTATTATACCTATCACCTTCCCATTTGTATCACAATGAACCTGTTTTTGCCCTGGTCCTCCTTGGACATTGTGCACTTTGACTTAGGCAAATAGCCTAAGTTAAGGGTGGCTACCATAGAGGTGCGTGATTTAAAATGAGTATGAAGAAAGGTAGAATAAAAGAAAAAAATAAAAAGATGGGTGCGGTGGAAAATGAATAAGAAAAGAAAAGATGTGAAAAAAAATGGTTGTCAAAAAGACCGCACCATCCGAAGTATGTGTAATCAAGAAACGGAGAAATAAGGTAAAGGTTGATAAGTGAGACCCCAAAAATAGTGTAGTGCCAAGGAGTCTTAGTTAGTTTAAATATCCTTGTGTATCATACCAGCCCCAAACCTACATTATAAGATGAAGAAAATTCCTATAGTGATCCTAACTTAACTGTCTGAAAGCTTCGGTAATAAAAATAAGGGCAAGCTTATGGTATTTCTCATACATTGACTGGAACTTCTTTATAAGAGTGTCTCTTGACCGTCCCTGCATTAACATGGTTGTTGTTGCTTAATTGATTCCATATCTTGATTCTTGAGGTCGCATTGTTGTTCTTCAATAATATGCACAGTTGTGTTTAAAATTAATTGACCTTGGAGATAGTGAAGATATTTTGAGATAATATGGATGGTTGACTGCCGAATGTACTTCGTATCCTCTTGGTTGTGTTTTAGTTGCTTGAGGACAAGCATTTGTTTTAAGTTGAGGGTGTTGATGTGTGATCAGATGCTAACACATTTGAGGCTTTTAACTGAGAATAATTGCAAAGTCTTAAGCAACTTTTATCATTTTTGATTGTTTTCTCATTGATATTGTGATAACAGTCAAGATGCAAGAGAACCAGCAACAACGGAGGTAAAAGAGTTGATTTCTGAGTAAGTTGAGATGAAACTAAGGAAGACGACTTGTTTGATAAGTCCTCAGCCTTGTGATAAGTTATCAAAAGTACCATCAGCCTTAGACAGAGAATGGACTTCAGCCGGAATACGTGATGACATCTGTGATAGGCAGTTAGAGTTGTGATAAGTCGTCAGGCTCGTTGTTAGGCTTGGGCAGTTCTCGAGAAATTAAAGTGAAGATGTGATGACATTCATGATAATTCATCAAAGGTATGATAATCCATCATGCCTCATCGTCAACCTAAGACAGACATTGTCAAAATTGAAGAGGAGCTGACGACATTCCTGATATGTCGTCAGACTTTTATAAGACATCACCCACAACGTCATCTGGCCGAGAAAAAAGTTGTGATCTGTGATTTTGTTTCCATAATTAGGCTGAAGTATTTAAGGACAAGTTCTAGGTTTTTCATCCATCATCTTGATCATCTTGAAACGACTGGAACTTATTCCAAAGGTAAAGACACTTTTTTTTGGGGCTCAAAACTTAGAATTCAATTTTCAACTCTTTTATTTGGTTGTGAGAATTTTCTCTTGAACTTTGAAGAGAATCAACTTCAGACTTCATATTTTGTAAGTTTAATTACTTTGAATGATGATTATAATTGTTGTTATCTCTTTCTTTCTCATGTGGAACTAAAACCCACAACTAGGGTTGTGGGATCTATGATTATTCCCCTATGGATTTAATAGATGGTTAGGGTTTGAGTGATTGTGGGGACATCTTGATAATTCCTTCGTTATGATTTTTATTTATTGGTTGCAAATAATAAATTCAGTCTTATATTGATTTGCTCAAACTGAGAAATAAACTAGAAGTAGCGAATTATCAACCAGGATTTGGGAAGGTTAAGCTCTCATCTAATGATTAATATTGTAACAAGATTGATCAACTTAAGATAAATCAGTATGAATAGAATGATTTCCTAAGTTAGAGAAAATTAGGGAGTTCAACATCTAGGCAGGTTGAGAAACACTTAGATGGACTGTCGAAACTAATAATTTGGTGTTTCCCACAAGTCATGAGAACACAATACTACAGTTATTATTTAATGGGGATTAATAATCATAGTGATCATAACCCTAGTTCCTCTCTATCACTGAATTGAACCATTGAAATTTTTTTTTGAGCTCTGAAGGAAGTCGAAACTTTAATTATTGTTTGATTGATAAAACCCCGCATTTTATCTTTTCGCAACATTTGTTTAAATTCAACTTGTATCTATAGTTTCAAATTAGTTTAATCGCCACTCACACTGTTCCTCGTGGATTCGATCCTGACTCCAAAGTTGGGTAAATATATTGATGACGACCGTCTTGCACTAAATTGACGTGTAAGTTGAACGTTATCAACAACTATCAGTGTTCCAGCTCTGTTCTCCCTTGTTTTTCTTAGCATACTATTTATATAAAAATACCTACAACGCATCAAAACAAACAAAAATAAGTTAAGGATGTGTTGCCTCCCATCAAGCGCCTAATTTAACATCACGACACGACCTCCTTCCTTCACCATATAGCATCTTTGAAGTTAACACCCTCAACTTTGGAAACCACGAAGAATTATTCATTGTTGTGCTTCACTATTTTTCCATTGACTATGAATTTATTCCCTTCCTTATCTTCCAACTCAACTGCACCACTTGGGTAGACTTTAGAAATCAGAAATGCTCCCTACCATTTTAAGCGGAGCTTTCCTGGAAAGAGTTTAAAACAAGAGTTTTAGAGGAGTACATTCTCTCCAACATCGAATTCTCGTAGAAATATCCGAGCATCATTTCATTTCTTTATTTTCTCCTTGTACAAAGATGCATTCTCATAAGCCTTAATCTAAATTCTTCATTCTCATGGAGTTGTGTCACCCGCGTCTCAGATACTTCTCCCCAATTCATATTTAGCCTCTTCAAATCCCACAAGGCCTTATGCTCAATCTCAATGGGTAAATGGAATGCCTTACCATACCCCAATTGATAGGGATACATACCAATTGGAGTTTTGTAGGCCGTTCTATAGGCCCAAAGTTCTTCATCAAGTTGCCTTGCCCAATTAGTGTGGCCTATATTTACCATCTTTTCAAGGATGGCTTTGATTTTGTGATTTAACACCTCTACTTAACCACTTGTTTGGGAGTTGTATGGAGTGGAAACTTTATGCTTGACTCCATACTTGTCAAGAAGAGTATCAAACATTCGATTGTAAAAATGTGAACCCCCATCACTAGTGATTTCCTGAGGGATGCCGAACATTGTGAAAATATTTTCTTAGAAATAAGGTGACACATTTGATCTCATTAGTGGGGAGTACGATGTCCTCCCCACATTTTCAAACATAATTGACCACTACCAAAATGTATTTATTCTCGAAGGACCTAACAAAAGAACCAATGAAATCGATCCCCCATACATCAAAAAGTTTCATTTCCAAGTTAGGCATGAGGGGCATCTCGTGTATTCTTGGAATGCCTCTATGCATTTGAAAATTATGAAAATATTTAACCCATTCAACAACATCCTTATGCATGGAAGGTAATAAAATCCGCATTAGATAAATCTTGGTGGTAGTTTGGACTCCTCCATGATGACTGCCATAAGGTGACGAGTGATAATCTTCCAAGATGTCATTTATTTCAAAGTCCATGACACACCGTCTAATAACTCCATCGGCACACTCTTGAAATAAGAATGGCTCATCCCAAAAATATGGCTTTGCATTAAATAAAAATCATTTCCTTTAATAGAAAGTTAGTCCCTCGGGGAGTACACCGCTTGCGACATAGTTTGCAAAATTGGCATCCCATGGTGTACTATTCCCTTTGATGGACATGATCAATTCATTGGGGAAAGCATCATCAATTTCTATTTTCCTATGATTTTTATTGTAGCCTTCTAGTCGAGAGAAATTATCGTCCACTTGATTTTCACATCCTTTCCGGTCTTTCACCTCGATGTTGAACTCTTGCAGTAACAAAATCTACCTAATTAAACGTGGTTGTGCTTATTTATTGGACTTAATATACTTAACAGAGGAATGGTCCGTATGCACTACCACCTTTGTGCCTAACAAATAGGCCCAAAATTTTTCAAAGGCATAAACAATCGCCAATAATTCTTGCTTGGTGTATGTGTAGTTGCGTTGGGCATCATTCAAGGTTTTTCTAGCATAATAGATAGGATGAAAAAGTTTTTCATTGCATTCCCTAGCACTTCACCCACTGTAATACCACTTGCATTACACATTACCTCAAATGGGGAGGTCCTATCTGGAGCCATAATAATAGGAGCTGAAATGAACAATTCCTTAAGATGCTCTAAAGCCTTCAAACATGTTTCATAAAATGTTAACTTAGATTATTTTTCAAGGAGTTTACACATAGGAGGTGCTATCTTGGAAAAGTCCTTGATGAAACGACGATAGAACCCGGCATGGCAAGGAAATTTCGAACACCTTTTATAGAAATAGGGGGTGGGGTTTTACAATTACCTTGACCTTTGATTGATCAACTTGAATGCCTTTTCCCAAAATCTTGTGTCCTAAGATAATTCCTTCTTTGACCATGAAGTGACACTTTTCCCAATTCAAGACATGGTTTGTTTCCATGCACCTTTAAAGTACTTTATTTAAGTGTTAAAGGCATAACTCGAAAGAGTTTCCCATTACCGAGAAGTCATCCATAAATACTTCCATAGATTCTTCAACTATATCCATTAATATAGACAACATGCAACGTTGAAAGGTTGCCAGTGCATTACACAACCCAAATGGCATTCGCTTGAATGCATAGGTATCATATGAGCAAGTAAAAGTTTTCTTTTATTGGTCCTTCGGGTCGATTCAAATTTGATTGTATCCTAAGTACCCATCCAAAAAATAATACCATCTTCTCCCGACAATCTTATCCAACATTTGATCCATGGCATTGGAAAATGGTCCTTCTCGGTCCATGAGTTCAATTTTTTCTAGTCCATACACACTCGTCATCCGATAACTAATCGTAGGGGGATGAGGTTATTTTTTCATTTTCTACCACTATGATCCCATCTTTTTTGGAACACATTGCATCGGGGTTACCCACGTGCTATTGGAAATAGGATATATCACTCCCGCATTGAGCCACTTTATAATCTCCTTTTTACCACCTCTTTCATGGGTTGGTTTAATCTTGTTTGGTTCTCCACACATGGTATGTGATTTTGCTTGAGTTTAATTTTATGTGAGCATATGTCGGGCGCTATGCCTATGATATCCTCTATCATCCACATAATGGCCCAAATAGATTTTCTCACCATCAACAACATCACCTAACGAGATGACTTGTTAGTCCATCGGTTGTTTCATAGTCTTGCATATGTTAAAGGAAACCATTTCACCATTCAATCTAAACTTCATTTCCCCAGACTCCACATCTACCAATACACTCTCGATAGTTAATAATGGCCTCCAAAGGACAATGAGAATTTCAACGTCTTTGGAAAAATCGACAATAACAAAGTCTATCAAGTAAATGAACTAGTGTACTTTTACTAGAACATCATGATGGATACCGATAGGCTTCTTATTGTATCGGTCGGCCATAAGTAACTTTATTTGGTGGATTTTGGCTTACCCCACCTAAGTTTGTGAAATATAGCATAAGTCATGATTTCACACTTGCTCCAAGATCACACAATGCCCTAGCAAATGTAAAAGTGCCAATGGTGCATGAGATTTTAAAGGCACAGAGATCCTTCCTCATTTTAACATATGTACTGGTCATAATGGCACTGTAATGGTGAGTAATCTCTATGGTTTCATCCTCCAAAATATTTTTTAGACACCAAATCTTCCATAAATTTAGCATACCCTGACATGTCTTGCAACGCCTTAATAAGAGGGATATTAATAGAATGGTTGCTAAGTTTATCTAAAAGTTTTTTGAGTTTATCATGCTTTCCGTTCCTCAATGACCATTTTTGAAAGATGGACAAATGGGATTTAAAGGAATAGAAATAATTTGACACTCGTTATTAATAGGCTTCCTCATCAACATCTCATTTAACTTTGGCTCCTCAACATTGGGATTTTTCCTCTTTTCCTTTATCGCCTCCCCATTTTGTGTTTCTTCAATTTTTCTCTGCATTAAATACTTTCATATTTTGCCCATATTTTCCTCTAGTTGTTGAATGGCAGAGGAGTGATATGCTACCATTTGTTTGAGTATTAAGAATTCACTTCTCATTTAAATTACCATTTCTTCGGTCCTCTTCACACCACTTAAGATTCTTGCACATATATCCCAATCAATCTCCCCTCTCTCTTAAAAATGTGCCATGTTTAGATTTTTCCAGTTCTGGCCTTGAATCCCATCTTGACCTTGTGGGGAAAGATAAAAATCCTTCGATCTCATAGGGTTCATCCCTATATTATTACCCATTACCTCTTCCTCTTTGTCTTCACATGTATTAACTTCTATTGCATTTCTCACACTTACACTTTCCATGAAGTCTCCTAACATATAATCCAGTAGGAGTTCGAGGCATGACATCACTTTTGTTATCTTTGCTTTGGTATCTTCCTCTTCTTATTTCATATCATTGCATATAAAAAAAGAGGAGGGAGACCCCATGGCCACCTCAACATCCTTTATGTCCCAACCTTTACACCAAATTGCCACTTGGTCCAAAACTTTTGAAACAATCCCATATGATGAGTTGATGAATGATCCACCGGATGCGCTTTCCACTATGGCATTGTTTTGTTGGTCCAATGTTCAATAAAAGATTTGGAGAAACATCTTCTCCGACATCTCATTTGTGGGGAAATTCAAAAGCGTTTCTTTAAACCTTCCCCAAGTGTCGTACCATGATTATTTATGGTATTGGCAAAAGTGAACAATTTCATTCCTCAATTTTAACTTCCTAGATGGTGGGAAGTATTGGCCTAGGAAGACCTCCATGAGACTTGTCCATGAAGTAATTGATCCAGTGGGTAAAGCTCTTAGCCATAGCACCGTCTTTCCCATAAGACATAACAAAAAAAGGAGCAACTAAATGGACTCTTGGGATATATGTGCGAATTGGAATGGATCACAAACTTTCATGAAATCCTTTAAGTGAGCATTTGGGTCTTCATGAGCTTCACTCCTGAAGAGTCCCTTTAGATGGAGCAATGTTATCATCACACTTGTAACATAAAATTTTCCATGCCCCTCGGTAGGGGGAATGAGAATTGCACTTTCACGATCTCCGGCTCCAAAACCAACCAAATCCCTAAAATTCATGATGATTTGGGAATAAGTAATGTTCACCTGCTCAAACATAAAAAACAATAAGGAAATTAAATTGCCCCACTTCGGGTATTTTCACGTACAGATAGCACCATAAAAGTGAACTATATATATCACTCCACGGCAATGGCACCATTTTGATAATGCTCAACTCATTCCTATAATTAGTTGTGAGGTGGTCGTTGTCAAGTAACCCAATTTAAATTGTGGTTTCTCCTCTTTCTTTCAAGTGTTTGTTTTGAATTTCTCCCTATAAACTTTTCTTCAACTCTCCAATTTAGCATAATGCTCTTTTTCTCATTCCTCCCATTAGGCTACGATCATGAAACGTTGGCTGCGATCATAACTTTGGTTGCGTTTATGAGCGAGCGATTGCATTGTATTGTGTAACCTTGAATGACCATAATTACCTTTCTCCGACTGCAATCTCATTACCCTAGGCTAGGTAAATTTTCTTCTTAGGTTATAACAATCGTGGTTATCTGACCATGACCGCGGCATCCGAGGTCCTTTCTGCTCTGAGTCTTTAGCTACACTTTTCTTCTCTTCTTTTTATTATTTCAAGCTCCAATCCATATCCTTCTATCTTTTCAACTCTTATACCAACAAAGAGTGGATATTAGTGCATTTAATCATAATTATGACTCATTTACTCATTTAAAATAAGGTAATGTACACTAATAACGAGTGTGAATGAGTGGTAAAATCACTACTCATTATTGTTTCCTCTCTTTTCTCAATTGTACTAAGAAGATATGGGTGGAGCAACCATTGATACCCTTATGATAGATCTTATGGGGATGCAACGAATGGTTGATAAAATAAATAGATCTATGACACGAATTGATGATAGATTAGAAAACATGGAAAAATGACTCATTAACCAAACATCGGGGTTCATCCATTAAAATTGTACCCTAAGACCTCAAGAACATATCCAATTAAGTAATATGTCTTCCCAAATTGAAAAAGGCAATTCCAACATGGATTTTTTGTTACTTTCTAACCATGATGCTAGAATTTTAACTAGTATCACCCCTTCATTTGTCCAGGTTCATGAACAAACAATATCAAAGGAGGATGCAAATAAAATGCCTTATGAAAACGAGCTTAAAGGCCTACTGAAATTCTAGACAAAGGATTCCAAACTTGGAAAGTGTGATGACAAGTCGATAAAAAAGTTGGATTCAAGGACGAATCCTCTTCAAGAAAGTGAGGATGATACGAGCACAATGGACTTCACTCTTTTAGGATCTATTCTTCACGGACCAAACCTAAGGATTCACGACTTGATCATCCTAAGAAAGTAATTATGAGATTGGAGAATAGCTTGGAGCACGGGAAAAGTTGTATTTGATGATGTCATCCTAAGGAGTATTGAGCCACGTCGTATTTGATAGACTGCATGGAGACTATGAGGTCCACAAAGCCATGGAAGAGCATGGGCTCCCTTTGTATTGTTTGAGCTCTGGGTTACTTTTGGGCCCAATAAGTTTTTAGGGTCACTTTTGGGCCCATTATGTAATAAATAGCCCATTGATTTAAATAGATAGTTTTCCTTAAATTTTTCGTTAGTTGTTGAATGATGAATTGAGATACACTTGTGAGTGTTATTATTTAAACTTCTTGGGAGTTTCTTTGGTTGTTTAGAAATGTGAGTGCTTGGGAATCCATTTCTATTATGTCCTTGTTAGAGGTTGGTGCTATTGGTAATTGATAGTAAGGTCTAGGGTTTTGTATACCCTTAGTTTTCCTCTCGTTATCGATTTATGTCAATCTTTCTATCTTTTACTTTATCATTCTATTTCTTTATTTTGTTATTTTGTGCTTTCATATCTAGTGTTTTCCTTTATTTTCGTGTCGTTTTCATTTTCATATTTTCATCTTGTATCATGATGTTTTTCTTGATTGGCGCATATTGGTGATACTAGTATTTCTTCATGGCCTCCTTTGGATTTTATCTATGTTGTTTGTGAGTTCATGGATATTTTTCTTATAGATTTTCCTAGTATACCTCTGGATCATAATATAAACTTTGCTATTAACAGTTAGCAGGGGACGAAGCCCAATTTTATACCTCCTTATAGGATGGCCCCACCAAAGTTGAAGAAGTTGAAGGATCATTTACGTAATTTGTTGGATAAGGGTTTTATCAAAGATTTTGTATCTCCTTGAAGTGCGCCTATCTTGTTTGTGAAGAAGAGTATGGGTCTATGCACATGTGTATTGATTATTGGTAGTTAAACAATATGAATGATTTAAAATAAGTACCTTTTTCCTTGTATTGATGTTTGTTCAATCAGCTTTAGGGTGATTCAATGTTTTCAATGATTGATTTGAGATCTGGGTATCACTAGTTGAGGATTAGCACTTTAAATATTTCAAATACAACTTTTTTGATTTGATACAGTTATTATGAGTTCTAATTCATGTCCTTTGGGTTACCCAATGCCCTAGCCGCATTTGTGGTATTGATGAACCGGGTGTTTGAAATGTATCTCAACTTTTTTGTCATTGTATTTATAGATGATATTTTTGTTTATTTCAAGAGTGAGACTTATAATGAGGAACATTTATTGATAGTACTTCGAAGGTTGAGAGATGAGAAGTTGTATGCTAAATTCTCTAAGTGAGAGTTTTGGTTTGAGTCTATCTCTTTCTTAGGTCATGTTTTAACCAAGGATAATATCATGTTCTATCCGGCTAAGATTGTGGTTGTTCAGGATTAGGCAAGGACAAATTCCGATACCGATATTTAGACTTTTGTTGGTTTAGCAGGCTACTATCAATGATTTGTTGAGGGATTTTAATCTATCGCGGATTCTTTGACCAAGTTCACTCAAGAGAAGATTTTTTTAAAGTGGTATGATTCTTGTGAGGTGAGCTTTTAAAAGATCAAGGATTTATTCACCTCAACTGCAATCTTAACTTTCCCTAAGAAAGGTGTGAGCTTTACAATCTTCTGTGGTAATTTTGGTGATGGGTTGGGTTTTATGTTAATGCAATATGATAAGGTGATTACGTATGCTTCTTGTTAGTTTAAGCCTCATGAGAAGACCTACCTATGATTTGGAGTTGTACGCAGTTGTATTTGCTTTGAACTGTTGGAGACACTATTTGTATGTAGTCCTTGTGAGATCTTCTCAAATCACCATAGTCTTCAGTAGTTTTTCACCCAGTGAGATTGACAGCGCACACTCAACTGTGCGTGGTCTTAACAAGTAGTAAAGTGGCTTCAAGAAAGCCCAAGTATCGATTTCTCAGGGACTTGCATTCGCCGACTATCCAATTCTAGTTTAACAATTGAGATAAAGTAACCAAAAAGAGAGTTTGTAATTTTGTAAATTAAAAATAAAATAAATAATGCGTAAAAATAAAAGTCTTGGGACAATCAATGGATTAAAGCACAAGGTTAAAGCACTTCGAACAAGCATACTAGGTTATTGAATTTTCTTCGTTAATTTGCTTATCTTGGTTGTTGATTCGTAGGGTTAACTCCATGATCATGGTTTCCCAACCTCTAATATTTACCTAATTTGGACATTACAACTACATCGCTGAGAGGAGATGTAATAATCCAATTAAGATAATTAAAGTTATCATCCTACGTTTGAATCAATTAGGGCATCTAAGTACATCCCGGTCCTAGATGCTAAGTTTAATTCTTTATTTTATAAAAGAATAAAAACTCAAACTTTGTTTATTCCCATGTTCTATCTCCTTATTTCCTCTCCTGAGATCTCAAGGTCGACAATATGTGTATTTTACGGGTGATCAATCCATAAAATAATTAAAATAAGAATAAACAAACAACCAAATATGATAAGCAAAAATTAACAAAATTAATCCAAATAATAATAATAATATTCTTAGCCATAATCCCAGAAAGAGAGCTTTTAGCAGATAATATTCATAATCACTATCCAAAAAATTAAATATGAATAATTAAAGACTAGATAAAAAAATGTTAAACCTAAAAAAATATCGTGGCAGCCATCTCCATTTTACTCCAAAGACGTGTCCAGCTCCCCCAAAAAATTATCCCACCACCGAATTATATATTGCAAAGCTGTCCAGCTATCAATGTAAAATTACAGACCGAAATTTGAATTGTAATTGTCCCAGAATTCCAAATCGTGACCAGCTGTCCACCATTAAATACATATTGTCCAAGTTCCCTCAGGTAATATAATATATTAATCCTTGTTGAATTTGGGAATGCATGGGTTCCAAGGAAATCCCCCCAAAAGATACCCACATATATTCACCAGCCGCCTTTCCGATTTGGGAAATATTTTCCGTGGTCGAACACATCCACGCGATGCATCGACTTCGCGTCGATACACTGAAATTTAGTTTCAAAATTTTAATGAAGTGTCAAACATCTTATTCTTTGTTCATGTATTTATAGTGTATTTTTAATGAATTTTTGGTTTTTAATTTATTAATATATCACCGTATTTAGTTCATAAAGCCTCCTACAATATAATACACCACATATTAGAGATCAAAACAATACAATATTCTCAATAACAAATCAAAACAAGAGCTAAGATAGGGCAAACTCGCAATGATCTTTCACTTACTATTCTGACTCTTGACTTAATCAAATTAAACTTTTCACATTACAAATAAGTTATTCCACATATAATTACATATTTAAAATATTTGAAACAAATAAAATACATTAGAATCCACCGAAATCTACCAGACATACATCTAGCTCAAGCTAGTAAAACTAGTTTTCCAGGTTGATTTCTAAATGACTCCATTAAGCACAAACTTGTTTGAAAAATACTTTGGACATTGTAATCACACACTTGGAACCTTAAATGCTTATTTATATCAATATGAACACGTTAAGCACACGAATTGCTCTCAAAACAAGGCGAAATAAGCTAGAACAATGATACAAAAGTGTATAAAATCACCTCAGATCATCACCCCACACTTAAAACTCTTGTTCGTCCTCGAATAACTCTTCACTGTAAGCATACAAATCTGAGGTGATGCTACACTTCTACTAAATGCAAGAAACTCAAGCTAGTACTACAATGACTATACAGAATACACGTTTCTACACAAAGCACGTTATTTACACAAGTCATAGATCATGAACACTACTCCAAAACATCCTAACCACAAGAATTGACTCACTTAAGTGACAAACTCATGCTTATCATCCAATCAAGGACAATCATACAAATCAACCGCATTCATCAAACATGTGCCCCTCAAAATAAGAGAATTACCCATATTCACTCACAATAATGCAATTTATAAAGTAATGGGTACAAGAATTAAATTACACTCACTCTCACAATGAATTCCCAAATTACACACAATGAACCATAGTCTTGGCCTTAGTGTATTGCTCCACTAATATCGGAATGATGAATTTAGGATCAATTAGGTCTTTTCCAGGTTGTAACGTAGGCTAAGGGATAGATAGGACTATATGGGAATAGTGACTAACCTCTCTAACCATTTTAATACACTACATTAAACATTTAAAAATCAATCTCCAACAACCAAATTACACCTTTTTCACCCACCCATCTCTTTCATTTTTGCCCCATCTGTTTTAAGCATTTTCACAAACACTTGATGGACATAATAGTTTACTACCACAAGAATCATTTTTTCTCCTTTTTCACAATCATGGCAATATTTTAAGCATAAATTATATCACAACCATCCACCACATATCAATTATACACCAATAACTCTTACCTTGGGGCATCAATTTCACCTTTTTCTTCTTCAATTTCTCAAACTCCTTACTAATTCAATTTTTCATTAAAGCACTTAGGATCTTTTTGAATCAAATTAAGGTCTATCAAAGAAGGGATTAGGATACTTATGAGGTTGCCAAAGAAAAAATAAAAGGCTCAATGGGGGTTAACTAGGATAATGCACAAAGGTAGGTCAAAAAGAAGGTATAAATCAAGGTTATCAAAGAAATGCCTAAATCATCTCATAAACCCACATTCTTTATTTCGCTTCACACACACACCATACAAGTTCCAGACATCAAATGCAACAAGGAAAATAAAAAACTTTACACGAACATGGCACACGGTCAACTCAATAGGATCATCATAGACTCTCAACCAAACAATAGAATGAATTTAAATTTAAGCCAAAAAGTATAAGATTCAAAAAAATGAGCTTATGAGTCTCAAAAATAACAATTCACTCAGTCAACATGCTTTTATCAAACAAAAAACTTACACCATGTAATAAAAAATAGCACTAACAAGAATATCTTAATTATTCCTAATTGTAAATTTTTTTTTAAATTGAGCCAAAAATTTAGGAATTCCCCTCTTCACCCCACACATAAAAATATACTTTGTCCCCAAAGTAATTTAAAGGTAAGAATTAGAAATACTCCATGAGGCCTCTAGGTCTAGCTAGTAGCATCTTTACTCATAAATGAGATTCGTGGGATCCCACACTCTGTTGTTGCCATGCTCCTTAGCTCAGGTTTCTGGTACTCATGCTTCCCATCAACTTGTGACTCAATCAAAAATAAAAATTATGTGAAATAAAAACTAAAAAAAAAACTAAAAAGAAAACATACCTAGTTATCTTGGGTTACCTCCCAAGAAGTGCCTAATTTAGCGTCACGGCATGACCCAATCAACTTTTTCCTCCACCTTGAGGATATAAATTTCACCCCCAACTTAGCATCCATATTTTTGCCCCACTCATATGGGGGTGGTACAAAAATTAAGGAACTGAGTTATGGAATATGCATGCTAAACCACTTGGCCTTGAAGTGAGATATGTTTTTTATATTTCTTATCCTGTGTAAAATCAGGAATATAGGATTCTTGTTCATCCTCGTAACATTCTTCTAATATTTCAGATGATTCCATAGACAAGATGTCATCTAAACATAATGTAGAAAAGTACTTTGAATGAGGCCTAACCAATTTCACTTCAAAATTTACACAATCTACTACACACTCACTCTCCTTCACCTTTTCAATTTCAGTCTCAAGATAAATATGACAATTGGGTGACTGCGATTCTTGTGTTAGCCCTACAAATTGGCTAATGTACGCCTCATACTTTTCTTTTCTTATACACTGTAGACATAGTGCAGTGGTAACTCCTCAACCTATTCAACAACTTTAGTTTTTGAGTACTCAGATGTGATACCCCAAGTTTTCTCGTTAAATATTTTTCTCCCAAATGTGTCGAGTCGTTAAAGCCTTTTTATCTTTCCAAGAGTCCGTTAAGATCTCGGACAAAAATATGTTGAATTTTGTTCTTTATCATGATTAATAATTTTTTTTGTGGAATTTCTAGATATGCAACCCGTCATCACGTAGAGCATCGAAAAATCTTTCCAACGATATGTGGATCATCCAAAATGGACACTTGAGCGATGAGTTATTATCATTCCGATCTAACCATGAATAGTGGTAAACAGTAAATGTGCAGGAAAAAAATACTGAGGTCAGGCGAATTTTAGGGTCAACTTCAAACGATCATAACTCCTTGTACATAATGATCTGGGTGAGCTACTATATATCAAAAGAAATCTCTGAGAGTCCTCTTTCCAATGAAATTATTTTCATTGAATTTGTCCATCGGAGGAAAAAGTTATGGTCAATCTACTACAGCCTATCAAAATAGTCCACCAAAAAACAGATTTGACATTATTTGATTTTTAAGGATATTTTGGTCATTCCTACTCCAATCCATCCGGGTAAAGCATGCAATTAAGTACATTAAGGGCATTCAATACATCATTTTTCTCCAAAATTTTCTAAGGCTCAAACCCCAACCCTACTACTCCAAATTTCATCCTTCCATGTCTCTTGATTGAACTGTAGAAATTTCAAATTGATTTGGGATTCAAGTTGATCATGTTAAGGGCTTCGAGAAGCAACCTTTATTTTCGTGAATAAAGTTCCGGAGTCGGAAGTTCATATTCATCTTGCATTTTTAGGTATGTGGGGCTTTGAACAAGAATAAATCTTCCATTCTTGTGCCCGTATCTTTAATTTTTACTATGGATTATTATGAGTTTGGCAAATGAATTTATTTCCAAGATATCCTACCATGAGATTTTGATTATCTATATATGTAAATTGTTCAAGCTTGCCAATTATGATTATTTAATGGATTCATATGGTTCTGTAAGTTGAATTATGTCTAAATAATTCGATTATGAACTTATAAAGATTTGAATTGTAAGTTTTGAATCACATGAGTATTTGACTATTTTCGTTCTATGAATTGAGATTTAATATTGGGATTCTTGGTGTTTCTATCAAGAATTGATATATTTTGAACATGTATCCACGTTTTAAGTTCAAGAATGAATTATTGGTATTTCCAAGTGTTTTCGAGCCATGTGTCAAATTTTGAGCTTCCTTATGACGATTTGAGTTATTGGGTATATTGATATCAAAGTTGCAATGAGTCCTGGTATTTTACGGATGGTTTTGATGAGTTAAATTATTAAAAATATTATGTATTGAGTCTTCATATCCTTGTCCAAATGTCGAGTCAGTTATGGTTCAATGCATTGATACCTTGTTGATGTTGAGAAAGATTAAAATATTTTGAGCTAAATGTGTTGAATTAGGAATCCACAAATTGATATGATTTGATAAATGAGAAAGAGATTTGATTTGGTCTTTATGATAGACCATTGTGATGTTATGGTGGATTTCCTAACGCGTTCTGAGCTTTTCGGGGAGTAGTACTTAGCACCGAGAGGGAAATTTGGTATTTTCCCAAACCTATGTGCCACCGTAGGGTTGTTTGATGATGATATTATTGGCCAGAGAGCCTGTTTGTGATTATTGCAGTTTTATGGTCGTACTACCTGTCAAAGAGTATGACGCTCCCACCAACGAGGGTTTCAAACGTTGGTATTCCACGTAGCTCATGTGGGGTTGTCGGTTATAGAAAAATCCCATGTCCATAAGATTAAGTTTCTTGAATTACCGAGTCACTTCGAGATTTGAGTCAAAGAGTTGAGATGTTTATGATGTTTTATGGTCATGTATGATGATTTATAATTACCTATGATGATTTTTGACGATATGATAATTTATGATGATTTAGGATGATTTATCATAATTTATGATTTATAATGATTTACGTGGATTACGAGATTTTATCATATGAACTATTTATTATGAAATTACGAAAAGTATGATTTGATATAACTCAAGCCAAGTGAGTCATTATTGTCCATATGCATGTTTTCGTGAAATTGATTATACTATTTATATTGTTGCATGCACCCCCACATACTCAGTATATTTCAAAGTGCTGACCCACATATTTCCATGGGCTACATTCTTACCAAAATGTAGGTACAAGCTTTAGCACACTTATCATGTTCAGCTGGGTCGCAGCTGTCGATCGACAAGTGATTAGTCTTTTTGATTCAGGGACTTGAGTTGGTCAGATTTGAGGTGTATTGTATTTTCTGTATTCAGTCGTATTGAGTAGGGGTAGTTGGGAGTCATGACCCGGCTATCTTTGGTCAATGCTAGTAGAGGCTTCATAGACAGTCACTAGTAGTTAGTGTATTCAGTTTCAGATTTGTATATATATGAGCAGAATTATGACCGTGTAAATTTACTTTCATGTTGGTCAGACTAATTTATGGGTTTTTTCCGCATTATTCTTTCTATTTTATGTATTTTATTCAGTTGCTTTGGGTTATGCTAGATGAAGGGTTACTTGGGGTCACTTGTGACCTTAAGCACCATGTGACGTCTCGGGATCCGATTTTGGGGTGTTACAAGCTTGGTATCAGAGCACAGAGTTCAAGTGTCCTAGGGTGTCTATGAAGCCGTGTCTAGTAGAGTCTTGCGGACCGGTACGGAGACGTCTGTGTTTTTCTTCGAGAGGATACGAGGCATTTAGGAAAATGTTCCCTTTCTTTCAAGTCTTAGATCGTGCTGTGGAAAGGTTCCTTAAGAAATTCATACGGGTTCATATCTTGCATAAATTGGGCCATTTTGCCTTGTTCTAAAATACCAGATATAGTCAAGCGTAAATCCTTATAGATGGTGCTTTCTTAGATAATCTCCTCTGATATTACGGGCTTGTAAGTGAGCTAGAAAAATTCATTAGTTCTCTTGAGTTTCGAAAAATTGAGGTGTCCTATGTACGTTCTTAAAGGTTGTGCATTAAGCCTATGTCGGAAGTGTTTTGTGATTTCTCCCTAGAATTCATGATGTGATTTCGTATTTTCCTTATCCGTGTACTAATGTTAAGACAGGGTGATTAACTAGTTCCAATTTCCTCTCTTGATTATATTCCTGGGCTTACTAGCAAAGGTTACATAGCTTTCAAGATGTACCCTCATCCCTCTTGAGTCTTTCAGTTGAGGTAAAGAGAGACACATATTCTCGGATCCTTGATTATGGTATAGCAGGCTTTTATTTCTTGAAAATATTGTCTGATCATCTTTTGATGAAAACTTGAAGTCTAGTGAAGCCGTATGGGGCTTATTTCGATTCACTAGCATAATTTTTTTGATATTTATTTCTTTTTTCAAAATACAAAACCAAAGTCTAATGAAGTCATGTGAGGCCTGTTTCGATTCACTAGCAGCTGACTGTTTACTCTGTTGTTCTTGGATTGGTTGGAACCGAGGGGTTGGAAACGTGGTGGAAGGCGATGTTAATAAATTATTATGGCATAGGCCATGGAATTGTGGATGATTATTGTCGTTATAAGGTTTTGGTGGACTAGTATGTTTGGGGTGTTTGATAGATTGAAATGGTTGTTGAGATTGTTGTTAATCGTAGTCAGAGTGAGTTGTTAAGTTTGTATAGCGGGTGACGAGAAAAATAAATTTAATGATTGAATTGCTACGACGTTAGTGATAGGGAGGAGATTTAGTAGGTTTGAACCATATGTACGGGAGCTTAAGTCTATTTGTTTGTGATCAAGTGTGATATTGTATGTTGAGGTAGTAGTATGCTCAAGGTGTTATGGGGATTTTTTTTAAGTTATTAAATGTTAAGCGGTTAGTGTTATCCTTGATCGTGTAAGTATGAATGATGATATGTGGTATACGATCTAATTGTGAGTTAACTTGGGCATTAGAGGTTGATGAGGGTGTAAGTTGAGATGTGATGTTAGTAAAGAATGAAGAAGTTAGTATGGTTTAGCGAAGGTTTGATGTATCCATGGTAAGTGCTAGAATCTAAGCTGCAGAGTGCATGAATTGTTGTATGATAACTTTTGAAGTTGTCTAAGTTGGTGGGTATTTGAGATTTATGTTAAGATTGGGTTTTGCGCTCGCGGGTGTAGTTATGCGGGTTAGGTTATGGATCTTGTGTATGGGTATATCCGGGGACCCTAGAGTATAGCGAATGCCATGGACTAGAGTTTGTATGGTGATTCGTTGACTCAGGGTGTTGTCTTAAGTCTAAGGGGGAGATAGAAGAAAAAAATAAATTAACTAAGTTAAGATTGCGGGATTCAGGTAGGTGTATCGGTGGGTTGCAAGTTGGTGGTGAGAAGTAGTGGTGTCGATCCTATTTTACCCCAGCCTTTTCAATGACTTTGATATTTTCTCATGCCTTATGTTTCATTCCCCCGATCATAATACATGTTTATGCATATCATGGGAAATTATGTATTTTTCTAACTATCAAAATGTGGAGTCCTAATTTTTCTAGCAGGCGAAATTGACATTCCATAAGATATAAACTCCAAACTCAAGTTGTGCGGTTCATAATGTATGTACTTAAGTTTTATTGTATGTTCAAGTTCAGTCCACCGGCAACACCCTTAGCGACCAATAAGATTCAATTTATGTCCTGGGGTTCCTTAATCTTTAATCTTGATTCTTGTTGAATTCATGCATTTGGTGCCCTAGTTCTCCGGCCTCAATAACCGCACCAAGTCATACACAATATCCCTTCATATTCTATCCTTTTATGACTTTCTATTTGTCGAGAGAGTGTGGATGAACAGTGGTGACGATAGGAGAGAGTGAGCGGGTTTTTGTTGATAAAGATTGTGGCATGTTCATTTTAGCTAATGTGGCAAGTGTGGAGTAAGCTTGAGGCTAGGCTTTTGATGGATGCCATGGTTATTTGAAGAATTTCGTGTTATGTTTGTGAAAGTGGTTGTGTGATGGTTTATCTAGGTTTGTAGGTGGGGAATTATTGAAGTGAAGTCTTGTGCATGGCTTAGTTAATTGGAAAAGTTAGTGAGTGTTTTCTTAAGAATAGTGCTCGACAGTTGTCTTAATAAAGGATTGTAGAATTTGAAAAAGGTGTTTTATGGGTGTTGATTAAGAGTGTATACATAATTATAAAGATAGGCTTGAACATCATGTGTGTATATACGGACGGAGATTAAAGTTTATATTATCGATAAGTTTTGGTGTCTATGTTGATTTAGAAGTCTAAGCTAAAATCTCTTGTAAATTGATCTTGCATAGCACTCATGTATTGTGAATATATCTCATGTCTGAGGATATTAGTTGCAAGCCTTGGCCTTGCTATAAGTTGAATTGCGTATATGCCTATGAATAGTTCCTTAAGCTTCAAGACTTATTGATATGAATATGATGGTTGAAAATGGTGAGTATTAAGTGGATTAGAGTTTATTGAGTGGTAATAAGAATTATCTGTGAGATGAGGAATTGTAATAATGTGGGTGTGTGTAAATTTATAATTCGGAATGGTGCTATGTTACGGTGTTAGGTGGAGGAATTGGTGACTCCAAATTAAGCTTGAAAATGAGGAAAAAGAGTTTGGCTTAGTTAGATTTGAATAGCCAAGATTGCAAATGCCTTGTGAGAATTATGAATTGAATCAAGTATGGTATTTGGGGAAAATAGTATTGCGGAGAAAGGGTGTGCGAAGCGTATTGATAAGATTGAAAGTAAGGAGTTGTACTGCGTGGGGTCTAGTACTTTTATTTTGATATAAGACTGATCGACCTACGCTCCGTACTTAAAATTGGAGTCGAGTTATAAATCCTTATTTCAATATATATATATATATTGTTCGGACCATATCCCAAACCCAATTGCTTCCTAGTAGCGTTGAAAGTTCCTTGGAAAGATTTTGAATCATGTCCTAATTGAATGAGAGTGTGTCTTGATTCGGTCCGTGCACCTAGAAATTCAACTTGATAGTTATTCCGACGGATTCATATATTTCTTCCATCTTTCGATGTGGTCCAATCTCACTACTTGAAGTTTCGTGAGCATAACCATTTCAAGAATGATTTATTTGCGTTGAAGCGAGTTACCAAATTCTATTTAGCCTTTGCTTTTGTTCCCGACCCAAGTATTAAGCCATGGGTCGATCATAAAGTGCTCCGTGTATCAATTAGTATTATTCGGGGAGAACCGATCCCAAGAGGGAGATATTGTGATATCCCGAGTTTTCATATCCTAGATCTTTCATCTCTTTCATTGTGAATAAGGATTTAAATCGAAGTTAATAAATTTTCCTTTATCCAACTCTTTTAGTAATAGACTCAACTATGTCGTTGTGATTATCATGAGCTTATGCGTTGGAAAGTACTCCAAAGCTTAGAAAAATATAAACTTGTTCATCTAGCTATTTTAGTTACATATCCTCAATTTTCCTTGTCTTCTTAACCCAACAAGAGACATTCGGGGATGAATGTTTCCAAGGGGAAGATGATGTGATACCCCAAGTTTTCCCATTAAATATTTCTCTCCCAAATGTGTCGATTCGTTAAAGCCTTTTTATCTTTCCAAGAGTCCGTTAACATATCAGACGAAAATGTGTTGAATTCTGTTCTTTATCGTGATTACTAATTTTTCTGTGTGGAATTTCTATATATGTGACCCGTCATCGCGTAGATCATCGAATAAACTTTCCAACGATATGTGGATCATCAAAAACGGACACTCGAGCAATGAGTTATGATCATTCCGATCTAACCGTGAATAGTGGTGAACAGTAGATGTGCAGGAAAAAAATACTGAGGCCAGACGAATTTTAGGGTTAACTTCAAACAATCATAACTCCTTGTACATAATGATCTGGGTGATCTACTATATATCAAAAGAAATCTCTGAGAGTCCTCTTTCCAATGAAATTAGTTTCATCGAATTTTTCCATCAGAGAAAAAGGTTATGCTCGATCTACTTCAGCCTATCAAAACAATCCACCAAAGGACAGATTTGACATTATTTGATTTTTAAGGGTATTTTGGTCATTCCCACTCCAATCCATCCGGGTAAACCATGCATTTAATTCCATTAAGAGAATTCAATACATAATTTTTCTCCAAAATTTTCTAAGGCTCAAACCCCAACCCTACTACTCCAAATTTCATCCTTCCATGTCTCTTGATTGAACCGTAGAATTTTCAAATTGATTTGGGATTCGAGTTGATCATGTTAAGGGCTTCGAGAAGAACCCTTTATTTTTGTGAATAAAGTTCCAGAGTCGGAAGTTCATATTCATCTTCCATTTTTAGGTATGTGGGGCTTTGAACAAGAATAATTCTTCCGTTCTTGTGCCCGTATCTTTAATTTTTACTATGGATTGTTATGAGTTTGGCAAATGAATTTATTTCCAAGATATCCTACCATGAGATTTTGATTATGTATATATGTAAATTTTTCAAGCTTGCCAATTATGATTATTTAATGGATTCATATGGTTCTGTAAGTTGAATTATGTCTAAATAATTTCATTATGAACTTATAAAGATTTGAATTGTAAGTTTTGAATCACATGAGTATTTGACTATTTTCGTTCTATGAATTGAGATTTAATATTGGGATTCTTGGTGTTTCTATCAAGAATTGATATATTTTGAACATGTATCTATGTTTTAAGTTCAAGAATGAATTATTGGTATTTCCAAGTATTTTCGAGCCATGTGTCAAATTTTGAGCTACCTTATGATGATTTGAGTTATTGGGTATATTGATATCGAAGTTGCAATGAGTTTTGGTATTTTCTGGATGGTTTTGATGAGTTAAATTGTTGAAACTATTATGTATTGAGTCTTCATATCCTTGTCCAAATATCGAGTCAGTTATGGTTCAATGCATTGATACCTTATTGATGTTGAGGAAGATTAAAATGTTTTGAGCTAAAATGTGTTGAATTAGGAATCCACAAATTGATATGATTTGATAAATGAGAAAGAGATTTGATTTGGTCTTTATGATAGACCCTTGTGATGTTGTGGTGGATTTTCTAACGCGTTCTGAGCTTATCGGGGAGTAGTACTTAGCACCGAGAGGGAAATTTGGTATTTCCCCAAACCTATGTGCCACCGTAGGGTTGTTTGATGATGATATTATTGGCCAGAGAGCCCGATTGTGATTATTGCAGTTTTAAGGTCGTACTCCCTGGCAAAGAGTATGACGCTCCCACCAACGGGGGTTTCAAACGTTGGTATTCCACGTAGCTCACGTGGGTTTGTCGGTCATACGAAACTCCCGTGTCCATAATATTAAGTTTCTTGAATTACCGAGTCACTCTGAGATTTGAGTCAAAGAGTTGAGATATTTATGATGTTCATTTATGATGATTTATAATTACTTATGATGATTTTTGATGATATGATAATTTATGATGATTTAGGATGATTTATGATTTATAATGATTTATGTGGATTATGAGATTTTATCATATGAACTGTTTATTATGAAATTACGAAAAGTGTGATTTGTTATAACTCAAGCCAAGTGAGTCATCACTGTTCGTATGCATGTTTTCATGAAATTTATTATACTATTTATATTGTTGCATGCACCCCCACATACTCAATACATTTCAAAGTGTTGACCCATATATTTTCATGGGCTACATTCTTACCAAAATGTAAGTACAAGATGTAGCGCACATATCATGTTCAGCTGGGTCGCAACTCTCGATTGGCAAGTGATTAGTCCTTTTGATTCAGGGACTTAAGTTGTTCAGATTTGAGGTGTATTGTATTTTCTGTATTCAGTCGTATTGAGTAGGGTTAGTTGGGATTCATGACCCGGCTATCTTTGGTCAATGCTAGTAGAGGCTTCATAGACAGTCACTAGTAGTCAGTGTATTCAGTTTCAGATTTGTATATATATGAGCAAAATTGTGATCGTGTAAATTTACTTTCATGTTGGTCAGACTAAGTTAAGGGTTGTTTCCGCATTATTCCTTCTATTTTATGTATTTTATTCAGTTGCTTTGGGTTATGCCAGATGAAGGGTTAGCTTGGGGTCACTTGTGACCTTAAGCACCGTGTGATGTCTCGGGATCCTATTTCGGGGCGTTACATCAGACTTCCTCGAATTATCAGCAACTTTGTTCGCAACTAGTTGGGGAGTCAACTCTGCATCTACTTTCATCTTATTATCAAATTGCTCTGTAGCCTCCCAATAGTTCTTCATGTCTTCCATCAACTATACTTGATATGCTAAAATTTGTTTCAGCATCTCTTCCATGCTGCTAGTTGACTGATTTGGTTAGGCCTATTGAAACTGCTACTGGTGGTTATTCCATGATTGTGGCTGATTCTGCACCGTTTGATTGTAGTTGTTTATATAATTTTACCTTTCAGCCTAGCCTACAAATATTACCGAATCAGGATTGACAACACACATATCTTCAGAATGACCACTATGGTCACAAACCATACACCATATAGAATCGGGATCACTCAAAAACTATCTATCCCAAGCTGACATCTCAAGAAGAGTGTGAGAATAATAAAAATAAAGGAAAATAAAATAAAAACTATTTACAACTTAATATAAAAAAATTAAAAATAAGATAGTTGCCTAGTTACAAGTCCCCGACAACGGCGCCAAAAATATGACAACGTTTGAGCACACACGCAAGTGTACGTGGTCTTATCAAGTAGTAAAGTGGCTTCAAGAAAGCCCAAGTATCGATCTCTTAGGGACTTGCGTTCACCGACTATTCAATTCTAGTTTAACAATTGAGATAAAGTAACCAAAAAGAGAGCTTGTAATTTTATAAATTAAAAATAAAATCAATAATGCATAAAAATAAAAGTCAATGGATTAAAGCCCAAGGTTAAAGTACTTCGAACAATCATACTAGGTTATTCAATTTCCTTCGTTAATTTGCTTATCTTGGTTGTTGATTCGTAGGGTTAATTGCATGATCATGGTTTCCCAACCTCTAATCTTTTACCTAATTTGGATAATACAACTACATCATTGAGCGGGGATGTAATAATCCAATTAAGTTAATCATCCTACGTTTGAATCAAGTATGGCATCTAAGTGCATCCCTTTCCTAGATGCTAAGTTTAATTCTTTATTTTATAAAAGAATAAAAACCCAAACTTTGTTTATTCCCATGTTCTATCACCTTATTCCCTCTCCCGAGATCACAAGATCGACAATATATGTATTTTACGGATGATCAATCCATAAAATAATTAAAACAAAAATAAACAAACAATCAAATATGATAAGCAAAAATTAACGAAATTAATTTAAAACAATAGAAATCATGTTCTTTACCGTAACACCAAAAAGAGAGTTTTTTGCCAATAATATTCATAATCACTATCCAAAAAATTAAATATGTGATATAAATAATTAAAGATTAAATAAAAAATATTAAACCTAAAAAATAGCGTGGCAGCCACCTCCATTTTTCTCCAAAGACGTGTCCATCTCCCCCAAAAAATTGTCCCACCACCGAATTATATATTGCAGAGTTGTCCAGCTGTCAATGTAAAATTACCAACCAAAATTTGAATTGTAATTGTCCCAGAATTCCAAAACTTGACCAGGTTTCCACCATTAAATATATATTGTCCAAGTTCCCTCAAGTAATATAATATATATATATATATATATATATATATATATATATATATATATATATAGATGTAATATACTAATCCTTGTTGAATTTGGGAATGCACGGGTTCTAAGGAAAATCCACCAAAAGATACCCATCTATATTCACCAGCCGCCTATCCAATTTGGGAAATATTTTCCGTGGTTGAACACATCAACACGACACATCGACTTCGCGTTGATGCATTGGAATTTATTTTTAAAATTTTTGTTAAATGTTGAACGTTTTATTCTTTGTCTATGTATTTTGTAGTATATTTTTAATGAATTTTCAGCCTGTAAATCATTAATATATCATCTTATTTAGTTCACAAAGCCTTCTACAATATCATACACCACATATTAGAGATCAAAATAACACAATATTCTCAACGACCAATCAAAACAAGATCTTGACTTAATCAAATTAAACTTTGCACATTACAAACAAGTTATTCAACATATAATTACACATTTAAAATATTTGTAAAAATTTAAACACATTAGAATCCACCGAAACCAACTAGACACGCATCTAGCTCAAGGTAATAAAACTAGTTTTTCGGGTTGAACTCTAAATGACTCCATTAAGCACAGACTTGTTTGAAAAATACTTTGTACATTGTAATCGCACACTTGGACACTTAAATGCTTATTTATATCAATATGAACACGTTACGCACGCAAATTGCTCTCAAAACAAGGCAAAATAAGCTAGAATAATGATACAAAGGTGTATAAAATCACCTCAGATCAGAGATCCTAATATGAGGCATCATCATTGTCTTGAGTTGCTTAAGGGTTAATATCTCACTATTCTTTATGATCTGGGTAAGGCTGATGATACAATCCTGATTATATCCAAGACATTCACTAGAAGTCAAGTCCGGGAGATTCAAAGGATCCAAGGATTTTTCATGAAGTGGGAGGTACTTGAAAAAGCCTCTTTACTATCAATAGGGTGTCATTTATTGATGATCACACCCACATTTGTCCTTGGATCGTCGGAGGAGACAAGGGAAGGCAAAACGGGGCTAGAAAGCCCCTTTGAAAGGACTTGCACCAAAGGCACTTTTGAACCACTTTTGATCCGCTCTAGCATTTCAATGGCGGATCAAAACAGTCCCTAGTGGGCATTTTATTGCAATAGGGTCACTTTTGGACCCTAAATTGTAACAAAAAGCCTAAAATATAAATACCTTTTAGGCTAGCTCATTATCTTAGTTTTTTCTTGATTATTAATGAATTGATGAATTCTACTCCATTGAGTGAGAGTACTGGACAACTTTTGATGAACTTTGGTTTAGAAATGTTGGTTTAGAGGGCGTTCATATCCCTCTTGGTCACTATAGGAATTAGGTGTTCGATTAGATTGTAATTGAGGGTATTAGTGTTTGACGTACTCTTTTGTTCGTAGTTCTTTTCTTGTGTCTAATTAGCTATCTTATCAATTATCTTTACTTTTTGTATCATCATTATTTTTCGTATTTTAATTCAGTATCATTTGGTATCATATCCGAACTTGTTTTCATTCCTACGAAGTCAATCTTGGGTCTAGTCATCTCCAAAAATAAAAAATCACAATAAAGTTACTATTTACGTTTTAGGTCTTAGGTCAAATTTTGAGTTTTTGATTTTGTGTTTCTCTTGTGTTTCTTGTTTTATATTTTCTTTTCCTAACACTATTAGAGTCCATATATTAAATTCGAGCTAAATCAGAGGGACATTTAGCCTTATACAATCATTGGAAGCTTGGATTTCAAAAGAAGAAGTTTAAGGTGTGTTGCAAGATTTGAAATGTTGGGTGAGGAATTTGAGAAAAATTATGTATGGAATGAGTTTAGAATGATGAAAGGTGGATATGTTTGAATTTTTAACTCATTTCTAGCTAAGGTGTTCTTGGTGTGTTCTTGAGAAGATTATTATCTTCATATTCAAGTTCATCAAAACTGAGTGTTTAATCCAAAAAGAAGGAAGATAAAAGGTGAACAAGTGTTTTACCAAGGCATCTACAAAAGAATCCAAGAATATTCCATGAGAAAATTAAAGTGGGGACCATTAGAAGGGCATTTTTAGCCTTTGAACAAGGTAGATACGGCAAACTTGCTCTTATCTTGCGCTTTATGTGCGACTGGTCTGCTCCAAACCTATGGCCGCACCTCAAGGTAGTATCCAAGGCCTCACCTATGACCAGCCTGCTATGGACCTGTGTTCCAGCTGCTGCAGCAGGCAAAGACAACGACTCTTGCTTTTATCCTGCTTTTGTCCTGCGCCCAAGGTGATTAACACTCCTCAAATGCATATCAGCCTTTCCCAAGGCCAATCCAACTTCCCAAATGGATTCTGAAATTTCTAAACTCCAATTCCCTTAGGTTTGGTTCATAAGTTCAATTTCTTGATTCCTAATCTCTTCTTTTGATTCTTAAACTACTCAATAACTAAGTTATTCATCTACTAAGTTTATTGATAAGTTCTAGACTCCTATTTCTTTCAACGTTCCTTTTCTTTCAAGATTTAATCATTTTTAATTCGTACTAACTTCTTGACTCAAGTCCATACATATTTTCTTTGAGTGGTTTTGAGAAGAATCCAATCAGATCAAGAGTAGAACTTGCCACCTCAATTACCACATGAAGTACAAACCATCTTTCAACATTTATGATCCAAGTGTCAGGTAAACAAAGGTGTGAAGAGTTTGCGAGGTTAATTTATCTAACACGAATGTGTTTGTTGTTTTTTTGAGTGTTTTTCTTTATAGGTACAATTTCTACGTATGGTGAAACTTTGCAAACAATGGATAACCACTCAAAAAATGCTATCTTAGCGGACATTGAAACACTCAATTGGAAAATTAATTCTATGGACGCTAAGATAAATTCACTTGACCTTAAGGTGGATTATCTTAAAGGGAGTGTATCCCTCATTGATAGAAGAGTATATTTAATGGAAGGTCGACAAAACACATCCCTATCAACACCTCAACACTACCATGCTTTTACTAGTGGACATTCTCCAAATCCCTCAGTTCATATTTCCTCAGAAAACCGTCACCAAATGACCCATCCACCAATGCAACCACTTGATTCCATTCCTCAAGACACTGCATATCCATAAAACTAAAATCCCATTCTAACCTCAATTAAACCAAACATAACATGATGAATCTCAAACCCAAATAACCTAAACTTCTCTAAACCAAGTTCCCCCATTCTAAGCACCCCTTAATAAAAACCAGCCCATCCAAATAGACGTGAAAGAAAGGGAAGTACAATAAGAGGAGTTTGGAGTATTTGATGAAGATGACATGTTGGTAGAGGAAATAAGAGATATACCAATGGATCAATGAGGTTATCGAGGCTAAGGAGGTAGATTTAGTCCGGTGCCTAATGGTAGAGAAAACTTGGGAAACCGACCCCAAGGTTATGATTAATGGAACCAACATGGTAATAGGGATCGAGATATTGGTATTAATTCAATAAAGGTTAGTCTCCCAATTTTAAAAGGTGAAAGTGATACCGAATCTTATCTCTCATGGGAGTTCTCTTATGAAAGGATCTTCAAAGTTAATGATATCACTGAAGAGAAAAAAGTTTTTATGTCATAGCCCATTTTGAAGGGTATGATAAGACATGGTGGGACTATGTCAAAAGATTTAGAAAGTGTTGAATGAAGGACAACCACCTCCACAGGATAGGTTAAAGGTATTTATAAGACAAAGGTATGTTCCGGAGACGTAGACACATGCACTACTTGCCAAATTGTGCAACTTGAGGGAAGGTAGTAAGAGTGTTGTGGCATATAATGATGAATTCCAATAATTGTCTTGAAGCTCGATCATCGAGAGAACACGAACCATGACATCATACACTTCAAAGTTCTATTGAACAATGATATCTCCATATGTATGACTATCCACAAGTTTGAAACCATAGAAGAAATATTCAAAGCGGCCTTGGAAATTGAGAGGGAAAGCAAAGAAAGGACAACTTTTAAACCAAAAGGGTACTCCTCTACCAATACTTGGAGTAAGAGTAAAGAGGTATCACAATCATCATCGGGATAGAACAATAATAGAGACTAAAAGTCCAATGAAAAGAAACTCGTATAGAACACCACTCCAAAGTACCCGTCAAGAAATGAAGGTAACAAATATCCTACTCCAAATCCTAAACGTTTTTAATGTTTTAAATATCAAGGGTTGGGACATAAGGCAAGTGAATGTACAAACTGTCAAAATATGATCCTTAGTGAAGATAAATTTTATTACCTTAGAGAAGAGGCGGGATTAGAAGATGACAATGATTAAAAATCCCAAGATAGAGAGCGATCGTAAGAAGATAAGCAAGTAAAGGAGGAAAATTAAGATGCTTGGCCTCAAGATGGAGAGTATGAGGTTCAAAATTTGGTTGTAAAGCATGCAATGATTAGTAAGTCTATAGATGGCCCTAGTCAAAGGGAGAATCTATTCCATACTAAATGTCTTATAAAGGAAAATGTGTGATCTTGTATCGTTGATAGCAGAAGTTGTGCTCATGTGGCTTGTGATATTTTTGTTGATTTCTTGATGTTGCCTACAACAAAAAATTCAACACCATAAAAGTTTCAATGGATAAATAATTATGGTGAGTTGAAGGTGACTAGGCAAGTGATGATTCCATTCAAAGTCGGGAATTATCATAATGAGGTAAATAATGATATGATACCTATGCAAACTTGTTATTTATTTCTTAGGAGACGAAGAAAATATGATAGTTCAACCAAGCATGATGGGAGGACCAATTGATACTCTTTTTAGTTGAATGGTCGAAAATTCACTCTCCATATACTTTCACCATCTCAAGTTAATGCTGGTCACTAGAAAATAGGAGAATTAAAAGAGAATAGTAAGGAACAAGGTGAGAAGCAGGATCAAACTAAGGAGTAGGATAAAGAATAGGAGAAGAGGAGGTTGAAAGGGAAGAGTCCCTTGGTGATTTTATCTAGAAACAAAGATCTTTTCAAAGAGCATGATGACAACACACCCATGATCCTCCTAGCCCATGTTTTTCATGTTAACTACTCTACTTATCCTATCTCCTATTTTATTTCCCTTGTTTTGCAGGACTATGAAGATGTGTTCCTAAAGGAGCTTCCCTAAGGTTTACCCACACTTTCGGGGAATAGAGAATCAAATTAATTTTGTGTCGGGTTCTCAATAACACAACAAACCGGTCTATCGAAACAATCTGAAGGATACAAAAGAGCTCTAAAGTCAAGTTTAGGAATTCCTCAACAAGGGATACATCAAAAAAGGCTTGAGTCCATTTATGGTTTTGGTGTTGCAAATTCTAAAGAAATATGGAACATGGATCATGTACGTTGATTTCCGAGCCATTAATAAAATAACAGTAAAGTATCTCCACATAATTCCCCATTTGGATGATATGCTTGATGAGTTGAATGGTTCTTGTGTGTTTTATAAAATATATCTTAGGAACGGGTACCACCAAATCCGGATATAACTAGGTGATGAGTGGAAGACCGCATTCAGGACCAAGTTTGGTCTATATGAATGGTTGGTCATGACTTTTGGCCTCACCAACATTCCTAGAACATTTATGCAGTTGATGAACTTGTGATGAATCTATTCATTGGAAAGTTTGTTGTGGTTGATAACGCTCAACTTACACATCAATTTAGTGCAAGACGGTCGTCATCCATATATTTACCCAACTTTTGGAGTCGGGGTCGAATCCACCGGAAACAATGTGAGTGGCGATTAAATTAATTTGAGACTATAGCTACAAGTTGAATTCAAAGAGATGATACGAAAAGATAAAATGGGGGGTTTTGATGATCAGTAAATAATTGTTGGTCACTTTAGTTTCAGTGTTTGTAAATCAAGAGTTTATGAAATAACAAGAATTATGTTCACTAGGGCTTCCAGTATATGACAGATGCTAAAAGTGGTTCAAGATTCTCACGGTGGTTAGGATAACAAGCTATCTTTATCGATGATATGCTCAAATGTCTCTCGACCTATTTAAGCATCTAATTTCCTAACCCTCTCGAACTTGGGAAATCACTATTCACTGCCCATATTTTACCTCAGGTTAATCAACCTTGTTGCAGCGCTGATTATTAAACGAAGTATTTCCGAGTCTCTGTTGATAATTCACTTCCTACTGTATATGATTTCTTTCTCAAGAAAATCAAAGTAGGTGTGTCTACTATTTGCAACCAACAGACGTTAACTAAAATGTCAGAATTATCAAGAAATCCTAACACCTATTAAATCTTGAGAGTTTCTCACATCATCATGACCTAACCCTAGATCCCATAATTCAGGTTAACGGAGTTTAGCCACTCATGATGCAAAGAACGAAGCACATAATTGAGAAGATTAACTTACAGAGATGAATAATAATTAGTGAATCATAGATTATATCACAAAAGAAAATCCTCAAAATAGTTGTATTGTTCGAATCCAAAATGATAGAGAAAGAAATATCAGAAAATATTCTCCAAGACTCAAAGTATTGAACTTTCTTTCAAATAATGATGATGAATGATTTTTTTTTTCTTAGAAAACCCTAAATCAAAACTTTAAATAATTCAACCTAAATAAGGAAATAAAATTAAAGTTGCAGCTTTTTGTTGAAATAGACAACGACATCCGTGACAGCTTATCAGGAGTTTGACGGCTTATCACGAATGTCGTCAGCTTCTCTGTACTTTTGGTTTCTGCTGTCTAAGGCTAACGACGATGTTGACGCCTTATCACCAACCTGATGGCTTATCACGAACGTTATCAAAAATGTCTTCAACTCTCATTCTCTGTTTAAGGATGACGACATTCATAACGACATATCACACTTTTGACATCATATCACCAAATGTCGTCACAGGATTCATCTCATGCTTAAGTCTGACGACAACTGTGATAGCCTATCATAGGGTTGACGACTTATCACAGATGTCGTCAGCCACACTTCTCTTTAGATTCCTCCCGATTTCAACTTCTTTGCTTCCATTCTTGTTGGTACTCTATCCCATCAGCTTAAACTGTAAAATCAGACATAAACAAATCAAAAACGACAAAAGTTGCTTAAGACTTCGCAATTATTCTTGGTTAAAGGTCTTAAATGTTTTTGCAATTGCTCACATATCAACACCCTCAACTTAAAACATTTGCTTGTCCTCAAGCAATTAAAACACAATACTACAATGCTTAACCAAGAGACACATTAGATACCTATGACAGTTGATTATCAATTTTAGTTCAAATCACATTACTCTCTCCATTTTAAATCTCTTTAAACCCAGCTGTGTATATCTATGAAGATCAACAATGTGACAAAAAAAATCAAGATATGGCATTAACTTAGCAACAATAACTATGCATATGTACAAATTACACTACCCAAACAAGTTAGCAACTAGCAACGTAACCAGTGTGCCCTCACTACAAACAAGTCCCACGTCACTTATATCAGACATTACATATGTAACCATGGGGACAATCACCAGACACTCGCTCTCAGAATGAAGTTCCAATCAATGTATGCAGAATACCATAAGCTTGCCCTTATTTTTATTACCAAGACTTTCAGATAGGTCAGCTAGGATCACTATAGGTCTTCTCTTAGGCTTATAATGTAGGCTAGGGGATGGTATGATACTCGATGATATTTAAAGTTACTAAGCCTCCTTGACACTACACTAGCTTATTGGAGTTTCACTCATTAGCCTTTTTCTATTATTCTCTTTTCTTGATCACATTTATTCAGGATGAGTGCGGTTCTTTTCTACAATCACTTTTTTTTCACAACTTATCCTTTTCTTGCTCTTTTCCACCGCACCCATCTTTTAATTCTTTTATTTCACTCTACCTTTCTTCATACTCATTTTACATCATGCACCCCTATGATAGCCACCCTCAACTTAGGCCATTTGCCTAAGTCAAGGTGCACAGTGTCCAAGGAGGACCAGGGCCAAAACAGGTTCATTATGATATAAACTGGAAAAGTGACAGGTGTCATAAAAAGAAATAGGCTAATCAGGCTCAAAGCAGGGATCAAGGGATATTCTACATACATGGAAGGTTATTTAGGCTAAAAGTGAGATAATATCAAAATGGTCTATGATCCTTTCCAAACCCCTATACTTCAAACAAGGTAAGACTAACCAGGCAAGTTTTGGATTTCAACATACAACGGGAACTAGGTAGTATCTCACACAAACATGGCACAAAGGTACATCACAAGCTACTACCCATTCGGTTCATGAAATTATTTAGGAATGGTTATCATGTTACTAGAACTAATGCCATAACAAGATGCACAATGGTCACACATAAATGCATATCACACAGTTATAAAACAGACCTTTGGAGAGGTGTTCAAAAATCAACAAAAAATGTCAACTACCGTAGATACTTATTTTTCTCCCAGTTAACCACAACACATCACAAAATAAAGCACAATACGCCTAAACATGCCGACTCTGCTAGGAACAAGACTCCAGAGGAAAAAAAGCACGACAAAAAAAACCCCAAGAGGACATCAACACCCATAAGTAGCTCCACCCTCAACTTAAAATCATGCAATATCCCCAATGCGTCACACCCAAACAAGAGAGTTAGAAACATACCTGTGTCACCATGGGTGCGAAGATCTGATGTCAATCATATAATATGAATACAAATAATAAAATACGATAGGTTGCCTACCAAGCAGCGCCTGATTTAATGTCACGGAACGACTCAGTTATCTTGACTACTCAGACTTTATCAAGATACCATGTTGATAATTATTTATGTCTCCACTTGGAGGATTTAAAATGCCGACCCAACTTTTGATCAATACATCTTTGAGGCGCATTGGGAAAATGTACGGATACAATGACACTTTCTTTATCTCGCCACTTTGATGACTTCAATATCTTACCCAACTTCATATCAAATTTTCGATAGGCTCATTGAGTATTAATGAGATTATCAATAATCCACTTGATGCACATTAAATTTTTCCTTTACTAACCTTCAAGTAGGGGGTTTCATTTTGCTCTTTTTGAATGCCAAACTCCAAAATATAAGGATTATGTTCCTCATCCTCAAAACACCTCATTTTCTTAGGTAGGTGGACTTCCATCTCATCCACCAAGCACAATGTTGAAAAATGGTTCGAATGAGGCCTTCTCCTTAATTTCAGAGTTGCTTCCTTCTGGGCATCCTCACCCCGAATTGGGCTAGAGTCTTTAGAAAAGATTTGCTTGGTTTCTTATTTTGCCTCTAGCACCATTTTCTCAATCTTAGCATCATCCCTCATGGTTGGTTCGGTTGGTTGGAAAATCATCGAGGGTTTCTCAACATTAAGAACAACATCGATATAGGATTCTTGTTCCTCATTTTTACACTCGTCCATTATGTTAAATGATTCCACAGACAAGATATCATCTAAACATAATGTGGAAAAGTGCTTTGAATGCTTGACCTCTATATCCATATCCTCTATCATTCTTTTTTCCTCGCTATTTTTCCTTATGTCTTGATGTATATCATGTATGATATCATTTTTTGTGTCCACACAATCCAATGCTAGTTGAAGCATAGCTTCAATGCCACTCTTTTCGGTGCTTTGTTCTTCCTGTTCTTGACCATAAGACCTATTAAAATCATAAGAAGAACTAGAATTTGGGTTAGCATATCGGGAGGAGGGGGCATTTGGCCAATCACTCCAATGTCCATCTTGACTACCACATAAAGAACAATCATATTCCCAGTAGGATGGAGAAGGTGCATACATCTCTCTTCGAGGAGCATATCTACAATCTTTCTAAAAGTGAGGTCTATCATAATATGGACATGGATCATCAAGATACAATTTACAACCACCAAGCTCATGTTCATTCCAAGATGCCAGAGTAATAAGTAAACTAAAATAAAAATCTACCTAATGATAACGCTCAAACTACAGCTCTCGTAAGAGTGTAAGCGGTCGTTCTTAAATATATAACCCAACTGGGTTGGGTATCGATCCCACAGAGAATAGAAGATCACTAAGTAAGCAAAGATTATTAGACTTTTGGTGCAAGTCTCGTAAAAGGGGGGATTTTGTAGCGTGCAATAATGTAACAAAATAGTAGAGTAAAAATGGAAAATAGCAAAGTAAAAAGGAAAGAATGTTTAGTAAGATGTTTAACCAATGAGAATTGAGAGTTGGGGTTATGTCCACCTTATGAGTTATACGTCTCTATTGGCTATGAGTTACGCGGAATTCAGACATGCATGTGCTTATAGAGAATTGTATTCTATGGTAAATCCAGGCGTCTTTCGACCATCAAGGATTATTTCACTTTAATTCTTTCGAGCTTAAAGCATGCCTAACGGTACAAATTCTCCAAGAGGTTAATCCAGTTACGACACTAACTTTTAAACAGGGGTTGGTGCCTTATTACCTTGACATCATCTCTTTTTCAGATATATAACTTTTCTTTCGAACAAGTTAATGCTATACTGGAGTATTCTATGCGTTTGCAACCACAAGAATTTGCATTAAGATGAAGAGAATAATGATATAAGCAGCATACGTGTCACGAATTCACAAACTCATAGCAATAGATAGTATCTCATAAGGCTTCCATAACCCCAACAGAGAAGTTTAGCTATTCATGAGTGCGATGGAAATCACAATAGACATTATCATTATATCAAAATAGGATCTCACGTGTAGTATGTGTCTTGTGGCGTGAAGTCCTTTGAGAATAGTGTTTCTCTTGTTGTGTAACTTAAGATCGAATAGATGAAGAGAAAGTAATAAGAATTAATTGAATAAAAAGTAAAAGTATGAGAATTTGAATTAATGGAAGAATTAGAATGATTCGGAACTAGAAGTAGAATGCTTAAAATCTCTAACAAAATAGGGTATTTATAACACCCATATCCTATTCCTACTAAGCTACTGCATTACTTATCCTAGTCCTACTAGGTTACTGCATCATTATCCTAATCCTAATAAGTTACTGCTAATCCCCAAAGTCTTTGGAAATGTTGTTTTTGCCCGGGACAGATATTCCATGCGTCACTTTTGGTCCTTGGCGTCCAAGCTTTCCCTTCCTTCTTTCGTGAAGCTTCCTTGGGCGTCAAGTTATCCATAATATGCTCAAATCTGCATCATTTATACCTGAAAACTTGCTAATCACGTTTGTTAGCTCACTTACAGGAAAAAGGACTAAAAGTGCATGAATTATATATTTTGTCCTCAAAACTTAGCTAAAATATGGGTAAATTATAGTACTTTAGGCGTGTAAATACGCCTATCATCAACAGCCCACACTTAAAGCTTTGTTCGTCCTCGAACAATATATCATGTCCATATAAACATCTACTTAGGGTTTCACAGTAACAACACAAAATTTTCATCAAGACAGGCACGATAATTATAAACAAAGAGTAGTTTTCTAATCACTTCTAGAAACAATTCAACCTCTAATATAGACTCGTGATGATGGTTAATTCGTATCCACAAGTTAAGCCACAAAGAATCATATACGACTTACCCAAAACTCATCAACCATGTGTTTCTCACATAAGATATTACCCATAATCACTCTCAAATATTGCATTTTTCAGAACATGGGTATAAGATTATCCTTGCTCTCACTCTCACAAAGAATTCATATGTTGCAACTGATGACCATAGGCTTGCCCTTAGTGTAATGCTCTACTAATATCAGAATGTTAAGCTTAGGATCAAATAGGTCTTTACAGGTTGTAATGTAGGCTAAGGGACGGGTAGGACTATTTTGGCCAGAAATAGTGACTAAGTTCCTAAGCGCTTTAATACATCACATTATGCCATTAACACTCTCTTTTAATCAACCCTGCTACCTTTCTTTCATCTATCACCCCTTTTCACCTATTTTTCCATTCAAGCATAACTATCTTTTTATTTAATCATAAACACAATTTATCTTTTTGTTTTTCTATTTTTTTTATAACACACCTCTATGATAGCCACTCTTTTTCATAACAAATTCAAGTACCAATTCACTTTAAGGCATCACTCTAACCCAATTTCCTCTTATTTTGTCACATGACTTCACAACTTAAAGAACTTAGGAATTTGGATCAAATTATGGTCTTGAAAAAAAATGGATTCGGCTTACATATGAGGCTGTCAAAGAAAATGGCTAAAAGCTCAAAGGGAGTTAACTAAGATAATGTCCATGGGTAGGTAAAAGGAAGGTAAACAAATACAGGTTGCCAAATAAATGCCTAAATCATCTCCTAAACTTGCACTCTTTATTTCTCTTTACACACACACCAGGCAAGTTCTAGCATCAGTCACAAACACAGAATATACTATCATCTCTCACACACAAGGCACATGGTCAACTTTATTGGGAGTATTATAGACTCTTGACCCTAACAGATGAATGAATTAAACCATATAATTATCACACAGTGAGTCACACTTAGAGCCTAAATGTCTCAATAGTAATGATTCTAGCACAAACTCTTGTCATAACACCATGCCGCCTATCAGAACAATTTCATGCAAAGTTAAATTTTTTTTAAAAAATTTAACTACTAACAAATAAAACAAACAAACATAGATAGATGCAAATGCAGATAAAGAAGTAAAGCATACAAATACCAGCACCCCACACTTAGACGGGACACACTGCCCTCAGTGGAAAATAAATAAGAAGAACCTGGTTAGTCGGACTCCTCCTCTATGTCTGGGGTCATACCTCCTACGTCGGAATCATCATCAAAGTCATCATCCTCAGAAGTTCCTCATAAGTACCTCACTTGATTCCAAGAGTGCGTCGAGGTATTTGCAGCATGGAGGATTCAGCTTGCTCTTTTCTTCCTCTTTTTTTACCTTTCTGTGTGGTGGGCACTTTTTCTTTTCCTTGTCGTCCTTTTTGTGCCATTCTACCTGAGATCTCAATAAAGTCATGTTAGCTTCATCTTGAAAGATTCAATCGACAAACAGACAATAGTGGCACCACCCCACACTTAATTTGTTGACACAAACTAATTAAGTGAACATTGTCGATTACTCAGACTTCATCGATATATATTTAGGCGTTATGTTCCAACAATATGTTCAGCACAGTCATACTTTCATGTCGTCTTAACTATCCTTTCCAACTCTATTTCATGTAATCTTGATCATACTTTCATGTTTGGATTAATGCACTTTTTGAACAAGACTACTAGATAGAGATCGTATCAAGTTATGGCATAGAAATAATCACAACATCTCATGCTTGTATTCAATCATGATCTTTATCTCGATGAACGAGTCATTCAAACATTCAAGCATTCAATTTTGAAGATTATTCAATTAACTTCACCATGTCGACTCCGCAAAAGTATGATAGTGTATAACAATCAAATACAAGTCGGAACAAAATCAAGAACACCCACACGTATTCTTTCACTCAACGAGATGTATCACAACAAATCAACCACATTCAAATCACCAATACTACTTCAAGATTTAACAATTCATTATAGGCGTAGTAGTGTAGTACTTACGGAATATAAAATAAGAACAAAGAAGTACTTACTTGGTTGATGGCCTCGGAAGATGTTCTTGCAAAGTAAAAGAGCAAAAGGAAAATTTTTGAGAGGATTTGGAGAGGTAGGCGGCGCTTTTGTTAGGTTTGCAATGTATTTTTGGTCTAAGACTAAGTTTCTTATTTATAGGGCAAGCTTTGGGTCGGGTTTTGACCCATTTAAAATCAGATTTGGAGACCAAAAGTGACAATAGGCGGTGCCTTTTGCTTTGCCTATGCTTGGCATAGGAGGCGCCTTTTTCAAAGCATTGTTGAGCATAGGTGGCGCCTATTCCATGGCATTGTTAGGCATAGGCGGCGCCTATTCCATGGTACATGAGATTCAGAGACAAAATTCTTTTGCATAGGCGGCGCCTATGCTATGGCACACTAGATTCCGAGAGCTTAGGCCATAGTATAGGCCTTGCCTTGTTCGTGGCCTAGATTTACATATGCCTTGCCTTGTTCTTTGCCTATATTTTCATAGGCAATGCCCAACCCATAGACTTTTGCTTCTTCAATCCTAACTTACTACCTTGAACATGCAATTCTTCCAAATCAAGAGTTGAACTCAATCTCCTCCTTTACACCTCTTGCACCTACACTTACTCAAAAGCAACAAAAATGATTAGAACGATGGGTTGCCTCCCATCAAGCGCCTTAGTTTTGGTCGTGGAACGAATTTTCTTTTTGGATTTTTATTTAACAAAAACAAACACTTAGTAGAATGAAAGAAAGAATGAAAAACGATGGGTTGCCTCCCATCTAGTGCTTGATTTATTGTCGCGGCACGACATAGTTACCTCGAGTACTTAGACTTCGTCGAGGTAGATGGTGGCCATATAGTTTATCGAGTCAAGAGGACCGATATATGGTTTTAATCATTGGCCATTCACCTTAAAGACAACACCATTATTGTCTTCTAGCTCAACTACTCCAGACGAGTAGACTTGGGTAACTTTGTACGGACCAGACCATTTGGACTTTAACTTACCTGGGAATAGCTTCAGTCTGGAATTGAAAAGAAGTACCATATCATCCTTTTGAAAGTTTCGTTGAACAATCCGCTGATCATGATACTTTTTCATCCATTCCTTGTAGAGGTCTGCTCTTTCATATGCATGTAGACAGAATTCATCCATCTCATTCAGATGCTCCAATCTCAGATTCATGGCATCATCCCAATTCAAATTAAGTTGCTTTAACGCCCATAATGCTTTATGCTCGAGCTCAATGGGCAAGTGACAAGCCTTCCCATAAACTCGTTGATACGGGGACATGCCAATTGGCGTTTTGAATGCAGTCCTATAATCCCATAGTTCATCGTCTAGCTTCCGAGACCAATCCTTCCTATTAGCATTTACAGTCTTAGCAAGGATTTGCTTGATCTCTCGATTGGAAACCTCTACCTGTCCACTAGTTTGTGGGTGATAAGGTGTGGCTACCTTATGTTGCTTGACACCATATTTGGCCAATACGGATTTGAACAGCTTGTTGTAAAAGTGAGATCCTCCATCGCTTATGATAGTGCGTGGTACTCCAAAGCGAGAGAAGACATTTCTCTTCAAGAATTCTACAACACGCTTTCCTTCATTGTCGGCCAATGCTACTGCTTCGACCCATTTTGAAACATAATCTACACCGACTAGGATGTATTTCATTCCAAACGAATTTACGAATGGGCCCATGAAATCAATACCCCATACATCAAATAGCTCAACTTTAAGCATTTTCGTCATGGGCATCTCATGGTGTTTAGAAATTGCACCTTGTCTCTGACATTGGTCGCATCTTCTCACAAATTCGTAGGCATCTCTAAATATCGAAGGCCAATAGTATCCACTTTGCAATACCTTCCTTGCTGTCTGATTACCTGCATGATGTCCCCCAACTTGGGAAGTGTGACATGCCTCCAATATATTCGGCACCTCTACATGGGATATGCATCGCCTGATAACACCATCCGCGCATCATCGAAACAAATATGGCTCATCCCAAAAGTAGTGTTTTACATCATGCATGAACTTCCTCTTTTGATGGAAAGATAGATTTGCAGGCATCACATTACTCACCACAAAATTTGCAAAGTCTGCATACCATGGCAACTCTTCCATTATTGTGGCTAAGATCTCTTCGTCAGGGAATGCGTCATCAATCTCAAGATCAGGCTGCACTATATGCTCGTTCTCGAGTCTAGATAGATGATCAGCCACTTGGTTCTCGCAACCTCTTCTATCTTTTACCTCGAAATCAAATTCTTGCAGCAAAAATACCCATCGAATTAGCCTTGGTTTCGCATCCTTCTTTGTCATTAGATATCTCAGAGCTGCATGATCAGTATGAACTACCACTTTCGTTCCCAACAAATAAGCACGGAACTTTTCAAAAGCATACACAACCGCTAGAAGCTCTTGTTCTGTGACAGTGTAGTTCTTCTGGGCTTTGTTCAGGACCTTGCTTGTGTAGTAGATTGGGTGGAATAACTTTTCCCTTCTCTGGCCAAGTACAGCACCCAAAGCTACCCCGCTAGCATCACACATGACTTCAAACGGTAGAGAACAATCTGGTGCTACAATAATAGGAGCTTCAATTAGCTTCCCTTTGAGGCATTTAAATGCCCTCAAACAGTCTTCATTGAAGTCAAACCTTGCATCTTTCTCCAAAAGTTTGCATAATGGACTAGCAATTTTGGCGAAGACTTTGATAAACTGCCGATAGAAACCTGCGTGATCGAGGAAACTACGAACTCCCTTTACTGAAATTAGGGGTGGTAGCTTCTCGATAACTTCAATTTTAGCTTGATCAACCTCAATTCCTTTTTCGGAGATTTTATGCCCAAGAACAATACCTTCTTTAACCATAAAGTGGCACTTCTCCCAGTTCAGCACTAGGTTGAATTCAACACATCTTTGTAACGCCATACTTAGGTTTTCCAAGCATGATTCAAATGACTCACCCACAACTGAAAAATTGTCCATGAACACCTCCAAGGTATCTTCAACCATATAAGAAAAAATGGACATCATACAACGCTGAAAAATGGCTGGTACGTTACATAGCCCGAATGGCATGCGTTTGAAGGCAAACGTACCATATGGGCATGTGAACATTGTCTTCTCTTGGTCTTCGGAGGAAATACAAATCTGATTATAGCCGGAATACCCATCTAAGAAATAGAACCATCCTTTCCCCGCTAATCGATCGAGCATTTGGTCCATGAATGACATTGGGAAGTGGTCCTTAAGCGTCCATGAATTTAGCTTTCGGTAGTCCATGCATACTCTCCATCCTGTAACAGGTCTGAGTGGAATAAGCTCATTCTTTTCATTTGCAACTACCGTCATGCCTCCTTTCTTGGGAACACATTGTACCGGGCTTACCCATGTACTGTTAGATATTGGATACACAACCCCTGCATCTAACCACTTAATAATTTCTTTCTTCACCACTTCTTGCATAGGTGGATTGAGACGTCTTTGATGCTCAATAGTGGGTGTGCAATTTTCTTCAAGTGGAATCTTGTGTGTACAAATCCCAGGTGGAATACCAATGATGTCAGCGATGGTCCAACTAATGGCTCTTATATACTTTCATAAAATAGCGATGAGAGCTGCAACTTGCTGCTCACCCAAATCTGCTGCCACAATGACTGGGAGTGTGCTTCCGCTTCCTAAGAATGCATACTTTAAATGATTAGGCAACTCCTTCAACTCTAACGTGGGTGGCTCTTCAATAGATGGTTTAGCTGGTGGTGTGGGTCGATTTTTAAGATCAAGGTCCATCTTCTTGGGAGCATGAGGATATGACCCAAATCCTGTTAGAGCACCAATAGTTTCTTCATAGTTTTCAGCATCCTTGTGCTCAAAATTCATGAGCACAACCGCCAATGGGTCGTCAATAATCTGCTCCTCTTCAGATAATTCTTTCTCATCATCAACATAAACATCATCTACCGAGAATATGTTCAGCTCTTTGGGGTGCTTCATTGATTTGCACACATCAAAGTGAACTACTTCATCATTTATTCGGAATAAAAGCTCATTAGCTCTTAAATCAATAAGCACACTTCCTGTTGCAAGGAAAGGGCGTCCCAAGATTATGGGAACTTCTGAGTCTGCCTCACAATCCAAAATAATGAAGTCTGCTGGAAAGATGAATGAAGAAACCTTCACCAATACATCACATAGAATACCAACAGGTCGTTTTACCGACCTATCCGCCATTACAAGCCTCATGTTGGTTGGAGTAGGATCACCCAACCCCAACTTTTTGTAAATAGATAATTGCATCAAATTAATGTTGTCTCCTAAATCACATAATGCCTTGGAAAAATTCAAAGATCCAACGGTGCAAGGAATAGTGAAAGCACCGGGGTCGGCCTTCTTTTGAACTAGTGATCGGGTGGCAATTACACTGCAATGATGAACAATATCTGTCAACTCATAGCTTGCTGCCCGCTTCTTTGTCAAAAGATCCTTCATGAATTTCGCATACCCAGTCATTTATTCAAGTGCTTCCACCAACGGCACATTAATGGTCAGCTGTTTTAAAATAGTCATGAATTTGCTGAACCCTGTATCATCCGCCTTGTTCTTCAATCTTTGAGGGAAAGGTGGTGGTGGAAGGGGAATAGTTTTCTCCACCACTTTCTTTTTATCTTGTTTTGGTTCAGTGATATTTTCAGACTGTGGATGTTGAGGCGTGACGTCATGAACGTCTTGGTCAGCTTCTATGGCGTCATCATCTTCCTTATTTTCGGTCACTTGCTTGCTTTGGGATGAATTTTCCAGCACCTTACCACTCCTGGTAGTAATAGCCATGCATGATCCGTTGTTCCTTGGATTTTGCACAGTGTCACTAGGTAGAGTGTCTGCCTTTCTTTGATTGAGTGCTTCTGAAAGTTGGCTCAATTGCTGCTCTATTTGTTTTATTGAAGTGTAATATGAGTCAACCAATTGCTTCATTGAGGACAAATCATTTATTACCTCCGTTACTCCTGCGCTGATTGCTTCCACTCCTTTCAACAGTTTAGCCATCATCTCTTCCATATTTCCCGACCCAGATGCAGTGGTGTCACGTCTTCCTGGGGGAACATATAAACCACTATTGTCATTCTTGTTCTTCCAACTACCTTGGTCCTTGTTTCCAGATTTCTCATAGTAGTTCCGACCTTGGTTTCCTTGGGCATTGCCTCGGAAACCCCCTGATTATTCAAGTAGTTTGCTTCTTCCTCATAGTCAGATTCATCTCTTCCCTGTGATACAACGGCCTTAACCTTTTCGGTCTTTCCTGATAATAAGTGCTTGGTAAGAAGATCCATCTGCGTTTTCATGTGCGCCATATCTTGATCGCGTTCCTCTTGTCTACGCCTCTGCTCTGCCGTCATGCCAACAGATATGGTAGAGCTTGCTATTTCAGAATCCCTGGTATGCCAAGCTCTACTCTTCTTTGTCATACGATCTAGCATATCACTTGCCTCAAGAAAAGTAAGTTCCATGAATGACCCACCTGCAGCATTATCGACCACTGGCTTAGTCACTGAGTTCAAAGCCCTGTATAATATCTCCATCAAGTGGACATTGGTCATATGATGATTTGGGCACCACATAAGCTTCTTTTTTAACCTCTCCCATGTTTCGTGGAGAGCTTCAGTTGGAAGCTGTCAGAAGTTACTGATCTCATCTCTCAACTGTGCTCTCTTGGATGGCGGAAAGAATCTTTCTAGGAAAGCGTCTTTCAGTTGCCTCCAATTTGTAATAGAATCAAGAGTCAGCCCATTCAACCATAGAGTTGCCTCCCCAGATAGAGATAATGGAAATAAGTGCAGCCAAATTGCATTCTGTCCAACACCTGGATTGTCGAATGACTTGCATGTAGAGATGAAGTTGATCAGATGCATATTCGGATCATCGCCTGAAAGTCCACCAAATAATCCCTTGAGCTGCAATTGTTGAATCATGGTACTAGTAATATTGAACTTTTCTCCAGGTGCCAAGGGAGGGGGAATAATAGCTCCTGTAGCACCATCTCCATCCAGATCGTCATCATCATCATCAAAAGGAGCCTGCACAGCTCGGCGGTCAGGTCTCATTCTAGCTTGACGATCTCTCCTATGCATAGGTTCCGCTACTTCATCAGTACGCCTAGGACTCAGTAGCTCCTCATCACCCAGGTCCTCATCATCAGGATTTGTTGCATGACCTGGGTTATCAATATTTTATTGATGCACTTGAGCAGCTGCCAGTGCAACTAGTCTAGCCTGCTCCTGTTGAGCCGCCCTTCTGTCAGTGTCACGTTGTGCATCCATTCTGCCAATAAGTTGCGGTTCAGGGTAATAATGGTTGACCAGAACTTCGAGTATTTGGCATGCACTGAACAAAACCTGCAGAAAACAAAAACAACAACTAAAAGTAAAGTACGAGAATCTTTGACCAAAGGGTCTAGTAACTATCACAAACTTAGTTGACAACCGTATTCCCCGGCAACGGCACCAATTTTTGATAACGCTCAAACTACAGCTCTCGTAAGAGTGTAAGCGGTCGTTGTCAAATATATAACCCAACTGGGTTGGGTATCGATCCCACAGGGAATAGCCGGTCACTAAGTAAGCAAAGATTATTAGACTTTTGGTGCAAGTCTCGTAAAAGGGGGGATTTTGTAGCGTGGAATAATGTAACAAAATAGTAGAGTAAAAACGGAAAATAGCAAAGTAAAAAGGAAAGAATGTTTAGTAAGATGTTTAACCAATGAGAATTGAGAGTTGGGGTTATGTCCACCTTATGAGTTATACGTCTCTATTGGCTATGAGTTATGCGGAATTCAGACATGCATGTGCTTATAGAGAATTGTATTCTATGGTAAATCCAGGCGTCTTTCGACCATCAAGGATTATTTCACTTTAACTCTTTCGAGCTTAAAGCTTGTCTAACGGTACAAATTCTCCAAGAGGTTAATCTAGTTACGACACTAACCTTTTAACAGGGGTTGGTGCCCTATTACCTTGACATTATCTCTTTTCCAGATATATAACTTTTCTTTCGAACAAGTTAATGCTATACTGGCATATTCTATGCGTTTGCAATCACAAGAATTTGCATTAAGATGAAGAGAATAATGATATAAGCAGCATACGTGTCACGAATTCACAAACTCATAGCAATAGATAGTATCTCATAAGGCTTCCATAACCCCAACAGAGAAGTTTAGCTATTCATTAGTGCGATGGAAATCACAATAGACATTATCATTATATCAAAATAGGATCTCACGTGTAGTATGTGTCTTGTGGCGTGAAGTCCTTTGAGAATAATGTTTCTCTTGTTGTGTAACTTAAGATCGAATAGATGAAGAGAAAGTAATAAGAATTAATTGAATAAAAAGTAAAAGTATGAGAATTCGAATTCATGGAAGAATTAGAATGATTCGGAACTAGAAGTAGAATGCTTAAAATCTCTAACAAAATAGGGTATTTATAACACCCATATCCTATTCCTACTAAGCTACTGCATTACTTATCCTAGTCCTACTAGGTTACTGCATCATTATCCTAATCCTAATAAGTTACTGCTGATCCCTAAAGTCTTTGGAAATGTTGTTTTTGCCCGGGACAGATATTCCATGCGTCACTTTTGGTTCTTGGAGTCCAAGCTTTCCCTTCCTTCTTTCGTGAAGCTTCCTTGGGCATCAAGAAATCCATAATATGCTGAAATCTGCATCATTTATACCTGAAAACTTGCTAATCACGTTTGTTAGCTCACTTACAGGAAAAAGGACTAAAAGTGCATGAATTATATATTTTGTCCTCAAAACTTAGCTAAAATATGGGTAAATTATAGTACTTTAGGCGTGTAAATACGCCTATCATCACCTAACACCAGAAATAAAAGAAAACTAAAAACAAATATTTACAAGTTTAAATTCAAGCAAGTAGGCTAAAATTCTAAACCAACTCAATACGCCAAATTGTTTCCCGACAACGGCGCCATTTTTGATAACTCTCAACTTACACATCAATTTAGTGAAAGGCGATCATCATCAATATATTTACCCAACATTTGGAGTCAGGATCGAATCCACAGGGAACAATGTGAGTGGCGATTAAATTAATTTGAGACTATAGCTACAAGTTGAATTCAAAGAGATGATACGAAAAGATAAAATGGGGGTTTTTGATGATCAGTAAATAATTGTTGGTCACTTTAGTTTCAGTGTTTGTAAATCAAGAGTTTATGAAATAACACGAATTATGTTCACTAGGGCTTCTAGTATATGACAGATGCTAAAAGTGGTTCAAGATTCTCACGGTGGTTAGGATAACAAGCTATCTTTATCGATGATATGCTCAAATGTCTCTCGACCTATTTAAGCATCTAATTTCTTAACCCTCCTGGACTTGGGAAATCACTATTCACTGCCCATATTTTACCTCATGTTAATCAGCCTTGCTGCATCGCTGATTATTAAACGAAGTATTTCCGAGTCTCTGTTGATAATTCACTTCCTACTGTATATGATTTATTTCTCAAGAAAATCAAAGTAGGTGTGTCTACTATTTGCAACCAACAAACGTTAATTAAAATGTTAGAATTATCAAGAAATCCTAACACCTATTAAATCTTGAGAGTTTCTCACATCATCATGACCTAACCCTAGATCCCATAATTCAGGTTAACGGAGTTTAGCTACTCATGATGCAAAGAACGAAGCACATAATTGAATTCATAATTGAGAAGATTAACTTACAGAGGTGAATAATAATTAGTGAATCATAGATTATATCACAAAAAAAAATCCTCAAAATAGTTGTATTGTTCGAATCCAAAATGATAGAGAAAGAAATATCAGAAAATATTCTCCAAGACTCAAAGTATTGAACTTTCTTTCAAATAATGATGATGAATGAAATTTTATTTTAGAAAACCCTAAATCAAAATCTTTAAATAGTTCAACCTAAATAAGGAAATAAACTTAAAGTAGCAGTTTTTTCTCGGAATAGAAGAGGACATCCGTGACAGCTTATCAGGAGTCTGACGGCTTATCACGGATGTCATCAACTCCTCTGCAGTCTAAGGATGACGATGACGTTGATACCTTATCATCAACCTGATGGCTTATCACGAACGTCGTCACAAAATATCTTCAACTCCCATTCTCTGTTTAAGGATGACGACATTCATGATGGCGTATCACACTCTTAACATCATATCACCAGATGTCGTCACATGCTTCAACTCATGCTTAAATCTGACGACAACTGTGATAGCCTATCACAAGGCTAACGACTTATCACAGATGTCGACAACCACACTTCTCTTCAGATTCCTCCAGATTTCAACTTCTTTACTTCCATTCTTGTTGGTTCTCTATCCCATCAGTTTAAACTATAAAATCAGACATAAACAAATCAAAAATGACAAAATTTGCTTAAGACTTCATAATTATTCTTGTTTAAAGGTCTTAAATATGTTAGCAATTGCTCACACATCAGTGGTATACTTTGATGATGTTATAGTTTATAGAAAATACCTTGAAGAACATTTTATACTGTTGCAAAATGTATTTGAAGTACTTAGAAAAGAGAAGTTTTATGCTAATCTTGAAAAATTTTCTTTTCGTATGATTGAAGTTGTGCTCTTGGGATTTGTTGTGAGCTCAAGAGGAGTTGATGTGGATGAATCTAAGATAGACGCCATTAAGAATTTACCAACTCTAGAATCCACTGGTGAAGTAAGAAGCTTCCATGGGTTGGGTAGTTTTTATAGGTGATTTGTCAAAGAATTTAGTACCATAACCACTCCCTTGATTGAGGTGATTTGTAAGGATTAACCTTTTAAATAGGGTGATGAGCAAGTCCATGCATTTGATCTTTGAAGGCTATGCTTATCTCTACTCTCTTGTTGCAATTACGTAATTTGAATAAGCTGTTTGATGTTGAATGTGATAAAATTAAGGTAGGAATAGGTGCCGTCTTAATGCAAGATCATAACCTATTATCTATTTTAGTGAAAAGCTCAAGGGAGCAACTCTAAATTATACCATCTATGATCTAGAGTTATATGTATTTATTAGAGCCTTGGGTAATTAGTAACATTATTTTTGACCTAAGGATTTGTGATTCACACCGATTATAAATCCTTGAAATATCTTCGGGCCCTGGATAAACTCAATAAAATATATGCCAAGAGGATTCCTTTCCTGCAGACTTTCCCTTATGTAATTTAATATAAATAGGGAAAGGAAAATATGGTAGCCGATGCATTGTAAAGGAAGCATGTTATTATTTCTATATTTATTCTAAATTGATGGGATTTGAGAGTCTAAAGACAATCTACCCTGATAACCCTAAATTTTCTCAAATCTACCGAGATTATGAGACATGGTCTAGGGAAATATAGGAGAGGGATAGTGATTCTATGCCCTACTCCAAGTGTGATGGATTCTTATTCGAAGAAAGGAGGTTGTGTCTTTATATCTCTATGGATTTTGTTTTTGGGATAGCCTAGAACAAGGAGGGGTAGAGATTGCATTTTTGTTGTGGTTGATAGGTTCTCAAAAATGGACCTTTTCATTCCATGTCATAAAATTGATGATTCTTCTAATAAGACTTCTTTGTTTATTGAGAATGTTTTAAAAATACATGGTTTTCCTCAGACTATTATTAGTGATAGGGACTCTAAGTTCCTTAATCATTTTTTGAGGTAGTTATGGGGTAGGCTAGGCACCAAATTACTTTTCTCAAAATCATGCCACCTACAAATAGATGGGAAAATGGAGGTGGTAAATATAACCTTGGGTTCTATGTTGTGCACCATAGATAAAGGAAAAATAGCTTCTTGGGAGGACCACCTATCTCTAGTTGAATTTACTTATAATCTTGATATCCATTTGACTATTGGTATGACTCCCTTTGAATGTGTTTATGATCTTAATCCCCTTACCACTTTAGCTCTTACTCCTTTAACTAGTGATGTTTTTATAAGCTTAGATAGAAGTAAGAGAGCAGAAACTATGAAGAAGCTTCGTGAGAGGGTGAGAATTTGCCTTGAGAAGATGAATAAAGAGGTTGCCAAAAGAGTGAACAAGGGAAGGAAGCGCTTGTTCTTGAACCGGGTGATTGGGTATGGGTGAACCTATGAAATTATTGGTTTCCAACCCAAATAAAATCCAAATTGATCCCACAAGGTGATTGTCCATATTAAGTGCTTAAAAGGAAAAATGATAATGCCTATAAGATTGACCTTCTTCTATAATATCAAGTTCATCATACCTTTAATGTGTCTAAGTTTTCACTTTTTTAAATGATAGAAGATGATCCTCCATTTAATTTGAGGTCAAATTCTTCACAAGATGAAGAGGACGATACAATCTGGATTAGCTCTAAGTCATTCACTAGATGTCAAGACCGATATCTTCAAAGGATCCAAGGATTGTTCATGAAGCAATAAATACTTGAAAAAGACTCTTTACCATCAAGAGGGTGTAATTTTTTGATGACCACACTCGAATTGGTCAAAGGATTAATGGAGTAGGGAGGGGAAGGCAAAACGAGGCAAGAAACCCACTTGAAAAGAACTTGTACCAAAGGCACTTTGGGTCTGCTTTTGATCTTCTCTAGCATTTCAAGAGCAGATCAAAGTAGCCCTAGTGGTACTTTTATATCAATTGGGTGACTTTTGGGCCCTAAAATTATAATAAAAAACCTAAACTATAAATACCTTTAAGGCTAGATCATTCTCTTAGATTTTGCTTGATTATTGATGAATTGATGAATTCTACTTTATTGAGTGAAAGTATTGGACAAATTTTCTTGAACTTTAGTTTAGAAACTTTTGTTTAGAGGGCGTTCATCTCCCTCTTGGTCATCATGGGAATTAGTTTTTCAATTAGATTATAATTGAGGTTATTAAAGTTTGATATACTCTTTTGTTCTGAGTTTCTTATTTTCATATGTCGAATTATATATCTTATTGATTATCCTTACTTTTTTGTATCATCGTTAGTTTTTGTATTTTGATATTGTATTAGGTTAATGTTGTTGCAGATACCTTCAGCCGAAAGTTGATTATTATAGGTAGCTTGTCGTATCTTTTGACCTAGGAGAGGTCTTTAGCCTTGGAGGTTCAACCCTTGCAAACCAGTTGGTTAGGATTAATATTTTGAAACATGGTGCATTTTTACATTAGTGGAGGCTAGATCTTCCTTGATGGAGCAGATTCAGGCTCATTAGTTTAATGAATATGGCTTGAGACTGACATAGGATAAGGTGTTGACTGATGAAGCTAAGGAAGCCTCACTTGATTTTAATGGTTTTTTAAGGTTTAGAGGCCAAGTTTATGTGTCAAGAGTGGGTCATTGACTAAGGTTGATCATGAATAAGGCCTATCATTCTAGGTACTCACTTCATCTAGGAGTGACTAAGATGTATCATGATTTGAGACAACATTATTGGTCGGGTTGTATAAAGAAGGATGTAGTGGATTTTATAGCTTGTTGCCTATGTTGTCAGCAGGTTAAGTCCAAGTATTTAAGGCCTTGTTGTTTTCTTAAGAGGTTACCTATTCTTAAGTAAAAGTGGGAATGGATCGCTATGGACTTTGTGACTGGGTTTCCTCAAAATTCTCATGATTTTGATAGTGTTGGGTCATCTTGCATTGATTGAATAAATATACTCATTTTATCCCTATTCAAGATTCCTTCATTCCTGAGAGGTCAGCATGTATCTATGTTTGTGAGATAGTTCATCTCCACGGTGTACCACTGTCTATTATCTTAGATAGAGGTTTAATTTTCATGTCTCACTTCTAAAAGACATTTCAGAAGGAATTGGGTACCCGAGTTGATCTTAGTATAACCTTTCATTCCCAGACCAACAATCATTTTGAGCAAACCACTTAGGATTTGGAGGATATGCTTCGTGCTTGTGTTATCGACTTTGGAAGTTAGTGGGATTAACATTTTGCCTTGGTAGAGTTTATGTATCATAATAGCTACCATTTGAGTATTTATATGGCACCTTTCGAGGTCTTATATGGTAGGCATTGTCACTTTTCCATTGGTTGGTTTGAGATTTTTAATATTAAACCTCGAGGTATGGACTTGCATCACAAGACTTTGGATAGAGTTTGGGTCATTAAGAATAGACTTCGAGTAGCTTAGAGTATGTAGAAGTTCTATGTAGATCATAGACTTCATTACTTGAGATTTAGTGTTTGGTATGGAGTCTTCATTCATGTATCAGCCATAAAGGGCGTGAAGAGATTTAGGAAAAGGGGAAATCTTAGACCTAGAATATCGGCCCATTTGAGATTTTTGAACTATTGGAGATATAGCTTACGAGTTAGCACTATACCCAGGTATTTTAGTAGTTCATCTAGTTTTTCATGTATCCATGCTATATAGTTATATCTCGAATGAGTCTCACATAATTCATTAGGACACACCGAAGTTTGTGAGAAGTTGTCTTTTGGTGAGGAGCCTAACTCTATTTTAGACTGAGATGTCAGGCAGATGCATTCTAAGGATATTTCTGTGATCTAATTTTATGGAGACACCATTCAATAGATAAGGTTACATAGGAGGTCGAGTCTAACATGCGTAGTAGTTACCCATAGCTTTTCACTGATTCAAGTATTCTCATTTCTTTTTTCTAGGACATACTAAATTATTAGTAGTGGATATTATAATGACTAAATTATGTGAACTTTTCCTTATTATGTGTTTTGACTATTTTACCTATATTTTTTGTTCCAATGTGTTATTTCTATGGTGTGGGGATGGTTCGCATAGTTCTCGATGCGATCCAAAATTATTTGTGTGAGTTTGTGTTTTTTAGAGGTTAAAAAAGGATCCTATTGACTTTAGTCAACACTTATTGTTCTGTGTGTTGGATGGAAAATGGACTATGCCAACAGATTTGGAATGTTGATTTTGTATTGGTAGCATGGTTGGCTCGGTATGCAGATTTTGAATCTTATTTCATCCATTAGTTTGGAAATTAGTAAAATTGGGTCCGAGGATTAATTCTACGAAAACAAACTCATTTAAAAAATCTGATGTCAGCATTGAGTTTAAAATGTCAAATTTAGCCAAGTAAAATATTTCGTTTGGCTTCATGATATTCAAAAAAATCTTGAGGCGTTGATCGACAACTTTGCAGCTTAGCAATATTGTTGATGCAGTTGTATTTGATTAAGCTGCTTACGAAATTAAAGGACCTCTTAAGAGGTAGACGCTTAAGTGGACCATGAACCACTTAAGAGGACCCATGGAACCCATTATCTACCATTAAATAAATAATTTTCCCACTTTAGAGTTCATTATTGAAGTGGTAGGGGATCACTTTATCGGCCTCACGTATGGGGCTAGACCGCTAAAGAGGTCAGTTCTTCGCTTAAAACACTTTGGGATTTTTTGGCCTGGAAGGCCTAAAATGTAAATTCTTTGATTAAAACCTCATTTTATCCAATTTTCGCAGGAGTTTTCTCCTATGGCCTCCTTTAATCATAGCTAAGGCCTTTCTAAACAAAAATTCAAATTTTTACCCTTTCATTTTGAAAACCTATTTTGGGGGTTCTTTTTTCCACCAACTTGAAAATAGGCAATAAGAGTATCGTTACCTTACTTTTAATTCATAGATTATATATTTGTATGTTTTAGTTAATTCCGGGGCCATTCAAATGAGGAAGGCTTTGTGTTTAAGGGCTTTAGGCTTTAATTTTTTTACCGCGAGGTTGGTTATGGATTAACTATCATCAAACTTGGATGGGTATTTAATATATATAAAAGCATGGTATAGGTATAGGTAATAATCTTGGAAAACATATTTCAATGATATTATTATTGTTGTCTGCCTGTGTTGGGTCTTATTCTGTTGCTGTTGGTGACTTGAGATGATATTTACTGCCTATAGCACGTGTAGGGGCTTTATTTGATATTATTGACTTTGTATATGCATTTGTCTCTTTATTCGGATAGAAATACTCAAGTTTGGGTTAATGCAATATAAATGATGCCTTCCATACATATTTATTCCAATGTATACCTCTTATATTAAATCAAAGATGTTTGACATATTGGGCGGATTCTGAGCTCATGTATATGTCTATTCAATGGATTTGAGATCTTCATACTAGCTTTGTTGGGAGCATTACATCCTTATATCACACATACATTTATTTGATATAGGGAGTATAAGGAAACACTATTTTATATAGAAATGAGCTACTTTTACAAAACCATCTATTGTAGTCCATGAGTCGGGGAGGAGATATAGATACTAAGACATGAATTGAGTATTGAGGAAGTATATGGATTGCGACCCCCTATGGGTCCTACTTGGAAGAACTGATGCTCGGTAGGTGTATACGGAGGTTATGAGATAACCTCAATCATGTGACATCATCATCATTATTGTCATTACATTTCATATATTATGGATCTTCAGTGTTGTGTTTTTGTGATTTATTCCTTGCGTATCTACTCCATTCATTTAGGAAGCTATTTATTTGTTTATGTGCAATATTTAGAGCTGTTAGCAGAGACGGTGTGAGCTACTGTTTTTGACATTTTTTGATTGCAGGTGACGTACTCATAGTGTGTATTTATGTACCTTATTTTCTACTTTTCTCAGTCGGCCTATGATACATACTAAGTACAAGTGGACCTCACTCACCTTCACTAAGCCCTTGCGGTGCAAATCTAGGTACGAGTGCATCTCAGGTTAACTTATGTCATGCAGTTGGTTATTTACACTTTTGAGATAGTGACCGATCTATGCCTACAGGTTCGATGTTCAACCTCCTCCTATCATTTGATATCTTTATTTTGTATTCAGAAACAAATTTATAGTTTTTGAATTTAGTTGTATTTAGATTGTTCTTACACTATGACACTAGGTTTTGGGATGGTTAATGGTATCATTACTGTTCACACTTCGACTGTTATTGTACATGTTTGGGCTGACTTTTCTCTAGAAGTCTCGCCTTAGGAATTGTTGTATTGTTTTCTTCTTTCTTATTAGATTGGTGATCAGATTACTTGTCAAATCATAGCCACAATAAGTACCGCCATGACCATGGTTTCTGGCCCATAACAAAACCCTCAATGGATGAAAGACATATTAGGGGATGATTTTTAATCCAAGGCTAATTTACTAGATCTATGACTAAATTTGTGAGTAGTTAATTGAATATGATGGATCGTTGATAGAATTTATTCTTAGTGTCCTATTCCTTATTTTCCATTGTTGTGAAAGCCATTGATTACTTGTTCATATTATAAATTTGTTTTGTCCATGTTTTACTTTTACAATCGAACACCCCCTCCCCCCAAAATACTTGAATCTTAAGTTTTGATTTTAGTGAGTTAATTTTATTCCATCCTTACTCAACTTCCACTTACATTTTTCCCTTTGGAATCGACCGCTACTCATTGTTGGGTAAAATATATTGTGAATGTCCACTACACCTATTCAAAAGTGTAATATGAGCATTATCAATGCACTGCCCATCAAAATTCATCAACACGACTGCCAAAGTTTCTACAACAAATTTCTCTTTAATAGACGCGACCAACTCATCTTCATCAACTATGTCCACGACCTTAACAACATTTATGTATCTTGGTTGTTTCATTAACTAACACACATTGAATTTCACTTTCTTATTATTGAGTGAAAACTAGAGTTCACAACTTTCTTTATCCACTAAGACACTTTGATGGCCATAAAGGGTATGCCTAAGATTATGGCTACTTCACGATTAATAATCACAAATTCCAGACAATTATAAAGTAATCCACATTCACCAATACATCATATAAAATCGCAACTGACTATTTGATTGAATGATGATCCATCAAAAGTTGTATTGACATTGGTTTGGGGGATTCTAATACCAACAACTAACAGATTGCTAGTGTCATGATGTGTGAGCAGATGCTAACACATTTAAGGCTTTTAACTGAGAATACTTGCAAAGTCTTAAGAAACTTTTGTCATTTTTGATTATTTCCTCTTTGATATTGCAGTAAAAGTCAAAATGCAAGAGAACCAACAATAATGAAAGTAAAAGAGTTGATTTCTAAGAAAGTAGAGAGGGAAGTATAGCTGACAACTTGTCTGACAAGTCGTCAGCCTTGTGATAAGCTATCAGAGTTGCCGTCATTCTTAGACAAAGAATGAGATTTAGATGGAAGAAGTAACGACAACCTTTAGTAAGCCATCAGAGTTGTGATAAGCCGTTAGATGCGTCATTAGTCTTAGGCAATGCTTGAGAACTTGAAGTGAAGAAGCGACGACAATTCTGATAAGTTATCACATATATGATAAGCCGTTAGACTTCATCGTCAGCTGAAGACAAAAATTGTTCAGTGAAGAAGAACTGACGACATTCTTGATAAGGCATCAGACTCCTGATAAGCTGTCACAGACGTCGTCGTCTGTCCGAGAAAATATTGTGATTTGTGATTTTGTTTCCATAATTAGGATCAAGTATTTAAAGCATATGTTAGGGTTTTCTAATAAGAAGGGGCGGAACATCTGGAACTTATTCAAAAGGAGTTTACTTTTATTTTTGGCTCTCTTAACTTAGAATTCAATTTCAACTCTTTGATTTGGTTGTGGGAATTTTCTCTTGAACTTAGAAGAGAATCAACTTTAGACTTCATCGTTTGTAAGTTTAATTACTTTGAATGATGGTTACAATTGTTACTATCTCTTTCTTTCTCATATGGAACTAAAACCCACAACTAGGGTTGTGGGATCTATGATTATTCCCCCATGGATTTAACAGTTGGCTAGGGTTTGAGTGATTGTGGGGACATCTTGATTATTCCTTTATTATGATTGTTATTTATTGGATGCCAACAATAAATCCCTTCTTATGTTGATTTACTCGAACTGAGGAATAAACGAAAGGTAGCTAATTATCAATAAGGATTTGGGAAGGTTAAGCTCCCATCTAATGATTAATGTTGTAACAAGATTGATCAACTTGAGATAAAATCAATATGAGTAGAATGCTTTCCTAAGTTCGAGAGTATTAGGGAGTTCCACATCTAGACAGGTTGAGAAACACTTAGATGGACTATCGAAACTGATAATTTGGTGTTTCCCATAAGTCATGAGAACCCAATACTATAGTTATTATTTAATGGGGATTAATAATTATAGTGATCACAACCCTAGTTCCTCTCTATCACTGATTTGAACTATTGAAATTTTAGTTTTGAGCTCTGAAGAAAGTTAAAACTTTAACATTTGTTTGATCATCAAAAACCCCCATTTTATCTTTTCATATCATTTGTTTGAATTCAACTTATAGCTATAGTTTTAAATTAGTTTAATCGCCACTCACACTGTTCCTCATGGAATTAACCCCGACTCCTAAGTTGGGTAAATATATTAAAGATGACCTCCTTGCACTAAATTGATGTGTAAGTTGAGCGTTATAAAAAATGGCACCGTCTCCGGGGAACAATTTGGCGTATTGAGTTGGTTTGGAATTTTAGACTACTTGCTTGAATTCAAACTTGTAAATATTTGTTTTTAGTTTTCTTGTATTTCTTGTGTTAGGTAGATTTTTATTTTAGTTTACTTATTACTATGGCATCATAGAATGAACATGATCTTGATGGTTGAAAATCTTATCTTGATGATCCATGTCCATATTGTGATGGACCTTACTTTTGGCAAGATTGTAGATATGCCTCCCGGAGAGAGATGTGTGCACCATCTACATCCTACCGGGAGTATGATTGTTCTTTATATGGTGGTGAAGATGGACATTGGAGTGATTGCCCAAATTCCCCCTTCCCTTATTGCGCTAACCTAAATTCTTGTTCTTCTTATGAGTTTGATAGGTCTTATGGTCAAGAAAAGGAAGAATGAAACACCAGGAAGAGTGGCATTGAATCTATGTTTCAACGAATGTTGGATCACTAGAAAGAAACGTATGATCTCATATGTGATATGTGTCAATACATGAAGCCAATCATTCATTAGGAGATAGATATAGAGGTCAATCACTCAAAGCATTCTTCTATATTATGTTTAGATGATATCTTGTCTGTCGAATCATTTAAAATAATTGAAGGGTGTAAAGATGAGGAGCAAGAACCCTATATTGATATTGAGCTTGATGTTGAGAAACCCTCAGTGATTTCCCAACCAACCGAACCAACCATGAGAGATGATGCCAAGATTGAGGACATGGCGCTAGAGGCAAAAGAAGAAACAAAGTAAATCTCTAATAAAGACTCTAGCCCAATTCAAAGTGAAGATATCGAGAAAGTGAATAAAAGTGAGTGTGTAGTAGATAGTGTAAATTTTTAAGTAGGATTGATTGGGACTCATTCAAAGAACTTTTGTACATTATGTTTAGATGATATCTTGTCTGTGGAATAATTTAGAATAGTAGAAGAGTGTGAATATGAGGAACAAGAATCCTATATTATTGATTTTACATAAGACAAGCAACATAAAAACACTCCTCACTTTAAGGCTGAGTGGCTTACCACGCTCAATCCATTACTCGACTTCTTAATTTTTATACCACCACCCTATGAGCAAGGCAGGAAGATGGACTCTAAGTTGGGGATGAAATTCATATCCTCGAGGTGGAGGAAAAAATTAAGTTGGGTCATGCCGTGACACTAAATTAGGAGCTGATTAGGAGGCAACCCAAGGTATTTTGTTGTTTGTATTTGTATTATGTGATTGACATCAGATCTTCGCACCTATGGTGCCACAAGTATGTTTTTAACTCTCTTGTTTTGGTTTGACGCATTGGGGACATTGCATGATTTTAAGTTGAGGGTGGGGCTACTTATGGGTGTTGATGTCCTCTTGGGGTTTTTGTTGTCGTGCCTCTTTTTCCCAGAGTTTTATACCTAGTAGAGTCGGCATGTTTAGGAGTATTGTGATTTTTTGTAAAATGTTGTAGTTGACTAGGATAAATACAAGTACCTTAGGCAGTTAACATGTTTTTGTTGATTTTGAACACCTCTCCAAAGGTCTGTTTTATAACTGTGTGATATGCATTTATGTGTAACCACTGTGCATCTTGTTATGGCATTAGTACTAGTGACATGATAAATATTGCTAAACAATTGCATAAACCAAATGGGTAGTAGCTTGTGATGTACCTTTGTGCCATATGTGTGAGATACTACCTAGTTCCCATTGTGTGTTAAATCTAGAACTTGCCCGGTTGGTCTTGCCTTGGTTGTAGGATAGCGGTTAGGAAAGGATCATAGGCCGTTGTTGATATTAGTCCACTTTTAGCCTAAATGACCTTCCGTGAGTGAATAATATCCCTTGATCCTAATTTTGAGCCTCAATGTCTATTCTTTTTAGTATACCTATCACTTTCTTATTTATATCACAATGAACCTATTTTGGCCCTGGTCCTCCTTGGATATTATGCACTTTGACTTAGGCAAATAGCCTAAGTTGAGGGTGTCTATCATAGGGGTGTGTGATGTAAAGTGAGTATGAAAAAGGGTAAAAAAAATGCAAGGCTGGGTATGGTAGAAAATGAATGAGAAAAGAAAAGTTTTGAAAAAGAGGAAATGAATGAATAAAAACTACACCCAACTTGAATGTGCTTTAATCATGAAAGGGAGAAATAAGGTAAAGGTTGATAAATGAGACCCCAAAAATAGTGTAGTGCTTAGGAGGCTTAGTTACTTTAAATATCCTTGTGTATCATACCAGCCCCAAGCCTACATTACAAGATGAAGAAAAGTCCTATAGTGATCCTAACTTAACTGTCTGAAATCTTCGGTAATGAAAATAAGTGCAAGCTTATGGTATTTGGCATACATTTACAGGATCTTCTTTCTTAGAGTGAGTGTCTCTTGACCGTCCTCACATTAACATGCTTGAGTTCACATATAAGTGAGGAGGAACCTCTTTGCTCTAAGGGCACACTGGTTGCGTTTCTAGTTTCTAACTTGTTAGGATAGTGCAATCTTGGTACATGCATGGTTGTTGTTGCTGAATTGATGCCATATCTTGATTCCTATATGTCGCATTGTTGTTCTCCCATAATATGCACAATTTTTTTTTAAATTAATTGACCTTGGAGATGGTGAAGATATTTTGAACTAAAAGAGATGATTGACTGCCGAATGTGTTTTGTATCCTCTTAGTTTTGTTTTAGTTGCTTGAGGACAAACAATTGTTTTAAGTTGAGGGTGTTGATCTGTGAGCAGATGCTAACACATTTGAGGCTTTTAACTGAGAATTATTGCAAAGTATTACGTAACTTTTGTCATTTTTGATTGTTTTCTTTTTGATATTGCAGTAAAAGTCGAGTTGCAATAGAACCAGCAATAATGGAAATAAAAGAGTTGATTTCTGAGCAAGTAGAGATGGAAGTATAGCTAACGACTTGTCTGCTAAGTCGTCAGCCTTATGATAAGCTATCAGAGTTGCCGTCAGCCTTAGATAGAGAATGAGATTAATCTGGAAGAAGTGACGTTAACCTGTGATAGGCCATCAGAGTTGTGATGAGCCATCAGGCTCATCGTCAGGCTTAGGTAGTACTTGAGAACTTGAAGTGAAGAAGCGATGACAATTCTGATAAGTCATCACTTGTCTGATAAGCCGTCAGGCTTCATCGTCAGCTAAAGGCAGAACTTGTTCAAATGTGAAGAGGAGCTGACAACATTCTTGATAAGGCATCAGACTCCTGATAATTTGTCACACACGCCGTCGTCTGTCTGAGAAAATACTGTGATCTGTGATTTTGTTTCCATAATTAGGATCAAGTATTTAAAGCATATGTTAGGGTTTTTCAATAATAAAGGGAAGAATATCTGGAACTTATTCAAAGGGAGTTTACTTTTATTTTTGGCTCTCTTAACTTGAATTCAATTTTCAACTCTTCGATTTGGTTGTGGGAATTTTCTCTTGAACTTAGAAGAGAATCAACTTCAGACTTCATTGTTTTTCAGTTTAATTACTTTTAATGATGATTACAATTGTTACTATCTCTTTCTTTATCATGTGGAACTAAAACCCATAACTAGGGTTGTGGGATCTATGATTATTCCCCAATGGAATTAATTGTTGGATAGGGTTTGAGTGATTGTGGGGATATCTTGATAATTCCTTTGTTATGATTGTTATTTATTAGTTGCAAATAATAAAACCCGCCTTATGTTGATTTGCTCAAACTAAGAAATAAACTTAAGGTAGTGGATTATCAACAAGGATTTGGGAAGGTTAAGCTCCCATCTAATGATTAATGTTGTAACAAGATTGATCAACTTGAGATAAAATCAGTATGAATAGAATGATTTCCTAAGTTTGAGAGAATTAAGGAGTTCAACATCTAGGCAGGTTGAGAAACACTTAGATGGACTGTCAAAACTAATAATTTGTTGTTTCCCATAAGTCATGAGAACCCAATACTATAGTTTTTATTTAATGGGGATTAATAATCATAGTGATCACAACCCTATTTCCTCTCTATCACTGATTTGAACTATTGAAATTTTATTTTGGAGCTCTGAAGCAAGTTAAAACTTTAACATTTGTTTGATCATCAAAAACCCCCATTTTATCTTTTCGTATCATTTGTTTCAATTCAACTTATAGCTATAGTTTGAAATTAGTTTAATCGCCACTCACATTGTTCCTCGTGGATTTGACCCCGACTCTAAATTTGGGTAAATATATTGACGATGACCGCCTTGTACAAAATTGACGTGTAAGTTGAGCGTTATCATGGTTTCAAGTTGATTCTGTCTCCAAGATCAAAAAGTACCTTAGATAAACTAAATACACCTATAGATCATGGAATAATGAATGCCCCTGGTCTGACTTATTTTGGACCAATGGGCACGAAACGGTTGCAGTGCAGTGATGAATATTGTCTACCAATTAATAACTCAATATCCTCTTATTGTAACCAAGTCCTTCATGAACTTTGGATATCCTGACATTTGTTCAAGAGCTTCCACCAATGGAATATTTACTGCCAACTGCTTAAGCATGGACAAAATCTAATTGAACTTGCCATCCTCCATTTTTTTCTTTATTCTATCTGGGAATGATGTAGGAGGTCTAGGCATTTGGGTTAGAGGTTTTGTCATCTGTTTACCTTTTCCTTGTTTGCAAACTCATCATTCTTTAAGTTACCATATTTTTCAGCATCCACCTTTTCACCATCAACATCTTCTAATTTTTTAGTATCAACTGAAATCTCATCAACCCCAATGACATCAAATATTTTGTAATTATCGACTAAGTCTTTCAACTATTTTTGAGCCATAGGTTGTGGTCCTTGTAAGTCTTTACCATTTCTTATGTAATAACTAAAAAACTTCCATTATTTCTCGGGTTCTGCACCATGTCGTGGGGAAAGGCACCCTCTTCCTTGGGTTAAAGGATTCAAATTGAATAATTTGGTGTGCAAGTTGCTTGATAAAAGTTGAATGAGAGTCAACTAGTTGACTCATAGTAGATAATTGACTATTCATTTCCTTAACACCTACATCGGTAGATTCCACCCCCTTAAACAACTTTGCCATTGTAGCTTCCATAAAAAGCTTCCTAGAATCATTTGCATTATTATCATGACTACTTGGTGGTACATACATCCCATTGTTGTTGCCTTTGTTCTTTCAATTCCCCTACTTAAGATCTGTGTAACCAGCTTTGATAATAGTTATCATTTTTATAATTCCGACCTTGGTTTCCTTATCTATTAGACTGGAAACACCCTTGGTTATTCAAGTATTTATCTTCTTTCTCAGAATCTACTTTGGCTTCTCTACTGTGTGAACCAACTACCTTTACCTTCTCAAAACTACCAGACAATAAGTGCTCTTTCAGAAATTCCATCCAAGTCTTCATGTGTTCCATATCTTTGTCACACTTTAGTTCTCTCCAACGTTGCTCGACCGATATGCCAACTACATAAGTGTTTGTTGCCTCAAAATCCCAAGTATGAAACCTCTATTAGTTTTGGTCGATCTAACCTATTCATGGTTGCATCCTTGAAAGTGTGTGCCATCAATGCACCCCCTGCTGTATTATCAACCTTTGGATTCATGTTCGAGTTTAGTGCTTGTAAAATGTTTCATCAAGTGCTCATCAGTCATATTGTGCTTGGGACATTGAGTCAGCTTCATTTTCAATATAATCCATGTTTCATGCAATGCCTCATTCTGAAACTACCTGAAGTTTCTTATCTCATCCCTTAATTGTAAAATCCTACAAGGCAGACAAAACCTTTCTAGGAAAGTTTCTTTCAACTGCCTCTAATTTGTTACATAATTGAGCACCATCCCAGTTAGCCACAAAGTTTCCTCCCCAGATAGAGACAATGTAAACAACCTCAATTAAATTGCATTTTGACCAGCTTCTAAGCAATTAAAGGATTTGTATATTTTAATGAAGTTTATCACGTGTATGTTTGGATCATCACTAGGAAACCCACCAAATAAGCCCTTTAGATTAAGTAATTGAATCATTATTCTAGTGATATTAAACTATGTCCCAAGAGCCAGAGGAGGTAGTATAATTGCACTAGTATCACCAACCCCATCTAAATTACCATTATAATCATTATTAAAGGCAAAATTCGTTGTAGTTGTTGGCACACTCTTCCTCGTGGTCGATTATTTATTTTACTAAAGCAATATTATCAACACATTGCCCATTCACAGGATTAGCCAACTCATCATCATCTAGCTATTCATTGTCATTGTTTTTCACAGGACCAGGTGCGTCTATATTTTATTGATTCAACTGAGTAGTGACAAGTAGAACCAATCTTTCCTATTCATATTGTTCATCCATATTTCTTAACTTTCTATTGAGTTCAGGATTTTAGGGCAATAACGGCTCACCTGAAAGATGAGTAATTGGCATGCATAACTAATAGACCCTAAATACAAAATAACAAATAAAAGTAAAATTAGGAAATGAGACTGAACGTTAAATAAAACACATATACTTGATTGACAACCATATTCCCCAACAATGGGTCCTAAATTTAATATGCCAAAACTATAACTCCTTTAAGAAACTATATGATATTGACAAATATAAAACCCAACAAAGGTTCGTGTCAAATCCCATATGGAATATGGTGTTATCTAAGTTATATGTATTTTAAATAATGATTAGTCAACAATTTCCATTAAATGGAGAAGCTTGTTGTATTAAAAGTTTATTGAATTGTTTCACTTATTTCTAATAATGGTAGTTAAGTTTGCAGTGTTTAAATCAATAAAGTGAAGATAAACTAGTATTATATTCAACTTGACTTCCAATCTCTTATGGTCAAGTAAAATATGAACTTACATCAACACATGTAATTATAATGATATCATTTTCAAATATTGATCAAAGTTTTTTCCAATCTAAATATATGATTTTCAGTCTACTTCTTTCAAACTTAATGTAGTGGGATTATACATTGTTTAAACCTCAAGAGATTAATAGCATTAAAGAATTAATCTTCAGGTGGAGGTTAGAACTTCAAATTCTTGTTACTAATTCCTTATCCTATTGTTAACCTCTTTGTTCAAGAAAGTTAAATTTAGGGCTTGTTCTAATGTTTTAAACTATTAGAAATCCATTACACTGAAGGAATAACAATACAACTAAAATATTAATCCAAATTCACTAATACATTAACTCTAAAAGTGATTTTCCACAAAGGATTCCACAACCAAGTTACAGGGTATTTAGCCACTCATGATAATAATAGAGATGAAAGAAGTATATTTTATAATGTAAAGTGAAAACCATACCATGGAGAAATTCAGAATTCTAATCTTTAGCAAGAACCAAGAAGTTGTCTTTTTCACCCTAATCGATTCTCTAGAGAATTAAGAATTGCAAAAATATGCAAAGTATGGAAGATACCTTTTAACCCTAGACTAAGTAATTATAGGTCCCAAAGAGGTGATAGTTTAAAATTTTAATCTTGGTTGTTGCATCCACATAGATGGGTCGTCTAGTGGTTTATCAGAGAGGTATCAGTTCGTCATTTGAACTATTGCTTGGTGAAACTGAAGCAGACATTTAGTTTAAGGCGTAACAAATAGGATAATAGTTCATCACATTCCTAGTGATCAATCATGTGAGTCGTCGCCTTCCTTTATTTATTTGACCGTTTTGTTTAAGAACTTATAGATGGGGTGACGGTATAGTGGGGCTCTGATGGTCTGTTAGCTGAGCCGTCACCCAACTTTGATTTTACAATTAATCTGCTTAGGCATGATGAGTGGTATGAAAGCTCATAAGAGATCTGACGATTCAATAGAGAAGTCGTCACATCCATTTAAAGCTCAATATTTTCTTATATTTTTTCATTAGTACTATTACAAAAAATTAAACATAAAAAACTCAGTAAAAACAATAACAATTGATTAAAAACTTGAAACTATCCATAGTTAAGGACATAAATGTGCTTTCATTTGCCGGCATATCAATAAATGATTATTGGATGGGAGAAATAAAGAGGATATGCATATCGAGTAATACGACAAAGATACAGTTGAGATTTGAAGGAGAGAGGATGGAGGGTTTAAGTAAATACGCTTGATAGGGGAGTTACTGATATATCTAACCTTTTTAGAGAGAAAAAGAGAAACAAGAGATTTATGGAATTATTTTAAAGGATTGGGATTGTAAGAAATAGTTGTAAGTTAAGGTGTGGTATTATGTAATTTATCTAAAAAATAATCCATAAAATCATAAATTCCCTAATCCATGGTTTAACCGTCTCATCAAATTATTTCACACCATCAAAGTTTGGAAAAATATCCAATTTAAATTGATCAATAAAACTCTTGTAAAAATATTTTTAAAAAAACAACATTTTATTTGATATGTTATAGTATATAGAAAGGGGATTAATATACCCCCGAACTATCATAAATTCTAGCATATACCCTCCATTTTACTTTAGGTATGTATATACACTTGCTATCAATCTTTTGTGTTGTTTATACAATTTACCTTAAATTTGGGACATGTGGCATCATCCTACGTATTTATCCAGTTTTTATCTATTTTATGTCGTGACACAAAAATTAAGGTTATATGTCACTTATCGCAGCTAAGACTTGACAAGTAAGCCAATAAACCAAATTGATAAGTCAGAAGAAAATGGTACAATAATTCCCAAGGCAAGACTACTAGAGCAAAGACAGACCATGCATATATAATAATAGAGGAAGTATGAATAATAAAGATACCATAAACCACCCCAAAACCTAATTTCATAGTGTAAGAACAATCAAATACATCTCAAAACTAGAAGTACAACTGGTAATCCAAATCTACCAGTCTATCTCTGAATACAAAATAAAGACATCAACATGATAAAAGTAGGTCTAAGGTCTACTCTGAAGGCATTGAGTGGACACTATCTTTAAAATTTCAATAACTAATTGCATGAGTTCACCAGAATGCAATGCACTCATACATGGATCTGTATCGAAATAACACAGTAGGGGTGAGTATGATCCACTTATACTAAGTAGGTATCATACGTCTACTGAGAAAATTAGAAAATAAGGTATATAAATAATATTATGAGCACATCACCTACAGTCAGAAACATCCCAAAAAGTAGCTCACACCGTTTCCACTATAAATTCTAACTATAGTATATAAACTAGAAAATAGGTATGTAAAAGAAAAAGAGTAGAAATGCATTGAATGAAACACAAAAGCACAATAGTAAAGCTACATAATGTATGAAATGCAATGATGATGATGTGATATTAAGATGTTATCGCATAACATTCGTATAGACCTATAGAGCCTCTATGCATCCAGGTAGGACCCATGGGGGATTCACAACCCAAATAATATCTTAATATTCAATCCGAATCTCAATATCCATATCTCCTCTCTAACTCATGGGCTATGATAGAGGGTTTTGTAAAAGTGTCTTATTTCTATCAAAATCAGTATTTCCTCAATGATGCCAAAGTCTCATGAATGTAAGTATAATATAAGGATGTAATGTGAATAACTAAACTTGTATGAAGATCTCAAATCCATTCAATACACATGCACGGGAGATCAGAATCTACTCAATATGTGAAATATCATGATTTAATATAAGTAGTGTTCCATTGGAGTAAATGTGCATGTAAGGCGTCGCTAATATCACATAATCCAAAACCTTGGGTTTTTCTATTAGAAACAAAGAAACCAATACAAATAACAAGTCCAACAATATCAAATAAATCCCTCATACAATCAACACATAATAAACATCATCTAACATCATCAACAATAAAACTACAAGGCCCCTTTTCGAGAACACAACCATAATAATATCATTAAAAATATAGTTTTCCATCATTTTTACCCATACCCATAGCATGATTTTATATATTTATTAGCTACCTATCCCAGTCTAAATAAAGTTAAGCCATAACCTACCTTGAACTGATGGAATCCCTATCTAAAGACCTTCAACATAGAGCATTACTCTATTGAATGGCCTCAGAATCAACTAATATATACAAATATAGAATCTATGTATTTAAATAAATCCATAAATACCCATATTTCCTATTTTTTAAGTCGGGGTCAAAACGGACCCTCGAAATGTGTTTTTCAAAATGAAAGGATAAAACAAACATTTTTGTTTAGAAATACCATACCCATGATTAAAGGAAGTGATGGGGTAAAAACCAAATAAAAATAGGTTAGAGAAGGGGTTTAAATCAAAGAACTTTCGAGTAAAAAATCCTCAATCCCCAATTCCCAATTTTGAAATCACATTTTAAAAGGGCTTCAAATGACACAACAAAAGTAAAATAATTGGGAAATCATCCAAAAATATCTTAACCAGGAGCTTAAAGTCTTAATAATGGAAGAAAACTAGAGAAAGAGTATTTGTATATCCTCCCGGCTATGACCATTAAAGAGGTCATTGATTATTTATTGTTGACTATACCCTCACTATTTGGTTGTACTTTTCCTGTATTGAGCTCATTCGATTGATGATGCCTACTGATTACCTATTGCTTTTGTAATCATACTATACTTTTGCATCTTTAATCTGATGCAGATCCGAGTACTAGCAATAACGTTAAAGTTATTCCTATTTTCCAATATTGATCCAGAGTAGGGTGAGCTTTCTAACATTCGAGGTTGATCCTTCTTTATCTATTCCAAATTAGTCTTTTGTATCCAAGATGTCTTATATATTAGTATATTTTGGATTCTGTATAGTACTTTAGGTATCTTTTCATAGTGGCTCTTGTACCAACCTTACCAAGTCTTGGGAGGGATTTATTTGTATAATTTTGTCCTTTTCCTCCTTACGTTTGGATATACTTTATATGTTTCCTTTTTGTTTTTATTATTATTACTTATGTTATAATGATATATGATCTTTTCTGGTTTCTTCCCGTTAGCCCATTACCTATTATTCAAGGCTATAGTTTGTATTGCCTATCAGTGGGATAAATTTGGCATCATGATGACTTGAGAAATTGGGTTGTGAAATCTTGGTATCAATGCCTAGGTTTTACTAGTATTGTTGGTACTAGAGTCAATGTTTAGTAGAGTCGTACAGACTAGCATGGAGACATTTGTATCCTTTCTTAGGGAGGCTATGGAGCATTTTTAAGGAAAAATCTCATTTCCTTGATCTATTTCTATACATTGAGTAAGAGTTGGTGGTTAATATTTATTAGTTCACTCTTTATGTAGATGACTAGGATGTGAGGTGCAAGATCCATGGAACCAGACTCGGAGCCCACTACTAAAGTTTTGATTATGGGTCGAGGTCGACCCTGAGGTCAGGGGCAGGATAGTGCAACAGTACTATTTAAAGATCAGGTTAGGGATCCATTACTTGATCTTGTCATATCTTCTAAGGTGGAGAGAGCTCCAGGTATTTTTCCATGATGACAGTAAGTTGGACAAGGGGTAGCCCAGGATCCTCTCAATTTATATCCTATTTTGTCCTTTGGGATGATTTGGTACAATTATTGGGGTTAGTTGGTGGTCCACTGACTAAGTATCTCAGCCAGCAGAACATGCTAGTGTTTATTTAGGGTCCCAACCTACAGTACCGATGCCTAAGGTAAGGGTTACACCAACAACAATCGATATGATGGCAGTCATGTTCCTTGTTGGCGTTAACCCACTAATCGACATAATCATGATCTAAAAATTGAATTCATAATCAAATATATTAAAAATCTAAAGTTTAAGAATAATATACATAAATAATATATTTATCATCCCCTCACAATGCGCCAAGACGTCCAAAGATTTTTGTTCAAAGTGTATATATAGTAGAGGAATAATTATCGTGTGGGATTAGGGGGCATCACCCATTCTAGAGAATGGGAGTAGAAGGGGAAACACTTGTGCTGTTTCAATGCTCCAAAGTAGTCTCAGCCTTAATTTGAGCATCGCTGTAAAGGGGGTTGTGCGGGATTATTTACATGCCCTCTATGGAAGTCTACTTTTGCATCTACTCTTTGACTTATGCAATTGCCTCCCCTTCCAAGATTTTGGTGTTGTTTTACCTTTAACTTCTATCTTGTTCAACATAAATATATCACCATAATCAACTCCAAAAGCATCCTACATCATCAAAAACTATGGATTAGATCTCAATACAACAAAACATCAAGAACAACAAGGTGAAAGCTTGAGCCAAGACTAGGCTAGCCCACGTTGATATTTAACTTGTTGTATTGACTCTTGTCTTCCTCCAATTACACTTTCAATATTATCAACAAGTTTTTACACTAATAAATACACAATAAAATCATTAGTAACTCATTTGACGCATTAGAATCCATCGTAATAGACTAGAACAACACCTAGCTCAATCTAGTAAAACTAGTTTTCTCGTCTATACTCTAAATGATTGATTTGATCCCAAACTTATTTGAAAACACTTCTAAACATTATAATTACATACTTCCACACTTAAATTCTTATTTATATCATTCTAAGCATAATAAGCACATGAATTGTCCCCAAAAAGGACTAAACAAGCTAGAAAAATTACACTAAAGTGCATAAATATACCCAACATCAATAGTGATCTAGTTTTCATTATCTCAGATTGAGGTATGTAGTTCTCTTCTCATATTTGGCATACATTTCAGAGAGGTCTAGGATGAAGGTGAGCCTTAGAACCACTTTCATCGCAGATGAATGGACAAGTAAAGAGGACTACTCAGACTTTTGAAGTTATACTAAGGGCTTGTGTGACTGAATTTGGTGATAGTTAGGTTGATAATTATCCTATCATTGATTTAGCCTATAATAACAACTACCATTTTAGTATTCATATGGATCTGTTTGAGCCTTTGTATGGTAGGAGATGTCATTCTTTTATTGGGTGGTTTGAAATTGGGGAGACTAGATTTTTTGGCCCTAATTTGGTTTATCAGGCCATAGATAAGGTGAAGGTGATTAGAGATAGGCTTAAGAAAACTCAAAGTCTCCAAAGTTCTTATGCGTATATGAGGCATAGGGAGTTAGAGTTTAAGGTCGACAATTTCTTAAAGGTGTCTCCTATAAAAGGAGTGATGAGGTTTGAAAAGAAGGGGAAACATAATCCCTATTATATTTGCATGTGCTTAATTTTGAAAAGTGTGGGCAATATTGCCTATGAGTTGGAATTGCCTTTGAGTTTGTGTTTCTTTCACCCTGTGTTTCATGTGTCTATGTTAAAAAAGTTTATGGGCAATCCATCATTGGTTGTTCCTTTGTATAGTGTTGGCATTTCAGATTCCTTGTCTTATGAGAAGATCCGGGTGGAGATTTTGGATAGAAAAGTTCATATATTGAGGAAAAAAGATATAACTTTAGTAAATGTCCTTTGTAGAATAAAAAATGTGGAAAAAGCTACTTGGGAAGCTGAAGAGGATATAAAGGCTAAGTACCCATTTTTGTTCCATGGGTTGGACAGAAGTGCTTAAGGTATGAGTTTTGTTTTCCTCTTATTACCTTCGGAGGTTGTCACTTGATTCTGGTGTATAGCAATTTTCATGCTAAAAGTATCCTAACTCACCATTCGGGGATGAATGATCCTAAGGAGTGGATAATGTAACACATTCAAAATTTCCATCATTTTATTTTGATCCTCCCATGTTTAAAACATTGATTATTGACTTAAATTGTGTTTAGATATGTCAATAGGGTGTTTTATAAGAGTTTTCGAATTTTTTAAAGTGGTTTGGGGTTATTTTTTAATTTTAAGGCGGTAAGCCTCTGCATTTTTGACGTGTCATAGAGGTTACTCTCATCGATATTGGCGTGGCACAGAAGATTGTCTCTATGATAAGTAGTGTGTCGCGCCAAGGTGTAAAAATTGTGCAGTTTTTGTTTTATTCACTTGGGGTGAGGGGCTTTTGGGTCTGTTCACCCATGAACGACCCTTAAACATAAAATAAGTTTATTCCCTTCAGTTTTAAGAGATCAAATCCCCCAATTCCACTCTCTAAATCAAAATCCATGAAAAACTTAAGGATTTCACTATCCATTCATCTTATGTGTTCCAAGCTCCAAATTGTTGTGTATCTAAGGAATGCATCTCTTCCCTAAACTTTTTTTAAATAAAAATATGTATTACATGATTATTTATGTGGATTTTGATATGGGTTGAGAGTTTTGGAATGATTGATCCTCGAATTATTTTCCCATGTTTTTCATGACTTGTTCATTCATTGAATTGAATGTTTTAAACTAATTGGGTGTATGAGTATGGTAATTGGAATAGGGGTCAAGGCATTCCCCCAATTTGATATTTTGGTTTGAAACTTGGTTTCTGAAATTGTGTTCCCTTAACCCACTTGCATAATTGGCTTTGCAATATGATTTATCACATGGTTTGACTTACTCACCTAAGCTATTGCATTGCATAAATTTTTAAATAGATAAACATGGATTTTGAAGTCCTTATTGTCCATGATTTTATTTTAAATTGGAAGCTAGGGGATCGTGGCATCCCCCCGTGTTGATTTGATAAACAAAAGAGGTCGAGGCATTCCACCAACTTAAATAAATGAACCAAAGGAGGTCGAGGAATTCCCTCAAGTGATGATAATTGCTATAGCATGATGATATTAGCCTGCATGCATAGTTGGTATGATGATACACACAGTATGTGCCTACGTGGATAATTATGGTTCAGTGATTGAGAATGTGTAATTATTTTAATATGGGATTAAAGGGGGTTTTGTATCTAAGTCGTGAAGGTAGATGTCCCAGGGGGTTGATCCTGGGAACTCATATTTATTGGTTTAAGGGTTGGTCTTGATGATCATGTGCATGTTTTGCACTTTATATATGTTTGTATCCTTAATTGACATTGGGTTGGGGAATTTCCTAGACTTCCTTGATTCTTACCTTTCATGCGGCTAACACACAGTGGTCCCCTTTCAGTAGAGAGAGATAGACCTATATAGCTCATGGTTTTTTTATGATAGTTGAGCTACACAGTCTAGGCTAATATTTTACCTTCATGCTAAACCTTGTTCCCTATCCCAACATTTTGTATTTGTGTACATGTACACTATGTGCATGTTGATTTTACTGTGGTTTTGACTTGGCATTATTTTATTCTTTCCTTTAATTATATGTTAGCGCTCGAACCACTAACCATCTTCGAATAATGTATCCCCGCACGATGTAAGAACCAGAGACACTTTTGCTTTCCTTGCACAATAATAGGGGATCTCAAAGCTGTTTGTGAGTCATCTTGAAGTGGTGATCCTCATTTTCCAGATGGTGTTTTGCTTCTTGGTTTAGCTTATGTCATATACAATCTTTTAATTTCTTTTGTCTATCGTCGGGGGCATGTCACGACTTAGATTATTATTGGTTTCATAAAGGCTTTGTGGATATTTTGGGTTGGGATTGTGATGGGTTCTTAGTTCCTCTGAGCCATTCACTTATCTTATTTATATTTGTTGGTTTCTTTTGTTAGTATAGTTTATAATGTGTTCTATTTGACTAGGAAAAGTGGGTGGTCTTCGGTCCTCAGTAGACTTGAGATATCCATCATGGCCAGGCCCTGGTTTGGGTCATGACAATTATCCACATCAGGGTTAGCCTAGTCGGCTAGTCCAGGCATCACTTTAGATATCATAAAGGGGTTAGCGCAGTTGTAGTTGTAGGGGTACTCAGTCAAATTCCTTAAGTCGGGATGGTCATTTTGAATCCACCGAACCTTCTAGACAGAGTCGGGTGCTCATCATATGTTATGACTACGAAATTGTTGGCTACTTATCCTATGAATGTCCCAAGCATGGGATGATTGCGCATTAAGTTTAGAATGCATAACTGATTAGATCAGTGTCACCGCCAGCCAAGTATGGTGCACAAAGTTGTGGGGGTAGTCCCCAAGGTTCATAGGTAGTCCGCAGGGAGGTAGGACCGATGGTCGAACAAGAACCTATTCCATTAGTGGACAAGGTAACTATAATATCCCATAATATTCTAAGCTTGATCCATCTCTTAATAGCATGCTAAGGGGTCCAAGGCTTGAAAATTTCACTAAGTGTTGAGGACTTAGCCATTTTCAAGACCCTTAAAATTTATGGATTTTATTTTGGTCTTCCCAACCCCAAAATATTTGTTTTCGAGTTGGTTCATGTTTAGGGAGGTTAAAAGTATGTCTTATGAGAGTTTTGGGACTTTCCGATGAGGTTTGGTACATGTTTTGATGGATGAAATAGTGAAGCCTCATGATTACCCCGCAGCAAGAGGGTGGCTCCGCAGGCGATGGGGTTCACAGCGTGTTGGCCGCTTGACCAAGCAAGGGTTGCAGCATAATGGCCACTTTACCTAAGCAAAGCTCGCGGCGTGCCAAGGGCTTTCCGCCCAACTTCTTAATTTAAGTATCCAAGGAGCATTTAAGTCATTTCCCCTCAACCCAATTTGCCCTTAATACGATTTGGGACTTCCAAAAAGGTATTATTTGCCTTTTTCACACAAAATTTCACTCAAGAAACCCTCCTCTTTCCCCTAGAAAAAAATCTAGATTCTTTCGCAAGAAATCAAAAGTTTAAGCTTCTAAGTTCAAGAAACCCTCAATAAATCCTCAAGAAACTAGCTATTAAGGTATGTGGGGTATTCATCCATGGGTCCCTTTTCACCTATGGAGCCCAAAATAACCCTCTTTTTTATTAAAATATGGGTTCTTGCTTTATTATGAAGTTGCATATGTTCAAGATGAGTTTAATTCATGTTTTTCCTTAGTAGTTTTACTCAATTCATGTCCTAGTATGATTCCATGGAAAATTAGTTTATCTCATGTTTCAAATTCAATTTCTCACGTCGTATTCAATCGAATTTCATGTCAAAATATAGAATTGTGAATTTATCCATGAGATCATGTTCCGTTATCATGTTTTATTCCCATGTTCAAGATCATGATTCACACATGTTTGATGAAATATCTATGTTTTAGGTCTTTGAACCACCATCCCACACTACAGTTTTTAAGCTTTGTTATTATATTTTATGGTCATTCAGTGCTGGAGTGTTATGAACACGTAATATCTATGTGTTTTACATGATTTTAGATTTTCAAGTAATGATTCAGTTAAACGATCGATATTATTATTTTACTCAGTTGATATAATCATGATGAGAACTATGTAAAATAATGTTCAGTTAAACATAGTCCAGTTCATTACTGGTGTTAGTTCAGTTGGGAGTTGGATTTAGCACCAAGTAAATGTAGGGATGGAGACTTCCCCGTTAGTTTAGGCAGAATCATTAGTAGCAGTCCCTAGGTTCCAAATCTACGTAGCCAACATAGGTTATAAGAAGTCACCCATCAGTTTAGGCTTGACTTACTCTTAAGTCTCACCCGTCAGTTTAGGCTTGACACCCAGTCGTTAGGGACAATAGATTAGTGGATCCACACAACCAGTGTTAGTACTCGTGGCATGGTACTGACACCCTTTCAATTTGGGTTATAAGTTAGACCCTAATTAGCTTAGATTGGGGCATGTCGATTACATGATACCTCCCACAGTTTCAGTCAGTATTCAATATGTCAGTTACATAGAATTTGGTCTTTCATATTTTAGAATATCTCAGAAACATGTTTATGCTTGGTCTAACATTCTCAGATATTATATATTCATGCATTCATGCTCAGTTATCTCACGCATTTGAGTAAGTCCTCAACTAATATACAAGTACATAAAATGTACTGAGCGCTTACTTTTCTTTGTGCTATGTTGTCTTATAACATAGGTTCAGACTCTCAATTTCCCAATTGTTCTTAGACAACTCTATGTTACTTACCAGAAGTAGTGGTGAGTCCTCATCCATCTGGGTCATGATTTGGTTATTTCAGTTATTTTCTTATTTCCTTATGATCAGTCAGTTGGAGTTAGTTGGGGGTTTGTCCCATCAACTCCTCATTATGTTTAGAGTCTTTCAGACAATCATTTAGACAGAAAGTTATTTCTTTTAGTATTATGAATTGCTTCAGAAAAATAATTGGGTTTTCAATATTTTATCATATATTTCAGGCATGTTGTTGACACATATTTTAGTATTCAGATTTATAGTACCTTATCTGTTTATCATGTGTTATATTACTATTTTACTCAGTGTTCGCAGCAGGTACTAACTCATGGGTTAGCTTGTAGTCACTTGTGGATGTAAGCACCATTGTAGCGACTAGGGGTATCCTCGGGTCATAACAAAACACAGTATCAGAGCCTAAGATTTTAAAGTTTCCTAGGAAGTTTGAATGTCGCGCTAAGTAGAGTCTTGTACAGGGGTGTAAAACACGCCATACTTATGGATGAGAGTATCTGAAATGTTCTTAGGAAAGCTTCCCTTCTATTAGTGTCCATGTCATTTGAAAGAGCATGAGCTCAATGTAATTCCTCTCTCTAACTAATTCATTGTTTTGTTTAACACAATCCCTCCCAAAAGAAATAATGGAAGATGGAATAGGGATCAACCCACACCACCACCTGTTCAGGAAGATACCTTGAATGATCATGTCTCTAATGCCTAATTTAGGGCTACTTTCACGACCCTAGCCGATTCTGAAGCTGCTCAGAACAACCAATAAGCTATTGCTCGAGCCAATCTAGTGGCAAACACAACTGCAGTTAGGATCTGAGATTTCACTCAAATGAATCCCTCTTTATTTTAAGGATCTATGGCTGAGAAGGTTCCACAGGAATTTTAGGACATGGTACAGAAAGTTACAAATATCATGGGTGTTACTTTGAATGATAGTGTAGAGTTAGCAGCATATCAGTCATAGGATGTATCTCACACCTAGTTTAAGTGGTGGAAGGAGGACCGAGATATTGATGCAGGGCCTATAAAGTGGGAGAGGTTTGACATAGCTTTCTTAGATAGGTTTTTTCCCCTAGAGTTGAGGGAAGCTAGTTCATTAACTTGAATCAGGGAAGTATGATATTGAAGAAGTATTTGCTTAAGTTTACTCAGTTGGAGAGGTATGCTCCAACTATGGTGGCAGATAATAGGTCTAGAATAAATAAGTTCATATCTGGTGTAGCTGATAATGTTGTTAAAGTGTGTAGCACTACAATGTTGATTATGGAGATGGACCTATCTAGAATCATGATTCGTGCCTAGTAAATTAAAGAGGAAAAATGTAAGGAGAATGAGAGAGATAATAAGATGGTAAGAACAGGTAGTTTTAACTTTTCTCAGCCAAGGTTAGAAGGTGGTAAATGTTCTCAGTTCTATTAGAAATTATTAGCCCCGGCTCCATCTTCAGCTAGTGTTCCAGTGTCTAAGTTTAGGCAAGACAGTCGGGATAGAGAGTTAGGCTCTAAGTCCCAGGGAAGTATGAACAGTGGTTGCACAAATTTTCTCTGTAGGAAATGTGGCAGGAACTATTTGGGTGAGTTTAGAGTGGGTAGTCATGTGTGTTTTGGATGTAGCAAGCCAAGACATAGATCAGGGAGTGTTCGGTGGTTGCTTAGAGGGGTAAAAGTGATTGCCAGCAGGGGCAGACTAATCCTTTAGCAACTTTAGTAGGTCACCTGATTCAGCTGGGTTCCACATCCAGTGCCACCAGTAGGTAACGCCAAAATAGGTTGTATGCACTCCAGACTTAGCAAGATCAGGAAAGTTCTCCTGATGTGGTTACGAGTATGTTACAGGTCTTCCATATCCATGTTCATATGTTATTAGACCCCAGATCTTCACTTTATTTTGTGACTCCTTATATAGCTGTAAATTTTGATATTAGTCCCAAAATGTTAGCAGAGCCTTTCTCAGTGTCTACCCCAGTGAGTAAATATATTATAACCAAATGGGTACACAGAAATTACCCAGTCATAGTATTTGATAAAAATCACCTTAATTGATCTGGTAGAGTTAAAGATGACTAATTTTGATATAATTCTCGGCATGGATTGGCTCCACTTATGTTATGCCTCAGTCGATTGTAGAAATAGAGTCATTCAGTTTTAGTTTTCTAATAAACCAGACGTAGAATAGATAGGTAGTACTTCAATACCTAAATGTCAGTTTATTTCCTATCTTAGAGCAAGAAAGATGATCTCTAAGGGGTGTATTTACTGTCTTGTCTGAGTCAAAGACTAAAATTCTAGAACTATGAGTCTTTAGTCCATTTCTATAGAAAGAGAATTTTCAGATGTATTCCTTGAGGATCTTTCTACAGTTTCTTTCGAGAGAAAAATAGACTTAGGAATATATCTTCATCTATATACCCAGCCTATCTCTATTTCCCCTTACCAAATGTCTCCAATTGAGCTTAAGAAAGTTAAGAAACAGTTAAAAGATGTCTTATATAAGGGTTTCATCATTCCTAGTGTTTCTCCATAGGGTGCTCCAGTCCTGTTCGTGCATAAGAAAGATAGTCTCTTAGAATGTCAATCATTTACCATAAGTTGAATAAAGTCACAATCAATAATAAGTATCCACTCTCTAGAATAGATGATTTGTTTGACCAACTTTAGGGTGCCAGTTATTTCACTAAGATAGACCTCAGATCCGTCTATCATCTTCTCAGAGTTAGAGAATATGGCATCCTAAAAACATATTTCTAAACATTGTATGGTCACTTTGAATTCCTAGTTATGTCCACTGGAAGAACAAATACCCCTGCATCTTTCATGGACTTGATGAACAAGGTATTCAAGCAGTACTTGGACTTATTCATCATAGTCTTCATTGATGGCATCCTTGTCTACTCCAGTAGTGAGAATGAGCATGCAAACCATTTAAAAATTATATTAAAGACCCTTAGAGATCATCAGTTCTTTACCAAATTCAGTAAGTGAGAATTTTGGCAAAGATGAATAGCTTTACTTGGACATATTATTTTTGGTGATGGCATCCGAGTTTACCCTCAAAAGGCCAAAATAGTGAGAAACTGGCCTAAACCCATCTCTCTGTTAGATATCTAAATTTTCTTAGGTTTGGCTGGCTATTACAGATGGTTTATTGAAGGGTTTTCTATTGCATCACCCATGTCTCGATTGACTTAGAAGAAGGTTAAATTTTAGTGGTTAGATTCCTATGAGAAGAGTTTATAGGTGTTGTAGACTCGACTCACCTCTGACCCAATCTTAAATTTTCCAAATGGTCCAGATGGATTTGTAGATTACGGTGATGCTTCCAGAGTTGGTCTTTGTTGTGTTTTAATGCAAAGAGGCAAGGTCATTACCTATGCCTCTTGGCAACTTAAACCCCATGAAAAGAATTATCCTACCCATGATCTTGAATTAACAGCTGTTGTTTTTGCCTTAAAAATTTGGAGGCATTATCTTTATGGGTTTCATGTTGATGTGTTCACTAATCAAAAGAATTTTCATTATATGTTCATGCAGAAAGATCTAAATCTTCATCAGAGAAAGTGGCTTGAGTTGTTAAAAGATTATGATATGAGTGTGTTGGTTCATTTGGGCAAGGCTAATGTGGTAGCAGATGTCCTTAGTAGGTTGTCCATGGGCAGTGTTGCTCAAGTTGAGGGAGACAAGAAGAATTTAGTTAATGAGATTCATTATCTTAGTAGATTAGGTGTGAGGTTGGTTGATTCAGCTGAAGGTAGTGTATGAGTTTAAAATAGTTCAGAGTCTTTATTGGTTGCCGAAGAGAATGAAAAATAAGATAGGGATCCCAGTTTGGTTAAGTTGAAGGAGAAAGTTAGAGATCAGAAAGTTGAGGTTTTCTCTCAATGGGGAGATAGTGTGCTTCGTTTTTAATGTAGGTTATGTGTTCTCTATATTAATGGTCTGAGACAGCAAATACTTGTAGAAGTTCATAGTGCATGATACTCTATCCATCCAGGAGCCTCTAAGATGTACCATGATTTTCGGGAAATCTATTGGTGGAGTGGTATAAAGAAGGATATTGTAGAGTTTGTGTCTAAGTGTTCAAAATTTTAGTAGGTTAAAGTTAAGCACCAAAGGCCTAGTGGTACATTGTAGGGGTTCATCATCACCACTTAGAAGTGGGAAATGGTGAACATGGATTTTGTGAGAGGGTTGCCTCATACGCACCGTCAACTTGACTTGATATGGGTCATTATGGATAGAATGACCAAATCAGCTCATTTCTAGTTAGTTCATACATTGTACTCATCAGAGAATTATGTCGGGCTCTATCTTATAGAGTGAGTAAAGTTTCATGAGATTCCACTATCTATCTTTTGGATAGGGGTACTTAGTTTACCTCACTTTTAGAAGGCTTTTTAGAAGGGTCTTGGTACCCAAGTTCATCTTTGTAAAACTTTTCATCCTCATACAGATGGTTAAGCAGAGAGAACCATTCAAAATTTAGAGAAAATATTAAAATCATGTGTTTTTGACTTTAAAGGTAGTTGGGATGACCACTTTCCTTTGATTGAGTTTGACTATAACCATAGTTACCACTCTAGTATTTAGATAGCTCCATTTGAGGTTCTCTATAGAAGGAGATCTAGATCTCCCATTGGTTTTTTTGAAGTAGGTGAGGCTGCTTTGATAGGGCCAGAGTCAGTATTTGAGGCGATGGAAAAGGTTTAGTTGATTCAGGAAAGGCTGAAAACAGCCCAAAGCTATCAGAAATCCTATGCAGACGTGAGGAGAAGGAACCTTGAGTTTGAGGTTGGTGATATGGTCTATTTAAAGATTTCGCCTATGAAAGGGGTGAAGAGGTTTGGCCAAAAAAGGGAAATTCAATCCCTGCTATGTTGGCCCATATAGAATAATACACTATTTTGGGAAGGTAGCTTATGAGCTTGAGGTGTCTTCGGAATTGGCATCAATAGATCCGGTGTTCCATGTTTCCTTGTTAAAGAAATGGATCAGTGATTCAGTTGTTGTTGTTTCTTTAGAAAGTTTGGATGTTCAAAATGGCCTTTCCTATGAAGAATTCCCAGTTGAGATCCTTGATTGTTAGATTCATAGGCTAAGGAATAAAGATATTCCCTTGGTTAAAGTTCTGTGGTAGAATCAGTCCTTTAAGAGAGCTACTTGGGAAGAAAAAAATAGATATGCGAACCAAGTACCCTCATCTTTTTTCCACGAACATAGATTTAGATTGAGGTAATGATTTTCCTTAGATTGACTATTTTCCATTCTCAGTTTCAGCTACTCATGTCATTGCATGCATTCATGAAATCACTTTAGTTCATGTATCATGATTCAGACTCAATTATGTAGTCATATTCCAAGTCATTAATTTTTAGTATATGACCTTAGTTGCCTTAGTATTCTCAGTCTAACTAGTCTCATTTGAGGATGAATGTTCCTAAGAGGGTGATATTGTAATACCCCATAATATTCTAAGCTCGATCCAGCTCTTTGTTGCATTCTTAAGGGTCCAAGGCTTGAAAATTTCACTAAGTGTTTAAGACATATCCATTATTAAGAACCCTAAACTTTATGGATTTTATTTTGGTATTACTGACCTTGAAATGTTTGTTTTCGAGTTTGTTCATCTTTAGCGAGGATAAAAGTATGTCTTGGGAGAGTTTCAGGACTTTCGGATGAGGTTTGGGACATGTTTGGGTGGCGAAATAGTGAAGCCTTGCAATAGGCCGATGACACGAGGATGGCTCCATAGGCAAAGGGATTCGCAGCGCGGTGGCCTCTTGACCCAAGCAAGGGTCGCGGCACGATGGACGCTTGACTGAACCAAGGGTTATGGCGCGTTAATGGTGTTCCAGCCAGCTTCTTAATTTAAGTTCCCAAGTGGAATTTGAGTCATTTTCCCTCAACTCAATTCGTCTTCAACACGATTTAGGATTTTCAAAAGGGCATTATTTACCCTTATCACTCCAAATTGCTCTCAAGAACCCTTATCTTTCCCCAAGAATAAAACCCAAATTCATTCTCAAGAAATCAAGAGTTCAAGCTTCAAAGTTCAAGAAACCCTCAAGAAATCCACAAGAAACTAACTACTAAGGTATGTGGGGTGTTCATCCATGGATTCCTTTTCACCCATAGAGCCTAACAAAACACTTCTTTGATTAAAATATGGGTTCTTGCTTTATTATGAAGTTGTATATGTTCAAAATGATTTTAATTCGTGTTTTTCCTTAGTAGTTTGACTTAATTCATGTCCTAGTATGATTCCATGGAATGTTAGGTTATCTCATATTTTAAATTAGATTTCTCATGTTGTATTCAATCATATTTTATGTCAAAATATTGAATTATGAATTTATCCATGACATAATGTTTCTTTCTCATGTTTTAAGACATTCCCATGTTCAAGTTCATGATTCCCACATGTTTGATGAAATGCCTATGTTTTCGGTCTTTGAACCATGATCCAATACTATAGTTTATAAGCTTTGTTATCGTATTTTATGGTCATTCAGTGTTGGCGGGTTATAAACAACCGATACCTACGTGTTTTACATAATTTTAGATTTTCAAGTAATGATGCAGTTAAACCATGGAAATTATTATTTTACTCAGTTGATATAATCATGATGAGTATTATCAGAAATAATGTTCAGTTAAACATAGTCTAGTTCAGTAACAGTGTCAGTTCAGTTAGGAGTAGGATTTTGCACCTAGTGAATGCAGAGATGACGGCTTTTTCATCAGTTTACGCAGAGTCATCAGTAGCAGTCCCTGGGTTTTAGAACTATTTAGCCAACGTACGTTATTAGGGGTCACCTGTTTGTTTAGGATTAACTTAATCTCAGGGGTCACCCATTAGTTTAGGCTTGACATCCTGGTCCTTTGGGACAATAGATTAGTATATCCACACAGCCAGTGTTAGTACCCATGGAACGGTACTGACAAGCTTCAAACTGGGGTTATAGGTTGGACCCTGATTAGCTCAGATTGGGGAATGTTGGTTACATGATACCTCCTACAGTTTTAGCCAGTATTCAGTATGTCATAACTCGAGATTACCTTACCAGAGCGTATAGAACTTAAGTTATTAAGTTACATAGAATTTAGTCTTTCAGATTTCAGATTATCTCAGAAATATGATTATTCTTCGTCTTACATTCTCAGATATTACATGTTTATGCATTCATGCTCAGTTATCTTACATATTTTAGTCTGTCCTCATCTCATAGAAAATTGCATTTAAAGTGTTGACTGCATACTTTTCTTTGCGCTATATTGTCTTATAACAAAGGTTCAGACACTCATATTCTCGATAATCCTTAGACAGCTCAATGTTAATCAGTAGTAGTAGTGGTGAGTCCTCATCAATTGGGGACATGATATGTTTATCTCAGTTATTTTAGTCTTTTCTCATGTTCACTCAATCAGAGTTAGTTGAGGGTTTGTCCCAGCAACTCATCATGATGTTTAGAAGATTTTGGATAATCAGTTAGACAGTCAGTCATTTCTTTTAATATTAATAGTTTCTTCACATGGAAAATTGGGATTTTAATATTTTATTAGATTTTTCAGGCGTATTGTTGACACATATTTTAGTATTCAGATTTACAATACCTTATTAGTTTGTTTTCCGCTTATGTGTTGTATTACTATTTTACGTAGTGCTTGCAGCAGGTACCAGCTCATGGGTTAACTTGTGGTTACTGTGGCCGTAAGCACCATTGTCGTGACTAAGGGGTAGCCTCAGGTCGTGACAGTTACTTGTATGCAATACTATAAAGAATAGAGGCTGAGGCTTCAGATCTTGTGATCACATGTATGATTTTTGTATTCCATTAGCCAGCATCTGCTCTTTTTTTTATCCCAATTCCACATTTTCATATGTTTCTACTTATTTTGCACCATGGTTGTGTTTATATTCGGAGTCCTTATCTTTACTATTGCATGTAGCTACCCCATGGGTGATTCTTTAGTAGTAGATCGGATATATATATCTTGTTTGGTGATGATGCAGGAGTTTGATACTCAGATTGACCTCATTGTACTAGATATGGTATATTTTAATATGATTCCAAGCATAGATTGGTTATCTCCTTATCATGCAGTCTTGAATTTTTTTTACTAAGATCGTTACCTTAGCCTTTCCTAGCATACACTCGACTATATGGCAGGGTTCTATTAGATGCGCTCTGATGGGTATTATTTCTTACATTCGGGCTAGAAGACTGATATAAAAGGGTTATGAGTCATTTTTTTCTTATGATTGGGATATTAGTACTAAGAGTCCATCACTTAACTCCATTCTAGGTGTTCACGAGTTTCCTAATGTGTTTTCGACTAACCTACCAGGAGTTTCTCCCAATTGTGATATAGAGTTTATTATTGACCTCGAGGTAAACACCCGACTTAATTTATGGCTTCTTATAATATGGATCTTCTTGAGCTAAAGAAGTTAAATTGTCAACTGTAGGATCTTCTCGATAAGGATATTATCATAATATGTATATCATTATTGGGTGCTCCAGTTCTATATGTGAAGAAGAAATATGGCTCGATGCATATGTGTATTGACTACAGGAAATTTAATAAGGTGAAAGTGAAGAATTGGTATCCTATGCGTTGTATTATTGAGTTGTTTGACCATCTTCTAGGTGCACCGGTATTTTCTAAGATAGAATAAGGTCTGATTGACATCAATTAAGAGTTAGGGCAGCGGACATCCTTAAGATATCCTTTAACACTCATTAAGACCATTATGAGAACATTGTGATGTCTTTTAGGATGACCAATGCCCCAACATCTTTTATGGATCTGATGATCTGCGTGTTTAGGCAGTATTTGGACTACTTTATTGTAGTATTTAGTTATGATATTTTAGTATATTCGAGGAGTAGGAAGGAGCATTAGAAATATTTAAGGACCATGCTCCAGACTTTAAAAGATCATCAGCTTTATGCAAATCTCTCAAAGTGTGAGTTATGGCTAGAGTTTGTATCTTTTTGGGCCATATAGTTTCAAAGAATAGTACCATCGTGGACCCAAAAAAGATTGAGTCTATGTGTAGTTGGGATATACCTATGCACCTATTGAGGTTCATAGTATTATCGGGTTGGCAGATTACTATAAGAGTGTGTAGTGGTAGTATTTGCATGTAGGATTTGGAGGAATTATTTGTATGGGATTCATTGTGAGATATTTACTGACCACCTCAGACTTAAATATATTATAACCTAGAAGGTCTTAATTCGATGCAGCATAGATGAATTGAGTTATTGAAAGACTATGATATATCTATTTTCTACCATCCATTAAAAGACAAATATGGTAGCGGACGACTTAGCCAAAAAGTGAGTGATACTGAGTAGCTTAGACTTCATTTTAGTTTCTCAGCGGTTGGTTGCTTTGGACATCCAGTCCTTAGCTAACGTGATGGTTCGTCTATATATTTTTAACCCCCAGAGTATCATTACAAGTGCTGAGGCTAGATCCACCTTGTTGGAGTAGATTCGAGGTTGTCAATTTATGGGTAGCATACTCTGTAGCATTTGAGGACAAGTGTTGAGAAGTGAGTGTAGGAGGATTTTCTTAGACTTTGAGAGAGTACTGAGGTTTGGTAGTCATATTTATGTTCGACGGGTTGGAGATTTTATTTTGTTGATTCTTCGGAAGGCCCACAACTCAAGATACTCTTTTTACCTGGGCCAGTTAAGAGGTATTAGGATTTGAGGCAGCATTACTTATGAAGTTGCATGAGGAGATATATATCATGGTTTGTGGTTTAATTTTCTTTGTTTATAGTAGGCAAAGGCCAAGCATCAGATACTTGGTGGATTTTTTCAATAACTATCCATTCTTGAGGGAATGTTGGAGTGAGTTATGATGGATTGCGTTGGTGGGTTGCCATGCACATACCGTGATTTTGATAGCATTTAGGTCATAGTAAATCGATTGACCATGTTTGAACATTTTATCCCCGTTCAAGTTTCCTACAATGTCGAGAGGTTAGCCCCTGTTTATAATAAAGAGGTGGTTCTCTAACATAGGGTACCTATGTCCATTATTTTAGACCAAGGCTCTCAGTTTACTTCAAGTTTCTAGAGGACATTTCAAGAAGAGTTGGGCACCTAGGTTGATCTTAGCATCGCATTTCACCCCTAGACTAATGATCAGTCGGAACAGACTATCAAGGTTGTAAAGGACATGCTTTGCAGTTGTGTGTTGGATTTTAGGGGTCAGTGGGACTAGTTTCTACATTTGGCAGAGTTTGCATATAATAACTACTATTATTTATGTATTCAGATGGCATCTTTTAAGGCACTGTATTGTGATGTCAATTTTCTATTAGTTGGTTCGATAATTCTGAGGCTAGGCCTCGTGGCACAAATTTTCTTAATGAGTCATTGGATAGAGTTTGGGTGATTAAGGGCAGGCTATAAGTAGCTCGGAGTAGATATAGGAGTTATATTGACCACAGACATCGTCCATTGAGGTTTAGAGTTCGTGATAGGGTCTTCCTATGAGTATCACTTATGAAGAGAATGATGAGGTTTTGGAGGAGTGGCAAGCTTAGCCATTAATATATTTGACCCTTTGAGATCCTGTAGATAGCTGGGGAGGTAATTTACATGTTGGAATTGCCTCCTGCCTTTTAATCCATCCACCAGGTATTTCATGTATTTGTATTATGGTAGTACATTCCAGATGAGTCGCACGTGCTTCGGTGGGACTCAATTTAGTAGGATGAGATGTTGGCATTTATAGACTAAATTTAGTAGGATGAGATGTTGGCATTTGTAGAGGAACCGGTGTCCTTTTTGGCCAAAAATGTTAGATGGTTGCACTCCTAGCATATTCTAGTAGTTAAGGTTCAATGGCTTAACCGTCCAGTGGAGGAGGCTATTTGGGAGACCGAGCGTGATATGCAGGCCCAATATCCCTACCTGTTTGAACCTTCATGTATTTCCTCATCCTTTACTTTCGTGGATGAAAGTACTTTTAGTCATGGATGTTGAAATGACCCTCATAGACATTTACCTTGCTTTCATATATTTTTGGTGTCTAGAGCTTTTCTATAACTGCCCCAAGTTATTTAAAACTTGTTGGGACTGATAGTTCAGTTTTTGGGTGGTTCATTTGAGAAGTTTAATAATAACAAATATATTGTTGAATATTTAATCTAAATTAGCATTTAGTAAAAGAATAATTTATTATCCTTCAAAAATATTTTTCGTATTGATAAAATTCTTTAGTTATGATATATTTATATCACTTTATAATAGCTTTTATAGTCAACTAATATTTAAAGCGGATATAATGAAACTAGAAATATTAAAATATTATTATTATTATATTATAGAGGTTTTACTGAAAATAATTTTCTATTAATTATGATATATTCAAAATATTTTATTTATTTTACCACAAACCTATGCAATACCCAAATATACTTAATCGGGTATTAAATTAATAAAGTGAGACCTCCACTTCTACTTGGAAGTGGAGGGAGAGTTCAATTTGCTTTAAACATTCAATGTGACAACATTTAAAGATAATTAGTACCACTTAATTACTAAAATGTTTCCACTTAGCCTAACTTGCTTAACTTGGCAATGAATATATATATATCTATATATAAATATATTTTTTTTCTTTGATTTGCATCCTTTTATAGATATAAGTAACTTCCTTTTTCATTCCATTTATGGAGTGATCTTTGATATTTTAATTGGATCCCAAAAGATAAATAATTATCCTTACCAAGTTATTCAAGATCGGGTTCTAGTGGAGCACTCATCGGAGAATTCCTGAAGAGACATATTTAGCTTGGCGTCTAGGTAGGCTAGGCCTACCCTATCTCTAGATTGAGCTAATTTATGAAAATTTTGTACTATTATGCTAGTTTCTAGAAAGTACATATATTTTCATACAATTTAATATATACATAATTATATATATCATGCCTTTTTTATCCGGTTAGGACCCCATTCTAGTAAATTTTGGTATCTTATCTTTTATTGTAACATAGCATCTATCACTTTAGGATGTGGAATTAAGTTGCAGAACCTTTGATTCGTCCCTTTTTACTAAAGATACGTGAATGGTTATTTAAATATATTTTAGTTATGGTTTAGGTTTTGCATATACTTTATTTTGATCATTGATTGTGAATTTTTATAGCACTTTGGCATTGGTTATGGTATTGTAATGCCCTGCATTTTCGTTCTTGAACACAAGACATTATTTCTACATGTATAAACTCAAATATAATTATTTCTATTTAAATATAAGTGTCATGATCATTTATCTAGGGTGTAAATTTCTTTTGAGGGGAAGAATATTCATAGTAAACACTTAAAAGTGTAGCGGAGTTAAGAACTTTTGATTTGATCTAATTTTAGAATTTGATTCACCAAGGGCCAACTTTGAATGTGTATAACTTTTGTAATATATTGAATTTCGGGACTTAAGACCCACCAAACTATAGATGAATGTGTCCTCTTTCCAAAGCATCTAATTTTTTCTTAATCTGATACCCGATTAAAACTTTATGAGCATTTCCTTGAGGAACCGGTGAGGGTCTAATTTTAGCATATCAGAGAGGATAATCTCTGTGATAAGGTTCGTGCCATGCTAATGCTTTAAATTTGGGTAGTCTTTTGTTTAGTTTACTTTGGATGACGGGTATTGGGGTCTTTTCACCTATGGACAACCATTAAAATCTATATTAACCTATTTCCATCAGTTTTCATGACCCAACATCAATTATTTCACTCTCAAACTCCAAACCCTAATAAAGTATAAGGGTTTCATCATACGTTCATCTTCTGGGTTCTAAGTGTCAAACTGCTCACAAATCTGTATGTGTCTAAGGATGTACTACTTTCCCAATACTTATCTTTTCTTTATGGAATGAATTGGATATTATTATACATGATTTTGGTGTTGGGTTTTGAATTATGGGTTGAGAGTTTGAATGTATCTGGTTTTAATATTTTCACATAATTATTACTGAATTATTATATTCTGAATTGATGATTTATGAACTCTTTGGATGCACAGGGATGGTTAATGAATTTAGGGGTACAATGGATTCCCAAAATAAATTGTTTTGGTATGAAAATTGATCATAACCTCGACCAACTTGTATAATTGGCTTTGGAATATGATTTAACACTTGGTTTGACTATTCTTTTTGAAACCTTGCATTGAATAAATGGTAAATGGAACATTAATTTAATTGGTTAGGTTAAAAAATGGTTTTTCAAAGGCCTTGGTGGCCATGTCTTTGGTTTATAAATTGGAAACTGTTGAGTCAACTTGATTTAATGGTTTTGTATGGAAAAATGGAATTGTCTTGAAAGATCTAAACTTTTGTATGACAATACCAACGTTTAATGCCTAATTAAAAGAATCCTTGGTTAATGCATGGTAATGTGTAAATGATTTTAATTGGTCTCAAATAGGGTTGTGTAGCTAGCCATGGAAGGTGGATGTCCCAAGAGGGCCGATACTAGAAGCTCATGTTTGTTGCTGTAAGGGTTAGTCTTAATGATCGTATTCTTCTATCACACACACACACACTATATATATATATATATATATATTTGTATCAAGGATGTTGAAAGGTATGGATTCCCCGACATTCTACAATACCTACGATCATGCGGATAACACTCCATGGACCCTTTCTACAGGAGGAGTTGAACCTATATGGATCGTGGGTGTAGCTAAAAGACGGTCAAGCTACACAGTCCAGGTTAAGACTTTTAAGTTCATGCTAAGCCTTGTTCTCTTTCCCGGCATATGATATATATATATATTGCATATGATATTGTTCACTGGTTTTGATGGTTTCTGTATTATGGTTCATGGAATTATTTTATCCTTCATCCCTAAGTTACATACTAGTGCTCTGTGACACCCCATATTTTTAAGCTAGAAATCAAATCGTCGTTCCGATGTGTGTAAACTCTAATCCCCTGATTCTTGTGTCATGATTTTTATCCTAGTGTGGGAAGTGCTTTCTAAGTGAAAATTGTTCATAGAAACCACCTAGTGCAAAGTTGATCTACGAATCTTTGATTCATCCAAAATTTGGTATTCGATTTTACAAGGGTGAACTTTGAGTGTGTATAACTTTAGATATATGTGGAAATTTTTATCTCAAGACCCACCAAATTATGGATAATTAAATTAGATTTCCAAAGAAACCAATTTTTCCTTAATCCAATACCCGAGCGAAAAGTTATAATCATTTTCGTGAGAGAGGCAGTGAGGTAGCGCGATTAGCATGCGCCGCACGCTCCACTTCACTCCGAGTTTACAACTCTTGGTTCTGCATTTTAAGGAATTTTTAGTCTTTTCCAACCTTATAACTCCCAGCTCACGCCTGATAACCCTCGAGGGTTTGATATTTTCCTCCTATTTCATCAATTAAACATCTCAAATTTTCTAAACAAGATAACCCTAGCTCCTCCCCAAAGATCAAGAATTCAAGTCTTTTAATTCAAGATTCTCAAGAAAGGTTTCAAGATTAGTTTTCCAAGCTTCAAACTAATCAATATAAGGTACGTGGGGTTTTCCTAAAACTACATGGGCATGGTGAAATCGTTTTAATGATATTTGAATGTTTTGAAGACTTGAAATTACAAAAGGGTTTTGAGATTTATGTTAACAATTATGCTTTGTGAACCCATTTTGATAATATTATTTTGGTCTTGAGGCCTTCCCTTAAATTTGATTTTGTTAGTATATATGTATGTATGGGTTAGGAGTTTTTAAATATGAATAGAGAGCATGAATTAATGAATTTTCCCCTCTCTCATTGTGTTACTTCTTGATTTACAAGTTATGGGTTCCTAAATTACATGATTTAAATAATGAGTCAAAAGACTTACTATATTATATTAATTTTATGATGGTTGAGAATTGAAGAGGGGGATAGTATCATGTTTTAAATTTTAAATGTGATAATCGAAGAAATTGCACAATTGTTCTGAGAAATTGACCACCATTTGTTGGAAGTTGAAAAGATGAGAATCTTTACATTGTTTGACGTATGTTTTGAAATATGAATTCTCTTATATTGTTTGAATGTTTGGCGGTCTGAGCATTATTTTGAATGAAAGAGTTTTACATGATATTTTATTGCTTAGAAGATATGACTTGGAAGTCTTGGTATGACAATACCAAAATAGATAATACCATGATAAACACAGAACAAAATACAGATTTCATTCAGATTTTCAGATTTTAAATTCAGAAAGATCATGTTTAGAAAAGGTTAAAAATGGGCCTAAAGAGAGTTAGGTGGTTACCCAAAGAAGGCATTAGTTCTACCACTCATTGCCCTAAACATGTTTTGCTGATACGAGTTATTATATCCTCAAAGAGGGATTATACGCTGGCCTAGTGCCTTATGGCATATCATAATCAAAAACTCCATCCCTTGCGGTAAACTTGGGTTGGGGTCTTGGCCGACGAGTCAAGGGAGAAATCTATATAGCCCATGGGGTCTTAGACTTGTAGGGTGTACCACCTAGCTCAAAAGTAAGACAAAGAGTAAGTCATGGTTTCAAAAAATATTTCCAAGCCTTTTAAGTATGCCCATGTATTTTTATATATATTTCGTATGTAAAATATTTTATGAATTTCTCTCACTTATGTTGGATAAAAGTATGTTATTTTGGATTGCTCTACATATTAGTACAATTGTATTGACCCTCAATATTTCAAGATTTGAGGCACAGTCCCGGGGTCCCGCTAAGCAGTAGGTTGAATTCTATCAGAGATTGCAGTTGGTGAGCCTCCCTTATTTTGGATGGCCTATTTTCAGATCATTGTTATTTTATTTTAGGTTTACGGTCCAACTGGGGGCCTTGTCCCAGTTTTTAGATAAATGATGGTTTTCATGTTATTAGAGATTTCGCAGACTAGTGTCGTATTTTTTTAAAGGTTATGAAATCAAATTTCGTACTATTAAGTTGAACTCAGTGATTGACCATGTTTCCATCTTTATTATCTTTTTTGTATTTCCTTATAGTAGATGAATAGTATGTATGATTGCCAGATATAAAAGAGTGCTCGGGCCTTTATGGTTTGGGATGCTCATCTCATCTAGGGCCTCGACTTGAGTCGTGACATGCTCCAATCGCTAACCATCTTCAGATACTTTATCCCCACACGATGCAGGTACTAGCCATACTTTTACTTTTCCTATACAGTGACTAGGTGATTATGGGATAGTCTGTGATTCTGACAGAAGTGGTGAGCTTTCATACTTTGGAAGATCTCATTTCATGTTTTGGGTTCCTTTATAATATTGACTCTTTCCTTTGGACTTATTTTTGGCTATTGTCGAGAGGCATATCCGGACGGATATCGGTATTCTGTAGTATAGAGGGTTTATGGATATTACTGTTGGCATAGGAGTGGTAATTGAATTCTTAGATTTTCTTTAAGTCATGCTTATCTATCTGTTTTATGTTTGGAATTTTGCATTTTTATTATATTATGTTCTGGTTGACTAGGTAAAAGGGGTGGTCTCCGGTCCTCGGTGGACTTGAGATACCCATCATGGCTAAGCCCTGGTTCGGGTCGTGATAAAGTTGCTATCAGAGCCTAGGTTCAGGGTCATTAGGTGTCAACAAAGCTGTGTCTGGTCGAGTCTTGCTTATGGGTGTGTTGTGCACCACACTTATAATCAAGAGGCTACGAGGGATTTATGAAATGTTTCTCATTCTTTCATACTCTAGATCATGTAATTATGTTACACATATGGAGTTTTTCTGAATTAATTCATTACTCTAATTTGTGGGCTATATCTCAGTGTCGAGGGGTTACAAGTGCAAATGTCTTAGCTTTCCAAAAGTGTGGTACTTTCCGAATGAGTTATCAGAAGTAATCAAATGGTGCAAGGAATTAAAAGAAGTCCATTAGTTAGTTAAAGTGTATTGATTCAAGCATGTATCTCTAACTTTATGAATCGTGCTTGTCAGCCTAAGGTAAGATTTGCAAATTTGTCCCTTTGAAAGACTTTATTGCTGACGTCTCTCTTAAGGAAAGGATACACATGTGAATATTGGGGTGGTATTTCAATCCTAAGAGGTAGTATAGGTTTAGGTGTAATGAACAATAAGTAGTAAGGTGAACTCGGAGTTAGTGATATGAATCTTATATTTAGAAATCAAAGTGAGTGTAACTTTTTAGTGAAAAAAAGATATAGTTGTAATTGAATGACCTTTATGTGAAGTCTTGGGGTTGGCATACTCTTATGGTGTTAGTTAAGTAATATGCTCTTACGATAGTTTGTAAAAGAGAGTGGTTAGTTGCAATGTTTGTATCTTTAGTTTAAATAAAATATCATCTCATTAGGACTAGATATGGTAGTAGCGAAATAAATCATAGGATTTGAATGGAAGGATTGATCGCCTGATAATTTACGAATTTAGTGTTCACTTGGGGAGATCATAGAAAGAGGGAAATCGATGGTGTTTATAGAATCTTGAAGATAGTTGAGGGTGTATGCATATGTAAGAGGATGTAATATGAGGAGGTGAATGTTCCATAGACCATAAGGGGTTAGGTAATAAGATTAAGATCGACTATCCTTATTAGGTGGTTTTAATAGACTAAGGGCCCCTTGGTTTCTATCTAGTAGTTTTAAGTTGGTTGGTGTGGGAGAAAACATGTAAGGAATATTAAAGTGTAGTATTAATATGGTGAGGAATAATATACTTGTGGGTCGTGGTTAAGTTAAATAAGGAATTTAGGTGGATTTATCTATTTGGTGGACTAGTATATTATGCAGGACATTTTGTTAAAGCTACATAAGAGTTTCTAGACACTAGGTTTGAACTTTAGATGTTAATTGTGGTGATGAGAATATTAGGTTGAGGATTGTGATGCAAGATTTGTGGAAGTGAATTAGCAGGTTTCATGTAATGCGTTAAAGAATTTAGGTTGATGAATTATGAAATATTGGAGTGTGTAATTGTTATATATGCATGAGGTCTAGTATTGAAATACCAATAGTGGCTAAATCAAGAGATGGGTAAGAGATTTAGGCTTAATGAATAAAATGTGCTCAGTCTTGAGTTATGAGTTCTATGTATGCCTAGTTTATGTTCTTAAATTCCTTAGTATGGCGAAGCCTAGGGAGTTGTTATATGGTTTTATGTAGATCTGAATTGAGGGAGAAGAAAATAGACTATGAGACTATTAGTATAGTTTTAAAATTTTGTTAAGATTACGAGGTTATGATATTAGACGTGTAATGCTCGTATTCTAAGGAGTTGAAAGTTGAGTTTTAACTGTTTAGAAGCACGGATGTCTATGCCCACGGAAATGTTAGTTATAAGGTGATGACTTTAGGGGTTGAAGGAAGTTGTCATTAGTACAATTAAAGGGGATGTCCTATAAAGAATTTAGTGTCTTCATATTAAAGTTGTCAAGGGGATTTTAGTGTTCTTGTGTGGAGTGTTATGCATAGAATTAATAGGGGGACTTAATTTCAAGATTGGGTTAGTGATCTTTGAGCCAAGGGGCAGATGATGCAAATCTAGAATTTTCTCATGGTGGTAAGTTTCAGGGATGGGTCATGATAAATCTATTCTTACTCTAACAAATTCCTCTTATTTTGGTTTAAGGGTACATTCTACCAACATCCTACGTACTCAAATTTTGTTTATTCATATGTTTCTTGTTCTCTATTCATTCTATATCCATGTTCGTCCCTCTAATTATGATTTGAGTGTCTTGATATGGGAAGACATTCATGATTATTAGATCATATCGTACGTCAGACACCCTACCTTGAGTAGTACAACAAATATATGCTATAATTTAATATTGTCACACTTATTTCTGAAACTCGTACTCTATTCCCTAAGTTACTCTCTTTGTGTAAGAATGATAGTGGTTATGCGAGAATATTAATATTGTTGATTAAAGAGTGGTTGATCTTTACTGTAAAATTTTGGTGTGGCTACTCAAACTAATGTTATAGATGAAATGGGAAGAGTGAGATGAAACTTTTATTATGTGAAATAGTTAGGAGTGGGTATGTAGTGAAAATCATTAAGAAGGTGATTAAAGTTGTAGGGATGATATTTGTAAAGTGGGTGTAGTAAAGATATGCTTGAATATTGTGATTGATAGATACACAAATCATTGTATTTTGTGGCTTGTATTCATAAAAAGACATGATGTTGTTTGACTACAGTGAAAAGATGGAGTAGTATTCTCGGATGTATGTAAGGTAAAAAGCCTTGTAGCTTAAGTTAGCACCTTTTAACTCCGAAGTAGATTTTAATATCGAAGCAATGTGTAGTTAACCTCAGGATCTTGTGTTGATATTCCTTAAGGGGAAATTGAAAGATTGAAATGGTGAAGTATGGTATTCGTAGCTGAATTCATAGTTTAAGAGTATTATGATATTTGACTATTAGTATAATACCCTTAAAATTTCCATCATGTTTTTACCCTCCTGTGTTTGAAACATCAATTTTTGACTTAAATGGTCTTTAGGTATGTAAATAGGATCATTATAATGCCCTGAGTTTAGCACCCCAAACGCTACACGGTGCTCATAATCCCCAAGGACCACAAGATAACCTTCTACTGATATCTATACCTGAGCTCTGCATAATATCATATAATAAATGCGAAAAAACTGGCGGAAACTTGCCATAAGGTTCAAAACATCTAAAATTCTCAAAACTAAAAACTGAATATTGATACATCTGTCTGAAAAAACTCTAAATAGTCTGAGTTGTGGAGTTGATGGGACATATCCCCAACTAACCCCTTCTACTAAAAATAAACTAAATCTGATGTGATAATAAAATAAAGATCATCCTTGAATGAAGAGGACTCACTACTACGTCTACTGTTGCTGACTGGGACTGAGCTGCTAAGGGTATTGTGGATCTCGTGCCTCTGAACCTATGGTGTAAAGTAAAATACCATAGCATAAATGTATCAGTACGTGGGAATGTACTGAGTATGCAAGACGAGGTAAGGCTAAATGCAAGGGCTTATGCATGAACAATTACTTAACTGAATAATCATGAGAGAAATGAATGAGAACATATGCATGAATGTACAAACCATAACTGAAATCATCGTGACTCTGAATACTGAAACTCAGATACTGCTTTACTGATGTCTGAACTCACTACTAATACTGAGATACTGAATAACTAAAACTTTTGATATTAATTACTGAGTACTGAAGTAGAGATCATTCCTGTCTAGCGAGTGATCTATGGAACTAATGATACTGAAGCTGATTAACTGAATCTACTCATATCAATAACTGAGTTCTAAGCTTGCTACAATTGACTGACTAAATCTGAGACCAAACCTCTCTAATGGATGATCCCTGAATCTACTACCAATGATAAGAAATGATTATGTATGAGATCAGACCTATCTAGCGGAAGATCTCTGAATCTAATAATGAGAATACTCAACTAAATTTGAGACTAAGATCAGGCCTATCTAATGGGTGATTTCTAGATCTGATAATACTGATACTGATTAACTTTATGAGAGACCATGCCTATTTATAGGGTGGTCCATAAATCTATGGAACTATTTGAGTTCTTTACTGAGATGGGTGACTGTATCTGATAGTCCTGATTTTGAGTTCTACTCTGAAGACTGATACTGAAACTACAACTGTAGGAGTTCTAACTTAACCGACACGCTCCAAATTTGAATTGGTGGGGTCTAACCTATAACCCCAACTGGAAGAGTGTCAATACCGTTCCACGGGTAAAGACCTCTACTCTGGTCAAGCCTTTCTAACGGGTGACCCTGAACAGGAAGTCAAGCCTAAGGTAGTATGATAGTCAAGCCTTAATCTAACGGGTGACTCCTGTTCCTGTGCTGGCTATGCAGTTCTGGAGTTCAGGGATTGTTGTTAATGACACTGCCTCTCTAATAGGAAGACCGTCATCCCTATACTCACTTGGTGCTAGCTCCTACTCCCAACTGAAGGACTCTGAAATGATTCTTAGCTGAACTTAAACTGAGCTGAATGTGTTACTGATCATATTTCTCGAATGATCTGACTGAGTTAAGCTGAGTTCACTTGGTTTCGTTATCTGACGGAATACTACTGAATCTCTGAATAGATTACTTGAATTCTACTGAGTTCTGAACTGAAGACATGAATACTACTAGATCTGAGCTGAGTACTAAACTGAGGCTAGAATACTAACGATACTGAGATTACTAAGATTTCTTAGATTACTGAGATTACTTAAGTTTTGTAACTATCTGAGAGTTTTGAGTTCTATAACTCACTGAGTTCTAAGAATCCTGGCTTGACTGAGATTATCATGAAAACTGACACTGGCTCTAGACTGCAGCTAATTTTTGGGGTATAAATACTCCCAGAACTCGATGACATAAAAGTAAAACATAACCATTCTTGAATAATCATAACCATGGACATTCATTCACCATCACAATCACTAAAGCGCTATAATGGCTCTAGTTGCTTCACATAAGCATTTTATCAAACATATGGGGAGCATGTTTTGCTTATTCAACAATTTCTACACTCAATTGACATAAACACATCACTTAACAAGCAACTTGAAGAGGGTTTATCATTAATATCACACACTAGGGCCAAAGCTTGAAACCTTGTAAACAAATCATTAATTAAAACTCAATACTAACATGAAATTCAATAGAAAAAGGATTCTTGAACTTCTTAGGGTGAAGGGACCCAAGAATCAAGATCTGCATACCTTAGGAAACTCTTTCTTGAAGGCTCTTCGAGAGATTCTTGATTTCTTGAGGAAGGGTTTGAATCTTGTTATGGGATTTTTAATCTTGAAAGAAACCCTAATTTTGATATTATGGATGAATGATGAGTTATGTGCTTTTATTTGACGTGATTGGGTGTTAAATAGGGTGGAAAAAGACCCAAAAATCCCTTTAAAACAACGTTTCAACGCTGTTTCGGACAAAACTGACGGTCCAAGTGTTGGACAGTCACTCTGGTGACTGACCGTCACTCCAACCATCATTTTTAGGCCATAAAATGTCTTTACTACTTCATTTGCGATGGTCAAAGCGACGGTCCATCGTTGACTTGACGGTTCATTAGCTTTCCCGTCGCTCCTGAGCAGCTCGGACAACTCTCAGTAAAACGGCCATAACTTTTTACTCCGATGCCATATTTTAGCAAAATTGGTATCGTTAGAAATATAATTCAATTATCTATCTTTTGGTTGGTCATTAGATCAAAAATTCTATGTATAATGGGAGATATGCTCATTTGAAGTTGACTATGGCAATGTCCTTCTCAAGAATTCAATCGATAAGAGATATTTTGATTCTATAATAGCTAGGACGTATTTAAGGCATTAATATACATAAAAAATGATCATAACACTACTAAATCACTAAAATTTATTTCTCATGAGCTTGAAGCACGGTTCTTATATCGGTTGGGATTCTCGAGGTATTACAATCATTTGGGGGAGTTTTGAAAAATTTTAAAGGGGTTCAAGATGATTTTGGAATATGGAGGTAGTAACCCTCCACGATATCAATGTGTCACAAAGGCTACTCTCAGCAATAAGTGGCGTGGAATGGAGGTTAGCCTCCATAATAATCAACGTGTCGCGCCAAAGTATAAAATTTTATCCAGTTTGGATTTTGTCACTTAGGGTGAGGGGCTTTGGGTAATTTACATCTTCTACATCTTTTGTCCCATTATTTTATGGTTCGTGCTTACATAATTCGCTTGGTGATACCATGAATCCCTTTTCTATTGTTTACTATACTTGTTTTGTTGAACTAGAATTCTTAATGTGAAGTTACATACTTCGTTCCATACTTCTAAAGTTTCAAAAGATTCCTATCCATCATTCGAGGACGAAATATTCCAAGGGGGTGATAATTTAACACCCCACATTTTTGGGCTAGAATTCGAACCATTGTTTCTATATGTATAAACCTAAATCCAATTATTTCTTTTTAAATATAAGTGCCATGATCATTTACCAATGGTGTAAAGTTATCTTGAGGGGAAGAATGTTCATAGTAAACACTTAGAGTGTAGTGGAGTTAAGAACTTTTGATTTGACCAAATTTTGGAATTTGATTCTACAAGGGTCAAATTTGAACGTATATAACTTCTGGAATATATTAAATTTTGGGGCTTAAGACCCACCAAATAATATATAAATGTGTCCTCTTTCCAAAAAATACAATTTCTCCTTAATCCAAAACCAGAGTAAAAAGTTATGAGCATTTTCGTGAGAAACCAGTAAGGGTCCGCGATTTGAGCATGCCATGGAGGATAATCTCCACGATAAGCTCCGTGCCATGTTGATGCTTTAAATTCAGGTTGTATTTTCTTTAGTTTACTTGGGATAAGGGGTATTGGGTTCTTTTCACCTATGGACAACCTTTAAACACTATATTAACCTATTTCCATCAGTTTTCACATTACAACATCGATTATTTCACTCTCAAACTCCAAACCCTAAGAAACCATAAGGTTTTCATCATACATTCGCCTTTCGACTTCCATGTTCCCAATTTCTTACAAATCTTTGAGTGGCTAAAGCATGTACCTCTTTCCCTATACTTATTTTTTCTTTATGGCATGAATTGGTTGTTATTATATATGGTTTTGATGTTGGGTTTTGAACTATAGGCTTAGGGATTTGAATGTATTTGGGTTAAATGTTTTCCCATGATTATTATTGAATTATTATGCATTGAATTGATGATTTATGAACTCTTTAGGTGTATAGGTATGGTGAATGATTTTATGGGTATAATAGATTCCTAAAATAAATGGTTTTGTTATGGAAATTGATAATAACCTCGACCCACTTGCATAATTGACTTTGGAATATGATTTATAACTTATTTTGGCTATTCTTTATCAAACATTACATTGCATAAATGGAAAATGGAACATGAATTGAATTGGTTTGGTTGTCAAATGGTTGGAAAGGCCTTGGTGGTCCAGGCTTTGGTTTTTAAATTGGAAACTATTTAGTCAACTTGGTTTAGTAGTTTTGTATGGCAAAATAGAATAGACTTGCAAGCTCTAAATTTTGGTATGATGATACCAATGGTAAATTTCTAACTAAAAAACTCCTTAGTTAATGGATGAGAATGTGCAAATAATTTTAATTGGGCTCAAAGAGGGTTGTGTATCTAATCGTGGAAGGTGGAGGTCTCGGGAGGATCGATAATAAAAACTCACATTTACCAATATGAAGGTTGGTCTTATTGAATGTGTGCTTATCTAATAGCTCCAATTATGCAACTAACATATACTGGGGACCATTTAGGAGGGGGGATCTCAACCCATATGGCATATGGGTGTAGGTAAAGTACGATCAAGCTACACAGTCCAGGGTAAGGTTTTTAAAGTTCATGCTAAGTCTTGTTCCCTTTCCCCGTATATGATATCTGTTTGTGTGTGTATGTATGTATGTATTGCATCGTATATTGTGCACTAGTTTTAATGATTTTTGTACTATGTTTAATTGCATTATTTTATTCTTTTTCCTGAAATTACGTGCAAGTGCTCCAACTGCTAACTGTCTTCAGACTCTGTATCCCCACGCTATATAGGGACTGGCCATACTTCTACTTCTCTTTCACAATTACTAGGTTATCACGGGATAGCTCATTAGCTAGATTTAAGTGGTGAGATTCCATACTTCAGAAGAACTTATTTCATGTTATGGGTTTCTTTATGTTATTGACTCTTTTCTTTGGACTTATTTTTGGCTATTATCGGGGGCATGTCCCAAGTAAAATTGATATTCAATTGTATAGAGTCTTTGATGATATTACTATAGGCATGGGAGTGGTTGTTGAATTCTTAGATTTTCTTTGAGTCGTACCTATTTATTTATTTTACATTTGGAATTCCACTGTTATTTTATATTGTGTTCTGTTTGACTAGGCAAAGAGGGTGGTCTCTGGTCCTCGGTGGACTTGAGATACCTGCCATGGCCAGACCCTAGTTTGGGTCATGAAAAGTATAGTTCAAGTTTTATGTTCATAGTTGGGTCTGGTTACTATAAGTTATAGTTCGAGTTTGACATTTGGTTATGATGTTTTAGGAATCTTGGTACTGATTACTACTGTTCTGGGAGTTGTGGTTCCTCTGAGTTTTGGTTTTCATCCAACATCTTATTATGAGATCTGATGTAGATCATATATGTGACGTCTTATTATTACCCATAATTTTCCGATTTGAATTGGGCATATGGCATCTTGTTATTATCCAACACTATTAGTTTAAGCCCGGCGTCTGGCCTTTTGTTACTATCCATTGGTACTGGTTTAAGCCCAGTTCATATTTGGATGGATACTATGGTTTCATGGGATTGGTGTAGTTATGGATTATTTACACTTTTCTTTAAAATTATTTCTTGTGTGCCCGACCGTATTATAGGGGCACGATTGGGTTAATCTTCTTTTTTAGCATGCCTAGATGGCTTATGGGCCCTAATTAGGTTATGCTTGATTAGCATTTTATTAATGAATTTTTATTTTCTTTATCTCTTATACTTATTACTTTAACACATTTGTGTATCTTGATAGTTGTTTATCTTTCAATCCCTATTTACTATTAGCTAAACCCTTACATTTTAGTTATACTTTTCTTGTATTGAGCTCAGTCGGCTGATGATTCCTACTGAGTACTTGTTGCTTTGGTACTCGTACTACACTTCTTCATCTTTATCATGATGTAGATCTTAGTATGAGCATTAGCCGTTGACATGATTCCAACTTTTCAGTACTGATCTGGCGCAAGGTAAGCTTGCTACCGTCTGAGGCTGATCGACCTCTATCTATTCCAGTTTAGTCATTTTTACATGAGATGATTTGTATATATTTTGGATATTTTGGATTCTGTCTAGTACTCTAGGTATATTTTAGTAGTGGCATTAGTACCGACATTACCAGGTCTTGGGAGAAATTCATTTGTATAGTTTGATCCTTTTCCTTCTCTCCTTTGAATATACTTTATATGTTTTGTTTTTGTGTTTCACTTAATATTACTTTTATTATCATTATATATGACTTTTTCTAGTTTTTACTTGTTAGCCCATTACATATTATTCTGAGTTATGGCTTGTCTTGACTACAAATGGGATAAAGTAGGTGCCACCATTGCTTGAAAAATCGGGTCATGACAGTTTAGATGTTCCTATATGTCTCCTTTTAATATATAATAGGTTATTAAACTTTTATGATTTATTATTAGCTATAATAAAAAGTAACTTCACTAATGGTCAGGTATACTTTAATTGTTATCCTAATTTTACAATAGAATTAATGATCGAATTGTTATGAATATGTTAACACTAAATATTAAAACAAAAAACATGAATAGTAAGATAAATACTAGAAAAACAACAATAATATATAGTGTATATTATAGATTAATGAAAATTACCTTAGTCCCTCAAGCTAAAATAGTAAGTAATAAAGTAGCTACCATACTTATGGAAGCTAATCATAATCACAATAATACTTTTGTCCCAAAAATGATAAAATGGTATGACAGACATTTTGACTCCATAACGGAGCTAGAAATTGAAGAAGAAAATTAAAATATAGAACAAGTAATACAATATTCTGATGGATCTATAGATTTAAAATTTATAAGATAACAATATTTTAATCAAGCCTTTTCAAGTAGAAGAATATTTTTTTCTAGAATGTCAATCTCCAAATTTGTAGAAGAAAGGGAAGAAAATTTAGAAAATATTGAAAGAAAATTAAAAGTTGTAGATTTATTAGAAATAGTTTCTAATGTGGTATGAACCGAGAAATTTAAAGACTAAAAATTTAGTTAGTCCAACTGATAGTGAAATAATAGGAGTGAAGGATTCTCTATGCATGCATGATTAGGTCAGATGAAATATTTGAACCTGTCTTTGAACATTTAAATAAATTGTGGACTAGCCCATAAAATTTAATTAAAAAGGAATGGTATAAATATATTCATAAAAAGAAAGGTTACCTTTTAAAGAAAACAAGTTTTACTTGTTGTCAATTTTTTCACTCATACTTTTCTTACAAAATTTTAAAAACAACTTTAATCTATATTCATGGTCAAACATAACTCCAACTCCAACTTCAAATTTAATTTCAACTCCAACTCCAACTTCCAAAAATTATAATATTAATGGCCAAACAGGGCCTTATATATATATATATATATATATATATATATATATATATATATATATATATATATAGACTGATGCACTGATATGAAAAGAGTAACATGTAATATTGAATTTTTTAAATATTTTAAATATACAGAAAAATTAGATGATAAAAAAAATCACTAAATATTATTGTTAATAAATGTTATATTAGTGACAAGGTAGTTGATTCTATAATTTCTCCATTAGAAGAAATTAGCCTACCAGTAGATGGTAGAGTTATTACTGCTTCACCTTTTAAATTAGATATAGTAGATACTAAAGGCTATCCTATGAATTAATATATAAATAGGATGCGTCAACAAAATAATTATACAAATCAACCAATAAATTTAGTTGCTAAATAAATTCTCTAAGCCAAGAATAAATCAACTTTTAATGGTAAATTAAGCTCTTCTTATTGTGATAAAAAGTTGAAAAATCATCCAATATTTAAATTATTATAATTCTAAACATATAAATTTCCTAAATTTGAAGAAAGGTTTGAATTCATAGATGATATTTTAGGAAAACTTAATGAAAGGTTAAAATTTTGAATTAATATTCACAAATAATAAGGTTATAAGAACTATATCTGAGAAAAATGATAATGAATTTGACAAATCAGGTTCTAAATATTCATTAAAAAAAATTATTATAAAAAGCTCACATATACAGTGTGAGGAAAATTAATTTATATCTCATACTTCACATTTGGAAAGAGAAATCACCAAATGCAATATTGACGGATTAGCAGAACATCAAATATATAATAAAATACATGAAATGTGAACGTCCATTACAACATATAAAATTAATAAAATGATAGATAAACGGGAAGCTACAATGATTATATACGGATTTACAGGTACAATAAAATATTGGTAGAGTAACTACCTCACAAAAAATAATAAGCAAAGCATATTAAATACTACAACTATTACTCAAGCTATTAAAATTGAATCTATGGGGCAAATATTTGAAAATTAAGTCTTAGAAGATGCCATCGCCACCTTAATTTATAGTATAGCTTAACATTTTATAGGAAAATCTCAACTAGGAAAACCTCAAAATTTTCAAGGTAGGAGTTTAAAAATATTATCAAATTTATCATGTCCAAAATTAGATGATTTTAGATGGTATAAGGATATTTTTCTCAACAAATTCATGGTTAGAGAAGCATGTAATTACGATTGTTGGAAGGAAAAATTTATAATTGGATTACTGATGATAGGCGTATTTACACGCCTAAAGTACTATAATTGACCCATATTTTAGCTAAGTTTTGAGGACAAAATATATAATTCATGCACTTTTAGTCCTTTTTCCTATAAGTGAGCTAACAAACGTGATTAGAAAGTTTTCAGGTATAAATGATGCAGATTTAAGCATTTTATGGATAACTTGACGCCCAAGGAAGCTTCACGAAAGAAGGAAGGGAAAGCTTGGATGCCAAGGACCAAAAGTGACGCATGGAATATCTGTCCCGGGCAAAAACAACATTTCCAAAGACTTTGGGGATCAGCAGTAACTTATTAGGATTAGGATAATGATGCATTAACCTAGTAGGATTAGGTTAAGTAATGCAGTAGCCTAGTAGGAATAGGATATGGGTGTTATAAATATCCTATTTTTCAGGAGATTTTTATTACTCCCATCCATCCATCCATCCATCAAAACAATTCTCCACCACCCTCATCCCTATTCTATCCTTCCCCTTTTTCTTCATTAATTCATTGTTGACATTATTTTTCATATATTCGACTTTTAATTTTTACAACAAGAGAAAAGCTATTTGCAAGGAATTCACGTGAGATTTTTATGATGATAATGTCTATTGTGTTTTCCGTTGCACTCATGCGTAGCTAAACTTCTCTGTTGGGGTTATGGAAGCCTTATGAGATACTATCAATTGCTATGATTTTGTGAATTCTTGACACGTATGCTGCTTATATCATTACTCTCTTCATCTTAATCTAAATTCGTGTGGTTGCAAACACATAGAATACGCCAGTATAGCATTAACTTGTTCGAAAGAAAAGTTATATGTATGGAAAAGAGATAATGTCAAGGTAATAGGGCACCAACCCCTGTTAAAAAGTTAGTGCCGTAACTGGATTAACCTCTTGGAGAATTTGTACCGTTAGATACGCTTTAAGCTCGAAAGAGTTAAAGTGAAATAATCCTTGATGGTCGAAAGACGCCTGAATTTACCATAGAATACAATTCTCTATAAGTACATGCAGGTCAGAATTCCGCATAACTCATAGCCAATAGAGACGTATAACTCATAAGGTGGATATAACCCCAACACTCAATTCTCATTGGTTAAACATCTTATTGAACATTCTTTCCTTTTTACTTTGCTATTTTCCATTTTTACTCTACTATTTTGTTATATTATTGCACGCTACAAAATGCCCCCTTTTACGAGACTTGCACCAAATGTCTAATAATCTTTGCTTACTTAGTAACCGGCTACTCTCTGTGGGATCGATACCCAACCCAGTTGGGTTATATATTTGACAACGACCGCTTACACTCTTACGAGAGCTGTAGTTTGAGCGTTATCAAATTTTGGTGCCGTTGCCGGGGAATACGGTTGTCAACTAAGTTTGTGATAGTTACTAGACCCTTTGTTCAAAGATTCTCATACTTTACTTTTAGTTGTTTTTTTTGTTTTCTACAGGTTTTGTTCAGTGCATGCCAAATACTCGAAGTTCTGGTCAACCATTATTACCCATAAACCCTGAACCGCAACTTATTGGCAGAATGGATGCACAACGTGACATTGACAGAAGGGCGACTCAACAGGAGAAGGATAGACTAGCTGCACTGGCAGCTGCTCAAGTGCATCAACAAGACATTGATAACCCAGGTCGTGCAACAAATCCTGATGATGAGGACCTGGGTGACGAGGAGCTACTGAATCCTAAGCGTACTGATGAAGTGGCAGCACCTATGCATAGGAGAGATCGTTAAGCTAGAATAAGACCTGACCGCCGAGCTGTGCAGGCTCCGTTTGATGATAATGATGATGATCTGGACGGAGCTGGTGCCACAGGAGCTATTATTCCTCCGCCCTTGGCACCCAGAGCCAAGTTCAATATCACTAGCACCATGATTCAGTTATTGCAACTCAAGGGATTATTTGGTGGACTAGCAGGCGATGATCCGAATATGCATCTGATCAACTTTGTTTCTATATGCAAGTCATTCGACAATCCTGGCGTTGGACAGAATACAATTCGACTACGTTTATGTCCATTGTCTCTGTCTGGGGAGGCAACTCTATGGTTGAATGGGCTGACTCCTGATTCTATTACTAATTGGAGGCAATTGAAAGACGCTTTCCTAGAAAGATTCTTTCCTCCATCCAAGAGAGTGTAGTTGAGAGATAAGATCAGTAATTTTCGACAGCTTCCAACTGAAGCTCTCCACGAAACATGGGAGAGGTTCAAAACGAAGCTTATGCGGTGCCCAAACCATCATATGACCAATGTACACTTAATGGAGATATTATACAGATCTTTGAATTCGGTGATGAAGCCAGTGGTTGATAATGCAGCAGGTGGGTCATTCATGGACCTCACCTTTGGTCAGGCAAGCAATATGCTAGATCGGATGACGAAGCAAAGTAGAGCTTGGCATACCAGGGATTCTGAGGTAGCAAGCCCCACTTTATCAATTGGCATGACTGCAGAACAAAGAAGAAGAGAAGAAGAACGTGATCAAGATATGGCTCACATGAAAACACAGATGGATCTTCTTACCAAGCATTTATTATCAGGGAAGACCGAAAAAGTTAAAGAAGTTGCGTCAAAAGGAAGAGACGAATCCAATTCCGAGGAAGAAGCCAACTACTTGAATAATCAGGGGGGTTTCCGAGGCAATGCCCAAGGAAACCAAGGTTGGAACTATTATGATAAATCTGGAAACAAGGACCGTCATCAAGGAAGTTGGAAAAAAAATACCGACAGGAGTAGTTTGTATGTTCCTCCTGGAAGACGTGACGCCGCTGCATCTGGTTCTGGAAATATGTCTATGGAAGATATGATGGCTAAGCTACTAAAAGGAGTAGAGGCAACCAGCACAGGAGTAACTGAGGTAATAAATGATCTTTCCTCAATGAAGCAATTGGTTGACTCGCATTCCACTTCAATAAAAAGCTGGAGCAACAATTGAGTCAATTATCTGCGGCATTCAACCAAAGAAAGGCTGGAACACTACGCAGCGATACGGTGTAAAACCTAAGGAACGACGGATCATGTATAGCTATTACTACCCGGAGTGGTAAAGTGTTGGAAAATCCATCCAAGGATAAACAGGTGGTTGATAATATAGCGGATAATGTTATTGATGCAGAATGTGAAGAGGCCGAAGAAGCTAAAGAGTGTGTTCATGACGTCACCCCTAGACATTTGCAGCCTGAAAAGATTGATAGTTGGAAGCAAGGTAAAAAAAAAGTGGTGGAGAAAACTATTCCCCTTCCACCACCACCTTTTCCGCAGAGATTAAAGAAGAAAGCTGATGATAACAGGTTCAGTAAATTCATGACTATGTTGAAGCAACTGACTATTAATGTTCCTTTGGTGGAAGCGCTAGAGCAGATTCCCGGATACGCTAAATTCAAGAAGGACCTTTTAACAAAGAAGCGGGTAGTAAGTTATGAGCCGGCAGATAATATTCATCATTGCAGTGCAATTGCCACAAAGTCCTTAGTACAGAAGAAGGCAGACCCTGGTGCTTTCACTATTCCTTGCACGGTTGGATCTATGAATTTTTCTAAGGCATTGTACGATTTGGGAGCTAGCATCAATTTGATGCCACTATCCGTTTATAGAAAGTTGGGGTTGGGTGACCCTACACCAACCAATATGCGGCTCGTGATGGCAGATAGGTCGGTAAAACGACCTGTGGGTATCTTGAATGATGTGTTGGTGAAGGTGTCTACCTTCATCTTTCCATCAGACTTTGTGATTTTGGATTGCGAGGTGGATTCTGAAGTTCCCATAATCCTGGGACGTCCTTTCCTCGCAACAGAAAGTGTGCTTATTCACATGAGAGCTAATGAGCTTTTATTTTGGTTGAATGACGAAGTGGTCCGCTTTGATATATGCAAAGCAATGAAGAAGCCCAGCGATATGAATGTGTTCTCCATAGCTGATGTTCATTATGAGGATAAGAAAGCATTATCTGTAGAGAAACAGCTTACTGTTGAGCCATTGTCTGCTGCGCTGCTAAATGTTGAGCATGAGGACGATGAAGATTATAAAGAAACTATGTGTGCTCTAACAGAAATAGGGTCCTATTCTCATACTCCTAAGCAGATGGACCTTGATCTTAAGAATCAACCGTCACCAACAGCGAAGACTTCCATTGAAGAGCCCCCAGTGCTAGAATCGAAAGAGCTCCCCAATTATCTAAGGTATGCATTCTTGGGAAGTGGAAATACACTTCTGGTGAGTGTGGCAGATGATTTAAGTGAACATCACGTAGAGGCTCCCATCTCTTCTCTGAAGAGATACAAGAGAGCTATGGGTTGGACTATTGATGATACAATTGGTATCCCTCCTGGGATATGTATGCACAAGAGTCATATCGAAGAAGATTGCATGCCTACAAGTAAGCATCAGCGTCGTCTGAATCCTTTCAAAACACGATGCCCCATCTATCTCGATGAAGTCTAAGTAATCGAGATAGCTATGTCGTGCCGCGACAATAAATCAAGCGCTTGGTGGGAGGCAACCCATCGTTTTTAATTGTTTTGTTTTCTTAAGATTTTGTCGAGCCACGACCAAAACTAAGGCGCTTGGTGGGATGCAACCCATCATTCTAATCGTTTTTATTGTTTTTGAGTAAGTATAGGTGCAAGAGGTATAAAGGAGGAGATTGGTTTCAAATTTTGATTTGGAAGTATTGCATGTTGAAGGTGGTAAGTTAGGAATGAAGAAGCAAAAGGCTATGGGTTAGGCATTGCCTATGAAAATATAGGCAAAGAACAAGGCAAGGCCTATGTAAATCTAGGCCACGAACAAGGCATGGCCTATGCTATGGCCTAAGATCTCAGATTCTAGAGTGCCATAGCATAAGCGTCGCCTATGCTCAACAATGCCATAGCATAGGCGCCGCCTATGCAAAAGCATTTTGTCTCTGAATCTAGTATGCCATGGCATAGGCGCCACCTATGCCTAACAATGCCATAGCATAGGCGTCGCCTATGCCAAGCATAGGCAAAGCATTAGGCGCCGCCAATGGTCACTTTTGGTCTCCAAATCCGATTCCAAATGGGTCAAAACCCGACCCAAGCTTGTCCTATAAATAGAACCTTAGTCTTAGAACAAAAATGCATTGCAAATTCAACCTAAGTTCCTCCTACCTCTCCAAAATCTCTCAAAAAATTTCCTTTTGCTCTTTTACTTTGCAAGAACATCTTCCGAGGCCATCAACCAAGTAAGTACTTCTTTGTTCTTCTTTTATATTCCGTAAGTACTACACTACTATGCCTATAATGAATTGTTAAATCTTGAAGTAGTATTGGTGATTTGAATGTGGTTGATTTGTTGTGATACATCTCGTTGAGTGAAAGAATACGTGTGTGTGTTCTTGATTTTGTTCCGACTTGTATTTGATTGTTATACACTGTCATACTTTTGCGGAGTCGACATGGTGAAGTTAATTGCATAATCTTCAAAATTGAATTCTTGAATGTTTGAATGACTCGTTCATTGAGATAAAGATCATGATTGAATACAAGCATGAGATGTTGTGATTATTTCTATGCCATAACTTGATACGATCTCTATGTAGTAGTCTTGTTCAAAAAGTGCATTAATCCAAACATGAAAGTATGATCAAGATTACATGAAATAGAGTTGGAATGGATAGTTAAGACGACATGAAAGTATGACTGTGTTGAACATATTGTTGGAACATAACGCCTAAATGTATATCGATGAAGTCTGAGTAATCGACAATGTTCACTTAATTAGTTTGTGCCAACAAATTAAGTGTGGGGTGGTGCCACTACTGTTTGTTTGTCGACTGTATCTACCGAGATGAAGCTAACATGACTATCATTTTAATCTCAGGTACAATGGCACCAAAAGCACGCCAAGGAAAAGACAAAGCAATTACCTCACAGAAAGGCCAGAAAAGCGGAAGAAAAGAGCAAGCTGAATCCTCCTCGCTACAAATACCTCAACGCACTTTTGGATCAAGTGGGGTACAATTTGAGGAAACTCTGAGGATGACGACTCTGATGATGATTCCGACGCAGGGGGAATGACCCCAGACATAGAAGAGGAGTCCGACTAATCAGGTTTTCCGTATTTATTTTCCACTGAGGGCAGTGTGTCCCGTCTAAGTGTGGGGTGCTGGTATTCATATGTTGTACTTCTTTGCCTACATTTATGGTCATATTTTTTTTGTTTGTCGTAGATTTTTTTTAGATTTTGATGCATGAAATTGTTCTGATAAGCGGCATGGTGTTATGACAAGAGTTTGTGCTAGAATCATTACTATTGAGACATTTAGGCTCTAAATGTGACTCATTATGTGATAAGTGTGTGGTTTAATTCCTTCATCTGTTGGGTCAAGAGTCTGTACTGCTCCCAATAAAGTCGACCATATGCCTTGTGTGTGTGAGGTGATAGAATATTCTGTGTTTGTGACTGATGCTAGAACTTGCCTGGTGTGTGTGTAAAGTGAAATAAAGAGTGTGATTTTAGGAGATGATTTAGGCATTTCTTTGGCAGCCTGTGATTGTTTACCTTTTGTTTACCTACTCGTGGACATTATCCTAGTCAACCCTTTTGAGCCTTTAAGCCATTTTCTTTGACAGCCTCATATGTAAGCCTAATCCATTTTTTTCAAGACCATAATTTGATCCAAATTCCTAAGTGCTTTAAATTGTGAAGTCATGTGACAAAATAAGAGGAAATTTGGTGAGAGTGATGCCTTAGAGTGTATTGGTACTTGAATTTGTTATGAAAAAGAGTGGCTATCATGGAGGTGTGTTATAAAAAAAAAGAAAGAGAAAAGAAAAAGAAATAGAAAAAAAGAAGATAAATTGTGTTTATGATTAAATAAAAAGATAGTTATGCTTGAATGGCAAAATAGGTGAAAAGGGGTGATAGATGAAAGAAAGGTAGCAGGATTGATTAAAAGAGAGTGTTAATGACATAATGTGATGTATTAAAGAGCTTAGGAACATAGTCACTATTTCTGGCCAAAATAGTCCTACCGGTCCCTTATCCTACATTACAACCTGTAAAGACCTATTTGATCCTAAGCTTAGCATTCTGATATTTAGTGGAGCATTACATTAAGGGCAAGCCTATGGTCATCAGTTGCAAACATATGAATTCTTTGTGAGAGTGAGAGCAAGGATAATATTATACCCATGTTTTGAAAAATGAAATACTTGTGAGTAATTATGGGTGACATATTGTGAGACACACATGGTTGATGAGTTTTGGGTAAGTAGTATATGATTCTTTGTGCCTTAACTTTTGGATACGAATTAACCATCATCACGAGTCTATGTTGGAGGCTGAATTGTTTCTAGAAGTGATTAGAAAACTACTCTTTGTTAATGATTGTCGTGCGTGTCTTGACGAATATTTTGTGTTGTTGCTGTGAAACCCTAAGTAGATGTTTAGATGGACAAGATATTTTGTTCGAGGACGAACAAAGCTTTAAGTGTGGGGTGTTGATGATAGGCGTATTTACACGCCTAAAGTACTATAATTGACCCATATTTTAGCTAAGTTTTGAGAACAAAATATATAATTCATGCACTTTTAGTCCTTTTTCCTGTAAGTGAGCTAACAAACGTGATTAGAAAGTTTTCAGGTATAAATGATGCAGATTTCAGCATTTTATGGATAACTTGACGCCCAAGGAAGCTTCACGAAAGAAGGAAGGGAAAGCTTGGACGCCAAGGACCAAAAGTGACGCATGGAATATCTGTCCCGGGCAAAATCAGCATTTTCAAAGACTTTGGGGATCAGCAGTAACTTATTAGGATTAGGATAATGATGCATTAACCTAGTAGGATTAGGTTAAGTAATGCAGTAGCCTAGTAGGAATAGGATATGGGTGTTATAAATACCCTATTTTGCTGTAGATTTTTGTTATTCCCATCCATCCATCCATCAAAACAATTCTCCACCACCCTCATCCCTATTCTATCCTTCCCCTTTTTCTTCATTAATTCATTGTTGACATTATTTTTCATATATTCGACTTTTAATTTTTACAACAAGAGAAAAGCTATTTGCAAGGAATTCACGTGAGATTTTTATGATGATAATGTCTATTGTGTTTTCCGTTGCACTCATGCGTAGCTAAACTTCTCTGTTGGGGTTATGGAGGCCTTATGAGATACTATCTATTGCTATGATTTTGTGAATTCTTGACACGTATGCTGCTTATATCATTACTCTCTTCATCTTAATCTAAATTCTTGTGGTTGCAAACACATAGAATACGCCAGTATAGCATTAACTTGTTCGAAAGAAAAGTTATAAGTCTGGAAAAGAGATAATGTCAAGGTAATAGGGCACCAACCCCTGTTAAAAAGTTAGTATCGTAACTGGATTAACCTCTTGAAGAATTTGTACCGTTAGATACGCTTTAAGCTCGAAAGAGTTAAAGTGAAATAATCCTTGATGGTCGAAAGACGCCTGAATTTACCATAGAATACAATTCTCTATAAGCACATGCATGTCTGAATTCCGCATAACTCATAGCCAATAGAGACGTATAACTCATAAGGTGGATATAACCCCAACTCTCAATTCTCATTGGTTAAACATCTTACTGAACATTCTTTCCTTTTTACTTTGCTATTTTCCGTTTTTACTCTACTATTTTGTTACATTATTGCACGCTACAAAATCCCCCCTTTTACGAGACTTGCACCAAAAGTCTAATAATCTTTGCTTACTTAGTGACCGGCTATTCTCTGTGGGATCGATACCCAACCCAGTTGGGTTATATATTTGACAACGACCGCTTACACTCTTACGAGAGCTGTAGTTTGAGCGTTATCACTTACCAATATTATTTGTGAAAAGTTAGAACAAAATTAAAAGATAGATTTGAGGAAAAATTCCTTATGGTCACTTAACTTATGGTGATATTATAAGTTTTACAAATGTCACTTGACAAGAATTATGAACAGATATTAAACTTAAAAATTAACCAAAGAGAGATAATAAAATATCACAAATTGAGCTAGGAAGCTTTCGTCAAGATTTTGGATATATGAAATCATCAGCCCCTTCAAAAGAAGTTTCGAAGAAAATTAAAAGACAACATAAAAATTACAAGGATAAATATAAAAAAACTTAATATTATAAAAAAATGACTAAACGAGCCACTAATAAGGGTGTATATAAAAGAAATAATGATACATGTTGAAACTTTGGAAATACAGAACATAGAACTAAAGATTGCCACGTTCCTAATAATAAGAAAGATAAGATAAATATGTTAGAATTAGGGAACGAGTTAAAAATAAATTATACTCTATTCTTGATGAAAATGAAAATAGCTCTTCTTTTGAAGAAAGTCTTAGTGATGATAACAAGCTTAATATTGCATACAATTCAGATACTAGTGAATCAAACCACCATTGGAAATACAGTAGTGTAATTTGCACTTGCGATAGTCATTCTATAAATGTTATTATCGATAGTAGTAAGGACAAGGAGGTCTTCTTTGATATAATCTATCATCTTAAAGATCCAACCCTTAAGAAAAAATATTTATGTAATGATCCTTTAGGTTAATTTTTGTATTTCAACTTACTTTCATTATTTAGAGCTTTTCTAAAGCTTTCCTAAGTCATTTATGACTTATGGGACTGATAATGTGGTTACTAAGCAATTTGTTTATTTTTTAGAGCCAATTTTCTATGTTGAAGTCTTTGCTAGTTTAAACTGGCTACCGAGAAAAAACTCTAGTTTAACGAACTCGTACGCCAATTCGGACTATTCTAGTAGCTCCGAAATGTTGGTTTTGAACTTATTTCTAGCTATTGGTTGAAAGTTAAGAGAAATGGCAAGTCGGTGTGAGACCCATTTTTTTATGGAAATTATTTTGGATGGAAATTTCATCTGTGCTATTGAGTCCAAAACATTAAATTTGATAGAGTAGAATAATACATTTGTGTATAAAAAATTCTCAATGAAACACGAGGGGTTGGTGAAGACTTTCAAAGTCTCAGCTGGTGCTGGTGAATTGCATCCATGAAGCCTTTATTCGCTTAAGCGATCTGCCAACCAGCAACAAGTATTACGTATAAAACTTTTATCGCGTAAGAGACTTCCTTGGCAGTAGAGAAAGTATCACATAAGCGATACTATTGTCTCATAAATGACATCTACTCGGATATCTAGGTATCGTGTAAGAGATAGGCTTATTATATTGGAGACATCTATGCCAAGGGCAGGTATCGCATAAGCAACAAAAAGTTTACTTAAGCGATACCTGTGTACTTGGAAAGGGTATAAATACCCCATTTAGCATGTTTTTCACCATTTCTCATCCATTTCCAAGATACTTAAATCCTAAAATGCAGAAAAGTTTGGGGATAACATTTATGAGTGATTTCGGGGTTTTGATAAAGATTATTTACGCATTTCTCTTTCAAATTTATGGTGAGTTTTAGTAATTACTTGCAAGAATTCTCTTTCTTTTTGTAAAATCCCCAAAATCATGCTGACTTAATTTTAGAACCATTATAGCTCGAAATTCACCCATTTTTAGGATAAATATTCCTTGAGCATAGGGGGATGTTGAGCTGATTTTGGAAATGTTATTTCTATAAATGGGCCCCACGTGAGACTTTTACATAATTTTAGACTCGAAACACAATAGTACATTATGGGTATGATTGTTCTTGTTTTGATGAGTAGATCATAATTTTTATAGCGTGAACTTTGCAGAAGCTCCTTAAAAGGGGAAATCGATAATTTAGCGAATTCTTTAGCCTTTCTTTGATGCCCACGTACACTAGGTTTACCTTCTTCATATATTGAACTATCTTATAGTATAATTATGATATTATGCTATAATTGAGGTGGTATTAAGTATTGGAGGTGTAAATAAGAGTATTCAATTTAATTGGGCCATTTTACTAACTTGAAACAGTAGACTTGGATTAGTTAGTAAAGTTATTCATAGCTTATTTGTATTGAGCTTCATAGTACATATTTATAATGTAAATAACTTAATTACTTAAGATAGGTGAGATTGTTCTAGTAATTCATTTTAGCATAGAATTGTCATTCGTTGCTCTAGATAAGGGAAAATTGCCTTAGTTGCTATTTTTCTAGGTAGGATTGTCTTAGTTATTCATGTTTGGGAAGGGTTACTACCTTTGGGATACTTATGGATTACTTGACATTCAAAAATAAACTTAGACACCTTAACCTAGTCCAGGTAGAAGTTGCCTAAGAGAATTATAGGGAATTAGAAGTGGTCCCCTTCCGGTTCATCTTAGGCCAAGACTTGTGAAAATTTTGTATACTCATTTACGTATAATATACTCTATTAATTGTAGGTTCAACACTCGAGGAATTGAAAATAATTATTGAGTATGTTAGTTGGATATTGAAGGATTGATGTTAATTTTCATGTATCACTAATGATAATGCTCATATGTATAATTAAGGATGTAATTTATTAGTTTGATGTATGACTATACATTTGATTATTTGTCATGTCTCTCTAATATGATTAAAAATATGGCTTACGGACATGTTTAGTTATATAGATTCTAACGTATTTATAAGGTACAGATTATAGACAAGATACTACTACGATATAACCTATAGATATTGAAATGGCCCATAAATATGGTATGACTTATATACATTATATAGATAATGGGTATGATATGACATTTAAAGATCATACGGCTTATGTATATATATGATATAGCCTATGGGTATATATATCTATTTATATATATATATATATGGATCATATATGTTATGGATCACAGATATGAGGTGATTTTTAGATATTATTAACGGTTTATAGATATGATGGGTGGTATGACAATATGTATGAATTCTAGATATTCTTAATAGTATTGCTTATGAACATTAGTATTGATATAAATCTTGTTGTGTTTAATAATATGTCTTATAGATGTAATTATAGATTGGACTTATGAATATAGTTCTTTATCTGGTGTATTAAAATGAATAAAGGGATGGGTTATAGATATGCTTTATTGGGATAATCTATTGAGTTTAGGTTAATTAAATGGCTCACTAGAATGGTTCATTGATACAGTTTACAAATAAGAGTTTTTATTAGAGTCCGACAATTGTTGATGGTTTTTTTTATATGAGTTTTGTTTCAAGTATGGAAAAATTGATGATTATATTGATGATGCTATTGAGTTCTGATTTGAGTCTGACATTGGTGATTTTTTATAATGTGATACGGGATGGATGGATTCTTGGTTATGGTGTGACAATTGGTAAACTATTATTATTCAGTTGTTAGTTTACTTGATTGTACCCTCTAGACTTTTTGAGGCTTGCATTAAGATATTTATTTTTCCATACTTATTGTCTTATAGGGGGCCAGTCTCATAGTTAATGGTATGATCTTTATGTAATCATTCTCATATACATTTATTTATTGATGAATAGTGGTGTCATAGCTTATTTCCAGGTTTGCCTTTTTTATCTTGACTAAGCTTATGTTATTTGGTATCTTATTGTATTTATATCATTATTTAGTTTAGTCGGCCAATGATGTTTACTGAAAACATATGGTTTTGCTACTCATACTACACTGCTGTGCTTTTTGGTGCAGATCAGAGTAGTAGTTACTGACGTTGATTCGACATTCATGCAAAGCTTATTTTAGAGATTGGGTGATCTTTTGGAGTTGATGTTACCCCTTTTTCCTTCTATTTATCTATGTCTAATCATTCATCTTTGAGACTGGTTGTATTTGACTATTTAGTAGTCGTAATTCATTTGTAGTAGCTCTTGTACCGACCCTACTGAGTCTTAGGATGTCTGTTGGTTTCTATCTATATATTAGACCTTTATGACTGTATAATTGCTATTTTAGTCTTTAATTGTTAAATTCTGATTTTTAGGCCATTTTTCCACCATGTTAGCCCATTGCACCCAGCTACGAGCAATGGTTTGGCATACCTACTACCGAGACAGGGTTGGTGCCAACATGACTCGTAAATAGGATCATGAAAAATTAGTATAAAAGTCTAGGTTTCACCGGTATTATTGGTTCAAGAGAAAGTATCTAATAGTGTCCTACAGATTGGAACGATGACATCTGTTTCTTATCTTTAGGAGTCTATAAGACATTCTTAGGAGAACTTCACTGATTTCACTCATTTTTTTTATAAGAGTTTGAGTTGGTTTCTAAAGCATTCTTTTGGTTTCACTCTTTCGCAGATGGCTAGTACACATGCTACCACTACACAAGATGAGGGTCTCAAGAACAATCTTAGGGATTTAGTCACTATTTGTGGCTTACCTAAAGGTCGCGGACAATATAAAGATGTGTCGCTAGCTAAGGTCTAGTATAGGGGGACTTCATCAAACCCCATTACTACTCCTAAGACACAAATTCTTCTACCCTAGACAATGGTGGGCTAGGGACTAGCCCAGGATCTACTAAGATTTATTTCTTCTTCAGTGCTTAGGGATGATTTAGTTTAACTTTTGGTATTTGTTTGTGGTACACCATCAGATGGTGCACAATCAATAGATCAGATTGGTACTGAGATGAGGGCGTTACCTGTAATTGGATCTCTTAAAGTTGAGGTCCCTCATGTGTCGGTGGTTTCTCAGCGGTAGTTTCTCAGCCAGTGGTTGCCCAGTCTACTATATATTTGCAGAGGAGCAGAAGATGTTGGGTGTATTCTTGAGATTGGTTACACCTAGGTTTTTTGGTACACTAGGCGAGCATGCTTATGAGTTTCTAATTTCTTGTGAGGATAGGCTTCGTAATTTGGTCCTAGTTGTGAATCATGGTATGGAATACACTACTTTTTAGTTGAACTTGGTAGCTCAATATTGGTGGAGAGGTCATCGTGATTCCAAGCCAGCTGGATCTTCTCCTTTGAGAAGGACATAATTTTTTGAGATATTCTTGGAGAAGTATACGCCTCGTAGCCTTAGGGATCTTTTAAGGTATTATTTTATTAGGTTGGAGTAAGGCTCCATGACTATTGTGGAGTATAGGGATTGATTTTATGAGTTGGCTAGGCATGCTACTTCTATTCTGATTATTGAGTATGAAAGGGTTCATTATTTTTTAAGGGATTGAGATTCCCCTTCTCATGTCTTCTCAGAGTTTTGTTAATGTGACTAGGTGTTTTTCAAAGGTTTCTGATCATACTCAACTTATGGAGGAGATACATCATGAGGCCCAAGGGGCAATTATAAGAGGTTGCAATATTAGGGAAGGTTCAGTGGGAGTCGTAATAGTCTTTGTTTAGAGGCAATGGTTCTTAAGATGGGTATACTCCCTAACAGCTGTTTCATTATTAGGGTTATTCTAGTAAACCCGTTCAGGCCGCGCTTCATATTACCAATAGAGGCCAGTCTAGCTTTAGTAATCTTCCTATCTAGGGTCGTGGTCAGTCTTTGTGGGGTTCATCTTCTGGCTACTCTCGTGGTGCTGGTTATTTTAGGTTAGTTGGATCTTCTATTTTCAGTCCACTACCTGAGGTATTTTATGGTTGTGGAGCTTTTGGTTCTTTCTTGAGGGAGTGCCCCTGTCATGCAGTGATTGTTCCTTTAACTCAGAGTGTTCCACCTATTATGGTAGTTTACCCCTCAGTTAGAGATGGTATGCATGGTCATAGGGGTATCCTCCATGGTGATCATGGAGGTTCTCAGGCAGATAGGACACGAGGTCAATCAGGAACCCAGCTAGGTGGCGGGCATAATCAGTTGTATGCAGTATCTTCTAGACCCGAGGCTGAGTCTTTGGATACTGTTATTATAGGTATGATTTTGGTATGCCGCCAGTCCAATTTTACTTTGTTTTGTCCAAGATCCACTTATTCTTATGTGTCTTATTATTAAGCTCCACTATTAGATTTATCTTGGGATTCATTATATGTGTCGTTGCGTGTATCAACTCATATGGGTTATTCTTTAGTAGTTGATTAAGTTTTATGTTGAGATTGTTAGAGGTGTTGATACTCATACTGATCTTATTATTTTGGACATGGTGTATTTTGATATGATTCTGGGCATGACTGGTTATCCCACTATCATACTTTCCTGGATTCTTTTCCTAAGACCATTACCTTAGCCATTCTCGGCATACCCTTAATCGTGTGGTAGATAGATATTAGCTACGAGTCAATGGGAGTTATTTCTTATTTGCGTGTTAGGAAGCTTATTTTGAGGGGTTGAAATTATTATCTAACTTATATTCATGATGTTAGTATGGACAGTCTGTCACTTGACTTTGTTCCTGCAGTTCGTGAGTTTCCTGATGTTTTAACGACCAATCTACCTGGTCTTCCTCTTGAGCATAGTATTGAGTTTATTATTTATCTTTAGTTGGGCACCCAAACTATTTCTAAGGCACCTTACTGTATGGCTCCTACCGAGCGTAAGGAGTTTAATTCTTAGTTTTAGGGTTTTCATAGTAACGGTTTCATTAGACCGAGTAGGTCTCCTTGGGGAGAACCTATGTTATTTGTGAATAAGAATGATGGCTCCATACATAAGTGTATTAATTATAGGTAGCTTAATAAGGTGACGGTGAAGAACTATATCCTATTTCTCACATTGATAATTTGTTTAATTCGCTCCAGGGAGCAACGGTGTTTTTTAAGATTGATTTGAGGTATGTTACCATCAGTTGAAGATTGGGTAGAGCATATCTTAAAGAAAGTCTTTAGGACCTGTTATCGTCATTACGAGTTCCTAGTGATGTCTTTTGGGTTGACTAATGCCCCAACCACTTTTATGGAGTTAATGAACTATATGTTTAGGACTTATTTGTCTTCCTTCATTATTGTGTTAATCAATGACATCCTTGTGTATATGAGGAGTAGAGAGGAGCATGCATAACATTTCAGGATTCTGCTATAGACATTGAGAGATTATTTTCTTTCATAAAGTTCTCTAAGTTTGAATGTTTTGCTGGAGTCGATTACAATCCTTGGGCATATGGTCTCTAAGGATGGGATTATGGTAGACCCGACAAAGATTGAGGATATTCATTATTAGGCCAGTCCTATATCTCTGATTAATGTTCATAGCTTCGTTGGATTTGCTGGTTATTATAGATGATTCATTAAGGTTTTTGCTACAATTACAGCACCTATGATCCGATTGACACAGGAGGAGGTTTCTTTTCGATTGTTCGAGGAGTGTGAAATGATCTTTTGAAAGCTCAAGGTGTTTCTCACTTTAGCTCCCATTTTGGCTCTTCCTATTGAGGGTGAGGGATTCACCCGATATTGTGGTGCTTCTGGTGTTGGTTTGGGTGTTTGTAACGCCACAAATCTGATACCCAAAATGCTACATGGTGCTCATGACCCCGAAGGACCACAAGCTAACCCATGACTAATATCTGTACCTGTATACTGCATAAAATACTTAATAATGCAGAAACATGAACTGAAAGGCCAAAAGGTTCAATACTAAACATGATTTGAATGATATAACATCTGTGTGGGGTAATAGAATACCCAAAACAAAACTGAACATACTGATGTATAAAACATGATAGTCTAGAAATCCTCTAACTGACTGAACTGTCTGAGTAAGGAGTTGATGGGACATGTCCCTAACTAACTCCAACTAATAAACTGATTAATGATATAATAGGCAAATGATCATGTCCTCAAAAGATGAGGACTCACTTCTAACTCTGTCTGCGGATGTCTGGAATCTACTGTTGCTCTGGAGCTCGTGTCTCTAAACCTATGGTATAAGACACTATAGAGCAAATGCGTCAGTACATTGAATGTACTAGTATATATGTGAGGTAGGCTGAATGCATAGGGTTCATATGCATGAACAATAATAATAACTGACTAACTATCATGAGCGTGAGAATACATGCATGAGACATAACAAGTGACACTAATACAGTGATAACATGATTACTGAATCTAAATATAACTGATAACATGAGTGACTGTATCTGACAGTCCTGAATCTGATGGAACTATCTGAGTTCTATTACTGAGACTGATTGACTATATCTGACAGTCCTAATTCTGTAATATAAAACTATGGGAAGTAGCTATCTAACTGATATGCCATTGATACGCCATTATGGTTGAGTTGGGGTCCAATCTGTAACCCCAATTGGAAGGGTGTCAGTACCGCACCACCGGTAAGGAAAAGCTATGGGTGACCCTCATATGATAGTGTCCCTTATACTAGAATGGTGGAGCCCTTATCAGATAATTCTTATCCTCTTCATCAACCCTCATCGGACAGTGTTGATGTTTCAACCTATGCTGGCTACATAGTTCTGGAATGCAAGGATGACTTCTAAGAATCACACCCACATCTGATAGTGTGTGTTCCCAACCTTGGGTTCACTCGGTGATAATTACTAATCCCATATGAATAGACTCTGAACATGATTTACCGAACTGAACATTGGCTGAGTTACTGAATTCTGTTGACTGATAGAATACTACTGATATCTGACAACTGACTGAGTTCATGAGATCATGGAGATTTCCTGAGTCATAAGACTGTCTTAAGTCTAAGGATTATAGCTTGACTGAGAGTATCATGAAAACATAACATGGCTCTAGGCAAACAGCTAATGTTTCGGGTACGAGTACCCCCAGGACTCGATGGAAGGAAACTGACCAAGCATAACTTACTTAAACATATAACTAACATCATAATCCATAATACATTTATAGAAGCATTTCATCAAAACATGTGATAGACATAACTTGTACATACATGGGGATTTCATGGTATCATGCTAGTTAGGCACTTTTCCTTCATCTAGGCATTTAATCAAACATATTTTAGGCATGGTACATGTAAACATCATTGTACAATAATTAACATCATGGTTCAATTCTTATTTCATCATTCAAGGGTGTAGTCATAGGTTTGCATGAATCTATATCTATAATAATTTAACCCACATAGAATTTATCACCCAACATGGAGTAGAATTCAATTTCTCATTATACACATGAACATGAGCAGCCCAATCGTGAAATTCATAAGAAAATCCATAAACTTGAATTTAGAAAATGGGATTCTTGGGCTTCATGGACGAAAGGAGTCCATGAATGAATACTATGCATACCTTAGTTCATGATTTCGTGAAGATTGATGGTGAAACCTTCTTGAATTTGAATCCTCAATAGAAACCCTAGCTTGTTCTTGAGAAAAACTTGAGAGAAACTAGTATATTTTGAGTGAAGAATATCTAAATCACGTGTTATTGGGTTTAAATAGGGGTAGGAAATTGACCCTTTTAACCCTTGGATACGTCTTTTAAAATTGTAAAAAATTTCCCAAACTGGACCTTTAGCGTGACGCAGAGTTATCATGCCATGTCACTAGATTTTGATAATTGGGAAATTAAGGGATGGAGCGATACGGGGCCATCGCGTTGCCACTTCCTTTATGACGACCTGGAACTTTGGCGCGACGCGGGGGAAATCGCGCTGAGACACTGGAAAATAGATAATTCTTAATTTGGGCCCTGGTGCGACGCACCATAATCATGGACCCCTATTGGAATTTTTCAAATGCCATTTCCTCTTGTGGCGCGGTGCGCCATTGACTAATATGGCGCTGTTTTATGAAGGGAACTTGAAATAGTCGTAACTTCTGACCCGGTTATCAGATTTGAGCGAATCTTATATAGATGGAAAGCTTATTGAATTTTCCACATGGAAAAAACTGAAAATCTTGAAAATTCCTCATGGAATAACCATCATTCAATTTAAAATATAATACTAGACATTCTTGAGATGAAATTAGCTAGGAAAAAGTATAGGGTATTACAATATCTCCCCCTTAAGAACATTCTTCTTCGAATGAGACGGACTGAGAGGGGAGAAAATACAACTTACGTACATACTAAACATGAATAACTGGAACATGATCTCATGACTGACATGACTGACAAGCTGAAAATGTAATACTGAACATGCGTATCTTATGCATGTGTAACTGATTCATGAATGCATGATTGAGTGTTCTGAAGAACTAAGTTTCTCACAATGAGAATGCATGTCTGATGCATAATTACATAACTGAACTGATACATGCGTGCATGACTGAATACGCAATGGTACTTGATACCAAGTTTATAATGGGAACATAAGCATAAAGCTGCATACCAAGTTTGTTATGAACACCGAACATGAAACTGAGTAAGCTTATGGAGAACTGTTACTTTTATCTTGATCTAAGTTAGCGAAGAAAAGGTGAGGATACTGTGTATGCATGTATTCCTCTGCTTCCCAAGTATCTCCCTAACAGACTGATTTTACCAAAGAACCTTAACTAGAGGGACTTCTTTGTTCCTCAATCTACGAGTCAGATAGTCTAAGATTTCAACTAGAATCTCTTCATAAGAGAGAGTGTTTCGAACATCAATGCTCTGAGTAGGGACTACAACTGATGGGTCACCTATGCACTTCTTGATAAAAAAAACATGAAATACTGGATGAACTGAGTCTAGATCTAAAGACAATTCAAGCTCATAGGCTACCTTGCCAAAGTGACTAAGAATTTTGAAGGGACCAATATATCGGGGATAGAGCTTTCCCTTCTTGCTGAATCTCATCACTCTCTTCATGGGAGATATTTTTAGATAAACATGATCACCAATCTTAAACTCGAGATCTTTTATACGAACATCTTCATAAGACTTATGTCGGCTCTGAGCAGCCCGGAGTCTTTCTCTAATCAAGTGGACTTTTTCCAAGGCGTCGAATACCAAGTCAGGACCTATGACTGAGGCCTCACTAACTTCAAACCAACCAATTGGAGATCTACATCTCCTACCGTAGAGAGCTTCGAATGGAGCCATCTGAATACTGGAATGATAGATGTTTTTGTATGAAAACTCAATCAAAGGTAAGTGGTCATCCCAACTTTCCTTGAAATTGATTGCACACGCCCTTAGCATATCTTCTAATGTCTGAATGGTCCTTTTCTAATTGACCATCTGTCTAAGGATGAAAGGTTGTACTAAGATGAACTTGGGTACAAATACCCTTTTGGAATTCTTTCCAAAAATAAGAGGTGAACTGGGTACCTCTGTCTGGGATAATGGACAACAGAACACCGTGCAATATGACCAACTCCTTGATGTAGAGTTTGGCGTACTCCTCAGATAAATAAGAGGTATGAACTGGAAGGAAATAAGCTGATTTGGTCATTCTGTCTACAATGACCCAGATTGAATCATGTTGATGACGAGTTCGAGGCAAATCACGAAGTCCATGTTCACAACTTACCATTTCCAAGTAGGAATACTGAAATCCTGCATGGACTCACTAGGCTTCTGATGCTCTATCTTAACCTACTGATATGTAGAGAACTTATCCATAAACTTTACAATGTCTCTCTTTATCCCACTCCACCAATAGATTTCCCGCAAGTCGCGGTACATCTTTGTGGACCTTTGTTGAATAGAGTAGCGCACACCATGCGCTTGTGCAAAAAATTTCTTCCTTAAGTCATCTACACCTGGAACACAGAGACGACCCTGACAACGAAGGAAACCATCTCCCCCTTGGGAGAAAACCTCTACTTTATGATGCTAGACTGACTCTTTCAACTTGACGAGGCTGGGATCTCTATCTTGATTTTCTTTCACCTCAAAAACTAGAGATGATTCTAAACTACTCTGATCCCATATATCACCCTCTTCTGTATCGACTAAGTGAACACCTAGTCTATCAAGCTGATGGACTTCCTGAGATAACTTCTTCTTACTATCCTCAACATCAGAAACCCTACCCATGAATAATCTACTAAGAGTGTTGGACACTATGTTGTCCTTTCCCGAATGATAAAGGACACTCATGTCATAATCTTTCAAGAGCTCTAACCACCTTATTTAAAAAAGATTGAGATCTTTCTGATAAAAGACATACTGAAGACTTTTATGATCAGTGAACACATCTACATGAACATCGTATAGATAATCCCTTCAAATCTTTAAGGCAAAGACTACAGCTACTAACTCAAGATCATGAGTAGGATAATTCCTTTCATGGGGCTTAAGCTGTCTGGAAGCGTAGTCTATGACCTTACCATGCGTCATGAGACACAACCCAAAACTACTTTGGATACATTACAATACACTATGAAACCATCTGGACCATCTGGAAGAGCTAATACTAGAGCTGAGGTGAGTCGAGTCTTCAACTCCTGAAAACTTTTCTCTCAAGGATCTAACCACTGAAACTTGACTTTCTTCTGAGTTAATCTGTACATAGGGGATGCAATAGAATAAAACCCCTCAACAAACCATCTATAATAGCCGTCCAAACCCAAGAAACTCCTAATATCTGATGAAGAGACAGGGCGAGGCCAATTTCTTACTACTTCGGTATTTTGAGGATCCAATCTAATGCCATCAAAGGAAATAATATGACTAAGGAATACAACTGAACTTAGCCAAAATTTGCACTTACTTAATTTGGTGAATAGTTGATGATCTCTGAGAGTCTGAATTACTATTCTGAGATTGTCTGCATGATCATGCTCACTACGAGAATAGACCAAAATATCATCTATGAAGACTATGAAGAATATGTCCAAGTACTACTTGAACACACGGTTCATCAAGTCCATAAAATCTATTGGGGCATTGGTAATACCAAAGGACATAACGAAGAATTTGAAATGACCATACCGAGTACGAAAACCTATTTTAAAAATGTCACATTCTCTAACTCTGAGTTGATGATAGTTGGATCTGAGGTTTATCTTAGAGAAATAACTGGCACCCTAAAGTTGATCAAACAAGTCATCTATTCTGGGAAGAGGATACTTGTTCTTGAACGTGACCTTATTAAGTTGACGGTTGTCTACACACATCCTAAGAGAATAGTCTTTCTTGCGCACGAATAATACTGGAGTGCCTTACGAGGAAATGCTACGCCTGATGAATCCCTTATCTAAGAGATCCTTCAATTTTTCTTTTAGTTCTTTGATTTTTGCTAGTGCTATTCTATATGGCGGAAAACATATAGGCTGAGTATCTGGAAGAAGATCAATGCCAAAGTCTATTTCCCTTTCGGGAGGAGTTCCTGGAAGCTCTTCGGGAAAGACATATGAATATTCACCTACAACTGGAACTAATTCAAGGCTGGGAGTTTCAGAACTATTGTCCTTAACTCAAACAAGATGATAGACATATCCTTTAGATATCATTTTCCGTGCCCGAAGGTAGGAAACAAGCTGACATCTAAACACTAAAGTACTACCCTTCCACTCAAGGACGGGTTCATTCAAAAACTGAAACTGGACTATTCTATTTTTGCAGTCGACTGTCGCATAGCAGGAATGAAGCCAATCTATGCCGAGAACGATATCAAAGTCAGTTATCTCTAATTCAACTAAGTCTGATGAAGTGACTTTCTGAAATATCATAACCGGGAAGTTCCTGTATACCCATCGGGCTATGATTGTTTTACACACTGGGGTAGAGACTGAAAAGGGATCTTCTAGGATTTCGGGATTGATTCCACAATCGCCTGCTATATAGGGAGTAACAAAAGAAAAAAAAGCTCCTGGATCTAGCAAAGCGTAAACATGCACATAAAAGATCTGTAATGTACCAGTAACTACATTAGGAGAATTTTCCTGATCCTGTTGAGATTGAAGATCATAAAGATGATTTGGAAGTTACCCACTAGTAGCACTGGTGGTGGCATCCTGCTGATTCGGGCGACCTGACTAAGCTGACGAGCGGAGATGACTCTGATAACCTGACTAAGAGAAGACTCTGACTCTGTGGCCTAGCTTTCCACAAATGAAACAAACATTGCTACCAGCTCTACAAGCACCATTGTGGTTCTTACCACAACTCTGACAAAGGGGATTAGTTTGGGCATTGCTAACACTGCTCTGAGACCTAGATCCTGGCACTCTATCCCTGTTACCCTCCTAAACTTAGGAATTGGAGAAATGATGACTTAGGATGAAACTGGGAATGGTTTCCTCCTTCTGATTTAGGCTAAGCAAAGTTGAAATTACCTGTCTTCTCTCTCTTATTCTCCTTCTCCCTCTACTTAATATTCTGCTCCTCTATCTACTGAGCCTGAGTCATAAGCCTGGCTAAACTCATATCACTATTCAGCATGGCAAATCTGCACTCATTTACCATACTATCATTTACCCCTGAAGCAAACTTACTCATCTTGTCTCTGATGTCTGCAACCACATGAGGGGCATATCATGCTAATTGAGTAAACTAATGAGAATACTCTTTCACCGTCATATTGCCCTGACTGAGGTTGATGAATTCTAGAACCTTATCCTCTCTAAGATCTTGGGGAAGAATCTGTCTAAGAATGCAGTGACAAACTCCTCCAGCTCTATAGGACCTGCATTATCTGACCTTTCTTACTTCCACTGTTTGAACCAAGTATAAGCCACATCCTGCAACTAATATGCAGCTAGCTCAACACTCTCAACAGTAGTCACCCCTATGATGTTTGTCACCTTATAAAACTGATCAATGAATTCCTGAAGGTCCTCATCTACCTTACACTCAAGGAAGGATGGAGGATTCATTCGTGTGAAGTCCCAAATTTTGTCTACAGCTGAATTGACCACTGGATTGGTCGGAATGACAGCTGGTCATTCATTCTGAACAACAACTAAGTTAGTAAGAGTTGTGAATGCAGCTTGGAACTCTACATGAGAAATATGATCGCCCAAAGGATCTTCGGGCTGAGGGGCTGACTGATTATCGTTTCTTCTTTTAGGAGGCATGTTCTGTAGAAGAAAGGGAGAAATGAATTACACTGAGATATTGACTTGAGATTATGCTCACTGGCACGACATGAATACTGAAAGAGGGGAAACTGTCCTAAAACATCTTATAGCCTTCTGCACATAAATGTGGCGCGCAACACACCCATGTACAAGACTATACTAGATGCGGCTTTCAGACTTCCTAGGACTCTATTGAACCTTAGGATCTGATACCAAGTTTGTAATTCCCAAAATATGGAACTCAGAATTCTACACGATGCTCATGACCCCGAAGGACCACAAGTTAACCCATGACTGATATTTGTACCTGTATACTGCATAATATACTTTATAATGCAGAAACAAAAATTGAAAGGCCATCAGGTGCAATACTAAACATGATCTGAATGATATAACATCTGTGTGGGGTAATATAATACCCAAAACAAAACTGAACATACTGAAGTCTGAAAAATGATATTCTAGAAAGCCTCTAACTGACTGAACTGTCTGAGTAAGAAGTTGATGGGACATGTCCCCAACTAACTCGACTAATAAACTGATTAATAAGATAATATGGAAATAATCATGTCCTCAAAATATGAGGACTAACTTCTAACTCTATCTGTGGATGTCTGGAATCTACTGCTGCTCTGGAGCTCGTGTCTCTAAACCTATGGTATAAGACACCATAGCGCAAATGCGTTAGTATTTAAATGTATTGGTATGCATGTGAGGTAGGCTGAATGCATGGGGTTTATATGCATGAACAATAATAATAACTGACTAACTATCATGAGCGTAAGAATACATACATGAGACATAACAGCTGATACTAATACTGTGATAACATGATTACTGAATCTGAATATAACTGATAACATAAGTGACTGTATCTGACAGTCTTGAATCTGGTGAAACTATCTGAGTTCCGTACTGTATCTGAGTTGACTGTATCTGATAGTCATGAAATCTGAAAAGCTATCTGAGTTCTATTACTGAAATTGATTTACTATATCTGACCGTCATGATTCTGTTACATGAAACTATAGGAAGTAGTTATCTAACCGACATGCCCCTGATACGCCGTTATGGTTGAGTTGGGGTCCAATATGTAACCCCAATTGAAAGGGTGTCAATACCACACCACCGTTAAGGATAAGCTATGGGCGACCCTCATCTGATAGTGTCCCCTATATGAGAATAGTGGGGACCTTATCTGTAATGCCCCAATTTTCTGAACCAAAATGCTACACGGTGCTCATGACATCGAAGGACCACAAGTTAACCCATGACTGATATCTTTACCTATAACTGCATAATATACATATAAAATGCAGAAACATCAACAAAGAGGGCGTAAGGTTCAATCTTGAATAATAAGATATCTGAAATAAGGTGGTATCACAGTACCAAAACAAAACTGAAAAATACTAAAGTCTAAATATGAAAACTCTATAATTGTCTGAAAGCCTCTAAACGGTCTGAATAAGGAGTTGAAGGAACATGTCTCCAACTAACTCCCTAAACTGAAAATAAACTGAAATACTGGAATAATAAATGTAACGATCATGTCCTCAAAAGATGAGGACTCACTACATACTGAACTGCTACTTATGATCTAGAATCTACACCTTAGAACCTATGGTGTAACATAAAAAGAAAGCACCATAGAACAAATGCATCAGTACAACTAAAGTACTGAGTATACGTGAGGGTAGGCTAAATGCAAAGGGTTTTATATGCATGAACAATACTGACTAATATGAACGTGAGAATACATACATACATACGTAACTGTAACTAAACTCGTGGTGATACTGACTACTGAGTCTGAATACTGACAACATGAGCTTACTGATGCTGAGATACTGAATGACTGAGTTTACTAATATTGATATGTAATTCACTAATAAGTGAGGAACTGATACTGTATTACTGAATACTAGGAGACTGATACTATATTACTGATAAAGGAATGATTGTTTCTGATAGTTCTGATTATGAAGAACTGATTTGATTAACCGTATATAACAGTCCTAAAACTGAGCTCATGATAACATGACTACTGAGTATGAATACTAATGACATGTATTTACTGATAACATATCATGAATGATAACTGAATTTTGATAACTAATATATCTGATAACATGAGTTCTGATAACTGATAGTATGAATAACTGTATCTAACAGTCCTAATTCTAGGGAAAACTATCTGAGTTCAAAATTGTATCTAAACATCTAAGTCTGAGATCAGTCCTAGCTAACGAGTGATCTCTGAAATTGATAATGAGAATACTCGACTAAATCTGAGATTGAGATCAAGCCTGTCTGCCGGGTGACCTCTAGATCTAATAACAAGCATCTGAATATGGGACCAAGCCTATCTGACGGGATGGTCTAGGAATCAATGAAACTATTTGAGTTCCTTACTGAGATCAATGACTGTATCTGACAGTCCTAATTCCTAATTTCTACTCTGAAGACTGATACTGAAACTGTAACTGTAACTGTGACTGTGGGAGGTAGTAACCTAACCGACATGCCCCGATACTGTACTGGTGGGGTCCAATCTTTTCCCTGATTGGAAGGGTATCAATACCGTTCCACGAGTGGAGACCTCTACTATGGTCAAGTCTCTCTGATGGGTGACCCTGAACAGGAAATCAAGCCTAAGGCAATATAATAGTCAAGTATAGCCTTAATCTGATGGGTGACTTTTGTACTGCGCTGTCTACAAAGTTCTGTATTACTAGGATTTGCTGCTAACGACTCTTCCTTTATAACGGGAAAAACCGCCATCCTTGCACTCGCTCGGTGCGAGTCCCTACTCCCAACTAAAAGACTCTAAGAAAAATATTAACTGTGTTGAACTGACTAACTCAAGTGAACTGATTTATAAATTGATTAACTGAGCTGATAATATTTTCTTAGCTGAACTAAGCTGAAATTCACTAAGTTATGTTGACTGAAGAAAAAGCTACTTGAGATCTGAGGTCTGACTGAGAGTACTGAAACTACTGGGACTACTGAACTACTTACATTTTTGAGTTTTTCTGAGTCACGTGACTAACTGAAATCTATGGAGCATAGCTTGACTGAGGATGTCTTGAAACATGACACTAGCTCTAGGCACACAGCTATAGTTTTCGGGTACAAGTACCCCTAGGACTCGATGGAAGGAAACTGACACACATGACTGACTTGATCATAAGAGTACAGTCCACAATTCACAATATCATAATTAAGGATTTCATAATATGAATGATTCTCAACAAACTATCACATGATCGGGAATGCACACAACATGTATATCCTTGCATGGCTTCAATAACATAGTCATTCCATATCACAACAATATCATGAGCATCTCATACAACATCTTCAATTCAAGACAATAGCATGGGGATCAGGTTGAACATAAACTTAGAACATGGAATAGTCATTTAGGACTTATTATGTCATAAAAGCATGATTTCTATTCCCTTAGGTATTTTCACAAACACCTTAGATGCACATCTTAGGAATAGGTGGATTTATCAAGATTATAATTATTCAACCACCAATTTCACATATTTATACATTAAATACCACCATATCCTCACATAAAACATACAAAGATCCCATCTTAGGCATAATCAAACTCCAACCTCACGAAAATCAACCACCACCAACATAAAAATCATAATACATAATTTAGAATATGGTTCTTGAGCTTCATGGAGGAAAGGAGTCCATAAATCAACTCACGCATACCTTAGAAGGAAGATTCTTGATGATTGACAGTGGAATTTTCTTGAAATTGGATCTTCAAGCTTAATTATGCAACCCTAGTTGTTTTTCTCTTTTAGTGATCTTAGATGATGATCTTTGAGATGTTAGTAGGGTTGTAATGTAATTAGTAGATATATATTTCGTAGGGTTAAGTTTAGGGATGTGTAAGGAGTGTTAAAAAACTTAATTACCCTCAAAATAACTCAAAATGGAGTGTTTTTGGCACTTGGAACTGACTTAGGCGGCGTCCAATTAATTGCACAAGTCAATTTGGGCGGCGCTTAACCAATCACCTAAGTTTTGTTGGGCGGCGCCTAACCAATCGCCTATCCTTACTGTCTCTCACAAAAATGGGCACAACTTTTTGCTCGGGTATTGGATTAAGGCGAAATTGATATCGTTGGAAAGCTAATTCAATTCTCTACAATTTGGTGGGTCTAAATATGCAGTAATACCAAATTAACATCGAGTTATCTTAGGATTCATGGATGAAAAGAGTTCATGAATGAAGACTATGCATACCTTAGTTCGTGATTTCATGAGGATTGACGGTCAAACCTTCTTAAATTTGAATCCCTAATAGAAACCCTAGCTTGTTCTTGAGAGAAACTTGAGAGAAACTAGTATATTTTGAGTGAATAATAGCTAAATCACGTGTTATTGGGTTTAAATAGGGGTAAGAAATTGACCCTTTTAACCCTTGGATGCGTCTTTTAAAATTGTAAAAAATTCCCAAACTGGACCTTTAGCGCGACGTGGTGCTATCGTGTCGTATAACTGGATTTTGACATTAGGAAAATTGAGGTATGACGCGATGCTGGGCCATCGCGTTGACACTTCATTTGAACCTAGAACTTTGGCGCGATATGGGGGAAATCGCGCTGAGACACTGGAAAATAGACAATTCTAAATTTTGGCCCTGGCGCGACGTTCCATAATTGCGGACCCCTACTGGAATTTTTCAAATGCCATTTCCTCTTGAGGCGCAGCGCTCCACTGACTAATATGGTATTTTTTTACGATGGAAACTTGAAATAGTCGTAACTTCTGACCCAATTATTGGATTTGGGTGAATCTTATATCGATGGAAAGGTTATTGAATTTCCCATATAGAAAAAAGTGAAAATCTTGAAAATACCTCATGGAATAACCATCATTCAATTCAAAAGCTAATACTAGACATTTTTGAGATGAAATTAGCTAGAAAAAAGTATGGGGTATTATAGTGGTGTTTTGATGTAGGAAGTTCTTATTATTGGTTATACTTCGATGTAGCTAAAGGTGCACGATCAAAACTACCCTACTACAAATATGGAGATTGTGGCGGTGGTTTTTACGCTTAAGATTCTGAGGCATTATCTTTATAGTGTAGATTCTGAGATAATCACAGATCATCATAGTCTTTAGCATCTTCTTATCTAGAGAGAGAGAGAGAGTAATGAAAGGTAGACTAGATAGATAGAGCCGCTTAAAGATTATGATATCTCTATATTTTATCATCAGGGCAAGATGAATGTGGTAGAGGATTTCTTGATCTGAGAGGTAGTAAGTGTAGGTAGTTTGGCTTGTATTTTAATTTCACAGAGGTTGTTGGCACGGGATATTTACTTCTTAGACAACTTAATGGTACAATTTTATAATTCAGACCCTAGGAGTATTCTTTCTAGTGTTGAGGGGAGGTCCTCTCTATTTTAGTATTTTTAGGATCATGAATTTCAGGATAAGAGGCTTTACATCATTCGTGATAACGTGTTGAGAGGTGGTTCCAAGTAGGCTACCATCGATTCTTATAGTATCTTAAGATTTGATAGCCGCATTTGCTTTTCGAGGATCGATGACTTGATTCAGTCAATTTTCCATGAGGCTTACAACTCCACATATTTTATTCACCCGGGTACAACTAAGATATATAGATATTTGAGAAAGCATTATCGGTGTGGTTGTATGAAGAGAGATGTGGCAGACTTTATAGCTTGCTTCCTATGTTATCATCAGGTGAAGGCGTCGCATGAGCGACCTGGTGGATTAATTTAGAGGTTTCCCATTCCCGGTGGAAATGAGAGCGTATTACCATGGACTTTGTTAGTGGGTTATTGCATACTTCTCATGGTTCTGATGGTATTTAGGTCATTGAGGATTTGTTGACCAATCCTTTCATTCCTTTTCAGATATCGTGCAATACCAAAAGTTTGTCTCATATCTATGATTGTGAGATAGTCTATTTGCATGGTATGCCTATATCTATTATTTTAGATCGGGGTTCAGTGTTTACTTCTAACTTTTTGAGAAATTTCCAATAGGAGTTGGTTACTTTGGAAAATCTTAGTACAACATTCCACCCACAAACAAATAGGAAATCAGACCAAACTATCATGACCCAAACCAGGGCCTAGCTGTGATGGGTATCTCAAGTCCGCCGAGGATCGGAGACCACCCCCATTTTCCTTGTCAAAATATAACACAATACAAATAACTCAAAAATAAATCAAAGAATTCCAATAACCATCCCAATCAACAGTAATCCACAAAGCCTCTAAACAGATCAAAACCAATCTATGTCGTCAGGTGCCCCCGATGATAGCCAAAAGAGTCCGATAGAAGTACTCTAAGACGTTATGAAACTAAACTTTAAAATGATATCCCTTCTAGAGAATGGAATCTCACCACTTCAAATATGATGGATGACAACAAAAAAATCCTATCAATTCACATAAAAAGTAGAAGTGCCTTCGGTTCCTGCATCGCGTGGGGATACAATTTCCGTATATGGTTAGCTGGGTGAGCTCTAGAAAGTAACTCAGGGAAGGGGATAAAGTAATACAATGAAACAACACTTCAAAATCATTCCGAGCCAATGCGCACAACCATATGCATATAAATATATATTTATAACATTTTGGTCCAGGGAACAAGAATTAGCATGAACTTTAAAAAGTTAGCTTGGACTGTGTAGCTTAACCATCATAATAAGTCACCCACGGGATATATGGGCTTAGCTCCCCCTGCTGAAAGGGCCCTAGTGTGTGTTAGCCACACGAACTAGAGAATAATCATCTGTGTATATGCACCAAGGATGAATTGATCACCCGATCATATATCAAGGGTGACATGAAAACCCAATCATTTTACAAGGGTGACTCAAACACCCGGTTATAAAGAAAGGGCCTCTTGAACACTAGGACATTTTGACCCCCACACCAAAAAATACGATATCCAGTATTGGTCCCTCAAGATCTCCACTTTCACGGCACAAATACACAACCCCTTTAAGCCAAATTAAATCAAGTTTCACACATTCCCATTCACTGAACCGATGATACATGTCAGGCATACACTATTGGTATCGTCATACCAACTACACTTGCATGCTTATAATTATGACATTCCAATATCATTAACTTTGCGGAATTCCTTGACCCCACCCCCCACTTAGTTTATTAAATCAGTGTGGGGTAAAGTCACGACCCCTCTTGTTCATTAAATTAAATTTGGTTCTTTAGGCTTGTATGCTATGTAATAGTTACAAAGGCAAGTTCAATGTACATTTACTGGTATTCAAATCCAATTTCACGAGTATGTGTTGTGGTTATCACTAATTCAAATATCAAAATCCACAATATTGGGGGAATCCATGACACCATAGTTTATTCACCATGCCCATGCACCCCACACATTCAAAACTATCATTAAATCATGAAAATTTACATATAAGCCCTGGGAAAATCATTAAAGAAAATAATCATTCAAAACCATCAATCCACATTCCAAAGGAAACATTTAAAACCACTTGAATAACAATTTAAAACACATGCTTTAACAAAATAAGATATGGGCAAGATTAACATGCCTGAGATATCAAGAATTACAGAGAGAAATCACCCTTGGAAACTCTAATTTATCAACTTTGAGAAACCATAGGTAATCATGACTTAGCGATTTGAGAGTGTTTAAGAGTTTTATTAGATTGATAATAGATCAGAAGAGGGTCCCCAAGGTGATTTATGGACGTGGGTCTTATGTGGAGAAAGAGAAAAATGTCCAAAGTGCTCTTAATGAAAAATTTAAAAGTGGTCGTTAGTGACCACAAGTCACCTTACAAATCATGAGGACATATTACAATTCGTCACCACGAGTCGTAGCTTAGCCAGACACATGGGGTCTTCCCACTGCTTTTTTTACAACTCATTCCATGCGACTCATATTGTGACCCTACAAATCTTAGGGTCTAAGTCATAATTAGAACAAAATCAAGGTCCCCACATACTTGTGAGGTTACAATTTACACAATACATTTCTTATGGAGTCTTCAAGAACCGTGAGGTACAAGTTGTGGTCAGGGCAGTAACCTAGAAAAACCATACTGGTCAGGCTACGATTTAGGTTCTACAATCCATATAAACACCTTATGAGTCATAAAGTAAGTCATGGTTTGAGCAGTAAGCTCAAAACTCAAGGATTTTTTAGAGGCATAAAATCTAGGGTGTTACATTCTCCCCCTAGGATAATTCATCACTGAATGATGAATCAAGGCATCCATTAGCATGATTTTAAGACAAAACACAGCCACAGTTTCCTTTATCAATGTCAGAAAACATAGATATTAAGGAGAACACATACCTTAAGCTCGATTATCCAAGGCACGAAATTCTCCCAACACATATCTAACCACAAGCGAAAAACCCTAACCAATATCGCCTACACCTAAGACCCTAACCAATATCACCAACCAATATGGCCAATATGGCCGGTGGGACTATCCCACCGGATGAAAAAAATAAACAAAAGAGTGAGGAGAGCAATAATGAGGTTCAAATGTGATTTATAGTACAAAATTTTAAGATCTTTTGAAACCTAAAGTAATTGATAATAATAGTATTAGAGTTCCACCTAAATTCATGATAATGATGCATGGGGAGCCTTCAATAACGTGGAATACATTAGAAATATGTAATCTTATCATGCAGGAGAAACTTCAATATTCCATTATAGGCAAATTCTATTATGCAAGCCCCCATTGATGTTTTGAGAAAAATTATACCAGTTTAATGCGGAATCAAAGGTTAGAGTACGATAGGAGTCTTGGATTCAAGGCATATTCTAATAAGATTAGATGTGCTAAAAGACTATGTTCAATTATTTTCTACAACAACCTACTACTTTAAATCGATGGATATGTATTGGAAAATTCAAACATTGAAGTGGGATCCATAGTTTGAGCCTGATGTAGAAATAACAATTGGAGTAGCCTTGATCTCCATGCCTGACTTACCACCAACTTTCTTTGCTAGAGATGCAATAGTCTCGATACCTTCAACAGTAGGCAAGCCTTTGATAGTAGATATGGCCACTAAAAACCAAACTAGACCCAGTTGTGCAAGAGTTAAGGTGGAGGTAGATTTAGTTACAAAATTACCTCAGTGGATTTGAATCAATGAGGAAAATAATTATATGGGAGAAATCAAATCCAAGTGGGTACAAATCCAGCATGACTACATACCAAGGTACTGTAAAGATTGTTGTTTGCTAGGATATGATGAAGATAGCTATTGAAACATTCATCCAGAATTATATGATAAGAAAAAGGAAGACAATAGGGAAGAAGCAATAAAAAAGGCAGTCAAAGAACAAAATAAACAAAGGCAGCAACAAGAGGAATATGACAAGGCAAGAAAAGGGAACCCAAATAACCAATAATGGCTGACAAGAAGGAAAAAGTATAAGAGAGATAGATATGGGCATATTCTGGGGTAGGTGAATAAGGAGAATGAAATAGAAGTAGAGGTAACCAACTTATTTGATGCTGTAGTAGCTGAAGATGATGATGACAAAATTAATAAACAAGAATTTATGATTGTTGATCATGTTAAAGAAGTGGAGGAAGAGAAACTTAGTACCAAGGATTTGGTAAACAAAAGTTTTAGCAGTAATGAAGACCCAAAATAATTTTCAAAGGGATTTGAAGATGTACCAGTTTCAACGGATTCAAGCAATAAAAAAGATAAGATAGGGGTCAATCGGGAGAATGTGTTACAAAAAGATAATGATAATCAGCGAGTAGAAGTTCAGAAGGATCAGAGTCAAAACAAAGAAGGTTCTCAAAAGGCAGCAGAAGATATACAAATATAGATGCATGATGAAACAACAAAGGAATTGATGGTGAAAAAAGGGGTGTTACCTTTAGCTATCCAAATTGAGAATTTAATGGAAAGTTGTAATAAAGATAAGAAGGATTTATATGGGATAGACTTGGAAGATAATATCAATCAAGTGTCTGAAGTAGCTTATTTGTCACCAAAACAAATAGTCACTGAAAGCAAAGCAAGGAAGAACAAAGAAAAAGAACAAGAATTCTCGTACTAGTTAAGCCATAATGCAAACAAGGAGTCACACCTCTAAACAAAGTCATGATGAATTCATTGATATGGGACATAAGGTCAGTCAATACACCAAACTCTTTCATAAGACTGATTACCCTACAAAGAAGATACCAGTTTTACTTCATTGGCCTCATGGAACCATTTCAAGAAAGTCAGCACATAAAAGAGTATAGAAAGAGGCTGGGTATGAAACATGTCGTGGTGAATACATCAGGAAATATATGGTCCTTCATAGATGAGAATGTGGAGTACAACATCATTAAGGGTGACGAACAACAATTATCATTGAAGTTCGAAAATTAAGATGCAGATGTTTCGTTGATAGTTACACTTCTCTATGCAAAATGCACTCCAAGTGAAAGAATGATGTTATGGGATTCATTAGCAGAATTGGCAGATTAACATCAACTACCATGGCTGATAGGAGGATATTTTAATGAAATAAGAAATGGAGAGGAAAAATTTGGTGGCTTACCCGTTACATTTAATGAAACACAAGATTTTAATCAGTTTATTAATTTGGGTAATATGAAAAAACTTCAATTTAAGGGGAGTAAATACACATGGTGGAATGAAAGAAAAGATGAGGATTGCATTTTCAAAAGGCTGGATAGAATACTATGTAATGACAGGTTAAAAGATATATTTCAGATGATGGAATTAGAATACTTAGCTATGAGTGGTTCTGACTATTCTTCCTTATTGATTTAATTCAAAAGGGAAAGGGACCACATTGTTAAAGTCTTTAGGTTTTTGAATTTTTGGTTGAAGGAAGAAACTTGTATGGAAGTGATATAGAAGAATTGGAACACAGAGATAGAGGGTAATCCTTTTATAGTTATTCATCAGAAACTGAAGAACACAATAACAGCATACACAAAGTGGAGTAAATAGAAATTTGGTAATATTTTCCAGGAAATTACTACACTGGAAGATATTATCAAAGTAAGAGAGAAGCAATTTGAAGAGGATCATAATGAAGCAAATAGAGAAAAGTTGTTTAAGGCTCATGCTAAGCTAAACTTCCAACTTAAAAGAAACGAAGATTACTGGAGACAGAAGGAACGATTTGAGTGGTTTAAGGATGGAGAGAGGAATACCAAGTTCTTCCATACTATTATTAATGGAAGAAGAAGAAAAATAAGGATTAGAAGGATTCAGAATGAAGAAGGGGACTGGATGGAAGATGCATAGGACATAGATGATTCAGCAATTCAGTTTTTTCAGAAGCAGTTTACAAAGAAGAAGGATGCAGTGGATTTTTCATTGCTAGAGGAATTACCCGTGCTGATAAATGATGAGAAAGATGAGGAAATTATTAGAATGCCAATAGAAGAAAAAATCAAAGAAGCGGTAATGGGATTGAATAGAAATAGTACAGGAGGACCTGATGGAATGACAATAGCTTTTTATCAAGATGCATAGGATATAATTAAGAAGGACATTAAGAGAATGGTCACAACATTCTTTTGTGGCTTTAAATTACCCAGGTTCATTACTCATACTAATTTTGTATTATTACCAAAAAAGTTAGTAGTGAACCAATTTTCTGATATGAGGCCTATATCACTTAGTAACTTTGTGAATAAGATCTTTTAAAGAATTATAAATGAGAGAATTAAGGGTCTACTTCCATAGTTGATATCACTAGAGAAGAAAAGTTTTGTGTAAGGAAGGAGCATTGTAGAAAATGTATTGGTGGTGCAGGAAATTATTTAAGAAATAAGAAAAAGAGGTAAACCTCCAAACATGCTTATGAATCTAGACATGATGAAAGCTTATGACAGAGTGGAGTGGATTTTTTTAACCAAGGTTTTGAGAATGGTGAGTTTTTCTGAAGTTCTCATAGATATGGTGTACATACTCTTGGAAAATAATTGGTATTCAATCCTACTTAGTGGTCAGCCTAAAGGTTTTTTCAAATCATCAAGAGGTTTGAAACAAAGGGATCCTCTGTCGCCTACATTATTGATAATAGCAGCAAAAGTATTATCAAGTACTCTGAAGAAGTTGATGCAGAAAAGGTAATACAAAGTATTTGGCATGCCAAGAGGAAGTCCTAAATTAAATAATCTAGCTTTTGTTGATGGTGACATTGAAAAAGGAGCATCCAAAGCTGGTCATATGGAAAAAAGGTGCAGGTGTCTCACAAGTAGGGAAAAAGATGTTAAGTACTAGAGATTTGGTGGAACACTTGATGTTTTGGAAATTGAGGAAAGAAAATTCAAATAGTTGGCTAGATAACTGGACTGGTCAAGGTGATCTATACTCTTTGGTAGCGGACAGCTGTAATAAAAATGGGGAGTCTCAGACAGTAAGGGATCTTATTAGGAAAAATAGAGGGAATGAACATGTGATCAAAGATATTTTTGTAGAAGAGATGGCTGAGCATATTATTAGTAAAGTAAAGCCCCCAAAAGAAGATGGAGGTGACTTCCCCATATAAAGCATTGAATCAACAGAGTTTTTTACAGTTAAGTCAGTTTGGCAGTACATCAGGAATAAGGAGCATGTAAACACCACATATAAAAGTTTTTGGATTAAGGTTTGCCTTTTAAAATAAGTTTTTTTATGTAGAGATTGTGGAAAAGCAGAGTACTAGTGGATGACAATGTAAGAAGGTGGGGGATGCAGGGACCCTCAAAGTGTTGGTGTTATGAAGAACCTGCAGTGGAGACACTAGCCCATGTCTTCAAAAGATTGTTTTATGCTAACAGGACTTGGTCCTACTTCTCTTCTTTTGCAGGTATACCTATTCAAGGCTTGACCCTTTCTAATATGGTGGAATGTTGAGGTGAAGAAGAGAGAACAACCATACTTTTATGCACTACCTAGAATCATTATATGGGAGATATAGAGGAGAATAAATAAGATGAAACATGACAACAAGGACACTACATGGCTGAGGATTATCTACAATATAACAAGGAATCTGAGGATGCTTTCGAAACTGACAAAACTTGCAGATGAGTTCCCCAATGAATGACTAGATATAATAAAGGAGTTTGATAAGCTAAAGAACAAAATAAAAAGCTGCAAGAGTATTATGGGAGGCTCCTACAAAAGGATGGGTAAAGTAAAACACAGATGGAGCATTCAGAGGAGAAGAAAGAGGAAGTTCAAACTCATTCTACATAAGAGAAGTGAATGGGGATGTACTATATGCTAAAGGAGAACCACTTCAGTATGCATGTAGAAGAAAATGCTATCCTTCAGGCAGATAAGCATTACAAACATACACAATGCAACAAAGTAATCATTTAAGTAGATTCACTTATCATGCAGAAGGTACTAACAGAAGTATGGAAGTGCCCATGGAACATAGCAAATATAGTCATGCAGATACAACAACTCATGTGAGGTAAACAAGTGAAATATCAGCATATTTACAGATAAGGTAACTAGTTAGATGACTATTTTGCAAATTTAGCAATAGATATCGGTGCTTTCACAATTACAAGTTTTCATCAGCTATAGAAAAGAGGAAAAGGAATCATAAATAGTGACAAATGGTAGTGTCCATACTTGAGAATTACACCATCAAAAGGATAAAGGGGTAGGGGAGGTTATAGCTGAATAGTTTACATGCAACATATGTACATTCCATATAATCATCAAAAAGAGTGCATATACTATCTAGCCTAAGCTATTTCAGCCAACAAAAAGGACTCTCAACATCATGGGAGGGTCTATGGGTCATTTTGAGCTTCATAAACCTGGGAATGAGGATGTTAACCGAATACTCGTGGGTCCAAGCATCCCTATATCTTCTTCACTACCATCTCTGTGAAGCAAAAGCAAGAATACCTAATTGCAAACATCAAACTCTACCTCCCTACGCCTCAATCCACATAGGACTTTTGTCGACTTTGGGTGGGCTTTAGTCTATCCCTAATCACCTTCACTTTATCCATGGCTTGATAAACTAAGTCAGTACCAAACAATTTGGTCTTACTAACCTCAAACCACACAATAGGAGAACAACATCTCCTACCATACAAAGCCTCGAACAAGGCCGTCTAAAAATTGGAATGATAGTTGTTATTACACACAAACTCTATGAGAGGAAAATGATCAACCCAACTACCAACAAAGTAAATTACGCAGTCCCTTAGAATACGTCAGAATAATCCTCTATACTTGTCCATCTTCCTAAGGGTGGAAATAGATACTAAGGTTCACCTTTGTTCCCAAACCACTCTAAAATGACCGCTAAAAGTGTGACAAAAACTGCAAGCCTTGATAGATATAATGGGTTGTGAAGCACCATCTAACTTGATGATCTCCTGAATAAAATGCTTAGCATAATCCTCCTCAAAAGAATTAGCCCTCACTAGAAAGAAGTGAGCAAACTTAGACATCCTATCCAAGATGACTGAAATCAAATCAAACTAGTTAGGAGGCCGTGGAAGACCGGTAACAAAGTCCATGTTAATTACTTCCTACTTCAACATGGGAAACTCAATCTCTTAAGATGAATCACCAGGCCTCTAGTGATCCACCTTCAGTTGAAACCATACACTTCTTCAAAAAATTGGTTGTATCTCATTCATATTGTTCAACAAATAGATCTCTTTCAAATCATAGTACATCTTCATCAAACTAGGATGAACAGTATGCCACGACTCATGAGCCTCTACAAAGTTCCTCTCTGCAATCCATCAATATTGGGAACACACATTCTACCTTGGTACCTTAAGATACCATCACCACTAATCTTAAATGCCAAAATTTTCTACTGACTAACATCATCCTTGATCTGCATAAAATAGGTTCCAAAATCTGTTTCTCCTTTACCTCAGTACCAAGAGAATACTTTACCACCTCTTGAACAATCACCTCACCATCCTCAGAATCCAAAAGACGAACTTAAAGAATAACCAAATGGTAAATATCCTTCACCAAACCCCACTTCTCCACATCAACATGAGATAATCTCCCCATGGACAACCTGCTAAGAGCATCAACAACCACATTAGCTTTACCTGGGTGATAATGGATACCCATATAATAATACTTGAGCAACTCAAGATATTGTTTTTGCATGAGATTCAACTCTTTCTGAGTTAATACATACTGCTAAATCTTATGGTCTGAATATATGTCAACATGAACTCTATACAAGTAATGATGACAAATATTCAAAGCAAAACCCATAGAAAACAACTCTAAATGATGAGTTGAATAATTTTTCTCATACACCTTAAGCTGACCAAAAATATATGCCATAACCTTACAATGTCGTATCAAAACACAACCGATTCCTACATGGGACACATCATAATAAACAACAAATCCATGAGTACCCTCGGATAGGGTTAAAACCAAACCTGAAGTCAACTTATCTTTCAACTTCTCAAAGATACCATCACAAGGATCGGACTATAGAAACTTCAACTTCTTCTGAATCAACTTAGTCAATGGAGCAGCAATCAATGAAAAACTCTCCATAAACCAATTATAATACCTGGCTAAACCTAAGAAGCTTCAAATATTGATTGGAGTTGTTGGTCTAGGATACTTGTTAACTGACTCAATGTTCTGTAGATCAACTATGATACCCTCACTAGAAATAACATGACCCAAGAAAGTAGTGACATTCAACTAGACCTCACACTTCAAAAAACTTACCATACAATTGTCGATCCTTAAGAGTCTGCAACTCTATACGGAGGTGATTGGCATGATCCTCCTTAATCTTATAATATACTAAGATGTCATTATTAAATAAAATAACAAACAAATCCAAAAACTGCCTAAACACCCGATTCATAAGATCCATAAACACCGTTGGAGCATTAGTCAACCCAAAAGACATGACTAAGAACTCATAATGACCCTACCAGGTACAAAAAATAGTCTTAGGGATATCCAATGCCCTAATCTTCAATTGATGATTACTCGATTGAAGATCAATCTTAGAAAAGTACTTAGAGCCCAAAAATTGGTCAACTAAGTCATCAATCCTAGGAAAAGGATACTTATTCTTCATAGTCACTTTATTCAAGTACCAATAGTCTATACATGATTCAAGGGAACTATCCTTCTTACAAACAAAAAGCACAGAAGCACCCCATGAAGAAACACTAGGGCAAATAGAACCCTTATTAAGAAAATCATTAAACTACTCCTTATATTCTTTCAAACTCTGTTGGATCCATTCTATGAGGAGGATAGAGATGGGATGGGTATTGAGAGTAGGTCAATCCCAAAACCATTTCCCTATCGGGAGGAATACCAGGAAGATCATCAGGAAATACTTCAGGAAACTCATTAACTATAGGGATATATTGCAAAGAAGCGCCCTCAAAATTATAATCCTTAACTCAAACTAGATGATATAGACATCCCTTGGAAATTAATTTCTGTGATTTGAGATAAGAAATAAACCTTCCCTTAAGCACTAGGGAACTCCCTTCCCACTAAATTACAAGTTTATTTTGGAATTTTAAGCTAAACTTATGGGTCCGATAATCTAGAGATACATTGGACAAATGGAGCCAATCCATCCCACAAATCATATCAAAATCTATCATATCCAACTCTATCTGATCCACCAATACCTCCCTACCATAGATAAGTATCATACAACCCTTATAGACTTTTCTAGCCATAACAGGGTCACTAGTTGGGGTAGACACAGAAAAGGGATTAGAAATACATTCTCAACCAAAACCAAAATGAATAAGCACTTAAGGGGTCACACAAGAAAAAGTGGACACTGGATCAAGCGGAAAATACACATCACAAGAGGAAAGTTTTAACATAACAGTAACAACATCAGGAGACACCTTTAATTCCTAATGGGTGGCAAAAGAATAAAGATGATTTTGTCCAGTGTTGATACCAGATGTAGCACCCTTTGGTGCTGGATCTAAGGACGCGACAATCATAACTTTATTAGCGTAGAAGCAATCATTAAAGGAAACTTCCTCATATATATAACCAAGATGACCATACTTAAAGCACTTATTTCTTCCTACATCACAAACTCCAGGATCCATATGTCCATAAAATCGATAAGGGGGATAAGATGGGGATGACTGGGCTCTACTAGTCTGTGACTGGGCACCTTGTGCCTTAAACCCAATGCCAGTATGGAAGAGAAGATCACTAAATGGATTAGGATATAGAGTAATAGCCACAAAATAATAACTAAAATTTCCCTAATTCATCTTAGACCAATGCCTGCCATCTCTACCACTATACCATTGGCCTTTACCCTGCTCAAAGGATCTGAATTTCTTTATTTGCCTCTCAACACTATCTACTTGCCTCTTCTTCTTATCTTTGACCTATTTTATATAGACATAAGCTTAGAGATATCCATGTCCTTGTTCAATAAGGTAGCCTTCACTCCAACACCAAGTCCTAAGACAAACCTGAAGTAAACTTTCTCATTCTATCCCTCATAAAAGATACCAACTTTTGAATGTAATAAGATAGCTGATGAAATTTCAAGTCGTACTCCTTCTAAGTCATTCTTCCTTGCTTCAAATTAACAAAATCCTTAGCTTTCACCTTCCTCACTCCTGAGAAAAAATGATCACGAAAAGCACCAGAGGAGTCATCCCACATAACTGGATCAACATCATCTCCTCTTAACTATTCCCACTCCTCATACCACTAATATGCCATATACTTTAACGGATTATGATTAACTTCACACAATCAGAGCCAGAAGCATGCATCACTCTGAATATCTTTTCCATCTCATCTATGAATCCTTATGGATATCTTCAAATTTGGAACCAGTGAAAAATGGAGGACTCAACCTCATTAATTGGTAAGCCCTTGCGGACTTAAAAAAAGAGTGACATGAGTAACACACTTAGATTGGCACGACTGAGAGGCCATAAATTAAGTAAGAAAATGAATCGACTGGAGAAACTTAGCATTAGATACATTACCTTGAGGTAATGTGGTAGCATTATTATCAGCTTGAGAAGCCCAGGGTGGACTAGTATAGACCAGTGAGACTCTATGTGGACAGTTAGGAGCAAGGACCCTAGACTGGATCTGTACCCCATAAGCAAGATGAGTTCCATCCATATTGTCCTTTGGTGGAACAGAGGAGTTTCTATGAGCATCAAATCTTTAGGGATGCATGATCTAAAATGCAAACACATAGAATTAGAGAAGATTCAAGACCTTAGACTTTATAGACTAAAAATAGAACACAAGAAAGGAAAACATTCCTAAAAGCCTCGTAGCCTATCCCTTAAAAGTGTGGGATGCTACACAACCATAAAAGAGACATTACTTAAAGTTGCTTTGTGGACACCTAATTGAACATGAACCTAGCTCTGATACAAAACTTATCATGACTCGAAGCATGGCTTGGCCGTGATGGGTATCTCAAGTCCATCGAGGAATGGAGACAACCATATTTGCTCAATCAAAATTAAATATAATACAGCTAATTCAGAAATAAATCTAAAAATTCCAATAACCATCCCAATTAATAGTAATTCATAAATCCTCTAAATAGAACAAAACCAATCTAAGTAGGGACATGCCCCCGACAATAGCCAAAAGAGTCCAATAGAAGTAATCTAAGACATAAATGAAATAATACTTTAAAATAATAGCCCTTTGGACAATGAAAGCTAACCAGTTCAAAGTTGACTATTGAAAACCCCAAAAATCCTATCACTATTTAGGTAAATTAGAAGTGTCTTCGAAGATGGTTAGCATGGTGAACGCTAGAATATTACTCTGGAAAGGGGATAATGTAATTCCATGAAATAATAGTTCAACTCATTCTGAGCCAATGCACACAACCATATGTATATATATATATATATATATTATATTTATAATATATTAGGATTGGGAACAATGCTTAGCATGAACTTTAAAACATTAGCCTAAATTTTATATCTAAACCGTTCTGAAATGACACCCATAATGTAATCCCCCATAATATCCTAAGCTCAGTTCAGTTGTAGTTGCATGCTTAAGGGGCCCAATACTTGACATTTTCACCAAGTGTTAAGGACTTAGTCATTTTCAAGACCCTTAAAAACATTGATGATTTTATTTTGGTCTTCCCGACCTTGAGACATTGATTTTAAATAAATTTATGTTTGGAGTTATTAAATGTATGTCTCGGGGGAGTTTTAGGATTTTTAGATGGGCGTAGGAGCATGTTTGGAAAATAAAAATGGAAGACTCACCATAATAAGCCCGCGACACAGGGCTTGCTCCATCAGACTAGGTGTCGCAATGCTGGGCTTGATCCACCAGACTGAATCTCGCGTCATGGGGCTTGAATTGTCGAATAATGCCTATGAAGTGCCATTGTTATTTTGTCTATCCCCTTGGTCATTAAATTAAGGGGCATTTGAGTCATTTCCCTCAACCTAATTCATTCTTAACGCAATTTGGTACTTCTAAAAGGACATTATTTGCCCTCTTTTACCCCAAATTGCTCTCAAGAAACCCTCCTCTTTCCCTAAGAGCAAACTCAAGCTTCTTCCCCAAGAAATCAAGAGTTCAATCTTCCAATCCAAGAAATATTTAAGAATTCAGTTATTAAGGTATGTAGGGTGTTTATCCATGGGTCCTTTTAACCCATGGATCCCCAAAACCATTCTTTGATAAAAAAATATGAGTTTTCCTTTATTATGAAGATGCATATGTTCAAGATAAGTTTAATTCATGATTTTTATTAGTAGTTTGACTCAATTTATGTCCTAGTATGATTACATGGAAAGGTTATCTCATATTTCATGTTTCAATTTTCTATGTCGTATTATATTGGATTTCATGTCATAATATTGAATAATGAATTTATCCGTGAAGTCATGTTGTTTTCTTACATTTTAAGACATCCCCATGTTCAAGTTCATGCTTCTCACTTAATTGGTGAAATGTTATGTTTTAGGTTTTTGAACCATGACTCATTGCTATAGTTTTAGGATTTAATATTAAGTTTTATGTTTATGCAGTGCTGTAAAGTTATGAACACCTGATACCTATGTGCTATACATGATTTCAAAATTTCAAGTAATGATTCAGTTATACCATGGATATTATTATTATTTTACACAGTTGATATAATCATGATGAGACCCATCAGTTATACTGATAGGACTGGGTCCTTAGTAGCAGTCCCTAAGTTCTATAACTACGTAGCCAGTGTAGGATTATGAGATATCACCCATTAGTCTAGGACTGAAACTCTCTTAGGGGCCATCTGCTAGTTTAAGACTGACTCCCTAGTCCTTTCGACATCAGATTAGTGGATCTACATAGCCAATTTTTGTACCCATGGCAAGGTACTAACGCCCTTCAAACTGGGGTTACAGTTTGGTCCCCAATTAGATCAAATTAGGGTGTGTCAGTTACATAATACCTCTCATATTTTCAGTTAGTATCTCAGTGTATCTAAGCTCAATTTTGCTTGACTAAGTAGAAGACTACTAGTTATTTAATTATAGAAAATTTAACCTTACAACTTACATATTACTCATGTATAATGTTTAGTCTTGGTTTTGCATTCTTTGATATTTCATGCTTATGCATTCATGCTTAGTTATGTCACGTATTTCATCCAGTCCTCATCACACATACCAGTATATTCAAAGTACTAACCACATACTTTTCTTTATGCAATCTTGTCTTATAACACATGTTCGGACGCTTAGTTTCTCAGCCATTCTTAGACAGCTCAACGTTACCCCACAACAATAGTGGTGAGTCCTCATCTATTGAGGATGTGATATGTTTTCTCAATTATTTTAGTATTTTCTTATGTTCAATCAGTTAGAGTTAGTTGGGGGTTTGTACCGACAACTTCTCATGATGTTTAGAGGCATTCAGATAGTCAGTCAGTAAACAGTTGTTCAGTTTTATAATATTACCAGTTGTTACCGACATTTCAAACTTGTTTATTACATATAATTAGTATCCATATTTTTAGTATTTTATCATCTTATCTTTAACATATGTTATATCAGCGTCATTTATTTAATAATCATAACAGTTATCAGCTGATGGGTTACCTTGTGGTTACCTATGATTGTAAGTACCATTGTCATGACTAGAGGGTAGCCTCAGGTCAGGACAGTATTAGAGCTTAACATTTTAAAGTATCCTAGGGAGTCTGAAAGCCACATTGAGTAGAGCCTTGTTCATAGGTGCAATGCGTGCCCCACTTATGTGCAAGAGACTAAGATATTTTAGGAAAGTTTCCCTTCTTTCAATGTTCATGTCATGCAAAAGAGCATGAGCTCTATTTAATTTGTCTTTCTAAGTCATCCTTCATTTGGTTTACAAATAATATCTCTCAAAAGAAGCAATGGAAGAAGGAATGAGGATCATACTGCACCCCCACCTATTCTGGAAGATCCCCTAAATGACTGTGTCTGTCATGCCAAATTTAGGGCCACTTTCACTACCTTACACTATTCTGTATCTTCTCAAAACAACTAGCAAGTTGTTTCCCCAGCCAAGCAAGTGGCAAATACAGCCGTAGTTAGGATTTAGGATTTTAATCAGATAAATCTCTTTCTATTTTTGGGATACAAGTTTGAGAGGGATCCACAGGAGTTTTACGACATGTTGTAGAAAGTGACAGATATCATGGCCATCACTTTGAGTAAGAGTGTAGATTTGGCTATATACCAGTTGCAGGATGTAGCTCATACCTGGTTTAAGTAGTGGAAGGAAGACCAAGGTTTTTATGCAGGGCCGGTAGAGTAGGAGGAGTTTACCATAACTTTTTTAGATTGGTTCTTTCCCCTAGAGTTGAGGCAAGCTAGGCTTCATTAGTTCATCAATTTGAAGTAGGGTAATATGAGCATGAAGGAGTACTCACTTAAATTCACCCAGTTGGCGAGGTATGCTCCTACAATGGTGGTGGATAATATGTCTATATTAAGTTAGCTTGTATTTGGTGTAGGTGATAGTGTGGTTAAGAAGTATAGGACCGTCATGTTGATTAATGAGATGGACCTATCTAGACACATGGTTCTTTCTTAGCATATTAAGAAGGAGATGGAGAGAGAGAATAAGGGGTCCAAAATAGGTAGTTTCTTCTTTTCTCAGCCAAGGTCAGAAGGCGGTAACTATTCTCTATTCTATCAAAAGTTTTTATCCCTGGATCCATCTCCAACTAGTATGCCAGTGCCTAAGTTCAGGAAAAATAATTGAGATAGAGTGCCACGCTCTAAGTCCCAGGGTAGTATGAACAGTGGTCGCACTAATCTATTTTGCCAAAAATATGGTAGGAATTATTAGGATGAGTGTAAGGCTGGTAGTGATGTGTGTTTTGGATGTGGCAAGCTAGACCATAGGATCCAGGAATGCCTAGTGGTTGCCTAAAAGGGAAAGTATTCGTGCTAATAAGGCTAGTCTAATTTTTCATTAGCTCTAGCAGGTCGCCTGACTCAGCAGGGTGCCATGTCTAGTGCCTCCAGTGGGTAGTGTTCGAATAGACTGTTTTCTCTCTAGACTCGTCATAATTAGAAAAGTTTTTCCCATATGGTTACGAGTATGTTACAAGTCTTCCATCTTTATGTATATGCATTGCTAGATCATGGAGCTTCACTTTCCTCTGTGACTCCTTATATAGTTGTAGACTTTAGTGTCAATCCAGAAATATTAGTAGAGCCTTTCTCAGTATCTACCCTAGTGGGTAATTCCATTATAGCCCGACGGATATACAAAAATTACCTTGTCACAGTGTCCCAAAAAGTTACCTTAGTTGATCTTGTAGAGTTAGAGATAACTGATATCGATGTCATTCTCAACACGGATTGACTCCACTTATGTTATGCCTCAGTTTATTATAGAAATAGAGTCACTCAGTTTAAGCTTCCCAATGAACCATCCATTGAATAGAGGGTAGTACTTCACTGCTTAGGGGTCAGATAGTTTCATATCTTAAAGCCAGAAAAATGATATCTCAGGGGTGTGTTTACCATCTTATCTTAGTCAAGGACTCAAACTTTGAGACCTCAAGTCTTGAGTTCATTCCTATAATAAATGGATTTTTAAATATGTTCCCTGAAGATCTTCCCAGAGTTCCTCCCAAAAGGGTACTCGACTTCGGAATAAATCTCCTCCCAGAAACCCAGCCTATCTCTATTCCATCCTAAAGAATGGCTCTAACTGAGATTAGGGAATAAAAGGAATATTTAAAAGATCTCTTAGATAAGGGTTTCATCAGGCCCCGTATTTCTCCAGAGCGCTCTAGTCCTATTTATGCATAAGAAAGGCGGTTCTCACAGAATGGGCATGAATTACCGTCGACTAAATAAAGTCACAATAAAGAATAAGTACCCATTCCCTAGAATTAATGACTTGTTTGACCAACTTTAGGGTGCCAGTTATTTCTCTAAGATAGACCTTAGGTCCGGTTATCATCAACTTAGAGTTAGAGAATGTGACATTCCGAAGATAGCTTTCAGAACTCAGTATGATCACTTCAATTTTTTAGTTATGCCCTTTGCACTAATGAATGCTCCTACAACTTTCATGGATTTGATGAACAGGGTGTTCAAGCAGTACTTTGACATGTTTGTATTGGTCTTCGTTAATGATATCCTTTTTTATTCCCATAATGAGGATAATCATGCAAACCATCTGAGAATTGTATTATAGACCCTCAAAGCTCATCAGTTGTTTGCTAAATTTATTAAGTTCAAATTTTGGCTGAGATCATTAGGTTTCCTTGGCCATATTATTTCTAGCTATGTTATCCAGGTTGACTCTCAAAAGACCGAAGCAATGAGAAAGTGGCCTAGACCTATCTATCCATTAGATATTATGAGTTTCTTGGGTTTGGCTGGCTATTACAGATGCTTTTCTGAAGGGTTTTCTTCTATTGCATCCCCCATGTCTCAGTTGACTCAAAAAAAAGTCAAATTTCACTGGTCAGTTTCTTACGAGAAGAGATTTAAGGAGTTGAACACTCGACTCACTTTCGCCCCAATTTTGACTCTTCTAGATGGCACAAATGGGTTTGTTATATATTGTGATTCTTCTAGAGTTTTTCTTGGCTGTGTATTAATGCATAGAGGTAAGTTCATAGCCTACGCCTCTAGAAATCTTAAATCCCATGAAATTAACTATCCTACCCATAATCTTGAGTTGGCAACTATTGTTTTTCCCTTGAAAATTTGGAGGTACTATCTTTATGGGGTTTATGTTGATGTGTTCAATAACCATAAGAGTTTACAGTATGTGTTCATGCAAAAATATCAAAATTTTCCTCAGAGAAGGTGGCTTTAGTTGTTAAAAGATTATGGTATGAGTGTGTTGTATCATCTGGGAAAGGCCAATGTAGTGGCTGATGCCCTTAGTAGATTTTCCATAGGTAATATTTTTCATGTTGAGGTAGATAAGAAGAAGTTAGCCGGTGAGATTCATCACCTTTCAAGATTAGGTTTTTAGTTGGTTTATTCAGTTGAGGATAGTATTTGGGTTCAGAATAGTTTGGAATCCTCATTTGTTACTGAAGTAAAAGAAAAAAAAGATAGGTATCCTAGTTTAGTTAAGTTGAAGGAGGAAGTTACAGACCTGAAGGTGGAGGTTTTCTCCTAAGTGGGAGATGGTATGATTTTTTTTCAAGGTAGGTTATGTGTTTTGTGTTTTGATGGTCTAAGACAAAGAATTCTTGTAGAAATACATGGTGCGTGATATTTTATTCACCCAAAAGACACTAAGATGTACCATGATTTGCGAGAAATCAATAGGTGTAGTGGTATGAAAAAAAGATATTGCAGAGTTTATGGCTAAGTGTTTGAATTATTAGCAGGTTAACGTTGAGTACTAAAGACCCATTGGTACTTTACAGGAGTTTAGCATCCCCACTGTGAAGTGGGAAGTGGTGAACATGGATTTTGTGATAGGATTAACTCGTACGCGGAATCAACATGATTCGATTTGGGTCATTGTAGATATTATGACCAAGTTATCCCATTTCTTACAAGTTCATATTTCATACTCAGCTGAGGATTATGTAGTCTTTATATTAGGGAGTTGGTTAAGTTGCATGGAATTTTGTTGTTTATCATTTCAGATAGAGGTACTCAGATCTCACTTTTGGAAGGCTTTTCAGAAGAGTCTTGGTACCCTAGTCCATCTCAGTATAGCCTATCATCCTCAAGCATATGATCAGCCAGAGAGGACTATTCATACCTTAGAGTACATGTTGAGGGCATGTATTATTGATTTAAAAAGTAGATGGGATGACCACTTGCCTTTAATTTAGTTTGCCTATAACAATAGTTATCACTCCACTATCCAAATGGCTCTATTTGAGGCTCTCTATGGAAGAAGATGTAGATATCCTATTGGTTGGTTTGAAGTCGGTGAAGCTTCTTTGATAGGGCTAGATTAAGTGTTCAAGGTAATGGATAAAGTTCTGTTGATTCGGGAGAGGTTGAAGATAGCCCAAAGCCGTCAGAAATTTTATGAAGATGTGAGAAGAAGGGATATTGAGTTTGATGTTGGTGATTTAGTTTATTTGAAAATTTTGCCTATGAAGCGAGAGAAGATCTTTGGAAAGAAGGGGAACTCAGTCCCTACTATATTGGACCATATAGGATCTTGAACCATTTTAGGAAGGTAGCTTATGAGATGGAGTTTCCTGCAGATTTGACATCAGTGCATCCACTATTCCATGTTTCTTTGTTAAAGAAATATATCGGTGATTCAGCTGTTTTTGTTCCTTTAGAAACTAGGATGTTTAGGATAGCCTTTCCTATGAAGAAGTTCTAGTTGAGATCCTTGATCGTCAAATTCGTAGGCTAAGGAATAAAGAAGTCCCCTTGGTTAAAATTCTATGGAGCAATTAGTCTGTTGAGGAAGTTACTTAGGAAGCAGAAGTAGATATGTAAGCCAAGTACCCTCATTTTTTCTCCACAAACTCAGATTTAGTTTGAGATAACGATCTTCCTTAGACTGACTGCTTTTCATTCTCTATTTCATCTATGTAACCATTCTCATGTCATTGTATGTATTCAAAAAATCAGTTATGTTCCTGTATCATGTTTTCGAATTAGTTATATAATCATGTTGCAAGTTATGCATGTTCAGTATATGATCTCAGTTGCCATAGTGTTCTAAGTCTAACCAATCTCATTCGAGGATGAATGGAACCAAGGGGGAGATATTGTAATGCCCTGTAAGATCCTAAGCCCAATTCAGTTGTAGTTGCATGCTTCAGGGGTCCAAGACTTGAAATTTTCACTAAGTGATAAGGACTTAGTCATTTTTAAGACCCCTAAATACTTTGATGATTTTATTTTGGTCTTCCTAAACTCAAGACATTGATTTTTGAATTGATTTATGTTAAGAGTTTTTAAATGTATGTCTTGAGGGTGTTTCATGATTTTAGACTAGCATAAGGGAATGTTTGGAAAACAAAAAAAAAAAATACCCACCGCTATAGGCCTACAGAGCGAGGTTTGCTCCATCGTACTAGGTGTCGCGATATGAGGCTTGCTCTACCGGATTGAAGCCCACAGTGCGGGTCTTGCCTTACCGTATTGAAGACCGCGGCACACCAGTGCTATTCCGTCCAGCCCCTTGGTCATTAAACTAAGGGGAATTTTAGTAATTTCCCTCAACTCAATTCATTCTTAACACAATTTGGGATTACCAAAAGGGAATTATTTTCCCCTTTCACTCCAAATTGCTCTCAAGAACCCGTCCTCTTTTACTAAGATCAAACTTAAGTTTCTTTCCTAAGAAATCAAGAGTTCAAGATTTCAATCCAAGAAATATTCAAGAATTCAATTTTTAAGGTATGTGGGGTGTTCAACCATGGGTCCCTTTCACCCATGGAGCCCAAAAACCTTTATTTGATTAAAAATATGAGTTTTTCTTTATTATGAAGATGCATATGTTCAAGATGAGTTTAATTCATGTTTTTCCCTAGTAGTTTGACTCAGTTCATGTCCAAGTATGATTCCATGGAAAGTTATGGTATCTCATGTTTCAAGATTTGATTTTCCATGTCGTATTCAATAGAATTTCATGTCACAATATCAAATTGTGAATTTAGCCATGAAGTCATGTTGTTTTTTTAAAACCTCCCCATGTTCAAGTTCATGCTTCTCACTTAATTAGTGAAATGTTATGTTCTGAGTTTTTGAACCATGACTCCCTACTACAGTTTTAAGCTTTAAGATTGTCTTTTATGATTATTCAGTGTTGGCGGGTTATGAACATCCGATACCTATATGCTTTACATGATTTTAGATTTTCAAGTAATTATTCAGTTAAACCATGGATATTATTATTATTTTACTTAGTTGATATAATTATGATGTGCACAATAAAAAGTAATGTTCAGTTAAATTTAGTTCAGTTCAGTACCAGTGTCAGTTCAGTTGGGAGTAGGATTTAGCACCGAGCGAACCTAGGGATGGGGGCTCACCTGCCAGTTTGGGCATGATCCTTAGTAGAAGTCCCTACATTCCAGATCTATGTATCCAACGTAGGATTATGAGATGTCACCAGCCAGTCTAGGACTGACACTCTCTTAGGGGTCACTCGCCAGTTTAAGACTGACTCCCTAGTCCTTCGGGACTTCAGATTAGTGGATCCACATATCCAATATTAGTACTCGTGGCAAGGTACTTACACCATTCCAAGTGGATTATAGGTTGAACCCAATTAGTTAGAATTAGGGACTGTCAGTTATATTATACCTCGTACAGTTTCATTCAGTATCTTAGTATATCTCAACTCAGGTTTTCTTGACCAAGCGTACAGATTGTCAGTTATTCAGTTATATAAATTTCAGCCTTACAACTTACATGTTACTCTAGTATCATTTTTATGCTTGGTCTTGCATTCTTAGATATTACATGTTCATGCATCCATGCTTAGTGATATAATGCATTTCAGCCAGTCCTCATCTCACATACCAGTACATTAAAAGTACTGACCGCATACTTTTTCTTTGCGCTATGTTGTCTTATAACATAGGTTTGAACGCTCAGTTTCCCGACTATTCTTAAACAGCCCAACGTTACCTCGAAGCAGTAGTGGTGAGTCCTCATCCATCAAGGACATGCTATGTTTTGTCAGTTATTTCAGTATTCCCTTACGTTCAGTCAGTCAAGGTTAGTTTGGATTTTGTCCCATCAACTCCTCATGATGTTTTGAGGCTTTCAGACAATCAAATAATCAGTTAGTAAAAAGTTGTTAAGTTTTTCAGTATTATTAGTTGTTACAGACATTTCAGACTTGTCGCTTACATATATTTAGTACTCATATTTTCAATATTTTATTAATTTATTTTAATGTCATTTATTCAGCTGCTCACAGCAGGTACCGGCTCATGGGGTACCTTGTAGTTACTTATGACCGTAAGCATCATTGTGGAAACTAGGGGATAGCCACTGGTCATGACAATTGGCTCAGCACCCCTAGTCAAAGGATCCTAATGTGTGTTAGCCGTTATTGCACCCAAGTGCACACGCAAGTGTATGTGGTCTCACAAGTAATATAGTGGCCTTAAGTAAAGTCGAATATCGATCCCTCAGAGACATATTTTAAAAATTATTCAATTCAAGTTTAACTGTTAAGATTAACTTAGTGCAACCGTAAACAAAAGAGAAAGTAAACTAAAATAATGCTAAAAAGTAAAGACTTTGGACAATCAATGGATGAAAACCCGGGTTAAGTCACTGAGAGAAATCATAGTACACTAATGAACTTCATTCATTAAATTACTTATCTTGGTTTTAGATTCTTAGGGTTTATCGTATGATCATGGTCTCCCGACCTCTAACCTTCTACCAAACTAAACATTAAACGGGGATGCAGTAATCCATTTAGATGCATTAATATATAATCCTACATTTGAAACAAGCAATTCTTCTAGGTATATCCCTATCCTAGATGCTAATTCAAATTCCTTATTTCATAAAAGAATAAGAACCTTATTCTACTCATCCCCTAGTTCTATCTTCCTATTCCCCCTCCCGAGTTCACAAGGTCAACAATATATGTATTTTAAGGGTTTTGAATCCTTAAATTAGTGATAAAAAGGATAAACAAAAAAAATTGTGATAGTAAATTCAAACATAATCAATTCAAAGCGAAAGTAAATATGTTCTTGGCCTTAACCCCGGAAAGGGGGCTGTTAGCCACTCATGGACATAGTCGTAATCAAGATGAATAAAAACATAATAAAACCCATTAAAAAGAGAAATTAAAAGAATAAAAACCTAATTGAAGTGTTTTCTAGTGCCTCTCCAAGTTTCAAAGCCGTCCAAGGTGTCTAACATCAAGTACAAGTGTCCTAATTATAGGAGGACAAAACTGCCAATTTTTGCAATAGATCGCATCGTAGAGTTAATTTTGCACATTTGGATACATTATGTTACCTTATAATGGAGACACACAGTTTTGGGTACGTTAGGAAGCTCCTGGTTTATTTTATGAGACATTTGGACCTCTCTTTGGTCCGCGATGCGCCCTTGGCATCCAAGGTGTCCAATTCATGTGAAGTTGCGTCTTGTGCATTCGTTGATCCATTCCAAGCCTTTTTGTGAAGTTTCCCCCTGATTTGAAGCTTTTATATCCTTAATATATCATAATAATCAATTCACCAAGCATCATATAGCTCTAAACACAACAAATTAAAGCTCAAAACAACACAACATCCAAAATAATGAACTAGAAACTTAAGCTAAGAATACTAGTTTGGCCCCTTTTGATCTTTTACTTAGTTTTGACTCTTGGATTGATTCAATTTAACTTTAAAAAATATAAAAAAGTTGTTACACATATAATTAAACAATCCTACCATTATATGTTCATTATTAAAATTAGAATCCATCGCGAGCAACTTGAACAACACCTTGCTCAAGCTTGTAACACTAGTTTTCTCATATGAACTCTGAATGATCAAACTAAGTACAAACTTGTATGAAATACACCTTAAACGCTATAATCAAGTACTTGAACATTTAGATGCTCAATTATATCATCATTAACACATTAATCACAAAGGTTGTACTCAAAATAAGTCTAAATAAGCTTGGATAACAGCACTGAAGTGCATAAATCCACCTTAGATCATCACCACACCCTTAAAGCCTTGATCGTCCTCAAACAACTATTTACTCTAAGCATCGTAAGATGAGTTGAATCTACACTTCTAATACAAGAAATACACTGAATCTAGTACTATAATGACTACATAGAATGCAATTTTCTATACTAATCATGTTACATAAACAATTGAAACCTCAAGAATACTACTCCAAAACATCCTAGCCTCAAGAATTAACTCACCTAGTTAGAAAACTCATGTACATTGTTCAATCAAAGACATCAACTAATTCACCCAACATTCATTAAACATATTCCCTCACAATAAGAGATTTTCCCATAATCACTCACATAAATGCTACATTTCACCAATTGGGTACAAGAATCAAATTAGGCTCACGCTCACCAGGAATTTACAAGTTACAAATAATGAACCATAGGCTTGCCCTTGGTGTAGTACTTCACTATTATAAGAGTGATGAAGCTTAGGATTAAATAGGTTTTCAATGGTTGTAATGTAGGCTAAGGGATGGGTAGGAACTATTTTGACCAAGAATAGTGACAATCTTCCCTAAGCGCTTCAATATATCACATTTTTTATTTAATCTAACAACTAACTTACACCACTTTTGTCTACCCACATCTTTTGTTTTACCCCATATCATTAAGCTAATTCACATCTACTATTGTGGGAGTATTATATGTACACATCATTTAATTTTACCCTTCTTCACAACCATTATATGTTACACACCCCTATAATAGCCACCCTCAACTAAGGCAATTTCCTTAGTTGAGGTGCATAATGTTCAAAGAGGACCAAGGACAAAACAGGTTCATTGTAACACGACTGGGATAAAATTAGGAATTTTTTTGCACAAATTTCTCTAACTGCCAACCACAACACAACAATGTTTACACTCTAATAACTATAACTTTGGAACTTCAATTTCACCTTTCTCCGACTTGAATTTTCAACTCCTTAACTTAATTAAGTTTACCCTAACGAGCTTAGGATCTTTTGGATCAAATTAAGTTCAATCAATGAAAGGATTAGGATACATATGAGGCTTCCAAAGAAAAATCTAAAGGCTCAATAGGGTTACTAGGATTATGAACAAGGGTTGGCCAAAAGAAGGGATAAAACACTACTATCAAGGAAATGCCTATATCATCTCATAAACCCACACTCTTTATTTTGCTTTGTATACATACTAGCCAAGTTCTAGACATTATATGTAAGAAGTAATACACAACAACCTTACACGCAGATGGCACATGCTCAACTAAAGTTTGATCATCATAGAATTTTAACCAAACAATCACATTAATTCAAATTAAGCCAACAAGTACAAGAGACATAATCATGAGCCTAGGAGTCTAAAAAAGTAGTAATTCAAACAATCAACATTCTATTTATAACCAAAATACTTGCGTCATACAGTCGAAAATAGCACCAATAAGAACATCCCACGTTTATTCTTAAAAAAAATTAAAATTACTCTAAAATGAGAATTTACCCACCCCACACATAAAAATCTACTTTGTCCCCAAAGTATACTATAAAAGTAGAGATAGAAATACTCCCTAAATCCTCTAGGACTCTCTAGTAGTATCTTTATATATCAAGGAGGGTCGGGGACCCCACGCTTTGTCTTTGCCATCCTCCTTAGCTCAGGTTTTCGGTACTCAGACTTCCCATCAACCTATGACTCAAAAAAATCAAAAACTAGTGAAGTAAAAACTAAAATACTTAAAATAAAACATACCTTAACTTGGGTTGCCTCCCAAGAAGTGCCTGATTTAGTGTTGCGACGTGACCCAATAGGCAACTTATCTATTTTCCTTTATTCTCTTCCTCACACTTGGACTCCATCATCTTATTTTTGGGACCTCTTGAGTGTGAACTCTCAAGGTCAACAACTTTATCAACAATAGCCTTTTTAGTCTCATTAATTTGCATCATTTTAGGCTTGGGTATTGGTGGCTTGGGCTGCTCAATAAGGAAGTTTGGAGATTTTTTTTATGGAATAAACTCCACCACCCCATACTTATCCCTTTCAATAACTGTAATCATGCACAAATCTTTGTTGTGGGATAGTGTATTGAGTGGTTTGTACACTTTGAAAATGGCCTCTTCATCATCCAGCTTCATTATGAGCATGCCCTCTCTTACATCTATTAATGCTTCTCCCGTTACCAAGAATGGATGTCTCAAATTGACTAGTACTTTTTATCTTCTTGAAAATCTAAACCAATAATGTAAGAAGGAATAATGAACTTTCCAACCTTTATTAGAACATCCTCAATGACTCCTTCAAGATAGGCTATGGTCCCATTTTTCAGTTGCAGTAACATAGAGCTCGATGTTGGCTTCCCCAAGCCCAAAATATGGAACAAACAAAGGGGAATTAAATTTATGCTTGCCCCTAAGTCACTAAGTGTGTGGACCACCTCACTATTCCTAATTTTAATAGGAAGAGTGAACTTCCTAGGGTATTTGAGTTATTTAGGTATCTTCTGCATCACCAAAGAGTTGCACTCTTCATTGAGTGCTACTGTCTTAATATCCTACATCTTGACTTTTTTAGTTCCCACATCATTCAAGTACTTAGCATACTTGGGTATTCCCTGCAAAACATCTAAAAGAGGAAAGTTTATATGAAGCTCTATAAACGTGTCAAAGAAATTCTTCAATCATGCATACTCCTTCTCCTTTATAAGACTCTATGGGAAAGTTGGTGGTAGTCTCTACTTCTACCGTTCAACAACTTTTGTTTTTGAGTACTCAGACTCTCTCGAATTTTTAGCAACTTTTTTTGGATACCAATAGGGGAATCAACTCTGCACTTTCCTCCTTAGGTTTCTTGGAGGTTCTTCTTTCATCTCTGTAACACTTCTCAAAGTGATTTCCATTACTTATTTAAGATTTTCAGTATCACTTGGCAAACCACCTTGAGGCTGAGTATTCTATGTTGCTGCTATCTGATATATCTACAACTCCAAGCTTTATGTAGCTGCTTGCTGGCTTTCTATTTCTGCCTGTTGACTCTTCATATCTGCTGCAAACTATGCTTCACAAGATATAGGTTGTTTTAACATCACTTCCACATTGCTCATCTGAGTTGTGGCCTGATTCCCTTGAACCCACAACTATTAAAATTGTTAATGTTGGTTGTTCCATGCTGGATTTGGTGGCTGAGTCTTCCTCTTTAGGTTGTTGGAGTTCCCATAATTCATCCATTTAACATTGCCCACAAATATCACGGACTCAGGATTTACAACACATATAGTCGTTGATTGCCCATTATTACCAAAAACCCCATACCAACCTGCAGTCTGTTGAATGGCATTACCTATCGTCTGCAGGTTGTGTAACCCCCAACTTCATATTGCTTATCTAATTTTGCAGATCTCTAAGATGAGCTAATAAAGAAGTCAAATGGTCCACCTCCAACACACTTGCAACTTTCTTTGTAGCACTTTTTGAGTCAGAATGCCACTCAGGATTTCCTTTTGCAATCCGGTTCAATGAAGTATATAGCTCATCATAAGTCAACTCCAAAGCTTGACCACCTGCAAATGAATCTCGCAAAATTTTTGTGTTGTGATAAAGTGCCTCAACAAAAGTGTGAGCTAATACCTTATTGGACTACTGATGATGTGTAAAATACCAAAGAAGAGCTTTGAACCTCTCCCATACATGATACAAGTTCTTATCTAGATTTTGTTTGAAGCACATAATATTACTGTGCAGTCTCGTAGTCTTTCCAAATGGGAAGAATTGGATGAGGAATTTTCGGGCTAAGTAATCCCAAGTTGTGGTTGAACTTGCCGTCTCAACATTCAACCACTTCTTTTCTCCCCCAATAGTGAAAATTGGAATAGTGCCAGCCTAACATAATCAGTTGACACAGTCGTTGGGTTGAATATGTCACTGATCTCAAGGAAGTTGCACTGATGGAGTTGTAGATCTTCATGTAAATTCTTCATAAATTGTCCACTGCTGATCAAAAGCTGCACCATATTCTATTTCAGCTCAATGTCACCTCCAGCAGCCAATTTCTGAAAAGAGGAGGTCAAATTTATGGAAGTGGGATTGCCACTTCTCAAAATGTCCTGTGGGCTGGTTAATCTTCAGACATTACAACAGGAATGTCTTGTTCCTCTTGAAATTGCAGGATATAGGGGAGAAGGATTTCTTTTCTCCTTTGTTGATGGAAGTGTTTCTCGAGTTTGAGGCTTGGATTAACCAATTACCTATCACTTTCTAGTTTACTAGCCAGTAAAGGCGTTTCCTACAAAATTAATCCCAAGACCAAGAGTGAAGCACCAACGAAATCTAAAAAGTAAATATAAAACAAAAATAGTTGCCAATTTACAAGTCCCTGACAACGACGCCAAAAACTTGTTGCGACCAAGAGCACACGCAAGTGTACCTGGTCTCACTATGTAATACAGTGGCCTTAAGTAAAGTCGAATATCAATCCATCAGAGTTTTGTTTTAACAACTATTCAATTAAATTTAACTATTGAGATTAACTTAGTGCAACCATAACCAAAAGAGTTTGAGAGTTTATAATTGAAAGTAAACTAAAATAATGCGGAAAAGTAAAGACTTTGGACAATCAGAAGATAAAAATCTAGGGTTAAGGCACAATAAACAGTCATACTATGCTAATGAAATTCCTTTGTTAGATTACTTCTCTTGGTTGTTGATTCGTAGGTTTTATCGTATGATCATGGTGTCCCGTTCTCTAACCTTCTACCTAACTGGAAATTACAACTACATCATTGAGAGGAGATGCAATAATACATTTCGATGTATTAAGATATCATCCTATATGTGAACCAAGCAAGTCTTATAGGTATATCCCTATCATAGATTCTAATTCAAATTCCTTATTTCATAAAAGAATAAGAGCCCTACTCTATTCATCCCCATGTTCTATCTTCCTATTCCCCTTCTAAAGTTCACAAGGTCGACAGTATATGTATTCAAAGGGTCAAAAATCCTTAAAATAGTGATAAAAAGGATAAAAAAACAACCAATTGTGATATGAAATTCATACAAACACAATTCAAAGGGAAATTAAACATGTTCTTGGCTTTAACCCCAGAAAAGGGGCTCTTAGCCACACATGGACATAGTCGTAATCAAGATGAATAAAAACAAGAAGAAACCCATTAAAAATATAAAGTAAAATAATAAAAACCTTAATTTAAGTTTTTTACATCTCTTATCCAAGTTTTAAAGTCATCCAAGGTGTCTAACATCAAGTACAAGTATCCAATTAGTAGGAGGACAAAACTGCCGATTTTTTCACTAGGTCGCGTTGCGGGATTAATTTTCCATGTCTAGCTGTAAAAAGTGACCTTATTGTGTATACCTACTATTTTGGGTCCCTTAGGAAGATACTGGTATATGTAATGTGCCATTTGACCCACACTTTGGTCCACGAAGCGCCCTTGACATCCAAGTTGTCAACTAAACGTCAAGTTGTGTCTTGTGCTTTCGTTGATCCATTCTTAGCCTTTTAATATTGTTTACACCTAATTTAAAGATTTAATATCATTAATATATAATAATAAACTAAACAAGAATCCTATATCATTATAAAAAAACAAATTAGAGTTCAAAACAACACAACATCCAAGACGACGAACTAGAAACTTAAGCTAAGAATACTAGTTTTGCCCGTTTTTATCTTTCACTTAGTTTAGACTCTTGGATTGATTCAATTTAACTTTAAACACTATAAAAAAAAATTACACATATTGTTACACAATAATACCATTATATACTCATTATTCACATTAGAATCCATCGCGACCAACTAGAGCAATATGTAGCTCAAGCTAGTAACACTAGTTTTCTCATATGAACTCTAAATGATCAAATTAAGAACAAACTTGATTGAAATAAACCTTAAACATTCTAATCAAGTACTCAAACATTTAGATGATAAATTATGTCATCATTAACACATTAATCACAAAGGTTGTCCTCAAAACCAGTCTAAATAAGTTCGTATATCAACACTAAAGTGCATAAATCTACCTCAGATCATCATCCCACACTTAAAGCCTTGATCCTCCTCAAACTAATATTTACTCTAAGCATCGTAAGCTGAGGTGACTCCACTCTTATACTACATGCAAGACACACAAGCTAATCCTACAATGACTACATAAAATGCATGTTTCTATACTAAGCATGTTACATACACAATAGAAACCTCAAGAATACTACACAAAAACATCCTAGCCTCAAGCATTGACTCACCTTGTTAGCAAACTCATGGACATTGTTCATTCAAAGACATTAAATAATTTACCCAACACTCATTTCACTTATGCCCTCACAATAAGAGAGTTTCCCTTACTCACACACATAAATGCTACTTTTCACCAATTGGGTAAAAGAATCAAATTAAGCTCACTCACACCAGGAATTCACAAGTTACACATAATGAACCATAGGCTTGCCCTTAGTGTAGTACTGCTCTAATATCAGAATGATAAGTCTTAGGATAAAATAGGTCTTTAATGGTTGTAATGAAGGCTAAGAGATGGGTAGGAACTATTTTAGACAATAATAGTGACTATCTTCCCTAAGAATTTCAATATATCACATTTTTTAATTAATCTAACAACCAACTTACACCACTTTGGTCTACCCACATCTGTTGTTTTACCCTATATCATTAAGCTCGTTCATATCTACTATGGTGGGAGCATGCTATGTACACATAATTAAATTTTACCCTTTTTCACACCCATTATACGTTACGCACCCCTATGATAGCCACCCTCAACTAAGGAAATATTGCCTTAGTTGAGGTGCACAATGTGCAAGGAGGACCAAGGCCAAAACTGTTTTATTGTAACACGACTGAGATAAAATGGGAATTTCTTTAGCACAAATTTCTCTAACTCCTGACCACAACACAACAATTTTCACACACCAATAACTATAACATTGGGACTTCAATTTCACCTTTCTCCGACTTAAATTTTCAACTCCTTAACTTAATTAAGTTTACCCTAAGTGCTTAGAGTCTTTTGGATCAATTTAAGGTCAATCAAAGAAAGGATTAGGATAAATATGAGGTTTCCAGAGAAAAAAGCTAAAGGCTCAACGGGGTTTACTAGGATAATGAATAAGGGTTGGTCAAAAGAAGGTATGAAACACGTCTATCAAATAAATTCTTAGATCATCTCATAAACCCTTACACTTTATTTCGCTTTATATACACGCCATGCAAGTTCTAGACATAACATACAACAAGGAATACACAATAATCATACACAGAGATGGCACATGCTCAACTCAAGTGTGATCATCATAGAATCAATGCCCAACAACCACAATAATTCAAATTAATACAACAAGTACAAGAGCCATAATAATGAGCCTAGGAGTCTAAAAAGTAGTCATTCACACAATCAACATTCTCTTTATAACCAAAACACTTGCGTCATGCAGTTGAAAATAGCACCAACAAGAACATCCCATATTTTTTATTAAAAAAAAATTAGAATTACCCTAAGAATGGGAATTTCCCTACGCCACACATAAAAATCTACTTTGTACTTAAAGTTCACTTTAAAAGTAGAGATATAAATAATACCTGAGTCCTCTATGCCAAGCTAGTAGCATCTTTATATATCAAGGGGGCCCAGGAACCCACACTTAGTCTTCTCCATGTTCCTTAGATCAGGTTTTTTGTACTCAGACTTCCCATTAACCTGTGACTCAACAAATAAAAAATTAGTGAAGTAAAAACTAAAATACTAAAAATAAAACATACCTTAACTTTGGTTACCTCCCAAGAAGCACCTGGTTTAGTGTTGCAGCACTATCCAATTTGTAATTTATTTATTTTCCTTCATTTTCTTCCTCACACTCGGACTCCATCTTCTTTATTTGTTTTTGTCCTCTTGAGTGTGAACTCTCAAGGTCAACAACTTTCTAAACAATAAACTTTTTAGGCTTATCAATTTGCATCATTTCAAGCATGGGTATTGGTGGCTTGGGCTGATCAATGAAGAAGTTTGAAGAGTTCTTTTGTCGAATAAACTCCACACCCCATATTTATTCCCTCCAATCACTGTAATCATACACAATTCTTTGTAGTGGGATAGTGTGTTGAGTGGTTTGTACACTTTGAAAATTACCTCTTCATCATTCAGCGTCATTGTGAGTGTGCCCTCTTTTACATCTATTAATGCTTCTCCTGTCACTAAGAATGGATGTCTCAAGTTGACAAGTACTTTTTTATCTTCTTGAAAATCTAAAACAATAATGTCAACAATAATAATAAACTTACCAACCTTGATGAGAACATCCTCTATGACTCCTTTATGATAGGCTATGGTCCCATCTGTCAGATGAAGTAACACAGAGCTCGATCTTGGTTTCCCTAAGCCAAAAGTATTGAACAAAGAAAGGGGCATTAAATAAATGTTTTCTCCTAAGTCACTGAGTGCGTGGACCACCTCACTATTCCCAATTTGAATAGGGAGAGTGAACTTTCTAGGATATTTGAGATTTTTTGGTATCTTCAACATCACCATAGAGTTACACTCTTTAGTGAGTGCTATTGTCTCGACATCCTACAGCTTGACTTTGTTAGTGACCTCATCATTCAAGTACTTAGCGTAATTGGGCATTCCTTACAAAACATCTAAAAAGGAATATTAATATGAATCTCTCTGAACATTTCAAAGAAATTCTTGAAGCATGCATCCTCATTTTCCTTTATAAACCTCTATGGGAAATGTGGTGGTAGTCTCTGCTTCTCCTATTCAACAACTTTTATTTTTGAGTACTCAGACTTTCTCGAATTTTCAACAACTTTTCTGGATACATGTGGGGGAATTAACTCTGCATTTGCCTCCTTAGTTTTCTTTAGAGGTTCTTCATTCATCTCTTTAACACTTCTTAAAGTGATTTCAATTACTTGTTTAAGATTTTAAGTATCACTTGGCAAACCTCCTTGAGGTCTGGTGTTCTATGCTGCTGCTATCTTATCTATCTGTAACTTTAACCTTCTTTTAGCTACTTGATGGCTTTTTATTTCTGCCTATTGACTCATCGTATCTTCTACCAACTGTGCTTGACCAGCTATAGGTTTTTTCAACATTTCTTCCACATTTCTCGTCTGAGTTGTGGCCTGATTCTATTTAACCCGTGACTATTGAAATTGTTGTTATTGGTTATTCTATGTTTGATTTAGTGGCTGAGTCTTCCACTTTAGGTTTAGGCTTTCCCATAATTCGTCCATTTAACATTGCCCACACACATCACGGACTTAGGATTTACAACACATATAGCCGCTGAATGCCCACTATTACCACAAAATTCACACCAACCTATAGTCCATTGAATGGAATTAACCATGGTTGCAGGTTGTGTAACCCCCAACTTCATATTGGTTATCTAATTTTGTCGAGCCGCAATCTAAGATGATAAAGCATTAAAATGGTCCACCTCCAACTTACTTGCAACTTTCTTTATAGCACTTATTGAGTCAGAATGCCACTCAGGATTTCCTTGAAAAATACGATTCAACAATGTATATAGCTCATCATAAGTCAACTCTAAAGCTTGACCACCTGCAATAGAATCTCACAAAATTTTTGTGTTGTGATCAAGTGCCTCAACAAAAGAGTGAGATAATACCTCATTGGACTACTGATGATGTGGACAATCCAAAAAAAGAGCTTTGAACCTCTCCCGTGCATGATAAAAGTTCTCATCTGGCATTTGTTTGAAGCACACAATCTCACTGTGCAGTCTCACAGTCTTTCCAAATGGGGATAATCGGATGGGGAATTTTTGGGCTAAGTAATCCCAAGTAGTGATTGAACTTACTGGCCTAGCACTCAACCACTTCTTTGCCTCTCCAATAGTGGAAATAGGAATAGTGTTAGCCTAACATAATCAGTTGATACACTCGTAAGGTTGAATATGTCACTGATCTCAAGGAAGTTCCACTAATGGATTTATGGATCATCATGTGAAATCCTCGCAAACTGTCCACTACTGATCAAAAGATGCACCATGTTCTATTTTAGCTCAAAGTTACCACCAGAAGTCAGTTTCTGAAAAAAAAAAAGGTCAAATTTATCAAAAGTGGGATTGCCATTTCTCAAACTGTCCTGCAGGCTGGTTAATATTCATCCATTAGAGCAGTATTGTCTTGTTCCTCTTGAAATTTCATGATCTGGGTGATAAGGATTGCTTCTCTCCTTCATTGATGGAAGTGTTGCTCGAGTTTAAGGCTTGGCATAACTAATTCCCAATCCCTTGCCAGCTTACTAGCCTGTAAAGCAATTTCCTGCAAAATTAATCCCACGACCAAGAGTAAAGCACCAACAAAATATAAAAAGTAAAATTAAAAAAAAAATATTTGCCAATTTACAAGTCCCCGATAATGGCACCAATGACTAAGTGCACATGCAAGTGTACGTGGTCTCACCAAATAATACTATAATACACCTTATTTCTCAAGCTTAACTTAACTCACAGTTCATGAGTTATCCAATATAAAAAAATTTAAAAGCTCAGTATTTTTCAGTTTAGAGCCTGCCATTACTTAGGAAGTTGAATAATCTTTCCAACGATATAAAATTCGCCTAAATTTGAAAATCGGGTAAGAAGTTATGGCTATTTTAAGTCTCAGTCATTAAACATTGTCATTCAGGCCAGTAGTGCGTCAAAGAGTAAGCCAAAATGGCAATTGTCAGATTTTAGTGAGGTACCACTATACCGGCGCATCGCGCCAAATCTCATTTTCACATTTTTCAATTTCCAGTGAGCCAACGCGATTGTACCGGTTTCACGGAGCTTCCAGGTCCCATCCAGTATTGCAAAGCAATTTTACCACGTCGCGCCACCATCCACATTCCCAGTTGTCATTTTCTAGTGGCTTGGCGCGATCACGGCATGTCATACCAAGGCCAAAAATTAAGTTTTTTAATACAAAATTTTAAGTCATTCTCAGGGGTAAATGGGTTTTTTTCCACAGCCCTAATCAGTCTAAACACAAAATTTACCTCTAAATAACCCATTATATCATGATTTATTCACTTTATTCAAATATTAAGTCATTCTCTCTCAAAAGGTGCTAAATACTAGCTTTAAGAAACAAGAGCAAAAATCAAGAGTCTCTCAAGAACTTTCAAGAATTAATAATCCAAGGTATGTTAAATGTTCATCTATGGTTCCTTTCACCCATAGAGTCCACGATTCCATTTTCAAAATACAAGATTGTTGAATTATGAACTTCCATGCTTAAATTGAATTGAATTCATGTTCATGTTATTGTTGGGTTTTAGTCCATGATTAAATTACATTCTTATATTAAATTAATTATTGTATGGGTTAAATTACATGAACTTCATGATAAACCCTTGAATTTGCAAGTTGATTGATGTAGCCATGATAACTATATGTTTTGATTATTGTATAACCTAAGCATGCTCCCCATGTGTTTGATAAAATGCCTATGTGAATAAAATAGTGCCATTATAACATGATAGTATGTATTCCCCATTCATGTATAAGTAGATGCATTACAAGTACTTGATTAAATGCCTCTATGAGTGAACTATGGACAAGTATACATTGTTATGATTTTCAAGAGTATATTATACTTTATTTTTCACTCTATCAAGTCCTGGGGGGTATTTGATACCCGACAATTTACCTGTGTGCCTTGAGCCAGTTTCAGTTACAGAACCTCAGTCATGTCATAATCAGTAGTACTCTCAGTAAGTTATAGAACTCTGTAGAAATCAATCGGTTACCAAACTTAGGAAAACTCAGTAAGCTAAGTATCAGTTCAGTCCAGTTCAGTGTCTTTTAGTTGGGAGTAGGATTCAACACCGACTGAACCCAAGGATGGGGGCTCACGTACCAGTAGAGGGTATGATCTATAAATGAAATCCTTGAATTCCAGAACTACATAGATAGCGTAGGTTATGAAATCAAAATAGCAAGTTGAGGGTTGATGAGGTGTTTTAACCTGCCAGATAAGGGTTCCACCGTTCTCATTAGAGTACCTATCAGATGAGGGTAACTCTTCAATGTCTTTACCTGTGGCACGGTGCTGACACCCTTCCAATTGGGGTCAAAAGTTGGACCCGAACTCAGTTATCTTATCTTATTTGGGGCATATCGGTTAGATGATTACCTCCCACAGTCTCAGTCTCAGTCTTCAGAATAGAACTTTGTTAAGTTTTACAAAATCAGAACTGTCAGATACAGTCAATCAGTATTAGACACTCAGTTATCAGTAACTTTAGATATCCGTTACTCAGTTTTAGAATTCAGGACTTAGCTTCAGACAATCTTAGTCACAGTATTTATTTATATGCACATTAGTGCATAGTCAGTATTTACAATATTATCAGTTATCCATGTACTTTCATGTTTAGTTACTTTATATCATACAGTCAGTTATTGTTAATGTATATGAACCCTTGCATTCAGCCTTACCTTATCTAGTATACCAATATATTCCACGCATTGAAACATACTCATTCTTTGCGCTATTATGACTCATATCATAGGTTCGAATGCCCAGGTTCCGGACTGTGCATAGATAGACTTAGATTCAACCAACAGTAGTAGATTAGTAGTGAGTCCTCATCATTCGAGGATATTCTTTTATTTCATTATTTTAGTAGACTCAGTATTTAAGTTGATGGAGTTAGTTGGGGATTGTCCCATCAGCTCCGCTTTTATACAGTTTCAGTTAGAGGCTTTTCAGACTAGTTTTCAGACAGCTTTTAGTTTTACTAATTATTATTTGAGATCATATAATTCATCAGTATGTCAGATGTTTTGAACCTTATGGAATTTTGGCCTATTATTCTGCATTTATTAGAGTATCATTTTTTAGTGCTCACAACATATATCAGTCAAGGGTTAGCTTGTAGTCCTTCAGCATTGTAAGAACCATGTAGCATCTGGGGTATAGATTCGGGGTGTTACAAACTTGGTATAAGAGTGTAAGGTTTAACAGTGTCCTAGGATGTCTAAAAGCCGCATCTAGTATAGTCTTGTGCATGGGTATGTAGTGTGTCACACATTTGGATACGAGGCTATGAGATATTTTAGGAAATAGTTTCCCTTCTTTTAGTATTCACATTGTGTGAGTGAGCATGAGCTCAAGTTAAACTCTCAGTCTAATCTATTTCCTCCTTTTCTTTTACAGAACATGCCTCCTAAAAGGACTAACAAAAGGAGAACTGGAAATCAGTCAGCACCTCAGCCTATTCAGGCAGATCCCCTGGATGAGCATGTCTCTTATGCAGAATTCAGAGTTTCATTCACTACTCTAGCCAATTCAGTAGCATCCTAGAATGAACGTCCAGGTGTTTTTCTAGCCAATCCAGTGGCCAATACTGCTGCTGCCAGGATTTGGGATTCACCCGAATGAATCCTTCCCTATTCTCAGGATCTAAGTCAGAAGATCAGGTTCCTTGATCAGGTTCAAAAAATCATGGATATAATGAGAGTGACTTCTAGTGAGAGTGCTGAGTTAGTTGCCTATCATCTACAAGATGTAGCTAAGACATGGTTTAATTAGTGGAAGGTAGACAGGGGTGCAGATGTATGACCCTTAGAGTGGGAAGAATTTTCTACTGCTTTTCTAGAGAGATTCTTTCCCTTAGAGCTAAGAGAAGCCAAGGTGTTAGAGTTTATCAATATCAGGAAGGGCAGTGTGAGTGTGAAAGAATATTCCCTAGAGTTTACTCAGATAGCTAGGTATGCTCCCCAGGTAGTAGCAGACAGTAGGTCCACAATGAGCAAGTTCATATCTAGGGTGTCATATCGTCTGGTTAAAGAGTGCAGGACAACGGTGTTGATTAAGGATATAGAAATATCCAGGCTCATAGTATATGCTCTGCAGATATAAAAGGATAAGATCAAAGAGAAAGAGAGGCAGAATAAGAGAGCTAGAATAGGTAGCTTCAATTTTAATCAGCCTAAGTTAGAGGGCAGTAGTCATTCCCAATTTCATCGAAAATCTTCAGTTCCAGCTCCGTCCTCAGCCAGTACTCCAGTACCTAAGTTTAGAAATGGTAACAATGATAGGGCGCTCGGCTCTAAATCTCAGGGTAGTGTCAGCAGTGCTCGAACAAATCATCTTTGTCAGACATGTGGCAGAAAACACAAGGGTATTTGTAGAGCTGGCAGTGATGTTTGTTTTGGGTATGGCAAGCCAGGCCACTGAGTCAAAGATTGTCCTCAATCAAGTTCTCAGGGTCAGTATACTCATTCTTCAGCTCAGGCAGGTCACCCGAATCAGCAGGGTGCCACTTCCAGTGCCACCAGTAGGCAACGCCCAAATGGGATTTATGTACTTTAGTCCAGACAAGATCAGGAAAATTCTCCTAGTGTGGTCACTGGTACGTTACAGATCTTTGATTCACATGTTTATGCCTTGCTAGATCCAGTAACTTATTTATCTTTCGTAACTCCTTATATAGCTGTTAACTTTGGAGTCAGTCCAGAAATTCTAGTAGAGCCTTTCTCGGTTTCTACCCTAGTGGGTAAATTTATCATATCCCGATGGGTATACAGGAACTATTCGATTATGATATTTTAGAAAGATACTTCAATAAACCTTGTAGAGCTAGAGATGGCATATTTTGATGTCATTCTCGGCATAGATTGGCTCCATTCATGCTATGCCTCAGTTGATTGTAGAAACAAAATAGTTCATTTTCAGTTTCCAAATGAACCAGTCCTTGAATGGAGGGGTAGTACCACAACACTTAAAGGTCAGTTTATTTCATACCTTGGAGCGAGAAAAATAATATCCAAGGGATGTGTCTATCATCTTGTGCGGGTCAAGGAATCTAGTTCATAACTACCATACTTGATTCAGTTCTAGTAGTAAATAAATTCTCAGATATGTTTCTCGAAGATCTCCTTGGAGTTTCTCCCATTAGGGAAATAAACTTCGGAATAGACCTTCTTCTATACACTCAACCTATATCTATTCCGCCATACAAAATGTCACCAGCAGAACTCAAAGAGTTAAAACAAAAGTTGAAGGATCTCTTATATAAGGGATTCATCAAGCCCAATGTTTCCCCGTGGGGACACTAGTCTTATTCGTATGTAAGAAAGACAGTTCTCTTAAAATATTTATAAACTACTGTTAGTTGAAAAAAGTCACAGTCAAGAATAAATATCCACTTTCCATAATCGATGACTTGTTTGATCAACTTTAGGGAGCCAGTTACTTTTCTAAGATAGACCTCAGATCAGGCTATCATCAGGTCAAAGTCAAAGAATGTGACATTCCGAAAACAAATTTCAGAACCCGATATGGTCAATTCGAGTTTCTAGTCATGTCCTTTGGTCTTACTAATGTCCTAGCAACTTTCATGGACTTAATAAATTGTGTGTTCAAATAGTACTTGGACATGTTCATTATATTCTTCATCGATGACATTCTTTTCTATTCCCGTAGTGAGAATGATCATGTAGATCACCTCAGAATAGTAATCTAAACTCTAAGAACTCATCAGTTGTTCACCACATTTAGTTAGTGCAAATTTTGTCTAAGGTCAGTAGTAGTCCTAGGTCATATTATTTCCGGTGATGGCATTAGAGTTGATCCTCAAAAGATTAAAGCAGTGAGAAACTAGCTTAGACCCATCTCTCCATCAAATATCAAGAGTTTATTGGGTTTAGCTGGCTATTACCGTCGGTTTGTTAAAGGGTTTTCGTCTGTTGTATCCCCCATATATTGATTGACTCAGAAGAAATTCCAGTTTTAGTGGTTAGATTCTTGCGAGAAGAGTTTTCAAGAGTTGAAGACTTGACTCACCAGAAGCGCATGGTGCACGTTACTCGATTCATCTAGGGGGCACTAAGATGTACTATGATTTCCAAGAGATCTACTGGTAGAGTGGGATGAAGAGAGATATTGTAGAATTTGTAGCTAAATACTCTACATGTCACCAAGTTAAGATTGAGCACCAGAAGCCTAGTGGGTCCATACAGGAGTTCAGTATTCCCACATGGAAATAGGAAGAAATGAACATAGACTTGTGACAGTTTGCCTCGTACTTATTTTCAACATGATTCTATTTGGTTATCATGGACAGGATGACCAAATTAGCTCATTTTTTGCCAGTTCATACTTCCTATTCAAATGAAGAATATGCCAAACTCTGTATCAGAGAGTTGGTCAGGTTACACCAAGTTCCTGTATCTATTATCTCAGATAGAGGTACCCAATTTACCTCTTATTTCTGGAAAGCATTCCAAAAGGGTCTTGGTACCTAAGTTTACCTCAGTATAGCCTTCCACCCTCAGACAGATGGTCAAGTGAAAAGGACCATTCAGACTCTAGAAGATATGATAAGAGCATGCTTTGTCGATTCTAAGGGTAGTTAGGATGACCACTTTCCTTTGATTGAGTTTGCATACAATAACAACTATCATTCCAGTATTCAGATGGCTACATTTGAAGCTCTTTATCGTAGGAGATGCAGATCTCTAATTGGTAGGTTTGAGGTAGGTGAGGCCACAGTAGTAGGGCCCAATCTAGTGTTCGATGCCTTAGAGAAGGTTCAGTTAATCAGAGAAAGACTTTGGGCTACCCAGAGCCGACAAAAGTCATGCGTAGATATGCGGAGAAAGGATCTCAAGTTTGAGATCAATGATTTTGTATTCTTAAAAATCTCTCCCATGAAGGAGGTAAAGAGGTTTGGCAAGGAGGGAAAGTTCAGTCCTCAAAATATCGGTCCTTACAAAATTCTCAGCTATTTTGGAAAGGAAGCTTATGAGCTTGAGTTTCTTTTAGATCTAGCCTCAGTGCATCCAGCATTCCATATCTCCTTACTAAATAAATGCATTGGTGACCCAGCAGTCATAGTTCCTTTAGAGCATGTAGATATTCAGAATGATCTCTCTTTAGAAGAGGTTCAAGTACAGATCCTCAATATTCAGATTCACTGAATGAGGAACAAAGAAGTCCCTTTAGTCGAAGTTCTTTGGCAGAATCAGTCCGTAGAGGGAGAAACTTGGGAAGCTAAAGCAGATATGAAGACCAAGTATCTTGACCTCTTCTCTGCAACCTCATATCCAGCTTAAGGTTAGAGTCTTCCTTAGCTTTACTCAGTTCCATGTTTAGCTATAATTATAACTTGGTATCTATTACCATTGCATATTTAGTCATGCATTTATGAATCTGTTCAGTTATGTACACATGCATCAGATATGCATGTTCAGTATGAAAACCCAGTTTGTCAGTAACTTCAGTCATAAATTCCATGCATCAGATATGCATGTTCAATGTAAGAGCTCAGTTTTTTAGTAGTTCAGTCATGTATCCATGCATCATATATGCTTATACAGTGTGTAAATTCAGTTTATCAGCATCTCACCTTACTTAGTCTTATTCGAGGATGAATGTTCCCAAGGGAGAGATATTATAATACCCCGAATTTCTCAAGCCTAACTTAACTCTCAATTTATGAGTTATCCAAAATAAAAAAATTTAAACACTCAGTATTTTTTTAGTTTAGATACTTTCATTGCGTAGGAAATTGAATTAGCTTTCCAACGATATAAAATTTACCTAAATCCAATAATCGGGTAAGAAGTTATGGCTATTTTAAGTCTAAGTCGTTAAACACCATCATTCAAGCTAGTAGCACGTCGCGGGGTAAGCCAAAATGGCAATTGTCAGTTTCTAGTGAGGTACCAAGATACCGACGCATCGTGCCAAAGCTCATTTTCACTTTTGTCAATTTCCAGTGAGCGAACGCGATTGTACCGTATTGCATAGAGCTTCTAGGTCCCATTTAGTATTGAAACGCGATTCCACCGTGTTGCGCCACCATCCGCATTCCCAGTTGTCATTTTCCACTGGCTTGGGGCGATAGCAACACATCACGCCAGGGCCCAAAATTGGGTTTTTCAGTATGAATTTTTAAGTCGTTCTCAGGGGTAAATGGGTAATTTTCCACTGCCCAAATCAGTCTAAACATAAAATTTACCCCTAAATAATCCATTATCTCATTATTTATACACTTTATTCAAAGATTAAGTCATTCTCTCTCAAAAGGGCTAAACCCTAGCTTCAAGAAACAAGAGCAAAAATCAAGAGTCTCTCCACGAACCTTTAAGAATTAACAATCCAAGGTATTTTAGATGTTCATCTGTGGGTTCTTTTCACCCATAGAGTCCATGAATCCATTATCAAAATACAAGATTATTGAATTATGAAATTTCATGCTTGAATTGAATTGAATTCATGTTCATGTTATTGTTGGGTTTTAGTCTATGATTAAATTACATGTTTTTATGAAATTAATCATTGTATGTGTTGAATTACATGATCTTCATGATAAACCCTTCAATTTTCAAGTGATTGATGTAGCCATGATAACTATATGTTTTGATTATTGTATAACCTAAGCATGCTCCCCATGTGTTTGATAAAATGCCTATGTGAATTAAATGGTGCCATTATAACATGATAGCATGTATTCCCTATTCATGTATAAGTAGATGCATTACAAGTGCTTGATTAAATGCCTCTATGGGTGAACTATGGACAAGTATACATTGTTATGATTTTCATGAGTATATTATACTTTATTTTTCATGCTATCGAGTCTTGGGGGTATTTAATACCCGACAATTTAGCTGTGTGTCTAGAGCTAATGTCAGTTATAGAAACTCAATAATGTCACAATTAGTAGTACTCTTTGTCAGTTACAGAACTCAGTAGAACTCAGTCAGTTACCGAACTCAGGAAAACTCAATAAGCTTAGTATCAGCCCAGTCTAGTTCATTATACTCAGTTTAGTATCTTTTAGTAGGGTGTAGGATTCAGTACTGAGTGAACCAACTGATGGGGGATCACCTGCTAGTAGAGGGTGTGGTCTCTAAAAACAATCCTTCAATTCCAGTACTATGTAACCAGCATAGGTTGATACATCAAACCTACCAGTTGAGGGTTGATGAGGTGTTTTAACCTGCCAGATAAGGGTTCCACCATTCTCATTAGAGTACCTGCCAGATAAGGGTAACTATTCAGTATCTTTACCCATGGAACAGTACTGATACCCTTCCAACTGGGTCACAAGTTGGACCCCAACTCAGTTATATTATATTATTTAGGGCATGTTGGTTAAATGATTACCTCCCACAGTCTTAGTCTCAGTCTTCAAAATAGAACTTAGTTCTGTTCTACAGAATTAGGACTGTCAGATACAGTCAATCAGTATCAGTAACTCGGTTATCTGTAACTTCTGATATCAATTACTCAATTTTAGAATTCAAGACTTAGCTTCAGATAAGCTTAGTCACAGTATTTATTTATATGCACATTAGTGCATACTCAGTATTTAAAGCAGTATCAGTTATCCATGTACTCTCATGTTCAGTTACTTTATATCATATAGTCAGTTATTTTTCATGCATATGAACCCTTGCATTCTACCTTATCTCATCTAGAATACCAGTACATTCCACGTACTGACGCATACTCTTTCTTTGCGCTATGATGTCTCATATCATAGGTTAGGATGCTCTGGTTCCTAACCATGCATAGATAGACTCAGATTCAGTCAACAACAGTAGATTAGAAGTGAGTCCTCATCATTTGAGGATATTCTTTTATTTCATTATTTCAATAGACTCAGTATTTCAGTAGATGGAGTTAGTTGGGGGATTGTCCCATCAACTCAACTTTTAGATAGTTTCAGTTAAAGGCTTTTCAGGCAGTGTTCAGTTTTATAGATTGTTATTTTCAAATGATATAATTTATCAGTATTTTAGATGTTTTGAACCTTATGGAATTTTAGCCTATTATTCCGCATTTATTAAAGTATCATGTTTCAGTGCTCACAGCAAAAATCAGTCATATGTTAGCTTGTGGTTCTTCAGGGTCGTAAGCACCGTGTAGCATCCGGGGTACATACTCGGGGCATTACAAATACAGTGGCCTTAAGTAAAGAAGAATATCAATCCCTCAGAGACTTGTTTTATTAACTATTCAATTTAAGTTTAACTATTGAGATTAACTTCGTGCAACCATAACCAAAAGAGTTAGAGAGTTTATAATTTAAAGTAAACTAAAATAATACTAAAAAATAAAGACTTTGAATATTCAATGGATGAAAACCCAGAGTTAAGGCACTGTAAACAATCATAATGAACTTCATTCATTAGATTACTTCTCTTGGTTGTTGATTTGAAGGGTTTATCGTATGATTATGGCCTCCAGTCCTCTAACCTTTTACCTAACTAGACATTCCAACTACATCTATGAGCGGGGCTGAAATAATCCATTTAGATGCATTAAGATATCATCCTACATGTGAACCAAGCAATGCTTATAGGTATATCCCTATCCTAGAATCTAATTCAAATTCCCTATTTCATAAAAGAATAAGAATTTAACTCAATTCATTCCCACGTTCTATCTTCCTATTCCCCCACTTAAGTTCACAAGGTCAAAAATAGATGTATTTTAAGGGTCGTAAATCCTTAAAATAGTGATAAAAATAACAAAAAAATAACCAATTATATAAATAATTCAAACAAACTCAATTCAAAGAGAAAGTAAACATTTTCTTGGCCTTAACCCCAGAAAGGGGGCACGTAGACACTCATGGACATAGTCGTAATCAAGATGAATAAAAACAATATGAAATCTATTAAAAATATAAAGTAAATGAATAAAAACCATAATTGAAGTGTATTCCAATCCCTCTTAAAGTTTCAATGTCATCCAAGATGTCTAACATCAAGTATAAGTGTCCTATTTATAGGCAGACAAAACTGTAGATGTTATCACTCGGACATGTTGCGGGGTTAATTTTCCACGTTTAGCTGCACAAAGTGCCCTTATAATGGAGACCCACTGTTTTTAGTCCATTAGGAAGCTCATGGTGTATAGAACGTGCCTTTTGTCCCTCGCTTTGGTCCACGATGTGCCCTTGACATCTAAGGTGTCCAATAAATGTCAAGTTGTGTCTTGTGCTTTCGTTGATACATTCCAAGCCTTTTTATGTTATTTACACCTAATTTGAAGCTTATATATCCTTAATATAACATAATAATCAACACAAAAAGTATTCTATAGTATTATACACAAAAAATTAGAGCTCAAAACCACACAACATCCAAGACGATGAACTAGAAACTTAAGCTAAGAATACTAGTTTTGCCCCTTTTTATCTTTCACTTAGTTTAGACTATTGGATTGATTCAATTTAACTTTAAACGCTATAAAAAATTTATTACACACATAATTACTCAATCATACCATTATATACTCATTATTCACTTTAGAATCCATCGCGGCCAACTAGAACAACACCTAGCTCAAGCTAGCAACACTACTCTTCTCATATGAACTCTAAATGATCAAATTAAGTACAAACTTATTTGAAATACACCTTAAACATTGTAATAAAGTACTTTAACGCTTAGATTCTCAATTATATCATCATTAACACATTGATCATACAGGTTTTCCTCAAAACCATGCGAAATAAGCTCGGTATCAACACTGAAGTGCATCAACCCACCTCATAGCATCACCCCACACTTAAAGCCTTGATTATCCTCGAACAACTATTTAATCTAAGCATCATAAGTTTAGGTGAATAAAAGTTTATAATCCACACAAGACACTCAAGCTAGTACTACAAAAACTATATGGAATGTAAGTTTCTATACTAAGCATGTTACATACACAATTGAAACCTCAAGAATACTACTCCAAAACATCCTAGCCTCAACAATTGACTCACCTAGTTAGGAAACTCATGCACATTGTTCAATCAAAGACATCAAATAATTAACCAAACATTCATCAAACATATGCCCTCACAACAAGAGAGTTTCCTATAACCAGTCACATAAATGCTACTTTTCACAAATTGGGTATAAGAATCAAATTAAACTCACACTCACCAGGAATTCACAAGTTACACATAATGAACCATAGGCTTTCCCTTTCGTGTAGTACTTGACTAATATCAGAATGATGAAGCTTAGGATCAAATAAGTCTTAAATAGTTGTAATGTAGGCTAAGGGGCGGGTAGGAACTATTTTCACCAAGAATAGTGACTATCTTCCCTGAGTGATTCAATACATCATATTTTATATTAATCTAACAACCAACTTACACCATTTTTGTCTACCCACATCTTTTTTTTACCCCATATCATTAATCTTATTAACATCTACTATGGTTGGAATATGCTATGTACACATTATTCTATTTTATCCATCTTCACACCCATTATACGTTATGCACCCCTATGATATACACCCTTAATTAAGGCAATTGCCTTAGTTGAGGTGCACTATGTCTAAGGTCGACCAAGACCAAAAAAGGTTCATTGTAACATGACTGGGCTAAAAATGGGAATTTGTTTAGCACAAATTTTGTAACTCCCAACCCAACACAACAATTTTTACACACCAATAACTATCACTTTGGGACTTTAATTTCACCTTTCTTAGACTTGAATTTTCAACTCCTTATCTTAATTAAGTTTACCCTATCGCTCTTTGGTGATTTTGGATCAAATTAAGGTCAATCAAAGAAAATATTAGGCTACATATGAGGATTAAAAAGAAAAATCTAAAGTCTCAATGGGGTTTACTAGGATTAAGAACAAAGGTCGGTAAAAAGAAGGTATGAAACACGGCTATCAAAGAAATGCCTATATCATATTCTAAACCCACCCTCTTTTTTTCGCTTTATTATACACCAGGCAAGTTTTAGATATCACATGCAACAAGGAATAAATAACTACCTTACACACAAATGGCATATCCTCAACTCAAGTGTGATCATCATAGAATCTAAACCAAAAAACCACATCAATTCAAATTAAGAAAACAAGTACAATATCCATAATCATGAGCCTAGGAGTCTAAAAATTAGTCATTCACACAATCAACATTCTCTTTATAACCAAAACACTTGCATCATGCAGTCAAAAGTAGAACCAACAAGAATATCCCATATTTATTATTGAAAAAAAATAAAATTACCCTAAAAATGGGAATTTCCCCACCTCACAAATAAAAATATACTTTGACCCCTGAGTAAACTTTAAATGTAGAGATAACAATACTCCCTAAGTCCTCTATGCCTAGCTAGTAGTATCTTTATACATCAAGGGGGCCTGGGGACCCCACACTTAGTACTAGCTATACTTTTTAGCTCAGGTTTTCAGTACTCAAACTTCCCATCAACCTGTGACTCAACAAATACAAAAACCAGTGAAGTAAAAACTAAAATACTAAAAATAAAACATACCTTAACTTGGGTTGCCTTCCAAGAAGCACCTTATTTAGTGTTACGGTACGACCCAATTTGCAACTTATGTATTTTCCTTCATCCTCTTCTTCACACTTGGACTCCATATTCTTATTTGTTTTGACCTCTGGAGTGTGACATCTCAAGGTCAACAACCTTCTCACCAACAACCTTTTTAGTCTCATCAATTTGCATTATTTTAGGAATGGGTATTGGTGGCTTAGCCTGCTCAATAATGAAGTTTGAAGAGTTATTTTGTGGAATAAACTCTACACCCCACACTTATCCCCTTAAATTATTGTAATAATACACAAATCATTGTATTGGGATAGTGTGTTGAGTGGTTTGTACACTTTGAAAACTGCCTTTTCATCATCTAGCCTCATTGTGAGCATGTCTTCTCTTACATCTATTAATGCTTCTCCCATCACCAATAATGTACATCTTAAGTTGACTAGTACTTTTTTATCTAGTTGAAAATCTAAAACAATAATTTCAACAAGAATAATAAACTTACCAAACTTGATGAGAATATCCTTTATGGCTCCTTCATGATAAGCTATGGTCCCATTTGTTAGTTTAAGTAACATAGAGCTCGGTATCGGCTTCCCTAATCCAAAAGTGTTAAACAAAGAAAAGGGTATTAAATTGATGCTTACCCCTAAGTCACTAAGTGTATGGACCACCTTACTATTCCGAATTTGAATCGGGAGAGTTGACTTCCTAGGGTCTTTGGGATTTTAGGAATCTTCTGTATCACCACAGAGTTGCACTCTTCAATGAGTGTTACTGTCTTGATATACTGCAACTTGACTTTGTTAGTGACCATATCATTCAAGTACTTAGCATACTTGGGCATTCCCTGCAAAACAAATAAAAAAGAAACGTTTATATGAAGATCTCTGAACATATCAAAGAACTTCTTAAAGCATGCAACCTACTTCACTTTTATAAGCCTCGATGGGAAAGGTGGTGGTAGTTTCTGCTTCTCTTGTTCAACAACTTTTGTTTTTGAGTGCTAAGACTTTCTCGAATTTTCAATAACTTTTTTGGATAACTGTGGGGGGATCAACTCTATGTTTGCCTCCTTATTTTTCTTTGGAGGTTCTTCATTCATCTCTTTAACACTTCTCAAAGTGATTTTCATTAATTTTTAAATATTTTTAGTATTACTTGTTAAACCTACTTGAAGCCTTGTGTTTTGTATTGCTACTATCTGACCTATTTGCAACTCCAAGCTTCTTGTAGCTGCTAGCTGTCTTTTTAATAGCTTCTAGCTAGCTTTTTAATTCTTCTTGTTGACTCTTTATATCTTTTGCCAATTATGCTTGACCATCTATAGGTTATTTCAACATCTCATCCATATTGCTCGTCTGAGTTCTGACTTTATTCCCTTGAACCTGCAACTATTAAAATTGATGTTATTGGTTGTTCCATACTGGATTTGGCTGTTGAGTCTTCCACTTCAGGTTTTAGGCGTTCCCATAATTCGCCCATTTAACATTTCCCACATACGTCATAGGCTTTGTATTTACAACACATATAGTCGATGAATATCCACTATTACCACAAACCTCACACAAATTTATCGTCTATTGTATGGTATTAACAGTGGCTGCAGGTTATGTAATCCCCAACTTCATATTGTAGAGCCGTAAGCTGAGCTGATAAGGAAGTAAAATGGTCCACCTCCAACACACTTGCAACTTTTTTTAGCACTTCTTAAGTCAGAACATCACTCAGTATTTTTTTGTACAGTCTGATTCAACAACATATATAGGTCATCTTAAGTCAACTCCAAAGCTTGACTACCTACAATTGAATCTCACAAAATTTTTGTGTTGTGATCAAGTTCCTCAACAATAGTGTGAGCTAATACCTTATTGGACTACTTATGATGTGAACAATCCCTAATAAGATATTTGAACCTCTCCCATGGATGATATAAGTTCTCATCTTGATTTTGTTTGAAGTACACAATCTCACTGTGCAGTCTTTCCAGATAGGAAGAATCGGATAAGGAATTTTTAGGCTATGTAATCCCAAGTTGTGATTAAACTTGCCGGCTAAGCATTCAACCACTTCGTTGCTCCCCCTAATAGTGAATATGGGAATAGTGTCAGCCTAACATAATCAGTTGACACAGCCATAGGGTTGAATATGTCACTGATCTCAAGAAAGTTTCACAGATGAAGTTGTGGATATTCATGTGAAAGCCCCTCAAACTGTCCACTACTAATCAAAAGTTGCGTCATATTCTGTTTCAGCTAAAAGTTTCCTCCAGTAGTCAGTTTAGTAAAAGAGGAGGTCAAATTTGTCGAAAGTGGGATTTCCACTTCTTGAACTGTCCTACGGGCTGGTTAATCTTCAGCCATTAGAGCAGGATTGTCTTGTTCTTCTTGAAATTATAGGATATAGGGGAGAAGGATTACTTATCTTCTTCATTAATGGAAGTGTTGCTCGGGTTTGAGGCTTGGTTCAACTAATTCTATATCCCTTGCCATCTTACTAGCCTTTAAAGATATTTCCTAGAAATTAATCCCAATACCAAGGGTAAAGACCCAATGATAGCTAAAAATTAAAACAAAAATAAAAATAGTTTCCAATTTACAAGTCCCTGATAACGGCATCAAAAACTTATGGTGACCAAGTGCATACACAAGTGTACATGGTCTCACCAAGTAATATAGTGGCCTTAAGTAAAGCTGAATATCAATCCCTCAGACACTTGTTTTAATAGAAATTCAATTCAAGTTTAACTATTGATATTAAATTAGTTCAACCATAACCAAAAGAGTTTGAGAGTTTATAATTGAAAGTAAACTAAAATAATGCAAAATATTAAAAACTTTGGGCAATTAATGGATGAAAATCCAGGGTTAAGGCACTATGAACAGTCATACTATGCTAATGAACTTCATTTGTTAGATTACTTCTCTTGGTTTTTTATTCGCAGGGTTTATCGTATGATCATGGTCTACCGTCCTCTAATCTTCTACTTCACTGGATATTAAAACTACATCATTGAGCGGGGATGCAATAATCCATTTATATGCATTAAAATATAATCCTACATGTGAACCAAGCAAGTCTTATAGGTATATACATATCCTATATTCTAATTCAAATTTCTTATTTCATAAAAGAATAAGAACCTTACTCTATTCATCCGCACGTTCTATCTTGCTATTCCCTCTCTTGAGTTCACAAGGTCAATAATATATGTATTCTAAGGGTCACAAATCCTTAAAATAATGATAAAAAGGACAGAAAAATAACCAATTGTGATAATCAATTCAAACAAACTCAATTCAAAGGGAAAGTAAACATGTTCTTTGTCTTAACCCCTGAAAGGGGGATCTTAGCCACTCATGGACATAGTCGTAATAAAAATAAGATTAAATACATTAAAAATCTAAAGTAAAAGAATAAAAACACTAATTGAAGTGTTTTATAGCTACTCTCCATGTTTCAAAGTCGTCCAAGGTGTCCAATATCAAGTACAAGTGTCCTATTTATAGGAGGACAAAACTGTCGATTTTTTAACTTAGTCGCATTGCAGGGTTAATTTTTCACGTCTAGCATCTCAAAGTTCCCTTATAGTGGATAACCACTATTTTTGGTCCCTTATAAAGGTCATGTTGTATGTAACACTCCATTTGTCCCTCGCATTGGTCCACGACACACCCTTGACATTCATGGTGTTCAATCAATGTCAAGTTGTGTCTTGTGCTTTTGTTTATCCATTCTAAGCCTTTTTATGTTGTTTCCACCTGAATTGAAGCTTTTACATCCTTAATATATCATCATAATCTACTAACCAAGAATCATACATAAATATACATAACAAATTAGATCTTAAAACAATACAACATCCAAAACGATAAACTAGAAACTTAAGCTAAGAATACTAGTATTGCCCTTTTTTATCTTTCACTTAGTTAAGTCTCTTGGATTGATTCAATTTAAATTTATGCGCTATAAAAATGTTATTCAATGCATAATTACACAATCATACCATTATATACTCATTAGTCACATTAGAATCCATCGCGACCAACTAGAACAACACCTAGCTTAAGCTAGTAACACTAGTTTTCTCATATGAACTCTGAATTATCAAATTAAGTACAAAATTGTTTGAAATACTAATTTAACATTGTAATCAGGTACTTTAACACTTTTATGATCAATTATAACATCATTAACATATTAATCACATAGGTTGTCATCAAAACCAGGTTAAATAAGCTAAGATAACAACACTAAAGTGCATAAATCCACCTCACATCAGCCGCATGAACCATGGAATAATCATATGTTCATGTGAACCAACGGTAAAAATCAAACACCCAATCATATATCAAAGGTGACATAAACACCCAATCATTTAATAAGGGTTAAAAGTGCCCTTAATGAAAAGATGACAAGTGGTCACTAGTAACCACGAGTAACCTTATAACTCATGAGGTCACATTATGATTTGTCACCACAAGTAATTCCCTACGGATAAAAATGGGTCCTTCCCACTCCTTATTTTACAACTCATACCATATGGCTCGTATTGTCACCCTATGAATCATAGGGTCTAAGTCGTTATCAAAATAGAATCAAGAGGTCCCCATACTGGTGAGGCTAACACCCAGTCATTTAATAAGGGTTAAAAGTGCCCTTAATGAAAAGATTACAAGTGGTCACTAGTGACCATGACTAACCTTGTAACTCATAAGGTCACATTATAATTTATCACCATGATTCATTCCCTACGGATAAACATGGGGCCTTCCCAATACTTATTTTTTAACTCATACCATATGGCTCGCATTGTGACCCTAAAATCCATAGTGTCTAAGTCGTAGTTAAAATAAAATCAAGATTTGGTACAAGTCATGGTCAGGGTAGTAACCTAGACAAACCTTAATGGTCAGGCTACAATTTGGGTCCTACGACCCATATGGACCCTTACGACTTATAAGGTAAGTCATGGTTTAAGTAGTAAGCTCAAAACTCAGGGATTTTTAGAGGCATAAATTTAGGGTATTACACAGACTGTTCAAGTTCTCCAAGATATGCTCTGAGCTTGTGTTATGGATTTTAGAGGTCAGTGGGAGAAACACTTAGCCTTGGTATAGCTCACATATAATAATAATTGTCATTTAAGTATTGAGATGGCATTTTTTAGGCTTTATATGGTAGGAAATATTGTTTCCCTATTAGTTTGTTTGAGACTTTTGAGATTAGACTCCATGATACCGAATTTCTTTAGGAGTCATTTGATAAAGTCATGGTGATTCAAGATAGGTTGAGGGAAACTCAGAGTAAGAAGAAGGCTTATACAGATCGTAGACTTTATTCCATGAGATTTTGAGGCATTGATCGGGTATTCTTCCATGTATCACCTATGAAGGGTGTAATGAGGTCCAGAAGGAAAGTTAAGTTCAACCCAGATATATTAGACCCTTTGATATTCTTCGCACTGTTGGTGAGCTGGCATATGAGTTAGCCTTATCCTAATATTTTTCTATTATTCATCTAGTTTTTAAAGTTTTTATGTTGCGGTGATGCATTCTTGATCTCCCTCATATGCTTAGATGGGACTCAATCTAATTGGATGAGTGTTTGACCTTTATGGAGTAGCCTACGCTTATTTTTTCTAGTGATGTTAGGCGTTTGTGCACTAGAGAGATTCCAGTAGCTAAGGTTCAAAAGAGGCATCTCACAGTAAATGAGGGTACTTGGGAGATAAACAGCAAAATGCAAAACCAGTATCCCTACGTGTTCAATGGTTTAGGTTCATCCTAATCCTTTACTTTTCATAGATGAAATGTATTTTAGCAGTGGATAGTAATTCTACTTATTTTTGCTATTTAGATATTTTATATAGCTTTGCAAAGTTTTTATGGTTTGTTGGGACTGATGGTGTAGTTACCGGGCAGTTCGTTTGGTTTTTAGATACAATTCCCTATTTTAAAGTGTTTATTAGCTCAAATTATCTATCGGGAAAAACTCTAGCTACAAGACCTTATGTTCCAATTGTTACTGCTCTAATAGCTTTGAAATATTGATTGTAAGCTAGGAAGACCTGTGGTTCTAGTCTGACGCACCCAGGCTCATTTTGAGCTATGGATCTATAGTTAAGAGAAATGGCAAGTGGGTGTGGGACCAATATTTTATCAAAACGACCTTGGATAGAAATTTTGAATACACAATAAAGTTTGGAACATCAAATTTGTTAGGGTATTATAATCCATTTGCATATACAAGATTCCAGATAGATCCCGAGGTGTTGGCAAAGACTAAATTCCAAGTCTAAGCTAATGTTGGTGTATCGCGTCCATGATTTTTTTGTTCACTTAAGCAATCTACCAATTAGTGTAAGTATCGCATATGTGACATATTTTTTGTGTAAGAGACTCCCTTAGAATTAGAGCAGGTATCGCATAAGAGATACTATTATCACATACGCGACATGTACGTGGATAGCCAGATATTGCGTAAGTAATAGGCTTATCACATAATAGACATTTGTACCAGAGCCAGGTATCACTTCAACAACCCAAAGTTTGCTTAACCGATACCCTTATACCTAGAAAAGTTATAAATACCCCATTTAGCCAATTTTCACCATTTCTCGTCCATTTCTAAACTACTTAAACCTAAAAAGTGGGAAAGCTTAGGGATAATATTTGTGGATTATTTTGGGGCTTATGTAAAGATTATTTACGCATTTCTCCTTCAAATTTGTGGTGAGTTTTAATTAATTTCTTGCTAGAATTCTCTTTCTGTTTCTAAAATCTCCAAAATCTTGGTAACTTGATTTTAACACCATTATAGCTTGAAATCTAACCCATTGTGAGGGAAAATATTCCATAAGCATAGGGGGCGCTGAGCAGGTTTTGGAAATGTAATTTTTTTAAATAGGCCACAAATGGAATTTTTATGTTATTTTAGATTCGAAGAACAATAGCGAAATATGGGTATGATTGTTCTTATTTTGATGAGTAGATTCTGATTTTGATAGCATGAAACCTTGCAAAATCTTCTCGGAAAGGGAAATCATAATTTAATGAATTCTTTGGGTTTTGTTTGGTGCCTAGGTAGGCTAGGTTTTCCTTAATAAAAATGAGCTATCTTATAGTCTAATTATGATATTATTCTAGATGTGGGGTAGGATTTAGGTATTTGAGGTATGAATGATACTATTTGGTTTAGTTGGGCCGTTAGGCTAACTTGAAATCATAGATTTTGCATTGTTAGTGTAGTTATTCATGGCTTATATTCATTGAACTTCACGGTATATATTTAAAATGGAAATGCCTTAATTACTCATGGTATGTTAGATTGTCCTATTTTTTATGTTAGAGTAGATTGTCCTTAGTTGCTCAAGGTAAGGGAATTACCTTAGTTGCTATTTTTCTAGGTAGGATTGCTTAGTTATTCATGTTTGGGAAGGGTTACAACCTTAGGTCTATTTATGGATTACTTGACATCTATAAATAAACTTAGATACATTTGCCTAGTTTAGGGTAGAAGTTGCCTAAAAGGATTATTGGGGATTAGAAGTGGTCCCTATTAGGCCCACCTTAGGCCAAGACTTGTGATAACCTTGTAGACTCATTTACATATGATATACTCTATTAATGGTCGGTTTGACACTCGAGGAGTTTGAATATAATTATTGAGTATATTAGTTGGATACTGAAGAATTGATGTTAATTCCCTAGTATCGCTAATGATATTGCTCATATGTATGATTAAGGATATAATTTATAATTTCAATGTATGACATATATACGATTATTGGTATGGCTCTCTAATATGATCAATAATATGTCCTATGGACATGTATAGTGATATAGATACCAACATGATTAAAAGGCATAGATTATAAATAATATACGAGTTATATACTTGATATTGCTTATAAGTACGATATGACCTATAGATATTGAAATGGCCCATAGATATGGTATGACTTATATACATGATATAGCTTATGAGTATGATATAACTTATAAAGATGATATAACTTATGCATATATATGATATGGGCTATGGGTATGATATAGCTTATATAGATGATATGGCTGATATAGATTATATGACTTATATATATATATATATATATATATATATATATATATATGTCTTATGGATATACTATGGATCACAGATTTGATATGAATTTTAGATACGATCAATGGCTTACAGATATGATGGGTGGCCTATAGATATGACTACAGGTATGAATTCTGGATATTCTTAGTGGTATAGCTAATGAACATTAGTATCGATAAGGGTCTCTGATATGGTTAATGATATGGCTTATAGACATAATTATGGATGAGACCTATGAATATTATTCTTGGCCAGGTGTATAAAAATGAGTAAAGGGATGGGTTATATCTAGGATTTATTGGGACAATCTATTGAGTTTAGCTTATTGAAATGGCTTACTAGAACGGTTCATTCATACAATTTATAAATTTGAGTTCAAGTTTGAGTCTTGCAATTGTTGATGGTTTTGCTAATATGATTTTTTTCGAGCGCAAAAATTGTTGATGGTTTTGCTGATATTAGTTTCGATTCATGTATGGAAAAATTGATGATAATAATAATGATTCTATTGGGTTTCTATTTGAGTATGGCATTGAAGATTGTTTATGATGTGATATGGGATGGATGGATTCTTTCTTATGGCATGAAAATTGGTAAATTATGGTTATTTAGTTGTTAGTTTCCGTAATTGTGCCCTCTAGGCTTATGGGGGCATAAGTTGGGTTATTTACTTTTCCATACTTATTGGTGTATGGGGCTCCAATCTCATAGTTAATGGTATGATATTTATGCTATAATTCTCATATGCATTTATTTGTATATGTACAGCGGTGTAAGAGCTTATTTCTAGGTTTGCCCTTTCTATATTATCTTAGCTTATGTTGTCTGGTATATTATCATATTTATATCATGACTCATCTTAGTCGGTTGATGATTCTTACTGAGTATCCATGGTTTGGTACTCAAACTACACTTTTGTAACTTTTTTGTGTTGATTTGTGTCCTAGTTACCGACGTTGATTTGACGTTCATGTATAATTGATTTAGGAGATTGGGTGAGCTTTTGGAGTCGGAGTCACCCCTTTTTCTTCTATTTATCTTTGTCTAGTATTTCAACTTCGAAACAAATTTCTTTTGACTATTCAGTACACGTAGTTCTTTGTAGTTGCTCTTGTACCGACATTATTGAGTCATGGGATATTTGTTAGTTTCTACCTATCTATTAGACTTTATGACTGTATTATTTCTATTTGAATCATTAATGGTTAATTTATAGTTGTTAGGACATTTTCCCACCAAGTTAGCCTATTGCACCTAGCTCTAGGCTATGGTTCGACTTATCTACTAGAGCGACAGGGTAGGTACCATCATGACTTGTAAATCGGGTCGTGACTATTTAATAGCCTTAAAGGATATTGTTCTTAATCAATATATTGATAAAGAGACAATTGATCCCTTTAATATGAAAATTAATTGAATAAATTTAAACAACATAAGTCTAAAATGAAAATGCAAGTTCTTCAGACATAATTATTATACATAAAATGAGGAAGTTAGAGAAGTTAAACAAAGACTTAACTACTTAGAAATAGAATCATTTGCAAATAAAATACCAAATAATTCAACATCTAACTAAGACCCAAAACCACATCAATTTGAGATTTGTGAAACATTAGAAGTAAAGAGTGACAATAAAGAAATAGAGTGTCTTGAAGAACATACTATAGGAAAACCAGGAATTAATACAATTACAGTAGTTAAAGTGCAAAGTAACCATATACCTATTACGATAGTTAAAAATAAAGATTGCACAGTTCATAAGATTGCATTATTAGATACAGGTGCAAATCAAACCTACATTTTTGAATGATTAATTCCTATTAAGTACCTAGAAAAAGATGATACACGATTATTCTCCACAACAGGAGAAAAACTAAAAGAAAATTATAAACTCCCCAAAGCAAATATATGCAGTGATAAAGTTTATTTTATTAATAATTTGTAATAACCAAAATATATAAATAAAGAGATAATTTTAGGTATTCCTTTTTTAACTCAAATAAAACCTAATACTGCCGAGTTAGATGGCATCCACTATTTTTGTAAAAAAGATTATTTTCCCTATCAAAACAATTTATAAAAAGAAGAAAGTGACTTTATAAAATATAAAACTATATTTAGGATAAAATGTCTGAAGAATCAAATATATATGAAAGAATAGAATTCCCCTAAAAGCCCTGATGGAAAGAAGGAAGAACAACTTATTCCTGATAAAAAGCAATTTGAGATAACAATTTTGCAAGTACTATCAATAATGGTACTTGATAAAAAATTTGAAGGTTTCCGAGTACCAAAATTATTAAAACCTTGTTATACATATTGGGATTATGTGGAGACAAATGCTCTCCTCAAAACCCGAAGGTATTACAAGTTTTTTAACAGATATTGATTCATTGCAAATTTACCATAAGTTAGAAGATATAAGTGATCCCAATAGTAATAAATACTCAATGTTTATTATTAAAAAGATATTAAGTGTTACGACCTAAATTAGGGCCTAGTTATGATAGGTATGTCAAGCCCACCGGAGGCCAGAGACCACCCCCTTAGCCTTAACCTTTAGAGAACAATACATGAATACAATAGAAGAAAATCAAAATAGTAATAAATATAGATGAATAAAATAAAATCTAAGAGTCTTAATGAAAAATAAATCATCCCAATATTTTCCACAAAAGACTTTAAAACCAAATGTACCAACTATGTTGGAGAATGCCCCTGACTATGACTTAAAAGACTCCAAAAGGAAATGTTAAGACAATATTGAAATTAATTAAATGACCAGGTCTTTTGAAGGATAGAGGCTCACCAATTCACACCAGACTAACAGACGTACCAAACCACCTAATTTTGTATATGAGCAATAGAAAAACCCTCGGACCCTACATCACGATAAGATAAACCATCCAAGAATGCTCAGTGGGGAGAGCACTAGCATGTAACTTAGGGAAGAGGGATAAAATAATACCATTGCCAATAGCTAGTCAAACCCACATGCACAACATTTATATATACATATATAGTATGCCAAGATAGGGACAATGGTCATAAACATAAGAGTTTAAACCATTAGCCTAAAATTTGTAGCTCGCTCTGTCCTAAAGACACCCACAGTCTATATGGGTTTGACTCCCCCTGCCAGAAGGACCTTGATATGTGTTAGATGCATGATCCGAGGAAACTGAGGAAATGCCAAAGACACCAAGGCTATATCTATCCAAAAAAATATGTATCTGAACAAATAGTCATATATACCCCCACACCAGCAAACATGGTTTTCAGTGTTGGTCCCTTTGGGACTACACCTTCACGGTGAGCTACACAAATCTCTTTAAGCCTAAATTAAAATTGTTTGCACATACCCAACCATTAACCAAGCAGTATTTAATAAGACATTTTCCAATATGGTATTATCATACCAATATGCTTGCAAGCTAATTCAATTACGCCAAACCAGTATATATAACCACTAGAATCCCAAATTTTATTTAAAATCCCAAGCCACAGCCACCAAGGGTATTTCAAAATCATTATTATCAATTTATCCTTTATTACAATGGATATTTTTAAAGTACAAGTTAAAATATAGATATTTCATTTAATACCAAGATTTTAAAATGGGTTGAGGTTAATATCATTATCATGCCAAATTTTCATCAATTTGGGAAAAATCATGTCACCCATTCCAATCAATATCAAAATTCACCAATTCAGTCCCAAAACCCTCAATTAAAGCATAAATAATCCATGTAAAATATGGAAAAAGAAATTCAAGTAATAACCATCAAAACCCCTCAATCCAATTTCAAACCCATCAATTAAACCACATTAATATTGATTAAATAAATACAACAATGTAAAATTAAATATATGGAATGAGAAACCTTCCTAAAATACACAAGAAACAGAAGAGAAATCAAAGTTTGGAGCTTGAATGATGATTTCTCTGTAAAACCCTTGAGCTTTCTTTGGTTGGGAGTTAGAGAAGAAAAGAGTGGAGTTTGATCTTTGAAAACTGAACGAAAAGGGTTAATTTGATATTATAAAGTCATTTAAGAAGTAAAAGGACCAAAAGTCCCTCACCACAAGTGATCAAACAAAAGCTGGGTGAAAATAAATAATTGTGTGGCATACTGCTATCATAGAGCTTAGCCTCTATAACGACTAAAATATTGATTAATTATGCAAAATGTGTGTTTTTGTGTTATTTTTCATTTATAACCCTTCCCGTGGTTGAAGTTGTGGTGTTTCTAGGGTTTGGAAATGATCTGCATGATTCTCGATGCATTTTGATGTGTTTTGTGTGATATTTTGATTTTTGGTTGCTTTGAGAGCCTTATAGTTGACTTCAGTCAACATCTTTTGATCTATGAGTCAGATGATGAAACAGACTATGCCAGCAAATTTGAAACATCAATTTTAGGGTAGTAACATGATTGGTATGATTTTATGTTTTTTAAATCTCATTTGTACCCTTGGTTTGGAAAGTTGTGATTTTAGATTTTTGGGGACAACTTTGTGAAAATGATGCTTTTTTGGAAATATGATATCACGATTGAATTAGGAGAATTGAATTAGATAGAGTAACGTATTTTGTTCGCATTCATGGTATTTTGATAAATCTTGAGTGGCCCACAAAGGCTTCAAATTGTACTATGTCCCCAACTGGTGCACCACTCAACTAGTGCACCTGCAATAGTGATTATACCAATAAGGATAGGTCATAATTTCAACACCCCTTTCATGATCATGATAGTCCTTTCAATTAAGGTATAGCAATCGTGTCCTAAGGTCCGCGGTCATGAGACCTCAGTATATAAATACATGTTATCGCCATTTTTCATTATATTTTAGACGTGGAGCTTAAGGTTTTGTGGTTTTGCACAACATTCTTCATTATAATCTTGGGTAAGCCCTGTTACACTCATTTAAACTAATTTCTTTCTTCTATAACATTACATTCTTGTTTTAAACATGGATTAAAGAATGGAATTTTGGGATTTTGGCATGTAAGACCTAAAAATTGTATTCCGCCAATATAAACCCCAATTTCACTCCTTATTCACTTGAATGAGTTTCTAATCCTATAATTATTAGTTTTTCCTTAACTTCATCTTTAGAACAACTTTAATTCTTGATTTATAAATAGATTTTGAAGATTTTACCCGATAAAGTATAAAAATAGGTTTTATTCAATTTTTACCATGTTTTAAACTTATTTTTCTTTGGTTTTCAGCTGTAAACACCTAAAAATATGCGGAACATGCTTTTGAAATAAGGTTACAACTTTGTTCTTTTTTTTGAAAACCCATTTCGGGGGTCTATTCTGACCCCAAATTGAATATAGGGAATACAAATATCGTTGGCTTTTTTTTGACATGTAGATTCTATATTTTGATATTTTAGTTGATTCTAGGTTAGTTTGTGAGGATTAATAAATTGAAGGCTTTTGTTGTAGTTTTTGGCCTCCGGGGTGGGTTATGGCTTAACTTCTTTAAGACTGGATTGGGTAGTTAATAATGATACAAAATTCATGTAAAGGGTTTGGTAACTATTCATGAACAATGCCTATCTTATTGTTTTGTACCTGTATGGGGCTTATGTGTTATATTATGAGGTGGTTTTTGAACTTTATGTGCTATGTGTGACTGTGTAGGGTCCTATGTGATATTGATAGCCATGTATAGATAATGATAATTGTATCTTATTTGATGAAAAAATGTGTTGTGGTACCAATTTTTTGTTATGATGTATTCATACTCGATTGTCTTATGAATCATATTAGATTTCATGAATGGATGAAAATAATGAGTGGATATTTGGATCACGTGGTGGTATATTGGTTGGTTGTGGAAGAAATAATTGTGGTTGGTTGAGGAAATAATCTTTATGGTTGGTTATGAGCATTGCATACTCATACTCATTCATGAAATAAAGGTACTGCCATGGAAATATTAAGAAACACTAGAAACACCTTTTTATGATAGAAAATATGACATCTTATAAAACCCTCCCCTAGGGATTTGCTGGGGAGGAGATTGTAAGATCCTTAAAACTTTGATAATTTTATTTTTGACCTTTCCGTGTCTAAAACATCAATTTTTGACGTAAACTATGTTTAGGTATGTTAATATGGTGTCTCAAAAGAGTTTTTTAATTTATGGAAAGGTTTCAAGGTCATTTTAAAATTCTAAAGCAGTAAGCCTCTACGATATTACTGTGTCACGGAGGCTACCCTCCATGATATTAGTATGGCATAAAGGATAGTCTCTGTGATATTTGTGTGCCACGCCAAGGACAGTATTTTGTGCAATTTTATTTTACCTACTAGGGTGAGGGGCTTTTGGATCTTTTCACCCATGTACGACCCTTCAACATAAAATAGACTTATTTTCATCATTTTTTCGAAGATTGATTAATCTTATTCACTCTCAAACTCAAAACCTAATAAAATCTCAATAGTTTCATAGAGGATTCATTATCCGGGTTTAAAGCTCCAAATTGCTTTCAAATTCTTATGTATTTAAGTCATATATCTCTTCCCTAAATTGAAATCGTATAAAAGAATGAATTTAAATTGTTATCCATGTGGTTTAATTGTTGGATTTTTAATATGGGTTGAGGGGTTTTGAATGGTTATTCCATGAATTGAATTTCCATGGTTTTCAATTGTTTATTTATGCTATATTTTCATAAATTTGAACTATTCAAATGCATAAGTATGTGAATTGGAATAAGGAACATGGATTTCCACAAACTTGATGGTTTAATGATATGGAACTGGCTTTAACCTCAACCCAATTTGAGAATATTGATTTTAGACATAGAAATATGCGTAAATTTCTTCACTTTTGAAATCTTGCATTGCGTAAAAGATAAATGGAACATAAATTTGGCTTTTAAAAAGCCATGGTGTCCATGGATTAGTTTTGAATTGTAACTTTAGTGGCCTATTGGCTAATGGTTTTGACACTCAGTTGGCTAAATAGGTTGGAGTCTTATTAGCTGATGAGTATGAGTCCCAATTGGCTAAATGGGTTGGAGTCCTATTGGCTAATGGATTTGAGACCTAATTGGCTAAATAGTTTGGTTTGGAATAATGATATTACCTTGCAAGCTTTATTTATTGGTATGATGATACTATTAGGTAAATGCCTTAACGGATGACTCTTTGCTTAATGGTTGGGAATATGTGTAAATATTTTAACTAGGCTTGGAGAGGGTTGTGTAGCTCATCATAGAAGGTGGAGGTCGTAGGAGACAAATACTGGAAACCACGTTTGTCGGTATGGTTGTCTATACTATCATGTGTTCGATTCACACTTGATATATATATTTTGGAGGATGGCTTATTGCCCTAATGTCTTTAGCTTTCTCTTACTTTTCTAAAGTTCACTCAGCTAGTTTGCACTGTGCCTATCTGATGTGGGGAGTAGGACCCATATAGCCCGTGGATGTTTTTATGATGGTTGAAGATACATAGTGCATGTTAATGATTTTAAATGTCATGATTAATCCTTATTTCATATTCTGGAATCTTATATATATGTAAATATTAATGTGTGTATGTGGTTTTGCCTGATTTGTACTTGGCATTATTTTATCCCTTCTTTGAGTTACATGCTTGTGCTTACCCCACTAACCGTCCTAGGACACTACCTTATTTCATAATATAGGGTCCGAAGATAATTGTTTTGCCATTATGCCACATTAGGTAGATCAGCACGCCTATTGAGATTTTTTGAAGTTTTGAGATTCTATTCTCCGAAAGTCCTATCATTTCATAGTTTGTTTCCCTTTTGTTTTAGACCATCTTTTGGGTCCCTTTTTTATTATAGCCGGATGCATGTCTCGACCTAGATGATGTTCAATTTTGTAAGATGTTTTTGTGGACAACCATGGATTGGGAATTGTTGATTTCTTAGAACCCCTACCTTGGTTCATTTATCTATCATTCATTACTATTAATTAGCTTCCATATTATGATTATCATTAATTATGCTATGAGATTAGACAATGGGGCAGTCTCCGGTCTACGGTGGACTTGAGATACACATTACGACCAGGCCTTGGTCGGGTCATGACAAGCTTGGTATCATAGCATAGTTTAGAGTCATAAGGTATCCATAAAGACATGTCGAGTTAAGTCCATTTTATATCTGTATAGTATGCCATACTTATAAGGAGGAGGCTATAAGGAATTTAGGAATGTTTCACTTTCTTGTGTTATATTTTTGGGCTATAGAGTCAAGTGTTATGAAACTTCTCTAATTCCTGACTTCCTCTCATTTTAAATCATGCCTTCTCAAAGATCTAATGCTTGTAGAAACTCTGTTGGGAACTTTTTTATATCTAAGGACATTATGGAAAAGACTCAACAGGTGTATGGGGTGCAGACCCAGTCTAGGATCCTTACTCTAGATTTTATTACCCTACACGGAGATCCACCGATTCCTACTAGTCCTCTCTGGTCTTCTAATGCTTGTGATTCTCATTGCTCGACAGCTCCGAGTGATGTGTCAATACAAAGTTTTGTCGGTCTATTCATCTGCTTACTCAATTGGTAACATCATAGTCTCAACAGTCTGGTTGTATGGGTTCTGTTATTCCTTCTTCTGAGGTTACTAAAGTTGGCCAATTCATGAGGTTGAATCCCCCAGCCTTTACTGGCTCTAATGTGGAGAAGTATCCTCAAGGTTTTTTGGATGAGATGGAGAAGATATTTTGGGTTTTGTATGCTACTAATTCTGAGATCATAGAATTTGTTGTGTACAAACTGAAAGATGTGGTATGGTGAGTAGGAGCAGTTAAGGGGTGATAATTTTGAGAAGGCTATGTGGGAAGAGTTTTCTAGTATTTTTGTTGATTGCTTCATTCATCAGGATTTAAGAAAAACTAAGGCTGATGAGTTTGTTAATCTTAAGAAGGGCAGGATAAGTGTGAAGGAATATTCTTTAAAATTTCATCAGTTGTCTTGCTATTATTTGTAGTTGGTATCTAGCAAGAGGGATAGGATGAAAAAGTTGGTATTAGGCTTATCACGAGACTTAGTTTTGGAGTGTAACATGTTATTCTGAATAATGATATGGATATCTTTAGACTTAGAGTGTACATGCAGTAGGTTATGGATGAGAAAAAAAAGTAGGCAGAAATAGGAGAGAGGCAAAGTAAGAAGTTCAGGTATTCTGAGTAGGGTGGAGAATAGTAGAATAATGGGAGAAATGAGAGACAAAGGACCAGGAAGAAGAATTGGGGGAATTCATATTTTCTACTAGTGCTCCATATCCTAAACCATCGACTAATTATTGTTTGCTGGATAGCAGTGGTTTTAAAGCCTTGGGTTCTCAGTATCAGCCTAGTGGAACTCAGTCAGACCTACCTTATTCTTCCTTCCATTTTTATGGACATCTTCACTATCGTCAGTGTGATAAGGGGAGGAATCAGTTTTATAATTATGGCCAGCTTAGTCACATGCAGTGAGACTGTCCTTCAACCAAGGTAGCCACAGGTGCTAATAAATTCCAGGTTTCTACATCTTCAGCTCCTATGCCAAAGGGTTCTACTTTTGATTCTGGCACTGGTCAGAAACATATCTATGTTTTTGCTACCCATCAGGAATCTGAGGCATCTCCTGATGATGTAACTGGTACATTACATCTTTTCTCTCATGATATGTATTTTTTGCTTTATCCTAATTCTACCCTTTCTTATGTGACCCCTTATAGGGCTGTGTATTTTAATTTTGGTCCCGAGATTATTCCCGATCCTTCTCTATATCTATTTTGATGGGTGATTGTATTATGGCTAGAAAGGTTTATCGGGGTTGTGTGGTGTCTATCTTTCATAGATTGATATGGGCAGATCTGGTAGAGTTGGATATGTTAGATTTTGACATTATCTTAGGGATGGATTGGCTCCACTCATGCTATGCTTATTTAGATTGTTGGATCTGAAAAGTCAGTTTTAAATTTCCTAATGAACCGATGATAGAATAGGAGGAAATTTCCTTAGTTCCCAGAGGGTGATTCATCTCTTATCTTAGATCCTAGAAGTTGTTTTCCAAGGGGTGTCTTTACTATTTGGTTAGGGTTAAGGATTCTAGCTTGGAAGGTCCCTCTTTGCAATCAATTCCTGTGGTTAATGAGTTTTCTGAGGTCTTTCATGATGATTTTCTCAAAATTCCTCTCACTAGGGATATAGACTTTGAGATTGATCTTTTACCAGATACCTGCCCTATCTTTATTCCTCCTTATAGAATGGCTCTGGATGAACTGATGGAGCTAAAGAAGCATTTAAATTATCTCCTTCACAAGGGTTTCATTTATCTTAGTGTGTCCCCATGGGGTGCTCTTATGCTTTTTGTGTGTAAGAAAAATAGGTTTCTTTATGGATATGTATAGACTATTAGTAGTTGAATAAGGTTATGGTAAAGAATAAGTATCCTCTTCCTAGGATTAATAATCTATTTGACCATCTTAAGGGTGCTAGATATTTTTCTTAGATTGATCTTTATTGGAATTATCATCAGTTGAAGATTAGGGAGAATGATATTCCCAAGACTACTTTACTAACCTGATATGGTCACTATGAGTTCCTGGTTGTGTCATTTTGATTGACTAATGCTCTATCTGCTTTTATCAATCTCATGAATCAGGTGTTTAGGCAGTTTTTGGATTTGTTTATAATAGTGTTTATTGATGATATTTCGGTGTATTCTAAGAGTGAGAAGAATTATTCCAATTACCTATGAATTGTATTGTAGACTCTTAAGGATCAACAATTGTATGCCAAATTTTTGAAGTGTGATTTTTGGTTGGATATTGTAACCTTTCTCTGGCATGTTATATGTAGTGAAGGGATTATAGTGGATCCACAGAAAGTTGAGGTGGTTAAGAAGTGGCCTAGACCCATAACTCGAATCTACATTAGGTGCTTGTTAGGTTTACTTAGGTATTACAGGATATTTGTGTTGATTTTCTCTTCTATTGCTTCTCTGTTGACTAGATTGACTTAAAAATGGTTAAGTTCTTGTGGCCCGATGCTTGTGATGATAATTTTAAGAAGTTGAAGGATCAATTGACTTCTCTGTCAGTTTTGACCCTACCAGTAGGCACGGATGGTTTTGTCATGTATTGTGATGCATCCCCTGTGGGACTGGGGTGTGTATAGATGTAGCATGGTAAGGTTATGGCTTATGCTTCTAGGAAGATCAATGTTCATAAGAAGAATTATCTAATGCATGACTTGGAATTATTTGTTGTGACTTTTGCCTTGGAGATTTAGCGTCACTACTTGTATGGGTTTCATGTGGATATCTATTAAAATTGTAAGACCTTGTAGTATGTGTTCACCCAGAAGTAATTGAATCTCAAGCAGAAGTGGTTGCTTGAATTGCTAATAGATTATAATATGAGTCTTCACTATAATCTAGGTAAAGCTAATGTGGTTGTTGATGCTCTTAGCAGTTGTATATGGGAAGGTTGTCCTATGTTAATAAAGAGATGTGATAATTGGTGAAGGATGTTCACCGGCTAGTTAATTGAGGAATTCATCTTTTGGAATATAATGATAGAGAGGTGATTGTTTAAGAGGTGGTAAAATTATCTCTTGGTGCTGAAGTGAAAGAGAAGCAGATTTTTTATCCTATTCTTATGCAAATTAAAGGTGGTGTAGGTTAGAAAAAGGTTATGGCCTTTAAGATTCGTAGTGATGGTACCTTGAGGTTCTAAGGCAGATTATGTGCATCCAATGTTGATGGGCTGCATGAGAGAATTTTGGTTGAGGAATATGAGTTGAGGTATACAGTCCATTCAAGATCATCAAAAATGTACTATGAATTGAAAAAGATCTAATGGCAGAAAAACATAAAGAGAGATATGGCTAATTTTATGGCTAAATGTATTGTTTGTTAGCAAGTGAAGGTTGAACACTTGAGACCTGGTGGTATGTCTTAAGAGATTGAATTTCCTGTGTGGAAGTGGGAGATAATCAATATGGATTTCATTATAGGTCTTTCGCATTCTAGAAATCTATATGATTTGATTTGGGTCATTATGGATAGGATGACTAAGTCTGCTCACTTCTTACCTGTGAGGACTAACTCCTCTAGAGAGGATTATGCTAAGTTGTTTATTTAGGATATATTACTCGGATAAAGGTACTCAATTTATGTCTAAATTTTGGTGTTCATTTTAGAGAGGTTTGGGGACTAAGGTGAGCCTTAGCATCGCTTTCCACCCGCAAACGGATGGACAAGAGGAGAGAACTCATACCTTGAAGGATATGCTAAGGGTTTGTGTAATTAACTTTGTATGTAGTTGGGTCGATCACTTACCTCTCATTGAGTTTGCATATAACAATAGTTATCATTCTAGTCTTCAGATTGCTCTATTATAGGTTGTGTATAGTAGGAGGTGTATATTTCTTATTGGGTGGTTTGAGATTGGTGAGGCTCGGTTATTTGTTCCTGACTTGGTTCCCCAGGCCATGGAGAAGGTTAAAGTGATTAGGAAAAGTCTTAATACTACTCAAAGTCGCCAAAAGTCTTATGTAGATGTGAAACAAAGAGAATTGGAGTTTGAAGCAAATGGTGGGTGTTTCTAAAAGTCTTTCCTATGAAAAAAGTTTTGAGGTTAGGGAAGAAGGGGAAGTTCAGTCCCAGTTATGTCGGGCCATATCAAATCTTGAAGAGAGTTGGGAATGTTTCCTATAAATTAGATTTGCCTGCGACTTTGGGTTCCATTCATCTGGTATTTCATGTTTTGATGTAGAAGAAGTATGTGGGTGACCCTTCCTTGATATATCTTGTTGAGGGTATTGGTATTTAATATTCTTTGTCTTACGAGGAAGTATTCATTGAGATATTCGATAAGTGTAATATCCCATAATATTCTTAGCTCAATTCAACTCCTAGTTACATGCATAAGGGGCTTAAGACTTGAAATTTTCACTAAGTGTTGGGGACTTAGTCATTGTCAAGACCCCTAAACTTTGAGGAATTTTATTTTAGTTTTCCTGACCCCGATACATTAGTTTTCGAGTTAATTCGTATTCAGGGATGTAAAACGTATGCCCCAGAGAAATTTTGGATTTTTCGGATAAGGGTTGGGGCATGTTTGGATTATGAAACTAGAGGGTCACCGCGTTAAGCCCGCATCGTGGAATTAGTCCCGACATCATACTGACCACGTCGTAGTAAGGATGTTGGGTCTAGTTCCTAATTTAAATGATTGAGGGGAAATTGGGTCTTTTCCCCCTCAACCCAGATCATCCATAAAATGACTTGGGGCATTTTTTAGGGCATTATTTTCCCTTCACAAAATTACTTGCCAAAAAATTCTCCTCCTTTCTCAAGAACAAATTCAATTCCTTTTTCCTTAAGTAATTAAGAATCAAGTTCCCCAAGATCAATAACCTTAAAGAAAGCATCAAAAATAGGGTTTCTTTCCCAAGTTAAGAAGCTTAAGGTATGTAGGATGTTCATCAATGGATCCCAAAAACCCACTTTTCAACTAAAGAATGGATTTTTCTTTTACTATGGAATTTTGTATGTTAAAGATTGACTAACTTCATGTGTTTCCTTAGAAGTTTGACTCAATTCATATTCAAGAATAATTTCATGAAGATCTAGGTTAACCCATGCTTGAAGTTTCAATCTCCCACGTTAATTTCAAGTAAATTTCATGTTATATTATCAAGTTATGATCATACTCGCGTAACCATGTTGTTTTCCCATAGTTTAAGATATTCCCTTGTTCAAGTTCATGATTCTCACATGTTTGATGAAATGACTATTTTTGGAATCATTGATCCATGATTTCATACTAAAGCTTTAAGCCTTAATATTGTATTTTATGATCATTCAGTGCTGGCGGGTTATTAACACTCGATACCTATGTGTTTTATAGGATTTCCATTTTCTAGTAATAAGTCATTCAGACAATAGTTTTAATGCCATATTTAGAAAACCAAGATCGTGTTGAGCATTATCAGTTTATGTGTTTATAATTACCACAGAATCCGTATGCATTATTAGTTTTAGAATACCATGACCTGAGCTTATCAGTTATCAGTTATCAGTGTATGGACCAGATAGTATTTCAGTTTTAGTTTAGTTGGGAGTAGAATTTAGTACCAAGCGAACACATGGATGGGGGATAACCTGCCAGTAGAGGGCATGACATTTAGTAGTAGTCCTTGAGTTCCAGAACTACATAGCCAATGTAAGTTTGAGATGTCAACTTGCCAGTTGAGAATTGACGTATTACCTCATGAGAGATCCTACTAGTTGAGGATGACTTCTTAGTCCCTCAGGTCACCAGTTTAGTAGATCCACATAGCCAGTGTTAGTACCTGTGGCACGGTACTAACACCCTTCCAACTAGGGTTATAGATTGGATTCCAATTAGCTCATATTGGGGCATGTCAGTTAAATAATACCTCTCACAGTTTCAGGATAGTAATCAGTGTATTCAATTCAGGTTTGCTTGACAAAGTGTACAGATTTTTAGTTATTCAGTTATACATCTTTCAGTCTTTCATATTACAGAATCTCAAAAACATGTTTATGCTTGGTCTTGCATTCTCAGATATTACATGTTTCAAGAATATATGCACAAATTCTGCATATATCTTAGCCGATCCTTATCTCATATACCAGTACATTCAAAGTACTGACCATATACAATTTTTATTATTGTGTTATCTTATAACATAGGTTCGGACGCACAGTTTCTTGACCGCTCTTAGATAGCTCATTGTTACTCAACAACAGAAGTGGTGAGTCCTCATACATCGAGGACATGATTTACTTATTGCAGTTACTTCAGTGTTTTCTCATGTTCAATAAGTTAGATTTAGTTAGGGGTTTATCCCATCATCTCCTCATGATGTTTAGAGGCTTTCAGACAATCAATAAGTTATTACAGTATTAACATTTGTTTTTTATCTATAGTTTGATTTATAGTATTTTTATCAGATGTTTCAGATATGTTTTGTTCGTATCCCTATATTCAATTTTATAGTACCTTATTAGTGAATCTTCCGCTCATGTATTACATTATAGTATACCTAGTGTTCATAGTAGGTACCAGTTCAAGGGTTAGATTATGGTCACTTATGATCGTAAGCACTATTTTCACAACTAGGTAGGTAGCCTTGGGTCATGACAAAACTTAGTAGCAGAGCCTAACATATTAAAGGGTCCTATGGAGTCTTAAAGTCGTATTGAGTATAGTCTTGTGCATAGGTGTGAAGTGCTCCACACTTATGGACAAAATGCTATGATATGTTTTTAGGAAATTTTTCTTACTTTCAGTTTTCATATCGTGTGAAAGATCATGATCTCAATGTAATTCCTCGTTCTAACTCATCCTTTATTCTATTTATAGTAATGCCTCCCAGAAGAACAATGAAAAAAGGAATGGGGATCATCCTGTACCCCCACCTGTTCAGGAAGATCCCCTAAATGAGCATGTCTCCCACACCGAATTCAGGGCTACTTTCACTACCTTAGATTAATCTGTAGTTGCTAAAAAAACTATCAGGCTGTTGCTCCAGCCAATCTAAAGCCAAATACAACTACAGTTAGGATTCGGGATTTCACTCCGATGAATCCTCCTTTGTTTTCGGCATCCAAGTCTAAGGAGATTCCATAAGATTTTCTTGATATGGTGTAGAAAGTGAAAAATATCATGGGCATCACTTCGAGTGAGAGTGCAAAGCTGGTTCCATATTAGTTACCAGGTGTAGCTCATACCTGGTTTAAGCAGTGGAAGGAAGAGTGTGGTGTTGATACAGGGTCGGTAGAGTGGGAGGAGTTTGCCACAACTTTCTTAGACAGGTTCATTCCTTTGGAGTTGAGGGAAGAAAAACTGTAGGAGTTTATCAATTTGAAGCTAGGTAACATGAGCACAAAAGAAGTACTCACTCAAGTTCACTCAATTGGCAAGGTATGCTCCTTCTATGGTGGCGGATAATAGGTCTTGTATGAGTAAGTTTATTTTTGGTGTATCTCATAGTGTAGTTAAGGAGTGTAGGACTGCTACATTGATAAAAAAGATGGATTTATCTAGGCTTATGGTACATGCTCAATAAATTGAGAAGAAAAAGACTACAAGAGAGGGAGAGAGAGAATAAGAGGACCAAAACTGGTAGTTTTAACTTTTTTCGCTAAGATTAGAAGGTAGTAATTGTTCTCAGTTTTTTTAGAAGTTTTCAGCCCCAGATCTATCTTTAGCTAGTGCACCAGTGCCTAAGTTCAGGAAAGACAGTCAGGAAATGGTGGTAGGCTCTAAATCTAAGGGTAGTGTATACAATGGTCATACTAATCTACTCTGCAAGAAATGTGGTAGGAATAATTAGAGTGAGTATAAGGCTGGTAGTGATGAGTGTTTTTTTGTGGAAAGAAATGCCACAGGGTCAGGGATTGCCCGAGGGCTTGTCAACAAGGTCAGTCCAATCGTTCTTCAGCTTCAGCAAGTCGCCCGACTAAGCAGGGGGCCACTTCCAATTCCACTAGTTGGCAGTGCCAGAACAGGTTGTATGCTCTCCATACTTGACATAATGAGGAAATTTCTCTTGATGTGGTTATAGGTATGTTATATGATTTCCATTTTCTTGTTTATACATTTATAGATCTCGGAGCTTAACTTTCTTTTGTGACTCCTTATATAGCTATCAACTTTGGTGTCAGTTCTAAAATGCTAGTAGAGCCTTTCTCAGTGTCTACCCCAGTGGGTAAATCTATTATAGAAAGATGGGTATACATAATTGCCTGGTCATAGTATCTCAAGAAATCACCTCAGTTAATCTTATGGAGTTATAAATGACTAATTTTAATGGCATTCCCAGCATAGATTAGCTCCACTCATGTTATGCCTCAGTTGGTTATAGAAATAGAGTCATTCATGTTCAGTTTCCCAATGAACCAGGCATTGAATGGAGGGATAGTACCTCAGTGCTTAGGGGTCAGATTGTTTCATACCCTAAAGCAAGAATGATGATATCTAAAGGGTGTGTTTATCGTCTTGTTTGAGTCAAAGAATCTGGTTCGGCAACTTCAAGTCTCAAGTCAGTTTCAGTAGTAAGGGATATTCCAGATATGTTCCCTGAAGATCTTCCCGGAGTTCCTCCCAAAATGGAAATTGACTTTGTAATAGGTCTCCTTCCAGATACCCAGCCTATCTCTATTCCACCCTATAGAATGGCTTCAGCTGAGCTTAAGGAGTTTAAAGAATAGGTAAAACATATCTTAAATAAGGGTTTTATTAGGCCTAGTATTTCTCCAAGGGGTGATCCAGTTTTGTTCATAAGTAAGAAAGATGATTCTCTCAGAATGTGCATCGACTACCGTCAGTTGAACAAAGTCACAATCAATAATAAGTATTTACTCCCTAGAATGGATGACTTGTTTGGCCAACTTCAGGGTGCTAGTTATTTCTCTATGATAGACCTCTGATCCGGCTATTAATAGCTTAGAGTTAAAGTGTGACATTTCCAAGAAAACTTTTAGAACTCTGTATGGTCACTTCAAATTCCTAGTTGAGTTTTTTAGACTAACGAATTCCCCTTCAGCTTTCAGGACTTGATGAATAAGGTGTTAAAATAGTACTTGGACCTGTTCATCATAGTATTCATTGACGATAACCTTGTTTATTCCTATAGTGAGAATGATCATGCAAACCATCTAAGAATTATGTTGCAAACTGTTAGATCTTATCAGTTGTTCACCATGTTCTATAAGTTCAAAGTTTGGATAGGATCAGTGGCTTTCCTTGGCCATATTTTTTCCGGCAATGGCATTCAAGTTAACCCTAAAAAGAGCAAAGCAGTGAGAAAATGTCCTAAACCTATCTCTCCATCAGATATTCAAAGTTTCTTGGGTTTGGATGGCTATTACAGACAGTTTGTTGAAGGGTTTTCTTTTACTGTATCCCTCATGTCTTGATTGACTCTGAAGAACATCAAATTTTAGTGGTCAAATTCTTGTGAGAAGAGTTTTCAGGAGTTGAAGACTCGACTAACTTTTGCCCTAGTCTTGACTTTATTAGATGGTTCCGATGGATTTTTAGTTCACTGTGCTACTTCTAGAATTGGTCTTGGTTGTATTTTGATGCAGAGAGGCAAGGTCATAGACTACGCCTTTAGATAGATTCAACCCCATGAAAAGAATTATCCTGCACATGATCTTGAGTTGGTAGCGGTTGTTGTTTTCAGCTTAAAATTTTGGAGGTACTATCTTTATTGGGTTCATGTTAATGCTTTCACTAACAATAAGAGTTTACAGTATGTGTTCATGCAGAAAGATCTAAACCTTCATCAAAGAAGGTGGCTTGAGTTGTTAAAAGATTATGATATGAATGTGTTATATTATTCAGGCAAGGCCAATATAGTGGAAGATGCCCTTAGCAGGTTGTATATGGGTAGTCTTTCTTATGTTGAGAAAGATAAAAAAAAGTTAGTTAATAAGGTTCATCATCTTGCAAGATTAGGTGTTTGGTTAGTTTATTTAGGTGAAGGTAGAATATAGGTTCAGAATGGTTTGGAATCTTCATTGGTTACCAAAGTGAAAGAAAAGGAAGATAGGGATCCTAGTTTTATTTAGTTGAAGGAGGTAGTTAAAGATCATAAAGTAGCAGTTTTCTCCTAAGGGGGAGATAGTGTGCTTTGTTGTCAAGGTAGGTTATTTGTTCCACGTGTTGATGGTTTGATACAATGCATACTTGTAAAAGTGCATGGTGTGCGATATTCTATTCACCCAGGAGCCACTAAGATGTGCCACGATTTGAGGGAAATCTATTAGTGGAGTGGTATGAAGAAGGATAATACAGAGTTTGTGGCTAAGTGTCCAACTTATCAGCAGGTTAAGGTTGAGCACCAAATGCCTAGTAGTACATTGTAGGAGTTTAGCATCTCCACTTGGAGGTGGAAAGTGGTGAACACGGATTTTGTGGCAAGGTTGCCTCATATGCTCCGTCAATATGATTTAATATGGGTCATTGTGGATTGAATAACTAAGTCATCTCATTTTTTCTAGTTCATACTTTGTACTCAGCTGAGTATTATGACAGGCTTTTATTAGAGAGTTGGTTAAGTTGCATGGGATTTCATTATACATCATTTCAAATAGAGGTATTTAGTTTACCTCTCACTTTTGGAAGGCATTTCAGAAAGGTCTTGGTACCCATGTTCATCTCAATACAACTTTTCATCCTCAGATAGATGGCAAGGTAGAGAGGACCATTTAGATCTTAGAATACATATTGAGGGCTATGTTATTTATTTTAAGGGTAGTTGGGATGACCATTTACCTTTGATTGAGTATTCTTACAACAACAGTTATCACTCCAATATTCAGATTGCTCCATTTGAGGCTCTCTATGGAAGGAGATATAGATCTCTTATTAGTTGGTTTAAAGTAGGTGAGGTTTCATTGATTGGGTTAGATTCGGTGTTTGAGGCAATGGACAAAGTTCAGTTGATTCGGAAGAGGCTGGAAATAACCCAAAGTTGTCAGAAATCTTATGCAGATGTGAGGAGAAGAGATCTTGAATTTGAAGTTGGAGATTTAGTTTATTTGAAAATTTTGCCTATGAAGGGAGTGAAGAGATTTGGCAAGAAGGGGAAACTCAGTCCCCGATATATTGGCCTTTATAGAATCTTAGAAAATTTTGGGAAGGTAGCTTATGAGTTTAAGTAGCCTTCTGATTGGCATTAATGCATTCGGAGTTCCATGTTTCATTATTAAAGAAATGTATTGGTGATTCAATTGTAGTTTTTCCTTTGGAATATATAGATGTCAAGGATATCCTTTCTAACAAGGAATTCCTAGTTGAGATCCTTGATCGTCAGATTCGTAGGCTAAGGAATAAAAAGGTTTCCTTGGTTAAGGTCCTTTGGCGAAATCAGTCTATTGAGGAAGCTACTTGGGAAGCAGATATGTGAGCCAAGTACCCTCATCTTATCTCAAAAAACTCAAGACCCAGCTCAAGGTAATGATGTTTATTTAGATTGATTCTTTTCCATTATCTGTTCCAGCTATATAACCATTCGCATATTATTGCATGCATTCGCGAAACCAGTTCAGTTAATAGATCATGTTTCAGACTCAGTTGTGTAATCAGGCTCCAACTCATTCTTGTTCAGTATATGATCTCAGTTGCCTTAGTATAGTATACTCAGTTTAACCAGCCTCAGTCGAGGACAAATGTTACCAAGGGGAGATAATGTAATACCCCGTAATATTATTAGCTTGATTCAGCTCGTAGTTGCATGCATAAGGGGCTTAAGACTTGAAATTTTCACCAAGTGTTGGGGAATTAGTCATTTTCAAGACCCCTAAACTTTGAGGATTTTTATTTTTGTCTCCCCGACCTTAAGATGTTGGTTTTTGAGTTAAGTCATGTTCATGGATGTAAAAAAGTATGCCCTGGAGGAGTTTTAGATTTTTCGAACAAGGTTTGGGGAATGTTTGGATCACGAAACCAATGGGTCACAATGATAAGCCCGCGTAGAGGCTTTAGTCCCGACCTCATACTGACCGCCTCATGTTGTGCTATTCTTTTAACCGCGATAAGACCGTGTGATAGTGAGGATGTTGTATCCAGTTCTTGATTTAATTATTGAGGGGAAATTGGGCATTTCCTCCTCAACCCAAATCATCCATAAAATGACTTGGGGCATCTTTTAGGGCATTATTATCCCTTCTTCTCAAAATCACTCTCAAGAAAACCCTCCTTCTTCCCCAAAAACAAATTCAATTCCTTTTTCCCTAAGTAATTAAGAATTTAAGCTCCCCAAGTTCAAGAACATTCAAGAAAGCATCAAGAATACTGTTTCTTTCCCATGTTAAGAAGTTTAAGGTATGTGGGATGTTCATCCATGGGTCCTTTTCACCCATGAAGCCTAAAAACCCTCTTTTCAACTAAGGAATGGTTTTTTCTATTATTATAGAATTTTGTAGGTTCAAGATGGACTAAATTCATGAGTTTCCTTAGTAGTTTGACTCAATTCATGTTCAAGAATGATTACATGAAAAGCTAGGTTAACTTATGTTTTAAGTTTAAATCTCCCACATTATGTTCAAGTAAATTTTATGTTATATTATCAAGTTATGATCTTACTCACATAACCATGTTGTTTTCCCATGTTTTAAGACATTTCCATGTCCAAGTTCATGATTCTCAAATATTTGATGAAATGTCTATGTTTTGGAATCTTTGAACCATGATTGCATACTATAGCTTTAAGCCTTAATATTGTATTTTATGATCATTCAGTGCTAGCGGTTTATGAACACCCGATACTTATGTGTTTTACATGATTTCCATTTTCAAGTAACAAGTCAGTCAGACTATGGTCTTAATGTCATATTCAAAACAACATGGTCATATTGATCATTATTAGTTTATATGTTTATAATTACCTCAGAATCCGTATGCACTATTATTTTCAAAATATCATGACCTAATCTTATAAGTTATCAACTATCAGTGCATGTACCAGTTAGTATTTTAGTGTCAGTTCAGTTGAGAGTTGGATTTAGAACCTAGTTAACCCAGGGATGGAGGTTCACCTTCCAGTAGAAGGTGTGACCTTTAGTAGTAGTATTTGAGTTCTAAAACTATGTAACCACCTTAGGTTTGAGATGTCTTCCTCCCAGTTGAGGGTTAACGCATATCTTATGAGAGAACCTTCCAGTAGAGGGTGACTTCTTTGTCCCTCGAGACACTAGTTTAATGGATCCATACAACCAATGTTAATATTTGTGGCATTGTACTGACACGCTTTTAACTAGGGTTACAGGTTGGACCCTGATTAGCTTAGATTGGGGCATGTCGATTATATGAAACCTTCCACAGTCTCAGTATAGTAATCAGTGTATTTAGTTCAAGTTTGCTTAACCAAGTGTATAAATTTTTAGTTATTCATTTATATAGCTTTCAGGCTTTCTGATTATAGAATCTCAGAAACATATTTATTCTTGGTCTTGCATTCTCAGATATTGCATATTTCATGCATTTATGCTCATATACCTCATACATTCCAGCAAGTCCTCATCTAAAATACCAATACATTCAAAGTACTGATCGCATACTTTTCTTTTTGCTATGTTGTCTTATAACATAGGTTCGAACACATAATTTCCTGATAGCTCTTAGACAACTCGGCGTTACTCAACAGCAGTAGTGGTGAGTCCTCATCCACCAAGGAGATAATTTGTTTATCTTAGTTACTTTAGTGTTTTCTCTTGTTTAGTTAGTTGGAGTTAGTTGGGTTCTATCCCATCAACTCCTCATGATGTTTATAGGCTTTCAGACAACCATTTAGAAAGTCAGTTAGTTAGTTCAGTATTAACAGTTGTTTTAGATAGATAGTTTGGTTTTTAGTAATTTATTAGATATTTCATATTTCCTTTCCTTCGTATTCAAGTATTTAGTTATACAATACCTTATCAGTGCATTTTTCGCTCATGTATTACATTATAGTATACTCAGTGCTCATAGCAAGTACTAGTTCAGGGGTTAGCTTGTGGTCACTTGTGACCATAAGCACCATTATCACGACTAGGGGGTAGCCTCAGGTCATGAAAATAGGCCAGTTCAAAGATTAAGGACAACGGATGTAGCTTCAGTGAAGGTTCATTAGATAAACCAAAAGGTATAAGAAGTTACTTTGTAAGTTGAAGAATATATGAAGGCTAATTATTTGTTCTTGTTCCTAATGTTGAATGAGGGTGCTTAATGTATGAGTTATGTTTCCCTTGTATTATTCTTTGAGTTTATCATTTGATTCTGATGTATTCTTGCTATTCTCATGTTAAAAGTGTCCTAGCTCATCATTTGTGCATGAATGATCCTAGGGGGGTAATTAACGATCTTAAAACTTTAATGACTTTATCTTTTACCTTCCCATATCTGAAACGTCTAATTTTTTACTTAAATTATGTTAAGGTATATTAATAGGGTGTCTCAAAAGAGTTTTTGAATTTTTGGAAAGGGTTTGGGGTCATTTTGAAATTTTAAGGCAGTAAGACTCCGTGATATCGCCATGTCATGGAGGCTAGCTTCCACAATAGTATTGTGGCGCAGAGGATAGTCTCCGCGATATTGACATAACATGCCAAGTCCAAATTTTCATGTAGTTTTGTTTTACTCACTTGGGGTGCGGGGCTTTTGGGTCTTTTCATCCATGTTCGTCCCTTAAATATAAATAGACTTATTTTCATCAGTTTTTCAAAGATCAATCACTCTTATTCACTGTCAAACTCAAAACATAAGAAAAACTCAAGGGTTTCATAGAGGATTCATCATTCGGGCTCCAAGATCCAAATTACTTTCAAATTCGTGTGCATGTAGTTTTGTTTTACTCACTTGGGGTGCAGGGCTTTTGGGTCTTTTCATCCATATTCGTCCCTTAAATATAAATAGACTTATTTTCATCATTTTTTCAAAGATCAATCACTCTCATTCACTCTCAAACTCAAAACATAAGAAAAAAACTCAAGGGTTTCATAGAGGATTCATCATTCGGGCTCCAAGCTCAAAATTACTTTCAAATTCGTGTGTATTTAAGGCATGTATTTCTTTCCTAAATTGTATTTATCTAAAAGCATGAATTTAAATTGTTATCCATATGGTTTAATTGTTGGATTTTGAATGTGAGTAGGGGATTTTAGAATGGTTATTGCATGAATTAAATTTCCATGGTTTTGAATTGAAAGTTTATGCTATATTTTCATGAATTTGAACTATTTAAATTCATGGGTGTGGGAAATGGAAAGGGGAACATTGGTTCCCCAAACTTGATGGTTTAATGGTTTGGAATTAACTTTAACCTTAATACAATTTGTGAAATTTCATTTGAGACATAGATATATGCATAAATATTTTCACTTTTGAAACCTTGCATTACAGAAAATATTATTAAAACATAATTTTGCTTATGAGATGTCTTAGTGGCCATGGATTAATTTTGAATTGGAACTTTTGAGTCCTGTTAGCTGATGGGTTTGAGTTCTAGTTGACTAAATGGATTGGAGTCCTATGGGTTGATGGGTTTGAGTCCCTGTTGGATAAATTGGTTGTAGTCCTATTAGCTGATGGGTTCGAGTCCCAATTGGCTAAATAGTTTGGTTTGACATAATGACATTGACTTGCAATCTTGATTTATTGGTATGATGATAACATTCGGTAGATGCCTTAATGGATGACACCATTCTTAATGGTTCGGAATGTGTGTAAATGTTTTAATTGGTCTTAAAAGGGGTTGTCTAGATCATCGTGGATGGTGGAGGTGTCAGGGGGGCTGATACTGGAAACACATTTTTCGAAAAGGGTGTCTATATGACCGTGTGTTTAAGTCACACTTGATATATATATATATATATATGTGTGTGAGTTTAGCTTATGTTCTCTCCCTATTGATACTTCAGGAGTTAGATATACTGACTACTAGTCAAGAGAGTGTCTCTAACATGGGATTTCCAGTCGTTTAGATCAATCTCATGATGTTGTGGCATATCCAATTATAGGTAATGGGTGTGGCACCTCAGTTGATGATTCAGTCGATCGGTCTGAGTTAGACCCTTTCAGATTTATTTTCCTATGCTCGTCAATCATGTGTCTGCGGATGTCACCACAATTTTTGTGCTTTTATTTACCGCATTTATCTCTTGTTAGATGTATTGGGGTTTTTATACCCATTGATGATTATATGCCTTGATGAATTGATAATTGTTATTATGTGCCTTACTATTCATGATTATGTTACTACTCTGCAGTTTATTCTTTTAGTAGTGATGGAGTAGATTTATATTGATGTTTTCCCCTGTGGTGTGGTTTTATGGGTTTGAGTCCCATTTATCTTGGCACATTAGCCCTATTTTGGCCCTTGAGTGGTATATGATATTGATGTTTATTTTTGTACCGCATGTTCAATATATTAATTTTTATATTTTGTTGTTATTGCTAGCACTGCATGAGATTATTAATATTGCTTGATATTATTACTTTATGTAATTTATTCTTGTTGGGTAGCTATATAAACTAGTGTTTTCTAGCTAGCTTTTATTTTCTTGTGATATTTTTCAGTGGCTTAAGTAGATATAGCCTAATATAATGATTTTTTCCCCTAGCATGGTGAGGTTGACTGTGTTCCTTTTTGGTTAGTTGTATTAGATTGATTTAGAGATGTATAATGATATCGAAGGTAGGTTGTCCTTCTGTGGCTCTGTTGTGATTCTAGGGTCAGTAATTTAGTTGTATCACCCATTTTTGAGTTTGGGATCCTTATACTTTCATCCGACATTGCGAAGGTTTTCACTTTGGCTATCCCTTCCTGTATAGTTGTTTTGTTAGATTGACCAGTTTGAGGTTCGTTCTTCATTTTTGGGTATTTCTTTGTCTAATAGCTATTTTGATATTGATGTTTAGATGATGTGGATTCATCTCATTGGTTTTTTGGGTTAGTTCCCTTGGGGTGTTTTTCCCTGTTATTAGTATGGGAAAAGGATACTCCTTTGTTATTGTGACATAGTTTTGTCTAATGGAGATGGAATGTTAGAGGCAGGTGGCCTTTCCTGTGATCGCTTCATGAGTTGGCAAGTTTGAAATTCTTTATCTCGATTCGTTGATTTTTTTGTGGTAGTTTTTGACTTTAAACTTGGTATATTTCTTCTTTGATGATGTGATTCTTGGGTGGATTAGGATACCCCCATTTTAGAGTTTTTTTGGACTAATGAGGCTTGGTGGAGTGTTTTTCCTTGATGATATGTGCCTGCGGCTATTCTTTGTTATGATGGAGTGTTAAATTGATTAGTTGTCGGCTAAGTTGTTCTTCTCCAAGCTGCTAGATTTTTGCTGATATGATTTTCAGCCTTGGGATATTTTTGAGTATGTCTTGATAGTTCATGCCCTCCGATGGATATGGAGTGGGTTTTATGCATTTTTAGCCAGTAAATTATCCTTTGGCATGATTCCTTTTTAGCATCTATATTTCATACCCTCCAGTTGTTATAGAGTTGTTTGCTTCCATTCCAATCGACGGTTATCCCTGTAGTGATCTTGCTCTTCAGATATGCCTCAACTATGTCTTGGTATGATTTAACTCGAATATGTCAGATTTGAATACTAGAGTCGATTTGGGGTAGTTGTCATTTATATAGCCTTATTGGCTTATTTTTGGGGTGGACTTCGTGGAATGGCGATTTAAAAGTAAGATAGATTTGAAGCATTGGTGCCTACCTATTTTTAGCTTTGATTTAAATATTTGAGATCGACCGATTCATCCTTGGTATTGAGATTCAGCTTGGTGTTGTAGAGATTGTGTGCAACCTTTCGTTTACACTTGTATTTGGTCAGATTTCATTTATAGGCTGGTTAAGCCTACTCTGTGATTTCCTTTTTATTTTCTCGATGTTGGTTGGATTATAGTTGATAAGTGTTCAGATGATAGCCCATGGGTCTTGTATTGGTTGTTCTGTTTTGATCTCGAGTCTTAGTTTTCTTTGGGAATTTTGGATGATTTACTCAAGGGAGTAATATACTCGTGTAATACCCCATACTTCTACCTAGCTTGAAATCATCCCAAGTATGTTAGAAACTTACTTTGAAAGATGAATCCATTTTTATACGTGTGGTATTTTGTAAGATTTTCACTTTTTGTCATGTGGGAAATTAAATTAGCTTACCAAAGATACCAATTTTGTCCAAATCCGGTATCGGGGTAGAAAGTTATGGTTGTTTTACAGAAAGCAGTCAAAACTGCCCCGGTGCAATAATGAGGGCCGACAGACCGTCGAGCTAGCGATGTACCGTTGCCCAAACCGTCGCAGCGGAGGCAGTGAGACCACCTTTTGCCTAAGGTCGATGGCTCAGGCCGACGGACCATCGAGCTAACGATGGACTGTCGCCCAAGCCATTGCAGCAGAGGCCGTGAACCCCTATTCTGCCTAGGTGTGACGGTCAGGACCGACGGACCATCGACCCAGTGACGGACCGTCGCACCCTCCGTCGTATAGTTCGTTCAGTTATTTTAAAGTCATTTTTAAAAGGGTATTTGGGTCTTTTCTACCCGTTTTAACCCCTAATTATATCAGATCAAGGTTCATAATTTCATTATCCATCTACAACATCAAATTAGGTTATTCTCTTAAAGATAATCCCCAAGAACAAGATCCAAATCATTCTTCAAGAAACTAAGAGATTCCAAGTTCTTCAAGTCTAGGAACTTCATGAAACTCACAACCCAAGTATGTCATGTCTTGATTTGTGAGGCGCTTTCACCCATGAAGCTCAAGAATCTCTTTTCAAAATCCAAGATTTGTGTATTTATGACTGTTCATGATTTAAATTGAATTGAAATTCATGTTCATGATGTTGTGGGGTTTTGATTTATTTTTGAAATTACATATTCCAATGATTGACCCTAGGATGTGATGATTTTCATAATAATCATGATAAACCCTTAAATTTACACGTTGATGGATGTATCTATGATTATTAGATATGTTGATGATTGTATAACCAAACTATGCTCCCCATGTGTTCGATTAAATGCCTATGTGAAGGAAAAGTGACATACTAGTATGATAATATGAAATCCCCAATCATGTACAAGTTTATTCATGTCAAATGTTTGATGAAATGTCTTAGTCAATGAATTATGGATACATGTGTAAACCTTGTGGTGCTTTAGAACTTCTAGTTCATGAAATCTCCAACTTATTGTATTATGGATTGTGGTGTTGGTCATGTATTCAAGAAAGTCATGCTTTGTCAGTTTCATGCTATCGAGTCCTGGGGGTACTTGTACCCGACAATTAGCTGTGTGCCTAGAGCCAGTGTCATGTTTTCAAGATACTCTCAGTCGAGCCATGTTCATAGAAATTCAGTCAGTCATGTGACTCAGGAAAACTCAGTATACTTAGTAAACTCAGTAATCTCAGAAATCTCAGAAATTCAGTAATCTCAGTAGTATTCCATCAGTCAGTGGAACTTAGTCAATCTAGTCCAGTTCAGTTCAGTAATCCATGTTCAGTTTCTATTCAGATGCGAGTAGGAGTTAGCACCAAGTGAACCCAAGGATGGGAACATAGACTGTCAGATGAGGGTGTGATTCTTAGAAGTTATCCTTGCATTCCATAACTATGTAGCCAGCATAGGTTGAGACATCAACACTGTCAGATGAGGGTTGATGAGGTGGATAAATACTGTCAGATAAGGGTCCCACCGTTCTCTATTGGGGACACTGTCAGATGAGGGTCACTCACAGCTTATCCTTACCAGTGGTGCGGTATTGACACCCTTCCAATTAGGGTTACAGATTGGACCCCAACTCAGCTATATTGCTTTAATTGGGGGAAGTCGGTTAAATGACTACTTCCCATAGTTTTAGTACAGAATCAGGACTGTAAGATACAATTATTCAGTCTCAGTAATAGAACTCAGATAGTTCTACAGAATTTAGGACTATTAGATATAGTCAACTCAGTACAGTACAAAACTCAGCTAGTTCCATCAGAACCTAGACTATCAGATACAGTTCCTCAGTATCAGTTATTTCAGTTATACAGATATCAGTATCTCATGTTAGCAGTACTCAAACTCAGTAATCATGTTATCACAAACTCAGTTATAGCTATTTTGTAGTTATCCATGTATTCTTACGTTCATGTTATGCAGTCAGTTAGTGTAGTTCATACATGTGAACACTTTTGCATTCAGCCTACCTTACATGCATACCAGTATATTCAAACATACTGATGCATTTGTGTTATGGTGTTTTATACCATAGGTTCAGAAGCACGAGCTTCAGAGCATCAGTAGCATTCCAGTCTTAGCAGTCAGAGTTAGTAGTGAGTCCTCATCCTTCGAGGACATGACCATTACTTTATTATCTCATTAATTAATTTATTTTAGTAGTTGGATTTAGTTGGGGACATATCCCATAATCTCCTTATTCAGACAGTTCAGTCAGTTAGAGGCTTTTTAGATTATCATGTTCAGACAGTTTATTTTAAGTTTTATTTTAGTATTGTGATACCATATCATTCAAAAATTATTTTATCAGTTTTGAACCTTATGTCCTTATAGCCTTTATTTCCATATTTATACGGTATATTATGTAGTGTTCAGGTACAAATATCAGTCATGGGTTAGCTTGTGGTCCTTTGGGGTCATGAGCACCATGTAGCATTACGGGTACCAGATTTGGGGCGTTACAACTTAAGTTGGATTTAGTATGACTTTATTCTCTATAGATGATACATCATGAAGTGGAATATTCAGTGATGAGTAGTTATACCCTGGATTTCAAGATCTCGGTTTTATCTTCATTCAGACTGGTTGCAGCATTGGCATGGATTGCAATCCTCGATTATCTCTATTTGTGTGCCCAGACAATGCCTTTTGAGATTATTCTCTTGTTTTCCATATGTACTTTCCGTGGGTCAGCTTTAGTTCTTTGAGTTCTCTATGATAAGACTACGTGGAAAAGACTCAAGTGATTTTCCTCCTGGCTTGGAGTGGATAGCAGGTGCAAAATAGTAAAGGGAGTGTATATTTGGATTTTGATTTGGTGGCATGACTGGATTTGACTCGCATGAGCCTTTGTTGATTTATGCAGATATAGAGATAGTTTAGCGTCATGTGATTCAAATGTTCATGCATCAGCCTTCTTGGTTTAGTTTGAGGCCAGTTAGCGGTCAAGTTGAGTTTTGGCTATTTGGAATTAGAATGACTGTGTTGGTTGAAAAAGGGATACCCGTGGCAAAATCCCTTAGAAGTATTTTCTTTTAGCTAAAGTTATCAAGGAAATCATTCTTTGGACATGCGGTCCCAGTATCTCGTCCCTTCAACTTTTGAGATTTTTTCTTTCCGTTGACTTTTGGGAAAGAAAGTCCTTTTAGTAGTGGATAATGTAATGATCCTTCAGGTTATTTTCCATATTTATGCTTATCTTCACCATTTGAGTTCTCCATTGCTGCCCCAAGTCATTTGTGACTTTTTTGGACCGATGGTTTGGTCACTAGGAAGTTCGTTTGGTTTTTAGAACCAATTCCCTGCTTTGAAGTCTTCACCGGTTTCAAATGGCCATCAAGTGAAAATTTCAGTGAAAAAATCTCAGATGGAAATTTTGACTATGCCAGTAGATCTGAAATATTAATTTTAAGCTAGATAGATCCTTGGTTTGGGTCCCAAATGCACCTGAGATCATTCAACCAATTTATCGTAAAGTTGGAAATTTGAATGTTTAGATGTGGGACCCACATTTGGTCAAAACCATCTCGAATTGAAAAACTGACTTCGCCAATGCATTCGAAATGTCAAATTTAGTGTGGTTACATATTTTGACTGCTAAATTTGATTCTGGATGAATCACGAGGCATTGGCCGAAACTTGGAATTAAATTCAATGTTTTAGATGTCATATAGTATAGTAAAGGACCGCGATCGTGGTATGCATGGATTCGCGATTGCACTAGCTGAGGGCCTGGGAAGGGTCATTTAAATACATATATTGGATGAGAATTGGTCATCTTGTTTCTCTATTGAGACCTAGAACCCTTATATGGTGTGCTAATCACAATTTTTTCATGGTTGGTGATTTGGGAGCTTTATTATCATCTTTTATCGCGATTATCTTCAAACTTAAGGTAAGAATCCTTTGAATTCATGATTCAATTTCTTAGTGTTGACCCAAAGCCCTAATTTAGCTTAGGACTTGATTTTAGCCCAAAGTATGCCTAGTTTTTACTCATCTTTTAAGGGTTATGATTCCTTGTTCTTGTGTGAACATTGGGTACACCTCAAAAATATATTTTTCATATGTGGGACCCACTTGGGGTTTTTGGTGTCATTTTTGAACCCTAAGCACAAAGGTGCAATATGGGTATTGTTAGACTCATAATGATGAGTTGATTACTATTTTTATAGTGTGTTGGAATTTTGGGGATTGTGAAGTGAAGACGAGCATGTGGTACATGATGTGAGGTTTTGCGGTTCGGTTTCACGGTAGGCTTTTGTCTACTCTTCTTCAAAGATGATGTGTTATATATATTGTTTGTGAATGTGAATTCTAAGATTAATTATAGATAGAATGACTTATCCTTGGTTATTAATGATTGGGGATTAGATGATGGTTTTAGACCTATAAGATAGTATGTTTATATAACCTTTTAGAATCCTATTGCTCTTTCCCTAGTTTGGGTTCATTTGTAGTATGGACTTGATTTAATGCTATGCTTGGGATGTGGTTTTAGAATTAAAGTATGATTAGTATGTTTAAACTTTGTTGGGCTAGTGTGGTGACCTTGGAACCGTAAGTTGGGTAGAATTGACATAAATCACTATGTTTCAAGACCAAGTTCCTTTTTTATAATTGATTGTGGCTTACAAAACATCTATAATTTTGAATAGATACCTTAGCGTAGTTTGGGCCATGGTTTTCCTAAACATGGAAATTGAGGATTAGAAGTGGGATAGTCCATCCCACTTAGGCTAAGACTTATGTTATCCTTGTTGACTTAGTTATGGATGTTAGGTATAGTTGAGACTAGTAAACCTTCGTATAAGGTTACTTTGTGGCTAATTGAATAATGGTGTATGTTTCCGAGATAATGATATTTTGACCTATAAAGATGCAATTTCCTCTTAAACTAGATATTTGGCTCATTGAGATGATATTTCCACTTAGGCATAATGTTGGGTTCTTAGAGATGATATTCCTCATAGACATTACAATTGACCGAGAGAGGTGATATTCCTCGTAAGTCATGATGTATTACCTATTGATATGAGATATGGGTGAAGAGTATGCCTTATTATATGTTTATTGAACCTTCTAAGTATGGTGTGGTGGTGGTACACATAGGCTTGACTTGGTATTTGGTTGTCCGGAGTATCCAGTTATTCATTTCTTATTGATATTTTTGTTATCATTGTTATTATCATTATTATGGCCATATTATGAATGGTTGGTCATTGATCTAGGATCGAGATCTGAGGTATGCCTATGACCTCTTCTATCTTATGATGGTATTATGCACAATTATTTCATGTCTAGCCATGTGGATTAGAAGCCTTGAGTATGATCATATTAAATCCTGGTAATATTATAATGAGGTCCTAGAATGAGGATATGATGTTCGATTATGCTTTTAGATGACCTCACGTTTATATGCATGCATGTATGTGTGTATATATATATATGGCTATATGAAGTTAAGGCACTACTGTATGTCCCTTCCTTTGTTTGTACATATTGTATATTGTTTATTGGCCTTGTATATTGCTGTAAATATATCTTACTTTGCTCTTTTATCATATATTTTCCTGGGATATATAGTATAGTATAGACGTCTTTTGACTTTGGTTGGAATAGGATAGTTCATCTTAGTACTTCCTTAGTTTTACTGGGTTAGACTCTTGGACTTGAATAAGATAGTTATTCCTTATTATTCTCATTGACGGGTTGATGAGTGGTGATTTTACCACTCATTTGCGCTCAATATTTGTACACATTACCTTGTTTTGAATGAATGAATGAGACATAATTGTGATTAAATACACTAATATCCACTCTTTGCAGGCATAGAGTTGAGGAGATAGAAAGATATGGATTAGAGCTTAACATGATCAAAAGGGGAGCGAGAAAGTCCAGCAAAGGACCTAAAGAAGAACGACCTCAGTTACCGCAGTTGTAGTCTGCTAACCACGATTGCGGTAGTCAAGCAGGGTCAATCAACCACGATCTCGTAAGTCTATTGTGGTTGCGGAGGCGGTGGTTGTGAAGGCCACAGTCGTGGTCAAACTGGTGCGATCGCGGCTTAGTGAAAGATTTCAGCCCAAAGGAAAATCTGTAAATGAACAGGGCTGATCCCAATTTTGACAAAAAGACTTAAACCCTAACATCATGGAGATTATTATATCTTCCCCAATTTTAGGTTTAGCTCTTGAGTTCATAGCATCCATACTTGGAGAAAAAAACTGTTGTATAAATTTTGTGTGAAGAATACATTAGGACTTTCTAAGTGGAGGATTAGCTCACTTCCATTGTTGATTTGTGGGAGTGAAAAGATTGAAGTAACATTCACTTAATCTTCAACAAGTCATTTCAATGGAGAATTTAGGTATATCTATGCTTATTTTATCCATGTGTAGCTAAATCTACCTCTTGGGGTTATGTATGAATATAGGTTAATAGTGTGTATGGTTTGTTATTGTTAGCTTCAATTTGGTTATTCAAGTTTATGGGTTTTATCATTGCTATGCTTACTTCGTTGGGATTTGTGGGTGAAAGCCCCAAATACCCACATGGGTTTGTTGAGTGAAAGCTCCATACTCTAGAAAGCTCAAGGCCATCTTCAAAAGAAATGTTTTGGGTGAACTTTAGGAACCCACGTCATCCTTGAAAGAGAGATGTGGAGTCCAAAGCAATAATAGACAATTATGTGTGTAGTTTACTAAATTTTTACTATCTTAGACATAAGGGTGATTGTAAAGTTTACTATACCATGGGTATCATCCTAGAAATAGGAATGCCTATATTAAGGTTATGGTTACCAATTGTTGAACATACCCATTAGATATTTGAAAGAATCAACGGGTGAAAGTTTGGTGTTTTGTTGAAAGACTAGCATCAAAACCTATAACCAAACCTAGCCACACTTGATCTACTAATAATGAAGTTAGATATTTGCATCTAATCACTCCCTTAGTAATGTATATTCCCAAGATCCATGCATAATTGTTAGAACTCTAATTATTCATAGCCCGAATTTATACTCGAAAAAACAAAAAGAAACATTAGTGTAGATACTTATCTCCCCCATTTTTATCCTTTTGTACCATTGGTTTGAATTTACTTGTATCTATTATTTCGAATTAACTTGATTGCCACTCACATTGTTCCTCATTGATTCAACCCCGACTCCAAAGTTGGGTAAATATATTGACGATGACCACCTTGAACTTAAATTGATGTGTAAGTTGAGCGTTATCAAAAATGGCGTCGTTGCCGGGGAACAATTTGGCGTATTAAGTTAGTTTGGAATTTTAGCTTACTTGTTTTAATTCAAGCTTGTATATATTTGTTTGTGGTTTTCTTTTATAGGTAGATTTTTATTTTATTTTACTTTTCTCTATGGCATCTTCCAACAAGTATGATGTCGATAGTTGGGAATCCTATCATGACGACCCATGTCCAATCTATGATGGATCACACTTTAGTAGAGATTGTAACTATGCTTCCTGGAGAGAGATAGACCCACCATCTCGATCCTATAAGGAGTATAGGTGCTCTTTATGTAGTGTTCGAGAAGGACATTGGGATGACTGTCCAAATACCTCTCCCCTCTATTATGCTAATCGGGTTGCTAGTTCTTCTTATGTGCTTGATAGGTCCTATGATTAGAAAAAGAAAGATCAACCTACCGAGTCCAATAGCTTGGATACAAGGCTACTATCTATTTTGGATCGGGTAGATGCAACGGGGGAGAGTATACAAGCCATGCAACAAAAAGCATTAGGTTGGAAAAGCGTCAAGATGGGGAAAATGAGCAGAGAAGAAAAGCTTGAAACTATCACTACCTTGCCCATTTTCGAAGAGGAGGTTCATCAAGAAGAGAAACCATAATAATGAACTTGGTAGCAAAGACTCCTCGGTGACTTCCTATTCTTCCATATCAGATGAGGAAGAAGATGGTGAAATAAAAGAAATAGTACTAGATTCAAGAGAAGAATAAAGGCGAATCTCTTATGATGACTCTTGTTTATTTTGGGGTGAAGATGCTTTGGAGGAGGCAGTTTCGGAATTAAGGGTTGGACCTCATTCAACCTACTTTTTAACGTTAGGCCTAGAGGATGTGATGACAATCCATTCATCCAGGAAAATGATGGATTGTGGGGAGACAGAGTATGACTTCTACATCTTGGAATTTGACATTCCAAAGGAGCATATGGAAACCCATCCACCAATGGCCAAGGAACTCAACGCCCGAACTGAAACTAGTGGCCTATTGATTTGCTCACTTTTACCCAAGGAACCAATTTGTAAGTTTGATGTGAAGTTGGGTAAAAGATTCAAATCTTCAAAATGGAGAGATCGAAGCTTGCTCCCCATATTATCACATCTTCTAAGTTTTACCTTAGAAGATCTGAATCTTCTTTCCCTCTGCTACTTAGTTCATATTGAAAGAAAGTCGGTACGGAGATTCAAATATTCTAAGTGGAAGCACAAAAAGAAGTGGTAGAGTCGTCGTTCTACGACGTTAAACTAAGTGCTCGGTAGGAGGCACCCCATCACACCACAATCAGCGGCTCGTCTCCTTTTATTTATGCATGATATAATAGATTTTAGTTTTTCATTTCTTCATGTATAATAATCCATGAGAAAGTGATACTAGGATAAATTTTGATTGAAATTGAAAAAGGGAGTTGTTAAATTAGCTTGTTGGACTGAAAAGAGAAGTCCAGAGACCTATATTTTGGTCTCAGTTACCGTGATCGTGGTCTATGTCAATGTGATCGCGGAGTCCGTGAGTTTGCGATCGTGGAACTAGGACCCCGATCACAGTCAAATCAGTTTAAGTGACCACCCGACTGACATTTTCTCACACGCCCATTCTCAAAATTCTCTTATATTTGGGCATTGTGTTGAGTATCCAGGTTTTCATTTCAAACCTTTTGCATCATTTACCTAGTATGTAGTCTCAAACTCCCTTACTTTCATTGTTATTGTAAGTTTGGGACCTGTAGTTTAGAAATAGGGCTTAAATAGTGTTTATAATGCCAAAACTATGCTTGTTTATGTTGATTGTTATGGCTAGCTGTTGTAGGGTGTGCACACGTTATTTGGGTAAGTCTTGAGTACCCATATTTTATCCTAAAAATATTGAAATTGACGTGTAAACTATATGTTTGATTCAATTCCCCCGATGAGTTCAATATGAATTCCTTCAAGTTTGGGGCTATAATCACGCAATCCAGGCTTAATTTCTTTGATCATGATGTTTATGTGCCTAGTTGGAACACAAAGTTGGGGTTAAAATTATGTATTTTGAGTGAAGTGCAGAACTGTCGACTATTGTCTTAGGTACCGCGATCGCAGTCCCTGTGACCGAGATCGCGGTGCCATGATCATAGTATTGCTCCACGATCGCCATACCTGAGGACAGTTGTCTGTAGAAACTAAAATTTATGCACATCCATTTTTCATCCCAAAACCTCCTATAACATTGCCACGTGAGATTATCTTGGTAATTTAGCATGGTTTTGATTTGAGAATGCTAAAGATGGTTTAAAGTGTGTTACTTACAAGTACTCATCTACAAAATGGGAGACTTTAACGATACCATATTCATGTCTCCAGAATGCCATAGCCACTATTATAATGACCTCCAAATGACCAAGCCATTACTAGAGAGAGGTATCTCCATGGAAAAAGTACTAGAAAAGTTCCTAAAATTCTTTGACAGCCTTGCTGCTACCGAATGGATATGTTTTTTCTCGGACCCCCACATTGCCAACGAGCAATGGGTAAGAGAGTTTTATGAGAATATTTGCGTAGTCTCCCTCTCAAACCCAGTGATGAAGATTCGGGGAATGGATGTACATTTTGGAATAGAGCAGGTAAATAGAGTGTATCTGCTCCCAAATGCAGATATGGTTGACTTCCAGGCAAAGGGCTGTGAGTCAGGGACTTGGATGGCTGGTATTCTATGCCCTGGAAGATAAGTCTCCTGGGTTGTCACAAAAAAAGGGATCTCCATTCACGACTTTACAGTAGAGGCCTGAATCTGGTTGAACATCATCTGCAACAGAGTGTCGCCTTGTACACATATGACTTCAGTCGCGAATTTGTGAGCTCGTAAGGTAGCATGTTTTATGTGTATTATTTCTCTAAACGTGGGACAGATTATGCTTGAATAACGGAGGAACTTCAAGATTTAGGATGGTACATGTATCCCCTTTCCTTCTCTTATTACTGAACTATGCAAAAGAGACAGGGTAAAAGAATATCCTATAGACACCTGGGTGAAACCTAGACCCCACATCACTCCACTCAAAATTAGGGTCAAAGGTGCACCCAGCCAAAGCAATAAGAGAAAAGTTGACTAGAGTAAGTCAACCACTAAAGAGTTTGATTCTTGTAGACCATCCATTATTGAGCCTCTAAAAGACATTGGTATTAAAATCAGGGCCATCAGGGACCTTATTTTAGGGTTACCTCAGGAGCCAGGAGAGTCCTCCACTACTTTCCACTCTTATGTATCTTGGTCTAATTATGAAATATATAGAGAAGAGCAGAAGAAGCAAGGAGCCACGGTTGCCAGATTAGAGAGAGCATATTCAGCTTTGGAAAAATCACACAGAAACCTCAGGGAGTCATAGAAAAAGATGGTGAAGAGGGTAAATAAGAGAGATAAATTCTTCACCAAGATATGGAGAGTGGTAAAGGTCATCTTTAAGGTTCTCTAACCCAAGAAGAGACTACCTTCGCCGAGGGTCGAGAGTGATGGTGAGGCGTCTGCTGAGTGGTCTGATGCTGATGATGGTGGAGAGGATGCAGTGTCTGGCGGTGAGATCAGTTCGTGAGGCTGATTCAGGGAGTACCCTTTACTCTTATCTTGTTGATTAGGCAGTGGAGACACTGCCATCTTTTCAGTTGGGGGTGTCTTTCACTATATCTGTATTTCTTGGATGTTTTTTGTATTATTTTGATGATATTCTGGATGATGTTTTATTTTTATTTTGGGATGCTATATTTGGGGACTCTGATGGTGCCCACATTTTCATAGATTATCATGTAGTTTTATTTTAGTTCTTCTTCTTACTCTAAGTTTTATTTTTATAGGGTGATACATGACTAGCTTTGCCCTATTATAGATTGAGTGACAACATTTTTATGGGTAAAGCATCGTGTTTGTATTTTGAGACATAGATGCAGTGAAAGTATGAGTACCCATAGCATAAATTTCATAGATGCAGGGAATTTCTGAGTACCTGTAGCATTGTAAATTTGGGATGATGTTTTACTCCATTGGCAAAGTTTGAGTAGCCATATGGTAGGTTTGCACATTTTTAGCCAAAATGTGAGACTAAGGCTTTGATTTTTTTCCATAATCTAGCAAATTGAGCACGGTAAAAATGCTAAATAAACAGCCTCCTCCGTCCAAAATTTTTGAAAATCAAGGGTATGGACGTGAACTACTTTGTACCAAAATTTCTTCTCTTTTTTGTGACTCCATAAGTTTTTACTTATGAATAGAAATAGAAACTCCAAATTTTTCTCTAGCGGGAGGAACATTTGAGCTCCCTTGGTGAATTTTACATGCCATGTGTGGTGAGCTATTTGCATTCATCTCTTGTATACTTGTGTTATCTAGAACTTGCCCTGTTAGTCTTTCAAAGCTAATTTTGATTGTATGTGGTTGGAGAAGTGATCTCAGTCCATCTTTGTGACTTTGGAAACCACTTAAGCCTAAAAAGCCTACTTATGCATTATTGTAATCTGTAGTTACCCACTTTGGACCTTTGGATCCTTTTGTTGGCAAACTCTTTACAAACTGTGAACCATTCTTTTTATCCCTCTTTGAACCATACCCCTCTTGAACTTGAAGATGCTATCTTGAGGCTAAAATCCTAAGTTGGGGGTGGTAAAGATTGATGGAAGTAAATTTTTGGCAACGAAGTTGTAAATGAAATGTCTAGTGTGCCTTAGCATTGAAAGAAAATGAATAGAAAAAAACAGGATCAAACAAATGACTAAATTTCACTAGAGTGCAAGAAAAAAGAATAGAAGAAGTTGGGTGAACAAAGAAGGCAAAGGGTAGGAATGAAAAATGAAAGAAAACAAAGAAGAGTGATCATAGTCAAAAAGGAGGATTGAAAAGTGTGATGTGGATGTTCAAGGAAGGGTATAGCCATGTTGTTCCCAAATAATATCCTAACCTAACCCAAACCTACTTTACAAGCTTAGAAAATCCTTCGATATCTCTAACCATTCACTTACTTTGTATTGGCGATTGAAAATTGAGGCAAGCCTATAGTATGACACTTGTTGCATAGAGATTTCTTTTGTAAGGGAGAGAGTTTTTGCAATTAAAATTCCTTGTTGCATATTTGGTAGTCTGGTGTGTAGAATTCTCTTTCTTATGAGGTTGGCATGTGAAACAAGTTGAGGTGGGTGATTTCATCACCTTCCGAGCAATGAGGCAAATGGAGTATAGCTTAGTTTTGGTCAAAAAGTGAGTCACTGCTAGAGAATTAGTTGTTATTGCTTGATTTCTCTTTGAATTCTTGTGTATCCTTTGATAGTTCATCTTATGATAAGGGGAGTAGTGAAAAATATTATAGCCCATGTGCAATGAGCTACTTGTGGGAGTGACTAAGGTTGAAGTCATTGTAAACTTTAAGTCATGAAGTTTGGGCATAAATAATTGTGTCTTATGGTAAGAGGTAATGTTGGTTGAGGACAAGCAATAGCTTTAAGTTGGGGGTGTTGATTAGTGGTGATTTTACCACTCATTCGCACTCAACATTTGCACACATTACCTTATTTTGAATGAATAAACGAGACATAATTGTTATTAAATAAACTAATATCTACTCTTTGTAAGCATAGAGTTGAGGAGATAGAACGAAGTGGATTAGAGCTTAAAATTATCAAAAAGGGAGAAAGAAAGTGCAGCGGAAGACCTAGACCAGAAGGGCCTTAGCTACTGTGGTCGCGGTCTACTGACCTTGATCGTGGCAATCAAGCAGGATCAATCAACCACGGTGGCATAAGTCTATCACGTTCGCGACGAAGCTTGTATGTTCACAGCTTAGCAGAAGAGTTTAGCCCAAGGTAAAATCTGGAAATACACGTGGATGATCCCAATTTTGACAAAAAGACTCAAAACCCTAACATCATGGAGATTATTCCATCTTCCCAAATTTTAGGTTTATCTCTTGAATTTATAACCTCCATACTTGGAGAAAAAAAATATTGTATAAATTTTGGGTGAAGAATACATTGGAGACTTTCTAAGTGGAGGATTAGCTCACTTCCATTGTTTATTTGTGGGAGTGACAAGTTTGAAGTAACATTCACTTAATCTTTAAAAAGTCATTTCATTGGAGATTTTGGTTATATCTATGCTTATATATCCTATGTGTAGCTAGATCTCCCTCTTGGGGTTGTGTATGAATAGGGGTTAATAGTATGTGTGGTTTGTTATTGTTATCTTCTATTTGTTCAAGTTTATTGGTTTTATCATTTCTTTGCTAACTTGGTTGAGATATACGGGTGAAAGCCCCAAATACCCACATGGGTTTGATGAGTGGAAGCTCCATACTCTAGAAAGATCAAGGCCATCTTCGAAAGAAGGGTTTTGGGTGAACTTTAGGAACCCACGTCATCCTTGAAAGAGGAATGTGGAGGCCAAAGCTATGATAGACAATTATGTGTGTAGTCTGCTAAATTTTTACTATCTTAGACATAAGGGTGACTGTGAAGTTAACTATACCATAGGTATCATCCTAGAAATCAGGATGCCTAGATTGAGGTTGTGGTTACCAATTGTTTAACACATCCATTAGGTATTCGAAAATATCAATGGGTGAAAGTTTGGTGTTTTGTTGAAATACTAGAATCAAAACCTATAACTAAACCTACCCATACTTGATCTACTAATAATTAAGTTATCTATTAGCATCCGCATGTCAGTCCCTTAGTAATGCATAATACCAAGATCCCTGCATAATTTTTAAAACTCTAATTATTCATAGCCCCAAATTTATACTAGAAAAACCCAAAAAGAAACATTAGTGTAGACATTTGTCTCCCCCATTATTATCGTTTTGTACCATTGGTTTGAATTTAACTTGTATCTATTATTTCAAATTAACATGATTGCCACTCACATTATTCCTCGTGGATTCGACCCCGACTCCAAACTTGGGTAAATATATTGAAGAAGACCACCTTGCACTTAAATTGACGAGTAAGTTGAGCGTTATCACGGGTTATATGATTTCAGGACTCTTGAGCGTAGTTTCCATTCTGTTTATATGTTGTATATATTTGCTTTATCTTTGGAGATCAGTTGGCAGTTGCCTACTAAGTACCATTCATTTAGTACTCATACTACACTTCTGCAACATGCAGATCATAGTACGGTTTATCGCCATTGATGTGTGCATCGTGTGGAGCTGCCAAGGTTCGGAGACTTAGAGTAAGCTCCTGACATTTGGAGTATTACTTATCTCTCTCTTTGTATTAGACTAAAATCTTTATTGTGTTTAGAGATAAGTTGTATCAGTGTAGTTACATTGTTGTTTCACTTTTGTACTCTTGTGATATTAGAAGATCTTGTACTGATACCACTGGGTTTGGGGATTCTATTTCATATTGATCTTTATTTCATTAATTTTGCATTATTTTCATTGTATTATTGAGTAGTCTGTTACGAGCCATTTCAGACTATGGGTTGGCTTGCCTACTGGTGGGTTATGGTAGGTGTCATCATGACCTGAGAAATTGGGTCGTGACACATGAACCATGTACAAGGTCATTAAGACCAACCTGCACACTAGCAAATGCAAATTTCTAGTATCGGTCCTTTGGTACCTCCAACTTCTAAGGTTGGATACTTAACCCCCATTAAGCCCAATTAAAACCAGTTTCACATAACCTATCCATTTGCCTAAGCAAGGAATTGACCTCTATGGAACACCAGAAGTATCATCATACCATTACGCTTGTAAGCTGATAATTATGTCGTCACAATTCCATTAACTTGGGGGAATGCCTCGAGCCCCTTAGTTAATTTAGTCAATTTGGGGGAATTCCACGACCCCCTTTGTTCATTAAATCAAATTTGGGGAATGCCTCGACCCCTTTTAGTTATCAGATCAACTCAGTGAAATGCCTCGACCCCCGAGCTTTCAATTTAAAGCAAAACATTGCCATCACGACCTTCAAAATCATTTTTCTTCCTTTTAACCTTTTATGCAATGCAATAATATAGGTGACTGTGTCAAACCATGTGACAAATCATATTCAAACCCAATTACAAAAGTGGGTTGAGGGAACACAATTTACAGAACCAAATTCCAAACCAAAATCATCAAATTGAGGAAATGCCTCGACCCCCTTTCTAATTCCCTTACCCATGCACCCCAATTATATCTAAAACTATCGATAAAGCATGAGCAATGCATATAAAATCATGGTAATTCAATTCAAGTAACCTTCATTCCAAAACCCTCAACCACAATAAAATCCATATTTAAATCCACATAAACAACCATTTAAATACATTCTTTAAGTAAAATAAGTTTAAGAGATGAGTAACATTCCTGAGATATCAAGAATTACAGAGAGAAATCAACCCTTGAAAGCTCTAATTGAAAATTCATTGGTAAACCCTAGCATTCTTAACTTAGGAAGTAGAGAGAGAAACGAGTAGTTTTTATTTGCTAAGTGTTGAGAATAGGGTCCCAATATGCTTTTAAGTCATGGGTCTTAAATGGGGAAAGTGGGAAATGTCCAAAGTTCCCTTAATTAAAATATTTAAAATTATCGCCAGTAACCACGGGTCACCTTACGACTCGTGAGGACACCCTATGAATCATAGGGTCCTAATCGTACCCTAGGCAGAAGCTTGGACTATCACACTTGTTTTGTCACAAGTCACACCTTACGACTCGTTACCACACCATATGACTCACTGAGCCTAGTCGTGATCAAGACAAAGAGTTTGGCACTAATACTGGTTTGCCTACGAGTCGTACCTTACGACGTCTAATGAGTCCTTACGGTTTGAAATGATCAAATATTAACCAAGGCAGAAAAAAAGACAACATTCATTAGTCACCCTACGACTCGATCCCAACGACCCATAAGGAGACCTTACGACTCATTTGGTGAGTCATAATCAGAGTAGTGAGTTCAAAAATTCTGGAATTTTCTAGGGCAAAAATCTAGGGTGTTGCGAGAAGTACCCAGCCACCTAACGCTGCACAGGGGATAGAAAATTTCTCTAAACCTACATAATGAAACGATGTCATCTGGGAATGGTCAGTGGGGTGAGCATTGGAATGTAACTAGGGAGATAAGGATAAAATAATGCAATTACAAAAAAATTCCAGTCAAAAACCACAATGCACAAACTTTACACATATATAGGATGTTGGGATAGGGATGAGGGCCATGAACATGAGAGTTTAAAACATTAATCTAAATTGTGTAGATCGCTCTATCCTAATGGCACCCATGGGATATATGGGTCCATCTCCCCCTGCTGGAACGGCCCCGGTGTGTGTTAGATGCACGAATCGAGGATAAATAGAGAATTGGCTAAACACTCCAAGGATATAGCCCTCCTAAAATATATATATATATATATATAATGTGTGCACCAAGCACACAGTCACATGGGCCCCCAACGCCGGCAAACATGGTTTCCAGTGTTGATCCCCCCAGGAACTACACCTTCAAGTTGAGTTACACAATTCCCTTAAATCTAAAATTAAAATCAATTTACACATAACCAACCAATAATCCAAGAGTCATTTATTTAGGCATTTACCAATTTGGTGTCGTCATACCAATATTCTTACAAGCTAAGTCAATTATGCCAAACCAGTCCATATAACCATTAGACTCCCAAGTTCCATTTAAAATACAAGAACATGGCCACCAAGGTCTTCCAAAACAATTGTCATCCATTTATCATTTAATTCAATGCAATATTTCTAAAGGTTAAATTAAACCATGGCCACCAAGGTCTTCCAAAACAATTGTCATCCATTTATCATTTAATTCAATGCAATATTTCTAAAGGGTAAATTAAACCATGCAATTATCCATGTTTAAAATTCAGTTCACAATATGTCTTAAGGTTAATGCCATTATCAAGCAAAACTTCCATCAATTTGGGTAAAACTTTGTCCCCTATTCCAACCATTTAAATATGCACCAATTCAGTCCAAAAACCATCAATTAAAGAATAAACAATCAATTTAGAACATGGGACAAGTAATTCAGGTAATTACAACTAAAAAACCTAAACCAAATTTAAAACCCATCAATTCAAATCACTTGAGTATCCAATCAATTAATGCCATAGTGTAAAATTCAAGGTAGGAAAGAGAAACATGCCTGAAATACAAAGGAAATCAAAGAAAAACTAAAGTTTGGATCTTGGACGATGAATTCTCTAAAAGAAACCTTGACCTTTCTTGGCTTTAGAGTTAGAGAGAAGAAGAGTGATGTTTGATCTCTTAAAATGAAGGAAAAAAGTTATTTTATGTTTATAAGTCGTGCAAAGGGTAAAGGGACCAAAAGTCCCTCCCTAAGTGAAAAAATAAAAACTAGACAAATTTAACATAGCGGCGTGGCACACCGCTATCGCAGAGGTTAGCCTCCATGTCACGCCCTTATCACGGAGGCTAACCTCCATGGCATGCCACTATCGAGAAGGCTTACTTCCTTGGGGTCCCAAAATAGCCCCGAACCTCTTTTAAAAGTTTTGAAACTTTACCAAAACACCCTTTTAACATTCCTTATCATGATTTAAGTCAAAAATAAAAATATGCACGTAGAAGGGTCAAACATAAAACAATCAAAATTTTATGAGGTCTCACATTATCCCCCTTTAGGATCATTCATCCCCGAATGAGGAGTTAGGACACTTTTAGTACGAGAATAGCAAGAATGCGGTAGAATCCAAGGACAAATTCAAAAAGTGACAAAAGGAAAATAAAATTCATACCTTAAGTAAATTCATCCAACCCGAGAACAAGAGGGTATTTGACCTTCATATATTCTTCAACTTCCCATTTAGTATCATCCACCTTTTGATTTCACCAAACAACCTTCACCGAAGTGACATCCCTAATCCTTAAACTATGAACTTTCCTATCCAACATTTCAACCAGGACTTCCCCATAAGACAACTAATCCATAACACCAATATCCTCAGCTGGCACTATCAAAGAAAGATGAACCCACACACTTTTTCAACATGGATACATAGAAAATAGGGTGAATCAAAGACAAACTCGCTAGTAAATCTAACTCATAAGTGACATTTCCAATTCTACTCAAAATCTGATATAGACCAACATAACAAAGACTGAGCTTTCTCTTCATCCCAAATCTCATGACTTCTTTCATAGGAGAAACTTTTAAGAACACCCAATTACTTACTTCAAACTCCAATTTCGCTTGCCTCACATCCACATATGACTTTTGGAGACATTGAGCAGTCTTAAGTTTTTCTCTAATACCTTCACCGTCTTCATTTCTTGGTGAACCAAGTCAGGGCCAAACAACCTAGTCTCACCTTGTAACGACCCAAAATTGTCTCTCATGACGTCACACGGTGCTTAAGGCTACAAGTAGCCCCAAGCTAACCCTTAGATCCGGTTTCTACCAATAACACTCAATTCAAGATGAAATAGACTAAACACTGGCATAGTCATATACCATGAAAGGAAATACGGGAAAGATACTCAGTCCATATGACCATAATACAGAGAAACCACAATACCAAACTCTCAATACATCACAAGTCTGATACTAGTCTGACAAGCCTCTACAAATCAAAATCTATAGAGCCATTGGGACAGGTCCCCAACTGACTCGAAATGAACTAAAGATAAAATATAGTCTCTCAAGTACAGTAAACATCTAAAGATCGTCCCTCGAACCATGAGGACTCACTACTGTAGAAAATATAAGCAAGGTACTCACAGAATCACGGGTGAGGCTGGAACTGAGCACCTGTACTTACATTATGCACATTAGACATATATGTGAATCAGTACTTTGGAATGTACTGAGTATGCGGGTGTGAATACATATGCATAAACATAGTACCGATCTTTTTGAATCAAATCATGTATACAAAATGAGATAACTCGCATGGCTTGAAAAAGTATAAAATATAAAGCTCATAAATCATGTAGAATAAGGCATGCAACACAAATCTTGTGAGTCATCGCTCTTTGAACAAGGGTAACCCTTTCACCTTTGTGCCCAAAAGGCTTATTTACATCATTAATTTCCTGAAATCTGTGAGGTTTTTACATGAATAATAATAGTGACTGACTGAATAGTTGGAGCCTCAGACTTAGTGTCTTTGACTCTAACTAGGTGGTAAATGCAACCTTTGGATATTAGTTTTCTGGCTTTGATATAGGAGATAAAATGACTCTTGGGAGATACCAAACTCTCGGACCACTCAATCACTAGTTCATCAGGAAAATGGAACTTGACCACATGGGTACGACAATCTATAGACACGTAGAAAGAATGAAGCCAATTCATACCCAGAATAAGGTTAAAATATACCATGTCTAACTCTATCAAATCAGCGGGTACGACTCTATGAAGCATAGTAATAGGGCAACATCTATACACTTGTTTAGCAACAACTGACTCTCCAATTGGAGTAGAAACTAGGAAAGGCTCAAGAATCTTTTTGGGACTTATTTTGAAATTCACAGCTACAAGTGGGGTCACATAAGAGAGATTTGACCCGGGGTCCAACAACACATAAACATCAAGACAAAAGACCCGAAGCATACCAGTAACAACATCAGGAGAGTCATCATGCTCTCGATGGGGTGGAAAGGCATAGAACCTATTCTGGCACTGACCTCTAGCGGTGCTAGAAGAAGCTCTCTGAGCAGGGGCAGGACGAAGTACTGGAGCTGGTGTACTAGCATCTTGTGCCTGAGGTCAGGCATCTCTGTTCTTCTATCTAGTATGGGGACAATCTTTAAGTTTGTGGCCATACTTTCCACAACCAAAACAATCCCTCAAATCTATGAAACACTCCCCAAGGTGATTCCTACAATATTTGGCACAAGAAGGATAACGAGGCCAGTTACCAACACTATTCTGCGACCCAGACATAAAAGACCTGCTCCATTACTTCGGCCTACCTCTAGGCATGGGAGCACTAGATGATGAAGGCACTGGAATATATGATCGTCTCTTAAACTGGGGGCGGTTCTCTCCATGGAACCTAGACGACTAAACTTATGTTGCTCAAGTCTAGCCCTCTTGCTACCCCTCATTCTATCTCTTTCTCTAAGCTTATCCGCTTCTATCTGTTAGGCATGCATCATCAACCTAGCCAGATCTATATCCTTATGCAATATCGCAGCCCTACACTCCTTCAGTAGCATCCCAAAAACACCGATCACAAACTTACTCATACTATCCCAAGTGTCGGAAATCAAATCAGAAGCGTACTTGGATAACTGATTGAACTTCAAATAGTACTCCTTAATAGTCATGGAGCCCTGCCTCAAGTTTATGAACTCCTCAATCTTTGCCTCCCTCATCTCAAGTGGAAAGAACTGGTCCAAGAAGGCATCTTGGAACACTTGCCATATCATAGGAGTGGCATTCTCACCTCTACCCTTCTATTACGACACAACCCAATCATAACCAATATCCTTCAGTGTATAGGATGCCAACTCAACACTTTCTTCTTCTAAAACATGCATTACATCAGTGATCTTCCTTACCTTCTTCAAGTTCAACTGTGGGTCCTCATCCGCATAAAGTCATGAATCCAAGCCACGGCTACATCACCACCCACCTCAAGGAAGCACTTTAATTAGGGAACAACTTTGCAATTCCACTATTTAGGAAAATAACTCTTAGGAAGGGAAAATAAGTATCAAATTTCGAAGTTTAATAAGACAAGAGAGGTTCTTGTAACTGACATAAGCCATGTAACCTACATGGAGTCCAACGTTTTGTCCTCCTAAGGAGGAGACCCCACGTTGGGGAGGAGCGTCATACGCTTGCCAGGGAGTATAACCTAGGCCTAGTGATCACTAAATGAAACTCAGCCTCGGGCCCAATCATAATCAACATAAACTCAGCCTCAGGCCCAACCTACAGTGGCACGTTATTTTGGGGTAAGAAACCGTAGTGACTTACCCGCTCGGTGCTAAGTAAGACTCTCTTTAGATTATCTGCGCTCATCTCATAAAAATCTACTTTTAGAATTATCTTATGGTTCACCACGAACCCAATAATCAAATCGATAATCTTATATGATGAAGTGGATTTCAAAGCTTTCGGACCATTAGGTCAATTCATTTCTCAATCATCTCAAAATACTCAAACCATGGGTTCTTATAACATAAGAGTTCAAAATTTTACAAGTCTCAAATAGGGCTTACTAACCCATAATTCAATCTCAAGTTAAAGCTCATCAAAAGCATAATATAGCATATAGATTCATAAATCATGTGAAAATCTGGGAAATTCAGAAATTTATCTCAAAATCTCAATATAGTCATATGCTTCAATATCTCAACATTGCAAATATTAGCTTTTCAAGGAGTAAAATCATGAGGTTTATACCCAGCTGTAAATTCTCAATAGAACATGCAGAAATCATACCATTTGACTCTTAATTCATGGGAAATATCAAGATAATGCATTAAATTATAATGGGTGAAAACCCCTAATTCAAATTCATGTAAAAACCTTATAGATTTCAGGAAATTCATGATGTAAATAAGCCTTTTGGGCACAAGGGTGAAAGGGTTACCCTTGTTCAAAATCCCACATACCTTGAATTAGAAGCTTTGGATGAACTCTCACTTTTGGAACTCTATTTGTACTCTTGAATGAGTGTTCTTGAGGCCCTTGACTTGGAAACCTTGAATCTTCACTCAATTTAGAAAATCCATGGTAGATTCTTGAGATTCTTGGAAGAGGTTTTGGATACTTAGGGTTTTTTATGAGAGAAAACATGAGAAAAACCTCATAGGATGCTTGCAAATGACTTTGATTTTGTGTTCGCATGGTTTTATTGGCTTGGGAAAAAGTCCAAAATGCCCCTTTTAACATCTGTATGAAGCTAGAAAAATTGAACTGCGAACCCAATTTAAAGGGTCACCGCGACGTGCCACTTATCGCGGTGGCTCACTGGAAATTGACAATTGGCAATATGGGAGTCACCGCGATGCGGAGCCATTGCATTTTCCCACTGGTTGGGACCTGGAACCTCAGCGCAATGCACCAATATCGCAGATTTCCACAGGAATTTGACAATTGTCAAATCGACCCTCCCTGCGACGCGCCAAGCACTAAAATGACACAGTTTTACGACTAGGTCTTAAATTAGCTATAACTTCTTACCCGAGTATCGAATTTGGGAGAATCTTATATCGACAGAAAGCTTATCAAATTTCCCACGTGATAAAAAGTCAAAATTTATTGAAATTCTATATGGTTAACATGATACTCACTTAGGAGTCACTCCTACATCTTTTAGAGCCAGAATTAAGCTTTATTCGACATGCTCTAAGGCTCAAACTACGAGGGAACTTTGCGGGGTCTTACAATATCTCCCTATTGGAAACATTCGTCCTCAAATGTCCCAAGTTAGATGAAGAACATAGGAAAAATAGAGCACACATAGATGAAACACTTTCCAAACGGCTCAAGACCTTTCTAAACTCATTAATACTCCAGACAATGCAAGAACTCATACAAGGATAGATGCATAGCTGAACTTTAGACTAAAAGGGATTAATTAAGGAAGAATAGTACCTTCGGCTTTATCTGAACCCGTGGAAAAGAGGTGCGGGTACTTGGCTCGCATGTCTTCTTCTGCCTCCCAAGTAGCACCCTCAACAGATTGGTTCCACCACAATACCTTGACCAAGGGAACCTCTTTGTTCCTCAGCCTACGGACTTGAAAGTCTAGGATCTCAACAGGAATTTCATCGAAGAAAAGACTATCCTGAATCTCAGAACTCTCAGAAGGATCAACCACAACAGAATCACCAATATGCTTGTTGAGCATGGAGACATGGAAGACAGGATGAACAGATGATAATTCTGAGGGCAACTCAACCTCATAGGACACTTTACCAACACGCCTTAAGACTCTATAAGGGTCAACATAACGAGGACTAAGATTTCCCTTCTTACCAAACCTCTTTACCCCTTTCATGGATGAAATCTTCAAGTACACCAAATCACCCACCTCAAACTCAAGATCTCTCCTCCTCACATCTGCACAAGACTTTTGACGACTCTGAATGGTCTTCAACCTTTCTCTAATCATCTTAACTTTCTCCATAGCTTCAAACACTGCATCAGGACCGCACGTGGAAGCTTCACCCACTTCAAACCAACCTATGGGTGATCTACACCTCCTACCATACAAGGCCTCAAATGGTGCCATCTCAATGCTAGCATGGAAACTATTATTGTAGGCAAACTCTATCAATGGAAAATGCTTATCCTAACTACCTTTGAAATCAAGAGCGCATGCCCTCAACATATCCTCTAGGGTCTGAATGGTCCTCTAAGCCTGACCATTTGTCTGCAGGTAAAAAGCTGAGCTCAAAAGTACTTGGGTGCCAAGACCCTGCTGAAACGCCCTCTAAAACTAGGAAGTAAATTGAGTACCCCTATCCAAAATGATAGACAAGGGAACTCCATGCAGCCTGACCAACTCCCGGATATACAATCTAGCATAATCCTTAGCTGTATAAGATGTGTGCACGGGAAAAAAATGTGCGTACTTAGTCAACCTATCCACAATAACCCAAATGGAATCATGATGATGGTGCGAAAGAGTCAACCCGGTCACGAAGTTCATATTCACTATCTCCCACTTCCAAGTAGGTATACTAAACTCTTTCATCATACCACCCGATCTTTGGTGATCTACCTTAACCTATTGGCACGTTGCACACTTTGCTACAAACTCGGCTATGTCTTTCTTCATACTGTTCCACTAATAGATCTCCTGCAAGTCACGGTACATCTTGGTAGTGCCGAGATGAATGGAACAAAATGCGACATGCACTTCATCCATAATCCTCTACCTCAATTTATCAACACACGGGATACACAACCTACCATGCAGTCTCAACACACCATCTCCCCCTTGGGAGAAAACCTCTACCTTTTGGTCCTTAACTGACTTATTTAATTTGACCAAACTAGGGACTCTATCTTGCTTCTTCTTCACTTCCAAAACTAAAGAAAATTCGGAACTACTCTGCACCAACGTACTCCCCTCCGCTGAATTAAGCAATCTAACACCTAACCTAGCCAGACAGTGCACATCACGAGCAATCTAACACCTAACCTACTCTGCACCAATGTACTCCCTTTAGATTATTTGCGCTCATCTTATAAAAATCTACTTTTAGAATAATCTTATGGTTCACCACGGACCCAATAATCAAATCGATAATCTCATATGATGAAATGGATTTCAAAGCTTTCGGACCATTAGGTCAATTCATTTCTCAATCATCTCAAAATACTCAAATCATGGGTTCTTATAGCACAAGAGTTCAAAATGTTACAAGTCTAAAATAGGGCTTACTAACCCATAATTCAATCTCAAGTTAAATCTCATCAAAAGCATAGTATAGCATATAGATTCATAAATCATGTGAAAATCTGGGAAATTCAGCAATTTATCTCAAAATCTCAATATAGTCATATGCTTCAATATCTCAACATTGCAATTATTAGCTTTTCAAGGAGTAAAATCATGGGGTTTATACCCAGCTGTAAATTCTCAATAGAACATGTAGAAATCATGCCATTTGACTCTTAATTCATGGGAAATACCAAGATAATGCATTCAATAATAATGGATGAAAAACCCCAATTCAAATTCATGTAAAAACCTCATAGATTTCAGGAAATTAATGATGTAAATAAGCCTTTTGGGCACAAAGGTGAAAGGGTTACCCTTGTTCGAAACCCCACATACCTTGAATTAGAATCTTTGGATGAACTCTCACTTTTGGAACTCTATGCGTACTCTTGAATGAGGGTTCTTGAGGCCCTTGACTTGGGAAACTTGAATCTTGACTCAATTTAGAAAATCCATGGTAGATTCTTGAGATTCTTGGAAGAGGTTTTGGATACTTAGGGTTTTTTATAAGAGAAAACTTGAGAAAAACCTCATAGGATACTTGCAAATGACTTTGATTTGGTATTTGCATAGTTTTATAGGCTTGGGAAAAAGTCCAAAATGCCCCTTTTAACATGTGTATGGAGCTGGAAAAATTGAACTGGGAACCCGATTTAAGGGATCACCGCGATGCGCCACTTATTGCGGTGGCTCACTGGAAATTAACAATTGGCAATATGAGAGTCACCGCGACGCGGAGCCTTTGTATTTTCCCACTGGTTGGGACCTGGAACCTCAGCGCGACGTGCCAATATTGCAGAGTTACACTGGAATTTGACAATTGTCAAATCGACCCTCTCCGTGACACGTCAAGCACTAAAATGATACATTTTTACGACTAGGTCTTAAATTAGTCATAACTTCTTACCTGGATATCGAATTTGGGTGAATCTTATATTGACAGAAATCTTATCAAATTTCCCACATGATAAAAGGTCAAAATTAAGGAAATTCTATATGGTTAACATGATACTCATTTATGATTCACTCCTATATCTTTTAGAGCTAGAATTATGTTTCATTCGACACGCTCCATGGCTCAAACTACGCGGGAACTTTGCGGGGTCTTACATCTCACCTACCTCAAACTATCCTATGGGTGACCTAGACTATCGATCATTAAGATCCTAAAAAGGATCTATTTTGATGCTTTAAGTATAGCTATTTTTATAAGAAAAATCAATAAGTGGCAATTGATCAACCTAGATACCTTTAAAGTCTATCACATATGCCCTTAGCATATCCTCTAAAGTCTGAATGGTATGCTCCAGTTGTCCATCCATTTGTTGGTGGAAAGTAGTACTAAGGTTTACCTGAGTACCCAAACCTTTCTGAAACAAATGCCAAGAGAAAAAAGAAAATTGCATACCTCGGTCTGAAATGATGGGCACTGGATCCCCATGCATCTTAACTATTTCCTTAATGAACAACTTAGCATAATACTCTCTTAAGAAGTTAGTCCTCACAGGAAAAATATGAGCAGACTTAGTCATTCTATACACAATGACAAAAATAAAACCACACTAATTACGAGACCGTGTAAGACCAGTAATGAAATCCATATTTATAATCTCCCACTTCCACATGGGCAACTCTATCTCTTTGGACATTCCCCAAGCCTCAGATGTTCCACCTTGACTTGGTGACAAACCATATAATTAGCAACAAATTTACCATATCTCTCTTCATATTATTCCACCAATAGATTTACTTCAAGTCATGATACATTTTTGTCGAACTCGAATAAACTGTATATCTAGACTCATTAGCCTTGGTCAAAATCCTTTCCTGGAAGCCATTAACATCAGGAACACAAAACATTCCTTGATACCTCATGATTCCATCTCCCCCAATCTCAAAATCCGTAACCTTTTGCTTCTCAAATTATCCTTAATCTACAAAAGTTTGGGATCTAACGGTTGTTTCTCCTTTACCTCATCACCAAGAGATGATTTAACTACTTTCTGAACAACCACTCCTCCATTCTTAGAGTCTAAAGGATGAACTCCCAAGTTAGCCAACTTGTGAATATCCTTCACCAACCCTCTTTCCTTCTCATCAATGTGAGTTAATCTCTAAGAGACAACCTGCTCAGAGCATCAGTGACAGCATTAGCTTTACCTGGATGGTAGTGCAGGCTCATGTCGTAATCCTTAAGTAGCTCGTGCCACCGCCTCTATAATATATTTAATTCCTTCTGCATAAACACATACAATAAGTTCTTATGGTTTGTATAAATATCCATATGCACCCCATACAGGTAATGGCACGAAATCATCAAAGAAAAAAATCACAGCCGCCAAATTTAGATTATGAGTTGGGTAGTTCCTCTTATGAACCTTAATCTTCCTAGAAGCATAGGCTACAAACTTACTATTTTGCATTAAAACACAACCCAGGACCACACAGGATGCATCACAATACACAACAAATCCTTTTGTACCCTTGGGTAGGGTCAAAACAAGCACAGAAGTCAACTTATTCTTCAACATCTCAAAACTACCTGAACAAGCATTGGACCACAGAAACTTAACCTTTTTTTGTATTAACTTTATCAATAAAGCAATGATAGATTAAAAACTCCTAAAAAACTCTTATAATACCAGCCAAGCCTAAGAATCTCCTTATGTAGGTTGGAGTCATAGGTCTAGGCCATTTCTTAATTGCATCAACTTTCTGTGGATCCACCTTGATCTCCTCACTAGAAACCACATGACCGAGGAAAGTAACAACACTTAACCAAAATTCACACTTAGAAAATTTTGCATACAATTTCTAGTCATTAAGAGTATGCAACACAATTTAGAGGAGATTGGCATGATTTTCCTCACTCTTAGAGTACACAAGGATGTAATAAATGAAGATTATAGCAAATAATCCAAGAACTACTGGAACACCCAATTCATAAGATCCATGAAAGTAGTTGGATCATTAGTCAACCTAAATGACATAACAAAAAATCATAATGGTTGCACTATATTTAGAAAGCAATCTTGGTAATATAAACCTCCCTAATTTTTAGCTGATGGTAGCCTAAATGAAGATAAATCTTAGAAAAACACCTAGCAACCTTAAGCTGATCAAATCAGTAATCAATCCTAAGGAGAGGGTACATATTTTTCACTGTAGCGTTGTTCAACTGACGATAGTTAAACACATCCAAAGAGACCCATATTCCATTTGCATAAAAACTATAGGTCACCCCATAGGGAAACACTACGATGAATGAACCATTTATCAAGAAGATCTTTCAATTTCACCTTATGTTCCGCTAGTTCAGCCGGAGCCATCTTATAAAAATGAATAGAAATGGGATGGGTATTCGGTACAAGGTCAATCCCAAAGTCTATTTCCATACTAGGAGGAATTCTAGAAATATTATAGGGAAAAACTTTAATAAACTCACTAACCACAGGGATAGATATATCATGACCCAAACTAAGGCCTAGCCGTGACAAGTATCTCAACTCCGTTGTGGACCGTACACAATCCCTTTTGCCTAGTAAAATATAACATAATGATGTGTGAGTAGATGCTAACATATTTAAGGCTTTTAACTGAGAATAATTGCAAAGTCTTAAGAAACTTTTGTCGTTTTTGATTGTTTTCTCTTTGATATTGCAGTAAAAGTAAAAATGCAAGAGAACCAGCAATAATACAAGTAAAAGAGTTGATTTCTGAGCAAGTAGAGAGGGAAGTATAGCTGACGACTAGTATGATAAGTCATCATCCTTATGATAAGCTATCAGAGTTGCCATCAGCCTTAGACAGAGAATGAGATTCATCTAGAAGAAGTGATGATAGCCTGGGATAGGTCGTCAAAGTTGTGATAAGTCGTCAGGCTTAGGCAGTGCTTGAGGACTTGAAATGAAGAAGCGATGACAATTCTGATAAGTCGTAACATGTCTGATAAGCCGCCAGGATTCATCGTCAGCTGAAGACATAACTTGTTCAAATATGAAGAGGAGCTGACAACATTGTTGATAAGGCATCAAACTCCTGATAAGCCATCACACACGTCATCGTCTGTCTGAGAAAATACTACGATCTGTGATTTTGTTTTCATAATTAGGATGAAGTATTTAAAGCATATGTTAAGGTTTTCTAATCAAAAGGGGGGCAGAACATCTTGAACTTATTCAAAAGGAAAAGGCACCTCTTTTTGGGGCTCAAAACTTAGAATTCAATTTTCAACTCTTTGATTTGGTTGTGGAAATTTTCTCTTGAACTTAGAAGAGAATCAACTTCAGATTTCATCATTTGTAAGTTTAATTACTTTGAATGATGATTACAATTGTTGCTATCTCTTTCTTTCTAATGTGGAACTTAAACCCACAACTAGGGTTGTAGGATCTATGATTATTCCCCTATGGATTTAATAGTTAGTTAGGGTTTGAGTGATTGTGGGGACATCTTGATAATTCCTTTGTTATGATTGTTATTTATTGGTTTCAAACAATAAATCCCGCCTTATGTTGATTTGCTCGAACTGAGAAATAAACTAAAGGTAGCGAATTATCAACAAGGATTTCAGAAAGTTAAGCTCTCATCTAATGATTAATGTTGTGACAAGATTGATCAACTTGCGATAAAATTAGTATGAATAGAATGATTTCCTAAGTTTGAGAGAATTAGGGAGTTCAACATCTAGGCAGGTTAAGAAACACTTAGATGGACTATCCAAACTGATAATTTGGTGTTTCCCATAAGCCATGAGAACTCAATACTACAGTTATTATTTAATGGGGATTAATAATCATAGTGATCACAACCCTAGTTCCTCTCTATCACTGATTTGAACTATTGAAATTTTAGTTTTGAGCTCTGAAGCAAGTTAAAACTTTAACATTTGTTTAATCATCAAAAAAAAAACCATTTTATCTTTTTGTATCATTTGTTTGAATTCAACTTATAGCTATAGTTTCAAATTAGTTTAATCGCCACTCACATTGCTCCTCGTGGATTCGACCCCGACTCCATAGTTGGGTAAATATATTGACGACGACCGCATTGCATTAAATTGACGTGTAAGTTGAACGTTATCACATAACACAACAAGCAACGAATGAATTCTGAACATATAACAAGATAGAGTAAGCAGTAATAAGAATGTGCTAAAAATCCATAATGCTAACTCTTAATCCATAGTAATCCACAAAGCCATTAAACAGACTAAAACTAATCTAAGTTTGGACATTCCCCCGATGATAGCCAAAAGGAATCTGAATAAATAGTCTACGTCAAAAATTGGACCACGAAGTAACTGTCCATTTGGAAGAAGGAGGCTCACTACTTCAAGCTAACTCACGAACAATCCAAGAACCACCTATCACTGGCAGGAAATGTAAAAGTGTTTTTATTCCTTAAATTATATGGGATACAGCTTCCAAAAATAGTTATTAGGTTGAGCGCTAGCATGTAACTCAGGGATAAGGGGATAAAATAGTTCCATAATCGATAATTCATAATGATTCAATACAAATGCACACATTCATATAAATATAAATTTATATATAACATGTTGGGATAAGGAACAAGGCTTAGCATGAACTTTAAAACATTAGCATAGGAAGTGTAGCTTAACTATCATTATAGTACCCACGATCTATATGGGCCCCAGCTCTCACCCCCTAGTTTAGCCCCAGTATATGTAACCTTATGAATCAGAGATCAATCATAACATATATTTATAAGGGGCTCGAACATCCATACATTAAGGGTGACATGAACACCTAATCAAAAATAAATTATGACTCAAACACCCAGCCATTTAGATTTCCATGCAGGCAAATGTGGTTTCTAGTATTAGTCCTCTTGGGACCTCAACTTTCACGGTGAACTACACAACCCCCATTAAGCCCAATTAAGAACATTTAGCACATAAATCATTAATTTAATCAAGGAGTCATTCATTAAGGCAACATCAATTGGTATCATCATACCGACTATACCTTACAAAAAAATGTCATTAAGCCATTACTTTGGGGAAACCTTGTACCCCAGACTCTATTATTAAAAATCAACTTGGGGGATTCCTTCTACCCTACAAGGTTTTCCACAATTATTCTTAATTATTTAGCCATTTATGTAATGCATTAGTTTTAATGAAAAGTAGGCCAAACCAATTAAGTATTCACATTCCAAAACCAATTATGCAAGTGGGTTGAGGTCTCGTCAATTTCAATACAAAAGTCCAATTAGTTGGGGAATCCTTGTACCCCTAATTTCATTGTTCACAAGTTTTTCGGAATCCTTGTACCTTTATTTTCATTTTTTGCAAATTTGGGCAATCCTTGTACCCCTAATTCATTCTACATGCACCCCAATGAGTGTAAAAATCAATAATTCAAGTATAATTATCCATAATAATCATGGGAAAATCATTTAAACAAATTTAATCCAAAGCCCTCAACCCATCATTCAAAACCTAACTTTAAAACCATATAAATAATTAACCAATTCATGCTAATATGAAAATAGAAGTTTAGGAAGAGAGATACATGCCTTAATCATAAAGAAATTTTAATAAGAAATCACCCTTAGAGCCCTAGATGACCAACTTCTTGAAACCTTAGCCTTGTCTTTGTATGAGGAATTTGAGAAAACAAAGAGAATGTTTATGATTGATAAGTGTTTAAAATTAGATCTCCAATATGATTTAAGGTCGTGGGTTATTATTTGGGGAAAAGGGAAATGTCCAATGTGCCCTTGATTAAAAATTAAAAATTTATCGCCGATGATGATGGGTCTCCCTACGACTCATATAAACACACTATGACTCGGCACTATGAATCGTAGTGTCGGTATTAACTAAAGGACCCCTCTCTGGTGACCTTAAGACTCTCACACATGACTAAGCAAGTGTACCTATGACTCTTAGGGTCCTAGTCATAATCCAGATGGACCATTTGGGTAATTACACTAGGCACCCTATGATTGATACCTTACGACTTGTAAAGAGTAATTACGACTAATTAGGCTCAAGTTGTAAACAAGGCAGAAACAAAGGCATATTTAAGTGGTTAGGCTAAAGATTGGGTCATACGACCCATCAAGACACCTTACGACTCTTCTATGAGTCGTTACTCAAGCAGTAAGTTCAAAGGTCAAGAAATTTTTAAGGATAAAAATCTAGGGTGTTAAATTTTCCCCCTCCTAGGATCATTCATCCCTGAATATTGAGCCAAGGCATCAATTAGCATGATTTAACACAAAAACACAACCACAATTACCATGAACAAAGATAGAAAACAAAATGTTAAGGAATACACATACCTTAAGCATAATTATCTAATGCAGGAAATACGAATGGATATTTGAACTTTATGTCATCTTCAAATTCCCAAGTAGCTTCTTTGACCTTATGGTTTCTTCATAGAACATTCATCGAAGACACATTCTTAGTCCTCAAATGATGGACTTTCCTATCAAAAATCTCAACCAGGACTTTCTCATAAGTCAAGGAATACAAAACACCAATACTCTCAAAGGGAACAACAAATGAAGGATCACCTACGCACTTTTTCAACATCGATACATGAAACACCAGATGGATAGAACCCAAACTCGGAGGAAACTTTAACTCACATTGCCCACTCTCTTCAAAATAATGAACAAGCCAACATAGAAGGGATTGAGCTTCCCCTTCTTCCCAAACCTCATCACCCTTTTCACAAGAGACACCTTCAAGAACAGCCAATCACAGATATCAAATTCCAACTCCCTTAACCTCACATTTTTATAGGACTTTTGGCGACTTTGGGAGATCTTAAGCCTATCCCAAATCACCTTCACCTTATCCATAGCTTAATGAACCAAATCAAGACCAAAAAATCTAGTCTCACAAACTTTGAACCACCCATTAGCAAACCTACACCTTCTACCATACAAAGATTCAAGCAGGGCCATCTGAATACTAGAATGATAGATATTATTATATGCAAACTCTATGAGTGGAAAATGATCAACCCAACTACCACCAAAATCAATAACACAGTCTCTTCGCATATCTTCCAAGGACTAAATAGTCCTTTATGCCTATCCATCAGTCTGAGGTTGGAAAATGATACTACGGTTCACTTTAGTTTCCGAACCTCTCTGAAAAGAATGCCATAGGTGAGATGAGAAATGTGTACCTCGATCATATATAATAGAAAAAGGCGCACCATGAAACTTGGAAATCTCCTGAATGAACAACTTTATATAATTCTCTGCAGCATAATTAGTCCTCACTATCAAAAAGTGAGCAGACTTAGTCATCCTATAAGGAGGAATACCAGAAATATCATCAGAAAACACTTTGGGAAACTCATTGGCTACATGGATAGATTGCAAAGAAGTCCCCTTAGAATTCTAACGCTTAACAAAAACTAGATGATATAGACACCTCTTGGAAATTAATTGCAGGTCTCTAAGATACAAACTAAACCTTGCCTTAGGTACTATGGAACTACCTTCCCACTCAATCACTGGTTCATTTGGGAATTTGAAACTGACCCATTGGGTCCAATAATAAAGAGATGCATAGCACAAACGGAGCCAATCCATTCCTAAAATAACATCAAAGTCTAACATATCAAGATCTATATAATCCACCAATATTTTTCTACCATAAATATATACCACATAACCCCTATATAATTTTCTTGTCGTAATAAAGTCACCCATTGGGGTAGACACAGAAAAGGGGTAAGAAATACACTCAGGATTGAAACAAAAATAAATAGCCATACAAGGGGTTATATAAGAAAGAGTAGACCCCGAATCAAGAAGATAATACACATAACGAGAGAAAAGGTGTAACGTACTAGTGACAACATCAGAAGATGCCTCAGATTCCTAGTGGGCGGTAAGAACATAAAGATGATTTTGACAAATGTCGATACTAGAGATGGCTTCCTTCGATGTTGAAGCTGAAAAAGAAGAAACAGGGATCTTATTATCCCCTGAAGAAACCTTACCCATGGGGAAATTTCTCTACATATGTCCAGGTTAACTGCAATTAAAACACTGCTTCCTCCCCTTACCACAGAAACCATGATGGAACTAACCACAAAACCAAAAAAGAGGATAGGGTGGGGCTAACTGTGCTCCACAAACCTGAGACTAGTCACCTTATGCCCTAGGACCATCACCGGTCTGGAGACGATAATCACTAGACGACTTTGGTTAACAAGCACTAGTTGTAGATTATGATCCATAATTCCCTCACTTCTTCTTAGATCACTTCCTACCATCTCTACCGCTATAGTACTAGCCTGCACTCTTCTCAAAATATCTAAACTTTTTATTCTGCCTTTCTCTAATTTCTGCCTCCTTTTTTTTCTCATCTTCCACCAGTTGTATGTGCACCATAAGCCTAGAGATATCAATGTCATTATTTAGAAAATCGGCCTTTCACTCCAATACAAAGTCCCGAGACAAGCCCATAGAAAAAATTTCTTATCCTTGCCCTCATGCTAGACACTAGCTCAGAAGCATTGTAAGACAACAGATGAAATTTCATGGCTTAATCCTTCACACTTATCTTTCCCTATTTTAGACTCACAAACTCCTCCACATTCACCTCTCCATCAACTCCTAAGGAAAGAAGCAATCAAGAAAAGCCTAACATCATCTCCGCTCAGTTGTTCTAACTCCTCAAACCACTAATATGCCACATCCTTTATTTGATATGCGGCTAACTCCACACCCTTAAAGTCTGAAGCATGCATCACTTTGAATATTTTCTCTATCTCATCAACAAATCTTTGAGGATCCTCCTCCACCTCAAAACCACTAAAGGTAAAGGTATTCATCCTCATAAACTATCCAACCCTAGTGACCTCAAATTATTGAGCAACATAACTAATATGATCAGGCTTATGAGACTGAGAAGTCACCAACTGAGTCAGCAGATGAATAGACTAATGTAACTCGACATTGGAAATATATATTTGGGGCAGCATGACACAATCATCATCATCCCAAGAAACTTAAGGAGGACTGGTAGGGACTGATGGAACTTTATGAGGGGTTGTACAATAAGGAGATGGAACCCTAGACCGGTACTATACCCTATAAATAGGATTAGTTCCATCCACATTGTCCTCAGGTGGGAAAAAAGAGGTTCCACAAGCATCAAATTTTTAGGAAGGCAGAATAAAAAATGCTAACAAATGATATTAGAGGATTTTTAAGACCATAGACTCTATAGCCTAAAAATAGATCCCAAGAAAGGGAATCATTCCTAAATGCCTCGTAGCCTCTCCTTTATAAGCATGGCATGCCACATACCCATAAAAGAGACTCAACTTGGTGCAAATTTTAGGACCCCCAATTTCCCATGAACCTAGGCTCAGATAACAACTTGTCATGAGCCAAACAAGGGCATGGTTATGACGGGTATTTCAATTCCACCATGGACTGGAGACCCTCCCCTTTGCCTAGTCAAACAAAACATAACATAGCTAGCAGATGATCAATTCTGAACATATAATAAGATAGGGTAAGCAATAATAAGAATATTCTAAAAATCCATTATACCAACTCCCAATACATAGTAATCCACAAAGCCTCTAAAAAGACCAAAACTAATCTATGTTGGATATTCCACCGATGATAGCTAAAGAGAATCTGAATAAAATAGTCTACATCAAAAACTGGACCATAAAGTAGCCGACCTTCAGAAAGAAGGAGTCTCACCATTTCAAACTGACTCAGGATCAATCCAAGAACTACCTATCACTATGCAGGTAATGTAGAAGTGTCTCCACTCCCTGCATAACATAGGGATACAACAATCAAAGATGGATAGTGGGTTGAGAACTAGCATATAACTTAGGGGTAAGGGGATAAAATAGTGCCATGATCGATAATTCAAAATTATTCAATACCAATGCTGAAACATCCTGGGTTTTGAACCTTAGAAAATTTCCTAGAAATCCATTCTTCGAACCCAACATGACTCATGCGTATGAGTCGTATGCTTGGGTACGAGTGTTATGGTCCTATCGTATGCTGAGCAGTGTTAGTTGGTAGGATAATTTTGGTCACTGGAATGGGTACGACTTAGAGATATGAGTCGTAATAGTTGGGTATGAGTCATAGAAGGATTTTGTATAGTGTCCAGTATTTGATCTTCCTGGGATTTTATTCTGCCAGGTATACGGGTTATGGGTACGGATCGTATGTTGTGGTTACAACTTAGTTGGATGAGTTGTATATAGGACAATATTTGATCCAAGTATTAAGGCTTAGGTACAAGTGGTGGATAATGATTGTATAAGAGGGTATGACTCGTATGGGTCAGTCGTATCCCTGTGATGGGTTTTTAAAGGATTTAAGTGGAGTTATTCTGGATATTTCACTACTTATCTTAATTAGGACTCACGACTTCTAATACACTTAGGAGGTTAATTACCCTATTATTCTATTCATTAATACTTAGAAACTATTCCAAAACATCTCATAATTCTCTCAAGAGCTTTTGGAGTAAGAAGGCTAGGGTTTCATCTTACCGATTGCTTTGGGGCTTGTCTTGGTGATTTTTTTCCATCAATTCTTTGGTATAAGGCATGATTCTCTTCCCTCATTGTAATTTCAACTAAGTGCATGGATTATATGATTGATTTCATGTTTTTACTATTTCATAATTATGGTTTTCAACTATTATTGGGGGTTTTGATATTGGATGCTTAGTTATGATTTCCTATGGTTTTAATTATACTTTTATATACATTAATGGTGTTTTTGGACAATTGGATTTCATGGTAATGGTTTAATGGTCTGTGGAATTGATTTTGGTTATATTATTCCCCCAAGGTGTTTGATAAAATGCTTATAAAGATATGTTCATTGCATTGACTTTATTCAATGGAACTCTTGCATGTTTTAAATTGGACAAAGGATTTATGCATGGATTAAATGGTTTGAAAAGGCTAAAGGAAAAATGGTTATGATTGTGGAGAGCATGGAAGTCTTCAAGTGGATTTAATATAGTATATAGAAGGGCACGTAAGGTCCTCTTAATATAAATGGTTTGGCTATGGATATTGCTTACAAGTAAGGGATGGTATGTGATACCACCAATATTGGCCTTGGTTAATAAATGGTAAATAGATTGTTTGTACATGGTTTTAATTGGGCATTAATGGTGGGGTGTGTAGCTAAGCCATGAAAGGTGGCGGTCCCGGAGGGATTAAAATTGTAAACTCATAGTTAGCAATATGAGAGGTCTTGATGACCATGTGCGTGTGTCACATTTTATATTTAGGGGATGTACTAGTCATGCCATATTTATTCCCTAGTCATGTGGCTACACGTACTGGGGCCCTTTCAGGAGGGGGAGATGAACCCATATGGCTCGTGGGTGGTTAGGACGATAAAGCTACACATCCATGGTAAAGGTTTTAAATGTATGATAAACCCCATCCCTTTTCTCGGCACTTATATATGTATGGTTTTATGCATTATGGATGAGTTTTACGTGGTTTTATGACTGGCATTATTTTATCCTTATCTTGAGATTCATGCTCACGATCCCTTGCTAATCCCATCTACTGGCGGTTGTATACCCATGCTATGTAGGAACCAGCTATTCTACTCTTCCTGTTTAGCATGAGGATTTGGTATCAGCATTTGGACTGAAGTATTGAGCTTCCATTCTTTTGAGGGGAAACATTTCATGTTATGGATTTCTTTAGACACTTCTCTTTTATTTTGGATATTGGTTTTGGCCATGGTTGGGGGCATGTCCCAACCAAATTTGTTTACTCTTTTGGATAGAGGCTTTGTACTTTTATTTTGGACTTACTTGATCGCTATTCACATTGTTCTTTGTGGATTCAACACCGAATCAAAGTTGGGTAATTATATTGATAACGACCACCTTGCACTTAAATTGATGTGTATGTTCAGCGTTATCAATGGGAATGTGAACAAGGGGTATGATGGAACCCCCAAAGTGGTTGGTTTAACTTAATTTTGAAACTAATGCATAGTATAATTGATTAAACGGTTAGGGATGGTTTTTAAAACCTTATGGGGATAGACGGTAATCCCCCAAGTAAACTTATAATGAAAACCTTATGGGGTACACGGGAATCCCACAAGTGATTTTAATAATAGAGTTTGCGGGGTATATGAGAATTCTCTAAGTGTTTGCTAATGGCATTGCTTACATGCTACAGTCAGCATGACGATACCACTTTATAAAACCTGAATAATTAACTCTTGTAATTGGTAGTTTTGTTATGTTCTAAATGTTTTAATTGGGCAATATTGGGGGTTGTGATGACTAGACGTGAAGGTGTGAGTCAAAAGGACAAACACTGGAAACTCATGTTCGCTGACATGAGGGTTGGTCTTGGTGACCAAATGCTTGAGGGGTACACAGGAATCCCCTAAGTCTATATATGTATCAGGAAGGGCGAAAGGTACACAGGGATCCCCGGCCTTCTATATTATATCCAATTGGTACATTTATACGCACTAGGCCTGTTCAGGGGATAACACTTTACCCATATAGCCCATGGGTGGATTTATGATAGTAAATCTACACAATCTAGGTTAAGATTTTTAAATGCATATTAAACCTTGTTCCCTATCCCAACATGGTATATATATGTATATATGTGATTGCATATGGTTATTTGATTGGTTTTGAATGATGACATTATTGTGTCATTATCTCTGAGTTACATGCTAGCGTTCACTCTACTAATCGTCTTTGGGAATTATATTCCTATGCGATGCAGGAACTGTCCATATTTCTATTCCTCATACTCAGTGACTTGGATTTGGGGACATCTTTGAGATAGATTAAAGTGGTGAGCTTCCATTCTCTGAAAGGCTCAATTTCATGCTATGGACTTAATATAATTTTTATTTCTTTAGTTTTCATTTTGGCTATGGTCGGGGCATGTACCGACCAAATATTATTTGATTCTAGTATGAGGTTTTGTTGGACTACTATGGGTATGATCGGTGTCGGTATTGGTGTTCACATTGGTATTTATATTAGCATTGGGATTATTATTGGTTGGATACTTGGTTTTGACTTTTTGGTTATGGTTATAGACTTAACTTATTGTCTTTAAATTTATATTGGCTTATCTTGTTATATGTTCAGAATTCATCTGACATGGGGCGTAGGGTGGTTAATGGTTTGGGTATTGGGGGTGGTCTCTGGTCCTTGTTGGACTTGAGATACCCAACACAACTAGGCCCTGGTTCAGGTCGTGTCATTGGAATGATCATTCTCGCTCTTAGAATATACCAGACATCCTCAATGATGACAATAACAAACAAGTCTAAAAATGGTCTAAAGACTCGATTCATAAAATCCATAAAAGCAATTAGAGCATTAGTCAATCCAAATGACCTAACCAAGAACTCATAGTGACCATACTGGGTTCAAAAAGCAGTCGAACATCACCCTCTCTAATTTTAAAATGATGATAGCTCGAATGGAGATTAATCTTAAAAAAACATCTAGCACCCTGAAGCTGGTCAAAAAGATCATCAATCCTAGGAAGAGGATACTTATTCTTAACCATCACATTATTCAACTATGGATAATCTATACACATCAGTAGATATCCTTATTTTGCACAAAAAGCATCAGAGCACCCCACAGAGAAACACTAGGATGGATGAAACCCTTATCAAAGAGATCCTTTAAATTCTCTTTCAGCTTCTACAACTCAACAGGAGTCATTCTATACAGAGGAATAGAGATAGGATGGGTATTTGGTAGAAGATCAATCCCAAAATCTATTTTCCTATAGGGAGGAATACCAGGAAGATCATCGGGAAACACTTCAGGAAATTCGTTAACCAAAAGGACAGATTATAAAGAAAGAACCTTAGAGCTAGAATCTTTAACATGTACCAAATGATATAGACACCCCTTTGAAATAAACTTTTGGGCTCAAAGATAAGAAAAAAACCTTCCATTAGGTACTAAGGAATTCCCCTCCCATTCAATTATCGGATGACTTCGGATAAGGAGTACTAGTCGATGAATAAGAACTACAATTCCCTAAGTCTTCTTCTTGCAATACTTTCTACCATCTCTTCCTCTATTCTGCTGAGCCCCACCCTACTTTGAATATCTAAACTTCTTGTTATTCCTTATTGTCATCTCTATAGGTTTTATTTCTCATCCTCAACTTGCTGCATATAAACCACAAGCCTCGAGATATCCATATCATTGTTAAACATTATAGCCTTACATTCTAATAACAAGTTATGAGACAAACCATAAGCAAATGTCCTTATTTTGGACCTTATTATAGACACTAACTCTAGAGCATAACGAGACAACTGATGGAACATCAGGGCATACTACTTCAACTTCATCTTGCCCTACTTTAGAGTCAAAAACTCTTCTAGCTTTACTTCCCTTAACTCCTGAGGAAAGAAATGATCAAGAAAGGCACCCGAGAACTCATACCATATAGATGTCTCAATATCATCACCTCCAAACTTCTCCCACTCTTCATACGACTAATATTCCACAGTTTTAACATATATGCAGCAAACTCCACACCCTTAAAATCGGAAGCATGCATCACCTTAAAGATTTTATCAATCTCATAAATAAAAACTTAAGGATACTCCTTAATCTATATGTAACCAATGCGAGTAATCTCAGAATAAGAAGCAACAGAACCACCCTAGCCTGACTACCAAGATTGAGAGGTCACCAAATGAATCAACAAATGAATAGAACAGTGGAAATTCACATTAGGTATGTCTTCTTGAGGTGACTTAGCATGAGCGTGACCAACCGAAGAAGGAATAATGGGGACCAGTGGTACCCTAGATAGAGAAGCACAATTATGAGAAAGGATCCTAGACCAGGTCCGTGTTACATAAATAGGGCGAGTCTCCTCTACATTGCCCTCAGGTGGGGATGAGGTTTCGACAGAGATTTTACAAATATCAGATCTTTAGTAGGCATGATCATAAATGTGATCAAACCAGGTGTTAGAGAAATTCCATGATCCTAGACTCTATAGCCTGAAATAGAACAAAAGAAAGTGAAATATTCTGAAAGGCCTAGTAGCCTCCCTCATATAAATGTGATGCACTTATAAACCCATAAAGGGAATTTACCCTACATGACTTTATAGACACCAAAATACCCTAAACTTGGCCTTGATACAAAGCATGTCACAACCCGACCCTAGGCCAAGTCTTGACGGGCATCACAAATTGATCGAGGATCGGATACCATACCCATAGCCTGTTCAATTGAGCAAACATCCAAATAATAACAAAGAAGAAGACAAGTAGAGAATAAATATAGAATAGTTAATGTAACTCAAGAATAAGCTCTAAGATTCAAAAACACCATCCAACCCACACATGTCTACAAAAGTCTCTAAAATAATCTGAATATCAAACTAGGTCAGGACATGCCCCGACCATGACAGTGACAATGACAATGATAAAGTTAATGTGAACTCTTTATTTCTAAAATATGGAAAGAAACTGATGGAGTGACCAAGATTTATGAAAAATGAAAGCTCACCGCAAACTCGATAGATGACTGGACCACCTAACACTGCACAAACCAATAGAAGAAACCCCTAGGACTCTATATCATGATAGGTGTAGTATTCTGGGATGGTTAGTAGGGTGAGTGTTAGTATGTAACTTAAGGAAGGGTTAAAATAATGCCAATTCAAAATCAAGTCCAAACTCAATATAAATATTCATATATATGCATACATACATATATAAGTTGGTCGGATAGGGAAAAAGGATTAGCATAAGGTTTAAAACCATTAACCTTGACTGTGTATCTCTAACTATCATAAGGGCACCCACGGGCTATATGGGTTTAGCTCCACCTATAAAAAGGGCTCTAGTGCGTGTTAGCCAAATGAATTGGAGAAATCCAATGATAGGCCAGGGAATCCATGACCCCATCAATTCCAAAGTATATATATATAGTGCAAACTATGTACACGGTAATAAGGACCCACACACCGGTAAATATGGTTTCCAATATTGGTCCCTCCATTGTCTCCACCTTTTATGACGAGCTACAAAGCCCCCTTAAGCCCAAATTAAAACATTTAAAAGTAACACATACATTTATCCAGGAACTATTTATTAAGGCATTCACCATTAGTATCGCCATACCAATGAGCTTGCAAGCTTATAAAATTCTACCATTCCAATCATCCACCAAATTGGTAGAATCTATGACCCCCAAGCTCAAATTTTAAAAAAATCACGGCCACCAAATCCCTTCAAAACCATTTATATTCCATTAAAAATAGTTTTAAAAATGGTTAAATTATGCATATAATCATGTTTCAAAGTCAATTTCAAAAGGTGGGTTGAGGTTATTTCCAATTCCAATATCAAAATCTATAAAATTTAGGGAAATCCATTACCCCCATTCCATTATTCATAAATTGGGGTGAATCCACAACTCTCATTCAATTACCTTTACCCATGCACCTAATGAGTTCCAAAATCCATTCAAACAATAATCAACCAAAACCCTCAATCCAAATTCCAAAATCAAACATCTAAAACCATATGATAACAAACCATTACATGCCAAGATTAAAAATACAAGTTTAGGAAATAGATACATGCTGGAAAACACCATGAAATTGGAGATGAAACCATACTTTGAGCCCTAGATGACCTACCTTAAGAAATCCTAGCTTTGTTCTTGACTTGGGAATTTTAGAGGGAAGAGAGTTTAGATGACTTTTTAAATTAATGTGAAAGGAACCCCTAGATTGCTTTATACTTATGGGTTATAATTTGGGATTAAAAGAAATGACCAAAGTGCCCCTAATTAAAATATTGGAAAAACCATCGCTAGGGGATATAGGTCACATCACTACTCGTGTTCATCGAGTCATCACTGAGACTTGTAGCCTGGGAAAAAACTCAGGGCCTCCTTATTGGTTTGGTCATGAGTCCTATTCTATGACTCGTGACCTTACCTTATGATTCATCGAGTCTAGTCGTTACTAAGATAGCAACCTTGGGCCATCTCACTATTAAGGTTATGAGTCCCTCACCATGACTCATGAAATTACCTTATAACTCATATGATTCCAATCATCACCATTCAAGAAACTTAGGGAAACCTTATTGGCTAAACTATGATTAGCTCTATACAACTCGTGATGAGTTTTCACGACTTGTCACCTAAGCCATACCCTGAGTAGTAAGCATAATTACTGAGAGAAATTAATAGTTTAAAACCTGGGGTATTATAATGAAAGAGTATGTTATGCTCTAAAATTTAAACAGTTGTCATATTATACGCCATAGTAGTGGCTAACATGAGATCTAATATGAGAAAGTTTACATCTAGGTTGTCCCATGATCTGATGTTGGAGTGTAAGGATACTTTGTTGAATAATAATATGGATATCTCCAGGATGGTGGTTTATATACCATAGGTGTAATATAAGACAAAAAAGATACAGGTAGACATGGGAGAGGCAGAATAAAAAGTTCAGATATTTAGAGTAGGGTGTAGGTTAGCAGAATAGTGAGAGAGATCATAGGTAGTGGACAAAGAAGAAGAATTGGGGAAATTCATATTTGATAGCTAATTCTCCTTATCCTAAGCCTATTGGTGATCGTTATTTGTAGACTAGTAGTAGTCCTAAGGCTCAGGGTGCCCAGTCTTAGGTTAGTGGAGCTCATTCAGCCCCACTATTTCCTCTTTTCTATTTTAATAGAAAACATCATCATGGTTATTATGAGGAGTGGATGAACTTATGTTTCAATTTTGGTTAGCCTGCTCATCTGCAGAGAAATTATCCTATAGACAAAGTTGTCACTGGATCTAATAAGGTTCTAATCGCCACTTCTTCAACTCGTGTACCTGAGAGAGTTACTTCTTGTATCGATATTGGCTGGAATTATCTTTATGTCTGTATTAATCGCCATGAATCTGAGGTATCTCCAAATGTTGTTACCGCTATGTTATATCTCTTCACTCATGATGTTTATTATTTTCTTGATCCAAGTTCTATCCTATCCTATGTGACCCTTTATATGGATCAACACTATGGTTTTGGTCCTAAAAATATTTCCAACCTCTTTTCTGTTTCTACTTTGGTGAGTGATTCCATTATTACATGAAAAATCGATATGGGTTGTGTGGTGTCCATTCTTAATAGGGAGACCTGGGTGGATATGATAGAACTTGATATGGTGGATTTTAATATAATTTTGATAATAGATTGGCTCCATTTGTGCTATTGGTTCATTGACTTATAGGACCTGAAAGGTTAGTTTTCAATTCCTTAATGAATCACTGATCGAATAGGAGGAGTGTTCCTTAATACCCAAAGAGAGGTTTATCTCTTATCTTAGAGCTCAAAAATTGATTTCTAAAGGATTTCTGCACCATTTAGTTTAGGTTAAGACTTCCAGCTCCTAAAGTCCCTCTTTGAATTTTGTCGTTGTGGTTAATGAATTTATTGACGTGTTTTTTGATGATCTTCTTGGGATTCCCCTCGATAGAGAGATAGACTTTAGGATTGATCTTCTAAAGGATACCCATACCATTCTATTCCCCCTTATACGATGGATCTAGTTGAATTAAAGAAGAGAAAGGAAAAGTTAAAAAAAACTTCTTTATAAGGGTTTCATTCATCCTAGTGTTTCTCCATGGGGTGCTCCTATACTTTTCATGCAAAAGAAGGATGTTTCTCTTTTGATGTGTATAGACTATCATCAGCTGAATAAGGTGATAGTGAAAAATATGTACCCTCTTCCAAGGACTGATGATCTTTTTGACTAACTTCAAGGTTCTAGGTGTTTCTCTAAGATTGATCTTTGCTCAGGCTATCATCAGTTGAAAATTTTGGAGGTTGATATTCCCAAAACTACTTTTTCAACCTAGTATGGTCGTTATAAGTTCCTGGTTATGTTATTTGGTTTGACTAATGCTCTAGCTACTTTCATGGGTCATATGAATTTGGTGTTTAGTTAATTTTGGGACTTATTTGTGATAGTTTTCATTGATTACATCTTGGTGTACTTTAAGAGTGAGGAGGATTATGCCAATCACCTATGAATTATGTTGCAGACTCTTAAGGACCAGAAACTGTATGAGAAGTTTTCTAAGTGTTAATTTTTGTTAAGTGATGTGACCTTTCTTGGGCATGTTGTTTATAGTGAGGGGATCAAGTTAGATATACAGAAAGTTGAGGCAGGTAAAAAGTAGACTAGACCCATGACTCCAACTAACATTGGGAACTTTTTAGGTTTGGCTGGGTATTATAGGAGGTTTATGGAGATTTTTTCATCTATTGCCACCCAGCTGATGATGTTGACTCAAAAAAAGGTTAACTTCTTGTGGTCCAATTCTTGTGAGGGTAGTTTTGAGAATTTGAAGGATAAGTTAACGTCTTTTCAGATTTTTACCCTGCTCGAGGGTACTAAAGGGTTTATTGTATATTTTGATGAATCCCAAGTGGGTCTAGATTATGTTTTGATGTAGCATAATTAGGTTGTAGCTTATGCTTCCAAATATCTTAGGGTTCATAAAAGGAATTACCCGACTCACGATATCAAGTTGGTGATGGTGGTCTTTGCTTTAAATATTTGGTGACATTATTTGTATGGGTTGCATGTAAATATTTATTTAGACCATAAGATCTTGAAATATGTGTTCACTCAGAAAGAATAAATGTTAGGCAGAGGCGGTGGCTCAAATTGTTTAAGGATTATGATAAGAGCATTCAGTACCATCCAGATAAAGATAATGTTGCTGCTAATGCTCTTAACAAGTTGTCTTTAGGAAGCTTAGCTTAAGTTGGTGAGATGAAGAAAGGGTTAATAAAGGATATTCACAGGATGAATAACTTAGGATTTTATCTCTTAGACATTTAGGATGGAGGAGTAATTGTTCAGGAAGTGGTTAAATCATCTCTTGGTGCTGAGGGAAAGGATAAATATTTTTTGGATCCCATACTTATGAAAATTAAGGATGATGTGGTCCAGCTAAAGGTTATGGATTTTGATATTGGGGAAGATGGCATCTTGAGGTATCTAGGAAGGTTGTGTGTTCTTGACGTTGATGGGCTACAAAAAATAATTTTTTCTAAGGCTCATGAGTTTAGATATACAGTTTATCCCAGTTAGATTATAATGCATCATGACATGAAGGAAATCTATTGGTGGAATAATATAAAGAGAGATGTGGAAAACTTTGTGGCTAAGTGCATGGTTCTTCATCAAGTTAAGGTAGAAAATTTGAGTCCTGGTATTATTTCTTAAGATATAGAGTCGCCCATGTTGAAGTGGGAGATTATTAATATATACTTTCTTTTAGATCTTCTATAGTATTGCAATCAGTATGATTTAATTTGGGTAATTATGTATAGAATAAATAAGTTTGCTCACTTTATGTCGTGAGGTCTAATTACTTAAGAGAGGATTATGCCAAGTTGTTTATTCAGGAGATAGTCAAGTTGCATGGGGAGCCAGTGTCCATCATTTCAGATTGAGGTATATAGTTTTTTTTTCACTTTTGGTATTTATTTCATAAAGGTTTGGGCACTCAGGTGAACCTTAGCACTTTATTCCACCCTCAAACGGATGGACAAGTAGAGAAACTATTTAGAATTTGGAGGATATGCTTATGGATTGTGTGATTGACTTTAGGATAGGTAGGTTTACCATTTTCCTCTTGATTATTATTATTATAATAATAGTTATCATTCTAGAATTCAAATGGCCCCTTTTGAGGCTCTTTATTATAGGAGATGTCGGTCTTCTATTGGGTAGTTTGAGGTTGGTGAGACTAGGTTGGTTGATCTTGATATTGTTCACCAAGCCATGGAAAAAGTGAATGTGATTAGAGAAAGACTTAAGACTGCTCAGTCACCAAAGGTCTTATGCGAATGTAAGGCAAAGAGAGTTGGAGTTTGAAGTGAGAAATCAAGTGTTCTTTAATGTTTCTCCTATGAAGGGAGACATGAGATTTGGGAAGAAGGGAAAGCTCAGTCCCCATTATATTGGGTCTGGATAAGGTTGTAAGATAAATTGGGAATGTCATGTATGAGTTTGATTTACCAGCTAGTTTGTCCTCTATTCATCCTATTTTCCATATGTCTATGCTAAAAAAATGGGTAGCTTATCCTTCTTTGATAGTGCTTATTGAAGATGTTGGTGTTCCAGAATCATAGTCTTATGAGGAAGTCCTGGTGGAGATATTGGATACGCAATTTCTTTGATTGAGGACCATGGATATATCCTCGGTGAAGGTTCTCTGGAGAAATCAAAAGGTGGAAGAAGCTACAAGGGAAGCTGAGGAAGATATAAGAACCAAGTACCCATTCTTGTTCTCCATGATGGACGAAAGTTCTTGAGGTATAAGTTTCGTTCCCTTTTGAATTTATCATTTGGTTCTATGTATTCTTACTGTTATCGTGCTAAAAATAGCCTAACTCCTCATTCGAGGATGAATGATTCTAAGGGGTTGTTAATGTAAAACCCCGTAAAACTTCAATGAATTTTTTTGGACCCTCCCACGTTCCTAATGTCAAATTTTTATTTGAATTATATTTAGGAATGCTAAAAGGATGTTTTGGGAAAGTTTTGGAAGTTTTATAAGGGGTTCGGGGCTATTTTGGAACTCTGAGGTAGTGAGCCTCTGTGATATCGGTGTGCCACAGAGGTTATCCTCCACGATAAGGGTGTGGCGTGGAGGCTACCCTCTGTGATATTAGTGTGCCATACTGCTCTTTTAATTTCATCCATTTTTGTTTTTTCACTAAGGTTTAGGGGCTTTTGGTCTTTTTACCCCTTGTACGACTTGTAAACATAAAATAACCCTTTTCTTTTGATTTTTAAAGATCAAATCATTCTCTTTCTCTCTTAAACTCAAAACCTAAGAAAACTCAAGGGTCTTGCAAAGGGTTTACCATCCAAGCTCTAAACTTTGAATTTACTTCAATTTCTTGCGTATTTCAGGCAAGTATCTCATTCCCTGTCTTTAATTTTATTATGGCATTTATTTACTCATTATCTATGTTGTTGAATGATTGGTTTAAAATTGGGTTGAGGGGTTTTGATTGGTATTACTTGAATTACTTTTTCCATATTGTGAAATGATGATTTATGCTTTAAATTTATGGTTTTTGGACTAAATGGATGTATTGTTATGGGAATAGGAAGGGGAACATGGGTTTCCCTAAATTGATGACTGTTGTCTTGGTAATAACATTAACCTCAACCTATTTTTAAAATTTGGTTTTGAACATGGATAATTGCATAACGTAACTTGTCTTTTGGAAATTGATGTGTTGCATTAATGGATAAATGGATAAAACAGATTTGAAAGGCCCTTGGCGGCCATGGTTTGGATTTTTAAATGGAACTTGTAAGCCAAATGGTTACCTGGATTAGTTTTGCATGATTATATGAGCTTGCAAGAATAATTGGTATGATGATACCAAGTGGTAAATGCCTTAATTATATGACTCCTTGGTTAATGGTTAGGTTTATGTGCAAACTATTTTAATTTGGGATTAAAGGGAATTATGTAGCTCACTGTGAAGGTGTGTCACTGAGGGACTAATACTGGAAACCACATTTTCTAGCGTGGAGTCTTATGACCGTGTACTTGGTTCACACATTTTATTATGAAATGGATAGAGCGTCGGTGTCTTTAGAATTTTCTTTGATTTCATTGATTTGTGTGGATAACACACACTGGGATGATTTCAGAAGGGAAATTGAACCCATATAGCCCGTGGGTGCCTTTAAAATGGAGTGAGTTACACAGTTCAAATTAATACTTTAAACTCTCATGTTCATAACCATTGTCCCTATATCGGTATCCTATATATTTATCTATAAACGTTATGTATGTGGTTTTTGATAGGTTTGATATTTGCATTATTTTATCACATTCCCTCAGTTATATGTCAGTGCTTATCCCACTGACCCTCCCTAAACACTACATCATTTCATGATGTAGGGTTCGGATGGTTTTCTATTACTCATGTGCAATGTTAAGCTATTTGGTATTCCTAAGGATCTGTTGTGAAGTGGTGAACCTCTAACTTTTGGAAGGCCCCATCATTTGGTTGTTTTCGTTAGGGTTTTTAGTATTGTTTAGCATTCCATTTTTTACTCTCATGTCATAGTAAAGGGCATGTCCTATCTTAGTTTGGTATTCTGGTTTTAGATGCTTTTGTAGACAAGCGTGGCTTGGTTGGTTGTTTTGACTCTTCGTTCTCATTTGGTATATCTATTCTTCTTATCATCATGTTTGCTTGTCTTCCACTATATTCTTTCATCGTTATCTAGATGTTAGGCTAATGGGTTGGTCTCCAACTTATGTTGAGCTTGAGATACCCATCATGGCAAGGCCCTGGTTCGGGTCGTGACACTTGGGACCCAAAGTCACTATACAAGAACATGTAAGAATAAACTAAGTTTGAAATAATAAAAATATCCAAAAAAACTTAATAGGGTATCCTAGTCATGGTGCACACCCACAAAATAAAGTCTAAACCACTAAGAGAGTTGAGGTATTGTGTCAGCCACTGGAAGATATTCTGTACTACATCAGTACATTAATAAGTACTGGTAAGCATCATAGGCCAACTTACTCAACAATGTACATGAAAGTAAACCTGATAAGTATAAAAGTGATCATAACAAAAATCATAATCAAAGATATCAACAACTAAATGCATCACACGGATATAATTCACATGTTCACTTCACAATCTTTTATACTTAGCCAATTCCATCAACAACTTATCCTCACATATAATCATCATGAATACACCCAATTCATATGAATTATTTCATGTATGAAAGATATGTACATCATCTCTTACTCTTTTAATCATTAACTTCAAAATCATATAGTACCGGCATGTATGCAACTTATTATTATAACACATCATATCTATGCCAACATGTTACACAATCCTTCATCACCTAATATCATCATGGTGGTAACAATAATTCCATATTTCATCACCATAAGTCCATCCTTGGACACCACGTGCCTTATGAAGGCTACATAATTAAACTAAAAGTTGCATTTAGAGAATTTGGTAAAAAGTTGTTGATCTCTCAAAGTAAGGAGCATAATCCTCATATGTTCCTTATGCTCCTCCCTACTTCTTTACTAAATAAGGATGTCATCAATAAACAAAATTACTAAGCAGTCTAAATAAGGCCTAAACACAGAGTTCATCAAGTCCATAAATGTCATTAGGGAATTGGTCAACCCAAAAGACATAACTAAGAACTCATTGAAGACATAGAGAGTCCTGAAGGTTGTCTTGGGGATGTCCACTGTTCTAATCTTCAAATAATGGTAACCAAATCTCAGGTTAATCTTAGAAAACATGACTTCACTCTGATTCTAGTCAAATAAATCATCAGTACGCAACATCTGATACTTATTCCTTATAGTTACCTTGTTCAGTTGTTGATTATTGATACATATATGCATATTGTCATCTTTCTGTTTTTTCAAAAATAGGACAAGTGCACCTTAAGAAGAATAACTTGGTCTGATAAAACCCTTACTAAAAGATCCTAAAGCGAAATATTATGCTCTCTTACCTTAGTGAGTTCCATTCACTAAGGTAAAATATAAATAGGTCTGGTTCCCATCCTAACTTCAATAGCAAACTTAATATCTCCCTTAGGAAGATGGTCAGTCAAGTCAGAAGGAAAGACATCAACAAACACATTTTACGAACATAATAAAGGAACTTATGAACATAAGAAAAATTAGCCAAACACCCCTTTGACACCACCATCCTAGCACGAATGTAACAAGAAATCTTGTTGATAATTGACTATTAGAACCCCACAACATAATCAAGGAAATTCCAAGTATTGCTATGGTAAGGGTCGTGGATAATCAATCTAAGATGGTGTGATATGGGGATAGCAAGTACATGCCTGAAATAGCATAAAAGTCAACCTTATCAAGCATAATAAGATCAGTCCAAGTGTCAAAATCCTCTACAATCATCAAACAGGATCTCAAAACCTGATCCACTACTAAATAATAACCTATAGGAGTAGCTACATGCATGGTCATAATAAAGGCTCATTAATCATCATAGTCTAGAAAGAAAATATACCAACATGAAAGAAGAAATGGCATCGGGATCAGATAATACAAAAGTTGGGTGTCAACTTATTGAAATCAAAACTTGTGATCACTGAGTCTCATGCCTCTACCTATGTCCTAGCAGGAAAGGTATAAAACGGTTTTCACCTACCGCCAGAATGAGAACTTAACCAACCACCTGTCATTCCTTCCTAAGAACTTCCACGGGAACCCTAAGAACAATATAAGAAAAATAACCATTAGTGAGAGGAAATCCAATCATTAATAGTACACATCTGGTTGTTCAAAGTCTATATCGACCAAAAATAGTCGTCAATGGTTTCTAAAAGATTCGTCATTAAATATTCATGATAGGATTTCGAATTCGATCATTAAAAACCCTTTAACAACAATGAAAGTTCTAGAAGTCTTATTCCATTTTTGCGATGGACTTCCCTTTACGAATTACCAAATTTTCCTTTATTAATTTTCTCTCTATTATTTATTAATCCTATTGTATATATCCCTTACTAATTCTAACTTAATAATTCATTAATCCTGTCATATATATCCCATCATCAAATGTAGAAAGGAAATGGTAACTCATTTTTTCAAAGAGATAAGTTTTAATTACCCCCATGAACTCGTAAGGTTTTATTTAGTTTAAACCTAACAATTGGTTATCTTTAAAAAAAACTCGAAACTTGTTATTTTAATATGTCAAGTCCCCCCTCATAGTCCACCTGGCACAAAAATAGAGTACAAACTCGAGGAAGCGCGTGACATAGTAAAAGATTTGCGACATCATAATTTTGCAATGGTAAAAATTGGAAAAATACACCATTTTTATTTATTTTTACAATAATTTCAAAGCCCCCCTCTCTCCTCTCTTCCTATTTATTTTTCCTTCTCCTCTATCTCTTTTAAAGTTTCTAAAAATGATTTTCTTTCAATTGCTTATATTTTATCTACTTAAATAGCAATTTCTTAATCCATAATTATAATAAGAGACTTGTTTGTGCATGTGGGTCTACTCCAATAGTGAGAATTTCATGGTTGGATGACAACTCGAGACGTAGAGTCCTCGGTTGTATGTAATAGTTATATTTTCTTTTTCTAATTTTTGTATCAAGTAATTTTTATAACTTTGGTTTCTATGAACTACGGTCCCTATTTCGAACTCTTTGCAACTTTTTTGATTGGTATGATACATAATTTCCACGTCATTCCAATGTTGTGATTTTGGGTTTGTTGAAGAAGACCAACAAGCATCAAAAGGAGTTGAAGGGCAAAAGAATCTTAAAGCTAATTTTATACATTAGTTTGATATGTAATGTGATGATGTTTATTTAATTTTTGTGCTGCTAAATGGCAAATTTGTGTTGGTGTGTGTATGATGGTGAAGATAAGGTTTCCTTATAAAAGGATAATTGATATAACTTTTTGTTTTAGTCTATGTTAGATGGTGTATTTTGAAAGATATAGTTGTATTTCTCTACTGATTTAAGTAATATATGTGCAGTTATAGTTTTCATATTTCTTTGTTTTAGTTTCCTTTTCTCTAAGAACATAATAATGATGAGGTAATACATGAAAACTTAATCATAATGCAACAACACAGCTATGTACATAATAGATGCATTCCATAAATCTTATCATGAACATAACAACACCATAGTGCTTAATTGTTTCAACCAAAAGCAAGTAGAGTACTTAAAACACCAAATGACAAAACACATAAATAACAACTAGTGGAAGTTTGGTTTTACAAAATCACAAGATGTCGCAAAAAAACACTAAATATGACCATCACCATACTAAAACTAAGAAGTCTTTCCCTTTGACCTTTACATTTTTCTTTGATGAAGTTTCTTCCTTGGTAGTCTTTGATTGAGGTTTTGTAATAACTTGTGCCCTTGTCTTAATTCTAATAGCTTTCTATCTGCTCTAAATTGGAAGTTGCCTTTGAGTAATAGCACAATTACCTTTCCACTTTAGTCCCTTGGTTGGTTGATAGCCAATATCACCAGTTACATGTCCATAACTCACCATGCCCATGTTAACCCTTATATTGCTTGTCAATATTTGCTGAAACATAAATAGCTTGGTAATGTTTTGACTAACTTTGGCAAAATAATAAGAAGTATAAATTTAGTAAGACACATATATTAACACAAATATATCACTTTCAGAAACAAATACACCTTAACCTACAAATCTTGCCCTCTTATAACTACTTTTGCACCTATTTTATCAGTGTTCTTTGTACTTCCTTTTCCCGTCTTTCCGATAAAAGGGTAAGCCGAACCATTGCTCGAAGGTAAATATAATGGGCTACCCTAATGCAGAATGTCCTAAAAGACCGAAATTAACAATCTAAGATTTAAATAGAAATAATACAGTCAAAAGGTCTAATAGATAGATAAAAATAAGCAACCATCCTAAGACTCAGTAATGTCGATACAAGAGCTACTACAAATGAACTATGAGTACCAAATTGTTAAATACAATTTGTCTCGGAGATGAAAAACTCGACATAGTTAAATAGATGGAAGAAGGGTAACTCCAACTCTAAGAGCTCACCCAATCTTTGAAATCAACCCTGCACAAGTGTTGTATCAACGACGACAACTAGTACTCGGATCTGCACCACAAAGGTACAGAAGTGTACTTTGAGTACCAAAACCATGGGTACTTAGTAGGCATCATCGACTGACTAAGCTAAATTATAATGTAAATAGGATAAAATATAAGAAAAAATAAGATAAGTCAAGGAAAAATGGGTAAACCTGGAAATAAGCTCAGACACTAATGTACATAAATAAATAAATAAATAAATAAATAAATAAATGCATGAGTGATAATAACATAGAGATCACATAACTAAAACTACAAGATTGTCTACCATAAGCCAATAAGTGCAAAAAAGTAAATAACCTAATGTAGGTCCCCATAATCCTAGAGGGTACAATCAAGGTAACTAAGCAACTGCATATTCATAAATCACAAAATTATCATGCCATAACCAAGAATCCATCTGAACCATATGATCTCATACATAATTCCTAATGCCGAACTTTAACCGAAACTAAATATTATCATCATCACTTGCAAGACTTAAACTGGAACTCATATTGTCAAGATCATTATTAACTGTCAAACACAAATTGGATCTCATATTATCGAGATCATTATCCACTATCGAAATTGAACCGAAACTCATATTATCAAGCCATACCAATAAACCAACCCAATAGACTATACCAATACTGCATCTATTAAGTCATGCCAACAACCATGCCCATAGGACATGTCAATAGTCATTATCATATGTTCTTTCAACAATCATATCTATAAGCCATTAATCATATCTATAAGCCATTACTCATATCTATAAGCCATATCATTAGTCATATACGAAATAAGCATCAATCTTTCAATATCTAACCACAACCTCATTAAATATATTCAATCATGTTAAGTCCCAAAAAAAGAATTTATAAGGGCATATTATACGTAAATGAGCCTATGAATCTAACACTTGTCTTGGCCTAGGGTGGGCTGAAGAACCCATTTCTAATCCCCAAAATCAAATTTCGGCAACTTCTACCCCGGACTAGGCTAATGTATCTAAGTTCATTTCTAGATGTTGAATAATCCATAAATAGACCTAAGATGTTAATTCTTCCCAAACACGAACAACTAAGTTAATCTGAACTAAAATAATAGCAACTAAGGTAATTTCCTTAACTTAAGCATTTAAGGCCAATTTCACCCCAAACATGAATGAAAGGAAATTCCATCATAACCGTGAGCTACGAAGCCCAATTCACCTAATACATGAATAACTAAGCTAATTACTCTAAATTTATGATTTCAAGATAGGTTAAATGGTTTAACTAATCCAAATATTCATACTCATACTTCCAATACCTAAATCCCACCCCACATTGAGCATAATATCATAATCATACTACAATATAGCTCAATATATGAAGAAGGTAAACCTAGCCTACCTGAACATCAGAGAAAAGACTGATGAATCTACTAAATCAATAATTTCCCTTGTCAAGAAGCTTCTGCAAGGTGCCATTCTATCAAAATCACAATCTACGAGTAAAAATAAGAAAAATAATACCCATATTGCACTGTTATGCTTCGGGTCCAAAATATATAAAAATACCATGTGGGATCCATTTACAAAATTGAACTTTTAAAACCAACACAATACCTTTTAAAATGGGTGAATTTCGAGATATAATGGTGATATATTCAAGCCACCAAGATTCTAGGGATTTTAGACATGAATGGAGAGCTAATCATGAAAATAATAGAAACTTACCACAAATTTGATGAAGAATCATATAAATAAACTTTACCCAAGCTTCAAAATCACCCACACATATTTCACCCAAGTTTCCACACTATTTGGGGTTTACTCTCTTGAGAATGGCAGAACAATGGTGAAAATCGGTCTTAGTGGGGTATTTATACCCTTCCCAGGCACGCAAACGCTGCTAGAGCGGATACTAGGCCACTTTTGCGGTCACCACTAAAGAGCATTGGTACCATTAAAGGGAACCCATCCCGACAAACCAAGTATCTAAAATGGACCATTGTCCTCTTTAGAGCAAGCCGCTAAAGTACCCCAAGTGCCGGTATAGTGGTACCTTTTGGCTGAGCTAGGGCAGCTAAGGCGCCCAATGGGCCATTAAAGCACCCAAAGGGCTGCCTTAGTAGTCACACCAGTTATTAGGCACCAGCTGGAAACTTGAAATTTTTTAAGTCTCCTCCAACACCTCAGGATTCATGTGGAATCCTGTATACACAAACAAACTATGCTACCCTATCAAATTCAATTTTCTAGACTCAAGATGCAGTCAAAATTTCAATCTGAGGTCATTTTGATGAAAAGTGGGACCTATACCCACTTGTTGTTTTCTTAATTTTTAGCCAATAGCCCAAAATGAGTTTAGGAACATCAGTACCCAAACTAATGGTCCACCTAACCTAAAATTGACTTTTTGGAGTTATTGGAGCTGTCAAAATTTGCATACGAGGTCATTTAACTAAAATTTTCACTTAGTTGCCAATTTGAACTAATGAAGGCTTCAAAATAGGGAATTGGTTCTAAAATCCACACGAAACACCTGGTGCCCAAACTGTCAGTTCGGGCAAGTCATAAATGACTAGGGGCAGCTATAGGAAAGGTTTATTTGAGCGGAAATATAGAAAATGACCTATAGGGTCATTATAATATCCACTACTAAAAGAACTTTCATCTGTTAAAGTAAAGGATTTGGATATACTTGAAGTCTCGAACAGGTAAGGATACTGGGTCTGCATCTTGCTCTCAATCTCCTAAGTAGCCTCCTCTACTAGGAGGTGCCTCCACTGAACCTTTACTACTGGAATCTCTTTAGTACAAAACCTCCTAACATCACTAGCCATATGAGCATAAGCTCCTCTACAATGGTCAATCGCTCATTAAACTAATTTGAGTCCCATCTAATCACATGAGATGGGTCAGAAATATATCACCGCAAGATAGAAACATGAAAAAATAGATGGACAACAGTAAAATCTAAGGGTAAGGCTCACTCATAAGCCATCTCACCAACCATGTGAAGAATCTCAAAAGTTCCAATATATCTAGGGATGAGCTTGCCTTTCCTCCCGAACCTCATCAGGCGCTTCATGGGAGATAAACGGAGGAATACCCGATCACCAACTCTAAATCTTAAGGCATGAATTCTATGATTTGTATAAGCCTTCTGCATATTCTAAGATGCCTTCAACTTAACCCAAATAACCTTGAATCTATCCAACGAATCCTTAAGCAAGTCTATACCATAGGGTCTAATCTCGGATGTCTCAAACTATACAATCAGAGAATGACATTGCCTACCATACAAAGCCTCAACAGGCGCCACCTTAATACCCAAATAGTAGCTATTATTATACACGAACTCTGCTAAGGCTAAGTGTTTCTCCCACTGACCTCCAAAATCCATAACACGGGTTCAAAGTATATCCTTGAGATCCTAAATAGTCTTCTCCGATTGTCTGTCGGTCTGAGAATGGAAGGCTATACTAAAATCCACCTGAGTACCTAACTCCTCCTAAAATGCTTTCTAAAAGCTAAAAGTGGACACTAAACATCGGTTTGAAATGATAATATAGACATACTTTACAAATAAACTATCTCACTAACATAGATATGGGCTAATCTCTTGATAACGCTCAACTTACACATCAATTTAAGTGCAAGGCGATCGTCGCAATATATTTTCCCAACTTTAAGTTGGGGTCGAATCCATGAGGAACAATGTGAATGGAAATCAAATTATCTTGAAATAAAGAAAACCTGCTAAATTCAAACCTAGAATACAAATATGTAAAAATTGGGGGGTTTGAGTGAGTGTCAAAGCTAGTGTTTTAGTTAATGGACATTTAACGGACTAATTCGGAGATACGAATAATTAGAGTATAATTAATTAGGCATGGGTCTTGGTATTATGCTTTCCTAGGGGCAAGTATTGTATGAGAATATGACGGTTTATTACAAATTCTACTCATTGATGATGTGGTAGGCAATGTTGAAAGTCCTCGGGTCTAGTTTGTCAGTAGATTCGCAAGGATGTCACTCATAGACCCTTTCTACTACCTTACGAGTACGTCAATTAAAGCCACCCAAAACCTCAATTAGTCACCCCTATTCCTAGGATAATACCTAAGGTATAGTCTACTTCATAATCACCCTTATGTCTAAGATAGTGAAAATTAGCAAGCTAAGCTCAATAATTGTCTACTATTGCCTTGGTTCCCATATCCCTCTTTAAAGGATGATGAGGGTTACTAAATTCACCCAAACCCCTTTTTCAATAATGGTTTGAGCTTTCAAGAGCTTGGGGTTTTCACCCACAAACCCATTTGGGTATTTGGGGATTTCACCCACTAATCCCAATAAATTTAGTCAAGATATCATATGCACAAATAAATCACAACCCATACACAATTTTCACCTTATTCCAGCATAATCCCAAGAGGAAGAACTATCTACACATAAGAATAATAAACAAGATATACCCAAAGATTTCCACTGATTTGATTTGTAAGAGACTAAGTAAATGTTACTGCAAACTTTGAACTTTAAAAAATCATTAATGGGAGTTTGCTAATCCTCCACTTGGAAGCTACTCCAATGTATTCTTCACCCAAAATTAATACAATATTTGTGCTGCAAGAATGGAAACTAAGAACTAAAACAAAGCCCAATAATTAGGAATTGTTGAACGGATCACTGGAATTACATGTCTGCCCCTGGGAAAAATCCCACATTGCCGCGATCGCATCAACTTGACCACGATTGCGGCTACCACAACCTCGATAGGGCCTACGTAATCGCAATAGATGACCATTTTTTGACTGACCATGATCGCAACCCTCAGACTGCAATCGCAATAACTGAGCTTGATATATGTAGGGTCTTTGATTGTGCAGTTTTCATCTCAATTTTTCTCTCTTTTAGCTCTAATCCATATCTTTCCATCTCATCACCTGTGTTCCTATAAAATATGGATATTAGCACATTCAATCACAAATATGTCTCATTTGTTCATTCAAAACATGGATATGTGCTCGAATATTTAGTGAAAATAAGTTGTAAATTCACCACTCATCAACACCCCCAAATTAAAGCTTTTCTTGTCCTCAAGCAACACTACCTCTTACCATAAGACAATGCACATGTATTGCCCAACTTATATTACCCAATGATCACAATGACTTCAAGATTAGTCACTACCAATAGTCGCTCATTAAACATAGGCAAAGTTATTCTCCTGACACCCCTCAACATAAAATCAATATTCAAGGATGAAAAAAGACTTTAAAGAGCGACAATGAAACAATCACCAACACTCTAGAAATGACTCACTTTTGACTTTGGTTACACTATACTCTTTTTGCCTCATTTCTCAGAAGATGACAAAATCACCCACCTCAACTTGTTCATATTTCTCCTCGCAAGAAGAAAAATTCCACACACCAAGATACCAAATATGAAACAAGGAATTTAAGTGCAAAACTCTCTCTCTCACAAGAACTCTCTATCCTAACAAGATTCATACATTGGCTTGCTCTTATTTTCAATCGCCACTGCAATGAATGTAAATAGTTATAGATCTCAAAGGATCTTTTGAGCTTGTAACGTATGTTTGGGGTAGGGTACAATATCATTTAGGAACAATCATGGCTTATACCATCCTTGAACGTCTACATCACACTTATTTAATCTATCTTTCACTATGGGCCACTTATTTTATTTTACCAATGTGCCTACTTTAATTTCCTTGTTTCACTTATTTTATTTCATTTCTTTTTCTTGCAAATTTCATGCAATTCGTTCCTTTGTTGGGTCCATTCTTCTTCTATTCATTTCTTTCAATGCTTAAGCTCGTAGGCACTCACTAAGAACTTCGTGGCCCAAAGTTTCTTCCTTAATCTTCACCACCCCCATCTTAGTTTTTTTTGCCTCAACTTTTAAGTTCAAAGAGGGTATATTTCAAAAGAGGGATAAAAGTTAAATGGCTCACGGTTTGTAATGTGTTTTCCAAAAAAGGTGCAAAGTCTCAAAGTGGATGACTAGGGATAACATCTATGCATGGGTAGGCATTTTAGGCTAACTGGGCTTCCAATATTACAAAGATAGCCTAAGATCATCTAACCAACCAAATACAATTACAATTTAGACTTGAGAGACTAATGGGGAAAGTTCTAGATGACACAAGTATACATGAGATTTAGACAAATAAACTCACCGCAGATTGTATGTGGACTCTCCAAGGAGGCCCAATCTCCCCTCACGTTAGAGACAATAATGGAGTATCTATCGATATTTACAAGCCAAAAATTTTATAGTCACGAAAAAAGAAAAAGTTTTTTTACAAGGTTCCTCACGTCCATGCCCTTGATTTTTTAAAAAAAATAAACGGAAAGGGGTTTGCTTAATTTTCACTATGCACAATTTGCTAACCATGGAAATAACCTAAGCCTTCATCTTACATTTTTGCTCACTATGGGAAAACCAACCATATGGTTACTCATACTTCGCCAATGGCATGCGTGCAATCATAAATCTACAATGCCACAGGTACTCAGACTTTCCTTGCATTCGTGACCTCGATGCCACGGATACTCAGACTTCCCTTGCATCCATTTCTCAGAACCCAATCATGATGCTTTTCTCTTAAGAATGTCGTCAATCAATATATCATAGGGAAAATTTCATCAATCATCACTATGATCTAAATAAAACTAAAGTAAAACAGAAAATTAAAAATAAAAAATGAAATGACTAATCCATGAAATATGGGCACCATCAGAGTACCCAAATATTACAATCCCAGAAAATAAGAATAAAGATTATTTGGAACATTAACAAAACAAAATCAAAAACATTCAAAAATATATGAAAACAATATAAATCCAGGGGCACCCCCAACTGAAAGGCTAGCGGTGTCCTCACTTCATAAATATTAAAGCACACAACAAGAGATAGAAGTGATCCCTAAAATAGCCTCAGGAACTACTCTCTCCTATAGACTCTGCATCATCTCTACCAGCATCAGTATCTGACCACTCAACAAGTGCCTCATCATTACTCTCGACCCTGGAAGAAGGCAATCTGTCGTGGGGTTTCAGAACCTTCCACAAGCCCTTAACCCCCTTCTACATTTTGTTGAAGAACTTGTCCCTCTTCTTCTCCCTTTTCCTCATCTTCTCATAGGATTCCTAAATATCCATGTGATACTCCACCAATGCTGAGTATGCCCTCCTGATCCTAGCAACTATGGTTTCTTACTTCTCCTTCTCCTTTTTATACTTATATTAATTTGCTCGGGACACATACGAGTATCTCTTAGTGGAGGTCTCTCCCGGACCCTAAGGTGGTCCTGAAACTAGCTCCTTGATGACCTTAATATAACCATCAATATCTTCTAGATGCCCAACAGTGGATGGTCTACATGACTCTGACTCCTCAATTGTCGACTTGCCCACGTCGATCTTTCTCCTTTATTTCTTATCGAGTGCACCCTCACCCCGAATCTTAAGTGGGTAAATATGGGTTCCAGGGCGCACCCAAGTGTCATTCGAGTTTTCCACCACCCCTACTCTCCTACACAACTCAGTAATAAGAGATAAAAATAAGAGATGTATACCACCATAGATCCTTTAGAACTTTATATTAGAAATCACAAGATGACCAGCATTAGAGGAATGTTGTCCAGTATGCAGGCAACTATTTGGGCATGCATATATGTAACTACAGTCATGTGCGTTCAAGGAGAGATTCAGCTGCAAATGATGTTCATCCATATCCGATCCTCACCTGTGAAGTCATTCATGGAGATGCCTTTTTTTGTTGCAGCCCACGGGACCTTCTTTCCAGGGCACAATTTCCCTGTCGTCCAGTTACCTGGCTCACAACCCTTGGCCTCAAAATCAGCCATGTCTGAATCTGGGAGCCCATATAGATTGTTAATTTGCACCGCTTCAAAATTCACATTTACCCCCGAATCCTGATTACTGGGTCAGAAAAAGATACTATGCTTAGATTTGCATAGAACTCTCGCACCCACTGCTTATTTTCTAAGCAAGGAACTGGGGAAAAACAACACCATTTAGTGTACTAGAGTCTAGTATGAAATGTCATAAGCTTCGCTGTCACTTTCTCCAAGAATACACCCCTTTTCGCGAGCAGCTTAGTCCTTGGAAACTCATCGTAGTATTGGTTGGGGCATTCAGGAGTCATGAACTGAATGTGATCATAGTTCTCCATGACGGGATCCTTTAAGACATAAGGACAACATAAAATCATTCTTCATCGACATTATCATGATTATACTACACGATATTGTTTACTAAACTTCATGGAATGGGTATTTGGTGGTGTTTGAATAAAAAATTAAACTGCAGTAATTTTAGCCCAGGATGATAGCTAGTCTCAATTATAGCAATCGCGGTAGCTTGTCCGCGATCATGGATGCTGCGATCGCAACCATAAGACAGTGACCGCTGGTTCCACGACCACAATACCGATGACCGATTGCGATACCTGACACTGGGCTTCTCAGTATTTTTCACTAGTTTAAAAATTTATTATGAGGGATAAAGCATGTTCCAAAATAAGAATAAATCACTAATAACATGGAACATGTGTTCTAAGGGATCGATCATACCCCCATACTATGATAGTACTTAGTTATTTGCTCATTGGGGCAATTTATCTGACACTATATGTACACCCTATATTTTGTTAAATTTCACACAATTTTGGGTACTCAATACCTCCCCATATGTGTGCACACCATATCTACATCTAATTACCACACAATTATGATTCATTAGCCACTTAGAAAGGAAAAACACAGTATTAGGACCTACCTAGTTCATGCACCCTAAGGCCTTTTCATAACAAATAAGAACATGAGCTTGAAGTACTTACCAATTGAGTGATGCAGAGAGGGTGCAAATTTGTCTTTGAAATGATCCAATGATTTCCACAAATGGGTAAGATTTTAAGAGAAAAGTTAAAGGGGAAATGTGGGGAAAATGGAAGACTGATGGTATTTTAAAACAGGTCCAACCACGATTGTGATCAATTGTCCTTGATTGAGGACACACGAGTGACCGTGATCGTTGTTTCGTGCCCACGATCGCGGTAATAGAGGGCATTTCTTCACCTCTTTTTACCCTGATTAGTCCCTCATGCAAACATCCCACATTTTCAATTTTCAATTCATAATGCACCAAAGTGCCACAAATTCATGGATTAATCAATGTCAAACTTAAAATCTACACTATCAAATTCAATAGGAGAGGATACGGGCCACTTTTCATGTTGTGATAGGGTGCCTCCCATCGAGTGCTTAGTTCAGCATTGTGGTACGACACTTCTTTAACTACCTAATTGTGCTTATACTTAGAAGATTTGAAACTTCATCCCAACTTTTTCTCACTATGCATTGAGCGGCAGAGGGACAGAAGATCCATATCCTCTAAGTTAAAACACAATAGAGATGAGTACATGATGAGAAAAGTTCTATCTCTCCACTTGGAAGACTTGAACCTTTTACCAAATTTCACTTAAATTTCCAATTTATCTCCTTGGGTAATGGTGGGAACATCAATAGGCCACCAGTTAAATATTGAAAGTTGAGCTCTTTGCCCTTCAAGTGTGGGCCTCCTATGTGCTCTTTTGGAATATCAAACTCCAAAATGTAGGGGTGGTTCTCCTTCTCCCCATGATCCTCTATTTTCTTAGGTAAATGGACTTTCATCACATGATCTAAGCATAATGATGAAAAATGGTTTGAATGAGGTCTATCCCTTAGTTCCAGAGTTACATCTTCATTAGAATTTTCCCTCCAAAATGGACTAAAGTCATCATAAGAAATTGGATTGGCTTCTTCTTTTGACTCTAGCACCATTTCCTTGAATTCAACATCTTAGCCAACATTTAGTTTGGTTGGTTGAGAAATCACCAAGGACTCTTCACTACCAAGATCTTCATTGACCATATAGCTTGGTTTCTCTTCTTGATTAACCTCCTCTTGTGAAGTGGGCAAGGTGATGGTATTTATAAGATTTGTTTCCTTACCTATTTTCTCTATCATGGTAATATCCCTTCCAAATACCTCGTTGGATTGATATATGTCTGCATATTCTCCCCTTTTGAAGTTACCCGATCCAAAATAGTTTGAAGCATGGCTTCAAAACTATTGTACCCTACATATTGTTCTTTCTTTATTCCAACATGAGACCTATCAAACTCATAAGAAGAACTAGCATTTGAGTTAGCATAATAAAGGGTGGGGGAATTTAGACAATCACTACAATGTCCATCGCAACCACCAAATAAAGAACAATTATACTCCTAATAGGATCAAGATGGTGATTCCATCACTTTCTGGGGAGCATATCTACAATCTCTTCGAAAGTCGGGTCCGCACAATATGGACGTGGATTGTCTAGATAGGATTTCCAACTACCAAAATCATATTCATCCCAAGATGCCATGGAGTAAAGTAAACAAAAACAAAAATCTACCTAACACAAGAAACAAAAGAAAAATAAAAACACTTATTTACAAGTTTGAATTTAAGCAAGTAAGCTAAAATTCCAAACTAACTCAATATGTCAAATTGTTCCCTGGCAACGGCGTTATTTCTTCTAACACTCAACTTACACATCAATTTAACTGCAAGGCGATCGTCGTCAATTTTTTTATTCTACTTTTAGTCAGGGACGAATCCATAAGAAACAATGTGAGTGACAATCAAGTTAGCTCAAAATAATGGATACTTGCTAAATTCAAACCTAGGGTACAAGAATGTAAAGGGGGGGTTGAAAGATATCATAACTAGTATTTATTTTTGTATTTTTCAAGTACTAATTTGGGGCTATGAATAATTAAAGTATAATCAGTTAGGCACGGATCTTGGGGTTATGTCTTAATATTGGAAGCTAGTACATGGGTGCAAGCTATCAACTGCACATTTAGTAAATCATGTGAGGGTAGTCTCAGTAAGGGGTTTTGGTACTAGCCTTTCGACGAAGTGCCAAACTATCCCCCACTAATTCTTTTGATTACTAAGTGGGTGTGCTAAACTATTGGTAACCAACCCTCAATTTTGGCATCTCTATTTCTAGGATGATGCCTAATACATAGCCATTCTACAATTTATCCTTATTTCTAAGATAACAAAAAAGGAGAAACTGTTATCTAAGTAATTGTTCACAAATGCTTATGTCACCAACAACCTCTTTTCAAGGATAGTTGAAGAATCTAGGTTGCCCACTTTACTTTTTCAAGGATGATGTGAGGGTTAGGAAATTTGAGGCTTTCACCAACAATTTCCATGTTATCAACAAGAATTTACAAAACCCATTAACATGAACTACTAATTGAAGCTAACAATAAAAACCCATACACACTTTAGCCCTATTCATACATAACCCCAAGAGGAAGAACTAACTACTCATAAGATAAATAAGTAAAAAAAGACCAAAAATCTCCATTGATGTGATTTATGCTAAAACTAAGTGAATGTTACTTCAAACTTTGAGCTTAAACAAATCTTCAATGGGAGTTTGCTAATCCTCCACTTAGAAACTACTCCAATGTATTATTGGCCAAAATTAATACAATATTTGTTCTCCAAGCATGGAAACTAAGAACTGAAACAAAGTCCAATAATTGGGAATTGTAGAATGATAATCAAGAGATAGGGTTTAAGCTTCTTTTAGAGATTTAGGAACAAATCACTAAAATTATATGTCTTCCCCTAGGCAAAATCCCGCGCTTCCATGATTGCATCATTTTGGTCGCGATCGTGGCTACCGCGACCATAATAGGGTCCACGCATTCGCGGTAGATGACCAATTCTTAACTGACTGTGATCGCGACCCTCTGACCGCGATCATGATAACTGAGCTTTATCTGTGCAGGGTCTTCAGTTGTGCAATTTTTCTCTAATTTTTTTATCTCTTTTGTCTCCAATCCACATCTTTCCGTCTTATCACCTGTGTGCCTGCAAAATATGGATATTAGTGCATTCAATCACAAATTTGTCTTATTTTTTCATTCAAAACATTATAATATGCATGAATATTTAGTGCAAATGAGTGGTAAATTCACCACTCATCACCTGTCGGTGCTGAAAGATATCTGAGTAGGAATGAGATGTGACGACTTGGTCAACAGATCAAAAATGACCCAAATACTATTGGAACCATAGGAAGTAGGAGGAAAACCACTAACAAAGTCCATGGTAATTCGCTCCCATTTCCACTCGGGAATGGCAATCTCTGAATCAAACCACTATGTCATTAATGCATGGCCTTTACCTACTAACAACATAGGAAACAAGCTACAAAGTCTGCCACATCTCTCTTTATACCACTGTACCAATAATGTTGTCTAAAATCTCTATATATGTTAGTTGTACTCGAGTAAATAGAATACCTAGAGTTGTGAGCCTCACACAAAATTGACTGAATTAAGTCATCAACCTTCTGAACACAAATATGACTATCACATCTCAAAACACCCTTAAAATCTATAATAGTCCTCCTAGACTCACCACTCAACACATGTCGAATTCTGCAAAGTCTTTAATCCTAAAACTAGCAATCTCAAATTTTCTCAAATAGCGAGGACCTCGCCTCAGCAATAGAAAGAATACTCCTATGGTTTGAAATATCAAGTCATACTATCAAATTGGATAAGGACTGAATATTTCTTGACAATGAACTTTGAGAAACTTAAATACAAGTAAATCTACCCATACTCACTGTCTTTCGTCTCAAGGCATCTGCTACGACATTCTCTTTGCCGCAATGATACAAGATAGAGATATCATAATCCTTAAGAAACTCCATCCATATACATTGTATGGCATTATGCTCTCTCTAGGTTATAAGATGCTAAAGACTACGATGATCCGTGAAAATCCACAATGCACACTATTAAGGTAATGCATCAAAATCTTAAGCGTAAAAACTACTACCGCCAACTCCAAATCATGAGTAAGGTAGTTGCACTCGTCCATCTTCAGCTGCCTTTACACATATGGGATAAAAATACCCTACTGTATCAATACACAACCCAAACCAACACCAAAATCCTAACAATATATGGTGAATCCCTTACCCTCAATGGGAAGAGCTAGAATAGGAGATAAAGTGAGAAATCCCTTGAGCTTTAAAAAACTTGACTCACACTACTCGAACCATCAAAAAGGAACCTTCTTATGAGTCAGTCTGGTCATTAATGCTACAATAGTAGCAAAACTCTCAATGAATTGTCTTTAATAACCGGAAAAATCAATAAAGCTACAAACCTCAGTCGGAGATGTAGGCCTGGCCCAATCATGAATAACCTCAATCTTTGTTGGGTCTACTATAATTCCATCCTTAGACACAACATGCCCAAGGAATGTCACTGACTTAAGCCAAAACTCACACTTAGAGAATTGGGCAAAAAGCATATGATCCCTCAAAGTCTAGAGCATAATTCTACAATGTTACATATGCTCTTCCCTACTCCTCGAATATACAAGGATGTCATTGATGAACATAATTACAAAGGATTCTAAATAAGGCCTAAACATGTGGTTTATCAAATCTATAAATTTGACTGAGGTGTTAATAAGTCCAAAAACATTACTAGGAACTCATAATGATTGTAACAGGTCATAAAGGCTGTCTTTGGGATATCCTCAGGCTGAATCCTCAACTAATGGTAACCAAACCTCAAAGTGATCTCCGAGAACACCACTGCCTCATAAAGATGGTAAAATAAATCATCAATGCAAGGAATAGGATAATGGTCCTTCACCGTCACCGTATTAAGCTGCCTATAATCAATACGCATATACTTGGAGCCATCTTTCTATTTTAAAAACAACACCAGAGCTTCCCTAGGAAACATACCCACTCTAACGAAACCCTTAATAAGAAGATCCTGAAGTTGAGAATTCATCTTCTTAACTCGGCAGGAGATATATGGTAGGTTTCTATAGAAATAGGTTAGGTGCCCAACTCAAGATCAATAAGAAACTCAATACTACGCTCAGGAGGAAGGATAGGTAGATCAGTAGGGAAAACATCAGGAAACTCACAAACTATAGAAATAGAGTCAAGTGATGGACTCTCCATATTAATAATATTAATATAAGAGAGATAAGACTCACAACCCACCAAAATAAGCCTCCTAGCAAAAATATAAGAAATAATCCCCATCGAGTCACGACTAATAGCTCCTTACCAAATGATAGGGGGTATGACTGGCATAGCTAATGTAATGGTCTTTGCAAAAAAATCCATAACTACATGATAGTGGGATAGCCAGTCCATGCCTAAAATAAACATCAAAATTAACTATGTCTAAAATAATAAGATCAATTTGAGTATCAAGCTTTCGAATAGTCACAACAGATGATCTGAAAACCCGATCCACTACTAAAGAATAACCAACGGGAGTAGATACACTTAATGGCATAAATAATTAATCCAAAGATAACTGAAACCACATGTCATAATAAGAAAACACATAAGAATATGTGGATCCCAGATCAAATAAATCAAAAGTTAATTGACGGTAAACTAAAATCTTACCTGTGATAACATCATCTAAAGATTTAACCTTGGGTCTAGCAGGTATGGCATACAACTGACCATGCCTGCTGGGATCCTGAATGATCTCTTGTCCTAGATTCTTGATAACCTCCATGAGCACCCTGGGGACCACCCCTATAACCATGCATACCACCTCTAGCTGGGGGATGAACTACCCTGATAGGTGGAAGACTCTGAGATAAACGAATAATCGCTCCACGATTGGGCACTTTTAGGAGAAATAACCAAAATCTCCACAACCATAAAATGCTCTTGGTGCTGAGAAAAAATCAAAAAATTTGGCTGACTCGAAAGAACCACGATGACTATAATAACTACAAGATGAACCCCTCAAAGATTGTCCACAACCCTGGCATGGAAAATTATTAGAGTTAGATTGGTCTTCATTGATAATCTAAAAATGTGGCATAAATGGGTCTACAAGACTGACCCTGATGCTCATAAGGCTGACATAGAGGGAACCTACCTTTCTAAACACTACCTCTGAATTAGGAGTTACTATGGCTTCCATTGAACCTACCTTGGTATCTCGACCTCTTATCCCTACCCTATTGGGATCCATGATGAATCTCCTCTATACGTTGAAACCTCAGCAAAAGACCTACCCATAACAACCAAACATTGTGTAGACATACAAAGAGAAAGTCATAATACTCAGACAACATAAAGAACCCTCTCATACTTAGTAGCTAGAATAGAAGTAGCATGCTTAGCCAACTTATGAAATTGACCCTGATACTCAATAAACATCATGGATCCCTACTCCAACCTCGAGAACTAATCTCTCAAATTATCCCTAAGACTGCAAGGACTGTACTTTCTCCAAGAATATCTGATAGAATTGGGTCATATCAAAAAGAAAGATCCCGTGAGCCTAGAATCAAGATAACCTCTCCACTAATATCGAGTTGCCAAAGTAGTGTAATCTACTCCATGAGTCTCAACTAGGCTTAAATTAAGAATCCTATCCTTATAAACAATCAAGAACTCATACGCATCCTCGATCGGTGCACCCGAAAATCTAGGAGGAGCCAACCTCATAAATCTACCCAACATCTTTTACTCCTCAGTAGACATAGCAGGTTAGGAAACTATTGGCTGAACAAATACAAGTGCAAGAGGGATCTTTACTCTGGAAGGTGCAGCTACAAGTTGCGCCCCTGCCTCAGTACTATTTTGATTTGTAGACTGTGCACCATCATACGGTGCACTACCAACTAATCCCAAAAAATAAACCAAAGCATCCCTGAGAACTAAAGAATAAATAAACCCTGGTGGAGCCTGGGTTGGTCCTTGTCCCACTGCTAACTTTGGTGGAAGAATCTCTGGCTTGGGAGCAGGAATAAGGTCTGGAAAAGTCTACCTATCCTAGACTCTAACTGGGTACGTATCTCGAAGCTATCCATGAAATCTAGGTCATCCTAGAAAAATGATAGGATTACTAGGCTCGGTCTCAAAACTCGCATCTCATGTAGTGGTAGAACGTGTCCTAGACATCTATGAAAGAGTGAAACCAAATAAATGCTTTAGAAACCAACTCAAACTATTAGAACGAAATAAATGAAAGAAATAAAGAACTTCTAAGAATGTCCTATAGACTTTCAAAGATAAGAAACATATGTCATCATTCTAATCTACGGGACTCTACTAGAAACTTGCTCTTGTACCAATAATATTTGTGAAACCTAGGCTCTGATACCAATTTATCACAACCCGATTTATGAGTCATAATGGCACCTACTCTATCCCACAATTAGGTAAGCCTAACCATAGCTCACAGCTAGATACAATGGGTTAACTTGGTGGAAATGGCCTAAAAGCCAAAAATTAACAATCTAAGACTTAAAAAAGCAATAATATAGTTAAAGGGCCTATTAGATAGATAGAAATCAACAACCATTCTAAGACTCAATAATATCTGTACAAGAGCTACTACAAATAAACTATGAATACTAAATAGTTAAATACAATCTTTCTTAAAGATAAATGTCCCAACATAGATAAATCTAAGGAAAATGGATAACTCCAACTCTAAGAGCTCACCCAATATCTAAAATCAACCCTGCATAAATATTGAATCAGGACGGCAACTAGTACTTTGATTTACACCAAAAAGGTACAAAAGTGTAGTATAAGTACCAAAACTACAGGTAATCAGTAGGCATCATCAGCTGACTGATCAAAATTATGATATAAATACGATAAGATACAAGATAAAATAAGCTAAGCCAAGAAACAAGAGCAAATTTAGAAATAAGCTCCGACAATATTGTACATAAATAAAGAAATGAATGCAAGATAATAAAATAGAGATCACAAAACTATAACTACAAGATGAAGTAATAACCCAACACAGGTCCCCATAAGCCTGGAGGGTACAATCAAGGAAACTAAGTAACTACATAGTCGTAAATCACCAAATTATCATGTAATGACAAAGAATCCATCCAAATCGTATCATGTCATACATAATTCCCTATGTTGGACTTGAATCAAAACTCAATAGTATTATAATCATTATAATCATTATAATTATTTGTTGAACTTGAACTAGAACTTATAATATAAAGATCATTATCAATTGTCAAACTTGAATCGGAACTCATATTATCAGGATTATTATCAACTCCCGGACTCATATAGAAACTCATAATATTAACCCATATCGATAAACTAACCCAATAGACTATTCCAATACTGTATCTATTAAATTATGCCAAAAAATCTTCCCATGGTCTATGTCAGTAGTCATTATCATAAGTTATTTCAATAATTGTATCTATAAGTCATTAATCAAATCTATAAGCCATATCATTAGTCAAACCAAGAATTAGAATCTATCTTTTAATATCTAAACACAAACTCATTAATATTCAATCTCCTCAAGGCTGAAACAAAACATTTATAAGGGCACACCATACTTAAATAAGCTTACAAAGCTAATACAAGTCTTGGCCTGGGGTGGGCTGAAGAGCCTATTTCTAATCCCTAAATCCAATTTAGGCAACTTCTACCCGGACTAGACTAAGGTATATAAGTTCATTTCTAGATGTTGAATAAGCCATAACTTAAGTATATAAGGCCAATTTCACTGCGAACATGACTGACTAAGACAATTTCATCATAAACATAAGCCACAAAGCCCAATTCACCTAAGACATGATTAACTAAGCTAATTACTCCAAATTTATGGTTTCTAGATAGTCTAAATATTTCAAATAATCCAAATATTTTCATTCCTATATCAAACACCAAAATCTCACTACATATCAAGCATTATATAATAATAATACTATGAGATAACTCAATCTATGAAGAAGGTAAACCTAGCCTACCTGGATGCCGAAGAAAAGCCCAATGAAATGCTAAATCACCGATTTCTCTTTCCAAAAAGCCTTCGCAAGATGTCACGCTATAAGAAACACAATCTACTTATAAGAATGTAAATAATGATACCCATATTGTACTCTTGTGCTATGGGTTTAAAATACGTGAAATCCCATATAAGGATCATTTACAGAATCACACTTTCAAAACTAACACAACGTTCCTCTATTCTCAAGGAATATTTATCCTAAGAATGGGTGAATTTTGAGCTATAATGGTTCCATATTCAAGCCACCAAGATTCCAGGAATTTTAAACAAGAATGGAAAATTAAATAATAAAAATAATTAAAACTTACAAAAAATTTGATGAAGATTCACATAAATAAACTTTACCCAAGCTCCAAAATCACCCAAAAGTATTTCTCCAAAGTTTTCCTACTATTTATGGTTTTGCTCTCTTAAGAATAGGAGAAGAATGGTGAAAATTGGGCTAGTTGGGGTATTTATACCCATTCCAGGCATACGATTGCTGCTAAGGCGGGCACTGGGCCGCTTTAGCGGTCATCGCTAAAGAGCCTAGGTGTCGCAAAATTCGTACCCATCCCCACAAGCCAGGCCACTAAAGCTGACCATGAGCCACTAAAGCGATACCTATTGGTTTAGCTAGGGCCGCTAAAGAACCCAATGGGCTGCTAATACGACGTCCGCTAAAGTGCCCAAAGAGCCACTTTAGTGGTCACACAAGATATCAGGCACCAGCTGGAGACTTGAATTTTTTTTAGTCTCCATTAACCCCTTGAGATTTATTCGAAATCCTATATACACTAATGAACTATGCTACCCTATGAAATTCAATGTTTAGGACTTAATGAAATAGTTGAAATTTCCATTCGAGGTCATTTCAATGAAAAGTAGGTTCCACACCCACTTGTCGTTGTCTTAACTTTTGGTTAATGTCCCAAAATGAGTCCAGGAGCCTTGGGACTCGAACCAAGGGCCCACCTAACCTAAAATCATGTTCCAAAGCTTTTTGAACTATCAAATTTAGCATATAAGATCGTTTAACTGAGGTTTTTTCCAAAAGATAATTTGAACTTGTGAAGACTTCAAAATAGAAAATGGGTTCTAAAGATCAAATGAACTACCTAATAACTGAAATGTCAGTTCCAACAAGTCATTAATAACTTAGGGCAGCTATAGAAAAGCTCTAAATGGAGAAAATAAGAAAAAATATTTAAAATCACCTAAAGGGTCATTACATTAAAAGAATAGACTAGTTAGTAAGTTATCTAAAGATATAAGTCTTAGTAAGCTACTGATATTATTACCTCTTTTATGGGTGCTGGTGTGGATCTACAATTGGTATTTTGTTGACAACCCCTATTATTTTGATTTTCTCCTTTGCAGATTGAACATGTCATTGGCACCCCAAATTTAGGAAACTTTCTATATTTTCTCACTTCACCAATGTCTTTTTTGTGTTATTCGGTAGCCTACCAGGCATTTAACTTATTTCAGGTTGCTTAACTATAGGATTTCTACTTTTGGGCCATATTTTGATGTTTGGAACTTGTTGACTAAAGTTAGAATAGGCCTTCATATATGTCTCCTTTTTGTACTAGCTCAAATTTTTGTGATGCATCAAAATTCAAGTAGTTCATTTTTTCTATACCATATGCACAGGGGATTTTTATTAGTTCTCGGGATCTACAACTACTATTTTTTACTCTACATCATAGTATACTTATATGCCTCTACCGACATTTAAATCCTTGATCACCATTCTAGTCAATGTTGAACTGCATTGATCTTTCTACATTTGCATTAAACACCATCATTACCAATGGATATATGTCATCTATCATAGAATCATCAAATATTCTTGCCTTACTTACCCTTGTCATCACCTTAATCCTGATTTCATCAAATATTGAACAATAGTCTTGATCCTAAGACCCAAAATCCAAGCATTAAAACTCCTTGACATGTTATTATCTACATTGTCATACTTGAAAAAGGTGTTGAAGTAAGCCTTGAACCATTTCTCCTTGTTCTAACCTATAAAATCTTTGATAATACCTCTACTCAACCTAGCTAGAGCATTAAGATTATTCTTAAATTGTGCTTCAAAAGTTGATCTAGCACAAACCCAAAAATTTTCCCTTCTTTCTAAGCCTCTTCATTTCTTTGACCAATTTGCTAAGATGTGTTTAGAACATATTATGTGCTTATATACAGGAAGTATTTCCTCTGCAGCAGCAACTAGTTTCTTCAGTTTCAAAAAAAATAAAGTTATTTAATTTGGTCTAAATTAAATTCAAGAAAGAATTATAGTTACATTTATGTATCACTGATAATAGTGATCAGAGAACCATCCCCTAGGTTAGCATCATCTTTCAACATCATCAAGAACCATCTCCATGTAGCCTTGCTTTCAATGACTACTACCCATGTTGTTGGAAATATTTGATTGTTTACATCCTTTGAAATAGTTACCAATAGTTGACCTTACAAACTTCTTTTAAAAAGAATTGATCCAAACCTATACACTTTCGGAATCCCTCTTGAAATCCTCTTTTCATAGTATCAAAACATATGTAGAAAGTGTGAAATTATTTCATCTCACTATCTTAATCAGTCATCTTCACAACATAAGTGCTACAAAGATTTGTTTGAATCAATATATCCTTGTAGTCTAGGATCCTGTTAAATTCAGTCACATAGTCCTCCATAAATTCTTTCAAAACTAGATTCCCTGTCTATAAATACACTACTTTGCCAACATAAACACCCAACTCTTTCCTAACCCATTCTTGAATCTCCTAGCCTTTGATAGTTGGATGGGATATAATCCTATCTTTATGATTCTTTGAAGGAAATATTGAATTACAAAATAAATTAGTGCTGGTTCGGGTACATTTATGTCTTGGGTTGTAGGTCTTGATAGAGAAGTTATCACTTCTCCATTCCTTGCTAGAATACAACAACCATGGACAACCGTTTTTATATTTCACTCTTACTTTATAACTCTCATTCACATACTTGTCTAACTCAACCCCCTTCTTTATAGTATATTTTGTAATGGCTTCCCTAAACTCCTTTGCACTTCAATATACTAAACCTAGCTGCCAAACAATTACTTCACAAGTTGGATCATATATCACTGCAATACTTTTTTTTTCTTCCCCCTTAATTCCCATCCTTCAAGTTCATCATCAAAAACAGGCAGCAAATCATCATCACATTGAAAACTATCACAATCAGAACTATCACAGTATGACTCATCTTCTGTCAGTTTACCTTTGTATCTTTTCTTGCCCTTGTCAATATCATCATACCCATCATCCAGTCCAACTTCACCTAAAATACCTTTTGGTTTCTCTTTCTTCTTATTCCACCTATTTTCTCTATTAAAATTTCACACATTTTACTTCATAATCCTCAACTCCTCATGCACATCACTTCCATAGTCAGTAGATTGGTTAGAATCATCATCATCACATTCAGTGCCTCTAACCTCTTCTTCTTTGACAGCAGGTTCAACTTCTTTTTCTTTATCGGTCCATAAACCCTAACTTCTTCTTCATATTTAGATCTATCATTACTATTTGGAACAACAATAGCAGAAAAAAAGATAACCCTAGATCTTAAATTTTTCCCTTGGTATTTCCACATGGAACAAAAACAGATTTTTTCTAGCCATCTATAGGTGCATTAAAAGTATCTCCAACACTTGTAACTAGACTCATTTATTCTTTAGAATAACCCACATATTCTACAATTGACTCCTTACACACATAGATATATATTGTGTCCCCACCCTTCAAAAATAATACAATGTCATAAATGTCCCTGTGTTTTCTCAATTCAACCAGATCACCCCTCAAAGATGACACAACATAAGTCTTCCCCAATTTAATAATACCAAATGACTTTGCATAGTCTACAATTTCAAAAATTGATAAGTGCTTTTTATCCATATTGAACATATGTTCAATCCCATTACCAATGTTCAATCCTATTACCAATGTAGATTGGACCAACCTCACTCAACTAGATATAAGTACACAAACAGTCCAATAAGACAACAACACATAAGTAATTTATCCCCAATATTTAACAATACAAGATAATTATTCAAAAATCTAAACATCTATCAATACAAAATCTGAACATCTAACAATACAAGTCAATATACATTACTATTTAGAGAAAAAACCCAACAATCCAATGGTACATAAGGAATTTATAGAAAACTCAAAAATTCAACAATATAATCGATTAGGAAGCAAAACAATATGCAATAATGTAATTAGAATGAAAAATTGTTTTACTAAGAATTTCTAATTTTTGAAGTAATTACGAAAAACCCTAGTAGCCATGCATGAAAAATTTCTCAAAGTTTCACAGTAATATAGTCAGTCATCAGCTCCACAATAAATAATATGATCTCTATGTTTTATATCAAAATCCTAATCGAAAAAACAACTCCATATTTTAACACAAACAAACAAACAAAAATTACAATTTTTTAGGTAATAACATACTTGGACGATGAAAATTTAACTCAATTTGGGAGTAGAGAAAAACTCAAAAAATTGACCCTTTATCTTCACTAAAGGGTTATGCCAAGGCAATCACTATACCTTCACCACAACCTTCACCGAAATCTTCAACAAAATCTTAACCCAAAATTGTTCAAAGTGCAGTTAGATTGAATCTCCAAAGTGTTATTCAGAGTGACAGTTTTACTTCTAAGAGATACTTAGAGAGAAATGGAGAACGGAAAGTGAAATTATGGGTAGAAATGGGTTTTTTTTATATACGAGAAAATATGAGGGAAACGGATATTATTTCTCCACGTGAACAAACACATAAGCTATTTTTCTACTTTGTATGCACGTGTTTACACGGTTGTGGTCTTTCGACAACAAAGGGTTATAAAAAATATTAATATAACAAGTTTTGGGGAATCTTTAATACAATCGATAGTTTAATTATACATTAAATAAAACCTTACTAGTTCAGGGGAGAACTAAAACTTCACCCTCTTTTCAATCGCATTCATCCATCCGCAAATAATATATCCAAAAAATTACAAAATAATTAATATCTATATAAAATTAATAGTTAATTACAAGAGAAATAAAGCATCCTAACTCATCAGTTCCTAATTCTATTTTATAGCATATACAAATGTGAACTTCAAACAATTCCTTAATAAGAACAAGCATAATGTACATGAACATTCCTCTAATTTTGATTTTCTTAATCTGAGTAGCACGTGAAAAATAAGCTAAACCAAGTCACTACATCTTTCACTGCATCCTTCATGTTCTTCCCTCTATAAAAACAAGAACTAATGATATCAAAATTATGAGTAAATGAATCTAAGAGCATAGTATTAGGCAATGATCAATGAATTTACAGAAAATTCATACACAAAAGGAATTGATAAAAGTAGTTGAACACCAAATATATACAAATTGGCCCAAAGTTGATATATGAACAAACCTATCAATGATAATCCACAAACAGAACCAATTAATATTTAATAAAAAATTAATTATTAAAGAACAATAACTTATAATCACTCAAAAAACTACATTGGACAATACTAAGAAACTATTTTTAAAACAAAGCAAGAGCCAGAGGCAAACAATTCGTATTTTAATGATAAACCTAAGAAACATGATTTTTGTTTCATTCATGGTGAAGTTAAGAGATTATCCCAAACAACATCACAAATACTCTTTTATTCAGAAGTAACTAGGAATTAAATCATATGATCTATTTGAGTAGAACTTTAACATTACGAACCTAAAGATTTGATATGAAGAAACAATATTTCTAGGGATAAGTTTATTTATAGAGGAAATGCAAAGCATATTATAAGTTGTACCAAGAAACACTATTAATGTTAGTTTAACAAGTTTCTAAGTATAATGTATACTAGCATCTATTTTGACATTTTTTGAGCTTAGCATAAATTCATTTGCTATACCATATAGAGGACATTGCTACATTAACAGAACAAAGAAATGTATTGCTTTATTTTATAAAGCTATGTGCATTGATACGTGTAGGAAGTCATTTAAAAGTTTTATCATCATTTTTGTACGTACTTGACCCCGCTTGGGGTGACACTTCCACTCATTTGTATGCTATGCTTGAGCTCAACATAACAGTTCCACTTGATTGCATGTCCTAATTGAGCTTCATGTGAAAATTTCAGTCAATTATAGATTCATGCAAGAAAATATTCAAAGGAGAGGGTGAACAAATAAATATAGTAACATCGAATATGCGTAATTTGTATAATAAATGAAAATATTCATTCATAGGGAAATAGACAAAACATATGAATCCATATACTGGGTTATTTGATTTGAAACACTCATTCTAATTAAAAACACAAAATAAACCATCTTAAAACATTTGAGAAGCTACACTTAATGTAATTAAAACTAACCATGAGCACCTCTATATCATATTATAAAAATAATGCATCTGACTTGAGATTACACTTTGAGGTACACTAAGAATATTTGTTGTTTTCCAAATAAATTAAATGTTAGAAACGCCATCAAATTAAGTTGATCTCAACTTAAGGTAAATTTAGCGCAGAGATTTACAGTGCATAAAGGGTAAGAAATATGCCTTTTGATGGCTAGGAGTGACTTTCTGATAAGACAGATAGTTAGCTAGTGGATATCTTATCCCCTTTCTTTTTTGTGGTGCTACAAAATCCTTCATCCAGCCTGGTTTCTTGGATCTGCTAGGTATCCTAGGTTTACTTCTTGGGAGGTCACGCACATGTGGCAGTGTAGTGCTATCTGGTTTATGAAGAACTATCTTAGTTTAATCATTAAGTGAGATGTCTATCATCTCTGCATCAATTACTTCAGGATCAATAGTTGAGGAGTTAGAATATGAGGAATTATTATTTTTGAAAGTATCTTCATTTATATGATCAACTACATTTATTTGTTGTTTCAAAAAGTCTACAATAGACTCATCAGTAGTTTTATCTACAAAGGGAAACACATGATCTTGGAAAACAACATCCCTGGTCACAAATACCCTGTTGGTGGTCAAGTCCATTAATAAGTATCCTTTCTAAGTAGTGGAATATCCCATTAGAACTGCAAGATTGGCCCTTTCTAAAAATATGTCACCCCTTGGCAGCACTGAAGCATAACACAAACATCCAACAACTCTCAGGTGTGACAAAGATAGGATTTTAGAAAATAACATTTCATAAGGGAGTTTACCCTCTATAGCTGAAAAAGGCAATCTATTCATAAGATAAACAGTAGCTTTAACATTGAAACCCCAAAAACTTGATAGGCATCTGTGATTGGAACTTGATGGCTCTTGTTATGTTCAAAATCTGTATGTGTTTTCTTTCAACTACACCATTTTGTTGAGGTGTATAAGGATAACTACTTTGATGTATAATTCCTAAGGATCTAAACAAATCACTTCATTGAGAATTGAAGAACTTTGTTCCATTATCAGATCTTATAGTTTTAATATAAGCACCAAACATAGTCTGAATCATACACACAAATTTTTTGAGAGCCACAATAGTCTGAGATTTCAATTGTAACAGATTAAGCCAAGTATATCTACGATGATCATCAAAAATCGTTAAGAAGAAGTATTTCTTATCAAAAGTTGGTGTTTTATAGGGTCCCTAAAGATCCATATGTACAATATCAAAACACTTATCAACTCTAGTGTTGCTTATAGGAAAGGCTGATCTGGTTTTCTTAGCTAAGGGACAGTTATGACAAATACTAAGACCTTCTTCATCCTTACTATGATTCAAGATATTCAGCAACTTTAATACTTAAGATGAAGGGTGACCCAACCTTCTATGCAAGAGATTTCAATCCTTCATATCTACTTCTTCCATAAACTTGTTATGAGACTACAATCTTTGTGTTCTAGGCACTTTAGAGTTTTCTTTAAAAATGTACAACCACCAATTTCCTTACAAATCCCCTTCACCTTACCACTATGAAGGTCCTGAAACACCCAGAAATTAGGGTAGAAGGAAACAAAACATGAAAGTTGTCTAGTCATCGTGGACACTGATAGCAGATTAAGCTTAAAATCAGGTGCAAATAGTACATCCTTCACAATTCCATCTTTAAAAAAATATGATTCTCTAGTATGTGATATATCAACTTTATCACCATTAGGAAGATTCACCGTATCCTTTTCCGAGTTACTTATTTGTAGCATTTTGATAGCACTTCTTTATTTATTGCTACATGAAGTGTTACACAAGAATCTACTATCCATTCCTAAGACATGTGATGAAATAGTGAACAAATAACATTACCTGATATGTTTACTTGTTTCACTTCTTGTGTATCCTTGTTTAACATGTCCATAATTTGCTTTTATTCTCTATCTTTGAAGGTTCGTCCCTTGGTCAAAATAACACTGTGAATCTCCTTGTTTCCTTTATGACAGGTTGAAGCAACTTGCCCTGCATCTCCACAGAAATTATTGCAAGTAATGTTATTTGTTGAATGATGAGTATTTGTTGGGCCTCTATATTGATTTCTTTGACTCCCATATCTACCCTAACTTCATAAGCATGATTGTTGTTTCCTCCAAAATAGAAATACTGGTGTGATCCTCTTGAGTTACCATCGTAACCTCCCCTTCTTTTTCTCTTCCAATCATTAGGATAGCCTATCAATTTGTAGCAAGTTTCTTTAGTATGCCCAATTAAGTGTCACAACATGAACTAAGGCCTAGCTGTGATGGGTAACTCAAGTCCCCGTTGATCGGAGATCACCCTTACATCGAACAAAATGAATTACAACATCTCCCAACGTCGGATGAATTTCGAACATATAACAAGATAACATGAAACAAGCTTAAAGAAAGTGAAAACATATCTATAACCAGTGACCAATGACCATCCAAACAACCGACCAACATCAACCAATATATACAGTAATCTAAACAAAGCCTTCTAAATAAAGAACCAAAGCCAGTCTTGGTCGGGACATATACCCAACTCTAAAAAATGACAATGAGAATGAAAATTATAATGTTAATGATAACAAAAGTATTTATCAACTCAAATCTAAGAATGAAAGCTGGTGAAATAACTAAGCCTTCCAGGGGATAGAAGCTCACCACTTTACCACAAAGCAATGAACTGAGTCAACTAACCTAACTCTACATATAAAAAAAAGAAATAGCTCTGGTGCCTACATCGAGTGGGGATACAACGTTCGTAGACTTTTAGTGGGGTGAACACTAGCATGTATCTCAAGGATAAGGATAACATAATGCCATGATCAACAGTTCGAAATCATTCAAAATCAATGCACATAATCAAATGCATATACATATATATACATATATATATATACATAAATATATACTATCACATGCTAGGATAGTGAAACAAGGCTTAAAATACTCTTTAAAACTTTAGCCTGGATTGCGTAGCTCAACCGTCATAACATAAAAAAAGAACCATGGGCTATATGGGACAAGATCTCCTCCAGCAGGTAGGTCCCTACTGCGTGTGGCCGCACGAACCAGAGGGTATACATATGAACTATGGGGACTCAAACCTCCCTGCATATCAAGGTGGCACGATCACAAAATTATGTAATAATATTTAGGGGTCTTTCCTCCCAATCGTATGATAATAATAATAAGGGGGACTTGAACCTCCTAGTAATATATACCTCTGCATCGGCAATTGTGGTTTCCAGTATTGGTCCCTCAAAACCTCCACTTTCACGACTTAACTACACAGCCCTTTTTAGACCCTAATTAAAATAAGTATCACACATTTCCATTCATTAAACCACATTACATATTAAGGCATACATTGTTGGTATTTTCATACGAACTACACTTGCAAGCTAACATTAATATTCCACACCAGTTATCTTCACCTGGGGGAATTCACAACCCCTTTGGTTCAATTTTATAAATTCCCTCTTTCCTCATAGTTAAAAACTAAATTGACAATATAGGGTTGGAGTCATAACCACTTTAAATGTCACAAGTTTGGGAAATCACAATACATAGTTCATTCACCACTCTTATGCATCAAATTTACTTTAAAACAACCATTTAAACTTAACTCATACAAGGTAAAACATGAAATATCACATAAACAATAGTTATACAAAAACCCTCAACCCATGTTTTAAAACCAACACAAATATTTCATGAACAATACTTTAAACCATATGCTTGTAACAAATTAACAATGAGGGAATAGCAATATGCCTAAAATACCCAAGATTGCAGAGAAAATTCAACCCTTAAAACTCTATTGGACCCACTTTTTTGAAACCCTAAGTATGGCTGCATGAGGGAATTTAAGAGAGCTTTTGAAAGTGTTTTAGTGAGTTAACAATGCTAATGGGGTCTGCAATAGGATTTTAGGTCGTGGGTTACAATTGAGGTAAAGGGTAAATGTCCAAAGTGCCCTTACAATTGGAGTAATAGTTAGGACAGTAAGAATAAACCTTCAGAAATTCTTTCAAGGACCAAAAATCGAGGGTGTTACATACTCTTCCCCAAGAATTATTCATTCTCGAATGATAAGACAAGGCATTTGTTAGCACGATTTGACTCTACATACCACTACTTTTACCTTTAACAAATACAGAAAACAACGATGCTGAGGAAATCACTATCTTCTTTAATAAAGTTAGAAAATAAAGAAGTTAAGAAATACACATACCTCAAGCACGATTATCCGGAACGAGAAACAAGAATGGATACTTGGACTTTATTTCCTCCTCGTCTTCCTAAGTAGTTTCCTCAACAGTTTGGTTTCTCTTATGAACCTTTATCGAAGCAACATCCTTAGTCTGCAACCGAGGAACTTTATAATCCAAAATCTCAATTGGGCCCTCCTCGTAGAATAAGGAATCTGAAATACCCACCTCATTTAAAGAAATAATCATTGAAGGATCAACAACGTACTTTCTCAACATCAAAAAATAAAACACCGAATGAATGGAGCTCAAAGTAGAAGGCTACTCCAATTCATATGCAACATTACCAACCTTCTACAAAACTAAGTATGGAACGACATAACAGGGATTGTGCCTCCCCTTCTTACCAAACCGCATCACTCCCTTCATGGGAGACACCTTTAAAAATACCTAACCACCAACATTAAACTCCAACTCCCTTTGCCTCACATTCGCGTAGGAATTTTAGCAACTTTAGGCGGCCTTAAGTCTATCCTAAATCATCTTCACCTTCTCCATGTATTAGAGAACAAAATTAGGGCCAAACAAGTTTTTCTCACCAACCTCAAACCACCCAATAGGAGATCTACACCTTCTACTATATAAGGCCTCGAACGGATCCATACCAATGCTAGAGTGATAATTATTATTCTAAGCAAATTCTATGAGAGGCAAGTGGTCAACCCAACTACCTCTAAAATAAAAAACACAAGACCAAAGAATATTTTCCAAAACCTGAGTTGTCCTTTTTGCTTGCCGATCCATTTGTCGATGGAAAGCGGTACTAAGGTTCACCTTAGTCCTCAAGCCACGCTTGAACGACCAGTAAAAGTGAGATGAAAATTGGATACCCCAATCAGATATGATGGAGACTGGAGTACTATGCAATTTCAATATCTTCTCAATTAACATCTTGGCATAATACTCAGAAGAAAAATTAGTCCACACTGGAAAGAAGAGAGAAGACTTAGTCTTCTTATCCATGATGACTCAAATCAAATCAAATTGATGGTGAAACCGCAGAAGACCGATAACAAAATCCATTTTAATTACCTCTTATTTCCACACTAGCAATTCAATCTCTTGAGTCAACCCATAGGGCCTCAAGTGCTCTACCTTCACTTTCTAACTCACTATACACATAGCCACAAAATTAGCAACATATCACTTCTTGTTATTTCATTAATAAATTTCTTTTAGATCATGATATGTTTTCATCAAAATAGAATGAATAGTATAACACGACTCGTGAGCTTTGGCCAAAATACTTCTTCTCAACCCAACAATATCGGGAACATAACCTACCTTGGTACCTCAAGAGTCAATCACCACTTATTTTAAAAATCAACACCTTCTGCCAACCCACATCATTCTTGATTTGCATCAGAATAGAATCTAACACTTGTTTCTTCTTTAATTTAGAACTAAGAGATAAGTTTGACCTCTTGAAAAACCACACCACCATCCTCAAAATCTAAGAGACAAACTTTGAGATTAGCAAAACAATGAATATCCTTTACCAAATCCCACTTTTCCTCATCCATGTGAGATAAGCTTCCCATAGATAACCTACTAAGATCATCAGCAATCATGTTAGATTTACATTAATGATAGTGAAGACTCATATCATAGTCCTGGAGCAACATAAGTTATCTTATTTTCCTGAGATTCAATTCTTTCTAAATAAACACGTATTGCAAGATCTTATGATTACAATAAATATCAACATAGACCCCACACAAATAATGCTGCCAGATTTTTAATGCAAACACCATGGCCAAAAACTCCAAATCATATATTGGATAGTTCTTCTAATGAACTTTCAACTATCTAGAAGCATAATCAACCACCTTACCATGTTGCATAAGCACACAGCCCAATCCCACTCGATATGTATCACAATAGACAACAAAATAATCAGTGCCTTCAGGTAGAGTCAAGACCAGAGCCGAAGTTAACTTATTCATCATTTTCTTGAAAATACTCTCAAAAGTATCAAACCACAAGAATTTCACCTACTTCTAAGTCAACATAGTCAATGGGGCAATAATAGAAGAGAAATTCTCCATAAAACTTTATAATTTTCGGCTAAACCCAAGAGGCTCTGAATGTCGATCGGAGACGTGGGTCTAGGCCACTTCTTAACCACTGCAACCTTCTATGGATCCACCATGATCCCATCACTAGAAACAACATAACTCAGATAAGTCACAATATTTAACCAAAACTAACACTTAGAGAGCTTTGCATACAAATATTGATCCTTTAGGATCTGCAACACAAGATGGATTTGATCATCATGATCCGCCTCACTCTTTGAACACACCAAAATATCATCGATAAAAATAATGACAAACAGTCCAAGAACTGACAAAAAAACAATTTATAAGGTCCGTAAATGTTGGTACACAATTCAAAACACTACACTTAACCATTTTGAACTCTCTAATTCACTTCTCAAGTGACTAAACTTAACCATTTTTAATTCATGAATTCACATTTCAAGTGACTATACTTGATCAATTTGAAGTCACTAGTACACGTTTTAAAACACTACACTTAACCATTTTTAACTCTCCAATTCACTTCTCAAGTGACTAAACTTAACAATTTTCAAGTCATGAATTCACATATCAAGTGACTATAATTGATCAATTTGAAGACACTAGTACACATTTCAAAACACTACACTTAACCATTTTCAACTCTCTAATTCACATTTCCAGTGACTAAACTTAACCATTTTCAAGTCGTGAATTCACATTTTAATTGACAACACCAAACCAATTTCAAGTCATGAATTCACACTTTCAAGTGATTATACTTTACTAATTTCAAAATACAAGTTTACCTTTCAAGTAACTACACTAAACCATTTTCATGTCACTAATTCACTTCTCAAGTGACTACACACTTGATCGATTTGAAGTCACTAGTACACATTTCAAAACACTACACTTAACCATTTTGAACTCTCTAATTCACTTCTCAAGTGACTAAACTTAACCATTTTCAAGTCATGAATTCACATTTCAAGTGACTACACTTGATCAATTTGAAGTCACTAGTACACATTTTAAAACACTACACTTAACCATTTTCAACTCTCTAATTCACTTCTCAAGTGACTAAACTTAACAATTTTCAAGTCATGAATTCACATTTCAAGTGACTACACTTGATCAATTTGAAGTCACTAGTACATATTTCAAAACACTACCCTTAACCATTTTGAAATCTCTAATTCACTTCTCAAGTGACTAAACTTAACCATTTTCAATTCATGAATTCACATTTCAAGTGACTACACTTTATCGATTTGAAGTCACTAGTACACATTTCAAAACACTACACTTAATCATTTTCAACTCTCTAATTCACTTCTCAAGTGACTAACTTAACCATTTTCAAGTCATAAATTCACATTTCAAGTGACTATACTTAATCAATTTGAAGTCACTAGTACACATTTCAAAACACTAAACTTAACCATTTTCAAATCTCTAATTCACTTCTCAAGTGACTAAACTTAACCATTTTCAAGTCATGAATTCACATTTCAAGTGACAACACTTGATCAATTTGAATTCACCAGTACACATTTCAAAACACTAAACTTAACCATTTTCAACTCTCTAATTCACATTTCAAGTGACTAAACTTAACCATTATCAAGTCATGAATTCACGTTTCAAGTAACTGCACTTGATCAATTTGAAGTCACTAGTACACATTTCAAAACACTACACTTAACCATTTTCAACTCTCTAATTCACATTTCAAATGACTAAACTTAACCATTTTTAAGTCATCAATTCACATTTTAAGTGATAACACTAAACCAATTTCAAGTCATGAATTCACACTTTCAAGTGATTACACATCAAACCAAACACTGGATAAAAAAATACAAGCATAAATAATACAAGCATAGCTAACACAAATATTTCTAAGACACCATATTTAATATTCTTACTATATACTCTACCAAATGACCCCTTAGTTATCTAGATTAATCTTTCTCATTCAGAAGCATGAGTGTAGATATAGACACATTTTGCCCTAGATCTAAATAAGTGTGTAAGCCAGAAGAACCTCGAGGTGATAAAATTAAAGACAGTTTCAAATACTCAGCTAATTAACACTACTCTTAAGTTCTATATTTGTCTGTCTGTTTCACTTATCATAAAGGGAAATTAATTTAATAAATCACTAGATCTATTCTAGTATTTAGTTTTGCTATCGTGTTAATAGTTCAAATTTGCTCCAAGTTTGACATGTTAATCATGGGGATGGATTACAACTTATCATACTTTATTTCCTTGATTCTAATGTTAGAAATTCCATGAATGTTACACTAAACCAATTTCAAATTATCATACATTTAGAGAGAAAGAAATAAACCTGGAGGAAGGCGACGCTGAAAATTTTGGCGGCGATGGTGGTGGTGCGGATGGTAGTGTCTTGATTTTAGCAGCGGCGGCATAATTTGGAGTCTTGATTTGGCTGTCGGCGTGGTGGTGCGATCTTTGGGTGTGGCTTAAATTTTGTGATTGTGTTTAGGGTTTAGGTATTGGATGTCTTTTATATGAAAAACAAGATTTAATCTCAGCCGTCAATCTCATGAGATCGACGACTGTGATTAAAATTGAAAAGAGAATTGAAAATTGATTTAAAAAAATAATCAAATCGAATTAAAAAAGGTATTAAAATTGACATCAATTAGAAATAAGGATGGCAAGAATTAAAATAAAATTGAAAAGATAATTGAATCGACTTAGGCTACTATTTAAATATAATAATAAATTCATAATAATAATAATAAATAAATATTATGAAAAATTTTATTCTTACAAATAAATTATGTATGTCACACAAAAAATATTATATAAAAATTACCGATAATAAATTTGATATAAGTTGGGCATAAATGTAATAATAATAATAATAATAATAATAATAATAATAATTAATCAAGATGACATCTTTAGATTATTTTCTCTATGAGATTTTGAGAAAATGAATACAATAACTAACCCAATTTAGTTCCACAAATTAGGGTCTGTGGAGGGTACAGTGTACGCAAACCTTACCGCTAGGGTAGATAGGTTGTTTCCAATAGACCCTCGGTTCAAGAAAAATAGTCTGAAATAGTCCAATTTCAAGAAAAAATACTAAAAATTGATTTACTATGACTGTTGATCAAATATGACAAACGGTTAAGATTAAAATTTAGGAGATGAGTCAATTGGGATTAGAAATTGGGTTAAAAAGGATTGAATTGGGAATTTCGATTGAGTCCAATTAAACTCAATTGACACAAATTGAGTATAAAATGTCTATAATTTAAATAAATGAGAAAAATTGAATTGAATTAGGTTGATATTTAATATATTAGTAACTATATAAAATTAATATTAAAAAATAAATGAAATTATTATTTTCAAATTAATTATAATAAATTATGTAAATAAAATTAATAATGTCAATGCATTTCGTATCCTACAAATAATTTTTGGTTAATTAATTTTTGAATACGGTATTAAATATATATATCTCGTAATAAAACGTAATAATCTGATAAATTATCGGTTAATTATCTTCATTATTATAACTTCAAAAGTGTATTATTACCTCGATCATATGATGTTAACGTATTATTCAAAATATTTGGATGGATAGATTCAGTTAGTTAGCTTTTTACACTACACGAGAGATACGTATATATATAAATATATATATATATATGTGTGTGTGTGTGTGTGTGATTGACTATCAACTTTGAAATATGTACTATATACATCACATACACGAGTATATTACCTTGTAATACAACGTATTTCATATATACTCTAATGAATTGTCATTTAATTTAGCTTATATTGTTATATTATAACATCAACAGTATATTATTACTTTGATCAATCTATCGTATGATATCAATGTATTCAATATATAATTGAATACATTTAATTTTTTCAAATATAAAATTATTTATTTAGTAGTAAATTAAAAATATCAAATTTCGACGGACAGTGTCGTTTTCATAAAGTTAATTTTTATTTATTTTTAACAAAAGCAACACTGTCTGTCGCTTTTTGTAAAAATACGGAAAAATAATTAAAAATTACGAAGGATAACGTCACATTTCTATAATTAATATTTTAAAAATAAAAAATTATAGCGATGTTGTCTGTTGATTTTAATAAAAATTAAATTTAAAAACCAACGAACAACGTCGCTTTTTATCATAAAGTTAATTTTTATTTATTTTTAACAAATGCGACACTGTCCATTGATTTTTATAAAAATAATTAAAAATTACGACGGATAGCTTCGCTTTTATATAATTAATATTTTAAAAATAAAAAACTATAGCGACGTTGTCCGTCGATTTGAATAAAAATAAAAAATAAATTTAAAAACCAGCAACCAACGTCGCTTTTCAAAAAACTAAGTTTTATTTAGTTTTAACAAAAGCAACATTGTCCATCGCTTTTTATAAAAAATAAAAAAAATTAAAAATTGCAACGAATAGCGTCGCTTTTCTAGAATTAATATTTTAAAAAATAAAAACTATAGCGACGTTGTCCGTAGCTTTTAATAAAAATAAACATAAATAAAAATTAAATTTAAAAATCAACGGACTACGTCTCTTTTCAAAAAATTAATTATTATTATTTTTAAATAAATTACGACACTATCCATCGCATTTATTATAAAAAATTATAAATTATTGTTAATTAGTTGGCACAATAATCCTCGTAAAAAAGTGACGGATATTAAGACGTTGGCCGTCAATTTTAATAAAAAATAAATTAAAATTAAAATTAAACTAAAAAGTGACGTACAATGTCTCTTTTCTCGTTGCTTTTTAAAGCGACACAGTTCGTCGCTTTTTTTGCGTCGCTTTATGGCTTTTTTTTAGTAGTGAATGGTATGGATCCTACTTAATCATGAATGAATTTCTATTTGTGTTCTTCATTCGGTTCCTTTTTATTTTAAAACTGTTCTTCATGATTGTGTTGCCCCAGTGGCCATGAGTTAACTAACAGTACTTATCTTTACTCTTGGTTTACTCTCTTCACTTTTCAATAATGCCAAAAGGGGAAATATTGACTTCATGTGTTAAGGACCCTGTGTGTTAAGGTACCAGATGAGTATGACATATTGATAGTTGGAAGAAATGATAGTGCACAATGACGGAAGGGGGGAGTAAATGAGTACACAATGACAGGGGGAAGTAAACGAGTTGAGTTCTTGCTAGCAATTGACAACAAGTGACAAAGTCCCTAAGTTGCATGATGGTGGAAGAATGGTATTGCATGATATGGTGAATATTCATCTTCAGTAGTGGTAATCACACTGATTAAATGTGATGAATTAGTATTGATACTCAAAACTCTGTGGTTGGTTTTTCATCATCAAAAAGAGGGGAAATTTTTATATCTTGTTTTGATGATGAGCAGCTGACTTCAAGAGACCAGGTCCCTGGATGTTCAAAGCTACAATACAGCTGGCACACATATACATAGTTTTGTTCTCTAGTGTAACAAATTGTGCAAGTAAAGCATGTACTATTTAGGACAATTGGTCCAATGGCATTTCAATATTAATCATCACTCATCTATAAAAGAAAAATAATGTTTCTCTATCAAGTAGTTTTTTCAAACACAGAAAGCTAAAGAGCGAAAAAAAAGTCAAAAACTCAATTTTAATATTGCTCAAGTTCTTATTTCTCGTATGCTAAAATAAAAAATATTCTTGAGTCCAGTTTGAGTCTGTAACTGAATTACTCATTCTATAGGAGTAATGCTCTTTTCTTTTTGCTTTGAGAGTGCCTTAGGTAGAGTAGCCTAAGCTTGAAACTGGTTAGAGTTAACCAGTGTTGAGGAGTCATGTCATAGTTGTCAAGTTGAGATTGTAGAAGAGTTACTACAAACAGGAGGAGCCTAGAGTTAGGCTCAAGTTCAAGTCTGTAATCAAGAGGTTGATTATAGTGAACTTTTCAGAGCTTGTGAGAGCAAGCCGTGGTTTTTTCTCCCTTGAGCAAGGAGGTTTCCATGTTATATCTGGTGTTCTTTATATTTCATGCATTATATTGTATTCCTGGTTGGTTTACTGTGTTTTTGCTTGTGACTGATTTTGAGAGACCTGGGCCCTCACTGTGTGGTGCAACTCCCAGGGTTCCAACAAGACCAATAAGGAATAATAAGTCTTCACTATCAGTTGACTTGCCTTTTTTTGTTTTCTTGACTACTATCTTGTGTGTTGACTTAGATGCTTTCTTTGCTATTGTCTTTGTTTTGTGAGGTACTTTTGTTTGTGAAACATTAGGAATAGATTGATAAGGAAGATAACATTTTAGTTCAGTAAATATGACAGTTTTGCATGTCAAACTAATTTCTCCAGACCTCATCCAACTTGTTTTTATTCTCATATATAAATCTACATTTGAGAAGCTCATAGGACATGGTTATTTGGATATAGATATTACTGTCGTTCAACAAATCAAGATATTGCTCAAAGCAGTTGTCCCAAAAAAGCATTCAATTTTTATTTCAAAGTATTTTTTTGAAGTTTGTCAAAAGATTTTTTCATGGCTGACTTTACCACACAATCACTGGTTAAATTTGTGTCAACATCACGCTGCATTTTAAAAAAAATTGTCAGTACAAAATATTTTGAAAAAATTATTAGTTAAAGGGTTGTTAGGATTAATGTTGGTATTTAGATTATGTTGATTTTTTTTATCTAAATTATGGATCACTTGTCAATTTTTCCTCTCCATCATCTTCATTTTCGTCATCTATCCTTCCCTTCTTTCATGTTTTTCATTCATCATTTTTATCACATTTTTCTTCACCATCATCTTCCATATCCCCTCCTATATCTACATCTTCTTTATCTACTTTCTTTACTTACTTTTCATCATCATCTTTATTATCTACTTCAGACTGTCCAGATTCTTTCCCATTTTCCTCACTTTTCTCCTCTCATTGTTTATCTCTATCTAAATCTCCAGATACTTCACTTGTTTCTACTTTGTACTCATCCTCTCTTTTCTTCTCTTTTTCTATATCTAAAGTTGATTGAGAAGGAATTTTTATGAAGAGAATAAACTTTTGCTTTTGATTGAGATATTGTTTGTACAACAAGCTTATCTAATAGTAAATGTAGCCTGGCTACTTTACTTTTTTCTTTTCTTGGAGTTGATTCTCTTTCTTTTATTTTGGTTGGAGCCATTTTATCTACAAACAAGTGTGGACAAAATAGGTTACAACTTATTCAATAATGGGGTAACAATTCATTTAATAAATGTAATAAAGTAAAATACTTTTCCCAACAGATAAGTGATGTACTAGGAAAATAATAAAGTTTATAGTATTATTTTAATTTTTTTCAATATATGGATGATCTGTTGCAACAGATGATTCATTTTATTGGATGAAATCAAATCAACAAAGCTATTGCTTTGATTTCTCCCAACAGATGATTATATATTGAAACATATCACCCATCTGTTAAACAAGATCAAAACATCAAAGCTTTTTGTAATATTTTTTTCAATAAATGCTATATATGTTCCCAACAAGTGCATAATTTGTTCCAACACATACTCATCTATTGCAACATATCATTCATCTGTTAGGATATTAAAAATATTTTTATCATATTATTTCATTTTTATCCATTCGGTGACTAATCTGTTGGAGTAGACAAGTCATTTGTTGAAAAAAGTTAAAGAACTTGCAAAATCCACCAGTAACAACAAAGGACAACAACAAAAAATCAAGATCCTTCTCCTATATAAAGTCATAAATTTCACCACTTAAACAACGATGTTTAGTAACAAGAACAACACCAATAAATTCTATTTCACTGAAGAAGATACACAAATTATTTACAATACAACCATCATATCAAGTGTTAACGGAACAAATATTACAACTTCATTAACAATATCACTAACTTAACCTAATTTTGAAGAGAAAATGACACTAACTTATTATTAACCAAAACAATAATCTGTTAAAAATCCTAACTTTTTGAACCCATTTCATTACACTTTTAGACCCAATTAAGAACACACAATATAATCACAAGTGTGCACTAAAAGCTATGGTACAATCTCAATAGTTATTGAATTTTCTCACAGCAAATTTCTCATGAAAAAAAATTAAATTCAAATTTCACCACTTTTAGAACAATGTTCAAGAACAACAACAACAACAATAAAATCATATGTTACTGAAAAAAATAACACAAATACAAAATCATCATATTAAGAGAATAAAATACCACAAATTAGAATTTATTGGGTTTCTCTTTCTTTCTTATGTATGAAATTTCAAAATTGTTAACCTAGAGAGAAGAAATTTTATTCTTAACCAACTAAAAGAGAAGCATTTACCTGAGAAGGGAGTGAAATTGATGGTTATAATAGAAGAAGAACTGGCAGATGAAGCCGAAGTTGAGGTCGTCGAAGCTTGTTAGTTGCATAAATCTATTGGAAAACGAGGGCACAACTACAGAGAACAAAAAAGAACGTTTGAGAGCTTTGATTTTTGTTAGAACTAGTTTTGCTTTTATTTTGGGAATCAAACGAGTTTGGCTTATTTTGTATTTTAGAAAAGTTGAGCAAATTTTAAAAATATTAATTTAGTCCCCAATTAATTTAATTTATAATTTAACTTATATTTGACCTTGGGTGGTCAAAAGTTGTCATTATATTAGTTTCAAAACTTATTGACACCCTCCATTAATTTTTTTTGGAATAACTCGAAAGATTACATGGAATGACTACCATAGTGGGTGGCTTACTTTTTTTTTTCCACCATAAGAAAAGTTTTAAAGACTATCTTACTTCTCTTTTATGTATAGGTCAAATACATTTTGCTCCTCTACACCTCAAACGTTTTTACACTTGCCATGCTTATTTGTTCTCAACTTCTATTTTTATTTCTTCTTTTTTTTCTCTTTTTTGTTCTTCCTTAATTTTTACTTTTTCTCTTTTTTCTTGTTTTAATTCATTTGTCTTGAATTTATTTTCTTTTTTTCTTATCTTTTTTCTTTATTCTCAAACGTTATTTATTTTTTATTTCTCTTTTTTTTTACTTTTCTTCATTTGTTTCAACTTTTTTTAATTATTTTTTTGTTTTTATCTTTTCTTATTTTTTCTTCTTATTTTCATTTTTCTCAAGATTTATTTTTATTTTTTCTTCTCTTTTTTTTTCTCAATATTTGTTTTCTTTTCTCTTTTTTTCCTCTTCTTTTTCTTTTTTCTCAAGTTTTATTATAGTTTGCTGATGAACAGGAAGTTGGATAATCTGCAAAAAGGATATTCTTTCTTTAACAATGAAGTAAATTTAAGGGCGTAACTTGTTGTTTGGAAGTCTTTTGGGATAAGTCTTGCCTCTAAGGCAAGAGTTATAAAATATCTCATAAATTATGACACAATGTGGTAGTGTTAAGTCTTGCTTGTGGGGCATAACTTGTTGTTGAAAATTCTTGAGTTAAGTATTGACTCTAAGGCAAGAGTTATAGAACATCTCATATGTCAAAGCACAAAAGGCAGTGTCAACGTTTGCCCATAGGGTGTAACTTGTTGTTTGAAAGTCCTTGGGCAAAGTCTTGTCTATAAGGCAAAAGTTAGTGAGCATCTCATAAATCAAGACACAATGTGAGAGTGTCAACTTTTGTCTATGGGGCGTAACTTGATGTTTGAAAGTCCTTGGGCTAAGTCTTGCCTTTGAGTCAAGAGTTATAAAACATCTTATAAATAAATCAAAATACAATGTGATAGTTTCAACTATTGTCCATGGGGCGTAACTTGATGTTTGAAATCCCTTGGTCTAAGTCTTGCCTCTAAGAAGAAAGTTATAGAGCATCTTATAAATCAAGACACAATGTGATAGTGTCAACTCTTTCCCATAGGGTGTAACTTGTTGTTTGAAAGTCCATGGGCTAAGTCTTGTCTCTAAGGCAAGAATTATAGAGCATCTCATAAATAAAATCATGATGGTGTCAACTCTTTTCCATAATGCAGAACTCATTGTTTGAAAGTCCTTAGCTAAGTCCTGCCTAAGGCAAGAGTTATAGAACATCTCATAAATCAAGACATAATGTGATAGTGTCAATATTTGTACGTGGGACATAACTTGTTGTTTGAAAGTCATTGGGCTAAGTTTTATCTCTAAGCTAAGAGTTATAAAACATCTCATAAATAAAAACACAATGTGGTAGTGTCAACTCTTGCCCATGGGACGTAACTTATTGTTTGAAAGTCATTGGGCTAAGTCTTACCTCTAAAGCAAGATTTATAAAACATCTCATAAATCAAGGCACGATGTAATAGTGTCAACTCTTGTCCATGGAGCATAACTTGTTCTTTGGAAGGAATCGATGAAAAGAAAAAGAAAAGAAATATAATAAAAGTTGAGGAAAAAGAAAAGAAATGAAGAAAAAACATTAAGGAAAAAAGAAAAACTAAAAATCAAAGAAAATAAAATAGAAATAAAGAAAAAAAAAGAAATAGAAATTAGAGGAGAAAAGAAAAAAATATAAATAAAAAATAAAGGTTGAGAAAAAAGAAAAAATGAAGAAAAAAGCCAAAATAAAAAATAAAAAATAAAGGTTGAGAAAAATAATAAATAAAAAAAGAAAAGAAAAGGAAAAATAAAACCAAAAGATAAAAATAGAAAAAAAGAAGTTGAGAGGAGAAAAGAAAAAATGAATGCTGAGAAAAATTTAATAAAAAAATTAAAATAAAAATGAAAGTAAATTAAAAAGAGAAAAAAATAGAAGTTGAAACATAAATAAACATAGAGAGTTGTTTAAAATATTTGAGGCATTGAGGGGTAAATATGTATTTATCTAGTATATAAAAAAGAAGAAAATTTAGTTTTGTAGGACTTTTTTATAGGGGACAAAAAAAAAGTCACCCATTGTGGAGGCCATTATGTAGTTTACATGAATGATTTGGTATACCTTTATACTAGACTCAAATTTTCAAAGCACTTAAATCCAATGAAGCTAATCTTTTAAACCCTTTATTAGTTGATCATTGTGTTGGTAATACTATTATACTACTTCGTTAAAGAAAAAAAAGGAGATTCTTTGTTAAATAGCCTTTTTAAATCTACTTTTTAATTAAATAGCTTATAAGTCTTTTAAAGAGAAATGACCTACTTTTAAATATTTTAATTTATTTGTGATTTAAAAATTAATTACAAGTTTTAAAAGTTACAAATTAATCCACAAATCACCAACTGACCGGAATTTTTTTTAAAAAACCCTCTACCCAAAATGTTTTAAAAATTACAAATTAATTAAAAATCTAATTTATTTGGACAGATCAATTATTGATTTGACCGATATAGATAGACCGATTACTGATCCAACCGATATATCGATAGATCAATTATCAATCTGACCAATATATGGACAAGTTGATTATCAATCCGACCAATATATGGACAAGCCGATTATCAATCCAATAGAGATAGACAGATCGATATCGATCTGACCAATATATGGATAGATCAATTATCGATCCGATCGATGTTATACATCGATCTTCTATGTTATTCAATAACTGACCTATTATAGTAATGTCACGACCTGAACCAGGGCCTAGTCGTGATAGGAATCTCAAGCCCACCATGGACTAGAGACCACTCCCTTAGCCTAACCTCAAGAGCACAATAATATTAGTAATGCGAAAGCAAATTAAGATAGTAGTAAAAGATAAATAAGCCAAGTGAAAGTTCTAAGAGTCAAAAACAACAATCCAACCCAAACTTGTCCACTAAAGCCTTTAAAATCAGAATAGCATCTAAGTCGGGAATGCCCCCAACTATGACAAAAAAATCCAAAAGTACTAAGACAATAAAGAAAGAATAATGAAATGACAAGGCCTTTCGAATGATGGAGGCTCACCACTTCACAACAACTCAACAAACGTGCTCGACCACCTAACGTTGCATAAGAGCAACAAAAAACTCTTCGTAGCCTACATCATGAAATAATGTAGCGTCCAGGGACAATCAATAGGAGAAGAACTGGCATGTAATTCAGGGAATAAGAATAAAATAAATCCAATTACCAAGATTCAGTCATAAACCATATGCACCACATTCATATACATATATATAGGATGCTGGGATAGGGACAAGGGTCATGAACATGGGAGCTTAGAGATTTAACCTGAATTGTGTAGCTCACTCCGTCCTAATGGTGCCCATGGGCTATATGGGTCTAGCTCCCTCTGCTTGAAGGGCCCCAGTGCATGTTAGTCGTATGAACCGAGGAAAATCAAAGAAAAACTAAAGCCACCAAGGTAAAAGTATATATATATATATCAAGTGTGTACCAAGTACACGATCATATAGACTACCAACACCGGCTAATGTGGTTTTCAGTGTTCATCCCCCTTGTACTTACACCTTCACGGTGAGCTATACAATTCCCTTTAAGCCCAAATTAAAATAATTTGCACATAAATCAATTCATTAATACAGGAGTTATTCATTAAGGCATTTACCACTTGGTATCGTCATACCACTATGCCTGCAAGCTAATATATTTATGCCAAACCAATCCACATAATCAAATTGGACTCCCAAGTTCCATTTAAAATCTAAAACCAAGGCCACCAAGGCTATCCAAAACTATTCTCATTCATTTATTCTTTAATACAATGCATTGGGTTCAAAAAAAAGTTAAACCATGCAATTTTCCATATTTAAAATCAAGTTTACAAAGTGGGTTGAAGTTAATGCACTTATCAAGCAAAAATTCCATCAACATAGGGAAGACCAGGTCCCCCATTCCAACCATTTATACCATGCACCAATTCAATCCCATAAACATTAATTTAAAGCATGAATAATCAATTTAGAACATGGAACAAGTAATTCAATCAGTAACAACCAAAACCACTCAACCCAATTGCAAAACCCATAATTAAATCACTTGAAAATCCATTTAATTATTCCCAAAATGTAAAATTAAAGTTATGAGAAGAGAAACATGCTTGAAATACATGAGAAATTGAAGTTAGTTTGAAGTTTGGAGACCCTTAAATGTTCTTGAGTTTTGAGTTTAAGAGAGAAAAGAAATGATTTGATCTTTGAAAACTGAAGGGAATGGGGTTATTTTAAGTTTAAAGGTCGTACAAGGGGTAAAAAGACCAAAAGCCCCTCACCCCAAGTAAAAAATAAAAGTTGCATAAATTTAAAACAGTAACGTAACATACCAATATCGCAAAGGTTAGCCTCCATGTCACGCTAATATCGTGGAGGTTAATCTCCGTGACACGGACTTATCTTAGAGGCGTATTGCCTCGGGGTCTCGAAATGAACCCGAACCCCTTCAGAAAAATCTAAAACTTTTCCAAAACACCCTTTTAATATTCCTAAACATAATTCAAGTCAAAAATTAATAATACGCATGCGGGAGGGTCAAAAATAAAATTATCGAAGTCTTACGGGGTCTCACATTATCCCCCCTTAGGATTATTCGACCCAAAATGATGAGTTAGGATACTTTTAGCACGAGAATAGCAAGAATACACCAGAATCAAATGACAAACTTAGAATGTGATAAGAGAAAAATCAGGTTCATACCTTAAGCACTTTTATCCAACTCGAGAAAAAAGAATGGGTACTTGGCCTTTATATCTTCCTCAACTTCCCATGTAACTTCTTCTATCTTTTGATTTCTCCAAAGAACCTTCACCAAGGCTACATCCATGGTCCTCAACCTATGAACTTTCCTATCCAGTATTTTGATCGAGACTTCATCATAAGACAAGGAATCCATGACACCAACATCCTCAACATGCACTATCAAGGAAGGATCACTCACACACTTTTTCAATATGAACACATGAAACACGGGATGAATAAAAGCTAAACTTGTAGGCAAATCTAACTTATACACGACATTCCTAATACTCCTAAAAAATATTATATGGACCAACGTAACTGGGATTGAGCTTTCCCTTCTTCCTAAACCTTATGTTTCCTTTTATAGAGACACCTTAAGAACACCCAATCACTAACTTCAAACTCTAAATCCCTACGCCTCGCAGCTGTATAAGACTTTTGGTAACTCTGAGTAAGTCTTAAGTCTTTCTCTAATCACTTTTACCTTCTCCATGGCTTAGTGAATCAAGTCAGGACCAAATAACCTAGTATCACATACCTCAAATCACCCAATAGGACACCTAAACCTCTTACCATAAAGATCCTCAAAAGAAGCTATTTGAATGCTAAAATAGTAACTATTGTTGTACGCAAACTCAATAATACAAAAATAATAAACCCAACTCTCTTTAAAATCAATCACATAGGACCTTAGCATATCCTCCAAAGTATGCTCCACTTTCCTATTTATTTGAGTGTGAAAGTGGTGCTAAGGTTCATCTATGTACCCAAACCTTTCTGAAATAAATACCAGAAGTGAGTAGAGAACTGCGTACCTCGGTCTGAAATAATGGACACTAGCATACCATGCTAATTTATTACCTCCTAAATAACAACTTAGCATAATCCTCTCTTGAGTAGTTAGCCTTCACAGGCAAGAAATAAGTAGACTTAGTCATTTTATCCATAATAAACTAAATAGAATCATACTGATGGCAAGAATGCGGAAGACCCATAATGAAATTCATATTGATCATCCCCCACTTCCACATGAGCATTTATATCTCTTGAGATATGTCACCAAGCCTCAAATGCTCAATCTTAACTTGCTGACAAACCATACATTTGACAACAAAATTTTCCATATCTCTCTTAATATTGTTCCACCAGTAGATTTCTTTCAAGTCATGATACATCTTAGTTGAATCCAGATGAATTGTATATCTAGACTCAAAAGCCTTAATCAAAATCCTTTCCTGTAGCCCATCAATATCAGGAGCAGACAACCTACCTTGATACCTCAATATGCCATCTTTCCCAATCTCGAAAACCATAAACTTTTGTTGACCCATATCATCCATAATCTCCATAAGTATGGAATCCAAATCCTGTTTCTCCTTCAACTAAGCACCAAGAGATGACTTAACCACTTCCTAAATAATTATTTATCCATCTTCAAAGTCCAAGAAATGTGTAATGACCCTTTAGGTCATTGTCCGTATTCTTGATTATTTTGCCAATAGAGTTATTCCATAGCCACCCCAAGTCATTAGTGACTTGTACATAGCCACCCTAAGTCATTAGTGACTTGTTGGAACTGATAGATTGGTTACCTGGCGATTCATTTGGTTTCTTGAACCATATTTTCAATTTGAAGTCTTCATTGGTCCTAATTGACCACTAAGCAAAAAATTTAGAAATCAACCTTAAATGAGAAATACGACTTTGCCAATACGTTTGAAACGTCGAAAACTATGTGATTACATATCTTATTTGTTTGAAACGGACCCCGGATGCATCTCGAGGCATTGGCCAAAGCTTGGAACCAAGTTCCAAGCTTCAGTTATACCTTGCATATACCGAGATACCACAACTGTAAAGGTTAGGGTGAGACCGTGGTGATACAACCACGGCTAGGAAGAAGGAAAGATTGCACTACCTGAGGCTGGGTGGAACCTATTTAAAGGCTGTTTTGCCTGAAATTTTTCCCATTCGTGCCTTCTTCTTGAACTCTAAAACCCTAATAAAGAGTGAAATCTTCTAAGTGAGTCTTGTGGATTTATTTGGAGCTTAAACAACTTGTGTAATCAAATCTTGCTACTAATCTAAGGAAAAATCCATCTAGTTGGTGTTAAATTGTTGATTTCTAGACCCAAAACCCCTAAAGTCCTTGAGACTTAAATTAAACTCCATATGTGATTGATTTACTCAAGTTTATTGAGGGCTATAACTCCTTAATGATATGTGAGTAATGGGTTGGTTTGGGGAACTTATTTTCCGAAGGTGGAACCCACTTAGGAGTTTGGTGTTATTTTGAACCCATGGAATAATGGTACCATAATGGGTATTTTTATTCTCATTATAATGCTTATATTGTATTGTTGATATCTTGGATCGTGGAAGAATAAGCTTCAAAAAAAAGGAAAGGAAAAGCTTGTTGGTTTGTGAGTTGCTTGGACTCAAGGTAGGCTAGGCTTACTTGTAGTTAGATTGAGCTTGATTGTAGTATAATTGTTGAAATCTTAAGAGATTAAGTAGGGTTTATATGATAAATGGTTGAATGGTGATATTTTGGATTAGTGGATTCTTATAGGTTATTGAACTTGCAAGGTGTGATGCTTGACCCTTAGCCTAGAACCTTGGATAGTCTACTTATAGTCTTATGAATAGTATGAGAATACTCTAGTTTCTCTAATAGATGAGAATGATGTTGCTCCCTAACCTTAAGAGTATGTTGACCTAGATATTTCTTAGTTAGGAAATGACCTTGGTGTTGGGTTGACTTAGGTGGAATACTTGAAGAAGATTTTCCCTATAAGCTTAGTAAGGATTGATAGGCCTTTATGATGTGATTTAGATGACTTAGCCAAAAATCTGGGTAGATGTTAGTCTTGTCATAGTGAATTTGGCATTCTTGGGATTTAGGAGTAGGACTTAACCCACCATAAGCTTGAACTACAAAATCCTTTAGAAACCTAAATACTAAATGAATGACTAAGTTATATTGTTGAGATTATAATGGTTAAACCCAATGGTTGGATAATATGTATACTTGAATAATTATCTCATGGTCATGATATAGATAGCCTTGAATATGTATGTGGAACAAGATGTCTTCCTTGGTATATTATTGTTCATTCCTTTTTTGTATTCACTAAATAAGAGGTGTGGCTCTTGTTGACTCTAATTGGTAACTAGAGGTAATTTATACATATCATTGGGTTAAGGCTAACTAGTATGTGAAATCTTGTGTAGAACCAAAGGCTCACCTAGTAAATCTACTTGACTTGAATTAATGGTTATGTTATGAAATTTCACCTAGTAAAGTGGCTTATGTGATAACTAGTTATTTCTAATAAATTATTATGACTTGTAGGCTAGAAGCCTAGTGAACTAGTTGGTGGACCTTACTTGGTTAAAATATGGAAACTAGTCGTTAAGGTTATAACATGCTCAATAATAATAGACTTGGTCTTGTATGATGGATAGTTAAGTTGACATCTAGTATGTGATGTTATGGGGGCTAAATTGAGGATTTATATAATGAGCATGCTAACTAGGGAATGGCCTTGTAATGGGTGAATAAATAATAGCATTGATAACTTGTAGCTTTTCCCTTTAGTGATGACTAGTAACTATAAGACTTGTAATCTAGTGGCTGATGGAACCGAAGGTTAACTAGTATAGACTAATCTTAGAGTTTATTAATGAGTTGAAGAATAAGTAACTATATAGCTATGTTATGTCGATATTGGTTTCATTGTGATTAAATTATGGTATTAGTGATGATTGTGGACCTCGAAAATGAGCCATGGCGGGGTTGTGTTACCCGCGGCTTTATTTAGTTGTGGTGTAGTATTGCCTTGATGTATTGTTGGTTGATCTTTTGGTGTACTCTCCGGTGGTATGAGATGCCGTGATGTTCTTAGTTGTGTTCTTTGCATATACTTACCGATGGTATGGGACGTCGTGGTAAGTTCTTGTGCTTTATATTCTAATGAAGGTTGGTGTTGATAATGGTTAATTCATTATTGTTATTGTATATATGTGGCTTTATGCTTCCGAAATGATTACTCATTTATGGGATGAATATGGAATGTATTGATATGAAATGTTATGCTATTACCCTAGTAGATTAGTTATTCTATACAGTGGTATCGAAAAAAATATAGGTTCGATTCTGTACATTGACTTTAAGTTATTATCTGGTCATGGGATTGGTATTTGAATATCGGTTGTCTTAAGTTGTGGAATGTCATTATTTATATTGTGTTCTATTATAGTGTCCATGTTGGATATTTCCACCAAGGTGACCCATTGCATTAGCTTCGGGTTACGGTATCGATTTACCTAACGGTGGGATGTGGTAGGTGCCATCATGACTCAAAAATTGGGTCATGAAAAATTGATATCAAAGACTAGGTTTCACCGATATTATTGGTACAAGAGTAAGTGTCTAATAGAGTCTTACGTATCAAAATGTTGACGTTTATTTCCTATCTTCGAGAGGCTATGAGACATTCTTAGGAGTCCTTCACTTTTTTCACTCATATCATGCTAAGAGTCTTAGTTGGTTTTTAGGATATTCTGTTGACTTTACTCTTTGCGGATTCCCAGGACACGTGCTTCAGTGATACGTGAAGAAGGTCTTGAGACCTAGAATTATGATGTGTCCCTAGTTAGGGATCGGGGTGTACCTCCCCAGAATACTATTTCTATACCCGAGCCAAATACTTCTCCACCTAAGCCAGTGGTGGGACAGGGACCAACCCAGGCTCAACCAGGATTCATCCCCTCTTCTTTGCTTAGGGATGCTTTGGTTCTGTTGTTGGGTATTACTGATAGTTTGTAGTCTACTAGAGCAGGAGTGCAGTCAGCAGCTGCATCTCCTAGAGTTGAGGTTTCTCCTATTCCGGAAGTTGTTCAGCCAGTTGAGACCCAGACTGCTATGTCTACTGAAGAGAAGAAGACGCTGGGTAGATTCTTAAGGTTAGCTCCACTTAGATTTGTTGGTACTCCTAGAAAGGATGCATTTAAGTTTCTGACTGCTTGTGAGGATAGGCTTTGTGGGTTAGGTCTTTGGAGACTCTTGGTGTGGACTACACCACATTTCAGTTGGACTTATCTGCTAGACATTGGTTGATGGGTTTTGTGAGTTCCAGACCAGTTGGATTTTCCCTTCTCTCTTTGGCTCAATTCTTCGAGATTTTCTTGGAGAAGTTTATGCCGCATAGCCTTAGAGATAGTTTGAGAGATTAGTTCTTGTAACGCCCCGAGATCCCACCTCGAGATGTCACATGGTGCTTATGACCCCGAAGGACCACAAGTTAACCCTTTACTGATATCTATACCTGTACACTGCATAATATCTAAAATAAATATGGAAACTAGCCATAAGGTTCAACACATCTATGAATACTCATAATACAGAAAACTGAATACTAATACATCCATCTGAAAAACGTCTAAACTATCTGAACTGCGGAGTTGATGAGACAGGTCCCCAACTAACTCTATCAACTAAAAATAAACAGAGACTGAAGAAATAATAGTAAACTGAAATTCGTCCTTGAAAGAAAAGGAGTCACTGCTACTGCTGCTGACTGGGATTGAACTGCTGAGGATACTCTGGTTCCTGTGCCTCTGAACCTATGGTGTCAAATAAAACACCATAGAGCAAATGCGTCAGTACAGGAATGTACCAAGTATGTAGATGATGTAGGCTAATGCAAGGGCTCATGCATGCATAATATCTAAACTGAATAATCATGAAGATGTCGCATGAGAACACATACATGAATGCACAGACCATGAACACAATCACCGCAACTCTAGATACTGAAACTTGGATACCACTTTACTGCAGACTGAACTCACTACTGACACTGAGATACTGAATCATTGACTCATCTGATACTGATAACTGAGACTCTGGATGTACTTACATCAAAGACTGAATTCTGAGCTTACTGCTTTCGACTGACAGAATTAGAGACCAACTTTTCTAACAGATTATTGCGAAAGCGATTATCAATGATAAGAAGTATGATCATGTCCAAATCTAACAACAAGAATACTCAACAAAATTTGAGATGAAGATCAAGCCTATCTGACGAGAGATCTCTAGATATGATAATAATAATACTCAACATGGTCTGAGACTGAGATCAAGCCTCTCTGATGGGAGATCTCTAGATATGATTATAAGAATCTGTATATGAGACCAAGCCTATCTGATGGGATGGTCCATGAATCAATGGAACTATCTGAGTTCCTCCCTGAGATAGACGACTGCACCACACAGTCCTAATTTTTGAAGATTGATACTGAAATTGCAACTGTGGGAAGTAGTTACTTAACCAACATGCCCCAACCTACCACAAGTGGGGTCCAACCTGTAACCCCAGCTGAAAGGGTGTCAATACCGTGCCACGGGTAAAGACCTCTCTGGTCAAGCCTCTCTGATGGGTGACCCTCACAGAAAATCAGCCTGAGACAATATAATAGTCAAACCTCTCTGACGGTGATAGCCTCTACTGATGGGGACTCCTACATCCTGCGCTAGCTACGCAGTTCTGGAGTTCAGGGATTGCTCCTAACGACTCGGCCTCTCTGAAGGGGAGCCGTCATCCCTTCCCTCGCTCGGTGCTAGCTCATACTCCCAACTAAAAGACTCTGAACTGAATTCTCAACTGAACACAACTAACTAAATCTGATACTGATCATGTTTGTCAAAAGATCTGACTGAGTTACACTGAGATTACATTGTTCCGTAGCTGACAGAAAAGGTATCAAATCAAGGTATCTGACTGACGATACAGAGCTTGAATAGATTACTCGAATCACTTTTGATATTAGAATTGAATCACTTGAATACTATTAGATCTGAGCTGATTACAGGACTGAGGCTAGATTACTAGTGATATAGAGATTACAGAGATAACTGAGATTACTGAGATTTCTTAAGTTTTGCACTTGTCTGAGGATATAGAGTTCTATAGTTCACTGAGTTCTGAGAATCATGGCTCGATTGGAATTATCGAGAAACTGACACGGGCTCTAGACAACAGCTCTATTATCGGGTATAAATACCCCCAGGACTCGATGACATAAAAGTAAAGCATAATCATTCATTCATCATTACGATCGTTCATTCATCATCATAATCATTTAAGGATCACAAATATTTATTCATCATCACAGTCGCCAAGGGGTCACTTTAAGCATCTCGGAATCATAATCATCTAATAACGCAGGGGAAACATGCTACTAGATCGTACTCCATTCAACAAGGTTTTACCTCAACTATTTCATACCTATATCAGTCTTGACATGTGTTTGGATATCACATGATTTCGGGAAACTTCATACTATCATGTCACAACTTACTTGCTAACCACTTGACATGTATTAAAAGCTTAGCATATATCAAAGAGCACATAATTAGGGATTTACTACTATCACATCTCCACTTGTTCACTAAGGTCCTTCAACAAAACACTAGACATGCATGGGTTCACACTTACATGGGGATTTCCTTACTATTGTGGCATAATTCATTTTCTAAAGCATTTCATCAAACACTAGGCATGCATGGACTGGCTCACAATTTGGGGTTTCATATTCAACATACTATAAAGGACCTTATGCTTTACCTAAGCTCTTTATCAAACCTTTGGGGGAGATGCTTTGCTTATTCAACCAATTCTACACCCAAATGTCATGAACACATCACATAAAAAGCAACATAAGGAAGATTCATCACAAATATCACAAGGATTCCACCTACTAGGGTCAAAGCTCATGAATCTTGTAAACAAACATGAATCAAAACTCAAAAACACATGTAACATCAATTTCAACTCATACAAATCATTAACAACTCATAAACATAAAAATCTTTGAGTTTTGAAAAGGGTTCTTGAGCTTCTTGGATGAAAGGAACCCAAGAATCAACATCTACATACCTTAATCTTTGAAATTGGATGAATTCTAATGCTTGAGACTCTATCCGCACTTGTAATAAATGATTCTCGAATCCCACACTATGAGAAACTTGATTCTTGAAGAAATTTTGAAAATTTATGGATGGTTTTTGGGAAGATTAGGGTTCTTGAATGAAACCCTAGTTATATCTTCTTAAGAGAATTGAGAGAGAAGATGGAGAAATTAGGGTTCCTCATATTTATAGAGATCTTTAAAAGATGAGAAAAGACCCCCTTGAAAAAAAATCCTTAAATTACTGGAAAAAAATAGCTGACGACATCCATGACAAGCCATCAAGTTGGTGATAAGTCATCACAAAATGTCATCACAAAAGGGTAAAATTTTGAGTTTCTTGTTAAGGTTGACGATATTGGTGATAGTCCGTCACGGGCGTGACAGATTGTCATAAAATGTCATCACCAGGGGTCGTCACGCTCATGGATGACGACATTGATGATAGGTCATCACGCTCGTGACAGCTTATCACAAATGTCGTCACTCAGTTTCTCAGCCTAACATGATAGAGTAAAATAGGCAAAACTCTTTGCTCCAATATCAGTTTTTGACAAAATTAGTACCGTTGGAAAGATAATTCAAAGATATTTCATTTGATATATAGTAGGTCCTCTAATTCGATATATACAAAGAGTTATGGTCGATTTAAGTTGACCAAAGTTTTGACTCTCACTAAAACTTGAACGATAGGAAAGCTTTCAACTAGTCCTTGAGTTAGGGGACCTCTATGATCTTAATTCATGCTCAAATAGATTCCCACATGATTCAAAGTATTTCATACTTGAGAAGATATTTTGAAAACATTTAGACTCTGATTTTTGCTTTACTAAATACGCTTTAAGGCTCAGACTGGAAGAGGATTTTGTGGGGCATTACATTATCTCCCCCTTAGGAACATTTTTCCTCAAATTTCGCTTGCTAGACTGAAAATACGGATCAACAAAACCTACTCAAAAAATGAAAACATTTCAAGGCATGCTTAGGCAACTGGAATAACTGACATATCAAGTTCTCACACTGGGCATGCATATCTGATGCATGGAATACTCGAATGAATCTAATCATAGATGAATTATCATAACACTCATACATATCTGATGCATGGACTCATAACTGGGATGATCTTAAGAATGCCTGACTAATCACACACTGACTAGCTAAACTCATTTCTACTAAATGCGCATATCAATGCATGAATGTACGGCTAAGCTGACTTTCAAAAGCATGACTTGACAATGTAATAACGACTGATGTTAACTTTATAAAGAAAATATGAATATGCATCGAGATGAATTTAATGGCATGTAACATCATAATACTATGGGGTATCTCCCCCTTGGGACTCTATGTACCTCTAAACACACTTCGCTAAAATACTGGGGCGGTGTGTGGGGCACCTACAGACTAGGTCATGATTAACCAATCAAGATCTAAAACTCATGCATGACTCATGCTAACATACAAGCTCAAAATGGGACATGATGTCTTTCTTAGTATATTGTTGTTCATTCTTTTTCCTTACTCACTAAATAAGAGGTCTGGCCCTTGTTGACTCTAATTAGTAACTAGAGGTAATTTACGCATATCATTGGGTTAAGGCTAACAAGTATGTGAAATCTTGTGTAGAACCAAAGGCTCACCTAGTAAATCTACTTGACTTGAATTAATGGTTATGTTATGAAATTTTGCCTAGTAAAGTGGCTTATGTGATAACTAGTTATTTCTAATAAATTATTATGACTTGTAGGCTAGAAGCCTAGTGAACTAGTTGGTGGACCTTACTTGGTTAAAATATGGAAACTAGTCATTAAGGTTGTAACATGCTCAATAATAATAGACTTGGTATTGTATGATGGATAGTTAAGTTGACATCTAGTATGTGATGTTATGGTGGCTTAATTGAGGATTTATATAATGAGCATGCTAACTAGGGAATGGCCTTGTAATGGGTGAATAAATAATAACATTGATAACTTGTAGTTTTTCCCTTAAGTGATGGCTAGTAACTATAAGACTTGTAAACTAGTGGCTTATGGAAATGAAGGTTAACTAGAATAGACTAATCTTGGAGTTTATTAATGAGTTGAAGAATAAGTAACTATATAGATATGTTATGTCGATATTGGTTTCATTGTGATTAAATTGTGGTATTAGTGATGATTGTGGACCTTGTAAATGAGCCATGGCGGGGTTGTGTTACCCGCGGCTTCATTTAATTATGGTGTAGTATTGCCTTGATTTATTGTTGGTTGATCTTTTGGTGTACTCTCTGGTGGTATGAGACGACGTGATGTTCTTGGTTGTGTTCTTTACATATATTTACCGGCAGTATGGGACATCGTAGTAAGTTCTTGTGCTTTATATTCTAATGAAGGTTGGTGTTGATAATGGTTAATTCATTGTTGTTATTATATATATATGGCTTTACGCTTCCAAAATGATTACTCATTTGTGGGACGAATATGGTATGTATTGATATGATTCGTTATGCTATTACCCTAGTGGATTAGTTATTCTATACAGTGGTATCGAAGAAGATATAGGTTCGATTTTGTACCTTGACTTTAAGTTATTATATTACCTTATATCGTCTTTATATTATAATTTAGCTTAGTCGGCATATGATGCCTACTGAGTACCCATGTTTTGGTACTCATACTACACTCTTATACATTTTTGGTATAGTCCTAAGTTCTAGCTACCATCATTGAGTCGGGTTCGTGCCTCATTGACCATTCGAAGATGGGGTGAGCTCTTATAGTTCGAGTTGCCCTTTTTCCCATCTATATTTATTTGACTTTTATTTTCAAGACAAATGTTTGAAATTATTTAAGATATTTTTAGACTTGGAGTTGTAAAATTTTATTTTTAAGTCTAGACGCTCTTGTACTAATACTATCTGGTCATGGCATTGGTATTTGAATATTTGTTGTCTTTAGTTGTAAAATTTCATAGTTGATATTGTGTTCTATTATAGGGTCCATGTTGGACATTTTCACCAAGGTGACCCATTTTTTGGTAGCTCCGAGTTACGGTATCGGTTTACCTACTGGTGGGATGTGGTAGGTGCCATCATGACTTGAAAATTAGGTCATGAAAAATTGGTATCAGAGCCTAGGTTTCACCAATATTATTGATACATGAGTAAGTGTCTAATAGAGTCCTACGAATTGAAATATTGACGTTCGTTTCCTACCTTCAAGAGGCTATGAGACATTCTTAGGAGTCCTTCACTTATTTCACTCATATCATGCAAAGAGTCTTAGTTGGTTTTTAGGATATTCTGTTGACTTTACTCTTTGCAGATTCCCAGGACACGTGCTTCAGTGATACGTGAGAAAGGTCTCGAGACATAGATTCATAATGTGTCCCTAGTTAGGGATCAGGGTGTACCTTCCCAAAATCCTATTCCTATACTCGAGCCAAAGACTTCTCCACCTCATCCAGTGGTGGGCCAGAGACCAGCCCAGGCTCCACCAGGATTCATCCCCTCTTGTTTGCTTAGGGATGCTTTGGTTCAGCTATTAGGAATTGTTGATAGTTTACAGTCTACTAAAGCAGTAGTGCAGTCGGCAGCTGCATCTTCTAGAGTTGAGTTTTCGCCTATTCCGGCAGTTGTTCAACTAGTTGTGACCCAGCCTTTTATGTCTACTGAGGAGCAGAAGATGCTGGGTAGATTCTTAAGGTTGGCTCCACTTAGAATTGTTGGTACTCCTGGAGAGGATGCATTCAATTTTCTGATAGTTTATGAGGATAGGCTTCGTGGGTTAGGTATTTGGAGACTCTTGGTGTGGACTACACAATAGCTCAGTTGGACTTATCTGCTAGACACTAGTGGGTGGGTTTTGTGAGTTCCAGGCTAGTTGGATCTTCCCTTCTCTCTTAGGCTCAATTCTCTGAGATTTTCTTGGAGAATTTTATGCCGCAAGCCTTAGAGATCGTTTGAGAGATTAGTTCTCTAGATTGGAGTAGGGTTCTATGTTTGTCATTGAGTATGAGGCTCATTTCCATGAGTTGGATAGGCATGTGACTTCTATCTCGGATACTGAGTTTGAGCGAGTTTGCTGCTTTATGAGAGGATTGAGACTTCCTATTCGGATGGCTACTCAAAGTTTGGTTACTTTGGGTAGTACCTTTGCTGAAGTTGTTGATCATGCTAGAGTGATAGAGGATATGCAACATGAAGGACGTGATAAGAGGCCCAAGTATCATGGCAGATTTGGTGGGAGCCATAGTAATTCTTGATTCAAAGGTGGTATTCCTTATGTTGGACATCCTTTGCATCCATTTTTTCAACCTCAGGGTCAGATTAGTCGACCAGTGTAGGCAGCTCTTATGACAGCTAATGTGGATCAACTTATATCTAGTGAGCTCTTTAGTAAGGGCGGTGATCAGTCTATGAAGGGTTCATCTATAGGCCATGCTAGGCGTGGTGGCTATGTCGACATAGCTGGATTTGTGAGTTCTGGTTTGTCTTGTGAGTCTTGTTTTACTTGTGGATTTCCTGGTCATTTCTCTAGAGAGTGCCCTAGTCGTGGGGCGATAGTTTTTTCATCCTAGGGAGCTACTCCCATTAGGGCAGTTCATCCCTCAAGTAGAGGTGATTTGCGAGGTTGTAGAGGTAGTTACCAGGGTGCTCGAGGTGATACTCAAGCAGGCAGGGCAGGTGGTCATTTAGGTACCCAGCCAAGTAGCGAGCGTGGTCAGTTATATGCAGTACCTGCTATGCCCGAGACTGAGACTTCGGATGCTAGAGTTACATGTGCAATTTTGGTATGCCGCAAGTCGGCTCTTGTTTTATTTGATCCTGGATCCACTTATCCTTATATATCTTCTTATTAAGCACCACATTTGGAGTTGTCTAGTGATTTATTATCTGTGACATTGCATGTATCGACTCCCGTAAGTGATTTATTAGTAGTGGATCGGATATTCAGATCATGTGTCATAATAGTTAGTGATGTCGATACTTATGTTGATCTTATTATTCTGGATATGTATCTACTCCCGACCTATTTCTATCATTGTATGTATCTACTCTCAGCCTATTTCTACCATTGCGTGTATCTACTCTCAACTTATTTCTATGGCACCTTATCGTATGGCTCCCGCAGAGCTTAAAGAGTTGAACTCTCAGCTTTAGGATATTCTTGGCAAGGGGTTCATTAGACCGAGTGTGTCCCCGTGGGGAGCCCTTGTTTTATTTGTAAAGAAGAAAGATATTTCAATGCAGATGTGTATTGACTATAGGCAACTTAACAAGGTGACGGTGAAGAACCGTTATCCTATGCCTCACATTGATGATTTGTTGGACCATCTTTAGGGCACAGTTGTATTCTCTAAGATATATTTAAGGTTCGGTTATCATCAGTTGAGGATTCAGGTTGAGGATATCCCGAAGACAGCCTTTAGGACCCGTTATGGTCACTATAAGTTTTTGGTGATATTTTTTGGGCTGACTGATTCCCCATCCACATTTATAGACTTGATAAACCATGTGTTTAGACATTATCTAGATTTCTTTGTTATTGTGTTCATTGATGATATTCTTGTGTATTCGAGAAGTGGTGAGGAGCATGCGCAGTATTTGAGAGTTGTGCTCCAGGTTTTATGAGAGTATGTGTTTTTTGCCAAGTTCTACAAGTGTGAGTTTTGGCTTGAGCCAGTGTCTTTTCTTGGATGCGTGGTGTCCAAGGCGGATATTATGGTAGACCCGGCTAAGATTTTGGAGATTCGTGATTGGGTTAGGCCTATGTCTCTGACTGAGGTTCGTAGATTTATTGTGTTGGGTGGTAATTATAGATGCTTTGTTAGAGTTTTGCTACCTTATTAGCCCCTATGACTAGATTGACCTGGAAGGAAGTTCCCTTCTGATGGTTTGAAGAGTGTGAGTTGAGCTTTGAAAAGCTTAATGGTTGTCTTACTTCAGCCCCGATGTTATCTCTTCCAGTTGAGGGAGAGGGATTCACTGTGTTTTATGGTGCTTCTGGTGTTGGTCTTGGTTGTGTTTTGATGCAGTGGGGTCATGTCATTGCCTATTCTTCTAGACAGCTTAAGGTGCATGAGCCCGACTACTTCACTCATTATTTGAATTTGGCGGTGGTATTTTTTGCGCTCAAGATTTGGAGGCATTACTTGTATGGTGTGCATTGTGAGATTTTCACCGATCATCATAGTCTTCAGCATCTTATAACCCAGCGAGAGCTCAAAGTTCTCCAGCGTAGGTGGATAGAGTTTCTAAAGGACTACGATATGTCTATCTTGTATCATTCGGGTAAGGCAAATGTTGTGGTGGATGCCTTGAGTTGCAAAGCAGCAAGTATGGATAGTTTGGATTGTATTTTAATTTCTCAGAGGCCCTTGGCACGGGATATCCAGTGCTTAGCTAATTTGATAGTTCACCTCGATATTTTGGATCCTGCAAGGATTTTGGCTTGTGTGGAGGCAAGGTCCTCCCTATTTGAGCAGATTCATGACCGTTAGTTTAAGGATAGTATGTTTTTCCTTCTCCGTGATCGGGTGGTGAGTGGTGAGTCTGGGAGACACATCGTGGATTCTAGGGGTATCTTGAGATTTTAAGGTTGTGTTTGTGTTCCCCGACTTGATGACTTGATTCAGTCGATTCTGCATAAGGCTCATAGTTATAGATATTCTATGTATCTTAGTACATCCAAGATGTATAGAGATTTAAGTCAGTTGTACTGGTTGGATGGTATGAATATGGATGTGACAGACTTTGTAGATTGTTGCCTATGTTGTCAGCAGGTTAAGGTCGAGCATCAGCGTCCAGGTTGATTGACTCAAAGATTGCCCACTCCCAATATGAAATGGGAAAGGATAACCATGGACTTCATTAGTGGCTTGCCTCATACTTTTCGTGGTCACGATGGTATTTGGGCTATTTTGGATCATTTGACCAAGTCGGCCTATTTCATTCCTATTCAGATGACCTTCAGTACTGAGAGATTAGCCCAGATTTATGTTTGGAGATAGTTCATTTGTAAAGGGTCCCTATGTCTATCATATCAGATTGTGGTTTTGTGTTTACTTCGAGGTTTTGTAGAGTATTTTAGAAGGAGTTGGGTACTCAAGTGGATTTGAGTACAGCTTTTCATCCGCAGATGGATGGTTAGTCCAAGCGGACTATTCAGGTGCTTAAGGATATACTTCGAGCCTGCATTATGGATTTTGGAGGTCAGTGGGATCAACACTTAGCATTGATAGAGTTTGCGAACAGTTATCATTCGAGTAATGAGATGGCGCCCTATGAGGCTTTGTATGGTAGGAGGTGTCGTTCCCTATAGGATGGTTTGAGATTTTTGAGGTTAGACCCTATGGTAAAAAATTTCTTCAGGACTCAATGGATTGTGTCAGGGTGATTCAGGATAGGCTGAGAGTAGCCCAGAGTAGTCAAAAGGCCTATGCCGACCGTAGACTCCGTGCCTTGAGATTTAGAGTTGGTGATCGTGTGTTCCTTCGTGTTTTACCTATGAGAGGTGTGATGAGATTTGGGAAGAAGGTTAAGCTTAGCTCTCGCTATATTGGACCTTTTGAGATTCTTCGAGTAGTTGGCGAGGTGGACTATGAGTTGGCTTTACCTCCAGAATTTGCCACTGTTCATCCGGTTTCCCATGTCTCCATGTTGTGAAAGTATATTCTTGATCCTTCTCATGTGCTTAGATGAGACTCGTTCCAGTTGGATGATCAGCTGACCTTTGTGAAGGATCCCATTCTTTTTTGGGCTAGTGATGCTAGGCGACTACGTACTAGGGAGATTTCAGTAGTTAAGGTTCAGTAGAGGCATCGCCCAGTAGAGGAGGCTACTTGGGAGATCGAGAGTGAGATGTGGCCTAGTATCCTCACTTATTTGAGGCTTCAGGTATTCTCTTGTCTTTAACTTTCGGGGAGAAAAGTTCCTTAGTATTGGATGTTGTAATAACCCTTTAGGTCATTTGCCGTATTCTTGCTTATTTCGCTGATAGAGCTTCTCTATAGCTACCCCAAGTCATTAGTGACTTGCCGGAACCGATAGATCGGTTACCTGGAGGTTAGTTTGGTTCCATGAACCACTTTCTCAATTTGAAGCCTTCGTTGGTCCTAATTGACTACTAAGCAAAAAATTTATAAATCAATCTTCAATATGAAATATGACTTCGCCAATGCATTCGGAACGTCAAAATCTATGTGATTACATATCTTATTTATTCGAAATGAACCCTGAATGCATCTCGAGGCATTGGCCAAAGCTCGGAACTAAGATCCAAGCTTCAGCCATGCCTTGCATTGACCAAGATGTTGCGACCGCAGAGGCTAGTGTGCGACCGCGGCTAGGCGGAGGGTGCAACTGTGCTATCCGAGGTTGGATGAAACCTATTTAAAGGCTGTTTTGTCCAAAATTTTGCCCATTTGTGCATTGTTCTTGAACTCTAAAACCCTAATAAAGTATGAATCTTCTAAGTAAGTCTTGTGGATTGATTTGGAGCTTAAACAACTTGTGTAATCGAATCTTGCTACTAATCTAAGGGAAAAAAACATCTAGTTGGTGTTAAATTGTTGATTTTTAGACCCTAAACCTCTAAGTCCTTGAGACTTAAATAAAACTCCATATGTGATTGATTTACTCAAGTTTCTTGAGGGCAATAACTCCCTAATTATATGTGGGTAAAGGGTTTATCTCGAAAACTCATTTTCTGAAGGTGGAACCAACTTTGAGGTTTGGAGTTATTTTGAACCCATGGCATAATGGTGCCATAATGGGTATTGTTATTCTCATTGTAATGCTTAGATTGTATTATTGATAGCTTGGCTTGTGGAAGAAGAAGTTTCAAGAAAAGGAAAGGAAAAGTTTGTTGATTTATGAGTTGCTTGGACTCAAGGTAGGTTAGGCTTACTTGTAGTTAGATTGAGCTTGATTTTAGTATAATTGTTGAAATCTTGTGAGATTGGGCGGGGTTTAGATGATAAATAGTTGAATGATGATATTGGGGATTAGTGGATTCTTATAGGTTATTGAACTTGCAATGTGTGATGCTTGACCCTTATCCTAGAACCTTGGATAGTCTACTTGTTGTCTTATGAATAGTATGAGAATACTCTAGTTGCTCTAATAGGTAAGAATAATGTTACTCCCTAACCTTAAGAGTATGTTGACCTAGCTGTAGCTTAGTTAGGAAATGACCTTGGTGTTGGGTTGACTTAGGTGGAATACTTGAATAAGATTTCCCCTATAGGCTTAGTAAGGATTGATAGGCCCTTATGATGTGATTTAGATAACTTAGCCCAAAATCCGGGTAGATGTTAGTCTTGTGATAGTGAATTTGGCATTCTTGCAATTTAGGAGTGGGACTTGACCCAACTTAAGCTTGAACTATGAAATTCCTTAGAAACCTAGATACTTGATGAATGTCTATGTTATGTTGTTGATATTATAATGGTTAAACCCGATGATCAGATTATGCATATAGTCGATGGTTGGATAATGTGTATACTTGATTAATTATCTCATGGCCATGATATGGATAGCCTTGAAAAGGTGTAGAATGTGTATATCATATGAATGCTCATACTCATGCTTATACTCATATTATGTAGTGATGCTTAATAGCAACATAGGATGATATATGTCATCGTACATCCCTATTACTCTATTATTATGGCTTTTGTGTGTTTATTGACTTGACTATATGTGAAGGGTAAGATGATACCAGAGGATATGTTGATGTTGTGATGATGCCCGGTAAATCCGGAGGATATGTTGATGTTATTGTAATGCCCGATAAATTCGGTGGATATGTTGATGTTATGATGATGCCAGGTAAGTCAGGAGGATATGTTGATGTTATGATGATGCCTGGTAAATTCGAAGGATATGTTGATGTTATGATGATGCCCGATAAATTTGGAGGATATGTTGATGTTATGATGATACCCGGTAAATCCAAAGGACATGTTAATGTTATGATGATGCTCGGTGAATCCGGAGGATATGTTGATTTTATGATGATGCCCAGTAAATTCGAAGGATATGTTGATGTTATGATAATGCCCGGTAAGTCTGGAAAAGGTAAAGATGTTATGATGCCGTGTGGGGCAAATTTACATGAATACTTGAATACACAATAAGGTTAGGTCGTGTGGGCCAAACCGCTTATGTATGTGGGACATGATGTCTTCCTTGGTGTATTGTTGTTCATTTCTTGTCCTTATTCACTCTAATTATTAACTAGAGGTAATTTATGTATATCATTGGGTTAAGGCTAACTAGTATGTGAAATCTTGTGTAGAACCATAGGCTCACCTAGTAAATCTACTTGACTTGAATTAACGGTTATGTTATGAAATTTCTCCTGGTAAAGTGGCTTATGTGATAACTAGTTATTTCTAATAAATGATTATGACTTGTAGGCTAGAAGCCTAGTGAACTAGTTGGTGGACCTTACTTGGTTAAAATATTGAAACTAGTCGTTAAGGTTGTAACATGCTCAATAATAATAAACTTGGTATTGTATGATGGATAGTTAAGTTGACATCTAGTATGTGATGTTGTGGTGGATTAATTGAGGATTTATATAATGAGCATGCTAACTAGGAAATAGTCTTGTAATGGGTGAATAAATAATAGCATTGATAACTTGTAGTTTTTCCCTTAAGTGACGGCTAGTAACTATATGACTTATAATCTAGTGGCTAATGGAAACAAAGGTTAACTAGTATAGACTAATCTTGGAGTTTATTAATGAGTTAAAGAATAAGTAACTATATAGCTATGTTATGTCGATAGTGGTTTTGTTGTGATTAAATTGCAGTATTGATGATGAGTGTGGACCTCAGAAATAAGTCATGGCGGGGTTGTGCTACCTGCGGCTTCGGTTAGTTGTGGTGTAATATTTCCTTGATGTATTGTTGGTTGATCTTATGGTATACTCTCTGGTGGTATGGGACGCCATGATGGGTTCTTTGTATTGTATTCTTTTGGTGTACTCTCCAATGGTATGGGACACCGTGATGAGTTTTTGGTTGTGTTCTTGGCGTGTACTTTTCGGCGGTATGGGACGTCATGGTAAGTTCTTGTGCTTTATATTCTAATGAAGGTTGATGTTGATTATGGTTAATTCATGGCTGTCATTGTATATATGTGGCTTTACACTTCCGAAATTACTTACTTGTAGGACGAATATGGTATGTATTGACATGATACGTGATGCTATTACCCTAGTAGATAAGTAATTCTATACAGTGGTATCGAAAAAGATTCAGGTTTTATTTTGTACCTTTACTTTAAGTTATTGTCTTACCTTATATCATCTTTATATTATAATTTATCTCAGTCGGCCGATTATGCCTACTGAGTACCAGTGTTTTTGTACTCATACTATATTTCTGTACCTTTTGTTGCACACCCAGGTTCTAGTTGTCGTTGTTGAGTCGGGTTCGTGCCACGTTGACCATTCGAGGATAGGGTGAGCTCTTGGAGTTCGAGTTGCCCTTTTTCCCTCTGTATTTATTTGTCCTTTGTTTTTGAGACAAATGTATGAGATTATTTAAGACATTTTTAGATTTGGAGTAGTAAAATTCTATTGTTAAGTCTAGACGCTCTTTTACTAATACTATCAGGTCATGTGATTGGTATTTGAATATTGGTTGTCTTTAGTTGTGGAATGTCATTATTTATACTGTGTACTATTATAGGGTCCATGTTAAACATTTCCACTAAGGTGACCCATTGCATTATCTCCGGGTAACAGTATCGGCTTACCTACCGGTGGGATGTGGTAGGTGCCATCATGACTCAAAAATCGGGTTGTGACAAGACGGAACCCCAAGTTAGCCAACCTGTGAATGTCTTTCACCAATCCTCTCTTATCCTCATCAACATGAGACAAGCTCTCCATAGACAACCTGCTAAGAGCATCAACAATAACATTAGCTTACCTGGACGGTAGTGAAGTTCCATGTCATAATCCTTAAGCAATTCAAGCCATCTCATTTTCGTGAGATTCAATTCCTTCTGCGTAAATACGTAGTGCAAGTTCTTATGGTCTGAATAGATGCCTACATGCACTCCATACAGATAATGGCGCCAGATCTTCAAGGCAAAGACCACAACCGCCAACTCTAGATCGTGAGTCGGGTAATTCTTCTCATGAAACTTAAGCTGTTAAGAAGCATAGGCTACGACCTTACCATGCTGCATCAAAACACAAACCAGTCCCACACAGGATGCATCACAAAACACAACAAAACCATCAGTACCCTCGGGCAAGATACTATCACAAAAGTCAACTTATCCTTCAATTTCTCAAAACTACCCTCACAAACATCGGACCATAAAAACTTAACCTTTTTCTGAGTTAACTTCGCCAACGAAGCAGTAATAGATGAGAAACACTCCACAAAAATCCTATAATACCGAGCCAAGCCCAAGAAGCTCTTAATATTGTATGGAGTCGTGGGTCTAGGCCATTTCTTAACTGCCTCAACTTTCTGTGGATCCACCTTGATCCCCTCACTAGAAACAATATGCCTCAAAAAGGTCATAGCACTCAACCAAAATTAACACTTAACAAAAATTGTATTCAACTTCTAGTCCTTAAGAGTCTACAACACAATTCGGAGGTGATTGGCATGATCCTCCTCACTCTTAGAGTAAACTAAGATATCATCAATCAAAACTATAACAAGCAAATCCAGAAACTGCCTAAAAACCCGATTCATAAGATCTGTGAACGTATCCAGGGCATTAATCAACCCAAATGACATAACCAAAAACTCATAGTGACCATACCGAGTTTGGAGAGCAATTTTGGGAATATCAACCTCCTAATTTTCAACTGATGATAGCCCGAACGGAGATAAATCTTAGAGGAACACCTATCACCCTGAAGCTGGTCAAAAAAATTATCAATCCTAGAAAGAGGATACTTATTCTTCACTGTCACCTTATTCAACTGACGATAGTCCATACACATCTGAAGATATCCATCTTTCTTTCGCACGAAAAGTACAAGAGCATCCTACGGATAAACACTAGGATGAATAAAGCCCTTATAAAGAAGATCCTTTAATTTCTCTTTTAGCTTCTTTAATTCAGCCAGAGCCATCTTATAAGGAGGAGTGAAAATGGGACGGGTATTCGGTAGAAGATCAATCCCAAATTCTATTTCCCTATAGGGGGAATCCCAGGAAGCACTTCAGGAAATTCACTAACCACAGGGATAGATTACAAGGAAGGACTTTCAGAATTAGAATCCTTAACCTAAACTAGATGATACAAGCACCCTTTTGAAATTAATTTTTGAGCTCTAAGATAGGAAATAAACCTCCTTTTGGGTACTAAGGAACTCCGCTTCCATTCTAATACTGGTTCATTAGGGAATTGGAAACTGACCTTTTAGGTCCTACATTCCAGAGAAGCATAGCACGAATGGAGCCAATCCATCCCCAAGATCACATCAAAGTCTACCATGTCAAGCTCTATCAAATCCACTAATGTCTCCCTATGAAATATAGACACCACACAACCCCTATAGATTTTTCTAGCAACTTTAGAATCACCCACCAGAGTAGACACAGAAAAGGGGTCAGAAATATTTTCAGGACCAAAATCAAAGTGCACAACCACTTAAGAGGTTATATAAGAAAGGGTAGAACCCAGATTATGCAAACAATAAACATAACCAAAAAAGAGTTGTAACATACCAGTAACAACATCTAGGGTGTCACGACCCGAGCCTAGGCCCTAGCCGTGACGAGCATCCCGAACCATGAAGGCCCGGAACACCCATTCTCTATCTGGTTATCATGCACAACATTCATAATCATAATAAAATGCGGAATTGAAACTGAGTACGGAAAACATGGTCAAGTTCTGCAATATTTCTGAATAATACTATCTGACATAAGTCTGCGAAATCTCTACTAAGAACATAAACATCTGTCTGAAAAGAAACTGGGACAAGGCCCCCAGTAAACCAAAAACATAATAAATAAGATAATGTCTGACATAATTAGGCCTTTCGAATAATAGAAGGCTCACCACTGTGAGATCAAGTCTGCAAATCCGAGAATGTCTACTGAGTAGCTGGACCCCTAGACTGTGCCTCAGAACCTGGAAGGAGGGGGGTCAGCATAAAAGTACTGGCACGCGAAGCAATCCAAAAAAATAGTATAATGGAACATACATATATATATACATATTAAGTGAAAGCAATTTTTCATCAAGACATCATGTATAAAACTGTTTCTGAAAAATACATGGGTACTTTCTGAAAATATGTAACCTGTCTGTTTATTTCAAATCATGATCTGTGTTTTACTTCTGAGTTAGGTGGTATTCCCCTACAAGTCTGATATTCCACGGGCTATATGGAATCCGTCATTGACTCGGCAGGAAAGCCCCCAACCCAAGTGTGCCGCAAGGGTTGGAGTGTCTGAGTCTGATACGCCACAGGACATTTAAGTCAGCGCATAATAGTATACCCGGGTCGGCAAACCACGATGTTAGGCAATGAGTCGATTGAACTCAAGCCCTCTTCGGGGAACCACCTAACATCTCTGTATGCCCATTTTTAACCTTTTCTGTACATGCAACATTCTGAATGTCTAAAATCATGAAAGTCTGAAATGTCTGTTAGTCTGAGTCTGATATGGCATTAGTCTGAGTTGGTATCGTCATACCAAGACTTGCAAGTCATGATTTTTCTGAGCCATAATGTATTAAGCAAGAGCTTTCATTCAAAACATAGTTTAGACCACCAAAACATGTAACTGATGTAAAGGATTTCATATTCCGAAACTTAAAGTTCAATTCATGCAGAAATTTCATCAAACACCTGGTGGTCAAATGTCTTTAGAAAGTTCATGTATTCAAAATTGAAACACATTCATTCATATATGTATATAAACTGTCAAATCGCTTTGGAGATGGTCAAAAGACCAAAACAATGATGTTAAAACATCTTATACATAAATATATATACATAATTTAAAACCCCATTCTAAAACATGATTTTTCTATGCCCATGAGAATTTAGGAAAACCCCGTGTACCTTGTTCTCCATGAATTTTGGGTGTCTATCGAAGTCTACGTCGAGAGGATTCCAAATCTGTAATTTGTTTCACGAACCCGCGGTTGAATCTTGAGTTGCTTGGGTTTTAATGTTGAAACCCTAGGGAGAGTTCTTGAGCAATTTTGGGAAAAGTATGTGTATTATGGGTTTTGAGGGATTAAATCCCGTGTTGGTGGTATATATAGGGGTGGAGGATTACCAAAATACCCCTAAGGAACAATTAAGGTCAAATCTGTCCCTCAGTTGACAGGTTGTTAGACTGGAGTAAATCGATTATAACTTTTTACTCATATACTCAAATTGGATGAAACCAACTGCAATTAAAAGAGGACTCGAAGAGCTTTCGTTTGATATATTATATCTCACACATTTCATTATATACAGGGAGTTATGATCGTTTGAAATTGACCCTGAAATGCTGAAAACTGGGCAATAGTCTATGCGTTTTGCTACTGTTTTTAAATCCAAACGCAGCCTTATGCGTTCCGAAAAATTCCGAAACTTATCCGAGATGTACTATGAGATTTCCCGATCATAACGCAACTTGAAAATCTAAAAGCGGATGTCGGGAAGGTTGAAAAGTTGTATCCGAAGATTGCCAGCTAAAATGACTCTAAGTCCTCATTACACTTAGAAAAATTTTCAAGTTTTTAAGTCTAAGGGCACTCTATTAAAGGCTAATCCATGCACGACTTTTACAGGGTGTTACATAGGGATTCCTTCGATTCCTGACGAGTAGAAAGTGCATAGAGAGAATTTTGGCCAGGGTAGGAGTTGAAGAAGTGCCAACCAAAACTGTATTAGCCCCAGTGGCAGCCCTAGCTGAAGCATAATCTCGCTGGAATGGCCGAGATGACCACAATTATAGCACCAATTTCTCCCCTCCTCACAATATCCATGGTGAAGCTGCCCAAAAAATGACAAGAGAGGGTAAGGTGAGGCTAACCGAGCTCCACTAACTGAAGGTTGGGTACCCTATACCTTAGGACCACTGTTAGTCTGAAAACGATGATCACCTGAAGGCATAGGATAAGAAAAACTAGTAGCTGAATACGAATTTCCCCAATTCTTCTTCTTAGTCCACTGTCTACTATTTTTTCTATTATTTTACTGACCTGCAACCTTCTTTGAATATCTAAACTTTTTTATTCTGCCTCTCTCCTATCTTTGCCTGCTTTTTATTCTCATTCTTAGCCTACTGCATATAAACCACTAACATAGAAATATCCATATTATTTTTTAACACAGCAGCCTTACATTTCAGCACCAAATCACAGGACAAACCATAAGCAAATTTTATCATTCGGCAACTCATATTAGACACCAACTCTGGAGCATAACGAGCCAACTGCTGAAACATCAGAGCATACTCCTTCACACTCATCTTTCCTTATTTCATGTTCAAAAATACTTCGGCCTTATCTTTCCTCAACTCTTGAGGAAAGAAGTGATCAAGAAAGGCACCCAAAAACTCATCCCATACCACCAACTCAATATCCTCACCCCTCATAGCTTTCCACTCCATATACCACTAATAAGACATATCCTTTAACTGATATACTGCAAACTCTACGCATTCCGAATCAGTAGTGTGCATAACCTTAAGGATTTTCTCCATCTCATTAATAAACACATGTGGATCCTCCTCAAACTTAGAGCCCGTAAAGGTTGGGGGATTCAAGATCATAAACTGGCCAATTCAAGTGACTTCAGATGAATAAGCAATAGAACCAACACGATCAGACTGATAAGACTATGATGCCACCAACTAAGTAAGATATGAATAAACTGATGAAACTCCGTATTAGAGATATATCCATGAGGCGAATGAGCATAAGTGTTGCCAGCCCAAGATGCTTGAAGGCTAGTCGGGATCGGTGGAAATCCACGTGGGGCGACACGGTTAGGAGTAGGGACCCTAGACCGGGTCTACATTCCATAAATAAGGTGAGTCCCCTCCATATTCTTTTAAAGTGGAACAGAGGTTCCAGTAAAGTTTCTATGAACATCAGACCTTCGGGGAGGATTGATCTAAAATGCGAGAAAGCTGAGAGTTAAAGAAGTTTCATAAAACTAGACTATATAGCCCAAAATAGAACACAAGAAAGGGAAATATTCCCAAATGCCTTATACTCTCCCCTTTATAAGTGTGGCACGCTATATACCCATAAATAGGACTCTACCGAATACGGTTTTATGGATACCCAACGACCCTGAACCATGCTCGGATACCAAGCTTGTCATGACCCGAACCAAGGCCAAGTCATAACGGGTATCTCAAGAACACCATGGACCAGAGACCACCCCCTTAGCTTAACCTCAAGAGCACAATAACAATAGTAATGCATAATCCAATTAACATAGCATTAAAAGATAAATAAGTCAAGTGAAAGTTCTAAGAGTCAAAACCAACAATACAACCCACATTTGTCTAGGAAAGCCTCTAAAACTAGAATAATATCTAAGTCGAGACATGCACCCGACTATGACCAAAAAAAATCCAAAAGCACTATTATAATGAAAGAATAATGAAATGATAAGGCCATCCGAAGGATGAAGGCTCACTATTTCACAACAACTGAACAGACGTGCTCAACCACCTAATGTTGCACAGGAGCAACAAAAACCCCTTCAAAACCTACATCATTTCGCGTTCAAAGACAGTCAATGGGATAAGCACTGACATGTAACTCAGGAAATAAGGATAAAATAATGCAATTACCAAAATACAGTCATAAACTATATGCACTACATTCATATACATATATATAGGATGTCGAGATAGGGATAAGGGTCATGACCATGAGAGTTTATAAATTTAACCCGAACTGTGTAGCCCACTCCGTCCTAAAGGCACCTATGGGCTATATGGGTCCATCTCCCCTGGCTGGAAGGGCCCCAGTGCATTTTAGCCGCACGAATTGAGTAAAAATTAAGGAAAAACTAAATCCACTAAGGCAATAGTCATCCCAATATATATATATATATCAAGTGTCCACCAAGCACACGGTCATATAGACCCCTAATGCCCAAAAACGTGGTTTTCAGTGTTCGTCCCCCCCCCCAGACTTTACACCTTCACGGTGAGCTACATAATTCCTTTTAAGCTCAAATTAAATAGTTTGCACATAAACCAATCTATTAACCCAGGAGTCATTCATTAAGACATTTATCACTTGGTATCGTTATACCAATATGTTTGCAAGATAATATATTTATGCCAAATCAGTCCACATAACCAAATTACATTTCCAAGTTCCATTTAAAATAAAAAACCAAGGCCACCTAGGCCATCTAAAATCATTTTCATTCATTTATCCTTTAATACAATGCATAGGGTTAAAAAACAAGTTATACCATGCAATTTTCCATATTCAAAATCAAGTTTACAAGGTGGGTTGAGTTTAATGCAATTATCAAGACAAAATTTCATCAACTTGGGTAAACCCATATACCCCATTCCAACCATTTATATCATGCACCAATTTAGTTCCAAAAATATTAATTTAAAGCATGAATAATTAATTTAGAACATGGGACAAGCAATTCAATCTGTAACAACCAAAACCCCTCAACCCAATTACAAAACCCATAATTAAATCACTTGAAAATTCATTCAATTAATTCCACAATGTAAAATTAAATTAGGGAAAGATAAACATGCCTGAAATACACAAGACATTAAAGTCAATTCAAAGTTTGAAGCTTGGATGATGAATTCTTTATAAAACCTTTGAATGTTCTTGAGTTTTGAGTTTAAGAGGGAAAAAGAATAATTTGATATTTGAAAACTGAAGGAAAAAGAGTTATTTTATATTTAAAGGTCGTATAAGAGGTAAAAAAAAAAATCCCCTCACCCCAAGTAAAAAAATGAAAATTGAACAAATTAAAAACAACAACTTGGCACGCCAATATCGCAGAGGTTAGCCTCCATGCCATGCTAATATCGCAAAGGTTAACCTCTGTGATATGACCTTATCGCAGAGGCTTACTGTCTCGGGGTCCCGAAATAACCCCGAACTCCTTCCAAAAAATTCAAAACTTTTCCAAAATACCCTTTTAACAGCCCTAAACATAATTCAAGTCAAAAATCAATGTTACGCACGCGAGAGGGCAAAAATAAAATCATCGATGTTTTACGGGATCTCACAAGTAATTAGTCAGACAGATTAATCATTGATCTTCTTTTATCGACAGATTAATCGTCGATTGTTTTTTATCTGATAGATTAATTATAGGGTTTTTTTATCGGACCGATTAAAGGAGAGTAGAAAATTTACAATTTGGGAGGAGACATAACATTTTGAAATAAAATACAAACTTTAAAAGGGAGAAAGTTGAAGAAATAATGAGATTTTAGTAAGAATGGAGGAGAAAAAGTTAGAGAGAGTAAAGAAGTAATTGAAATTGAAAGAATGGGTGAGTATTTTATGTTTTATGTATATTTGTAAATAGCTCCATAATTTTTAATTTCTTTTTTGGTTTCCCATCCGGTGTCCGGTGCCCGCATTGGAGCCCCGACTAATCCAGATCGCGCGTTGCAGGGCCCATTAAGATGGCAACGCTCCCAATAGAGTTTTCTCCATATTTAGAGTCGAACCCTCGACCTCTGATTAAGGGTGGAGCAGCCCCATCCACTGCACCACAGCCCATATCGGTCCATAATTTTTAATGTGCTATTATAGTTCAATTCTTTTTAAAATTATTTTTTTATTTTATTTTAAAATGAAAAAAATGAAAGTATCCATTTTGTTAATTGAAAACTGGACTATTCGAAAAAAGCTAGAATTTCTGATAGTTTTTATACTTTTGAAGCATTTTGTATTTAAAAAAATCATTCTTATTCTATCTGAATTTATCTGAAAACGCTTAAAGATTGTTTGGTAGAATGTATCTATATAATAATAATAATAATAATAATAATAATAATAATAATAATAATAATAATAATAATAATAATAATAATAATAATAATAATAATAATATACATTAGAAGTATGAAGGGCCTCAGAATGTTGTTTGAACTTTTTTCCCTTTATTAAAAGTCTCTACTTTAGACAAAAATCATATTTTCACTATTTTCCTAGTATTTAAGATTTAAAAATTAATTAAATATTTATATTAAACCCCTTATTAGAACTCACCAGAATTAATGACAACTAATACCCTTTTCATTAGTTTAATAATTCTAATTAAATTAAAGTTGATTTTAAGAAGATTCAAAAATCTAGAAATAAATATGAAAGTGTTAGAATAAGAAAAATATAAGAAGTGCCAAATTTTTAAAAGTTTTAAGTCAGTAAAAAGTATGTAATCAAAGATTTTCTAAATATTTAACTTTAAATAAGAATTTTTTTTAAATATAGTAGAAATTAATCATACTACAAATATGGTTTAAATTGATGAGTTTCTCTTAGCCCGTAGCATCAAGAAAAAGATATATTGCATGACAAACGCAAAAGTGATGATTCATCAACCACTTGAAACTTCTGGTGGTAAAATATTAGGTGCTTATAATAAAATATATGTTATCACATTATTATATTAAAGTGTGACACATCTTTGAGAAGTGATTTGAACTTTTTGCATTTCATTAAAAAAATTATCATAGACAAAATCGTTTAATTTTAAATAATCAAAATTACACGTGTGAGACACGTGCGGTTAACCTAGTTAAAAAGAAAAATGCATGCACCACTTTGTATATCATTAGTACCTTACTAGTTTGATTACACGTGTCTCACACTTTTAATCTTTGATTATTTAAAATTATATGATTTTATCTATTGAAAAGTTTTTTAATGAAGTGTAAAAAGTTCAAATCACTTCTCAAAGATGTTTCACACTTTATTATAATAATATAAGCATAACATATATTTTATTGTAAGCACATATGTATTTTACCATCTCTAAGTGGTTGATGGATCGTCGCTTTTGCGTTTGTCATGCAGTATCTCTTTTCCTTGCTGCAAGAGGCTAAAAAAGACACATCAATATATTCCAGATTTGTAGTACAATTAATTTTTTTCTATATTTAAAATCTTTCCTTATTTTTAAAGTAAAATCTTTAGAATTGATTACATACTTCTTACTTACTTAAAACTTTTAACAATTTGGTACTTTTTATATTTTTTTATTCTAATACTTTCATATTTATTTTTATATTTTTTTGAATCTTAATATCTCTGAGAATCAGTTCGGTTTCATGCAAGGTGCTCGACCACTGAGGCCATTCACCTCGTGAGAATATTAGTGGAGCAATTTTGGGAGAGGAAGAAGAACTTGCACATGGTGTTTATCGATCTAGAGAAGGCATATGATAGAGTTCCGATAGAGATTTTATGGAGGTGCTTGGAGGCTAGAGGGGTGCCCGTGGTGTACACTAGGTCGATCCAGGACATGTATGATGGGGTAAAAACTCATGTGGGGACGGTAGGTGGGGATTCAGAGAACTTTCCAGTTTTGGTAGGGTTGCACCAGGGATCAACTCTTAGCCCGTTTTTATTTGCCTTAGTATTGGATGTTTTGACGCAACACATTCAAGGGAAGGTGCCTTGGTATATGCTATTTGCAGATGAAGTGGTACTGATTGACGAGAGTTAGGTAGGAGTCAATGATAAGTTGGAGATTTAGAGACGGTCACTTGAGTCTAAAGGATTTCGGTTGAGTAGAACCAAGACAGAGTACTTGGAGTGTAAGTTTAGTGAGGTGTCACAAGAGGCTGGAGAGGTGGTAAAGCTGAACTCGCAGGTCATTCAGAAGAGGGAGAGTTTTAAGTATCTGGGGTCTATGATTCAGGAAAATGGCAAGATTGATGAGGATGTCACGCATCGTATAAGGGCAGGGTGGCTGAAATGGAGGCTCGATTCGGGAGTCTTATGTGATAAGAAGGTACCCCCAAAGTTTAAAGGTAAGTTCTACAGAGTGGCAGTCCGGCCGGCTATGTTGTATGGAGCAGAATGTTGACCATTTAAGAACTCCCACATCCAAAAGTTGAAGTGGCGGAGATGTGAATATTGCGATGGATGTATAGACTTAACAGAAAAGATAGGGTGAGAAATGAGATTATTTGGAAAAAGTTAGGAGTTGCTTTGGTGGAGGATAAAATACGAGAAGTAAGGTTATGTTGGTTCGGGCATGTGATTAGGAGGGACTCAGATGCTCGGGTACGGAGGTGTGAGACACTAGCTATGGATGGTTTTAGATGGGGTAGAGGTAGACCAAAGAAATATTAGAGGGAGATGATTAGGCATGATATGAATCAGTTACAACAAACGGAGGACATGACCCTTGATAGCAAGGTGTGAAGGACGCAAATTAGGGTAGAAGGTTAGGGGTAGAAGTGCGTTGGTGAACATGGGTTATCCTAAATAAAATATTTTGAAATACTCAGTAATTTTCATATTTAAGCCTACCATTGCATAGAAAATTCAATTAGCTTTCCAACGATATAAAATTCGCCTAAATTCGACAACCGGGTTAGAAGTTATGGCGATTTTAAGTTTCAGTCGTTAAACATCATCATTTAGGCCAGTAGTGCGTCGCTGAGTGTGTTAAAATAGCTATTGTCAAATTCTAGTGTTGCTCCGCAATGGTGGCACGTCGCGTTACAAACCCATTTCACAATTGTCAGATTCTAGAGTACCAACGTGATTCCACAGCGTCGCGGTACACTTTCAGTTCAAAAACAAAGTGGCAACGCGATACCACCGCGTCACGCCACCATGCAATTTCCCAGTTGTCATTTTCTAGTCGCCTGGCAGGATAGTGGCGCGTCGCGCCAGGGGTCCAAATCGGGAAAATTTCACGAAAAATTTAAGTAGCGCCCAGGGTTAAAACAGTTTTTTCCCATGATTTTATTCCGCCCAGATGTGGGATTTAAGCCCTAAAAACGTGTAAAACCCTTCATTATTCACTTTTTCCCAAAATCAAAAGATAGTTCTCTCTCAAGAAAACAAACCCTAGCTCTCAAGAATCAAGGTCAATCCCAAGAACTCATCGAATTGAGGTATGTTAGATGTTCATCCATGGATCCTTACCTTCCATGGAGCCCAAGAATTCTTTTTCAATATACAAGATTTATGATTTCCATGTTTGAATTAGATTGAATTCATGTTCATGATATTGTTTGAGTTTTAATCCATGATTTAGATTACGAGTTCCAAGAATTGATTCTAGCATGTGTTGAATTACATGATATTCGTGATAAAATCTTCAATTTGCAAGTTGATTGTTGTAACCACATTAACCCTAAGTGTTTATGATTTAATGAACCAAGTATGCATCTTATGTGTTTGATAAATTGTTTATGAGAATTAAATAATGCCATTATAGAATGCTAACATGTATTCCTCATTAATGTACAAGTTAATGCATTACAAATGTTTAATGGAATGTCTCTATGAATGAATTATGACCAAGTGAACATTGTTATGTTATTCAAGATTATGTTTTGCTTTACTTTTCATGCTATTGAGTCCTGGGGGTATTTAATATCCGATAATTTAGCTGTTTACCTAGAGCCAATGTCAGTTACAGAATATTATCAGTCATGTCACGATCAATAGTACTCTCAGTCTATTACAAAACTCAGTTTCAGTCAGTTACAGAACTTAGAAAAACTCAGTAATCTCAGTGAATTCTGTCCAGTTCAGTCCAGTATAATAGTTTAGTGTCTTTCAGTTGGGAGTAGCATTCAGCACCGAGTGAACCCAAGGATGGGGGCTCACCTGCCAGCAGAGGGTGTGATCCTTAGAAGCAATCCTTACATTCCAGAACTGCATAGCCAGCGTAGGGTGAGACATCACACCTGCCAGTTGAGGGTTGATGAGGTGCTCTACCTGCCAGTAAAGGGTACCACCGTTCTCGTCTAAGGAACCTACCAGTAGAGGGTTACTCTTCAGCTTATCTTTACCCGTGGCACGGTACTGACACCCTTCCAATTGGGGTTACAGATTAGAGCTCAGCTCCGTTATTTTATCTTATTTGAGGCATGTCGGTTAGATGATTAACTCCCACAGTTTTAGTATCGGTCTCAGTCTTCAGAATAGAACTGAGTTCAGTTCTACAAAATTAGGACAGTTAAATACAGTCACTAAGTTAATAGTAATTCAAATTATCAGTGATCCCAGATTATCAGTATATTCAGTTAGTAGTTATCAGATTCAGTTCCAGTATACTCAGTCATAGTATGCTTAGTATGTTCAGTAGTTACAGATCCTCCATGTATGTTAATCCAGCTCTTGCATATCATTCAGTTAGTTATTGATCATGCATATGAACCCATGCATTCAGCCTTACCTCATTTATCATACCAGTACATTCCCACGTACTGACCGCATACCCATTTCTTGCGCTATGATATTTTATATCATAGGTTCAAATGCTCAGGTTCCTGACCACACTTAGCCAGATTCAGTCAGCAGTAGCAGATTTAGAGTGAGTCCTCATCTATCGATGATATGTTTTAATTTCAGTACCTCAGCTCAGCAGTATTTTAGTAGATGGAGTTAGTTGGGGGATTATCCCATCAACTCCACTTTCAGAAAGATTCAGTTAGAGGCTTTTCAGACTAGGTTTTCAGACAATATTCAGTTTTGCAGATGTTATATTTATCAGTATTTAAGATGTTTTTTAACCTTATGGCATTTCAGTCCATTATTTCATATTTATTTCAGTATTATCATTCAATGCTCATAACAGATATCATTTATGGGTTAGCTTGGGGTCCTTCAGGGTCGCAAGCACCATGTGACAACTAGGGGGTAGTCTCGGGTTGTTACAAACTTAATATCAGAGCCTACGGTTCAATAAAGTCCTAGGGAGTCTGAAAAGCCGTATCGCGTAGAGTCTTGTGCATGGGTGTGTAGCACGCCACACTTATGGACATGAGGCTATGAGATGTTTTAGAAAAAGTTTCCCTTCTTTCAGTATTTATGTTATGCGAGTGAGCATGAGCTCAAGTTATTCTCTCAGTCTAATCGACTTTTTCCTTTCATTTAAAAAACATGCCTCCCAAAAGAACTAACGAAAGAAGAACCGAAAACCAGTCAGCCCCTCAGCCCGTTTAGGCAGATCCCCTGGACGAACATGTCTCTCACGCAGAATTCAGAGTTGCATTCACTACTCTAGATAATTCAGTAGTAGCTCAGAATGAACGGCCAACTGCTGCTCCGGCCAACCCAGTGGCCAATACTACTGCAACTAGAATTCGAGACTTCACCCGGATGAATCCTCCTTCCTTTATGGGATCTAAGTCAGAAGAGAATCTACAGGAGTTCCTCGATCAGGTTCAGAAAGTCACAAATATCATGGGAGTGACTTTCAGTGAGAGTGCTGAGTTAGCCACCTTTCAGCTACAAGATGTTGCCCATATGTGGTTTAAGTAGTGGAAGGTAGACAGGGGTATAAATGTAGAACCCATAGAGTAGGAAGAGTTTGCTACTGCCTTCCTAAACAGATTCTTTCCCTTAGATCTGAGAGAAGCCAAAGTGTTAGAGTTCATCAATCTCAGACAAGGTAGTATGAGCATAAAAGAGTATTCCCTCAAGTTTACTTAGTTAGCCAGGTATGCCCTCTATGTATTGGCAGACAATAGGTCCAGAATGAGCAGGTTCATATTTGGGGTGTCAGGTAGTGTGGTTAAGGAGTGCAGAACAACAATGTTGATTAAAGAGATGGACATATCTAGGCTTATGGTCCATGCTCAACAATTTGAGGAGTAGAAACTTAAGAAAAATGAGAGAGAGAATAAGAGGGCTAGAACAGGTAGCTTTAATTTTAGTCAGCCTAAGTCAGAAGGCGGTAACTGTTCCCAGTTTTGTCCAAAGTCTTCAGTTCCAGCTCCATCTTTAGCTAGTGTACCGATGACCCAGGATAGCGTAAGCAATAGTCGTACTAATCCATTTTGTGGAGGGTGTGGTAAGAATCATAAAGGTGTGTGCAGAGCTGGCAGTGATATTTGTTTTGGGTGTGGCAAGCCAGGCCACAAAGTCAGAGATCATCCTTAGTCGGGTTCTCAGGGTCAGTATAGTCATCCTTCAGCTCAGTAAGGTCACTCGAATCAGCAATGTGCCGCTTCCAGTGCCACCAGTAGGTAATGCCTAAACAGGTTTTACGCACTTCAGTCTAAACAAGATCAGGAAAGTTCTCCTGATGTGGTCACTGGTATGTTACAGATCTTCCATTTATATATTTATGCCTCAGTTTCAGATCCCAGATATTTAATCACGATTTAATTCGTAGGTGACCCATGCATCGTCTCATGTTTTTTCTTAGTATCTCAGCCAAGTCAGCATTCTCAAGGGACATAGTGTCCTAAGGGGGAGATGCACTATAATCCCCGAGCTATCATGATCCAAACCTTCCATTTTCTCTTCACGTAGCAAATCCAGTTGAAGTAATGGGTCCTTATAGTTGACCCTCAAGTCCCAATCTCAGTCGTATGAGCATTCTCTTGTCATGACACGTATCCAAGGAATTAGCTCAGTTCATGTATCATGATTCAGACTTAGTCATGTCCTCATGTTCCCATTCATGCATATTCAGTCACGTATTCATTAATTCGTTCAGACATGTACTCATGCATCAAACATACATGTTCAGAATGTAAGTTCAGTCTATCAGACCAGTCACTTAATCATGTTTCAGTTGTGCATATCTAGTTCAATACGTAAACTTAGTTTGTTCGTACTCTTTTAGCTTAACTAGCCACATTCGAGGACGAATGTTCCCAAGGGGGAGATATTGTAATACCCCGTATTTCCCTAGCCTAGATTAACCCTCAATACATGGGTTATCCTAAATAAATTTTTTTAAATACTCAGTAATTTTCAGATTTAAGCCTGTCATTACATAGGAAATTCAATTAGCTTTCCAACGATATAATATTCGCCTAAATCCTATAACCGGGTAAGAAGTTATGGCGATTTTAAGTTTTAGTCGTTAAACATCGCGTCGCGGAGTGTGTTAAAATAGAAATTGTCAAATTCCAGTGTTTCTTCGTGATGTTGGCGCGTTGCGCTACAGACCCAGTTCACAATTGTCAGATTCCAATATACCAATGCGATTCCACCGCATCGTGGTGCACTTTCAGTTCACAAACAAAGTGGCAACGCGATTCCACCGCGTCGCGCCACCATGCAATGTCCTAGTTGTCATTTTCCAGTAGCCTGGCGCGTCACGCCAGGGGTCCAAATCGGAAAAATTTCACGAAAAATTTAAGTTGCGCCTAGGGTTAAAACAGTCTTTTTCCATGATTTTATTCCTCCCAGATGTGAGATTTAAGCCCTAAAAATGTGTAAAACCCTTCATTATTCACTTTTTTCCAAAATCAAAAGATAGTTCTCTCTCAATAAAATAAACCCTAGCTCTCAAAAATCAAGGTCAATCCCAAGAATCTCTCCAAGAACTCATCAAATTGAGGTATGTTAGATGTTCATCCATGGATCCTTACCTTCTATGGAGCCCAAGAATCCTTTTTGAATATACAAGATGTATGATTTTTTATTTCCATGTTTGAATTAGATTGAATTCATGTTCATGATGTTGTTTGAGTTTTAATCCATGATTTAGATTATGAGTTTCAAGAATTGATTCTAGCATGTGTTGAATTACATGATATTCATGATAAACCCTTCAATTTGCAAGTTGATTGTTGTAACCACGTTAACCCTAAGTGTTTATGATTTAATAAACCATGTATGCATTTTATGTGTTTGATAAATTATTTATGAGAATTAAATAATGTCATTATAGCATGCTAACATGTATTCCCCATTCATGTACAAGTTAATGCATTACAAGTGTTTGATGGAATGCCTCTATGAATGAATTATGACCAAGTGAACGTTGTTATGTTATTCAAGATCATGCTTTGCATTACTTTTCATGCTATCGAGTCCTGGGGGTATTTAATACCCGATAATTTAGCACAGAATATAATCAGTCATGTCACGATCAGTAGTACTCTCAGTCCGTTACAGAACTCAGTCGGATTCAGTTAGTTACAAAACTTAAAAAAACTCAGTAATCTTAGTGAATTTTGTCCAGTTCAGTCCAGTATAATAGTTCAGTGTCTTTCAGTTGGGAGTAGGATTCAGCACTGAGTGAACCCAAGGATGGTGGTTCACCTACCAGCAAAGGGTGTGATCCTTAGAAGCAATCCTTGCATTCCAGAACTACGTAGCCAGCGTAGGGTGAGACATCACACCTGCCAGTTGAGGGTTGATGAGGTGCTCTACCTGCCAGTAAAGGGTACCACCGTTCTCGTCTTGGGAACCTACCAGTAGAGAGTTACTCTTCAGCTTGTCTTTACCCGTGGCATGGTACTGACACCCTTCTAATTGGGGTTACAGATTGGACCCCAGCTCAGTTATCTTATCTTATTTGGGGCATGTCGATTAGATGATTACCTCCCACAGTTTCAGTTTTGATTTTAGTTTTCAGAATAAACTTAGTTCAGCTCTACAAAATCAGGACTGTCAGCTATAGTCACTCAGTTAACAGTAATTCAGATTATCAGTATATTCAGTTATTAGTTATCAGATTCAGTTCCAGTATACTCAATCATAGTATGTACAGAATGTTCAGTAGTTACAGATCCTCCATGTATGTTAATCCAGCTCTTGCATATCATTCAGTTAGTTATTGATCATGCATATGAACCCATGCATTCAACTTTACCTCATTTAGCATACCAGTACATTTCCACATACTGGCCGCATACCCGTTTCTTGCGCTATGATGTTTCATATCATAGGTTCAGACGCTCAGGTTCCTGACCGTGCTTAGCCAGATTCAGTCAGCAGTAGCAGATTTAGCAGTGAGTCCTCATTTATCGAGGATATGCTTTTATTTCAGTACTTCAGCTTAGCAGTATTTTAGTAGATGGAGTTATTTGAGGAATTATCCCATCAACTCCACTTTCAGACAGATTCAGTTAGAGGCTTTTCAGACAGTATCCAGTTTTGCAGATGTTATATTTATCAGTATTTCAGATGTTTTTGAACCTTATGGCATTTCAGCCCATTATTCTGCATTTATTTCAGTATTATTGTTCAGTGCTCGCAGTAGATATCATTCATGAGTTAGCTTATGGTCCTTCGGGGTCGCAAACACCGTGTGACGACTAGGGGGTAGTCTCGGGTTGTTACAGTCGGTAACAATAAGGAAGCGTTCTTTTGTGTCTGTAGTTTTTATTCGTGGTGCTGTGTGAAGTCTATGATTTCGGTTAGATAGTTCTTATTTTTATCTTATGGTTGTAGTATTATTTTGTTGCTAGCAGTGTTAGTTTATTTTGCACTTAACTTTTGTGTTTGTTATACTGTTATCGGTTAAGCCGAGGGTCTATCGGAAACAACCTCTCTATTTCACCTGAGTTAGTGGTATGGTTTGCGTACACTCTACCCTCCCCAGACCTCATTATATGGGAATAAACTGAGTATGTTGTTATTGTTGTTTGAATCTTCTTAAAATCAACTTTAGTTTATTTAGAATTCTTAAACTAATAAAAAAAGGTATTAGTTGTCATTAATTTCGATGGGTTCTAATAAGAAAAGGTTTTACAATAAATATTTAATTAATTTTCAACTTTTAAATATTAGGAAAATATTGTAAAGACGATTTTGTCTAAAGTAAAATCTTTTAATGAAGGGCAAAAAGTTCAAACAACATTTCTAAGGTCTTTCACACTAAAATTATAGATATAGACTATAGATATAAATGTAGATATAAATATGTATTGTAAATATAGATATAGATTTGGTATATTTTCTAATCTCTGTATAACGTGTATTGAGGTGTTTATAGCATTATGTACCATTAGTACCTTATTTGATATATGTTTTAATCTCTATATATAACATGTATTGATGTATGTATTACTAATACCTCAAAATTTAACATGATTAAAGATACAATTATTTCTCAAAAAAAATTTCACATCCTTTCGACATATATATGAAGGGTATTTCTATAAATTTTCTCTATTAGAAATTAAGTAATTTATTTTATTTTTAATACATCAAATTAAATATTATATAAAAAAAATACAAATATAACTAATACAAGCATATATATATATATATATATATATTTATTTTGCATTATCTATGTACATCCTACCCTGCCAAAACGACACCTGATGATGCATCACTCAGTGATCTAGTTTGATCCAAAGTGTTCAAGTGCATATATCATTTAACCCAGAAAAAAAAAAAAAAAAAAAAAAAAAATAGACGAGGCAATGTTAATAAGAGGATGAACCCAGTTATTTTGTCACCAATTTCTCGAAGTTCTTTTTTGTATCGATTTGAATAGGAAGAAGGAATCGAGATGAGTCAACCATCGGTGGTGCTAGCAACAGCCAGCTATGATCACACTATAAAGTTTTGGGAGGCCAAGAGCGCCCGCTGTTATCGAACTATCCAATACCCAGAATCAGTAAGTTCCCTTGAATTGGATTCTTGATTACATATTGATCTTTGCAGAGTCATTTCTTTTTTCAAAAGTCAGGCTTAACGAATATATGAGCCCTCGTAAGAATCATGTAAATTATTTGCTTTTCAGTTTCTGCTTGCTTTTTCTATCTTTTATATTTTATGTTTTTTGGGTCAGTTTGTGTGTAACTAAACTGTTCCACGGAGTTCCTGCTAGAACCCATAAGCATAGATGCAGGTGAATCTGCTCAAAAGTGTTAGGAGCAAATGGTCTCGCACTGATGTAATGTGCTTGTGTTTCCTTTCCGAGGTACTTGCTTTCAGTCTATTAAATGTCCCTCTAGATGTAAGTCCCCTCTTTTACAATCTTATAATACCTAGTTGATACTTGTACGATGTGAGATGTGTATTTGTTAGAGCTTTTGTTAAACAGTAGCATTAGGACGGTTATATGTCTGAAGTACGACTGTTTCAGCAACAATCTATGTCATTGTTGCCGCTGCTGCATAGATGTTTTCCGTCAATCCTGTCTTTGCAACAAATTTTAAACTGATGAATAATAAATTACAATCACAAATAAAATATGAAGAAACAAGAATTTTTATTGATAAACAATATGGGTACAATTCTGTCTGTCCCTTGATTTTCTCCGTAATTCGGGAGTCATTAGTAGGTATTTATCGAACGTATGGAGATTTGGATTTGATCTTCATGAAAGGAGGTATTTGTAGATCTTCTTGATGGATTTGGTTATCAAGAAGAGAGAGTTGATCTATTTGTGAATAGCCATGAGTTTATGAGATATTTGAGATGCCTCTTTAAGAGAATATATGATGAACGATTGATTATCGAAGATCAATTGTGGAACAGTTCAGGAATTACTTCGAGAACTGATAAGCTGTATTAACCGAGAAATTGAGCTAAGAGAGAGAATTTTAAGAAGTAAGAAGAAGAATATTAATCATTGCATGAATAGGAAGTGATTATAATCGATGTTATATAGATAGGACTCAGCTACAACTTGTAACTGCCGTAACTAACTTTGTGTCTCGCTACAGTAATAACTACTTTTCAATATTCACTTCCTATTACTCCTTTTACAGTTTTAACTGGACTGTGTCAGCTCAGCTTACAACTTCGACTTCTCTTCTGATACTTGTAACAATATGTTACCCTTTAAATAGCGCATGCTTTAGGGATTAGGGTAGAATAGCCTCCAAGCTAGGCTTAAGGGTACAGTAGCCTCCAGTAACAAAAATTGAATTCTTCTTATGGAGTCTACAAAATTTCGATGTCTACGAATGCCCCCTACTTCAAGGCTCGTCAGAGTGTAGACTTGATGAAACTCAAAGACGAGTCTTGAAGCTTCCATCTTTACGGTCTTGCAACTGCAGACTTGCAGATCTAATTTACGAGAGAAAAAATAAAGGACAGATTTGGTCCCACTATGCATGCCAATTTGTTTGCAACACATTTTAAAGTGGTGCATAATAAATAACAATCACAAATAAAATATGAAGAAGCAAGAATTCTTGTTGATAACAATATGGGTACAATTCTGGTTGTTTCCTTGATTCTTTTCTCTTGATTTTCTTCGTAATTCGAAGGCTATTAGTAGCATATTTCTCAAACATAGGAAGATTTGGATTTGATCTCCATGAAAGGAGGGTTTTGTAGATCTTCTTAATGTATTTGGTTACCAAGAGAGAGAGTTGATCTATTTGTGAATATCCATGGATTTATGAGATATTCGAGATACCTCTTTAAGATAATATGTTACCCTTTAAATAGGGCATTATTTAGGGTTTAGGGTAGAGTAGGTTCCAAGCTAGGATTAGGGTAAGTAGCCTCCAAGAACTCTAACAGAAATTGGATTCTTCTCGTATAGTCCCCAAAATTTCTGTGTACACCCTCATTTTACCATATTTATATCATCCTTGGATGTGGATGCTTTACATTAGTATGCTGCATTTTGTTAAGGCAGACAATTAGGACTTCCACCTTCCAGAGAAAAAATGAAATTAAGATGAATGAGCTTTTACATTAAGTGTTTCTGCTGAGCTGCATTCTCGCATATATGCGTCCTATTTCATTAAGGGACAAATTTGATGTCAAGACTGCAAATTCCAAAATGAACTCAAGCTTCACTTTTGAATGGCGTTATTTTGTACATTACGTTAAGTATTTGAGCCTTCTTTCGCTAAGTAGTTGAGATGCTATTCATCTGTCCAAACAAACTATATTGGCAGGGAAGGTATGATAAATATTCAAAACATATGGAAAAATGTTTGCATTCTAATTTTTGTTGGAACAGTTATCTGAGACATCTGCCTTTACCTTCTTTCCCTTATTGAACTGTATACAGCAAGTTAATCGTCTTGAAGTTACTCCGGATAAACGCTTCCTGGCTGCTGCTGGAAATCCTCACATTCGCTTATTTGACATCAACTCTAGCAGTCCTCAGCCAGTTAGTCTTCAGATTTTCCTTCTTCATTCACTTCGTTTCTTAATTCCATTTTTGTACGTGGTGTTTTCTTCGGTTTGTGTTCATTTTGGTTCCCCTAGTTAAAGGAGTTCTTTTTGGCAGCGAAGAAGCTTTGATTCACACACTAATAATGTGATGGCAGTAGGATTTCAGTGTGATGGAAATTGGATGTATTCTGGATCTGAAGATGGCACTGTAAAGATTTGGGATTTGAGGTATTGTAGATATCAAAGTTTGATGTGTTAAGTTCTTTCCGACTTCTCATCTTTCCTTTAAGTCAACCATATCTTTGCATCTTTTGAATGAAAGGGCACCAGGTTGTCAGAGGGAATATGAAAGTCGGGCAGCTGTGAACACTGTAGTTTTGCACCCTAATCAGGTCTTATACTTTGATCTTTGAATTGTGTGAGGGTCAGTCGGTATATATTTAACTTTTTGACTGAATTGTCGAACTCTCTGGGAACTTCATAACGAGCAGTGTTTTTAGTCACTTTTATTCTGTCTGTTTTTATCAGCAAATTTTATGGCTTTGTTTAATTTCTTCATCTTATAATATATCCATATCAAATGTATGAGTTTTTGGCTGAACAAGGAAATATTTTGAATGAGCTATTCAGATTGGAATCCATCAGAAAAGATGGAGCTGCGCTAAAGAAAGTAAAGATGGCATTGGCATAAATAACGATGCTATTATACATTTTTACTACTAGTTCATCTTTGTGTGCCACATATTCCGATAATTTAGTATAGAACAGGTCTCTCAGCTATGCTTTTGTTTGTTACTTAGTAAATTTCAAGAAGTGTTAAGTTTGGTATGTCTTATTAAAATATACTATGTAGTTCTTAGAAATTTTATCAACAGTCAATCCAAAGGTACAGTTCAATCGAATAGTATTCAATTTATCTTTTATGAAAAATTAGAGTTCTCTAGAACTATTTGCTTTCGAAATTTACCCTTATCCATGTACTGACATACAAGTTTCTACAACGACGACAAGTACTATGAGCCTTTTTGGCCAAGCTGCCAAAAAACTGCTTAGTTTGTGTTGTTCTATAGGGAAGAAGAAAGAATACGATGGCCAGAAAAATATTCAGCCTGTTTATTCATTCACGTCTTAGAAAATAAATAAATAAATAAAAGACTCCTATTCTATTTCAACTAGGGTGCTAATAAACTCCTATTCTATCTCAACTAACTGACTGAATTTCAAAAATAAAAATACTAAACTAAAAAGAAACAATAGTAGCAAATAACTCAATACTTCAACACTCCTCCTTGAGATGTTTGCTGGTAACTCCAAGTAGTCCGCAAAGAGTTTCAAATCTGAATTTGGGAAGAGCTTTGGTAAATATATCAGCGAGTTGATCCTCCGAACTACTATGGACAAGCTTGATTTCCTTATTTTTCTCAGCTTCTCTAATGGCATGATACTTGACGAGGATATGCTTTGTTTTACTATGCTGCACTGGATTTTCTGCAATTGCAATTGCTGAGGTGTTATCACACGTGATCTCAATTGCAACTGTCGATTCCATTCCAAGATCCATCAGAATTGTCCTCAACCAAATAGCTTGATTTGCTGTTGTTGATGCTGCTACATACTCTGCCTCTGCAGTGGATTGCGCCCCTATTTCTTGCTTCTTTGAATTCCAAGAAAATACACCAGAACCCAAGGAAAAAGCGTAGCCAGTAGTGCTCTTCATATCGTCAATATGTCCAGTCCAATCACTATCAACAAAGCCAAGCAAAGCACCTTCTTCAACTGGTTTAAACGATATTCCAAGTTGTACAGTACCTTTTAAGTACCTAAGCACTCTTTTCGCAGCAACAAAATGAATGTCGCTGGGACTTTGCATATATCTTGAAAGCAAACTAGTAGCATACATTAAATCAGGCCTTGAAGCCGTCAAGTACACGAGACTTCCAATTAAACTTTTATATAGCTTCACACTTCTTTGCTTCGTCTTCTTTTGAGAATTTTGTATTCAAAACCAATGGTGTCGGATCTACATAAATTTCCTCTTCTAGAACCAAAAAACCTTCTGGTTGATCTAGATAAATTTCCTCTTCTAGAAAGCCATTCAAGAAGGTAGATTTGACATCTAAATGCCAAATTTTCCACTTTATCTGTGCTGCTAATGCAATCAAAATTCTGATGGTGTCTATCTGGTGCAAAAGTATCTGAGTAATCAACTCTAGGCTGTTGAGAATAACCTTTAACGTCCAGCCTTGCTTTGTGCTTATTGATAGATCCACCCGCATTTAGTTTCACTCTGTACACCCATTTAACTCCAATAACTTGCTCATTTTCAGGTTGTCAATAAGTTTTCATGTCGCGTTCTTCTCAATCATGGCAATTTCCTCCTTCATCGCTTGCTTCCATTCTTCAAACCGGTTGGCAGCTTGAAAGTTTTCATAAATTTTAGCCAATGGTTTGGTGCCTCTAAGAGAAAAATGTTCATCATGCTCCGCTTCCAAGTCTTCACTTGTATCTTGAAAAGTACGTTCAACAACTATTTTTCAGACTTGAGAGATATTCCAATCCCAATAAGCATCTTCATCCACCTTCACATCTTGACTTGCAAAAACTTTCCCAGATTCAATATTGTAGATTCTCTAGCCCTTCGAGATAGAGCTATAACCAACCAAATTTCCTTTTTCAGCTTTTTCATCAAGCTTACTTCGTTTGACAGCTGGTACATAAGTAGAACAGAAGGAACCGAACACCTTTAGATGCCTAATTGAATGGCATTCCAAGCTTCAATTGGTCTCATACCATCCACAACCCTTGTTGGCAGTCTATTTTGCGGATAAATTAATGTGTTTACCGCCTCCGCCCAAAAAGATTTCGACAACTTTTTCTCAAAAATCATACACCTCGCCATCTCAAGAACGGACCGATTTTTTCTTTTAGAAAATCTATTTTGCTGGGTGAGTAAGTGACTGTAAGTTGATGCTCAATTCCCATATCATCACAAAACAAATGAAATTCACTTGAAGTATACTCCTTCCCATCGGAGAGTTTTCAACAAGCATCCACTTTGAGTTTTACAAAAAGCTTTGAACTTCTTAAAAACAACAAACACTTCAAGCTTTTGCTTAAGAAAATATACTTAGGTCATTCGAGTAAAATCGTCTATAAAAAGAATAAGATACTTGCTGCCATTGAGTGAAGGAGTTTTCATCGGTCCACAAATGTCTGAATGAACAAGTTGTAACTTCTCACTTGCTCTCCATGTTGCTGACTTTGAGAAAGACAATTTGTGTTGCTTTCCTAGTTGACAACTTTCACACACATCTGAACATAACTTAATTTCAGCAAGTCCTTCACTAAATCATGGTTTTTAGCATATTGAATTGATTTCAAGTTATAATGGCCAAGTTTTTTGTGCCATAATTTTGAATCCCGCACACATCTACTACTTCAACAAACTTGCTCAGAATTTGAGTTCCAATTCAAAGGAAAACTTCTCTTTATCATTTCAACAGTAATCAATTCTTAGCCACTAGATTCAGAAACAACACAATCTTTAAACAGTAATATATAATTTTGTTCTAGCATTTGACCAACACTCAACAAATTTTGGTCAAGATCAGGTACCAACAAAACATCTTGAATACATTTAGTACCTTTGGGAGCTTCAATTGCCACAATTCCTTTACAAACAATATCCAACTTGGTTTTATCGGCCAACTTGACACGACCTTTGGTAGATTTCAACTTCGTAAAATATTCTGGTTTGCTGGTCATGTGTTGAGTGCAACCACTGTCTAGAAACCATGTGTTTTCATCATTCAATCTTGTTGCTACCATCGCTGTAAACACAAACTCCTCCTGTTCTTCAACTTCCGAAACGTTGGCTTTTTGAGTTTGTTGGTTGTTCTCCTTCTTCACTCTGCTAAACCTTTCAATATGACCAAGCTTATTGCAATATCTACACTGGCGAGGCGGTTTCTTCCCCATAAACTAACAATCATCCTCTTTTTGATTGGTTTTTCTACAGTACTTGCACGGAGGAAAGTTTTCTTTCTTCTTGACTTCATTGCGAGAATCGCCTTGTTTTTTCTACTGAAATTAGTAGAAGTTTCTAAGATTTTGCCTTACATCTACATCTTTATTTTGCTTGAAGAGCAGTTTCAGTAGCTTATTCTAGCCGCGAGGATCTTCTCTGCTCTTGAGCTTGAAGAGCATGTACAAGTCAGAAGGTAACATTTTGGTGAGATCCTTCGAATCTTCAAGTGAAGAGATCTTTGCTTCAAGTCTTTCCGGCAAACTCACGAGAACCTTTTCAACGATTCTTGAATTTGTAAGCGCTTCTCCCATAAATCTAATCTGATTTACAATCTTCATCAACTTATTGAAGAATTCTTCAATGGTTTCTGAATCCTTCATTCGAAGAATTTCAAACTTTCTTCTCAGATTTATTCTTCTTTCAACTTGTCCCAAGCCTCCTTTGTAGTCTCACTTGCCATAATTCTTGCGAAAATTACTTCCGAAAGTGCTGATTGTATGCAAGAGAGTTTTAAAGTTTTTTGAAACCTCTTCTCTGTGATTCTTAATTTGCGCCATAGTTGGGTTATTCGGCAAAGGATTTGTCTCCCCTCTAACCCCTACCACTTTCCACAGATCATATGCTCGCAAATAGGTTCTCATTTTAACAACCCAAATTGGATAATTCTCACCGGAAAAAGTTGGGGGTGAAGGAATTGAGAAATTGTTTGAGGCCATAACAGTATTGGCTTTTATACAGGTTTCTGTGTTGGGTCTTCCCTAACTCACAAGCCCTTAGAATCAAATAGCTCTTGATACCATTTGTTGTTCTATAGAGAAGAAGAAAGAATACGATGGCCAAAAAAATATTCAGCTTGTTTATTCATTCACGTCTTAGAAAATAAATAGATAAAAGACTCCTATTCTATTTCAACTAGGGTGCTAATAAACTCCTATTCTATCTCAACTAACTGATTGAATTTCAGGTCTTCCCTGACTCACAAGCCCTTAGAATCAAATAGCTCTTGATACCATTTGTTGTTCTATAGAGAAGAAGAAAGAATACGATGGCCAAAAAAATATTCAGCTTGTTTATTCATTCACGTCTTAGAAAATAAATAGATAAAAGACTCCTATTCTATTTCAACTAGGGTGCTAATAAACTCCTATTCTATCTCAACTAACTGACTGAATTTCAAAAATAAAAATATTAAACTAAAAAAGAAACAATAGCAGCAAATAACTCAATACTTCAACAGTTTGAAAACATTTTTGTTAAAACAACTTTCAAAAAAGTACTTTTGGAAAGACGCAACTTATGTTTGGTCAATTCATTTGAAAAGAGCTCTTTTCAGTATTTAATAAGCAAATTGTGTTTGACCAATTTTTTCAAAATGTATTTTTGAGTGTGAAATTATGGAAAAAGGCAAGTATCAAGGCTCATTTTACATTCAGACTAGTGGTGTTTCTTATGCTCAAAACATCTCCTATTCATTTCAAGCCAAATAGCACACATGATGCAAAAATTAACAGTCCTCCAGATCTGCTTTAGCTCATTTTCACCTCTCTGTCCAAGCAAGCACTGCAACAAATGCTTCACATCCTTGGGGATCACCCAATGCACTCCAAAGATGTTTAAAACAACGTCCATAATCTGCTAGGAACAGTAAGCTCTCTTAGCAATAATTGAAATTTCATTAGAACTCCACCAGCATACATGCAAATTGATTATCTGTTACCCTTGTAATGTCAGTTGATTTATACTCTTATCGATTTCTGAATGTTTTATCGCATGACTCATAAATCTAATACAACTGAGAAATATCTTCATTGTTCTTATATAACAGAACCAAGGTACTCTTTCTCCTCTTCTGACATCTTTCTATTCCTTAATATAATATTTTAATAGCTTGATTAGTTATACAACTCCAAGCTTTAAAGATCTTTGTAACCTCAATAGGAAACCATTTGGACCATACATACTTATAACCGTCAGATTTTATTGGGTGATTTACAAGAATGTCCTTGTAAATGGCTGGTCTTGAACTTTTTACCCCCTTGCTCCATAGGCAAAACTTCAAGTTCTAACAAGTTTTACTTTTGATCTTCAAGATTCGCCCATGGGGCAAGTGGGGTCAAAAGTTCAAGAACACCCATGTCCGTGGTCATTGGGTGTAATTTCCTGATAATTTATTAGCATTCTTTATTTCAGCAGACCTAATTCTTCAAGATCACTATATGAAAGTAAGAAAAGTCTTTTCTTTCTTGACTTCAATATTTCCAGTTATTCATATATGCCTCACCAGAATACGCTTTTGATTTATCCATCCTCTCCATTCAATGAGATGGGTTTAAGCTTTTCCGTTTGTTTGTATTTTATGGATCTCATTCTTCTATATGTTTTGCAGACTGAGTTGATATCTGGAGACCAAAATGGCAATATCCGTGTGTGGGATTTGAGAGCAAATTCATGTAGCTGTGAGTTGGTACGTAGTATAGTTTTCATTAGTTCATATATCCTGTGGGCTTTTGTATTATGATCACTAGGAATTGAAATTATGGTTGGAGGAGTCATTCATGATTGAGTTTTAGGGTAATTCTGGGAGCTACACCATTAGCATTATAAAGGAAATGTATTCTTTTTAAAGATTCAATTATTTCAATGACAGTGAGCTTGTCAAACATAAACTGATAATGCCTCATATATCTGTTCGTGTTGATTATCAATTTCTTACAAAAGGAAATGCTTTTTCTTTTTATAATGTAATACATAGGGCACGATAAAGGGTACTTGGTGTTCGTCATCTCTTGGTCTCTGCATGTTTAATGTGATGTACACAAGTTGGTAATTATCAGTATATTTGAGAACTTAGGTACCGGAAGTGGATACAGCAGTTCGATCTTTGACCATAATGTGGGATGGAAGCTTAATTGTTGCTGCAAACAATCGTGGAACATGCTATGTTTGGCGTTTATTACGTGGCACCGAGGTAATCAGTGGCTGAATTCTAAACTGTGCATGTGATATTACTTACTAGAGAAAAAAAAAATTCACACGATCTTTTCCGTGAGCCCCAAATTCCTTCTCTAAATTTGGAGTGGGGGGAGAGAGGGGGGAGGGGGCAAGAATAAGGAAACAGCAAAATAAATCAACACAACTGTATTTTAGTTTTTTTTTCTGTTCTGTTAAATATAGTGAATGTAAAACCTTTCACTGAGCTTTCTTATCAATTCTTCCTGTAACTGTCTATCCTCCTTTGAACTAGATCCTTCAGTCTGATTGAACTCATACCAAATATCGTCCCTTTTCATGTGCCAACATCCTCATGAATTCAAATTATTGTTTCTGCAAGCACTTTGCTGCAGCTGTGAGCCTGTGACTGAATATTACTAAAACTTACTTCACTTAAAATGCAGACAATGACCAACTTTGAGCCTCTGCATAAATTACAGGCTCATGATGGTTATATCCTCAAATGTCTTCTTTCGCCTGAATTATGTGAACCTCACAGGTGAGAGTATTTCATAACTCCTTGTGTTTTGGTTCCAAGTTTCTAGTCTATTATCTGTTAGTTACTTGTTCCAGTAAATACTATTTTGCTACCTAATGTACTTGGGACACTATCCATTTTAATATGCTTTAACAATTCTTTGTTCTTTCAAAATTGTAATTTATAGGTATCTGGCGACTGCATCTTCTGATCATACTGTCAAGATTTGGAATGTGGATGGTTTTACCTTGGAGAAAACTCTGATAGGTAGAAATTCAAAAACAATTGCTAGTTATCTTTTTTACTTCTCCTTCTCCCTTTCCTGAGAGATTCTTTCAAATTCTTCACCACATGTAATATTCATTAAATTTTAGTGTATTTTCCAGGACATGAACGCTGGGTTTGGGACTGCGTATTCTCTGTTGATGGTGCTTTTCTCATCACAGGTTCATACTGAAATTGTTATGAACAGTTAGAGCATTTCTGATATTTCGTCCTGGCTATAGTTCACGAGAAAGCATTTTTGGTGCATTGAGAGTACTTATTCTGTTTAGTGTCATTTGAGTTGTAGTTTTGGTTTATACCGTATGTAGAAAACAGGTGTTGCACAGAGCCTTACTATCCATCAACATTCCACAAGTGAAGGAACAATAATGAGGTTTTTGTTGCTCCCAAATGCACACTCAAGTGTACGTGGTTGCAATAATACAGTGACTAAGCAAGTCAGATATTGATCCCACATGGACTTGGTTTTAAAGATTATCAAATTCAACTATTATTGATTACGCAAGGTTTTCACCACAAACTTTTGTTTTCGTTTTATAAGCGATTGCAGAAAAATAAACTAATTAATTATTCTACTATACTAGCTACCCTTGAGACATAAGGCTTTAACACAATAGGAGATGATATTCCGAGGTTAAGAATTTATTAATGATCATGTTGAGTAATCACTTGAATTGATTCCGATTTTCTACTGAATTGTTGGTTGATAGAAACTACTGTGACTAGGCTCTCTTGAGCTACGTAGCCCTTCGATGAATGCCCTTGTTTCCATGCCCTACCTCTTGGGGATCAGGTATGTGACAATGACTCGTACAATTTTGACGTACACTAATCAAGCAAGTTGTTTAGCCCTGCCCTACCCACAACTCAATACCCTATGCTTGATAGAGATCATGCTCTATTTAATCCTATTTGGGAGTTCCATGTCATGTGATCACTAGCCCCTGAATCTATGATCCAAGAGCTTATATTAGTAGAATCTGTATTAAAAAAAACACATGGTACATTACCTGTTTGGGTAAAAGAACAAGTGGGAGTAGAGGGACTAGGTTTACTGGATTGGAGAAGTTTGTGCAGTAGCTCTAGGTGTTCCTTGGTGAATGGTGGCATTTCTGAAGAAGATGTCAGCCCTGGTTCTTCGCTGGTACACTGAAAGGCTTGATTGCCATGGTTTTCTGCCTTTTCTTGTTCCCGATGGACAGTTTTCCATGGATTTTCCAGCAAGTCTCGCGAGTGTGCCAGTATTTTTTGCAAAAATCACACCACGATTTCTTTTTCTTATCATTCTCATTTTCGCAGCAACTAAAGCGGATGACTCTATATTTTTTGATTCCAGATTGAAGTTTTTTTTTAGCATAACATTCCTCCTTGTTTCTTCACGCCTAATTTCAGAAAATGTTTTCCTCAAAGTGGGCAACGGATTTTTTCCAAGAAGTCGAGAACGAAGTTCGTCAAAATCTTGGTTCAACCCTACTAAAAATAGATATACCGTTTCACTCTCTTCCTTTTTCATTACTTTTACGCTATCCTTCGAACATTCCCATTCATCATTATAGCATTGATCTAATTCTTGCCACAGGAAACCATCTCATTATAGAAAAGAGTAACACTTCTCTCTCCCTACCTCGCTTTCCAGTTTAATTTTTAATTCAAAAATCTGAGAGGCATTTTCTACATCAGAATAAGTTTCTCTAACCACCTCCCAAACATCCCTACCAATGGGAAGAAATAAATATGGTTTACCTATGGTAGGTTCCATGAAGTTTAGTAGCCAAACAATTACCATCGAGTTTTCTGAGCTCCAGACATTCATTTTCGGGTCTCCTGGTTCAGGCTTTCTCGTTTCTCCAGTCAAGTGCTCAAGTTTTCCTCGACCATCAATTGCCAAACGGACAGATTGCGCCCACTCCAAATAATTCTTTCCATTCTTGTGAAAAGTAAGCTCCAAGGAAAAATTAGAAGAATCGCCGCCTTGGTTCATTGTTGTCTCGATCGGCACTTTGATAACAGAACTCTCGGCTTCTATTAATGCCGTTGGATGACGTAGCCTCGTAAATGTTGTTTTAGTCATCAACAACACTAGAATAAAGCTACTCTGATACATTGTAAGATTGGTACCAAAAGTGTACATTTTATTCATCTGAGAGCTACAAATCTATTGTATAGGAAAGTAAACATATCAGAATCAAGTCGCTTGATTCTAGCAGATATGACAATCAAGATGTGATCTTTTTGATCTAATTACCTAAACTATCTACAGCAAATCAGATATGATTTTATCAAATCAATTAAAATCCTACAAAATCAAATTTTAAATATTCACAAATCAACACTAACAATTCAATTCAACTTCATACAACAAGATTCATGCTATTACTGTATCACCATAACCCCAGAATAAGGTTATTGGCTGCTCATGTTTATAGAAACTATCATAAGATAGTTATTATGCATACCAACATCTAGGAAAGATGGGAAGAGGTAAAAACCAAAAAGATTCTGTGGCCCCAGTGTGCTTTTAGTGCAAAATCCTCAAAATAACATTGAACCCCTTCACAAAGACCTAAGGGTCTATTTGTAGAGGTGGAAAAACCTTGAGACAAACTTCTCCCTGTCAAAATTGAACTTTGCTAAAAGTAGACCTAGGACGAGGACCACCGTCATCGTGCTGCACTAGCCATCGTGGTGAATCTTACCGTATTGGGCATCGCGGTGCACTATCGTGATGTTTTATACCTTAGCCAAATCATGCTTCTACTTTCTTTTCTACCGCGGCATGTCGACAATTACAATAACTTTTACCATTGTAGCCACTGCGTCATGGTGAAACCTTCACCTTACGTTCCACTGCGGTGTATTTTATTGCGTTGAGCATCGCGTCATGGTTGACTTCTCTATTTTTCTGAACTTAAGACTTTCTTGAATGATCCTTGTTCCGTTGCTGCACGCTGACCATCGTGGTGGATTTTCCCCGTTGATCAGTTCATACGGTGACTTCTGCTTTTGGGACTTGGCCAAAAATAATTTGTTGCACTGTGTTGCGTCTCCTAGCACATTAAACGGCACCACGATGAGTCATCGCGCTGCACTTTCTCCAGCTTAGCAAATTTCTTCCGCTTTTCTTCCATTTCTGGGCAAATTTGCTCAAAATTACCTATATTCGCAAAATTAACTCATTTATTAATTGTATCACAATCAACAGAAGTTAATTGCATTTGTCACTAATTTAAGCAAAACAAGGTACAAACATGGATACAATAGTGTGAAAAGATGTGTAAATACACCTAACATCACCACCCTACACTAGAACCTTTGTTTGTCTTTGATAGAGCAACTACACACTCCCTATGTTTCGTACGAATACCTTTCAAGGCTTCACCAATGATAGGTCTACTTGGACTAGAGCACTTACAATAGCAATCTCTTACAAAGTGAATATTCAAAATCAGATCATGCATTATTTTCAAATCAAACATATCAACAACCCCCTCGAAACAACTTAGCCACTGAAACGATTCACATAATAACAATTTAGGACAAACACACCTGTGTAACTCAACAAAGGAATCAAACATGCTACCTATCTTTTATCCATCACGTGCCCTCACTATCAAGTTAAAAACAACCCATACATATGACAAACTAAGAATATGGCATAAGTAAAGAAGAAACAATCATAAGATAGTTATTATGTATACCAACGTCTAAGAAATATGGAAATAAGTAAAAACCAAAAGATTTTGTGGCTCCAATGTGCTCTTAGTGAAAAATCCTCGAAATGACGTTGAACCCCTTCAAAAAACGACCTAAGGGTCTATTTGTAGAAGTGGAAAAACCTCGAGACAAACTTCTCCCCATCAAAATTGAACTCTGCTAAAAGCAGACCTAGGACTAGGCCCGTCTTTCACCGTGCTGCACCGGCCATCGTGGTGAATCTCACCACATTGGGCATCGCGGTGCACTACTGTGATGTCTTATACCTTAGCCAAATCATGCGTCTACCTACTTTTCTATTGCGACATGCCGACCATTACGACAACTCTTACCGCTCTAGGCACTCGTCACGGTGAAATCTTCTGAATCTAGACTTGGGAAAATTGTTGATCACCTCACGTTCCACAGAGGTGGATTTTATCGCGTTGAGCATCGTGTCGTGGTTGACTTCTTTTTTTTTCTAAACTTAAGACTTTTTCTTGAATGATCCTTATTCCGTTGCTGCAAGCTGACCATCGCGGTGGATTTTCCTCATTGATCACCGCATCACGGTGACTTCTTATTTCGGGCACTCGTCACGGTGAAATCTTCTTGGGAAAATTGTTGATCACCTCAAGTTCCACGGAGGTGGATTTTATCGCATTGAGCATCGTGTCGTGGTTGACTTCTCTTTTTTTCTAAACTTAAGACTTTTTCTTGAATGATCCTTATTCCGTTGCTGCAAGCTGACCATCACGGTGGATTTTCCTCATTGATCACCGCATCACGGTGACTTCTTATTTCGGGACTTGGCCAAAAATTCTAAGGATCTTGATTTTGTACTGTGTTGCGTCTCCCAGCACACCAAACAACACCACGATGGGCATCGCGGCGCGATGACTCCACACTTTGTCCAACTTAGCAAATTTCTTCCGCTTTTCTTCCATTTCTGTGCAAATTTGCCCAGAAATCACTTAGATTCACAAAAATAACTCAAATTTGTCAATCCTATCATAATCAACACAAGTTAGTTGCACTTGCCACTAATTTAAGCAAAACAATGTACAAACATCGATACAATAGTGTGAAAAGATGTGTAAATACACCTAACATCACTACTCCACACTGGAATCTTTGTTGGTCCTTGACAAAGCAACTACATACTCCGTATGTTTCATACAAATACCTTTCAAGGCTTCACCAATGACAGGTCTACTCGAACTAGAGCACTTACAATAGGAATCTCTTACAAAAGAGGCTATTCAAAATCAGAGGATGCATTATTTTCAGATCAAACATATCTACCACCCCCTCGAAACAACTTAGCCACTGAAACGACTAACATATTAACAAGTTAGGACAAACACACCTTTGTAACTCACAAAGGAATCAAACATGCCACCTATCTTTTATCCATCATGTGCCTTCACTCTCAAGAGAAAAACAGCCCATATGTATCACAAACTAAATATATGGCATAAGTAAAGGAGAAAACTGCTCATGCTCTCAACAATGAAAAATCACATGTACATACAATGATCCCTAGGCTTGCCCTTAGTGTAATACTTCACTTACCTTAGTGCAACAAATCTAGAATCAAGCAGTAAATAGACATTCGGCTCACCTAAAGATAAGCTATCATTCACACTTAGTTGGCTACTAGCCTCATTCACTAGAGTGCAAGAGTTAGCTTTGTTACCTTGAAGTTCATTTGGAGCATGTCCACTCACGGGAGCTTGAAGATTTGGTGGATAGGGAAGGGCGAATTTAGGAAAGCTTGGATGCTCTATCAAGTTATCCTACTTCTTTGAAAGAGACACTTCCATCCCTTCCATTTTTCCTTTCATTCTTGCCATTGTACTTTCATGAGATTCAAATCGGCTATCTATGACATCAAACCTTTCCATGATTGATCTAACCCAACTAGGCATTTCACCTTCATCCACCATTGTACCTATCAAAAGAAACACTAAACAAAACAAAAAAAACAGCAAGCATGTTAAGGTTAGAGAAATAAAACAACTTCAGACACTCTCAAGCTCACACCTTTGAATGTCACTCAATTGGCGTCGCAAGTGTTGGTATCTCGTTTGTACTCCGATGAGTTGCTTGGTACCAATTGTGGCTTGAGGTCGGAGTGGATTCTTGTTTGAAGACTCAAATAAATAAAATTACGTAAAGACGTGAATCAAGAAGCTACAACGAATCACAAACTAAAAAAGCACACAGAAAGAAACACGAAAGAAACTAATTTCACGACCTAGTAGGTGATTACTAGTTGTTAATTAGTACTAGAATCAAGAAATGAAACCAAAAGAGTCAAGGAAAGAAACTTAGAATCCAAATTTGAGCTTAAGCAATTTCGGATAGGGTGATGACGTGGCAACGTCTCATTGGTTGTTGAAATTTGAAAATTTTTCTTGTATTCCAAATTGAAATTTGATCCATCTTCGATTTGGTGAGTGTGGCAATCGGTTTTGATGAAGAAAATACAAAGAATGGACCCTTTAATTGTGATTTGTTGTGGTCCTCTCCTTGTACTTTCCCTTGTACTTGCCCTTGTCCTTTTCTTTGAGAATATTCCTTTTTTGATGCTTTTGGACTCTTTCTTCCTTTGGAAGACTTGGAATATGCTTGGAGTATTCTTTGTACAAACAAGGACCACACTCTCTTTCTCCTCCTTTTTGGATTAAACAACACTTTTTGAATATTCTTCTTCAACAATATATGAAGGACATGAAGAACACCAAGAACATTCAAAGTTTGACCCAAGTTGACCCTTAAGTAAATGACCCTGGAATTTGATTTTTCTTGCAATTCCAAGTTCACGTTGACAATCCAAGCACAAATATCACATTTTCAACTCCGAAACGTCAACAATCACCTTCCATGTTTGAGATCCCACCTTCAGGTTTCTTCGAGCTCAAGCTCAACAATGGTGGATGGCTCAAATCAACCCGGATTTAGCTCAAATTCTAGATCTAGACTCTCTTAGTGTTGGGAAACAAGGATCTAACACTAGAAACAAACAAAACACACAAAAATCTCCTAGATCTAAGCTCCAAGTTTCGGCCAAAGTGCAAAAACGGGAACAACTATTTTTTTTGTGATTTTCGTATTTTTGACACTTTTTTTTTATTTTCTAAGTAACAATCCCAAGATTGATTTCGTTGGAACAAAATTAAACCTTGCTCTGATACCAAATGATACGGAATCGAAGATATAAGATGAAAACTAACCTAAGGAATTCAAAACACAACAAGATGTAAAATGAAAGATAAATAAGTTGACATAAGAGAATACAAGAAATAAGAACCAAAACGTGTATCAAACGCTAAGACCCCTATGACTTATAAACAAACACCAACTGCTTATGTGAACCTCAAGGGAATCGGAATCCCCAAGTAACCCACGTTTCTAAACAAGTAACCAACACAAACAATTCCACGTTTGCCACAAGTGATTCCACACTTGCAATTCACTCTTAAAGAGTATTCTCTCAAAATATCATCAAAGTTGTTAAATGAAATAGTTAAGACACATATTTATAGTGTTGCCTTTGCCTAAAATAGCCTATTACAAGAAATTGCCCAAAAGTGGCTATTTCCAAAATAACCCACATGGGCTTTCAAGACATGCTCCATACGGCCTTGTGGGCTTAGGTGCCCAAAAGAGGGTCCACCGAATGTCCTCTTGAGCTCTTGACTTGGTTGTGGATTGGACCTCTTTTTATTGGCCTCGGAAGATGTACTCTAAAGCTTTAAGGTCGTCCCAGATCGTATCAGAAAGTTGTGAGTGTTATGTGTTTGGATGAGAGTGAGGGACGAGAATGGAGGAATTAAAGGGTTTTAAATAAGGTGGTGGATTGGGTAGGTCTACTTATATTTACTTTGACACATGATACAATACAAACAAGGAGAACACGAAACAAACTCCAAAACAGTCCACTAATCTTAAGGATCCGAGGACCTTTTGGAGACTACTCTCAGATTCACTACAGCGAAATAAGAACAAGATATAAGGGTGTGTTTCAACCCCAAAACAGCCACCACAAACTAATATTATCAACACAAGATGAAGAACACGAAGAACAATAACAATATTATAACAACTCCTCACGGGTTCCACAAATAAGACACAACGGTTACAAGATTACAATGAACAAAAGGATAGATTGATAGACTACATGAAGGCATAATCTAAAGAATCCAAGAGCTTATTCCACTCTTGGACCCTTAACACTACACACAACAATTCACCGATCTCTTACGTTAGCACAAGAGGGACCTCGACCTCCCAAGCATCCAACGTTTCCAAGCTTGAATCCAACACGAGTGATTCCACACTCAAGTTTAAACCTTGGCCTTTCTCTCAAGAGAAATGTTTCTAAGTGTTACACTTTCATATTCATCAAAACTAACTACTAAAGACCCTAAAAGGTTCTATTTATAGCATATTACAAAAGTAAGGTGAAATGACCAAAAAGTCCCTTTAATGAATGGCTTCAAGTAGGCGCCCTTGGAGTGCTATGTAGGGGTGGTTTTGGTGTCCATTTAGGTGCTCCTTTGCACTTCATTTACACACACCAAGTCTCGGGTCCAACATATGCCCTCATAAGTCCATCTGCGTGATCGTACTTGTATGATCCTTCCCTTCTTAAAAAGGATTCGACCTCGAATCCGTACCTTGCAAAATCAAGAGAAAACAAACAAGCACACATCCTCATGACATGAGGGTTAAGAGTAAGCAAAATAAACACATCAACATGCCATGCCAAGGGGGGACAAATTTGATATATATCCACAGGTCCTTTGTATTAAACATGGAAAGACTAGTACAAATGTTACAAAGGAAGTGGCTCGGATAAACATCAAAACAAAATGAGCCTAAGCCGAGAATAATCCTTTCCCATCCTAAGTTGGCACCGAGATCAAATGGTAGCTGTAACCAAGGGCTTAGGTCTCGGCCACTCCTACTTTCCCCTATGGTGCCGTCCTCAAAATTAGGCATACCCTCTATATCACTATGGAAAATATCATGAGCACAAAAAGGGTAGAGAAAGGTGTTACACAAGGCAACTCCAACTAGGGTGTCCTCATGTAAGTATTTACTAATTTCAAGTTCATCGTCATAAGTATGCTCAACAAAGGAAACACACGAAGAAAGAGTAGATAGCATTTCTAGGCATACAACACTTTCTCTTTCAAGAGAGTAGTCCCTACATAGACATAAACTATCATGGGCAACAAAGGGATCACACTCAAGAAATAAAGAACAAAGGCCGAGACTACTCCTACCATACTCTAAGATGGCACCGGGGTCAAATGGGAGAAGTAGCCATGTGCATAGGTTTCGGTCATACTCCATTTCAAAAGGGTAACCCGCGCTTAGCTTCACACCATCACGGGCAGCCAAGGGGTTACGACCAAAACCCTTTTCACAAGTACAATCACAATTTGGGTTTCCTATACTTTCACATAAATCAAGGTCATCTTCACCCGATTGATCATTTTGTACGCCCTCACTAGTTGTTGGTAACCCGTATACCAACATAGACTCACCTTGGTTTTCACAAGGGTCCACTAGTGTGTGAGTACTCTTGTCAATTGGTAATGGAACCTTGTTCAAGTTATAAGAGCTAGCACTAGATGGACACAAATCATTCTTACAGGAAGAATCAATTTCGTTATCTACAGGATCAACTAGTGCTTGCATACTTACAACAAGAGTGTGGTCCTCAAGTGACCTAACATCACCAAGAGTATCACCATAGGGAGACTCAAAACACCTCTACTCTAGGTAAATCCGCAACTACATCCAATTGGCCACTATTAGCCACATCATAACATTCTAAGCTTATAGGAGTGTAGAGGATAGCGTTTTTACCTCGTAGCTCACATGAGCTACGACCTTCCTCTTGACGTGTGTCCGGGCAGCCCACTTGCTCCCTTTGACCTACCATATGATCTAACCTTTCGTTTGCCATAGCTAGGTCTCGGGACATAGTGTCAAGGTAGGCCAAAATGACATTGGTGGCATTGTTGCCCATGGGTTGAGAGGTTGAAGCTGCGGGTTCCCTTGTAATTGTACCTAAAAAGAAAAGAACAAGCCTACAAAAAAAAAAAACGGAAGTTAGTTCGAAACAACCCCACCACACTCTCACACACTTGATCGTCTCACACTTGGTTTCACAAGTGTGGAAAATCGGCTTGTACTTCGCGAGTGATTGAGGTTCGAGTCTACTCTTTCCCGGAATAGATTTTCGCTTGAGTTGACTCATAGAAAATTTGTTTACGGACTTGAACCAACAAGATACAACGAATTCACAAAAGAGAAAAGCACCCAATGCACGCTTAACACGAATGAACGAACACAAAGACTAACTAACAATCTAGTAGATGAGTACTAGTTTGCCAATTAGTATTGGAACCAACGAAATTGAAACTAAGGAACAACAAACGGAAACTACGAAATCTGAAATTTGAGCCAAAATTTGATGCGTGAACAGTAACTTAATGACGTGGTAGCCACGTATTGGTTGTGATCTTTCTAACGAATTGTTATTCTCAAATGTTCATGTCTTGGTCAAAAATTTAATTTGGATTGGTGGAATTTTGTTTTAGGAGGGAAAAATAAGTCTTGGAGCCTTTTTCAATTTTCCAGACTTGACTTTTTCTTGTACTTCTCCTTAAAACATGGTTCCTTAAATCATGGAAAATTGTTGGAAAGTGGTTAAGACGTGATTGATAGGTCTTGGTTGGTTGTAGTGTCTTCCAAGACTAACAAATAATATACCCTTTACCTACAACTTTTTGAATTTAGCATTTACTTTATCTTCAACAATATATGAAGGTGGTGATGAACATCAAGAACAACAACAACAACACCAAGAACTACAACAATAATCTCCAAGAACACCAACAATTTTTCACACGGCCAACCCCACAACAACGTCTCACATGGCCAAGACTACAACACTTAAACAAAATGTTCTTAGGCCACCAATTTATAACAACATTCACTTCCAAGCTTAAGAACAACAACCTTAACGTCCGCAACAATCAACAATGTCACCAATACACGGCCAAAGGTGAAGCCACAACAATAATGCCAACACAATCGACCAAGTTATGTTCACAATAACAAGATCAACATTTCAAGCTCAAATTTAGATTTAGGCTCAAGAGTGTTAGAGATGAAGAAAACTAATACTAGAAACAACAAAACAAGTAAAAATCTCGGCCAAGACACAACAATAACACAATTTTCGGCCAAGAACACAAACACGGACATATTTGCTTCTTTTTGATTTTTCAGTTTTCTAACACTTTTTTTTCTAACAAGCAAGCCCAAGATTGATCATGTAGGAACAAGATCAAGCCATGCTCTGATACCAAATGATACAATGCAAACAAGCAGAGCACGAAACACACTCCAAAACAGTCCACTAATCTTAAGGATCCGGGGACCTTTTGGAGACCACTCTCGGATTCACTACAGCGACAACAAGAACGAGATATAAGGGTGTGTTTCAACCCCAAAACAGCCACCACAAACTAATATTATCAACACAAGATGAAGAACACGAAGAACAATAACAATATTATAACAACTCACGGGTTCCACAAACAAGACACAACGGTTTCAAGATTACAATGAGCAAAAGGATAGATTGATAGACTACATGAAGGCATAATCTTAAGAATCCAAGAGCTTATTCCACTCTTGGACCCTTAACACTACACACAACAATTCACCTATCTCTTACGTTAGCACAAGAGGGACCTCGACCTCTCAAGCATCCAACGTTTCCAAGCTTGAATCCAACACGAGTGATTCCACACTCAAGTTGAAACCTAGTTACAATTTCGGCCAAGGAGGGTCTTTCTCTCAAGAGAAATGTTTCTAAGTGTTACACTTTCATATTCATCAAAACTAACTACTAAAAACCCTAAAAGGTTCTATTTATAGCATATTACAAAAGTAAAGTGAAATGACCAAAAAGTCCCTTTAATGAATGGCTTCAAGTAGGCGCCTTTGGAGTGCTATGTAGGGGCGGTTTTGGTGTCCATTTAGGTGCTTCTTTGCACTTCATTTACACACACCAAGTCTCGGGTCCAACATACGCCCTCATAAGTACATCTACGTGATCGTACTTGTATCAACACGGTTGCAGAGAGGTGGTCATCGTGACGTGTTGGCACAGTGAAATTTTTTTGCTTTGGTCACCGCGTCGCCATGGATTATTGATTCAAGAGTTAGAAAGAATTTCTACTATGCTGACCTCAGCATTGGCGTGCTGTCCAACACGATGAATTTCATTGCACTGGACTCCGCATTGCGGTGGAATTCCAGTACTACACTTTGAAATTTCGTAAACACCCTTGCCTTGCATTGCGGCGAGCTGCCCAGCGCAATGTCACTGTATTGGGCACCACATCGGGACGAACTTCGGATTTCTCCAATTTTGTTCCACTCACCTAGATTTTGCTTTTGTCTGCTCCTAGCTTAATCTCAAATATATTTTAGCACATAACAACACGCCTACAAATGGTGATGCGTGGCAACTCTCCTGAATATTGTAGAGGCATCTCATGCCGCCTCGAAATATTTCCTATCCTTTAGCATATATCACAATGCCTCCCCAAAACATGTGCATCCTTGAACAATGCATAAAGCCAGATTGCAACACCTTTGCTGCGGGACAGTCCCCATTGTGATTGACCCATATGGGGATGTGTGGCAGCTCTCAAGAACTCCGTTTACCTCATTCTGTGGGATACATCTCGTAAGTTGATTGAGCCTTGCTTGAATAAGTATGACTCACTCTACACAAAGAATTGAGAATCATAATACAACTTCTGCCTTTGATATTGATAAAGAAATGGACCTTGGACCTAACTCAATCTCAAAAGCTAGCTCATGAGGGGAGGATTGCCCAAGACCATATAAGGAGACCAAGGACCCTTTAACCCACCGATGTGGGGCTCCAACACCCCCCCGCACTCCCAGGGCTGGACATTTGGAGCATGGGCAATATAGGACGGGGGGCCCAACATCGGAAACAATAAATTGGGTGGACCTGGCTCTGATACCATGATAAAAAAATGGACCTTGGGCCTAACTCAACCTCAAAAGCTAGCTCATGAGGGGAGGATTGCCCAAGACCATATAAGGAGACCAAGGACCCTTTAACCCACCGATGTGGGACTCCAACACCCTCCGTACGCCCAGGGCTGGACATCTGGAGCGTGGACCCTCTGGAGTGTGGACAATATAAGACGGGGGGCCCAACATCGGAAACAATGAATTGGGTGGGCCTGGCTCTGATACCATGATAAAGAAATGGACCTTGGGCCTAACTCAACCTCAAAAGCTAGCTCATGAGGAGAGGATTGCCCTAGACCATATAAGGAGACCAAGGACCCTTTAACCCACCGATGTGGGACTCCAACACACCCCATTATGCTTTTGTATCATCTTTGTCCTCTATTTCCATCCCTAAGATTATAGGTAAAACACTTTCTCATTCAGGGTGGAAACAGGCTATGATAGATGAGATGTCTGCTTTACATGTGAGTGGTACTTGGGAGCTTGTTCCCCTTCCTACAGGTAAATCTACTGTTGGTTGCCGTTGGATTTATACAGTCAAAGTTGGTCCAAACGGTCAGGTTGATCGGCTTAAGGCTCGCCTTGTTGCCAAAGGATACACGCAAATATTTGGGCTTGATTATAGTGACACTTTCTCTCCAGTGGCTAAAATAGCATCTGTCCGTCTTTTCCTATCCATTGTTGCCGTTCGTCATTGGCCTCTTTATCAGTTGGATATTAAGAATGCTTTTCTGCATGGTGATCTTGAGGACGAAGTCTATATGAAGCAACCACCTGGTTCTGTTGCTCAGGGGGAGTCTAGTAGCAGCCTTGTATGTCGATTGCGCAGGTCACTTTATGGTCTGAAACTGTCCCCTCGAGCTTGGTTTGGAAAATTTAGCACAGTAATTCAGCAGTTTGGCATGATTCTTAGTGGAGCTGATCACTCAGTGTTTTATCGACATTCTCAACCAAATCTGTGTATTTATCTGGTGGTTTATGTTGATGATATTGTTATCATCGGCAATGATGAAGATGGTGTCACTAAATTGAAGCAACATCTCTTTCAGCATTTTCAGACCAAAGACCTCGGCAGACTGAAATATTTTCTACGTATTGAGGTTGCTCAGTCCAGATCAGGTATTGTTATTTCTCAATGCAAGTATGCCTTAGACATTCTTGAGGAGACAGGAATGATGGGATGTAGACCCATTGATACTCCTATGGATCCAAATGCTAAACTTCTACCAGGACAGGGGGAGCCACTCAGTGATCCTGAAAGGTATAGGCGTTTGGTTGGAAAGTTGAATTATCTTACTGTGACAAGGCCTGATATATCCTTTCCTGTGAGTGTTGTAAGTCAGTTTATGACTTCCCCTGTGATAGTCATTGGGATGCAGTTGTTCGTATTCTGCGATATATAAAGTCAGCTCTAGGTAAAGGACTACTCTTTGAGGATCGAGGTCACGAGCATATCATTGGATACACAGATGTTGATTGGGCTGGATCAAAGAGTTCCCGCTGCCGGCGGGCGGCTATAATCCATATATGCCGCCCGTCTGGCCAATGATTATGTTAGCAAAAGTTGGGTCACTAACTCACTGTATATCTTTCTAGTGACTATTTTCTCATATCTTTGCGTAGCACCATGCATCTGTCCGGTGACTACTTTTTCATATCTATTTTTCTTAGCACCGTACTTCTTTTCGGTGACTATTTTCTCATATCTGATTTGCGTAGCACCGTGCATCTTTCCGGACTACTGTCTCATATCTGAGTTGCATAGCACCATGCATCTTTCTGATGACTCCTCAGATTTAATTTACATAGTTCCGTACGCCTTTCCGGTGACTCCTTAGATCTTTTTCAGTAGGGTCGTGCCATCATTCCGACCCTGCCCATATAATTTCTCTTTTCCAGTAGGATCGTTCCGTCATTCCGACCCTACTCATATAATTTCTATTTCTCAATAAGGTCGTGCCATCATTCCGACCCTACACATATTTCTCTTTTTCAGTAGGGTCGTGTCATCATTCCGACCCTACCCATATACTTTTTTTTCTCAGATTGTAATCTCTTTTCATCCATCAAATCTAATAATCCGTCGTGTGAGCATGTTTTGGCTAAGTTTTCGGTGACTTTCATGTTCAAAATCTACTCGTCTCTTAATTTCGAGATGACCCGTATATTTTATACCAGTTTTCGGCAATTTTCCAGCGACACATCGACTTTACGGCAATATTTACTACTTTTTGGATCATTTTTTTAGTTTGTTCCGTTTCAATTGAGGTCTCCCAGACGTCCAAAGCAGTCCTTATCAGTTTTCTTGCAGATATCTTCACCAAGTCCCTCACTGATTCTCATATTAGTTACATCCATAACAAGCTTGGTACATATGTCTTCTATGCACCAGCTTGAGGGGGAGTGATAGAATATGAGCAGGAATAGGAATAACATATAAAATCCTACTTGGAAAAGGATTGTAATGTAGTGTCCCATTAGGAAAAGGATTGGAATGTATTGTCTATAATTAGGGCCTTAATGTAATAATGTAGTTACACAACAATTCAAGAATATTTTTCTCTTATATTTCTCACAGATATCAGTTAGACTCAGGCGGATAGACTTCGCTCACTATCAAGAAAGACTGCACAATGGGATGGACGGATCGGGATGGATCAGGATGACTGGACCAGGACAGCTCACCAGCTCGGGATATGCAGGACGGGACGAGACAAATGGGACGGTGAATATTTTTTTTCAAAAAAATTATATCTTTGTTTTTTAGAGTTAAATAATACAAATATTATATTTTTGAATTACGAATCAAGTATTTTTTTTTAACAAGTTTTTCAATTTATATAAGTTTATATGTTTTGAAATTTATAAGTATGTAACTTAAGTCTGTTAAAGTATTTTTTTTTCTAAGTTTTTCAATTAATAAACTTATAAGTTTGTAAGTTTTTAAGTTTTAAATTTTTTTAGTTTATACGTTTAGAAATTTATAAGTTTGTAAGTATGGGAATATACTGGGCATGTTGTTGTTGTATAAGTTATAAGTTTTTAAGTTTTAAACCTTTTTAAGTTTATAAGATTTGAAATTCTTAAGTTTGTAAGTTAAGTTTGCTAAAGTATTTTCTTCTATGTTTTCCAATTTATAATCTGATAAGTTTATAAATTTTTTAAGTTTTTGAATTTTTTTAAGTTTATAAGTTTTTAAATTTATAAGTTCAGAAATTTATAAGTTTGTAAGTATACTGGGTGGGCATGTTGTTGATGTATAAGTTATAAGTTTTTAAGTTTTGAACTTTTTTAAGTGTAAGATTTGAAATTCATAAGTTTGTAAGTTAAGTTTGCTAAAGTATTTTTTCTAAGTTTTTCAATTTATAATCTGACAAGTTTATAAATTTTTTAAGTTTTTGATTTTTTTTTAAGTTTATAAGTTTGTAAAAGTATTTTTTTTTCTAAATTTTTCAGTTTATAATGTTGTAAGTTTTTAAGTTCCGACATCTTTTAAGTTTGTAAGTTTTAAAATTTATTTGTTTTGAAATTTTAAGTTTTATAAGCTTATAAATTGTAATTTAAAAACTTAAAATAAACAAAAAGGACTTGTATTAAATAAAAGTATAGAACACCGATAAAAACCTTTAAATTTATTCAAATTTGTACTACAATTTATAACTATTAGTAGAACGCCCAATTTGCACAACCACCTTCTTGGAAGGGTTCTGTTTCAACTAAGCCTCAAATGTAATACTAATAGTTGTATAGTCCTGTAAAGTTTCTAACTCTTGTAAAAGTTTGATCGTTTGCAATTCTGGTCTTGCTAAAGATTCTTGACAATCTTGGAGTTCAAAGCCATCGTCTCTATTGCATCCAATTACTAAATCTAAGTATTCTTCTTGTTGGGAAATTAACTTTGGTAGCCCTTTATTTCTTCGCTTAGTGTTGATCCAATCTCTGAATAACACCGAAATCTCCAAGCTATCTTCTGCTAATCAATATTTTTGGTTTTCGATTTGAAATCAAGCCACGCTGAAAGATGCCTCTGAAGCTGTTGATGATCTTTGAATAGCTAACACATCATGAACCATCCTACTATGTCTTAGAAATGAACCGCCACAGGACCTCCACCAACAACTGTGATGTCCCTTCCTCATTTGTAATATTATTTAATCCTTGAGTAAGATGCTCATCAAAATCACATTTGTTAGAAGAGTCAAGGCCAAGTTGAGCTTTTATCCTATTATAGGTACCTATTCGAGGCCTAGAAAATTGAGGAGCTTCAACATTATTTATTTCAAAAAGCACTACTTGTCATACATTGATTTAGCACATACTCTAATGCTATTTTGAAATGTTTGTATGCTTTTCGCGGATGATATAGTTCTGATTGATGAGTCGCGACAAGGGGTTAATGATAAGCTGGAGGTTTGGAGACAAACCCTGGAGTCTAAAGGTTTCAGGTTGAGTAGGACCAAGACAGAGTACTTGGAGTGCAAGTTTAGTGACTTGAGGCAAGAGGAAGAGGTGGTAGTGAAGTTGGATTCTGAGACGGTTTGCAAGAGGGATAGTTTTAAGTATCTTGGATCTACGATTCAGGAAAATGGAGAGATAAATGAGGATGTCTCATCGTATTGGGGCAGGTTGGATGAAATGGAGGCTCGCTTCGGAAATTTTATGCGATAGGAAGGTGCCTCCCAAGCTGAAAGACAAATTCTATAGAGTTGTAGTCCGACCTGCTATGTTGTATGAAGCGGAGTGTTGGCCGGTTAAGAATTCTCATATCCAAAAGTTGAAGGTGGCGAAAATGAGGATGTTGCGTTGGATGTGTGGATTCACAAGGGCTGACAAGGTTAGAATGAAATTATTCGGGAGAAGGTGGAAGTGGTGTCAGTGGAGGATAAAATGCGAGAAGTGAGGTTGAGATGGTTTGGTCATGTGATGAGGAGAGGCACGGATACCCCAGTTCGTAGATGTGAGAGGTTGGCCTTGGGAGGTTTCAAACGGGGTAGGGATAGGCTGAAGAAATACTGGAGAGTAGTGATTAAACGTGACATGGAGCAGTTACAGCTGACTGAGGACATGACCCTGGATAGGAAGATGTGGAGGATTAGCATTAGGATAGAGGGATAAGGGTGTGGATGAGTCGTAGGCAATATTTAGGTGGACTTTGGTGTCCTTTGTTTGGCAATGTACAAATTTTTTTGGATGTCGTACCTATGTTATTTTATCGTGTTCTATGCTTTTGATGCTTTTATATACTGCCTTTTATCTTGAGCCGGGAGTCTATCGGAAACAACCTTTCTACTTCTTTAGAGGTAGTGGTATGGACTGCGTACACTCTACCCTCCCCAGACCCCAATATGTGGGAATATACTGGGTTTGTTGTTGTTGTTGTATTTTGAAATGTTTGCAAATCCAATTTTTCATGTGGTTGAATATCTAAATTTTCATAAATGCATTTAACTAATGCTTTTGCACTTGTTTCTTTATATTCTGGATTAAAAAGATTGCAGTTAAATAAATTTAGGAAATATGAAAAATTATTTTTTGACATAACTATTATAGCTGATTCAAAATTTTCATTATATTTATATTGAGCAAAGAGAGTTGAAATCTCACATACATGTGATAACTATGTCATCAATGTACACCACCAAATACTAGCATAAACCTGGAGCAGAGTGATAATAAAATACTAAATGATCAGCTTCACTTCGCACCAGACCAAACTTCTGAATAACCATACTAAACTTCCCAAACCATGCTCGAGGAGACTACTTCAGGTCATAGAGTGCTGTCATAGTTTGCACACCATGTTAACAGACTTCCCCTGAGCAACAAAACTAGGCGGTTTCTTCATATATACCTCATCTTCGAGGTCTCCATGAAGAAAGACATTTTTAACATCCAACTGGTAGAGAGGCCAATGGCGAATAACCACCATGGATAAAAAGAGACAAACTGCAGCAATCTTAGCCACAGGAGAGAATGTATCACCATAGTCAAGACCAAAAATCTGTGTATAACCCTTGGCCACTAGTCGAGCCTTTAGGCAATCAATATGTCCATCGGGGCCAATCTTCACTGTATATATCAAACGACAACAACAACAAACCCAGTGTATTCCCACATAGTGAGGTCTGGGGAGGGTAAGATATACGCAGTCCATACCACTACCTCCGGAGAAGTAGAAAGACTGTTTCCGATAGACCCCCAGCTCAAGACAACGAATAATAATCAAATCTGTAATAAAGCATGGAACAAGATGACATAACATAAATACAACATCCACAAGGAATAGTAAACAAAGAAAAGTAAACAAATTCGTAATAACGCATGAAACAAGGTGGCATAACAAGAATAATACACCCACCAAGTAATACCCTACACTAACGACCCAAACTGGCACTAGCCTTCTATCCTAATTCGTGTCCTCCAGATCTTCCTGTCTAGGGTCATGTCCTCAGTAAGTTGTAACTGCTCCATGTCCCGCCTAATCACCTCTCCAGTATTTCTTCGGCCTACCCCTACTCCGCCTGAAACCATCCAAAGCTAGCCTCTCACACCTACGAACCAGGGCATCCGTGCCTCTCCTCATCACGTGTCCGAACTATCTCAATTAGACTTCCTACATCTTGTCCTCCACCGAAGCCACTCCAGCCTTCTTCCGGATAGTCTCATTCCGAACTCTATCACCCCTAGTTAGCCCACACATCCAACGCAACATCCGCAATTCCGCCACCTTTATTTTTTGAATGTGGGAGTTCTTGACTGGCCAACACTCCGCTCCATACAACATGGCCGGACGGACTGCCATCCTGTAGAATTTGTCTTTAAGCTTGGGCAATATCTTCTTATCACACAACACCCCCGAGGCGAGCTTCCACTTCATCCATCCCGCCCCAATACGGTGGGAGACATCCTCGTCAAACGACAACCAACTGTAGAATTACTTGGAGGTACAGGAACTAGATCCCAAGTACCATGAGAGTGTAAGACAAACATCTCCTCAGTCATAGCTTGCCATCCTGGATGAGAACGAGCTTTTCTTCTGTAGTCTTAGGAATAGGCACAGATGACAGTGATGATACAAAAGCAGAATGGGTCGGTGACAAACGATGAGAGCCCAAACAAGTATAGATAGGAAGAGGGTTACGAGTAGAACAATTACCTTTTCGAGTGGCAATGGAAGAACTTTGTGTAGACAAGTCCTCTGTAGGCAAAGATTCTGGCGGGGATCGTGAATTATCTGGACATGGATAATGATGATAAGTCAAAAGCAGTGGAGGTGCGGCGGTGGAAGATGGAGCTGTAGAAGGTGATGTGGAAGGATAGACTATGGCAGGATCCCCAAAATATGGAACTGGTAAAACCTCGAAAATGCATGACTGTTCAGTAAGAGAGGATCGAAAGTAGGGTTGGCTTTCAAAGAAAGTAAGATCAACAGACATAAGGGGTATTGATGGAGGTGAGGTGAGAAGCATAGATATTCTTCTGTACCCTTGTATAATCGAGAAATACATATTTAAAAGCATGAGGAGCCAATTTGTCGTTTCCTAGAGTGAGGATATGGACAAAGCATGTGCTTCCAAAGACACATGGTGGAAGCGAAAATAGGGTTGACTTGGGAAACAAAACAGAGTGTGGAACCTGATTTTGAATGGCAGGGAAAGGCATATGGTTAATCAGATAACAAGACGTGAACACTGCACCTCCCAAAAACACAATGGAACATTTGCTTGTACGAGAAGGCTGTGTGCAGTCTCAACAATATGCCTATTATTTCTCTTTGCTACCCTATGTTATTGTCATGTTATTGTCCTGTATAAGGACAAGATGTATGATGAAGAATGTTGTGGGAAGACATAAACGGTTGAAATTGAGATGATAAATATTCATTTATCACATGCATTATCACTACAAAAAATGTGAATGGAAACACCAAACTGATTTGTATTTCAACACAAAAAGTTTGAAATATGAAATATAATTTAAAACGGTATTTCATTAAGAAAATTCAAGTACATCTTGAGTAGTTTTTAATGGAAGTAACAAAATACTTAAAATCCAGTATAGAACTAACTCTACTAGGACGCCAAATATCAGAATGAACTAAATGAAAAAGAGCCTTTGCATGATTATTAGGACTGCATGGAAAAGTAACTCGGGTGTGCTTCCCTAATTGACACGACTAACAATCTAACTTTGACAATTTAGACAAGCTAGGTACCATCTTATGAAGTTTGGATAAACTAGGATGTCCCAATCATCTGTGGATTAAATGTGGAAAGTCGGAGATCGAACAAATTGTAGTGGACTTGCGGCAATTAAGGTAAAATAAAGACCATCAATCTCACGCCTTCGCCAATCATCCTTCCCGGACTGAGGTCCTATATAACGAAGAGGTCACTAAAGAATGAGACATAAAAAATTAAAGACAACCAAACGATTGATTGACAAAGGACTAAAAGGACAACTAGGGACAAAAAGAAAATTATTCGAGTCAATGGAAGTAAGGGATTGACTTGACCAACTTTGATTTCCCTAGTGTGAGAATCATTAACAAACGTAACAGTGGGAAGGGATCAAGAGTAAATAATATTAGTCAATAAAGATTTGTTATCAGAAATGTGATCAGAAGCGCCCAAGTCCATGACCTAAGGGCCAAGTGTGGTGGACTGTGAGATAGAAGCGACAAGATTGCCAGTCTGAGCAATGGATGCTATTGATGAAGATGTCTGTTTACTCGCTTAATACTGAAGAAAGTCATTTTATTCTACTTTAGATAAAGAGAAATGTTGATTGGTTGAATTTTCGGTGGGTTCAATCTGAGCAACATGAGCATTCTTTGGTCCACCATGGAGAGAGTAACAGACATCACGGGTATAACCCAATTTTGTTACAATAGCTACACCTTGGGAGGTTTCCCAGAGAGGCCTCCATGTTGATTTCTAGTTTGAGATGCTAGAACAGAAGACTCTGTGGGTGTCATGGGGTGACTAGATGACATAGGTGGTGCAACCAATCGCAAGAATCGAGCGAATAGGTCATCCATAGTAGGAACAGTGGGGCTCACCAAAATTTGATCTCGCACCGAGTCAAGATCGGATGGAAGTCCAGCAAGTGTAACAACTAAAAACATCTTCGCACGTTGCTCCAATTGTTTTTTAACACTTTGGAGTAGCGGGCGTCAACTCAGTGAACTCATCTATAACCGCCTGAACCTGTCTAAGATACGTAGACATATCCGAATCCAACTTTTTACAATTAGTCAACTGTGAAATAACATTATAAAAGCGAGAGATGTCATTTGTGTATAGCCAATGAGCCTTTTCCCAAACCAAGAGACAAGTTTGAAATGGTCGAAACAACTGCATCAATTTCGCATCAATAGATGTCCATAATAGACTACACAATTGAGCATCAATCTTTTCTCATTCACCCTTATCTTTTTCATCAACATCCTTATCATGTTTAACCAAGTGGCCCTGAACCCCTTGTCCCTTGCACCATAGCTGAACAGAAGAAGACCAAGATAAGTAGTTCGCACTACCTATCAAGGGTTCAGTGGTGATGGAGTGGTTCAGCTTGCTGGAAATGACAGGTTTATTGAAAATATATAAACTGAGGGACATAATGTAGATGGGTAGATGTTACTCGAATCTGAAAAAATCTGCAATCGTGGGAATCTTGAAAAAAATGAACTTGATAGTTCTGTCTATAGGAATCTGGAAAAAATCAGATCTGTCTATCGGAATTTAACAGCTTCGATCGGTGTGTGATAGCTGGTGGTGGCGAAGGTGTTGCTTTGCTTGCGCTAGTGGTTTGAATCTCGTGGTAGTGTTGGTTTGATCACACAACCTCCGAAAATAGAGATTCTCTCGGACAACCAAGAAAAATAGTTGAAAAAAATGAGTTTGTAATTTCTCTTCTAATGTTGCTGCTCTTAACTAGGCTTTGATACCATGTGAGATCGAAGAGAAATAAGAGAGAACTCAGCTTAATTATTCCCTAGCTTGGGGTTTAAATAGCTAAGTTTACATGTCCTAAAAGGAGAGGAAATAAATACAAATAAATACCTGATCAATACAAATCAATATCTAATTTAATACCTAATTATAATATGAGTAAATCAAACTACCTTCTATATATACATATGCTATAGAATATTCAGGATTCAAACATACTTAATTTTTGATTATTGATGATTATAGATTTCTCTTGTGAGAGAATTGAGAGCTTGGATGAAACTTTTGTTGAACTTCGTTTAGAAACGTGGGTTTCAAGGAAATTGATGCCCTTGAGGTCTTCGTAAGTGATTCGGTGCTTGATTCGGATTAATCGAACAAGGTATTTTTCTTTAATATACCTTTAGGTTCTGTTTGATTTCCTTTTCTTGTGTCAATTATTTATCTTGATTAGATACTTGTTCTTGGATATTGTGAGAATATAAGAGAAAAATATTATTGAATCGTTGTAACTACATTATTACATTGAGACTCTATTTGTAGACTCTACATTCCAATCCTTTTCCTAATAGGACACTACATTACAATCGCTTTCCATATAGGATTCTATATGCTATTTCTATTCCTACTCATATTCTAACACTCCCTCTCAAGCTGGTGCATAAAAGACATATGTACCAAGCTTGTTACAGATGTAATTAATACGAGGATCGGTGAGGGAATTGGTGAAAATATATGCAAGAAAACTGATATGGACTGCTTTAGATGTCTGGGAGACCTCAACTGAAATGGAACAAACTGAAAAAGTGATCCGAAAAGTAGTAAACATCACTGGAAAATTATCGGAAACTGGTATAAAATATATGGGTCATTTCGAAATCAGGAGATGAGTAGGTCCTGAACAAAGATAGTCACCGAAGAACTGGCCGGAACATACTCACGCACTGGATATTAGATTTGATGGCTAAAAAGTGGTCACCATCTGAAAAAAATTATATGGGTATGGTCGGAATGATGACACAACCCTACTAAGAAAGAGAATTATATGGGTAGGTCGGAATTATGGCACGATCCTACTAAGAAATAAAAATTATATGGGTAGAGTCGGAATGACAACACGACCCTACTGAAAAATATAAATTAATCGGAATGACGACACGACCCTACTGAAAAAGAGAAATTATATGGGTAGGGGCGAAATGATGGCACGACCCTATGCAAATCAGATTTGAGGAGTCACCGTAAAGGCGCATGGAACTACGCAAATCAGATTTAAGGAGTCACCGGAAAGACGCACATTGTGCAACTCACATATGAGAGTAAACCGAAAAGATACACGGTACTACGCAAAGTAAATATGAGTAGTTCGGAGAGACGCACGATGCTACGCAAATCTGATATGAGAAAGTAGTCACCAGAAAGATGCATGGTGCTACACAAATTAGATATGAGAAAGTAGGGGAAAGAAATGCGGTGGCCTAACTTTTGGTAACATGATCATTGGTCGGATGGGCGGCATATATGGGTTATAGCCGCCTGCCGGCAGCGGAAGATCTTTGATTCTCTATCAAGAACGTAGAGGCTCTGATACCATGTGAGAATATAAGAAAAAATATTATTGAATTGTTGTAACTATATTATTACATTGAGGCCCTATTTATAGACACTACATTCCAATCCTTTTCCTAATAGGACACTATATTACAATCCCTTTCCAAGTAGGATTCTATATGCTATTCCTATTCCTACTCATATTCTAACAGATACTAATTGGATGTTTTTGCTTTCGTATGGCTGGAGTTACCAATTTATCCTTTCTCGTATCTTATCTTCTATCTTTATCTTTCGTTTCTGCATTTGAATTCCATCTTCGGTTTCAGTTTCGCATCACTGATGATCTAGGCATTCCTCGCTTCCCAAATACAGAGAAATCATCCCTGAACACCTCTGGAATGTTCTTTGTTATATCAGAAAATATCGCTATCATGCACCTTTGGAATGTAGCTAGAGCATTACATAATTCTAATGACATTTGCTTGAAAGCATATGTATATGGCCAGGTGAAAGTCGTCTTCTAATGGTCTTCTGGAGCAATTACTATCTGGATATAGCCTAAATAGGCTTTAGGAAAGCAATAATACTCTTGTCAGCTAACCTGTCAAGCATCTGATCAATGAACGGGGTAGGATAATGATCTTTCCCTGTGACACTGTTCAACTTTGTATACTTCATGCATATGCACCACCTTGTTACTAGCCTGGTTGCGATGAGCTCACCATTTTATTGGTAACCACTACGATGCCCCCTTCTTTGAGACACATTGCACCAGGCACACCCACTTAAAATTAGAGATGGGGTAGATGATACGTGAATCAAGCTACTTAAATGACTTCTTCACAACCTACAACCTCATTTGTCACTGGATTGAGTCGTCTCTGATGTTTTCAATGCTAGGTCTGTGATCTTCCTCCATGATTTTTTTGTGCATGCAAAAAGCTGGCTTGATACGTTGAATATTTGTTAGCTTCCAACCAATTGCTCTTTCTGGTGTCTCGAGACTTTTAGAGGCCTTTCCTCATCATTGGTGAGTTCCGCAGATAATATCACTGGCAAAGTTTCACCTCACCCAGGTAGGCATATTTCAGATGCTCGGAGTAGTAGTCAAATGTTCTATCTAGAGGCTCAAACTCCATGTGTTGAGTATGTGTCATAGTTAAGATTTTCATCCACTCGCTCGCCTCTGTGTCGTCAGACACATGCTCACAAACCAGAGCACTCTCAAGTAGATCATGTGAAGTCAGGAGAGGTAGGTAGCTCTGAATTGATATCCACACCTTAATCATGGAGTTCATAAAATACGGGCAATCAAAGAGCCTTGTACCCATTAGAAACCTCCACTAATCATGGACTCTCATAGTAAATTGTCCTCCTGCTACACCTATCATGCTCTACTTGTGGCAAAAAATGGACGGTCCAGCATATTGGAACTTTCGTATCTGGCTCAAAATCTAGTATGATGAAATCTCCAGGTTCAATATTTCCTTGCTCAGGTTTTCCACATAATATCTTATAATTTAGATTTTATAACTCTAACTTTAGATATTTGAATTATTTTATAGCCGAATTCCCACACCCGTATTCATACCTTGATATGTATCCCCGAATCTTAAAATTTAGATCATGAATGATCTGACCTCCGTATTGACACCCCTATCACAACTCGCAGTCCGGGCAATTTAGATTAATATTAAGATGTGCATTAAGTTTTAGATGTTTGAATCTAATTATCCATCTGAATATTAAGATGTTGTATTAAGATATGAATAATAAATTATTAAGATTTGTTTGTTTTTTCGAGAACTACAACAACAACAAACCCAATGTATTCCCACTGTCTTTATTTTAAAATTAATAAATATAAAACTCAGTAAAATATTAAAACTACTCTGATGTATTTTTGGAACGTTATATGGCGGTTGAATTGGTTGTATTAATGGCTCACCGTGGTGGTTGTGGGCGGATTGGGGGTGCGATTGGCTAATGATGGTGTTGTGGTTAGTAGTGAATGGTGATGGTGATCAATAATAATAATTGATGGTGGAAGTTGATTTTAGTTGTGGACGGTAGTGGTGGTTGCGGTGGTGGGTGGTGCTAGTTTATAATGGTAGGTGGTGGCAACAATTTATAATGGTGCGCAATGACAATGGCTGTGAATGGATGAAATTGGCGGATTGCCTTTTTCGTAGAAATCCTTAAATAATAAAGACTTTGTTATAGATTTTAATCATTCACACACACATTTTGGTTCTAAAAAAAAAGTGTTTAAGATTTGAATTAATAACTTGACTTGAAAACAAACTTAATGACTGATGTGAATGATTAAATATTAAGACTTATTAAGTACAAACAAATGAGGCGTTAGACTCCTGCCATCCATTAGCTTCAAGTTTTAGCAGTTGGTCTCTGAAGTATATTTGTCTTTTCAATTTTGCTCTAACATTAAGCAAAACGCTCCCTCTGCAGCATCTTCTGATACAACAGCAAGATTATGGTCCACTTCTACTGGCAAAGATATCGTATTAAGTACAAACAAATGAGGCCTTAGACTCCTGCCATCCATTAGCTTCAAGTTTTAGCAGTTGGTCTCGGAAGTATATTTGGCTTTTCAATTTTGCTCTAATATTAAGCAAAACACTCCCTTTGCAGCATCTTCTGATTCAACAGCAAGATTATGGTCCACATCTACTGGCAAAGATATCAAAGTATACCAAGGGCATCATAAAGCAACAGTATGCTGTGCTCTACATGACGGGCCTGAACCTTCTAGCTGAACTTGGAGCATGCATTGTTCATCTTACAATCGGACAAATTGTTTGATGAAACATTATAGATGGCCCCAGAGGACATTAGTTTAGTGGTTGTTGATTTGATGCAGTGCACGTGTTCAAGCCTTGCCGCATACAAAAACTTGATATTTAAGTGGAGAAGGGTAGATGAATGGACCGATTATCCACTGAAATTGTGCCAGCTGGCCCTCAAGGATTTCCTGGTAATCAAAGTATTTTTAAATGTAATTTGGACTTTTAACTTGGTGTAGTACATGATATTCAGTTTATCCTGTTCTCTAGGCATTTGTCTACAGAAGTAGCATTTTACCATTAGTTTACTTGAATGGTTTCATGTCATCCCTTGACATTGTATGCTTATGCATGGACCTTATCCGTTTGGTAAAAATTCTAGCATTTAACAAAATCATGATGCAAGACTGAGTTTTTGCTATGAGCTTTTAGCATAAATAATCCATGTTGCTTGATCTCGAGGTTTTGAATTTTTTCTTATATCGGTTTAACCATCCAATATCTGAAGCTGGATCAACTGATTCAAACTCACACCTAGTAGACCCACCAAAGGGGTAAAGCGCTCCCCACTCAGATGATTCATCATTTAAGATTCAAAACTTTAACTATGATTTAAGGATTGAGAGATGTCAGTCATTCTACCATGCCTTTCGGTTGTTTAGGTCCACCTAGTAAAAAATAATAATGCAATTTTACAAGTGAATTTTTGGCAACAAAATCCGAATTTTATTAATTGTTCTTTCAAATTTTATATATTTTCCTTATTTCAAAAGCCTTAGAAGGGGTACATATACAACGGGTAAGGAAATATGTAATGAGAAAAAGATGCATAAAAATATTGGGAAAATAGAGAAATAGCCTCAAAATAAGGTAACTTTTAATTTTTTATTCTAAATAAGAAAGTTTTGTAAAAATAACCGTCAACTATTAAATGGTATATTTTGGACAAAATTGTTTCTGACCAATGGCGTAAACTACATAAAACTAGTCTTCCCTTTTTTTCTTAATATATAATAATTATCTATTTGTCTCTCCATATCTCATATATTAAACAACTCCATACTTATTATCTTTCAACTTTTTTTTTTCTCTTTTTTTTGTTACTTTTTTTTTTTTCTCTTTTTATATTTAATTTTTCTTAATCCTTTTTCTCCTCTCAACTTTTTTTTTTTTACTTTGATTTTTTTTTTTTATTTTTTCTCAATCTTTACATTTTTTCTTTACTCCTCTTAACGTCTACTTTTATTTTTTATTTTTTTAATCTTTATTCCCTTTTAATTTTTCTCGGCCTTTATTTTTAATTTATCTTTTTTTCATTTTTCTCAACTTTTATTTTTTTTCGTTTTTCCTCTCAACTTCTATATTTTCTTTCTTTTTTGTTTTTATTTTCATTAATTTTATTTTTTATTTTAAATATTTTTCTTCATTTTTCTTTTTACAACTTTTTTTATTCTTCTTTTCCTTTTCAGTGGACCGATTATCCACTGAAATTGTGCCAGCTGGCCCTCAAGGATTTCCTGGTAATCAAAAATATTTTAGATGTAATTTGGACTTTTAACTTAGTGTTGTACAGGATATTCAGTTTATCCTGTTCTCTAGGCATTTGTCGACAGAAGTAGCATTCTACCATTAGTTTACTTGAATGGTTTCATGTCATCCCTAGACATTGTATGCTTATGCATGACCTTATCCGTTTGGTAAAAATTCTAGCATTTAACAAAATCATGATGCAAGACTGAGTTTTTGCTATGAGCTTTTAGCATAAATAATCCATGTTACTTGATCTCGAGGTTTTGAATTTTTTCTTATATCGGTTTAACCATCTAATATCTAAAGCTGGATCAACTGATTCAAACTCACACCTAGTAGACCCACCAAAGGGGTAAAGCACCTCCCACTCGGATGATCATCATTTAAGACTCAAAACTTTAACTGTTGTTTAAGGATTGAGAGATGCCAGTTATTCTATCGTGTCTTTCGGTTGTTTAGGTCCACCTAATACAAAATAATGATGCAATTTTACAAGTGAGCTTTTGGCAGCAAAACTCGAATTTTATTAATTGTTCTTTCAAATTTTATATAGTTTCAAATATTTTCCTTAATTCAAAAGCCTTAGAAAGGTTACGATATACATTTTGTAAGGAAATATATAATGACAAAAAGATGCATAAAAATATGGGGAAAATATAGGAATAGCCCCAAAATAAGGTGACTTTTAATTTTTGATCCTAAATAAGAAAATTTTGTAAAAATAGGCGTCAACTATTAAGTGGTTTATTTTGAACAAAATTGTCTATGACCAATGGGGTAAACAACATAAAACTAGTTTTTTTTTATATATATAATAATTACCTATCTGTCTCTCTCTATATCTCATACATTAAACAACTCCATATTTATTTATCTTTCAACTTTTATTTTTTTTCTTTTTATATTTAATTTTTCTTAACTCTTACTTTTTTTCTCCTTTCTCCTCTCAACTTCTCTTTTTTTTTACTTTGATATTTTCTTTTTAATTTTTCTCAATCTTTACATTTTTTCTTTACACATCTCAACGTCTACTTTTTTAAAAGGAATATCTTTTTTTTTTTTTTATTCTTTTTAAATTTTTCTCGGCCTTTATTTTTAATTTATCTTTTTTTCATTTTTCTCAACTTTTATTTTTTTCCTTTCTCCTCTCAACTTCTATATTTTCTTTCTTTTTCGTTTTTATTTTCATTAATTTTTTTCTTCATTTTTCTTTTTTCGCAACTTTTTTTATTCTTCTTTTCCTTTTTCTTTTCTTCTATTCCTTCCAAACAAGAAGTTACACCTCATAGGCAAGAGTTGACACTAACACATTGTATCTTAATTTATGATATGTTCTATAAATATTGTCTTAGAGGCAAGATTTAGGATTTTCAAACAAGAAGTTACGTTTCATGGGTTAGAGTTGACACTGCCACACTGGAGTTATGAGATGTTCTATAACTCTTCCCTTAGAGATAAGACTTAGCTCAAGTATTTTCAAACAACAAGTTACGCCCCATGGGCAAGAGTTGACACTATTACATTATGTATTGATTTATGAGATATCCTATAACTCTTGCCTTAGAGGCACGACTTATTCCAAGAATTTTCAAACAACAAGTTACGTACATTGGACAAGAGTCAACACTACCACATTATGTTTTTACTTATGAAATGCTGAAGGACCATCAAATATTAAGTTATGCCCCATGAATAAGAGTTCACTACCAAATTGTGTATTGATTTATGAGATACTTTATAACTCTTCCTTTAAAGGCAAGACTTAGATCAAGGACTTTCAAGCAATAAGTTCGGCCCCATGGGCAAGAGTTGACATTACCACATTGTCTTTATTAATGGGATGTTCTATAACTCTTGCCTTAGAGGCAAGACTTAACCCAAAGACTTTCAAACAATAAGTTACGCCTCATGGGTAAGGGTTGACACTACCACATTGTGTTTTGATTTATGAGATGCTTTATAACTCTTGCCTTAGAGGCAAGACTTAACCCAAAGACTTTTAAACAACAAGTCGTACGCCTCATGGGCAAGATTTGACACTACTACATTGTGTTTTTATTTATGAGATGTTTTATAAATCAAGGACTTTCAAACAACAAGTTATGTCCCATGGGTAAGAGTTGACGCTGCCATATTATGTTTTGATTTATGAGATGTTCTATAACTCTTGCCTTAGAGGAACGACTTAGTTCAAGGACTTTCAAACAACAAGTTATGCCCTATGGGAAAGAGTTGACACTACCACATCGTGTCTTGATTTATGAGATGTTCTATAACTCTTGCCTTAGAGGCACGACTTAGTCCAACGACTTTCAACCAACAAGTTACACCTATGGGCAAGAGTTGACGCTACTATAACGTGTCTTGATTATGAAATGTTCTATAATTTTTACCTTAGAGGCAAGACTTATCCCACAAATTACGCCCATGGACAAGAGTTGATACTACTATATTGTGTCTTGATATATGTGATGCTCTATTAATCCTGCCTCTAAGAGAAGACTTAGCCCAAGAACCACCCAAAAAAAAGTTACGCCCAATATGGGCAAGTGTTGACACTACCACATTGTGTCTTGATTTATGAAATGTTCTATAACTTTTGTCTTAGAGGCAAAACTTAGCTCAATAATTTTTAAATAACAAATTATGCCCCACGGGTAAGACTTGACACTACCAAATTGTGTCTTGATTTATGAGATGTTCTATAACTTTGGCCTTAGAGACAAGACTTATCTCAAAAGACTTTCAAACAACAAGTTATGCCCTTAAATTTACTTTAATGTCAAAGAAAAAAGATCCCTTTGCGGATTATCCAACTTTTTATTTATTAACAAAATATAATAGAAGTTGATAAAAAAGAAAAAGGAGAAAAAATAGTGAAAAGAAGAAAAGATTGAGATAAAAAAACAGAAGAAAAACAATAAAGGTTAAGAAAAAAAGAATAAAAAATATATCTTTAAAAATATAAGATTGAGAAAAATAAACATGAGAAGAAAAAAATAAAAATAAAGTTTGAAAAAAATGAAAACAAAGAAAAAAAATGAGAAATAATAAAAATAAAAATAAAGGTTGATCCAAATGAATTAAAAAAGAAGAAGAGAGAAATGAAGAAATAACTATTGTTTGAGAAAAGATAGAAAAAAGTAATTTAAAATAAAGGTAGAGACCAATGAATTAAAATAAGAAAAATAAAAGAATTTTAAAAAAGAAATAAAAATAGAAGCTGGGGGAAAAATGAACATGGAAAATTTAAAAATATTTTAGTTATAGCGGGGCAAAAATTTACTTGTCCTATACATAAAAAGGAAGGAAGACTAATTTATAAAGACTTTTCTTACGAGGGACAAAAAAAACTAAAGCCACCCACCATTGAGGCCTAGGTAATTTCCTGGAAAAATATGGTAATTGGCACACTATGAAGGCCAGCCCATGTTGCTCCAACATCCGCAGCTTATCCCCACAAAATTGATGGCATCATTTTTTACTTTCACGAATGATGTTGAAAGATATTATTGCCATTCATTTCAAGTAATTTTCATTTTCTTCCTAGAGAATAAGTGATGACAAAATAGTTTTACCATTATTAAAAGAAATAAGAGAACGTATTAATTTGAAGTTAAGAGACTACAATGTGCATCGTTTATTTGACTCTATATCTAAATTGGTATCTTGTGAACTTGTGAAGCACATATAATTCAAGTTTAGAAGAAAAGAAAATAAAGCATCTTAGGTGGGCATCTTTAAATTGATTGTGTCAACATTAACCGCGGCTAACAGATCGGGCTGGCCCATACTGGTAGGTTTGGGCTAAGGCCGGTTACGCTGGTACTCGGGACATAGGCGGGCGCAGACAAGGGGCTTCCAACCGGTTAATGGTGAAACTTTTTTTAAATTTTATTTTAATATTATATTAATGTTATACTAGCCGTTGGGAGTCGTTAGTGGGTGATAACGCTCAATCTACAACTCTCGTTTGAGTGTAAAGCGGTCGTTAGCAAATATAGAACCCAATCTGGGTTGGGTGTCGATCCCACAGGGAATAGCTTGGACAACAAGTAAGTAAAATTACTAAACTTTTGGTGCAAGTCTCGTAAGAAGGGGGGATTCTTGTTTTGCAAGTAATGTAAACAAAAGCTGAAAATAATAAAGTAAAAAGAGAGAGATTGTTACGTTGGTTGTAAACAATGAGAATTGAAGCGTTGGGGTTATGTCCACCTTCTGAGGTATACGTCTCTATTGGCTATGAGTGTGTAGAATTCTGACATGCAATTGCTTATAGAGGATTGTAGTCGATGGTAAATCCAAGCGTCTCTCGACCTAAACAAGGACTATTTCACTTTAACTCTCTCGAGCTTAAAGCGTGTCTAACGGTACGAATTCTCCAAGAGGTTAGTCCAGTTACGGCACTAGCTTTTTAATAGGAAAGGGTGTCCTACTACCTTGACATTATCTCTTTTCCAGATAAATAACTTTTCTCTCGAACAAGTTAAATGTTAGACTGGCGTATTCTTGCGTTTGCAACCGCAAAGAATGTAGATTAAGATGAAGAGAATAATGATATAAGCAATATACGTTCCTCGAACTCACAAACTCACAGCAATAGATAGTATCTCATACGGCTTCCATAACCCCAACAGAGAAGTTTAGTTACCCATGAATGCGAAGAAAACCACAATTGACATTGTTATTATACCACAATAATGATCAATTTCGTGTAGCACAAGAGTGGTAGGCGTTAGGTGTGATTTCTTGCAAAGTAACGTTTCTCTTGTTGCGGAATTTAAGAATAGAAGAATAGAAGAAAATAGAATTGATTTATAAGACGAGAAGTTAAGAAGATGTAAGAAGATGTAAGAAGATGTTAGAAGATGAGAGGGATGGAAGGAAGTATTGTGTTCTCCCTCCTTCCTCCCTCCTTGTTCTAAATCTCTAGCATGATAGGGTATTTATAATACTCATATCCTACTCCTACTAAGCTAATGAAATAAATAACCAAATCCTACTAGACTAATGAAATCCTTAACCCAAATGTACTAGGTTAAGGTAACATTATCATAATCCACATAAAATAATGAAATACATAACCTAATTGTACTAGGTTAATGTATCATTGTCAAAATCCAGCTTTGTGTCTGTAAGTCCCCAAAGTCTTCAGAATTGCTGTTTTAGCCCGGGACAGATTCTCCATGCATCACTTTTGGTCCTTTAGGCGTCCAAACTCCCTTTCCTTCCTTAGTGAGCTTTCTTTAGCGTCAAGTAAGCCATAAAATGCTGAATTATGCATCATTTATACCTGAAACTTTACTAATCATATTCGTTAGCTCATTTACAGGAAAAAGGACTAAAAGTGCATGAAATATATAATTTGTTCTCAAAACTAGGCTAAAATATGGGCAAAATATATTGATATAGGCGCGTAAATTCGCCTATCATCAACACCCCACACTTAGAGCTTTGTTCGTACTCGAACAAACTATCATGTCCCTCTAAACATCAACTTAGGGTTTTACAGCAACAACACAAAATGTTCGTCAAGACAAGCACAACAATTATCAACAAAGAGTAGCTTTTCGATTATAGGTAGAAACAATTTAACCTCTAGCATAGACTCGTGATGGTGATCAACTCGCATGCAAACATTAAGGTACAAGGAATCATATATAACTACCCAAACCTCATCAACCATGTGTGTCTCACAATATAATACCCATAATCACTCACAAATATAGCATATTTTTCTAACATGGGTATCAAAATTTCCTTGCTCTCACTCTCACAAAGAATTCATATGTAGCAACTGATGACCATAGGCTTGCCCTTAATGTAATACTCTACTAAATGTCAGAATGCTAAGCTTAGGATCAAGTAGGTCTTTTGATGGTTGTAATGTAGGCTAAGGGACGGGTAGGACTATTTTGGCCAGGAATAGTGACTAAGTTCCTAAGCGCTTTAATACATCACTTTGTATCATTGACACTTTTTTTTTTCTTTCAACCTTTCTTTCTTTTATTCTACCACCCTTGTTCTCCTCTTTTGTTTTTCAATTTTAAGCACAACTCGCTTTTCAGCTTTCTTTTCCTTTTTCTTTTCACAACATACCTCTTATGATAACACTTTTTTTTTCATAACACATTCAAGCACCATTACAATTTATAGCATCATACTCACCTAATTTCCTCTTATGTTGTCACATGACTTTTTCACTTTAAAGCACTTAGGAGTTTGGATCAAATTACGGTCTTGAAAAAATGGATTAGGCTTACATACAAGGTTGTCAAAGAAAATAGGCTAAAGGCTCAAAAGGGTTTAACTAGGATGATGTCCATGGGTAGGTAAAACTGAAGGTAAACAAATATAGGTTGCCAAAGAAATGCCTAAATCATATCCTAAACTTACACTCCTTATTTTCGCTTTGCATACATACCAGGCAAGTTCTAGCATCAGCCACACACATAGAATATACGATTATCTCACACACACAAGGCACATGGTCGACTTGCTTGGAAGTAATATAGACTCTCGACCCAACAAGTGAAGGAATTGAACCACACAATATCACATAATGAGTCACAACTAGAGCCTAAACGTCTCAATAGTCACAATTGTAGCACATACTCTTGTTATAATCTCATGCTGCCTATCAAAATAATTTCATGTGAAGCTAGAAAAAATTTACTACTAAAAAAATGAAACAAAAACAAAGCAAACAAACATAGATGCGAGTAGAGTCGGACTCATCCTCGGGGGTCATACCCTTTGCATCGAAATCATCATCAGAGTCGTCATTCTCAGAAGTTCCTCATAAGTATCCTACTTAATTCCAAGAGTGAGTCGAGGTATTTGCAGCGAGGAGGGTTCTCCTTGCTCTTTTCGGCCTCTTTTCTTGCCTTTTTGTGAAGTGGTCTTGCTTTGGGTGCCATTGTACCTGAGACTTAAAAAAATGTTCATGTTAGCATCATCTCGATGGATACAATCTATAAACAAGCAGTAGTGGCACCACCCCACACTTAGTTTGTTGGTACAGACTAGTGAAGTGAAAGTGGTCGATTACTTAGACTTCATCGACATACGTTTTAGGGGCTATATTCCAACAAGAAATTCAGATATGTAACACTTCTTGCAATCTTTTCAATACTTTCATGTTAGGTATATCAAGACTTCTTCATAGGGATTACATCATGGTATAGTTTCTATCAATAATCACAATCTCCTATGTCGGTAGGCAACTATAAGTCTTATTCCGATGAGCGAGACATCCCAACATGTAAGTATTCAAGTGACAAGAGCATGCAATGTTCATGACTATAGCAATTCCGCAAGTAGTATAACAATGCATCAACATCAATTTCTAGTTGGAAACAAGTTAAGAGTATCCTAACGTTCATGTTCACTCACTTGGTTTTGTATCAACAATTCAAACACATTAACATCACCAGTATTTCTTCAAGATGTAGCAATTCGTAATAGACATAGCAACGTAGTACTTACGAAAAATAGATGAAGAACAAAAGAGTACTTACGTGATTGAAGCCTTTGGAGATGTTCTTGTGAAGTGGGAGAGCAAAACGAAAAGTTTTGAGATGATTTGGAGAGTATATGCGGCGCCTAGGTCAAGTTTTCAATGTGTTTGTGTTTCAAGACTAAGTCTCCTTTATATAGGAAGAGAATGGGTCGGGTTTTGACCCATTTACAATCGGTTTTGGAGACAAAAATGCTACATATGCGGCGCATAATGCTTGGCATAGTCATGGTATATGCGGCGCATTGTCTATGGCATAATGGGACATATGCGCTGCATAGTCTATGGTATTTGTAGACATATGCGCCGCATAGTCTATGGCATATGAGATACTGAGACCAAATGCCATAGCATAGGCGGCGCATAGTCAAAAGCATACCTAGGAATAGGCGGCGCATAGTGTATAGCACACTAGATTCCGAGACCTTAGGCTATAGGATAGGTTGTGCATCGTTCGTGGCCTAGTTTTACCTAGGCCTAGCCTTCCTCGATGCCTAGTTTGGCATGAGCAATGCTCAATCCATAGCCTTATGCATCACTATTCCTAACTTACCAACTTTACCATACAATGCGTCCAAATCGTCAATTGAAATCAATCTCCTCGTTGAATACCTCTTGCACCTACATTTGCTCAAAAATAATAAAAACGATTAGAACGATGGGTTGCCTCCCATCAAGCGCCTTAGTTTTGGTCGTGGCACGACTCTTATTTTTGGATTTTTATTTATCAAAAGCAAAACACATACTAGAACGAAATGAAAAATGAAAAACGATAAACGATAAATGAAAAACGATAAACAATGGGTTGCCTCCCATCTAGCGCCTTATTTATTGTCGTAGCACGACATGGTTACCTCGAGTACTCAGACTTCATCGAGGTAAATGGAGGATCGTTTTCTAAAAGGATTTAGACGACAATGAGGCTTACCTGTGGGCATGCGATCTTCTTCGAGATGGCTCATACATTTCCTCGGAGAGTCACCAATTATATCATCAATAGTCCAACCCATAGCTCTCTTGTATCTCTTCAGAGCAGAGATGAGAGCTTCTACGTGCTGTTCACTTAAATCATCTGCACTCTCCGGAAGTATATTTCTACTTTCCAAGAACACATACCTTAGATAATTGGGGAGCTCTTGCGATTCTAGTGTTGGTGTCTCGTCAATGAGAGTCTTCGCTGTTGGTTGATTCTTGGGATCACAATCCGGTTGCTTAGGAGTATAAGACTCTATTTCTGTTAGAGCACCCATAAGTTCTTCATAATCTTCATTATCCTCATGCTCAACTTTCAGTGGCGCAGCAGACAATGGCTCAACAGTAGGCTGTTTCTCTATAGATAATGCTTTCATATCCTCATGATGAACATCAGCTACAGATAAATCATTCATGTCGCTGGGATGCTTCATGGCTTTGCATATATCAAAGCGGACCACTTCGTCATTAATTCGAAACAAAAGCTCATTATCTTTCATGTCAATAAGCACACTTCCAGTTGCGAGGAAGGGGCGTCCCAAGATTATGGGAACGTCAGAATCCACCTCACAATCCAGAATAACGAAGTCTGCAGGAAAGATAAATGAAGATACCTTCACCAACACATCATTCAAGATACCCACAGGTCGTTTTACTGACCTATCAGCCATCACGAGCCTCATATTGGTTGGTGTTGGATCTCCTAGCCCCAACTTCTTATAGACAGATAGTGGCATCAAATTGATGCTAGCACCCAGATCGCACAATGCCTTAGCAAAATTCATAGATCCAACCGTGCAAGGAATAGTGAAAGCAACAGGGTCTGTCTTCTTCTGTACTAAGGACCTTGTGGCAATTGCACTGCAATGATGAATATTATCTGCCGGCTCATAGCTTGCTGCCCTCTTCTTTGTCAACAGGTCCTTCATGAATTTAGCGTACCCAGGCATTTTTTCTAGCGCCTCTACCAACGGAACATTAATGGTCAGTTGCTTCAACATGGTCATGAATTTGCTGAACTTTGTATCATCCGCCACCTTCTTCAATCTTTGAGGAAAAGGTGGTGGTGGGTATGGAATTGTTCTTTCCACGACTTTCTTCTCCTCTTTCTTCCGTTTTTCAGCTTTTTCAGGTTGCAAATCGTGAGGGGTGACGTTATGGACGTCAGGATCAGCTGCTGTGGCATCTTCCCCTTTCGCCGTATCATCAATGTCCACTACTTCGTCAACCATTTGCTTGCCCTTAGATGAGGTTTCCAGCACCTTACCACTTCGGGTAGTAATAGCCATGCATGACCCATCATTCCTTGGGTTTTGCACGGTGTTGCTAGGTAAAGTGCCAGCCTTTCTTTGATTGAGTGCTGCTGAGAGTTGGCTCAATTGCTGCTCTATTTGCTTGATTGAAGTGGAATGAGAATCAACTAGTTGTTTCATGGAGGACAAATCATTAATTACCTCAGTAACTCCCGCGCTCGTTGCTTCCACTCCTTTCAATAATTTAGCCATCATGTCTTCCATACTTCCAGAATTAGATGTGGTGGTATCACGTCTACCAGGGGGAACGTACAAACCACTCTTTTCATTGTTTTTATTCCAACTACCTTGGTCTTTGCTTCCAGATTTATCATAATAGTTCCGACCTTGGTTTCCTTGGGTATTCCCACGGAAACCCCCCTGAGTGTTCAAGTAGTTGGCCTCCTCTTCCGAATCAGATTCGTCTCTTCCTTTTAGCGCCACAGCTTTCACTTTTTCGGTCTTCCCTAATAATAAATGCTTTGTAAGAAGATCCATTTGTGTTTTCATGTGTGCCATATCTTGATCACGTTCTTCTTGTCTACGACTCTTCTCTGTGGTCAGGCCAATAGATAAAGTGGAGCTTGCTACCTCAGAATCCCTGGTATGCCAAGCTCTACTTTGCTTCGTCATACGATCTAGCATATTGCTTGCTTGACCAAAGGTGAGGTCCATAAAAGATCCTCCAGCTGCGTTATCCACCACTGGCTTAGTTATTGAATTCAAGGCTCTATACAATATCTCCATGAGGTGAACATTAGTCATGTGATGGTTTGGGCACCTCGCTAGCTTTGTCTTGAACCTCTCCCATGTTTCATGAAGAGCTTCAGTTGGAAGCTGACGAAAGTTGCTGATTTCATCTCTCAATTGTGCCCTTTTGGATGGCGGAAAGAATCTTTCTAGGAAAACGTCTCTCAATTGCCTCCAATTTGTAATTGAATCAGGAGTCAGCCCATTCAACCATAGTGTTGCCTCCCCAGACAGAGACAATGGAAATAGTCGTAATCGAATTGCATTCTGACCAACACCAGGATTGTCAAAAGACTTGCATATAGAAATAAAGTTGATGAGATGCATATTCGGATCATCGCCTGCTAGTCCACCAAATAATCCCTTGAGTTGCAATAACTGAATCATGGTGCTTGTGATGTTGAACTTGGCTCCGGGCGCTAATGGTGGTGGAATTATAGCTCCAGTGGCTCCGGCACCATCAAGATCATCATCATCATCGTCGAAAGCTGGCTGCATAGGTTGGCGATCATGTCTATACCAAGCTTGTCGACCTCTTCTGTTGGCAGGTGTTACGATTTCAGCATCACGCCTAGGGTTTAGTAACTCGTCATCACCTAAATCCTCATCGTCAGGATTTGGTGCTCGTGCAGGGTTATCAATGTTCTGCTGTTGAACCTGGGCTGCGGCAAGGGCAGCCAATCTTGCTTGTTCCTGTTGAGCAGCCATCCTTGCGATTTCAGCTTGTGCTTCCATTCTACCAATGCGTTGTGGTTCAGGATTGATTGGTAATAACGGTTGACCAGAACTTCGAGTATGGGGCATGCACTAAAATAAAAACCTGCAGTAAACAAAAACAAAAACTAAAAGTAAAAGTACGATAGTCTTAGACCAAAGGGTCTAGTAATTATCACGAACTTGATTGACACTTGTATTCCCCGGCAACGACGCCAATTTTTGATAACGCTCAATCTACAACTCTCGTTTGAGTGTAAAGCGGTCGTTAGCAAATATAGAACCCAACCTGGGTTGGGTGTCGATCCCACAGGGAATAGCTTGGCCAACAAGTAAGTAAAATTACTAAACTTTTGGTGCAAGTCTCGTAAGAAGGGGGGATTCTTGTTTTGCAAGTAATGTAAACAAAAGCTGAAAATAATAAAGTAAAAAGAGAGAGATTATTACGTTGGTTGTAAACAATGAGAATTGAAGCGTTGGGGTTATGTCCACCTTCTGAGGTATACGTCTCTATTGGCTATAAGTGTGTAGAATTCTGACATGCAATTGCTTATAGAGGATTGTAGTCGATGGTAAATCCAAGCGTCTCTCGACCTAAACAAGGACTATTTCACTTTAACTCTCTCGAGCTTAAAGCGTGTCTAACGGTACGAATTCTCCAAGAGGTTAGTCCAGTTACGGCACTAGCTTTTTAATAGGAAAGGGTGTCCTACTACCTTGACATTATCTCTTTTCCAGACAAATAACTTTTCTCTCGAACAAGTTAAATGTTAGACTGGCGTATTCTTGTGTTTGCAACCGCAAAGAATGTAGATTAAGATGAAGAGAATAATGATATAAGCAATATACGTGCCTCGAACTCACAAACTCACAGCAATAGATAGTATCTCATACGGCTTCCATAACCCCAACAGAGAAGTTTAGTTACCCATGAATGCGAAGAAAACCACAATTGACATTGTTATTATACCACAATAATGATCAATTTCGTGTAGCACAAGAGTGGTAGGCGTTAGGTGTGATTTCTTGCAAAGTAACGTTTCTCTTGTTGCGGAATTTAAGAATAGAAGAATAGAAGAAAATAGAATTGATTTATAAGACGAGAAGTTAAGAAGATGTAAGAAGATGTAAGAAGATGTTAGAAGATGAGAGGGATGGAAGGAAGTATTGTGTTCTCCCTCCTTCCTCCCTCCTTGTTCTAAATCTCTAGCATGATAGGGTATTTATAATACCCATATCCTACTCCTACTAAGCTAATGAAATAAATAACCAAATCCTACTATACTAATGAAATCCTTAACCCAAATGTACTAGGTTAAGGTAACATTATCATAATCCACATAAAATAATGAAATACATAACCTAATTGTACTAGGTTAATGTATCATTGTCAAAATCCAGCTTTGTGTCTGTAAGTCCCCAAAGTCTTCAGAATTGTTGTTTTAGCCCGGGACAGATTCTCCATGCATCACTTTTGGTCCTTTAGGCGTCCAAACTCCCTTTCCTTCCTTCGTGAGCTTTCTTTAGCGTCAAGTAAGCCATAAAATGCTGAATTATGCATCATTTATACCTGAAACTTTACTAATCATATTCGTTAGCTCATTTACAGGAAAAAGGACTAAAAGTGCATGAAATATATAATTTGTTCTCAAAACTAGGCTAAAATATGGGCAAAATATATTGATATAGGCACGTAAATTCGCCTATCATCAGTGGGCCCCACAACGGCTAGTTCCCCCTCCCCCCACCCCACCCACGCCAACATCTCCCCAGCCCCCTCCACCTACCTCATATTTTCATGTAAATACTCACTCTTCTCCCCTTATTACAAAAATTCTCTAATATCTATTACTAATTACTAGTAAATCTACTTGCGGTTCGCGCGATTAACAAAAACGATGGTTGGTAGATTTCAAATAAAATTATAAGTTACTATTTGAATCAAAAGAAATTATAAAATTACAACAAAGAAATTCATCTATACAAACAAAAAAAGATCATAAAAAGAACGTATAAAAATAAAGAAATAATACAATATTATTTTTATGATCTTAATCATTAAATATAAAAGAAAAAATATAAAATTAATACACAATCTTCCGAATTCTTATCGACATCTCCCACAAGCTGACCCACCATTCAATAGCCTTCATCTTATTCTTCGAGACAAATAACAAAAAGAAATGTAATAAGCATCGAAAATGTAACATGAAACTTAAAAAACTAATGTAATTATTTGTACAAAGTTTTACTATATTTATTTATAGAACTGTAATATGAAAATACTAAATATATGTCATGAAGATGATTATTAGTTATTTAATAGGTTATGATAAGAAAAAAAATATGAGAATAATGAAAATAATGATCATTTCACATTATAGAAATTAAAAAAAAAATAAAAAAATTCAAATTTCTTAACATTGCATATTTAATATAATTTAGAGAGTTAAAAGAGTTTTTTTTTTCAAACTTTTGTTTAATGTTTAATATAGAACATAAATGAAAACAAATAGAGAAAAATTCAAAAAAAATTATATTTCTTAGCCAATGAAAGATGTCACATCATTTTTTTCTATTTCTAATATATATATATATTACTTATTGACTCTTTTTGTCTTTTTCATGTATTTTTTTTTTTTTTTACATTTTGACATTCCTAAATAAAAGTTTTGACTCGGTCATTATCTCACATATATATATTCAATGAGCAAATAAAAAATTGGTGAAACACACCCTTTCAGTCAGGCATAAGATGAAAATACAAAATTGAAACAAATAAGAAAGAATAGCCCAAAAGCAAAATCTTGTTTTCGATTATCACAATTGCAGAAAATCAAACATGAAGTAGAACATGCATATAATCACATAGAATTATAATTGCTTAAAGTGATAAAAAGAAAATGAAAATTGCCATAAAAAGTAAATAAAAATTTGTGTCAAAGAAATAAACACAAATTATTTTATTTTTAGTTTGATGCTTAGATTGTCTTTTTCAAATCCTTCATAATGTCTCTCGAACAATTCAAATCAACATATATGCTCAAGAAGAACAAATATTACTTTTGATTTTAAGATTTAATAGACTAAAAAGAAGTAAAATTGTGGGAGAGTTAAAACTTGAGCTCAAAATATATACTCAACATTATTACTATATGTTGAAGCTTAAAACCTGAAAAGGCTATGATGCAATCGAAAAGACACGCATGCAGCTTAATGATTTATTATTTCAATTCAATTCTTGCAATTTTAATGACCCACTATAATATAAATATTCTTTCAACTTTAATGACCCACTATAATTAGTTTTTGATGATTTTAGTTATAAAAAAAAAAAGATCACAATATGGATAATGACTTTAGAAGCATGTCACATTATTATTTTCACATTCTTCTTTTATATATAAATCTAGATTTTAACAATAACTATGAATAAGTAATTAATTTACACATTTTTTTAATCTTTTCACTCTTTGTATAATTGAATAGTTTGTTGTTTTCTATTTTTCCTTTTTAGCGAAAAAATATTTTGGGATTGATTTGCATAAAATTATTTGTAAAAGTTAAGGTCTTAAGATTGCCCATTCTACAAAAATTTCATCCTTGAAATTGATTTGCATCAAATTCTTGTTGTAAATATTCTAATATATGATTTACAAATAAATAACAATGTTCTTTAAAGAGAAAATGGCCAAAAGCCCCCCCCCCCCCCCCAAACCTTTATCTCAAATTCCAACTACACACTTATACTTTGGAGGGATCCTATGACCCCCTGAACTATTTTAAAGTGGAATATTTACACCTCTAAAAGCTCATGTCTAGATATTATTTGAGGAAGTGAGCTGCACTCGCTGTCACGTCATTGCCATGTCATTTTTAAATTTTTTTTATCTAAAAAATTAATTATTTTACTTTAATTATTTTAATCTCAATCCATTTCCCCCATTTCTTTTCATCTTCCTTTTTCAATCTCAATCCATTTCCCTCCTTTCTCTTCATCTTCTTTTCTTCAATCTCAAAAGCCAAAATGAACTCATTAAATTTTCTTTACTTTCTCTTTCTATCATTTTCTTCAATTTCAGTTGACATATTTGGATTGCTGGGGTGATTTCCCATGGAATGACGTTGGGAATTTCTGATTTGGAGGTCTCGCGAAGCGCCACCGCCGTCGCCGGAGTCCGCGACTGACAACGTATTTTTCGATCTGAAATTGGCGTCAATTGGCGCACTCTTTTTTGGGGATTCTTGTTGGGTTTCGCTCGCCTTAAGAAGGCGCATCGTTTGACATTGGCTGTGCTCCGTTTGCCATTGAACAACAGCGGCACCGCCTTCGTCGGAGATCACCAACGGCGGCGCTGTCTTTAAACTCAAATTTCCAGCGATTGGAGAACTATTTTTTGAGAATTTTTGTTGGCGTGAACTCGCCTTGAGGTGGCACTCCTCTTGGTACTGGTCCGCAACCACCAAAGTCGCCAGAGTGATGTGCGATGTTGAGATTGAATGTTTGTGTGTTGTTTGATCTTTGTTGTCGGTGAATAATTGCTCATGTTGGTTTGTTGTCGATTCTTTGGTAATGAACTGTGTGATGAAGTCGGAAATAATAAACAACATCGAGTTTGAAAATTTTCGACAATCTTGAAGTGGGAAATAATGACCATATCAATTATTAAATTTCCGACGATCTTAAATCCGGAAACAACGAACAATACCAATTTTAAAATTTTCAACGACCTTGAAGCCAGAAGCAATGAACAATACCGAATTTAAATTTTTTGATGACCTTAAAGTAGGAAACAATACATAATTTTAAAATTTTCGACGACTTTGAAGTCAGAAATAATGGATAATACCCATTTTAAAATTTACGATGACCTTGAAGTCGAAAATAATGGACTATATCGATTTTAAAATTTTCGATGATCTTGAAGTCGAAAATAATAAACAACATCGAATTTAAAATTTTTGACAACCTTGAAGTGGAAAATAATGAACGATATCAATTTTTAAATTTCGACGATCTTAAATCCGAAAACAATGAAGAATACCAATTTCTAAATTTTCAATGACCTTGAAGCCGGAAACAATGAACAATACCGAATTTAAAATTTTTCAATAACCTTAAAGTCGGAAACAATAGAGAATTTTGAAATTTTCAGCGACCTTCAAGTCAGAAACAATGGACAATACCCATTTTAAAATTTACGACGACTTTGAAGTCGTAGATAATGAACAATATCAATTTTAAAATTTCCGACAATCTTGAAGTTGGAAACAATGAACAATACCCATTTTAAAATTTTCGACGAATTTGAAGTGGAAACCAATAGATTTTGTGCTTGGAGATGAGGAAAATGATAAATTAATTTTTGATGCCATTGATGAATTCTTGAATGTCATTGTGTGTAATAATAATAAGAAGAAGAAGAAAGAAAATGAAAAGAGAAAGAATAATTAAAAATGAATAAAGAAAAATTTAAAAAAAATCGTTCTCACTCTCTTTAAAGAGAGTGAAACACACTCTCTTACCATGTCAGCATTCAGGGGGTAATAATTTCACTTTAAAATAGTTCAGGGGGTCATAGGACCCCCGCAAAGTATAAGTGTGTAGTTGAAATTTCGACTAAAGATTGGGGGAGGGGGGGTAATAGACCATTTTCTCTTCTTTAAATAAGATAATGATCGATTTAAATAAACTATTGTCACATATCTTTATAATCTCAATGTGGGACCGTCCGGCGTGAATTCAAATTTAGATAGGCTTCAATACGAATATCAAATATGAAAAAAAAGATATCTTTATAACCAAATAATCCTTGACAAAGTTACGTGAAGAGTCAAATTATATAATGTTGTATCAACAACATAAAACCTTAGTTGTTGTGTGACTGCCTATATTATCATTAAACTTGTAGAGATTTAGAATAGAGAGATAAACTAAAAGGTAAAGACAAAAAATGAAACCAGATTATAATATACTTAAAATCATACCTAATTTCAAAATGATAAAGAATATGAAGAGATTGTGATGATTTTGGACTTAATAGTTGGTTTCACTTATATACAATATAGACATACAGATTTATGTTGTGTCATTACATAATAAATTATCATTACATTCTTAAATTAATAACATTGACTTTTGAGTTTTGGAACGAAAAAAGAGTTAAATGCATAATTAAGAGAAGGTAATTGAGAAATTATTTTAACGTTTTTTAATGTATTTTTTAAATTGAAAAAATCAAGATAAATATAAAAAAATTGAGAATAATTATAAGATAGGAGGAAAGATCAAAAGTATGGAGTTGAAACTTATTAACGATATTCCTAATAAAAAGAAGAGTTTTGTCTGTCTGTCTGTCTGTCTACCTACCTACCTACCTACCTGCCTACCTGCCTGCCCGCCTACCCGCCCGCCCTGCCTGCCCACCCTATCTATCTATCTATCTATCTATCTATCTATCTATCTATCTATCTATCTATCTATCTATCTATCTATCTATCTATCTATCTATCTATCTATCTATCTATCTATCTATCTATATATATATATATATAGATAGATATATATATATATAGATATAGATATACTAAATAGCAAGAAAGTCTTGCTTAGATTATTCTCAAGTTGCAGCCTAGAAAAACGACACGTGTTAATATTTAGTACAAGATAGTTAATTAGTTAAAATTAGTTAGTTGCTTTTAACTTTTACTGATTTTTATAAAATACTTTACAGTTACTTTAGTTTTTTTTTACTGTTTTTAATATTTAACTTCTACATAAGAATTAAATAAAAGTCAAAAATAGAAACTTTAGAAACTTCTAATACATAAACAAATAAAAATCATAAATCCAAATCATATAAATTCTACACAATAATTAAAGACCCAAAAAAATAAAAAATTTAAAAGTTCATTATATAAATTCTACGAATTTTATTGCAAACTCATTCTCCTATAATCAAAAAAATCCTTTAATTCAAATCAATATATATAAATTAGTACTTGCTTTTGACTTTTACAGTTTTTTATAAAATTTACTTATTACGGTTACTTTAATTTTCTAATATGTATACTGTACAGAATAATTAAAAATACCCCCAAAATGGAAACTTTATTAGCTTCTAATCCTTAACGAAAGAACCCGTAAATTCAAATCATTTAAATTCTACAGAATAATTAAAGACCCAAATATATAAACTTTAAAAACATATACTCCTATAACCAAAAAAATCCATAAATTCAACTAAATATATATATAAATAAAAATAATCATGTACAACTGTCCCATTTTTTAAATATATTTTTAAAAATGAATTTTTTGAATTTTAAATTTGATTTTAAATTCATTAATAGAAAATTTGGAGATTTAAAAATGGGGCAGTTTTACTTGATTCTCACGACAGTTTTATTTTGTATTTTGAATGTGCATTAAACTAAAAATTGAAGTAGTATTAGAGACCACCACTACTCCCACTCCCCCCATTTCTTTTCCTCACGAGCATTTTTTCCAATTATTTGCGGATAGTTTTTTCCAATTTCCACCCTCTATTTCTCTATCTATATATGGATTATGAATTTATATGTAAATACCATCCAAACAATTTGTTACAGAGCATATTGGTCATTTTTTCCTTTTTGATCTATTCCATTCGTACACACAATACTGATTCTATGCCAATAATATTTTTAATACTCTATTTATTGATTGATGTCAATTATTCTGTATTTTGTATTTTTTAATAATTTAAATTATTTGTGATTACTAATTAGTTTTGCAACAATGATAGCTTAAACTTTGAAATTCTTTTATCCATCAAGAAGGCAAGAATGAAAGTCGCTTGCTCATTCAATGTCCCTCGACAGTGATAAAGAGGTGATACTAAACTCAGTTGATTTCTTTCTCTTCACTTTCAATGGTAAGATTTTAATATGAGAAAACAAATAAAATTTTAATTTTTCTGAAATAAAATGGTGATACTTGAATTCTCTTCCATGATGCACGTTGCAAGAACTTAGAAATTATTCATGCATTATGTAGACAAAAGTATGTCAAAGATATTTGACTAAAGTACCAACATGCTAAATATAAGTGTCACAACGTGTTGGAATGAGAAATGAACGGGAATGAAGGAAGAAGATAATTCAAATTCATTTAAGATTTTTAAAAATGACTAAATTCTTAAGCGTTGAAGCTTATGACATTCTATCACAAATAACCTATTTTAATTACAGAAAAAATAGGACCAAATTTCAAAACAATGAGAACAAAGATTCAGTAAAACATCATGAATCAGTATTGCTTACTAAACAACTCACCAAGACGTTGTTACCACCATGGAAAGGATCTTTAAAGATTGCCTGAGGACTAAGATTAAATGGTTGAGGTTAGAAAAGGGAAAAAAATGAAAGGAAGAATTTTTTAAAAATAAAAATAAGGTATAAAGTAAAGAAAGGAAAATTCTTTTAAAAAGGAATGAAAGAAAAATCAGTCGCTGATCTTACTCTATAGAATGACTTTACTGTCTTCTTCGAACGCTTGTCCAGTACTTGATCCATCGTAGTTCCACTTTGGGAGCTCAAAAGCATGCTAGACTGGCTTTGGAATAGTCTGAAAATTCAAAAGCAATTAATTAAGAATTAGAAAATTCATGTACCCTTTGTTGGTTAATTAGAGAAGCAGTCCAAACTGAGTTGAAGGGTTACTTTTACAACTATGTAAAAAAAAAAGGAACATGATGAAGAGCATCAATGGAACAGTGAATTAGTAACAGTAGAATTGTCTTTTGCAAATAACTTTTGGCTATGCAACTGCTCTGTCTGGCCCCTGCTCACAACTCTCTTCAGAATATAATATCACCAAACTGTTTTGAGCATTGCTACGTGGAAATATAAATATAGATAAGAGGAAGATCAAAAGTATGGAGTTAAAACTTATTAATGATATTTTTAATAAAAAGAAGAGTTACAATCATTTATTATTATATTAATAAATACTAATTATCTTAAAATTAAATGAAATAACCAATTGATAAATAAATTTTAAAAATAGAAAAAATCCAAAAATTTGTAAAAAAAGATAAATAGGAATACTTGCTTGTGAGACATGCTACATAAGCAAGATCTTATTCCTCCTTTATATATATATATATATATATATATATATATATATATATATATTGATTCTCTAATACTCTTTAATAGTTTATTTATTTGATCAAGTGAAGATTTTTTTTGAAGCAAGTTTCAATTGTCAACTCTCAATTCTGCTCTTTGATTATATACATCTGCTTTTACGCAGACATTCGGTACATCCATTTCAACTTTCATCTCTTTTTTTTGTTTACTTACTATTAACTTTTTTTTTATATTTATATTATTTATTTTTCAGCTCTTTATTTTTTTTCCACGTTAAATATAGATTTGGTAAAAAAATAGTGGTAAGAAATTAATTTTTAATCAGGATAAAAATTATTGAAAAAAAAAAATAAGGGTGATAGTAGTAGTAGAGGTGGGGGTAGAGGTAGTTCTAAATCGTTGCCACCTAGATTAAGAATTAATACTGACGATTTTACTCATGTTGATGATACTTCTTTTGAATGTCCTTATGCAATTGATGTTGAGTCTGATAATGTCGTAGATCATGAGGCCTTAGATAGATGTTTTGGTAATTTTAACAAAAACTTAGAGAAAGAGGAAGATGTTAAAGAACAAGAGTTTGAAGACACCCTTACCCCTACTAGTCTGGCTATGAAATTATCAAAACAAAATGAATTGGAAAAATTTACCTACGTTTACTAGAGTAGGAAAGACCGAACGTCCTAAGAGATCATTAGTTTGAAAATATAACCTAAAATTAGGAGAAAACTACAGTTACTTGCAATAAATGTAAGCAAGTGATGAAACATTTGACTATGCAATTATAGGGTGGGACAACACGACTAACTAGACATTTGAGAATTTATGTTCCTGAATATGTTCTCTAAAAGCTATTGCTAAGGCTAAAGCAAATAGTATACCCTTGTCCGGTACTAACCAATCTGTAGGAAGTTCTAACATGGTTCAAAATATTATAGATTTTAGTAACCCGACTGATTGAAGCACATGACTCACATATAGTTAGGAGAGAGATCGTGAAGAATTAACTAAAATGATTGCTTGGTTTGCCTTTTTGTTTTGGTGAACATCTTAATTTTATTCATTATATTTTAAAAGTGTATAATCCTGATTTTTGAGGTTTTTCAAGAAATACAATTAAAGCAGATATTTTTAAATATCAACATGAACATTGTCATTTTTTTCGTTGCTATTTTGCTTGTTTTGATGGTAAAATATCTATTACTTCTGATATATGTTGTAGTCCTAATGGTAATGTCACGATCCGAGACTACCCCCTAGTCGTAACACGGTGCTTAGAACAACAAGTGATCCCACGCTAACCCATGTACTGGCATGATACTTGAGCATCTGAACTAAATTAATTATATAAGCTAAATTTGCTGAACTGAAGCACAATCGTACGAAAATCTGAATACATGTGATACTAAAAAGGTTTACAACACGATAAATCTGAAGGAAAAACTTGAATTACATGAGTGACTCTAACTAACTGTATCTGAAGCCTTTACTATACTGACTGTAGGTGGCTGGGACATGCCTCCAACCACCACAAATCAATACATAAGAATAATAACAATATAGTACATGAACTACAACTTACTGAAGTCCCCGAAATAAGAGAACTCATCACCTGCTGGCGGAAAGCTGTGAACTGTCTGATTATGATGTATGGGCTACAACTGGTACCTATATTATGAAAAAATATAGCACGTAGACGTATATATGGATCAGTACTTATGGAACGTACTGAGTAAGTGGGGGAGAGGGGGGGGGGGTGAATGCAATAAGTAAAAATAATTACATACATAATCTTAAAACATGCATGCTAAGAGCAAGTAGACTCACCAAGAGACTGAAATAAACTGAAAGCTGAAGTATCTTAAAACATGAGTAACAAACATAATCTAATAAACTGGTGAATCACTACAGCTAGTTTCTTAAAATCTTTACTTTTGTAGAATAAGTAGAACTGAAGCTGGAAAGCGGTAAAAACATGAATATTGTATGTAAATCTCATGTAAAACTGAACATGTTGTAAAACTGAACTGAGGGTTATGTATGGATGCATGTAAAACTGAGAATGCAAGACCAAGTAAAACATGTACTGAAATGATCTGAATAACTGAATAATCTGATTACTTGGTCAAGCAAACCTGAACTTGTATAGACTGAGTACTAACTGAAACTATGGGAGCTATCATGTAACCGGCATGCCCCAATCTTAGCTAATTGGGGTCTAACCTGTATCCCCAGTTGGAAGGGTGTCAGTACCTTGCCACGGGTTACTAACACATGGATGTGTGGATCCATTAAACTGATGTCCCGCAAGAATAAGGAGTCACTCTCTACTGGAAGGTACCCATAAAAGAGTGTGCACCCTCTATTGGAAGTAAAAACTCTCATACCTACATTGGCGACGTAGTTCTAAAACTCAAGGACTGCTACTAAAGGTCACACCTTTTACTGGCAGGTGAGCCTCTATCTCTGAGTTCGCTCGGTGCTAAATTCTACTCCCAACTGAATGACACTGGTATTATTATGGGTCTAACATGATGTGGTACTGTACTGATAACTTCTCAACATGAACATGATAGTCTGAATAAAATAATAAAAACATGGTCTGACTGACTTGTAACTTGAAAATAGAAACATGTAAAAATATACAGGTATCAGATGTTCATAACCCTCCAACACTGAATGATTACAAAATACGATAACGACATTAAAAATAGTAATATAAAATCATTGTTCAAAGACCCAAAACATAAGATATTTCAATAATTGAGTGAAATACATGAACTTGAATATGGGGATGAGTTAAACTTGAGATAGCAATACAATCACACTGATTACTGCATGAATTTGATAGTTAGCATGAAATCGATCGAGTATAACATGGATTCTTGAAAGTTTAGAACATGAAATAGCTTAATTTACATGGGAACACATATGGACATGGCTTGAATTCAAATTACAAATAAAATCATGTGTTAAATTCATCTTGAACATGTATAAATTCCTACTTTAATCAAAAAAGGATTTTTGGGCTCAATGGGTGAAAGGAACCCATTGATGAATACCCCACATACCTCAATTAGATGAATTCTTGAAGGAAGTTTGAAATTGGAACTTGAATCCTAGAATTCTTGAGGAATAAAGCTTGAATTTCTTGTTTTTAGGAAGAGAGACTTGAATTGCTCGTTCTTGGGTAAGGGGAGAGTTTCTACGTGAGAAATTTTGAGGGTAATGGGCAAATAATGCCCTTTTGAGTGTTATAAGTCATGTTTTGGATGACTGGGATTGAGGAGAAAGGACCAAATTACTCCTTGGCCCCTTAGATCAAGAATAGCGGGGGAATAGTCCTCGTGGAGAGACCCCTATTTCAAGGGAATGGTCCTCGAGGAAAGAACCCTATTTTGGAGGAATATCCCTCGCGACGGGACCTATCGCGAAACCTTACTATTTCTCACAAAAATAGTCATAACTTTTCACTCGGGTATCGGATTAAGGCAAAATTGGTATCATTGAAAAGATAATTCAATTATCTATAATTTAGTGGGTCTTGATCCAAAAAATTCCATATATTTCAAAATTTATACACGTTCAAAGTTGACCCTTGTAGAATCGAATACCAAAATTTGGCCGAATCAAAGGCCCTTAGCTCAACTTTGCTTTAAGTGATTCCTATGAACATTTTTCACCTCAAAAGCACTTCACACACTAGGATAAATATAATGACACATGTATTCAAATAAAAATTATGGTATTAAAGTTTACACACGTAGGAGCGACGGTTCAATATCTACCCCGACAATGCAGGGTGTTACAGGTAATGATTATTTTACTGTTACTGCTCATTGGATTGATCATGACTGGAATATGTAAAAAAGAATTATAGGCTATAAATATGTTGAAGAGAGTAAAGTTATATAGCTTATCCGAAAGTAAAGATGTTAAAATATTTTAAACTTTATGATATGATAATGGGTGTCACGTTAGATAATGCTTCTACTAATTTGAAAGCTATTAATTTTTTAAAACCTCGACTTTTTTCAATTGATGATGATGCTTTTTATGTTAAGTGTAATGTGCATATTTATAATTTATAGTGATGGATGGTATTGATGTATTTGGTGATTCTTGTATTAGAATTCGAGCGGCTTGTGCATGAGGTTTTGAAGCTAAAATAAGGTCTAGAATTAAGGAATTTGAAAAAACTTATGCTTTATTTGAAATGCCACTTAGAAAAATTTCAAAAGAAATGACTACTAGATGAAATTCTTTTATGAAATGCTTGTTGTTGCTATTGATTATCGTGCACCTTTACAAATGCTTTATAATAAACACAATTCGGATCAGAGAATGAGAATCATCGACGAGGATTGGAAAGAATGCGAAGAACTTATTAGGTTTTTTGATTTTTTTTATAGTGCTACAAATATTATATCAGGTCAATATTATCCTATTATTTCTTCAGCTTTAGTAAGTATTTGTGTTATTTTATTTAAATTTATAAAGTATAAAGATCGTGAACATTTTAAAGTTGTTGTTACATATATGATTGAAATATTTTTTTTCTTATTTCTCAAATATTTTTGACTTCTACTTTGTTCAACCAAACTTACAAAGAACAAGGTATGTAAAAATGGTTGAAAAGATTTATAAAAATTAAGAAATTAGAAGTGATGAAGTTTCATTGGTTGAATAGTGTAAGGATAATATATTGATTAAAGCTAGACATTTCTATGATCTTTGTAAAGCCAACCTACTAAATGATGAACCGTCTGAACCTCCATGTCGTAAGGTAGATTTAATGATTTTGATAAAATTATGGATGAAGAACTTGATCTTGATTATGCTAAGATAATAATTTTTCTCAATATATTAATCAAGCACGGAAAAATATTAGGAATGGAAATGGAGATCCTCAATATTTAACTTGGTGAAAGAACTGGACAAATTTTTTATATCTTTCAAGGGTGGTTCGAAATGTTCTAGCTATGCAAGTATCTTTAGTTGCTTCGGAGCAAGTTTTTAGCTCGGAGAGATTATCAGTGTTGTTCAAAGATTAGATCAATATTGAATGAAAAAAATGTTGGACTTCCAAATTTATCGCATCAAACTAAAATTGAAATAGATGAAGCACTTGGAGAAAACAATGATGATGGCGTGGAAGCAATGGATGAAGAAAATCAAATGCAAATTTTGGATCATGTTTCCAAGGAATTGATAGATAAGTTATACAAAACATATTTTTGAAATTATGGATATTAGTATGATGATCGAGACCTAGTTAAAACAAAATTCTTCCTAGAAGGTGGATGCGGTAGGTTAGGTACTCTTCTAATAGTTGTAATACATATACTTCTTTATTTATTTGAATAAAATTGTAGGCTATTTGCCTTCATTTTCTGTTTAAATTTATCTTTTATTACTTTAAGATATCAAAAATAATAATTAAACTTTTAAGTTATAAATTTAAATTTAAAGTTGAAAAATCAAACTTCCAAAGTTAAAAATTTAAATTTAAACTTCAAAGTTTCACGTTCAAAAAAAATATTAAAATTTTTAAAGTTAACAAAAAAATTAAAGTTTTTTGCATCTTCAACTTCAACTCTTCAAGATTCAAAAGAATTCAAAAAAATCTAAACTTTAGATTTGAAAATATATATATTTAAACTTTAAAGTTGAAAATTTATATTGAACTTTAAATTTTTTAAAAATTTTAATGATCAAGATTCAAATTTCAAAAGAATTCAAAAAGGAAAAAAACTTTAAAGTTCAAAATTGAAAATTTAAATTTCAACTTTAAAGAAAAATTAAAATTTTCAAAGTTGAAAACTTAAACTTAAACTCTAAATTTGAAAATTAAATTTTTCCAAGTTGTCAAAAAGATATTTTAAAACTTTTAAAATATTGAAAAATAACTTAAATAAAAAATATAAGTATAAAACTGATTTTATTTGTAAAAATTAATTTTAAAAACTATATTTTGATTTTAAATTATCATACAATTTTTTAAATAAAATTAAACGGCTGTCCAGTTCTTGTTCGGTATAGCCCGTTGACGGACCAGTGCGGACACCCGTGGTTTTGTTGAACATCTTGGTCTCGGAATGCCCACAAATCACCGGCCACTAGTATTGGTGTCAAACTTAAGCTGCCCGTTCCGACAGGCCGGGATCGATTCCGTTGCCGATCTTAGTCAACATGAAGTTGCGAGTGTTTGAACAACACAAAATCTAAAGAAGAAGCTTGTTAAAATGGAAGATGACATTAAGGGAGAAGATGATGACAACTCCACAGGCAAAGATAATGCTATAAAATCCCCATGAAGGCCGTCGTTAAGGTTGCAAGGTAAGGAGTTGCAAGCCAAGGTTGCTAGCTTAAATGAGAAATCTAGAAGACAATTATTGTGGAAGAAGAGCCCATGAATGAGTCCAAAAATTATGAAAAATAATGAACCAAGTGCTACACATATTTCACAAGTCCAAGCTCATAAGGAAGAAGACCCACGTGGAGCCACAAAGAGCTTAAAATCAAGCACAAATTGGGTTGAAAGTTGTAACACCCCAAAAATCCAAGCCAATATTAGAACCATGCTTCAAGTACATGCAAAATAAAAAATTATATTTTAATAGTTTGATAAGTGATTTAGACATATATTAAGGCCACAAATAACTCCTAGCTTATAGACAAGTCAAAATATCCCTTATCGGTTGAATTCTTGTGAAGAATATTGCCGTGGTCAACTTAAAATGAGCATAACTTTTATATTACTAAGTTTTTTTGAGCTCAAGACCCACCAAAAGATAGATAATTTTATAACTTTTCAACGCCTCCAGTTTTGCCTTAATCTAATATTAGAGTAAAAGGTTATGGCTAATTTACTGAAGCACTATAAAAAATACTAGTGACGACGACTCTGACGACGATTCATCATCAGGACACTACAAGTCGTAGGGTGACTCTTTTCCATGGAAGTATGGAACAAAATTTGAGTTCCAGAAGACGACTCAAGCCATGAATTATCCCCAGACCCTATAGATCATCACCAAACTCGCCGGGACTGATACTAATAACTTTTCATACGATTTAAATGGGTTGTTTGGTATTTTCCCACTCTTTTAACCCCAAAACTATGTCGTTTTAGATGCTACAAGAGGTATAAGTCTATTTAATCACCTCAAATCCCTCATTATATTCTTCCAAACTCATTCTAAGTCATAAAAATCAAGTGATTCAATTCTCAAGCAAGCCTAAGCCTAGGGTTTTTCTCAAAGCCAGATTCCCAAGGTTTCAATCCAAGATTTGATCAATCCAGGTATGTGGGTATTCAATAAGTTATTCCTCTCACCTTTATGCCCAAAACCTAATTTTAAAATATGAATTTCAGTTATGATTTCTATGAACTCATAATCTAGGGTTAATACCTAATTATTCAAAATTCTTAAAATTTAATTCTATTATGTTATTTTATTATTATAGTACCCATTTAAAGTTATTATTCATTATTTTGATGGCTTTAACTTAGTTATTTTAATATGTGATGGATTATGCACGATTTATAGATTTCAACCTCTTACAGAATGAATTACGCAAGACTTAGTGGATTTCAGTCTAAATTGGTTGACATACCATGTTTTCCCATAAAATTTAGTATCTTTACATACATAGAATTATGAACCTCAGTATATCAATAAATTCATGATTTTCAAGTTACGGTATGAAATTTTCCTTTTTTTCTTTCGAGCATTACACTGTTATTATTAGTTGCATTCCTTAGAGATGGTGGGTTATGAACACCCAATGACCTAGGATATCATGCATTGTCATTCAAACACTCTGTCCTTCAGTTTTCATGATTTAGAATTTTTTTAGATAAAGAACTTATCTTTCAACCTCAGGACGCCAATATTATTGAGCTATTCAATATATCAGCTTATATTCAGTTGGGCGTAGTACCTAGTACCGAGTGGATGTCAGGATAGAGGCTCACCCATCACTTAGGCTGAGACTTTTAGTAAAAGTCTCTAAGTCCCAGAACTACGGTGCCACCATAGGTTCTAAAGGGTCACTCGTCAGACCAGGATTGACACCTTAGTCTTTTTGGACATCAGTTTAGTGGTACCACTTTAGATCAACCTTTATACCCTAACAAGGTATATTGGGCTCTTTTCGATGGGGTTTATACATTGAAATCTATGTTTAGCTCACATGGTTATATGTTGGTTAGCAATATCTCTCATAGATCAAACTCATTATTGCATGACCTCATAATCAGTTTACTCGGTACAATTTTAATCAGTTATATGTTTATTTATATGGTGATTGTATCAGTTTGCATCTCATAGTTTTAGACTCAGTATTTTCATATAATCCTCAGTATAGTTTTTCTTTCTCTCTAACCATGTATTTCCAAATTATTATTGCATATTAGTATTTGTGTATTTCATATAGGATCATTGTACTTCCGTTTATTTTTTTCGCAATCAGGTAGTATTTAGTATAATTTTATAGCATATTCAGCATTAACTTGCAATTAAATATAATAGTTATGCTTCTACCACTTTTTAGCTTATAGAAATATTTTAGCTCATGATTTAGAAATTTCACTATGCTTTACAATTTTTACGTACAAGCATGTTCTAAATGCATATTTCAGTAAATGGCTTATTCCCTTAGTTTTAAAATATATTTTAAGTATTTTCATGACTAGTGCATATATCACACACTTAGTATATTCTAAAGTACTAATGACATACCTCTTCTGCCTAGATTTTCCATATGATGTAGATTCAGGTGCTTACTATTAGGTTCATAGTCAGGCAAATCATAGCATTCAGCCAAAAGGTGATGAGTTCTCTTATTCTAATGACACAAGTCAGATGTAGTTCCAGTACTTCATTTTCTTATTCGTATGTATCGATTAGGGATAGTTGGGGGTCATGTACCAACTACTTATAGTTAGTACTAGTAGATGATTCATAGATAGTCAGTCAAGAGTTATTCTATATAGTTTAAGTTCCTCTTTATTTTAGGTTACAATATTGTAAACTTTTAACAGTAATATTTTGAAATAGCTTATCTTATGATTATGCTTCTATTCAGTCAATTTAGCTTTTATATATATTTTAATTAGTTGCTTAAGCATTATGCCAGTACCATGAGTTATTTTAGGATTACATGTGATTCTAAGCACCGTGTTGCGACTATGAAATAGTCTTGGGTCATGAAAAACTTAGTATCAGATCACAAGGTTTAAGTGTCCTAGGGTGTCTATAAAGCCATATCTAGTAAAGTTTTGCGAAATAGTACAAAGACGTATGTACTTTTCTTCGAGAGACAACAAGGCATTTAGAAAATATTTCCATTCTTTTATATTTTACATTGTGCTGCAGAGATATTTTCTAAGAAACTTATACAGATTCTAGCAGTACTCTATTCCTGCTGACTATGCCTTATTTTTGAGGTAAGAGAAATAGTCAAACTTAAATTCTTACTGATAGTGTTTTCTCAAATAGTAATGAGATTGCACACAGGCTTGATAGGATCCCATCAGTGACTTTATGTTCCAAACTTTAAAAGAGTGCATTATTGTTTATGAAAATTGTGCACTGAGACAAAGGTAGATGTTCTCTTAGATCTCTTCCCAGAATCCAATGAAAGCATGGCCTAGAGTTAGAAGAATGAGCCTAAAAGTGTAGCAAAAGTAAAGTAGGGATAATGTTTATCTAAATTTAGTAGATTATTGAAGCCGAAAAGGTGTTGTGTAGATTGTATAATAGCACTTTGATAGAGATTTACCAACTAAGGGGAATAGAGAAGCTTATTAAGGTTGGGTATGTTCATAAAAATTTTGAGTGGATTAGTGTTTTATGATTCTTATCCAGTAGTAGTAAGTTAGTATAGTTCATTAAAAGTTTGGGGATATCCATGTTAAGAATTAGAATTTATGTTTGAATTATGGATGATTAAGCTAATAGAAAGAAGAGTTATAAAGTCTAGAAGGAAAAAGTGTGAACTCAGGATATTATGATAATTCAGAAGGTTCAAAGTTAATAGGTTTTTAAGTTATTGTGATGACTATTAAGGCTATAGATATTTAAGAATTGTATCTCAGAAGGAAGTACCAGTTGTAGATTTTACTCTTTCAGGTATAGTCTTTTAGGAGGGGTTTAGTATTAATGTGTACTGTTATATCCCAAACTCTAAAGTAGAGTAATTGTAGAGGTTAACAAACTTAGAATGATAGATTTAATCTAAGAGAGAGATAATAGAGCAAGGAACCAAGTCTAGTTTTTAGATTCTAATAGTGATGCTAGTGAGTTCTAGACCAACACTAGGGAGGAAGATACCGACCCATTCTTATCTTAGTGAAAATTTGTATACTTCAGTTATTACGACTCTCTATTCATGCCTTACAAGTCAACTCTATGATCATAGCTCATATTCATGAACTTTATATAGAATTATGTCTACTCCCAATTCCTAGTATAAGGAGTAACAGTTCACTCAGAAGTACAACTTATATTCCATGAATTTATGAATTCCAATCTCAAGTCATGCATCTCATGACTCATGTACTCATATTTTACATCATGATCAATTTCATGTACTTATGATACATCTTTAATGACTAGTGATATCATGCTACGTCATGTATGATCTCAAATTAGATCTCTTGAACAAGTTTATTCCAATTATGTTTTATTCCTTAGGCCTCAGTTATGTGTCATATTCATAAAAATCCTTACGTCAAGATTTCACAGTATCCTTCATATACCAGACCCTCATGTTCTAGTTCTTTAGTGACCCTTTTTATGCTTTAATGGTGATATTGTTAGAAATTAAGTGATAAAAGTGAATGATTTGTTGATATGCCTTCAAATGATGACTTATGGTGGTTAGTCTCTCTTTTAGAACATAAGTTTGATTGATTAAGGCAACAAAAACAATGTATATGGAGCTTAATCTCTCCTAGTGATATAGAATATAAATTCCCATAGTGAAGCTAGTATGGTCATTTTAGTGCTAGAGTGTTGTATCTCTGAGTTAGGCTTGAAGAGTGTAAGAGCATGTAACTAGACTTAGCCTCTAGCAACCAATTATGGTCTATCCCTAAGAGAGTTAGAAAATTTCATCTAGTTAAGTGTGGTAGGTTAGTAAAAAAGAGGACGATCGAAGAATGTTGCAAAATTTTAGAATTATCAGTTACATTACTTAAGCTATGTTAGTCCTAACCTTACTTTTAGCCCAAGATAATCCCTTTTTGTGATATATAACTTTGGACCAGAGGTTTCTCATGTTCAGATCTAAGTCGTTCCTATTCTACAATCTCAAATTAGCAGACTTGGATGCTCAAACCATGTTAGAATCTTATTCAGATATCTTACTCAGATCATGCCCAAATTTCTTCCATCCCTAGTACTATTAGAACTTGTGACAAGAATCGTTGAAGAAAATAAATATTTCTTTCTCAGTGGCTTTTAGAAATTTTATGTCATTATCTATAACCTTACATTTCTACATATATGTTCATGATAGGAATGCTTCAGTTGAGTTAGAAGACTCTTAGTATGAGTCCGTCCATATAGCCAGTAATTTAGTTCAGTTATCAGACAGATCATAGTATTCTATCTTTCATCTAGTCTTACCGTCATAAGTTTCATGTATATGCCTATTCCATGAGGTTCTTTACTTCCATTTATTCTATGTGTAAACTCAATTGAGTCCTCACTTCAAGTCTAAATCAATATCAACCATAATAGATGCCTAGATTTAGAAATTGATATCATGTTAGTTATCCAACTTCAAAATTCAGCCAGACAGTACTCGTGGGATCCCTAATTTTCAAACTAGTCAAAGTTTAACTTATAAATTTAGTTATCCTGTACATATTTAGCCCTTTGAATTCCATGTAAGGAATTATAGCTCTTTCTCTATCCTTTGAGCCAAGTCTTTATTTGAGGACGAATGATCCCAAGAGGGAGATATTGTAACACCTTAAAAATTCAAGACAATATTAGAATCATGCTTCAAGTACATACAGAATCAAAAATAATATTTTGATAAGTGATTTAGACATATATTAAGGCCACAAATAACTCCTAGCTTATAGACAAGTCAAAATATCCCTTACTGATTGAATTCTTGTAAAAAATATTGTTCTAGTCAACTTAAAATAAGCATAACTTTTATATTAATAACTTTTCAACGCCTCCAGTTTTGCCCTAATTTGGTATTGAAGTAAAACATTATGGTTAATTTACTGAAGCATTGTCAAAACTGCCACTGACGAACTCATCGTCGTCAGGCTACTATGAGTCGTAAGGTGACTCGTCGCCATGGAAGTAGGGATCAAAATTTTAGTTTGAGATGATGACTCAATCCATGACGACTTAAGCCACGACTCGTCCCCAGATCCTATGGATCATCACCAAACTCATCGGGACTAATACCAATAACTTTTCAGAAGATTTTAAAGGGTTTGCTTGGTATTTTTACATTCTTTTAATTCCAAAACTACGTCGTTTTAGATGTTACAAGAGTTATTTCTATTTAATCACCCCAAATCCCTCATTATTTTCCCCAAACTCATTCTATGTCAGAAAAATCAAGCAATTCAAATCTCAAGCAAGCCTAAGCCTAGGATTATTCTCAAATCTAGATTCCCTAGGTTTCAATCCAAGATATGATCAGTCCAGGTATGTGAATATTAAATGAGGGATTTCTTTTACCCTTATTCCCCAACCTAGTTTTAAAATATGAATTTCAGTTATGATTTCTATGAACTCATGATCTAAGATTAATACCAATTATTTCAATTTCTTAAAAATTTAATTCTATAATGTTATTTTATTATTATAGTATCCATTCAAAATTATTATGCATGATTTTCATGGATTTAACTGAGTCTTTTAATATGTGACGAATTATGCATGATTTATATATTTCAACTTCTTACAAAATGAATTACGCAAGACTCAGTGGATTTCAATCTATATTGGTTGACATAACATATTTTCTCATAAAATTTAGTATCTTTACATACTCAAGAATTATGACCCTTAGTATATTAAAAAATTCATGATTTTCAAGTTATGCTATGAATTTTTTCTTTTTCCATTTGATCATTACATTGTCATTTTTAGTTGCATTCTTTAGTGATGGTGGGTCATGAACACCCGATGCCCTAAAATATCATGCATTGTCATTCAAACACTCAATCCTCCAGTTTTCATGATTTAGAATACTTTCAGATAAAGAACTTATCTGTCAACCTCAGGACGTTAGTATTATTGAGCTATTCAGTATATCAACTTATATTTAGTTGGGAGTAGTACTTAGAACCAAGCGGACGCAGGGATGGAGTCTCACCCATCAATTAGGCTGAGACCATTAGTTGAAGTCCCTAAGTCCTAGAACTACCGCGCCACCGCAGGTTCTAAAGTGGCACCGGTTAGACCAGGATTGACACCTTAGTCCCTTTGGACACCAGTTTAGTGGTACCATGTCATATCAGTGATTATACCCTGACAAGGTATATTGAATCCTTTTTGATGAGGTTTATACATCAAGCTCTATGTTTAGCTCACATGGTTATATGTCGGTTAACAGTAGCCCCCACAAATCAAAATCAATTATTGCATGACCTCATAATTAGTTTACTCAGTACAATGTTGATAAGTTATATATTTATTTATATGTTGATTACATCAGTTTGCATCTTATAGTTTTAGACTCAGTATTTGCATCTGATCATCAGTTTAGTTTTACTTTATCTTAAATCATGACTTTCCATATTATCATTGTATATTTCATATAGGATCATTGTACTTCAGTTTATTTTTTTAAAAATCGGGTAGTATTCAGTATAATTTTACAGCATATTCAGCATTAACTTGAGATTAAATATAACAGTTATGCTTTTATCGCTTTTTAGTTTACAGAAATGATTTAGCTCCTGATTTAGATTTTTCAATATTCCTTACAACTTTTACGTATAAATATGTTTTAAATGCACATTTCAGTAAATGACTTAGTGCTCAGTTTTAAAGCATGTTTTAAGTATTTTCATGACTAGTGCATAATTCACATACTAAGTATATTTCAAAGTACTGATCGCATACCATTTCTGCCTATATTTTTATATGATGTAGATTCAGGTGCTTACTATCAGGTTCATAGTCAAGCAAATCATAGCATTCAACCAATAGGTGATGAGTTCTCTAATTTTAAAGACTCAAATCAGATGTAGTTCTAGTAATTTATTTTCTTATTCGTATGTATTTATTAGGGATAGTTGGGGTTATGTCCCGGCTACCTATAGTCAGTATTAGTAGAGGCTTTATAGACAGTCAGTCAGAGTTATTCTATGTACTTTAAGTCCCTCTTTCTTTCAGATTACAGTGTTGTAAACTTTTAACAGTAACTTATTGAAACAACTTATCTTATGATAATGCTTTTGCTCAGCCAGTTTAGCTTTTATATATATTTTAATTAGTTGCTTAAATATTATGGCAGTACCATGGGTTAGCTTGGGATCACTTGTGATTCTAATCATCGTATTATGACTAAGGGGTAGTCTCGAGTCGTGAAAAAAGTTATACCCAAAAGTTGGCTAAAAATTCTCACCCCAAAGGGAGGAAAAGTCAAGTACAAGTGACTTGGAAAGGCAAATGTTGTCGTTAAACATTAGCAAACTTTTTCTTATTTTAAACACAACGTTATTATTGATTGAAAGTTCTTTTTCTTTAAAACTTTGTGTATGGTTGTGGCTTATGATTTATCTTAGAACCTTATGAGGATTATCTGTTAGAGGTGAGATTAATTCTTTAACTTGATAGATTTTGTTCTTATTCGTAAATTAAAGAAAGTAATCAACCTTATACTAATTATTGTCTTTAATTTCTTCAAATTAGTATCTTTAAGTCACTTTTGATCTAAGTAATTAAATTGACTTTATTAGTATCATTATTAGTTTTAATTCGCGAAATTTTGAATACTAAGATAATTAGGGTTCTTAGCACTTGATTTCAAATTTGGGTTTTACTGTTAATTATTTTTTATTTATCTTCAGTTTCTTGTCTTAAATCTTTGTATATTTGCTTCCATATTATTTTCTTATTTATCCAAGTAATCTGATTCTTATCGAGTGATATTAGATCAATCTTAATAATTTTGGGATTTTTTTTAAAAAGAGTAAAAAATTATTTTTTTTATTATAAGAGCTTAAAAGGTAAGTTACACATAAGAAATTAAAATTATATAAGATAAAGAAAATTCAATTGCTCGTGAGCTCAGACATTTACAAGAAATTATGAATTTATTTTAACTAGTAAAAATTTCTGCCCTTCGCGTGGTCATAGTACAAGATAGTGAATTTGAAATATCTTATACTAAATTTGACACTGAAGAGATACTGGATTTTTGTGTGTATACGTCAAATACGTATTCATTCCAGAAATATGATTCTTTGCACTTTTTATGGCTCATAAACGGGTAATGGGAATTTAGTTTTCATAAGTTTCAAGCATCATGAAGCTTTTGTCAAAATTATATAATTAATATTAATTAACTTCCAGATCATGTATTTTACTGTTATTATTCTTTTCAATATAATCTGTAGAGAAGAGGTTTTTAAAGTGGGATGCAGGGAGGACAATATATTTGCATCAGGCAATTTTTTTCCTGAAATAGAATTGCATATAAGGTGCATTTTATTAATGATATAAGATGACAGATCATGATGGTTAAGATACAAAAAAATGTAAGGCAAACCAAAACAACACTATGTTACATAGCATACAATTGAAAGTAAATGGCAAAATAAAAAATGGTAACCATAAAGTCTAGCTACTATTCTAACGTTCATGAAAGTATTTCCACTATATAACCCAATCGCACAAAGAGATTTAACAGTACTCATACACAATATTATAGCCGAGAAGAAAACACACAAAGTGCACTAACCGAAGTGTTGGACCATTCTAGTAGCAACTTGTCTGTGAATATCACATCATCTAAGTTTTTATTGAACACTCCCCATTAATTCAGCGGGTCTATAGGTTCTATGATATTTGACTACCCCTGAAGGAATTATTCTTTGTGATTTTGCTCTATTGTGTTTTTGTGATGCTGCTCGATGTTGGGAATAAAACCTATTTGATAGTGGTTCTTTGTAATCCAATTTGGTTTCAAGTACTTGAAGCAACACTGCATGATTATAGGAAATACATAGGGATATAGCATGATAGCACGTTTTTAGGCGCATGAAAGAGGTTTAAAAGAATAAGTGCATCTCTCAAAAAACTAAGAGGTGTCGTTTGGTGCTTTTTAATACAAGCCACATAATTTTTTAAGAATAAGAAAAAAATTAAATAAATGGAAATAAAATAAAAATGGGGTTTTCTGAATGTAGAGAGCGCCACATCACCTGGATTATGACCCTCTTTTATATATTTTTTTGATTTCATACATTAAGTGTAAAACCAAGATGACAAAAAATTTGTGAATTTTTTTTATATAATTTGATCTATTTCTTATCGCACCAAACCTGATCCTTCTGGAAATTGGCATTTTTATTTATTTTAAACGGTTGTTACTAGTAAGGTTTATATATAAATTCTAAAGGAACTAACAAATTAGAAAATGAAAAAAACTCAATAAAAGGAAAAAGCCAAATTGAGAGATATTTGTTCTCTGAATTTTTTTGAGATGTCTCTAATATGAAAATACTGATGCTGGGAATAAAAATAATAACTTAGTCGAGGTGTTAAGAATGATTACCACCCGACTTGATCCGTTAGAGGTCGCCAAAAATCTACCTAACGAACATGACTGATGTACGAACAATCCATCAAAACTTGATGTCTCAGATTAGGAGACAAGTTGAACAAGCTCCTTAAATATAACAAGACGAAGATCAATTTGGAGATTGCCAAAGGATAAAAAAGATGGGAACCATGAGCTAGGTCTGAGGATGAAAATATTAGTACCATTAAGATGAATAACCCTACTTTCAAGGGGAAAGGAGATCCAGACTTGTACCTTGATTGGCAGAGAAAGAGAGATGTCATCTTTATCTATCACAACTATGTTGAAGCAAAGAAGGTTAAACTTAATATTGTTGAATTCTCTATTTATGTTGTGTGTTGTTGGAAGAAATTTAGCAGTGAAAATCTAACTATGGAGAATCACTCGTTGAAATATGGGACGAGATGAGACAAAAAAGGTCATGCGGAAGCATTTGTACCCTCACACTTCAAAAGAAATCTACAATGATGCCTTCATATTATTTGATAAGATTCTATCTCTGTGGATGATTATTTTAAGGCTATGTATATGGCTATGATTCAAGCAAATTGGAATGAGGAAAAGGATACTTCTACCCCTTCTATACCTTTTAGTGTTTTAAAAAGTCACGAGTGTGAAGGGTGGGGACATAAGGCATTTAAATGTTAAAATAGAATAGTTATCATAATTAAAGATAATGGGGGAATATTAAAGTGAAACAAATAAGATAGAGAGAGAAGAAGAGGGTGTTGGCAGATAGGACGAGAGAGACGTGGCTCCTCATAATAAAGGAAATGTTTTTTTAGGGGGTGGGGGTGGGTGGGTGTCCTATGAACATTAGTATGGGAGAGTTTGATGAGGAACAAAGAGAATATTTTTCGTACATGATGTGAGATAAAAGGTAGAATTTTCTCTATAATTATTGATAATGGTAGTTATGCTAATGTGGTGAGCACATACGCGGTGGAGAAATCGAAGATTCCGTGCATAAAATGTATGGTAAATTACAACTCCAATCATTGAATAAATGTGAAGAGTTCAAGCTCTTGTCTATTGGATTATTTTGTTGAAATTCTCTGTGATGCTGTCCCAATGAAAGTTTTTTCATATTTTATTACGCCCGACCCTAGAAATATGATAGATATGCCATACATAATGGGAAGAGTAATAAGTAATCTCTTGAACACAATGGGAAAAAGTATATTATTACACCCTTAACTCATTTTCAAGTGTAGAAAAACCAACAATGATCGAAATAAAAAATGGAGAAATATAGGGATACATCAAAAAAATAGAGAAAAAAATTATGTGAGGCATGAAGAGATAGAGCGTGCTGATGTGCCGTGGAAACATAGTACATTCGATGCTTAAAATGGTGAATTTATGCATTGACTTAGGTTGTTTTGTCAGATATGATGTGTGTGTTACGAGTTTTTTAGGTAAACTAGGTCGGAAGTGGTGTTGAATAAAAAAAAAAGAATGTGCTGAAAAGTTGAAGTACTGGTCAAGATATGAGTTTTTAAGTAAACTTACGACTCATAGCCGGACTCGTAAGGATAACAATGAGCAAATTAAGTTTTCTGAATTGAAGTCATAGCAGGATACGATTCATTTAGTCAGACTACGACTCATAGTGTAAAGTCATACTGAGAATAGTGTGCAAAGTACTGAAGGTTGATGCCCCAGTGTTTACGAGTGAAGGTCATGAGTCGTAAGGACTGACTACAACTCATGGTGAGGAGTCGTAAAGATAACAAACTCAAGATACCTAAAGATGAAAAGCTACTGGGGTGACTATGATTAGCAATATATGACTCGAATAGTGACATTATAAGTCATAACCACTGAAGACCAAAGGGGAGCTACGATAGCAGGCAGTGAGTTGTAAGGAGACCGAACGACTCGTTGACAGAGGTGTAATCACTGGCGACTTAATTTTCCTATTCCGTTTTAACTAGGATTCCTTTGTTATTTTGAGACATCATAAATACCCTAGGGTTAGTTCTTTATTATGTTACACACTTTATAAAATTTTATTGATACTTTCACATACTTTGATCATTGATACAATTGTCTTGAGTTTTTGGCTTCGTATTCAATTGGAGATTTTGGATTTTACTCTTTCATTATTGTGCAATTAATTAAATGTATTCCTTATTGATTTTCATTGATTGTTGCATAAGCATGATCAACTAATTTCCTTGACTAGTGTTGTGAGAACCTTAGTGGATTAACTACATAAGAAAAGTGAGAGATTCTTCTAATCTATTATAGTTACGTGTGTTGCAATCTTCTTTATATTAATCATACCCCTAGATACTACAGAAGCTTGGGAATCGCCTGTATTCAAGAATGTCCTCACAAGGGATTTTGACATTAGGAAAAGAAAGTTACAACAGTGATTCGAGGCTATCAACCCTCGTCTAATCAACTTGAGACTCAAAAGATGAGAGTTGTACTATGGTTATAGACAAGGGTCCATAAGGTAACACCCTGAGACTCATAAGATGAAGGGTGATATTATCAACACTTCACAAGATGGTTGTAACATAGCTTGTCAACTTTGCACGCAGAGTAGTGGAGTAGGTGAATCGAACATCAAACACTTATAGAGTTGAGAAACAAGATGGATCACAGTCCTAGTGTTCGTATTTCATTATTTATAACGCAAGTATTCAAGTTTGGCTACTTATTATTGTTGACTTTAAAATCCCCACATTTACTTTTCCACACTGCTCGAGGATTTTGTCAAGTTTGAGAGACCATTCCATGTATTCTGTATGGGATCGATCCTAACCTTGTTTGGGTTACTATATTTGACATCAGCCATAATATACTTTTTTATTTTTTGGGCGACATCAAATTTTGGCGCAGTTGGTGGGGAAAATGGTGTTGAATTATTTACTATGTTGGTAAAGTTCACAGGTTTTTATTTTCTATTCTTAGTTGGGTATATGCTGGTGTATGCCTATTACACTGAGTCAATTCAATCCCTTAGTCCCCATTTATCCATAGCCTTAAATAATTCTACAAAAACCAAGAAGGATGATGGAGCATGTTCGTGATAGTGTTTGGGATGACTCTCTTGCTATACCTCTTTCTGCTCCAGGTGATCCACAAAATATTGGTAATAGACAGACGGAGTTGATGTTAGAATAGGAAACTAAAAAAAAGAGAAGAGTGGTTGAGGAAGACCGGTTGGCTCAGTAGGCAGATCTATACAGGACAAGACTAGTAGCTGATCGTTAGCAGCACTCAATGATGATAGTGATAGAGCACGAGGTGGTAGAGCTTGAGTAATTCCAGCTTATCAGTATCTACTATCATATGATGAAGATAAAGATATGGGATAAGTTGATCCTGCTGAGATAGGAGCCATTATTTCTCGTGCTCTACCCTCAAATATTAAGTTTGATATTACTAGTTCAATGATCTAGCTATTTAATTTAAAGGGTGTATTTTTAGGGTTATCAAAAGATGATGTGAATATATATTTTGATAATTTTACCAGGATCTGTAATTCATATACTATCCTAGGGGTTGATCAAGAAGCATTGATATTGAGACTGTTCCCATTTTCGTTGACATGAGAAAAATCATTGTGGTTGGGGGAACTTTCTCGAGGCTCAATCATGACTTGGAATGATCTGCTTAGATAATATTTGAATTGGTTCTTCCCTCCTTCTAGGATGCTACAGCTAAAATATGAAATTTACAACTTCGACAGTTGCCTGCAGAGTCCTTGTATGAGGCATGGTTTCGGTTCCAAAAAAAGTTGAGCATGGTACCGAATCACCGGATTCTAGGGTTAAATTTTCTAGAGATATTTTACAGATCCCTAAGTATCAGTGCTAGGGAAATGGAAAACACAATATCTAGAGGCACATTTGTACATCTACGTTGGAAGATAACACAGGAAATCATAGATGAGATCTCTTTCACTAATTGAGGATGGCACACTCGGTAGGCTGATAAAGGTGTTGGTACGTATTCTATTAGACCTATTAGTGAGTACAAAACAAGATATAATTTGATAACACAGGAAGTTGCACAACTCAGAACAGATATTGGGTTGTTTACAAAATAATTTGCAACAATAACTGTTGAAAAGGTGAACGTAGTTGGGGTGCAAGGTACTACTTCTAGGTCTTATGAGTCTGATGCAAATGAGGAAACAAAGTATTTATATCAAGAAGTGGTAGTTTTCTGAGCCAAAGGGAAAGGAAACCAAGGTCAGAACTACTATGGTGATAGGTACTAAGATAGAAGTAAAGGGCGAGATGGTGATTGGAGGCGCAAAGATGATTAGAAAGAGAAAATTAATAGATATGTTCCACCAGGCAGTTGACATACAGAGTCGAGAACAGAAGCAATGTCGTCAAAGTTTGTAAACGATTTAAAACATCAAGAAAGCTGCCTTAAGGAGATTAAGGTGGACATATCATGGCTGAATCAGAAAGTCGAGTCACACGTTGCTGTAATCAAACAATTGGAGTAATAGTTTGTCCAAATGTCATCCATATTAAATCAAAGGTAGCGTGGCACTCTTCCCAATAATACAATGCAAAATATGAAGAATGTTAGTCATTGTCATGCCATTACCACTCGAATTGGTAAGACCACCATGGATCCTCCTATGCCCATGAGGGTTGAGTCTAAGAATAATGGAGGAACCTTACGTTGAAGCTAGAAAGGTATAGGTGTTGAGTGCAGTGCTACAAAGGATAAAGGCAAGAGTAAATTTGATGAACCTATTCTAAAGACTATTCTGAGACCTCCCCTTCTTTTCCTCAGAGGGTAAAAAAGAAGAAGGAAGAAGGTAAATATTAGAAGTTCCTGTCAATGTTGAAGGATCTGTCTGTAAAAATACCACTTGTATAGGCATCGGAGCAGATGCCTGGTTACGAGAAATTAATGAAAAATCTGGTCACTAGGAAGCAGATAGTGAGATATAAGCCCGCAGACAGTATGTATTATGTAGTGTTGTTGCCTTTAGATTGTTGGTAGAGAAGAAGGAGAACCCCATAGACTTTACCATTCCATGTATCATTGGGTCCTTTAACTTCTCTCGGGCTCTATGTGATCTAGGAGCCAGTATTAATCTTATGTAGCTGGTTGTGTTTAAATAGTTGGGGTTGGGGGTATCCAAACCAATATCGATGAAATTGTTGATGGCTGACCAAACTATGAAAAAGTTGATCAGTGTTCTTTGGGATGTGTTGGTAAATGTGACATCCTTCATCTTTCTGACTGATTTCATGATACTCGATTGTGAGGTGGACTTCTAAGTCCCTATCATCTTGGATAGACCCTACCTAGCTATGAGTAGGGCATTAATTAATATAGAGTTGGGATAGATGAGGTTCAAACTCAATGATGAATATGTGATCTTCAATATATGCCAGTCAATACGGTAGCCAGACGATATGATAGTTGCATTGGTGATAGACATCATTAATGACGAGGTTGATATAGTGACTGTTTTGATTGAGGAGAGGCTGGGTGTTGAAGCATTAGCAGTGATGATTAAGAATTTTGATAGTGATAAATTTAGGAGTATGACGATATGGTAGGTGCTTTTTATGGGAGAGGTTCTTACACATATGCTCCAAAGAAGCTTTATCAAAATTTGAAATATAGAACCACTCTTACCGCTCGTCCGTCAATCAAAGAGCCAATGGTTTTGGAGTTGGAGGCCCTCCCATCTCACTTGTGCTATGAAATTTTGAGGGATGACAATATCTTGCCAGTGATTATTAAACTTGACTTGATTAAGATAGAGGTAGAGGCATTGTTATTAGTGTTGCAGAGGTTCAAGAGAGCTATAAGGTGGACTGTTGCAGATATTGTGGGAATTTTACCTAGTATTTATACCCACAAAATCCATCTTGAACCAGACTATATCCCTAGTATTACGCATCAACGCCGACTAAATACTTCTATGCAGGAGGTGGTAAAGAAAGAAATCATCAAGTGGCTGGATGCTGGTGTAGTTTACTCAATTGCTGATAGCAAGTGGGTCAGTCCTATTTAGTATGTTCCAAAGAAAGAAGGAATTTCTGTCGTGCCTAATGAGAATAATGAGCTTGTGCCAATGAGACTAGTCACAGGTTAGAGAGTGTGCATGGACTATAGGAAGCTAAATTCATGGACCCAAAAGGACCACTTCCCAATTCCCTTTATAGACTAAATGCTGGATAGACTTGCAGGAAGGGGTTGATATTTCTTTCTTGATGGTTATTCGGGTTACAATCAGATCATTATTACTCCTAAAGATCAAGAAAAGATGACCTTTACTTTCCCTTATGGGACTTTTTTATTTAAGAGAATGCCATTCAGATTTTACAACGCTCCCACCACCTTCCAGAGATGCATGATGTCAATATTATATGATATGGTGGAAGACACCATTAAGGTGTTTATGGATGATTTTTCTATGGTTGGTGATTCTTTTGATGATGTCTTAGTCCATTTGGCCAATGCTCTTTATTTATGTAAGGTATATAATCTAGTGCTAAACTAGGAGAGTGCCACTTCATGTTGAAGGAAGGAATTGTTCTTGGGCATAAGATCTCAAAACGGGGAATAGAGGTGGACAAGGAAAAAATTAAAGTAATTGAGAAGCTGCCACCACCAGTCTCGGTGAAGGGTATTCAGAGTTTTTTAGGCCATGCTGGCTTTTAAAGGCGATTCATTAAGGATTTCTCAAAGATTGCAAATCCTCTTTCCAATCTTCTTGAGAAAGTGTTGAAGTTTAATTTTGATGAGGCATGTCTAAAAGATCTTGAGTGCTTGAAGGAGAGGTTGGTGTCAGTCCTTATTATAGTGTCCCCCAATTAGTTTCTGCTAATTGAGATCATGTGTGATGCAAGAGGTATGACTCTCTGTCCTATCCCAAAGACGAGAAAAGGTACTTCACCCTGTGTATTATGCTAGGAAGGTATTAAGCCCTTCTTAAAAGAACTACACTGTTATCAAGAAAGAGTTACTAGTAGTGGTTTTTGCCTTCAAAAAGTTTTGGTCCTATATGATTGGGACTAAGGTTATTATTCATACAGACCATGCAACATTAAGATACCTAATAGCGATGAAAGATGCAAAGCCAAGATTGATTAGTTGGTTCTCTTTATACAAGAGTTTGACTTTGAAGTAAAGGACCAGAAAGGAATAAAAAATCAGGTTGTTGATCACTTGTCCAGACTTGAGGAATAAGCAATGTATAAAATAGGGAATGGGATTGAAATCAGTGATACTTCCAGACGAGCAAATTTTCGCAGCATCGCAAGACCTAATTCCTTGGTCTGCTGATTTTGCCAATTACTTGGCATGCGATCTTGTCCCAGAAGACGTATCCTTTAAGAAATGGAAGAGATTTATGCATGAGGTAAGGAAATTCTTCTATGATGAACCTTATATAGTTAGGATTTGTGTGGATGGTATGATTCGTAGATGCATCCTGGAGGTGGAGATGATGAGTATTCATATGGCTTGTCATGCTTCATCTGTTGGGGGTCACCATAAAGGAACCCACACAACCCACAAAATCTTGCAATGTGGGTACTAATAGCCTACAATTTACAAGGATACTCATGACTTTGCCTCAGCCTGTGACCAATGTTAGTGTCATGACAATATTTCAACGCCATAAACTCCCCATGACACCCTTCCTAGATCTAGGGTTGTTTGATGTAGGGGGATTGATTTTGTGGGTCCATTTGTGATCTCTTTTGGTATGAAATACATTCTGGTGGCAGTGGAACATGTGTCTAAATGGGTGGAAACAGTTGCGCTCCCCAATAATGAAGGTAGAAGTGTCACTGCTTTTCTGAATAAATGTATTTTTTCTCAATTTGGCACTCCGTGTGCGATCATTAGTAATGGTAGGTCATATTTCTGCAATTGACAGCTCAAAAGTCTTCTTGAGAAGTATGGTGTGAATCATAAGGTGTCAACACTTTATCGTCCTTAGACTAGTGGATAGGTTGAGGTGTCCAACAAAGAGAGAAAGTCCATTTTGGCAAAGATTGTGAATGCCAATAGGACTGATTGGTCAAGGAAGCTAGATGATGCATTATGGTCTTATAGAATAGCTTTTAAAAACCCCGATCTATTCTTTTCCATATTAGTTGGTTTATGGCAAGGCATTCCACTTTCCTACTGAACTTGAGACAAAGCATTGTGGGATTTGAAAAGGCTGAATTTTGAGTGGCATGATACAACAAAGATGAGGATGAGCAAAGTTAATGAGTTAGATGAATTTTGACTTTGGGTTTGTAAGAGTTCTAAAGTAAATGTGTTAATAAATTTCAACTCCGAACATATAAGAGTTCTTCACTATACAATGAGAAGATGAAGCTACATCATGATAAAAAAATTGAGAAAATAGTATTTGAACCTGGTGATAAGGTGTTATTATATAATTTGAGGCTTCATTTGTTTCTAGGCAAGTTAAAGTCTAGGTGGTATGGGACATTCACTGTGGTGAAGGTGTTCTATATGGTTCTACAGAATTGAAATGTGATGGTGAATCCCCGTTCAAAGTGAATGGGCAAAGGGTGAAGCACTATATGGGAAGCACTAAGGAAGTAAAAGTGGTTATTGATATGGACCATGATGAAGTTTAAGAAACCAAGGAATTTTCATCATGCCGCGATATTAAATCAAGTGCTGCATGGGAGGAAACCCATGGGGCTTATTGGAGAAATATGAGTATCCAACTTAGCCACGTCGTTCCACAATATTAAATCAAGCGCTGCATAGGAGACAACCCATGGTTTGTACTTACTTAATTATAGGGTACTTTGTGTGTTCAGTATGCTAGAGATTGCAGGATTTAAACCAGAAAATTTTCTGGTACTAGGCCATACAAGGGTCTTCATGAGTCGTAACTAGAACCTATAGCTCGTGATCAAGAGTCATAGGGACCTGGAAATAAGGCCACCATCAGTTAAATGGTTTCTGGAGTCATTACGACTCTCAAAATAAGTCATAGTTAGTGACTGTGACTCATAATCTTGTGTCGTAATGATTGGAGACCCAGGTCAGGTTCCACTCTTTACGGAGGGAGTATATGAACCATAAACTGTGGTTATGAGTCATAGCTAAGACTCATAACCAGGCTCGACATCGTGGTCCTAGCAGGTCGACCTGGTTTGATTCACTGAATAAAAATATGGAGTCAACCCAAATGGATGGCACCCCTAATTTTAAACATAAAGATTCCCTCCATTCCTCTAATCGGCTACCATAACATCAAAACACTTCACATTTATCCTTAAAAAGAAAATCAATTAATTCAACTCTCCCAAATTTCAAAAATTCTCAAAGGGTAAGGCATAACAAAGTCATTCAAGTTGAGTTAGTACAAAATCCAAGTCTCAAAGTAAAGAAGTAAGTGTTGTGCTTAAAGTTTTTGTTCAATGCATAATTGTTGCTTGGGTTTCTTGAGTGAAGTTTGTGTGCATAAAAGTAGTGGAACCCTATTTCTTGAGAATTTTGTAAAGTATGGTGATAATGGGAGTAAATATTGACTTTGCGCTCTAAAATATTGCTTAGGGATGATTGTATGAAGTGTAGATAAATGCTTAAATGTTTAAAATTATGTGGGGATTGCGTATTAAAAAACTAGTCTAAACAAGCATGTTGTAGTGGTTGCTGGGTTTATTATGACTCGTATAGAAACTTAACGAGTCTTTATGAGACTCGTAACCACTGGTTACACGGGTATTTAGAAGAGTAGGAGTTCTAGTAACCTTACAACTCACTTAGAAGAGTCGTAGTCAATCCCTACGACTCGTAGGCAGGAGTCAACATGATTGAAAAGAGTTATGCAATAGGGAAGTATTTCTGGTCAGCCTACAAGTGTTGGTAACAAGTCGTAGTCCAACATTACGACTCGTTAGGAGGAAAAGTAATTTGATCAACAAATATTGTATACATTTCTATCTATACCATGAGTCATCTAAATGAGTCGTACCTACTGTTTATGACTCGCAACCTCCAGCCATAATGAGTCCAGTGCCTGCTACACTGACACCTAATTATCATATTTTTCTTCCTTTTTCTTAGTACTAACTAATGAGTTATATCAACTAGTATTAATGGCTCTAAAAGGTGACTCACTAAAGAAGCCGACACTAAAGAAGAACAGCAAAAGGAACCTGCCCCAAAATCCACTCGTTATCTGATAAACGAGGACACGAATGAGTCAAGTGGTGACCTCAAAGAATATCCAAATATGGTGCAGGTAGAGCTAAGAGAAAAGAGACCTCAAGGGAAAAAAAATAGTTGCAAAGGAGGTCACACCTCCTAGGACTACACGTCGAATAAAAAATCCTAGCACCTCACTACCTCATTCACCATCCTAGTTTGAAGAGGATAGTAATGATGATGACAATAATGATAAAAAAAAGAGGGTTAGGATGTAGATGAGGGTGAATCCAACTCAAAAGAAGATGGGAGTGGAAGTGAGAAGAGTGCTACACCCATTGATATCGATCCACCACCACCACCTCAGACTCCACTTTCCATTGAGCCAGCTTCGGTGCCCATCGTTGAATGATGGGTGTACCCCAAAATGGAGACAATATACAATTAGGGGGAAGAAATGAATCTATCCTTAGGAAATCCTCATACAGAGATATATTTAGAGTGAAGGTTGACTACCACATACATATTTGATATGCCTGAGTTTGAGGCCCATCTTCGATAGTATCACTTTGAATGGATGACTATAGTTCTCGATCAATTCAGTCCTGCATTAGTATGAGAGTTCTATACAACATACCAGAGGGATATTAAGAGGTTATACTCATAGGTACGATTGTGGAAGGGTGCTGATCCATTGAATACTTTGAAAATTAGAGGAGTTTAGGTAAGAATCTCACCGAGGACTATTTCCAGGATGCTTCATGGTCCAGAATTCCAACCACTAGTAAATATTTCTAAGATTAATTTTTACATAGATGAGATACAGAAGATAATGAGAAAACAAATTGGCACTGTAGATAAAATGGTTAATTTATAGTGGATGGATGGTATCATTGCTTCAAATAGAGAGGAGGCTGGTTGGGTAGTTGGTAGTACGAGAGTTAATTTATAGTAGATTACCAATAGTACCTTAAATTTTATGGAAAAAGTATGGTGGATATTTGCGTGATATAGGTTGTGTCCCATATCTGGGGACAACGTACTCTGTCCAGTCCATACATCCTTAATAGCTAGAATCATGGAAGGGTATGACTTCAATCTAGCTCAGTTTATTTCAAGAGAAATCCATAATGGGTGGCAGGAACTAACAAAGTTCTAGCATTCCCCTGTTTATTGACATGAATATGCATAGATACGGGAGTGCCAGAACTTCTTGATATTGATTAGTTCAACCAGTCGAAGAACATCACAGATTTGAGGTTGATTCATAACACTGTAAATCCCCTGTCCAAACAAGAAAAACACGGAGCAACATTGCTTGATGAGGTATTTCAGAATAGAGGTCCTAGTACTGACACACAGGGGTTTACTGACATAGGTTATATCCCTATGGAGAGCGTTAGAATTTAGATGCAGCAAGGACCTCCCAGACACCGACACTATCTAATGTGGCATCAAGACCATATACATCAAGGCCAGCCTCAGTTGGATATGATCTAGTGACACATTTAACCCTGGTAGAGGTATAGAAGAGATTGGGTACCTTGGAAGAAAAGGTAAAGATGATGGAGCGTAGAGTTAAGCCATGGGTCAATAATAGAATTTAAGAGGATATACAGGTCATGCAGTCTCGACTTGATGGGTTTGAATGATGGATCAACCGTCAGCTTGAGGGGGTACGATACCCAAATCTAGCTGGGGTAAAAAGTGAGTTGGTTGAGCTCAAGAAGGGAGTCAAGGAGCTGCACACTAGGCCATTCGCCTTGATACCTATCATTGAGGATATCCCGATAGAAGAATAGATACCAAAAATTTAGGCAGTTACAGGTTTGACCCCTATGGGAGATGTTGAATCTAGTGAAAGAGAGAAGAAAAGGAAGAAAAAACAAATGAAGGAACAAGTTGTTGAGGCAACAAAATGGCCAGTATTCAGAGTGAGAGGGACCGAGAGGTAAGGGTATGAGAGATAGTAGTGGGGGATGATAGTTTAAGATCTACTAATGTTTCTGAGTTAAGCAGTGGTACAGCCCCGCCGCATGAGCCAACTTTGAGCGCACTGGCCATTGTTGATGCCACTATTGCTGAGAGTGTCCCTACAGCTACTGGGACCACTGATGTTGAGGATGGGACCCAGTTTGAGGTCCCACATGCTGATGATGTTTGAAAAAAATGGTACTGCTCCTAATGTTTGATAACTGTGTGTTGTGTGACTGATGTGAATCTCATAATGGCATTAGAATTAGGAACGTAATAACTGTGGCAAGCAATTGCATGAACTGTATAATAAACAATTAGCAATATGACCCTGTACAATGTGTGTGTGAGGCGTTAGTTAGATCCTTTTGTGTGCAGAATCCATAACTTGCCTAGTTAGTCTTGCCTATGTTGTAGGATATTCTGTTAGGAAAGGATAATAGGCCATGTTTAGCGCAGTCTACTTTAGCCTAAATAACCAACCAAAAGTTAATAAGAATCCCTTGATCCTGAATTTGAGCCTTAATGGACCTAATTTTTGTTTACAGTGATTCACCCTCCCATTTTTAATTATAATGAACATGTTTTAGCCTTGATCCTCCTTGAACACTATGCACCTCAACTCAGAAAAATTGCCTAAGTTAAGGGTGGCTATTATAGGGGTGCGCAAAGAAAAATGGGTACGAAGAAAGAGTGTGAATAGAAAAAAAAAGTAGGGTTGGATGTGGTAGGAAAAAAAAGAAAATATGAAAAAAAAATTAAAAATAGAAAAAGAAACTTTTGAAAAATGAGCAAAGAAAAAGAATAAGAAACCACACCCAGTCTAAACAAGCAGCAAACGAATGGAAAAAGAGAAATAAGGGCGGAGTGAAAGAATAGTTGGAAATTAAGTGGATACCAAAGTGATCATAGTGTCGAAGAGTCTTAGTCACTGAAAAATTCACAAAAATATCATACCAACCCCAAACCTACGTTACAAGTTGAATAAAGCCCTACAGTGATCCTCACCCGACTGTCTAAAAATCGAGGCACAAAAAATAAGGGAAAGCTTATGGAATTTTGGTTACATTATGGAACTTATTTGTGAGCGAGAGAGCCTATTGATCATCCGGTATTATTATGTTCAATCTATGTGAGTGAAAGAGACTTCTTTAATTGTAACGGTACATGGGTCACATTGTTGGAATACTTATCTGTTTGGGTAGTATAATTTATGTTTATGCCTAATTATTTATTGCTAATGTAATACCATCACTTGATTCCATGGTTTCATGTCTTGTACTACATCGTATACACAGTTGGGTTTTTAAAATCTAAAAATAAGGGAGGGAAAAGTGTTGTAAACTAAAGTTGAAAATTTACTGCCAAAGGTATCTTAGGGTCTTCTTGTTTAAGCATCGTGTTTGTTTTGTTTTGTTTTGTTTTATGTTTTTACCTGAGGACATGCAAACATTCTAGGTTGAGGGTGTTGATGTGCCGTGGAAAGATGACATATTCAATGCTTAAAATGGTGATTTTATGCATTGACTTAAGTTATTTTGTTGGATATGATGTGTGTGTTATGTGTTTTCCAGGTAAACTAGGTCGGAAGTAGTGTTGAATCAAAAAGGAAAAAAGAATATGCTGAAAATTTGAAGTACTAGTCAAGCTACGATTCATTAAGTCACCTTATGACTCGTAGCCAAACTTGTAAGGATAACAGTCGGCAAAGTAAGTTTTTAGAATTAAAGTCATAGAAGGCTATGAGTCGTATAGTTAGACTATGACTCGTAGTGTAAAGTTGTACTAAGAATAGTGTGCAAAATCTTGAAGGTTGATGCCCCAGTGGTTATGAGTGAAGGCCATGAGTCATAAAGATAACCGACTCAAGAGACCTGAAGATGAAAAGATGTTGGAGTGACTATGATTAGTAGCATACGACTCGTATGGTGACATTACGAGTCGTAACCCCTAAGAAAAAAGAAAATCTATGACAGCATGCAACGAGTCGTATAGAGACCTAACAACTCGTTGCCAGAGGCATAATCACTACCGACTTAATTTTTCTATTCCTTTTTAACTAGGATTCCTTTATTATTTTGAGACACTATAAATACCCTAGGGTTAGTTCTTTATTATGTTACACACTTTATATAATTTTCTTGGTACTTTCACAGACTTTGATCATTGTTACAAATATCTTAAGTTTTTGGTTTCATATTCAATTAGAGATTTTGATTTTACATGGATTATTGTATAAGCATGAGCAGTTAATTTCATTAAGAGAGATTAGACCCACAACTACATTGTTGAGAGGGGATGTGAGAACTAAAATTAATTTATATTTCATCCTGTAAGTGAACCAAATAGGGAAATTAGGTATATTCATATCCTAAATGCAAATTATAACTTCGTTTTGTAGAAGATTACAATCCTATTCTATTAATCCCCACGTACTATCCTCTTGTCCTGCCTTCCGGGCTCACAAGATGACTATGGATGTATTCTAAGGGTAGATAATCATTAAACTAGTAAAAACAAGGATAAATAAACAACCAAATTTGATAAATAATCAAAACCAAATCAATTCATAACAAGAGTAATCATGTTCTTGGCCTTAACCCTAGAAAAGAGTGTTTAGCCTCTTATAGACATAGTCGTAATTGCAATGAGTGAATACATGTTAATATCCATAAACAAACCAAAGTAATGGAATAAAAACCCTAATTTAAGTATTCTCCAACCTCCCTCAAAATTTCAAGGTTGTCCAAGATGTGAAGCATAATGTTTAAGGGTTCTATTTATAGGAGGACACAAGCTGCCGATTTGAACTAGGGTCCATTATGTGCCCCTTATTGCATTTCCTAGGGTTAGTGAAACACTAAAATCATAGTAAACACTAGAAATGGTCGTTTAGGATGTCCCCAAGGATGTAGCACGGAGCCCAACGCGGTGGCTAAGGTCCGTGGCACGCCAATGACCCCAAAATGTCCATTTTACATCAAGTCTTGTCTCATACTTTTGTCCATCCATTCAATAATAACCTTAGGAACTTGTTAAACACACTATAATCCATCGAGATTAACTATAAAAAAACATATCTCAAGTTAGTAACACATTTTTTTGTCTAAACTCTAAGTGACCAAATTGATTCGAAACTTGTTTGAAACATGCCTTAAACATTATAATCAATCAGTTTAACACTTAGATGCTCATTTTTATCATTAAAAACTCATTAATCACACAAGAAGTCCTCAAAAAAAGGCTAAAAAAGCATAGATAATGACACTGAGGTGCATAAATTCACCTTAGACTAGGCCACAATATACTTCTTTGGAGGATAATTTTTGGGCAATATAAAGCGCATTAATGAGAGAAAAGAAAGGGTAGAAAAGAGTGATAAAACAAAAAAAATAGTGAGATGAAAGAGGATAAGGGTGATAATAACTATGTCATCAATGTACTCCATCAAAGAACGATGCATTCATTTTCCTAGCTTGTTATAATGATGGTAAGACAGTCAGCCTTACTTGTGAGATAAGTTAATAATGATGCATTCATTTTCCTAGATTATAAAATTAAATATTCAAAGATGTGGAAAAATAAAGGATTGTTTTTTACAAGCCCCAAATTAGGGCAACCCAAAATCATTAGCGATAATTACAAAAAGGAGGGGGGAGAAATAGTGTGCATGCTTGAGAATCTCATTGGTGGTCCCATCATTATTAAGGCTCGAGGCATTGGAGTATTCCTTTTCCATCTTACTTATTAATGAAAACTCATGTATTTCTTTTTAGATTGTAAAGCTTTTTATGAGGGATAACATACCTGAACATGACATTCACAGTTTTCCACATCTCGACAAGCATATGATCTTCAGAGATCCTCTTTTTTTATCCTCATCCAAACTCCCACTGGAGATCTACATAGGCTTGAGATAGGTCTGGTGTATTTGTGTAACTATAAGGAGTCGGTCCATATAGGGGGATCATGGAACCGCTCTATGTAAATGCTCATGGTAGCCATGTCTTTCTCCAACCGCTCATAAGAAATTAGGGGTTGTGTGGAGTGGGTGCCAAACTACTCAAGATCACCATTCTTTCTGATATGTCCCTCCATCCATACTTTCCTCTTATTTTTACTCCTCCCCTATGCACTACTCACTTTGAGAGGGCGCATTATATTTTAAGTTCTAATCAAAATCCTTCCTAGGCAAATCTGCATAGAGGATAACTTAAAAATCAAGGTGGGAAGGAAGTGGGTCTTCTTGTTCCACCTATAAAATTCCTTCCACTCTACCATGATCTTGGAATCTACATTGAGTGAAATTTCTTAAATTTTACAAGCCACCACTAGATCCCGAGGGTAACACATGTCTGTGGTGTTTCTCGAAGAAAAAATCTTCTAGGTCACCAAATTAAGCCACATTTGGGTGTATATAAAAATATGAACTCTTAATCCCCCCAGTAATAGTATACTATACCTTCCCTTAGTCAATCTTTGCTACTAGAGTGTCCCTTAGCCACCGTAGATTTATCTCCATACGCTTTACCTTAAACTCAACATCAGGGATATTTGGCACTTTAGAACCTCATTGATTATGGCCATGTCCATGGTAAAATTCCCTTATTAGATGAAAATGATAGGGTAGGGTTCGTCCCAGTACACAATAGGGAGCATATCATAAACTCCCAAACCTATCTCAAAACACCATCTCGGGAAGTATTAAAATTTGGAGGGTTGTACCACACTATGGGGGACTAGGTACCTTAGAGTCAAACAAAGGCAATAAAATAGTAAAGCTGTAGGAAACAAAAACTTTGTTGTAAATTAAAGAACACAAAGATTTAATGTGGAAACTTGCTTGTTCAAGGGAGGAAAAACCATGGCTTTTCCTCACAAGCACTCAACAATCCACTATAATCAAACTCATGATTACAGACTCTATTGGAACTTAACTCTAAGCTCCACTATTTTGCAACAACTTTATTACAAACTCTCCTTGACAACTCTGTCAAGATCTCACCTCAATATTGATTAACTCTAACCAATATCAACTCATGTAGCTTTACCTAAGTACTCAAAAAGCACAAGAAAAGCATTACTCTTATAGGACGAGTAATTCAATTATATACTAATACTTGAATCAAGAACAAACACTCTCTCATCACAAAAAAACTTAGAACTTGAGCAATATTTAGGTTTTCATCAATTTCTCTCTTGAATAATCAGATTGCAAAAACTATGGAATTGAGGAGAATTCTTTTCTATTTATAGATGGATAATGATTAGGGTAGAATTTTAATTAGGCCAGGTGTCCGGACTGGTATACATCTCACCTACACAGTTTGTTACACTAACGGACAAAACTACACAAGAAAGTGACAAGTATATGTTTTCATGAAGACCCATAGACCTAGTCCTTTATTGTCAGCTGATCACTATCAAAACAAGATATAGCAATTTTCCCATTTTTTATGGTGACAAACCAACCAAAGATTTTTTAGCATCAAAGTTCATTCACCCCCTTCAATCAGAGTGATCACCACTACTGTCGATGAATGTTCCCCTATCACGATGTACCATGATTTCCCTTATCACCGTGCACCAACATGATTCACCAATATTCTTTCCCCTATTGTTATGACATCATGCTTCACAAACATTAATATGTATGCACCCGGTACCTGGTACCGAACATATCATGCAACACACACCTGATCCCTACTACATGAATTTAGTATTCTAAATTTTGGCATCATTCAAAAGTGATAAAGTAAACCAAGAGTAAAATAAAAACAAGGTAGTTAACTCATGTCCACTGTAGCAACACAAACATGAACAACAACTTTACAAGTAAAGAAGATATAGATGAAACACACAAACAAGGATCCATTCATATATAAAAGGTAAGTATCATTTCTAAGCACAATTTAAAAAGCAACAGGAATCAAGAAAATTTAAATAGGTGAAGGACTTGGGAAGAGGGTTTGGAGAAGTAGAGCCATCTTATTTTTTTCTGCAACATGATGGTGTAATACTTCCTTAGTTAGCTACTTTATCTCTACATTCGGGATTAGAAACTCATCAATTAGGGTTGAAACTCTCTTCTTTAGTTTAGAATTCTCAGCACTAAGCTCTACAGAAACACTTGAATCCTTATTAGAAAGATGCTGAATTATTATTTGTAATTTTCTAATCTCTGCATCCTTAGCAGCTCTGTTGAGATTCAATTCGTCTATTACTTTGTTGAGTTCCTCTTGAGAGATGTAACCTGATTTCTTTTTCATACACTTAGTTTTGATCAGAGTTTTCATACCAAACAGTTGTATCATAAATCCAGGAGTTCCATTTTCACAGAAAATACCAAAATGATCAAACACTCTATTCAACCAGTATCCATAAGGAATGCTATGTTTTCAATTTTTCCCATGAACAACTTTATGTATGTACTCTATCATTAAAGCAGGTAAACTAATGAACTCAAAACTGTTAAAACACTCCATCACATACAAATTAACAGCTAAATCAATATTCCTCTTTTATAATCTAGGCAGAATCACTTTGTTAAAAAAATCAAAGACTAATTGTAACTCACTTTTGAGTGGTTTCCTATTTACTGCAGCTATAGATTTTTCTTTAAACTTTGATGCATTTGCCTTAAAATCTATTGAGGGTTGTTGCTTTAAGAAAGTCCTCACACTATTGATAGGAACATCCAAAATTCTCCCAATTAATACAACATCAAGATTCAACTTCTTACCTTGAACTACAACAGTAATCTTCAGTTTATCTTACAAAAAATATAATGTGGAATAGAATTCCCTGACTACCTTATGAAAGATATGGGAATGGGTCCTCTCATAAGATGGCTCCATTTCTAATATTTAACTAGCTCAACTAATTCCATCATGCCTGGTTTTATTAATAAACTTGAGTTAAAAACCCTCATAGTCAGTACTTTTTGATTTATTAAAAACCTATTTCTAACTTCCTTGGACACAAGCTTATTTTCTTCCTCCTATTTCCTTTTAGTAGAAACTCTCTTTTAGTTATTTTCCTCTTTTTGGGTCTAGGTCCGTCTAAAGTATTCTTCTTCTTCATAGTAGGACTCCTATATTTCAGTCCACAACGTCCTATTTTCATACTGACATCTTGTGTATTAGAACCAAATAGACTCCTTTTAGAGTTATTTGATAGAAAGATGAGATTTTCAGAAACCCAATCATCACTTGTCATTACACTTTCAGAAAGATTATGTATTTTAGGGGATAAATCTTCATCAATGAGGTGAGTTAAGAAGGATTTTGGCTTTGGAGGGATATAATAACTTAATTTAGTTGACTCTTTTAATGAAAAAAGATTTTCAGACAACAAGACTTTAGGAAGAAGATCAACCATTTTCTTAGGGATTTCATTCGCTTGAGGTTCATCTAGGGAGGTGTCATCGAAGACTGGTTTAGTCATGTATTATCCTGATAGGGATGTGAAGGATGAAGCGAGCTTGGAACTCTGAAGAAAGTTTGAGAGATGGTCTTTATCTACACTAAATTTTGAGGATATGACTATTTCAGATTAGGTGCGCCTTTGAAAGGAAAAAAAACCATAGATTTCAAAAAAGAGTTAGGGAAATATATACACACAAGGATGAGTTTTTGAAAGAGTGAGATGAGATTGATTTAAATTTTAGGGTGATTCATATTTCCTTTTAAGATAAGATAAATTTCTGACACAAGGAGAAAAGACGCGACTTTTTCTAATAGAATAAAAAAATACACATTCACGATACTAACCTGAGAGATGGGACCAGGTCCATCTCTTTCTTGAGTGAATCCAAAAATTTGTGCATGTCACATCTTTCTCCTACAAAGTTATTCCCATGGGTGTATACCTATAAAAGTATGATATTGAGTTAGACCAACAAGTACATACTTTATCAAGGATACTTATCTCCTAATTATAGCCAATTTTAGGAAGAAAAACTGATTCATCTAGTAGTTCAGGTTATTTTAATCAACCCCAGCCTCAACTTGTTCTTCACAAATTATTCCTTGTAAAGAGCCTTAGTAAAGATGTCCACTATCTGATCTTTAGTCTTGAAAAATTTCATGCAAATAGCTCTCTTCTCAACATTGTCTCTCAGAAAATAATGTCTCACATCAATATGCTTGGTTCTCTTATGCTATAATAGATTCTTAGCCATGTTAAGAGAACTTGTGTTGTCACACATCCGAGGAATAGTGTTTGAGACAATCCAAAAATCCTTTAGTTACTGTTTTATCCATAGCAATTGAGCACAACAAAAAGTTGTAGACACATACTCAGTTTCAGCAATTGATAAAGAAACTGAGTTCTACTTCTTAGAACCCCAAGAAATTAATGAAGAACCTATTAAATGAGCCAGTCTTGAGGTGCTTTTTCTATCCACCAAATATCCAGCATAATCAGAATTAGCATATCCTACCAGATCAAAACTGTCTCTAGAAGGATAGTACAGGACCAGGTCTCTTGTACTTTTTAGATACTTAAGAATTTTTTTTACATCCTTCAAATGAAACTCCTTAGGACAGGCCTGAAATATTTCACACATTTCTATACTAAACACAAATCTGGCCTGCTTGCAATGAGATATAGTAAGGATCCAATAATCCCTCTATACACGATCTCATTAACCGAGGGACCAAATTCATTATTATCCATCTTGGAATTAGTTCCAATTGGATTTTCAAGTGTCTTGGAATCTCCCATATTGTATTTCTTTAGTAGCTCTTTGATGTACTTCTCTTGATAGATCATTATTCCTTGAGAAGTTTGCTTGATCTACAAGCCTAGGAAGAAACTCAGTTCATCCATCACACTCATTTCAAATTTACACCTTATTAGCTTTGAAAACTCTTTACTTAGGCATTTAGAAGTAGCTCCAAAGATTATGCCATCAACAAATAGCTGAACAATCAGTAAGCTTTTACCTATGGGCTTTAAAAAAAGAGTATTGTCAATTTTCCCTCTTTTAAATCCATTTTATATAAGAAACTTTGAAAGTCTATCATACCAAGCCCTAGGTGCAAGCTTTAACCCATAGAGAGCTTTGTCCAATTTAAGCACATGATGAGGAAAATCTGCATCTTCAAATCTTGGAGGTTGTTTAATGTAGACTTCTTCCTTTAAGTTTCCATTTATAAAAACACTTTTGATATCCATTTGGAAAAGTTTGAACCCCATTTAGACAGCAAAAGCAATAAGAATCTTGATAGCCTCTATCCTTGCTATAGAGGCAAATATCTCATCATAATCAATTCCTTTCTCCTAGTTATAACCTTGAACAACCAGTCTTTCTTTATTTATATTGATATATCCATGCTCATCCTACTTGTTTCTGTACACCCATTTGGTCCCAATAATTATTTTGTCAATAGGTTTGGGGACCAGGTGCCAAACTTTACTTTTTTCAAATTGCTGAAGTTCCTCCTACCTTGCATTGATCCAGTCAGCATCTTTTAGAGATTATTTCATATTTTTTAGCTCAATTTGGGACAAGAAAGCTGAGAATGCCATGAAATTTCTAGCTTGAGCTCTTGTTTGGACTCTAAATTCCAAAGGTGTAGTCAGATTCTCAAGTGGGTGAGAAGATTTGTGCCTCTAATTTAAAATTTTGAGATAAGTTATACTGGGGATAAGTTCCTGAGGAGTTTGACAGGACCTGTAAGACCCTGCAAAGTTCCCTCGTAGTCCGAGACTTAGAGCGTGTTAAGTGAAGTGTAATTCTGACCCTAAAAGATTGAAAAGTGACTTCCCAAGTAATTGGTGTTTAAACCATATATAATTTTCTTAAATTTGTCTTTTTGTCATGTAGAAAATTGAATTAGCTTTCCAACACTACCAATTTTGTCCAAATCCGATATCAGGGTGAGAAGTTATGATCGTTTAACTGAGAGTTGTCAGAACCAGCCAGGTGCGACGGACGATCCGACGGACCGTCGAGTCTGCGATGGACCTTCGCTCGGATAGTTGCAACCAAGGCAGTAACTCCCTTTTCTGGCCCAAGTGCGATGGCCAGGATGACGGACCGTCAAGACTGTGACGAACCGTCTCTTCGACCGTCACACCAAGGTAGTGTCTTATTTTTCTGACCGACGTGCGACGGATGATCCGATGGACCATCAGACTAGCGATGGACCATCACTCCGACCGTCGCAGCCCCCGATCAGTATTTTAAATTATTTTTTTAGGGACTTTTCAGTCGTTCCTCTCTTTTATCAACCATATATATTCCAAACGAAGCAAATGGCTTCATTCATCATCCAAACACAAAAGAGCTAGGGTTTCTCCCTCAAGATCAAATCTAAAACCCGTCTCCAAGAAATCCAAGAACTCACCATAGATTCTACAAATTTAGTTGAGATTTGAGTTCCCCAAGTTCAAGGGTTGTAAGAACCCTCTCTCAAAAGTAAGAAGAAGAGTTTAAAGTAAGCTTGTTCATCCAAATTCATAATCTAAGGTATGTGGGGTTTTGAACATGGGTAATTCTTTCACCCTTGTGCCCAAAGGCTTATTTAAACTACAATTTTCTGCAACTTATGAGATTTTACATGAAATTCAATTAGGGTTTTTCACACATTGTTATTGGTTGCAAGCTTTTGATGTTTCCCATGAATTGGAAGTCTGATGGCATGATTTTTACATGTTTTCTTGAGAAATTGAAGCTGGGTTTATACCTCATGATTTTAATCCTTGAGAAGTTAATAATTGCAATGTTTGAGATATTGAAGTATATGAGTATGTTGAGATTTTGAGATAAATTGCTGTAAATTCCAAATTTCTACATGCATTATGAATCTATATGCTATCTATTATGCATTATGGTGAGTTTTAACTTGAGATTGAATTATGGGTCATTAAGCCCTACTTGAGACTTGCAATTTTATAAACTATTGTGCTATAAGAACCCATGATTTGAGTATATTAAGATTATTGAGAAATGTTTTGACCTAATGGTCATAGAGTTTTGAAATCCACTCTACCACATGTGATTACTGATTTGATTGTTGGGTTCTTATGAACTATGAGATTATTTTGAAAGTGGATTTCCATGAGATGAGCGAGATAAACTAAATGGAGTAGTATTTAGCACCGAGTTGGGTAAGTTACCACGGTTTCTTACCCCAAAACTATGTGCCACCGTAGGTTTGAGATTTTGGACCTGAGGCCGAGATGATTGGGCCCGAGGCCAAGATAAGTGATCACTGAATCGAGATTATACTCCTTGGCAAGAGTATAACTCCTCTCCCCAACGTGAGGTTTCTTTTTTAGGAGGACAAGACGTTGGACTCCATGTAGCTCGCATGGTTTATGTTGGTTAAGAGAACCTCCCTAAACTAAAGTATTTTCCATTGAGATAGAATATTTTCCCTAAATCTTTGACATGAGATATTTTCTAAAGTGAACAAATTTCTTTTGAGTATTTTCCAAAGAAAAAAGTAGTTTTCTCTACTAATAAGAGTTGAACATCAGTTTTTAAACCAAAGTCATGTGATTCCGAGTTCCAAGTGTTTGAGTTCAAAAGATTTATAAGTCTTTAAGCAATAAAGAAGTTTTACTCTCCATGAGATATATGCATGAGTTGAAAGTATTGTTTAAAGCTTCCTTCATCCTATGAGTAATGAGAATAAGAGGACAACACAGATTTTGAAGCCAAAGTATAATGACTCGCGAGATTTGTGTTACATGCTTCATTCTACATGATTTATGAAATTTATATTTTAGACTTGTTCAAGCCATGTGAGTCATTCCTATTTGCATGCATGATTTGATTAAAGAGTATTAATATTATTTTATGTAAATGTATACACCCCCATATACTCAGTACATTCCCAAGTGTTGATCCACATATACGTCTATGTGCTACATTGTCTTATAATGTAGGTTCAGGTGCTCAGTCCCAGTCTCATCAGTGATTCCCGAGTACCTTCATCTACATTTCTATAGTGGTGAGTCCTAATGGTTCGAGGACCTATCTTCAGACATTTCAGTATCTGACTGTTTATGTTATTAATTTCAGTTCAGTTTAAGTCGGTTGGGGACCTATCCCAACGGCTCTCGAGTTCATGGAGTAGTAGAGGCTTTGTCAGACTAGTTATTAGACTGTGGTTGTGTTGATATTTCCAGTATTGTGGTTGTTTGGACCGAGTATTATCTTTGTATTTCCTTTCATTTGATATGACAGTGCCAATGTTTTGTATTTGCCTTCTTGAATGAGTTATTATGAGAAGTGATAGGATCAAAGGGTTAGTTGGGGCTACTTGTAGCCCTAAGCACCGTGTGACGTCCCGGGAGGTGATTTTGGGTCGTTACAGTACCCTCTAGATGTTTTTCAACTGGAGTAGGGGTCTATAACTGAAATCCTGGATCACCATCACTTTCATCATTCTCATTTGTATCATTTAGTCCTTGACCATCATCTTCAGCAATATCATCCCTTTGAATAGGAATAAGTTCTTCAATTTCTAAATCTTCGCCATCACCTAGATTCATTAGCTTTCTTGACTCATCAAAGAATACATGCATACTTTCTTAAACACACAAAGTTCTTTTGTTGAAAACTCTGTACACTTTGCTTGTTGAGGAATAACCCATAAATATTGATTCATCACTTTTGGAGTCAAACTTTCCTAGATTATTCTTCCATTTATTTAGAACAAAGCATTTGCACCCATATGGTCTGAAGTAGTCAAGCTTTGGCTTTTTATTGAACATAAGATCATATAGGGTCTTTTTCAGGAGTGATCTAATTAAGCACCGATTTGTCACATAAAAAGCAATATTTATATCTTGAATCTGAAAGTTCTTTGGAAGCCTATTATCAATCAACAAGGTCCTGGCAATCTCTATGAGGGTTTTGTTATTTATTTCAATAACTTTATTTTTATGAGGAGTCCTTGGGGCTGAGAAGTTATGACTGATTCCATTTTTAGCATAGAATCCTGCAACTTGAGAGTTCTCAAATTGCAAAAGTAATTAGAACCTCATAGGTTTCATCTTTAGTTCTCAAGAACATTATCCAGGTGAACCTAGAGTAGTCATCCACAATATCAAATACATACTTCTTTCATCCTCTACTTTGGACTTTAATAGGTCCACAAAGATCCATATACATCATCTCAAAAGGTCTAGAAGTACTCACCTACTTCTTTAATTTAAAAGAAGACCTGGTTTGTTTTCCTTTAACATAAGCATTGCAAACCTGTTGTCTAGAAATTTTAGCTATGGCATGCCACGGACGAGGTCCTTTGAAATCAACTTGTTCAGCAAAGAGGAACTTACATGTCCCAACCTTCTGTGCCATAAATCAGCATCTTCACTTTGAACACTGAAGCAAGTTAATTCCACATTGGCCAAAGACTCTAAATCAGCCACATACATATTTTTTATCCTCTTGTCTTTGAGAATAACTCTCCTAGACTTCAATCCTGACATAGTACATCCATCAGATGATAATTTGACCTCATTACCTTTGTCATAGATTTGAGAAACACTCAGAATACTATACTTGAGGCCATTCACATAATGCACATCTTCTATTACTTGATCAGGTGGTTTTCCAAATTTTCCCACACCATAAATATCATCTTTTTTACCATTTCTAAAAGAGATACCTCTACTTAAAGTGGCTTGAGATAAAGAAAGTAGTCAGTCCTCCCAGTCATATGCTTTGAACATCCATTATTCATGAACTAGTCCTGACTGCATTCCCTTTTTTTCTACCTGCAAACATAGTCATTTGTTAAATTTAGGAACCTACTTAAGTTTGAGTTCCTAATAGAAAGACAAAGGTGTGATCAAATCCTTGTTGTCCCATCTAGGTAGAGAGTTCTTCTTCATATTTTTTAAGGGCATGGAACCCATAAAATAATAGTTCTCCTACTGGATGTATTTAGTATTACTCATTCTATCTCTAAGCCAATACTGCCAGTTTTCCTTCAAGTGTCCACCTATTCCACAATGAGTACATAGAGGATTATGGACCCTATTTATTATACCATAAATAACTTTTCCTTGAAACCCAAGTGATCGGGTTTTATACTTATATCCAAGGACTTAACCATTATTAAAACCTTGACCAATTAAATCAGAAAGGATTTGAGAGTATGCGGTCCATTTTAGTGATTAGTTAAGTTTTTCCCTTATATGAATCAGTCCCTTTATAATTCTTCATTCTTATGGAGTGTAGTATTAAGATGATTTTGAGAATCCCTCAACTTTTCTTCACGCTCATTTAAAGCCTTGAAGCTTCTTTCTTCACTTTACCATCAGAATCATCCACTTTCTTCAGTTGATTCATTAAACTCAAATTTTTAGATTTCAACTTAGTAAATTATTCCTCTATTTTAGATATCTGGAGAGTTAGAGAAAATAATTGAAGCTCTTGATTTTATAATTTCTCTTCTAACATATTTTTTCAGCAGTCGGTTCACACACAGAATAAATCAACACATTTGTAAGTTTCTTTATTTTCCTAGTAGAGTAGTTATCTCGTTTTCCTTGATGTTATAGAGAGTTACCTCATTTTCTTGTTCATGTTTTGTGTTTTCCATAAGAGAAAATAAGTAATCATAAATAACTTCACTATCTTCCACATCTAGCATAGACACATCTTGAGACTTATCTGCTCTATCAGATTCACTAGAGGAATCTCCCAGACTGCTACAGCCTTCTTCACTACATAATCAGCTGCAAACTTTCTTCTTGATTTTATAAGGACCTGGTCCCTGTTCTTTAACTTTTCACCTCTAGTCTTGAGATATTATTGATAATCCATTTTGTGCATTGGACAATCCTTAATGAAATGCTCAGGACTTTCACATTTGTGAAAAACTTCAACAATGCCTCCCTTTTTGCTGCTACTTCCTCTTCTTTGAAACTGACCACTTTTCTTCACATCTCTAACAATCTTTTTTGCCAAATAGGCAACATCAGTGTCTTCTTGACTTGAATATGATTTTGAAGCCTTCAATGCCAGATATTTTTCTCTTTTTGCTTCCTACTTATTTTGGCCTTGCTTATTCTTGAGTTCACGAGTCTTCAGATTACCAATAAGTTCATCCATTGTGAGAGTTTTCAAGTTTCTTTCCTCAGTGATAGCATTCATTTTTCTTTCCCAGGATTTAGGAAGAACACCTAGAAGTTTTCTCACTCCTAAGCAGTGTAACTTATTTGTGATTGAAGTGAATCTAGTATGCATCTCTTGGATAATTTCTCCTTCTTTCATGGTGAAGGTTTCATACTGAGTAGTAAGTGATATGCCCAAATTACACCTCTCTTATGAGAGAGTAAGTGGCCATTGTCAAATATATAACCCACCTAGGTTGGGGTCGAATCCCACAGGGAATACTGTGTTCATTAAGTATTGTGGTTGTTACTAGACTGTTGATCAAAGATTTCGAATAAAAGGAGGGTTTGATTTGTAAATTTTATCTCGTTATTTGTAACAGAAAGTGTTCCAATCAATGATTCTTAATGAAAATAATAATTCAATGAGAGTAGACAAAGTAGAGTTATGGTCACCAAGATGTTCAAGCAACTAGGATTGTGAATTATTTTTAATTTCCAACTAATCACTTCAATTACAAGAGTTATTGAATCTTATAATTTACCCATTTGTCTCTCAACCTAAATGAGTATATTATCATTCAATTCTCTCGAACTTAAAGAATGCATTAATTTATTCAATTATTCTCTCATGTGGGTTGATCCCGTTAAGGCATCAACCCTTAACCCAAAGGTTAAGGACCTTATATCCCATGTAAACCTCTTTTTTTCCAACAAGTATTTTTTTATTCAAACAAATGATGTTCTTGGGATCACCCTTCAAGTTTGCAACCAAGAAAGGTCATTATTGTGAAGAAGGGTTTATACAACTTCAGTTAACCATGGAAATCAAATATTTTCACAGCACCAAATAGTTGTTCACATCAAGGCTACCATAACCCTAGTTATGGGAGCTTAGCCACACATCTCAATATAAGAAGAAGAAGAAGAAGAAGTCATTATGTTTCTCATAAATTCAAAAATTACTTACAAAAATCACAAGATTGGTTCTTGAATCTTCAGAAGTGAATAGGCATAAAATATTTAGATCCACGATTCTATCTTGAATCTCAGAGAATACTACGTTCAATAATGTTTAAAAAATGATGAAAGGTACCTAAATAAAACCTAAACTAGGTATTTATATGTTCCCGGGTGTAGAGGATTTAAAATTTAAACTCAGAAAAAGCCACGTCCAAGTTGATGGTCACATCGACGGCCCATCAATAGACCGACGGTCCATCGAATGGACCATCATTGCGAGTCCCAAAATGCCATATTTTTTATAAGGGTTGACGGTTATGTCGGTGGTCCATCGTTGGTCCGGTGGCCTGTCACATGTGCCGTCACTTGATCCTCCAAGAATCCATGTTCTATTTTGTCCTGACGGCCAAGTTAGCGGTCCGTCGGATGGTTGACGGTCCGCCACTTGGACCATTACAGAGGTCATTCATTTTTTTTGTTCTGTTTAACTCTGACGACCACTCTAGTGGTCCGTCACATGGCTGGTGGTCTGCCAGTTTGATGTTTAGTGGCCTTTTTCTGATATTTTTCCAAGTTTCTCCTCCAGCTAACTCCTTAACCTAAAAACACTAAAATCCAGTATTAAATACAACAACAGTTACTTGAAAACATACAATTATCTCTTGAAAAAGATGTAAAATATTCCATCAAAAGATGAAACATCAACACCCTCAACTTAACACAATAGCTTGTCCTCAAGTAACTTAGCACCAAATTGCATACATGAATAAACAATGACAGGCAATAAACTATTGAACTAGATTTCACATAACCATTCATTTGTCATCTCACTCATATGGGATCAGCACATCAGGATGTACAACTGGCATTATTTATAATTCAACACACACACAACATTAATATAATATCCCACAGAGATCAGCAAACTAAGTGTAACTCAAGTTTCCCTCACAGTTTATGAAATCCACCACTCATTATAGTTTGTGGATAAAAATCAAAACTTTCACACTCATCAAAAAAATTACAAACATAGTCTACATGCCCATAGGCTTGCCCTTATCATCTTACACTCCCTTATGGTTGATTCACCAAGATCAAGCAGGTCTTTTTTTTGTTTCGCTTGTAATGAGGCTCCGGGGCTAGGTGAGGAAAATTTTTTGGGAAGATTGACTCAACATTAAGACTTAACTCTCTTTTCCCTTGAATTTTTCTCACCAACTACTACTTTACCACCTCATTTATAATCTCCATTTTTTATTTACACTTTGCCCTAACCCCAATTTTTTTATAAGCATCATCCACCCTTTACTTATGCTGATGCATTCAGTTAAGGTATCCAATATCTTAAACATATCAAGGTCAAATGCTTTATTTTATCTCTAAACAACTTTTCTATTAAACAACTAACATCTTGACAGTAGCCACCCTCAACTTTGGAGTTTTGCCTAAGTTAAGGTGCACAAAGTCCAATATTGGAACAGGGCCAAATCTAAGTGTTAACAACCTAAAGAGATTTAAGAAGAGTTATTGGGAATGAAGAAAACTAACATAGGCTCAAAAAGGGTTCATAAATGGAAAAATCTTTTTGGTGGGGTCAGTTATTTTGGCTAAGTGGACTGAAAGTACAAGGAGGCCTGCTATTCATCTTATTGCATCAACCACAAAAAACATCAATGAACCAGACAAGTTCTAGGTACTACACTATGCAAGAACTAACACAAATACACGCACACACAGGCAACTGAGTCAAACTCATTCTACTGTTCTTAGGATTTCCATCACATTATCGTGCATATCTTACATGTTAAGGCCAATTACAGAAACACTAAAGGTTGCTCACATATGCTAAATGACAAGAGTAAATAATCATACAAACATATTCATAGCCTTATTCCAATATCATCCATCATCCATATACACAACAAGATTCTAAAATAAAAGACACTTCACTTTATAAATAAACATTAACAAATAGATATTTACATCACAACCTAAGGAAAGAAATTACAATCCTAGACATGTCGGTTTTACTAGATAGCACACGGGAGGAAAAGAACATTGGCAGCAAAAATCCTATGGTACAAGTACACTCACCCCCACAAAAAATAAATGTGTTGTCCTCAATGTATAAAATTAAAGTACAGAGGATAGGAAATACTTGTAAAGCCTCTTATTCAGATAAGGCATTAGTGATATGTGGTGAGGCTCCAGTGGCCTCAACTGCAACAACATTGACCCCTATGGTGGTAGGGGTACTCATAATCTCTTCCTCCAGAATTGGAGGTATCATATCCCGAGCTAGGTCTGAACTGGGAACCCTTGGTGGGGAAGAAATGGTAGATACTCCAGCATCTTTATCTTCTACTTTCTTCATTATTTTTTCTTTATCTTTTCTTGATCTTTTTGCAGATTTACTCATATCATAATCGTCTTGCCCTTCCGGTGTCATTGCTTCTCTTCTTCTTTTTCTGGCAGCTTTTTTATCTGTGTTTTTACCTACACTTTCATCCATATTTTTTACTTTGTCTTTCAAAAACTTCCCCATCGGGTCAACAATACCTTTATTTTCGTCGCTTATCACCAAAGTGGGGTCAAAGACTGGCTATTGTGACTGCTTGCTCTTCAAATCTGCTATATCCGTCTGTGCTTATTTAAATTCTACCATGAACTTATCAAGATCCGAAATGGACATCGCATCAAGCCGTTTGTTGATTCTCTCTTCCATGTGATCATTCCCAACCTGAATGTTTTAAAATGGACAGATTGTTTCTATCACAGTGTGATCAGCAAAAAGCTTGAATTGCAAGGCCCATATGTCCAGCTGTTTCTTAAACTTCTTTTGCAGCTTAACTGACTTGGTAAAATTTTCCAGAATTAACCTATACTCTGAATAATCTATCCCACTCATTGGTAGGATAGACTCTAATCCTGCAGATGTACTAGGCGACGCATAAGTAGTGATAGGTAAGGGGATACCTAAAGTAATTTTAGAAGTATCGGGGGCTGGCGCTGACTGTGTCTAGTAGGATGGAGGTTTGGTGACTCGCATCTCAAACTTCGAGTCATCTTTTGACTTCTCAATGTCTTGCCTATGTGTAGCCCGGACTGCGCTATCAACTCCCCGAATCAGAGATACATTATCCTACCTGCATAGCTCCATGATTAGACACGGGAACGGTAATGCACTTGCTACTTTGTGTTCCCTCACAAATATTTAATCAATAATAATTTGGTTGAAATCAATCTTTAGCCCTACAATCAAACTAGCCACCAATACTGTAACGCCCCGTTTTCTAAACCAAAATGTTACACGGTGCTCATGACCCCGAAGGACCACAAGCTAACCCATGATTGATATTTGTACCTGTAAACTGCATAATATCTCATAAAATACGCAAAAACATGAATTGTAAGGACATAAAGTTCAATACTGATACATATTTAAAAAACATGGTATAACAATACAAAAAAGAACATAAATACTGAAGTCTGAACATCTAATCAAACATCTAGTTCGAAAGCCTCTAACTGAACTGAATAAGGAGTTGAAGGAACATGTCTCCAACTAACTCCATGAACTGAAAAAACTAATGTGAAATACTGTAATAAAGTAATAATAATATTGTCCTCGAATGAAGAGGAGCACTGACTGCTGAAATCTGCAATGCTACTGCTGCTCTGAAACTCGTGCCTTTGTACCTATGACGTCAAATAAAACACCATAGCGCGAATGCGTCAGTACGACTGAATGACTGAGTTCACTGATGTTGATATGTAATTCACTAATAAGTGAAGAACTGATACTGTATTTCTGAATACTGGGAGACTGATACTATATTACTGATAAATGAATGATTATTTTTGATAGTTCTAATTATGAAGAACTGATTTGATTGACCGTATATAACAGTCCTGAAATTAAGCTTGTGATAACATGACTACTAAGTATGAATACTGATGACATGTATTTACTGATAACATATCATGAATGATAATTGAATTCTGATAACTGATATATCTAATAACATGAGTTCTGATAACTGATAGCATGAATGGTTGTATCTGACAGTCCTAAATCTGAAGGAACTAGCTGAGTTCCGTACTGCATTTGACAGTCCTGATATCCTGAAGAACTATCTGAGTTCTTTTACTGAGACTGATACTAAAACTGTGAGAAGTAGTTATCTAACCGACATGCCCCAAATACGCTATAATAGCTAAGTTGGGGTCCAATCTCTGCCTTGATTGGAAGGGTGTCAATACCGTGCCACTGGTAAGGACAGCTGTGAGAACCCTATACTGGCAGGTACTCAAATAAGAATAGTGGGAACCCTAAACTGACAAGTTAAGCCACCTCATAAACCCTAATCTGATAGGTTAATATGTCTCAACCTATGCTGGCTACGTAGTTCTGGAACACAAGGATGACAGCTAAGAATCACACCCTGAACAGGCAGGTGAGTTCCCATCCTTAGGTTCACTCAGTGCTAACTTCTACTCCCATCTGAAGGACACTGAACTGAATAACTAAGCTGAACTGAATAACTGAACTAAACTGATTAGCTGAACAGATACTGATTAACTGGACTGATACTAGTGGTATTATTTAGCGGAGTTAAACTAAGCTTACTGGATTCCGATGAATGACGGAATGTACTGAGTTCTGAAGACTGGTTGAGAGTACTAAAGTTACTGAGATTGACTGTGAATACTGAGGTTGTTGAGGTTACTGAGCACCGAGATTATTGAGATTACTGGACTACTAAGATTACTGAGATTTCTGAGTTTTCCTGAGTCACATGACTGACTGAATTCTATAGATCATGGCTTGACTGAGAGTATCGTGAAAACATAACATGGCTCTAGTCACACAACTATATTTTTTGGGTACAAGTACCCCCAGGACTCAATGGAAGGAAACTGACACAACTTGAATTTCTTGAGTACACGACCATTAATAAAAATCCAGAATACATGAGTGGGGGATTTCATGAAGTACATGGTCATCATAATATCTATCATGAATAGGAATACATATAATCAAGTCATAAATCTCATATTCTAATATCATGGGCATTCCGACAATATATACTATTCATAGCAATAGCATGAAAACCATTCAAGCATAAGGGAACGACAACATGTAACATTTAGTTCATATTGTAATGATTTGGGGATATTATACTTTATGTATTTATTCAACATCTCAAACATGGTAGGGAAAGCATGGATATATTTTGTATACATAATTTATATCTCTATTATCATACATGCTTTATACCACAACAATACCCCATAATTTTCATGGAAATTCATATTGGAGTGCATGACTAACATGAACTTGTTATTTAGATATCTTGAAATCATGTAAATATGAAGTTCTAGCATACTAGGCATTTTATCGAACACCTTGCATGCATTCTTTAAGGCATAGGTGGATTGCATACTTGTATTCTATCAATCCATCTAAAGATCATGTTTTTCAACTAACAACATAACTTTCATGAGATATACAGTCACGATACTATTATATAGCAAAACAAACAAGCATCAACATGGGTATGATCATATCACCACAACCAACCAAGCTTTTGTATTTTAAAGATTGATTCTTGAACTCCACGGATGAAAGGAATCCGTGGATGAACACTACGCATACCTTGGAAGGGAGGTTCTTGATGATTGACGGAGGAATTTCCTTGAAATTTAATCTTCAAGCTTGATTGTGCAACCCTAGTCATTTTTCTCCTATGGTGCTCTTGGATAATGAACTTTGAGATGTTAATAGGGTTGTAATGTGTTTAGAAGCTATATATTTTGTAGGGTTAAGTTTAGGGACGTGTAAGGAGTGTTAAAAGACTTAATTAACCTCAAAATAGCTCAAAACAGAGTGTTTTTGGCACTTGGAACTGACTTAGGCGGCGCCTAACCAATCTCCTAAGTTTGGTTGGGCGGCGCCTAACCAATCGCATACCCTTACTGTCTCTCACGAAAATGGGCATAACTTTTTGCTCGGGTATTGGATTAAGGAGAAATTGGTATCGTTGGAAAGATAATTTGATTATCTGCAATTTGGTGGGTCTAAATATGCAGAAATACCACATTAGCATCGAGTTATACTCGTTCAAATATGACCCTTACAAAATCGAACACTAAAACTTGATGGATTCAAAAACTCTTAGCTTGTATTACCTTAAGTGACTCATATGAACATGATTAACGCATCATAAGCTATCTTATCGCTAGGATACTTATTGTAAGTCATGCACTAAAATGCTACTCATAGGATAAGAGGTTTCATACGTAGGAAAACTTATTCACTTCCTAGCTTAGAAACATACGGGGTATTACAATATCTCCCCTTTGGGAACATTCGTCCTCGAATAAAACTAACTGAGAGGGGAAAAGACCAACTGAACATGAACTGAACATGAATAAATGGAACATGATCTCATAACTGACGTGACTGATGAACTGAATATATCATACTGAACATGCATATCTGATGCATGTATAATTGATTTATGAATGTAGGACTTAGTGTTCTGGTGAGCCAAGTTTCTCAAATAGGAATGCATATCTGAGGCTTAACTGATAAGGCAGATCCATACATATCTGATACATGATTATATGACTGACATGATATGTGAATGCATGATTGAAAGTACTAGTGAGATGATCACGTATATCTGATGCGTGAATTCATGACTAAACTTACTCATGAACATGCAATTGTAAAGGTACCAAGTTTGAACTGGAAACTGAGCATGTAACTAAATACCAAGTTTGGTAATGAAATATGAACATGAGAACGAGTAAGTTTAAGGAAAACTGTTACCTTGAACTAAAAATATCGATAAGTTTGAGATTAATTACTCCATATGCATGATCGGAAACATGAGAACATAACTGAGTCTGGGACGTGGTAGATATACTGAATATCATGATCTGAACTAAATCTTGAAAACATGGCATACGACTGAAGTTGGAGTTTGAGAATTAACTTATGAGTACCCCTTCTCCAAACTGGATTCATCAAAAGAAAAGAGAGCAGTATGTTTATGTCATGAAAGTTTGGGGGGATGATGTATCTCCCCCTTGGGACACTATGTCCCTCAAAGAATACTGACTTGGATGAGCTACTGAGGGAAATTGAGGCAATGTGCGAAAAACCTAGGAACTGAGTCATGACTGAATAGCTAGGATCTGAAACTGAGACATGATACATGAACTGAGTTAACACGGGTGCATAAATATACTAATTTATCAAATTAATTGAATAACTGATAGCTGAATGCTGGATCTTGCAAAGCTAAACTGTACTTAGTCTGAATAGTTGGGCTGAGATTTTTGAGTTTTATGCATAGGAGATAAGGACAAACTGAGTAGAATGAGGTATCTGAGCATAGATTCATGGAGTCTGTATTATTTGCAAATGCGAGACCAAACGTACAACATGGCTCTGAGGTATTCTATAAACTGGGGTACTGAAACACTGATAACTGAGTACTGACAACCTAAATGCTATGGTCAAGTATGTCTGGAACTAAACTGAGTTTTAAATCTGGTTACTGAACTGAAGATGACATTATAACTAAGCCTATATCTAGTACAGAAGTACTGAATTCAAGGACTGAACACGGATCACTGAGTGCTGGATACTGGAACTATAATTGAGTTGTCAACTGAGTTTTTGAGGGCCACATGTTAGGGACTGACATAAGTCAAGGATCTAAATGTACACTTACACTTTGTACTTTCCCAACTTCTAAATATAACCCCTTTCTAGACATTTACTTGCACATTTATCATGACATTCAAGCCTATCTTCACAACTACACCCTCGTGCAAAGTAAGCATGCAACAATCTTCTCTTATCTAAATAACTGCTCATCACTACACTGTTTCATAAGGAGAGCTAACTGGAGGAGTAAATCAGGAGGACCTGAAATATGAATAGATACAAACTAAACTTGACACATGATTGAAACTTGAGGAATAAAATATTAATAGTTTGGATTTACCAATATGGTCAGAACTGAGGATATACATGATGTAGTCTAAATGTATCTGATCTGTAGGGGCATAGCATGATTCATGGAAGCTAAGTATACTAGAAAGCATGATATGCATACATGAGTCATGAGCTGCACGACCTGAGTCTAGAGTTTCTGTACTCGTGGGACATGATTCGTAATACTGAGGGAGCTGGAACTGAACCCCTTATACTGGGAACTGAAGGCGCACATAATCCCATGGAAAGTGTGTGAAAGTAGATTGTGCTCATGGAACATGACTCGTACTGCGGAGTAAAAGGGACTCCTTATGCTGGAAATTGAATTCATACATGATTATGGAAAAAAGATACATGAGCATGGTTTGTGACCATAGAGTTGGTATGCAATACCTGAGTTGGTTTCGTGATAGCTGAAGTGAAAAACTCTACACTGAGATGAGAATGGGTCTGGAATTGTCTTCCCTTACTGCTTTCTATGTATACTGGCTCTACCTCTAAAATCTCAGGGCCTGTCTTAGGTACTTGATCTACCATCACATACCTACATTCTGTTCAACACCTGCCTATCTTACTAAACACATCATCTGATTCTGTTTCCTCATATACTGTCAATATCATATTCACACATTCATGCTTAATTTTGAGTCAATAAACTTAAGTTTTTACCTCGTACTGTTCAAGCCTACTGATCTAATCCCCATGAATACATAATCTAATCAAATAGAATAATATTATCCCAACTCTACTACTGCTAAACTTTTGGGTTCAAGAATGAGTTCTCATGATCATGAATAAAATTTGTACGACCTTGGAACAATAATAAACTGATGGGATACTGTTTGAGTTTGTTGCTAATCCCATAACTGACTGTAGGGACTATCTGAGAAAGCCCTATCTTTAGGACTTTGAACTTCACTGTTTCTGTTACCTTGAAAGTAAGGTAAAGTGAACATGAGGGGTGCAGGATATGAATCTATATGGGTTCCTTAGAGAAACTTGCTATAGCACGATCATGAGACATGAAAGAAGGCAAACTATTCCTAAAACATCTCATAGGCTCCTGAACATAAGTGTCGTGCACAACACGCCCATGTACAAGACTCTACTTGATGTAGCTTTCAGACTTCCTAGGACACTGTTGAACCTTAGGCTCTAATACTAAGTTTGTAACACCCTGATTTTCTGAACCGAAATGCTACACGGTGCTCATGACCTCGAAGGACCACAAGTTAACCCATGACTGATATTTTTACCTGTAAACAACATAATATCTCATAAAATATGCGGAAACATGAACTGTAAGGTTATAAGGTTCAATACTGATACATATTTCAAAAACATGGTATAACAATACTAAAAAGGAACATAAATACTGAAGTCTGAACATCTAATCTAACATCTAGTCTGAAAGCCTCTACCTGAACTGAATAAGGAGTTGAAGGAACATGTCTCCAACTAACTCCATGAACTGAAAAAACTAATCTGAAATACTGTAATAAAGTAATAATAATATTGTCCTCGAATGAAGAGGAGCACTGACTGCTGAAATCTGCAATGCTACTGCTGCTCTGAAACTCGTGCCTCTGTACCTATGGTGTCAAATAAAACACCACAGCGCGAATGCGTTAGTACGACTGAATGACTGAGTTCACTGATATTGATATGTAATTCACTAATAAGTGAGGAACTGATACTGTATTTCTGAATACTGGGAGACTGGTACTATATAACTGATAAAGGAATGATTGTTTCTAATAGTTCTGATTATGAAGAACTGATTTGATTGACCGTATATAACAATCCTGAAACTGAGCTCGTCATAACATGACTACTGAGTATGAATACTGATGACATGTATTTACTAAACACATATCATGAATGGTAACTGAATTTTGATAACTGATATATCTGATAAAATGAGTTCTGATAACTGATAGCATGAATGACTGTATCTGACAGTCCTAAATCTAAAGAAACTAGATGAGTTTCGTACTACATTTGACAGTCCTGATATACTGAAGAACTATCTGAGTTCTTTTACTGAGACCGAACTGAAACTGTGGGAAGTAGTTATCTAACCGACATGCCCTAAATACGCTATAATAGCTAAGCTGGGATCCAATCACTGCCCTGATTGGAAGGGTGTCAATACCGCACCACTGGTAAGGACAGCTGTGAGAACCCTATACTGGCAGGTACTTAAATGAGAATGGTGGGAACCCTAAACTGACAGGTTAAGCCACCTCATCAACCCTAATCTGATAGGTTAATATGTCTCAACCTACACTGGCTACGTAGTTCTGAAACACAAGGATGACAGCTAAGAATCACACCCTGAACTGGCAGGTGAGTTTCCATCCTTGGGTTCACTCGGTGCTAACTTCTACTCCCATCTGAAGGACACTGAACTGAATAACTAAGCTGAACTGAATAACTGATTTGAACTGATTAGTTGAACTGATACTGATTAACTGGATTGATATTAGTGGTATTGTTTAGCGGAGCTAAACTAAGTTTACTGGATTCCGATGACTGACGGAATGTACTGAATTCTGAGGACTGGTTGAGTGTACTGAAGGTACTGAGATTAACTGTGAATACTGAGGTTGCTGAGGTTACTGAGCACTGAGATTACTAAGATTACTAGACTACTGAGATTACTGAGATTTCTAAGTTTTCCTGAGTCACATGACTGACTGAATTCTATAGATCATGACTTGACTGAGAGTATCGTGAAAACATGACATGGCTCAAGGCACACAGCTATATTTTTCGGGTACAAGTACCCCCAGGACTCGATGGAAGGAAACTGACACAACTTGAATTTCTTGAGCACACGACCATCAATAAAAATCCATAATACATGAGTGAGAGATTTCATGACGTACATGGTCATCATAATATCTATCATGAATAGGAATGCTTATAATCAAGTCATAAATCTCATATTCCAATATCATGGGCATTCTGACAACATATACTATTCATAGCAATGGCATGGAAACCATTCAAGCATAAGGGAACGGCGGCATGTAACATTTAGTTCATATTGTAATGATTTAGGGATATTATACTTCATGTATTTATTCAACATCTCAAACATGGTAGGGAAAGCATGGATATATTTTATGTACATAATTTATATCTCCATTATCATACATGCTTTATCCCACAACAATATCAACACATAATTTGCATGGAAATTCATATTGGAGTCATGACTAACATGAACTTGTTATTTAGATATCTTGAAATCATGTAAATATGAAGTTCTAACATACTAGGCATTTTATCGAACACTTTGCATGCATTCTTTAAGGCATAGGAGGATTGCATACTTGTATTCTATCAATCCATCAAAAGATCATGTTTTTCAACTAACAACATAACTTTCATGAGATATACAGTAACGATACTATTATATAGCAAAACAAACAGGCATCAACATGGGTATGATCATATCACCACAATCAACCAAGTTTTTGTATTTTAAAGATTGATTCTTGAACTCTATGGACGAAAGAAATCTGTGGATGAACATTACGCATACCTTGGAAGGGAGGTTCTTGATGATTGACGGAGGAATTTCCTTAAAATTTGATCTTCAAGCTTGATTGTGCAACCCTAGTTGTTTTTATCCTATGGTGCTCTTGGATAATGAAGTTTGAGATGTTAATAGGGTTGTAATGTGTTTAGAAGCTATATATTTCGTAGGGTTAAGTTTAGGGACGTGTAAGGAGTGTTAAAAGACTTAGATACCCTCAAAATAACTCAAAACGGAGTGTTTTTGGCACTTGGAACTGACTTAGGCGGCGCCTAACCAATCGCCTAAGTTTGGTTGGGCGGCACCTAACCAATCGCATACCCTTACTGTCTCTCACGAAAATGGGCATAACTTTTCGCTCGGGTATTGGATTAAGGAGAAATTGGTATCGTTGGAAAGATAATTTGATTATCTGAAATTTGGTGGGTCTAAATATGCAGAAATACCATATTAACATCGAGTTATACTCGTTCAAATATGACCCTTACAAAATCGAACACTAAAACTTGATGGATTCAAAAACTCTTAGCTTGTATTACCTTAAGTGACTTATATGAACATGCTTAATGCATCATAAGCTATTTAATCGCTAGGATACTTATTGTAAGTCATGCACTAAAATGCTACTCACAGGATAAGAGGTTTTATACGTAGGCAAACGTATTCACTTCCTAGCTTAGAAACATGCGGGGTATTACAAATACTGCCCTGTGGCTATCCAAATTAGCATCCCCTCCTGTTGGCATCAACCTTTACTGAATAATGACCCACCAGAACTTAGTTCAAAAGCTAAGGGAGGACTTAGCAATGTGATCTCGAGGGTCAGTTTCCCAGGCGGGGTAACCATCATCAGTCATCAGCCTAGACAGCCACGACCTTTGAGTCGATGCCGAAGTCAGACGATACTCAAGATCAGGAACCGCAGTTGGTTCCTCATATTCTGTCCCAAATAATATCCTGTTGATTGTTCGAGTTGGTATATCAATGTTGACTGATTCCCTGTTTGGTAAGTTTGAGATCTTCGTGCATTTAGGACAATCCTTCTCTATTAAAGCCAAATAGTTGGTGAAAAACTCACTCACCAAATTCGGTTGATAAGAACCAAGAAGCTTTCTCATCCAGGCCAACTCATACTCATTGAACCATTACTCCAGTTCTGGATATTCATGCAACTCACTCGTCACTATTTGGTACTCTTCGGAGGTTGGCCTTTTGATTGGCCTACTCGTTGTCGGTTCATATCCATCAAGGAACTTGTCCTTTGATCCCTTAACCCTCTACCTGAGTGCCTTACTCATTTAAGGATATTTTCTCTTAACCACATTTTCCTCCGCGGTCTCTACCTCATCTTGGCTAGCTTCCGCCTCAACGGGGTTGGGGTTAGATGTGTTAACCCCTTCCTCATCTGGGCTTGAACTGGTACTACTAGTGCTACTCTCACTCTTCTCTTCAAACTAGGAGAGCGTGGGGATTGTTCTATCTCTTTATTGAGTGTTGAAGGTGGGTGCCTCCTCATTCTTTGCCTTCTCGCTTCTTCTTTGTGCTTTACCACTACCTCTGGTCAAAGGGAGTTTGTATGCCATAATGCCTGAAAAGGGAACAAGGAATTAGTTTTTAGGTAAAAATAGATTGAAAACAGTGAAAATATGGCTTGACGGTAGGTCTGACGGTCCTTTGATACATCGACTATCCGCCGGACTCACCATCAGGCCTTAACTAGTATGCCATGTTTTTCAAAATCTTATGACAGTTGTCTTGATGGTCCATCAAGTTACTGACGGTCCGCCAAATCATCCGTCGCATCTTATCTAGTGAACCTCATGGTTGGCATCTTTATAACGGTTCACCCGGTGGTCCGTCGGAAGTCTGATGGTATGCCAAGGTGACCATCACAACCCTTTTTCAATTTTAGACTTTACTTCGACATTTTGTCAAACACCTAGTAAGCAACTAAGATTTTTAACACAATAATAGGCATGAACATAATGTTCAATCATACTTTTCCCACTTTCAATATGTGGGTTACTCAGACATCACCCCTATCGGTGCACACCATGGTTCGACTTTTAAAATTACAATCAAAACTAAGCACAAGTAAGAAGGATTTTTTTCTTTAATAACCAAAAACTTACTCACTCGATAATTAGCAACTCAAAGAAGATGAATAAGGTTGTGATCATACCTTGATGGTGTAGTAACTTCACTCTTCTCTCTTGCAACTTTAGAAAATAAATAAAACTTAAGGCCTTTGTCAGTAATTGATAGCTTTTGTTATGATGAGATGAAAAGGGGGGATGTGTTGTTTAAATAGGGGAGAAAAAGAAGAGAAAGCGTCCTATGAGGGAATAACTAACCCTAGATACTTTGAATACAGAGAAAGTTGAACAGTTTTAGGACTTGAACAGTTAGCAACATATGTAACCGCTCCTTCTTATCGATTTAAAAATATTTGGGTCAGATACAGTCAATTTAAATAAGATTTAAAATTAGCCTGACCCGACTCATAACTAGGGTTAAGCTGATGGTTGACCTAGCTATTCGTCGGGTGAACGACGGTCCGCCAGATTGACCGTCGTGGATTACCAAAAACTTATCAATCCTGCTTTACTGCGATAGTTGGTTCGACGATCCGTCAGTGATGCAATGGTCTGTCAACCTGCCCGTCAATCTATTTCAGTGATTTTAAATTTCAATATTTGGTTGACGGGGGGAGTGACGATCCGTCCGACCAACGGTCCGCCAATTCGACCATCAATCTTTTTCCAGAATGTCATATTTTGATCATGGCCTTGACGGTCCTAGTGAAGGTCCGTCGAGTCCCTGACGGTCCGTCAGTCTTCCCGTCTCCCCTTTATCAACTGTAAAACTCTTATCCTCCTGTATTCTTCGTCTAACACACTTCATAAACACATCAGATTGCACAAAAACAAGAAAATAAATTCTAACTATGATTAGAACAACACTTTATGGGTTGCCTCCCACTAGCGCCTGATTTAATATCGTGGAACAACTCAGTGATCTTGATTACTCAGACTTCATCGGGATAGATGGTATCTATGCACTTTATACAGTCCATTGGACCGATATACAACTTCACTCGTTTCCCATTAACCTTGAAGACACTTTCATCCTTATTTTCAAGTTCACCTACTCCAGATGAGTAGACTTGGTTAACTTTGAATGGGCCAGACAATTTTGATTTAAGTTTACCTGGAAACAACTTCAATCTAGAGTTGAAGAGGAGTACCCAATCACCTTTCTAAAAGTCTCTCTTCACAATCCTCCGGTCATAGTACCTCTTCATATTCTTCTTGTATAGGTCTGCTCTTTCATACACTCCGAGACGGAACTCATCCATCATTCAGCTGACCCAATCTCAACTCCGCTGCATCATTCCAATCTAAGTTCAGCCTCCTAAGTACCCACTGCGCCTTATGCTCTAATTCAATCGGCAAGTGACATGTCTTTCCATAGACCAATTGGTACAGTGACATGTCGATAGGTGTCTTGAAAGTTGTTCTATGTGCCCACAAGGCATCATCATGCTTCCTAGATCAATCTTGTCTGCTTGCATTCACCATTTTAGCAAGAATGTCTTTGATCTCTCTTTTCAAAATCTCCACTTGCCCACTAGTTTATGGGTGGTATGCCATTTTCACCTTATATTGCTTGACACCATACTTAGCCAAGGCAGCCCTAAATACTCGGTTGTAAAAATTTGATCCGTCGTCGCTTATTATGGTGTATAGAACCCCAAAACGAGAGAATATATTCCTTTTAAGGAATGCAACAACTCTTTTCCCTTCATTATCAGCCAAGGCAACAGCCCCAACCTATTTAGATACATAATCAATGGGAACCAGATGTATTTAATCCCATATAAGCTCACAAAGGGTCCCATGAAGTCGATGCCCCAGACATCAATCAACTCCATTTCCATTATTTTGGTCAAAGGCATCTCATGGTTCTTTGAGATTAACCCTTATCTTTGGTATTGGTCACATCTCTGCACAAACTCATAAGCATCTTTGAATAAGGTCGGCCAATAGTAGCCACTCTGCAACACTTTCATAGCAGTCTGATCACCTGCATGGTGAACCCCAACTGCAGAAGCATGATAAGCTTCCAAAATATTCAGCATGTCCAATTCTGGGATACACCTCCTTATAATATTATCTGCATAACACCGAAACAAATACGGCTTATCCCAGAAATAGTGTGTAACATCATGAAGAAACTGCTTTCTTTGGTGAAAAGAAAGGTTCTCCGAAATAACCTCGCTCACCACATAGCTTACAAAGTTTGCATTCCAAGGCACTCTTTCTAACACAGCAACCAAGATTTCCTCATCTGGAAATGCATCATTAATTTTTAGCTCATTCTTGAGTGCTTGACCTCCCTCCAGTCTGGACAAGTGGTCCGTAATTTAATTCTAGTATCCCTTCAAATCTTTGACTTCAAAGTCAAATTCTTGGAGAAGCAATACCCATCTGATTAATCTTGGCTTTGCATCCTTCTTAACCATCAAATATCTCAAGGCGGCATGGTCTATGTGAACCACCACCTTGGTTCCCAATAGGTAAGCCCGGAACTTCTCAAAGGCATAGACAACTGCAAGGAGTTCCTGTTCAGTAACAGTGTAGTTCTTCTGAGCTCCATTTAAGGCCTTGCTTGCATGACGAAACAACTTATCCCACTTTTGACAAAGTACATCCCCAAGCACCACTCAACTTGCATCGCACATAATCTTAAATGGTTTTGACCAATCTAGAGCAACAATAATAGGGGCATCAACTAATTTCCCTTTAAGGCATTCAAATATCTTCAAGCAATCTTCATCAAATATAAACTTGGCCTCCTTCTCCAAAATTTTGCAAAGTGGGTTTACAATTTTTGAGAAATCTTTTATGAATCACCGATACAAGCCCACATGACCAAGGAAACTATGTACTCTCTTTACTAAAATGGGATGTGGTAGCTTCTCAATAACCTCGACCTTAGCTCGATCGACCTCAATTACCTTGGATGAAAGTTTGTGACCAAGGACAATGCCCTCCTTCACCATGAAGTGGCATTTCTCCCAATTAAGTACAAGATTAAATTGCTCACACCGCTACAAAGATCTACTCAGATTCACCAAACAAACCTCAAAAAAGTCACCTACCTCTGAGAAGTTATCCATAAACACCTCCAAGGTGTCTTCAACCATATCAAAACAGATAGGCATTATGCATTATTGAAAGGTAGCGGGTGCATTACATAGACCAAACATCATCCGCTTAAAGGCAAAAGTACCATACGGGCAAGTGAAGGTCATCTTTTCCTGATCTTCCGAGGCTATAGAAATCTTGTCATAGCTGGAATACCCATCTAGGAAATAATACCAACCTCTTCCCACCAATTGATCAAGCATATGATCCATAAAAGGCATTGGTAAGTGGTCCTTCAAAGTCCATAAATTAAGCTTACGATAGTCCATACAAACTCTCCACCCAGTCATAAGTTTGAGCAGAATTAGCTCATTTTTCTCGTTTGCTCTAACAGTCATGCCCCTTTTCTTGGGCACACATTGGACAGGCCTTACCCACTTACTATCGAAAATAGGATATACAACTCCTGAATCAAGTCATTTAATGATCTTCTTCTTAACCAACTCTTGCATAGGTGGGCTAAGATAGCGTTGATGCTCAATGATTGGTGAGAAATCCTCTTCAAGATGAATCTTGTGGGTGTAAATACCTGGAAAAATGCAAATAATATCCTCAACAGTCCAGCCTATCACCTTTTTATACCTCCAGAGTACAGAGATAAGTTCCTCCACTTCCTGCTCACCCAGATCTACTGCAATAATTACAGGCAAAGTTTTTTCACTACCTAGAAACACATATCACAAATGGCCTGGCAATTCCTTCAACGCCAACACCGGTGGCTCTTCAATAGATGACTTAGCTGGTTGTGTTGGTCGATTTTTAAGATCTATATCCATCTTCTTAGGAGCATAAAAATATGATCCTATTCCAGTCAAGGCACACACAGTCTCTTTATACTCTTCAATGCCTTCGCTATCGAAATTCATAAAGACTGCAGCCAAAGGCTCGACAACAAAGTTCCCCTCTATCGGGACTTCTTGCACATCCTTGTAATAAATATCCACAATAGAGAACACACTAATTTCCTTATGATGCTTCATAGATTGACACACATCAAACCAAACTACTTCATCATTAAGCCTAAACAAGAGCTTATTAGCTTGCAAATCAATAAGTACGTTTCCAGTTACAAGGAAAGGTCAACCCAAGATTATGGGAACCTTAAAGTCCACCTCACAATATAGAATAAAAAAATCTGTAGGGAATATAAAGTTGTCCACCTTTACTAGCACATCATACAAAATACCCACTAGCCGCTTTACCGACCTGTCCGCCATCACTAGTCGCATATTTGTGGGTGTAGGATCTCCTAAACCCAACTTTTTATACACAACAAGCGGCATCAGGTTAATACTTACTCCCAGATCATACATGGCCTTAGCAAAATCAACAGACCCGATAGTACAAGGAATAGTGAATGCTCCTGGGTCCGCTTTTTTTTACACCAAAGACCTTGTTGAAATAGCACCACAGTGGTAATGGTTATCCACCGGTTCATAGCTTAATGATCTCTTCTTCATTACCAGGTCTTTCATAAACTTAGCATACCCAGATATCTACTCCAATTCCTTCGCTAAAGGTATATTCACCGTCAGCTACTTCAGCATCTCCATGAATTTGCTAAACCTTGTATTATCAGCTTTCTTCTTTAATCTATAAGAAAAGGAAGGTGGTGCTTTTGGAGAGTGGAAACCACTGCTTCAATTTTCTTTTCTTTTTCTTTCTTTAACTCATCAATCTGTTGATGGTTAGATGTACTCGCATTACTATATAGCTTCTCAAACTCCACTAGATGGGTTTCATCAGTTTCTACCTCTTCTTCGACCATATCGCCAATCACAGCCTTGCCCACAGAAGGGCCAGGTAATATTTTACCACTCCGAGTGGTAACGGCCAGGCAAAAGCTATTGTTTTAAGGGTTTTGCACTGTATCGCTAGGCAAGGTACCGCTCTTTATCTGATTAAATATTGCCGAGAGTTGGATTATCTACTGCTGCAACTGCATAATAGAAGTTGAGTGTGAATTTACTAACTAGCTCATGGAAGATAAGTCACTCTTCATCGTCGTCACCCCAACATTGGTAGCCTCAACTCCCTTTAATAGTTTCTCCATCATGTCCTTCATGGACATCTTGCCTAAACTGGTAGTTGTATTGTCGCTATTTCCAGGAGGTACATACAGTCTACTCCTGTTATTTTTGTTCTTCTAACTCCCTTGGTCCCTATCTTTGTAACCAGCCTTATCGTAATAGTTCTGACCTTGATTCCCTTGGCTATTTCCTCGAAACCCCCTGATTATTTAGATAGTTCCCCTTCTCTTAAGAATTAGAATCAGCTCTGCCTTGTGACCCAATAACTTTTACCTTTTTTGTCTTCCCGAATAATAATTATTTAGTAAGAAGATCCATCTGTGTTTTCATGTGTGCCATATCATGGTCACGCTCCTCCTCTTTCCGAAGTTGCTCCACCAAAATACCACTAGACAGAGTAGGTATTGCTACCACAGAATTCCTGGTGTGCTAAACTCTACATATCTTAGTCAACCGCTTCAATATATCTGTAGCCTCATTGAATGTAAGCTTTATAAATGCTCCTCCTGCGGAATTGTCAACTATTGGTTTGGTTATAAAGTTCAAGTCTCTATAGAAAGTCTCCATTAAATGCTCGTCAATCATCTTATGGTTGGGGCACTGTGTCAAATTTTTCTTGAACCGCATCAGAGTTTCATGCAGTACCTCGCTTAGTAATTATCTGAAGTTGCTGATTTCATCCCTCAACTGTAACATCCTAGGGGGTGGAAAAGAACCTTTTTAGGGAAGCTCCTTTCAATTGGCTCTAATTTATTATAGAATCGGGGGCCAACTCATTCAACCACATTGTTGCCTCCCTAGATAGAGACAACGGGAACAACCGAAGATGAATCGCATTTTGGCCAACACCAGGGTTATCAAAGGACTTGCAAATGTTGATAAAATTCACCAAGTGCTTATTTGGGTCATCCCTTGGAAGTCCTCCAAACAACCCCTTAAGATTAAGTAGTTGTATCATGGTGATGGTTATGTTGAACTTCACCCCAAGTGCCAGTAGAGGTGGAATAATCATTCTTGTAGCCCCAACTTCATCCAAGTTGTCCTCCTCCTCATCAAGATCAAATTGCATAGTAGGTTGGCGGTTTGCTCTCTCTCTAGCTTCCCGGTTTCTATTTGCAGCCACCTCTACATTCTTCGCATGCCTCCTATTTGCTGGTTTGATCATATCATCATCCCCAAAATCTTGGTCATCAGTATTAGGGTCACGAGCTGGTTGACCATTATTTTGCCGATTAATCTGTGTTCTAGCCAAGTCGTCTAGTCTATCAGCTTCTTGTTGTTCTTCCATTCTACCAATTAGATGCGGTTCAGGATTGAAGGGTAATAGTGGTTCTCCTAAACTTCTGGTGCGTGGCATAAATAACACTGAACCTATAATGAACCTAAAATAATAAACAAAAGTAAAATTTGGGAAACTTAACCAAAGGTCAATTAACAATCAAAAACTTAATTGACAATCATATTTCCCGGCAAAGACGCCAAAATTTGATACGCCCAAATTACACCTCTCTTACGAGAGAGTAAGCGGTTGTTGTCAAATATATAATCCATCTAGGTTGGGGTCGAATCCCATAGGGAATACTGTGTTTACTTAGTATTGTGGTTATTACTAGACTGTTGATCAAAGGTTTCGAATAAAAAGGGGGTTTCATTTGCAAATTTCATCTCGTTATTTGTAACAGAAAGTGTTCCAGTCAATAATTCTTAATGAAAATAATAATTCAATGGGAGTAGACAAACTAGAGTTATGGTCACCAAGATGTTCAAGCAGCAAGGGTTGTGAATTATTTTTAATTTCCAACTAATCACTTCAATTGCAAGAGTTATTGAATCCAATAATTTACCAATTTTTCTCTCAACCTAAATGAGTAGATTATCCTTCAATTCTCTCGAACTTAAAGAACACGTTAATTTATTCATTTATTCTCTCATATGGGTTGATCCCGTTAAGTCATCAACCCTTAAACCAAAGGTTAAATCCCTTAGAAACCATGTAAACCTCTTCTTTTACCAACAAGAACTTTTTTATTTGAACAAGTGATGTTCTTGGGCTCACCCTTCAAGTTTGCAACCAAGAAAGGTCATTATTGTAAAGAAGGGTTTATACAACTTCAGTTAACCATGAAAGTCAAATATTTTCACAACCCCAAACAAATGTTCACATCAAGGCTCCCATAACCCTAGTTATGGAAGCTTAGCCACACGTCTCAATAGAAGAAGAAGTCATTATTCTCATCATAAATTCAGAAATTACTTACAAAAATCACAAGATTTGTTCTTGAATCTTCAGAAGTGAATAGGTATAAAATGTTTAGATCCACGATTCTAGCTTGAATCTCAGAGAATACTACGTACAATAATGTTAAAATATATATGATAAAAGGTACCTAAATAAAACCTGAACTGGCTATTTATATGATCCCAGGTGTAGATGATTTAAAACTTAAACTCAGAAAAAGTCGCGTCCAAGTTGACGGCCATATCGATGGCCCATCGGTAGACTGACGGTCCATCGAGTGGACCGTAGTTGAGAGTCCCAAAATTCCATGTTCTAGATAAGTGTTGATGGTTATGTCGATGGTTCATCGCTGGTCCAGCGGCCCGTCGCGCGTATCCTCACTTGATCCTCCAAAGGGCCATGTTCTGTTTTGTCCTGACGGATAAGTTGGCGGTCCGTCGGATGGTTAAAGGTCCGTCACTTGGACCGTTGTAAAGTTCATTCATTTGTTTCCTTCTTTTTAACTCTGACTACCACTCTGGTGGTCTGTCACATGGCTGACGGTCTGCCAGTTTGACCGTTAGGGGCCTTTTTCTACTATTTTTCCAAGTTTCTCCTCCAGCTAACTTCTTAACCTAAAAACACTAAAATCCAGCATTAAATACAACAACAGTTGCTTGAAAACATACAATTATCCCTTGAAAAATATGTAAAATGTTCCATCAAAAGACGGAACATCAGTAAGCATATAAACTTTTGAATCCTTCACATCAGTGGTTTCTTTATAAGTAGTCCTCAAGCAATCCCAAATTTTCTTATCATTTTCACAAGAAGAAATCCCGTTATATTCATCAGGTCCTATGTCACAGACAAGCAGTTTCTTTTCCTTGTAATTCTTCTCAACTTTCCTTAGATCTTCATCATCAAACTCTCTCCTGCGTTTGACAATCATTCTTGTTATGTCTCCGTCTTTGACCTATCTAACAGGCACATGAGGACCATCAAGTATTACATCCATCAACTCAATTTCCTCAGCTATAATAAAGTCATACATCCTGATTTTCCTCCACCCATAGTGTTGCTTATTAAAGCGGGGTGGTATAATGCTAGATTGCCCTTCTTTCAGATTAGATGGAGCAGCAATGATCAGTAAATCACTCTAGCTATGAACCTTTTAGAGTGACCTTGCTCTGATACCCATTGTTGAAACATGAGGGGTTTTACCACAATATGGGGGACCAGGTCCCTATCGGACACAGGCAATAAAATAGTAAAGTAGTAGGAAATAAAAACTTTTCTAGAAATTAAAGAACACAAAGATTTAATGTGGAAACCTTCTTTCTTAAGGAAGGAAAAGACATGGATTTCCCTCACAAGTACTCAACAATCCACTATAATCAATCTCATGATTACAGACTCCATTGGAACTTAACTCTAAGCTCCACTAGTTTGCAACAACTCTATTACAAACTCTCCATGACAACTCTATCAATATCTCACCTAAATATTGATTAACTCTAACCAATATCAACTCAGGTAACTCTACCTAAGTACTCAACAAGAACAAAAATGCATTAATCTTATAAGACGAGTAATTAAATTATAAACTAAGACTTGACTAAAGAATAGACACCCTCAGCATACAAAAACTTGGGACTAGAGCAATATTTGAGTTTTTGTCGATTTCTCTCTTGAATACTTAGATTGCAACAATTGTAGAATTGAGGAGCATTCTTTTCTATTTTTAGCTGGATAATGATTTGGGTAGAATTTTGATTGGGCCAGGTGTCCTGACTGGTATACAGCTCACCTGCACAATTTGTTACACTAACAGACAAATTGCATATAGATAACTGTTTGTTTTCATGAAGACCCAGGGATCTGGTCCCTTGTTGTCAGTTGATTATCATCAAAACAAGATATAGCAGGCAGTCTCCACTAGTGGTGTCTTCCTAATATCCTATAACTGAGGAAAGAATTCTAGTGCCTCTTTCTCCACCTCTTTCATCATAAAGTCCCACTCGTGACAAAACCTTATCTTTTTATATTCTCTTATCAGGAAACCTCTGAAAGAAAGAAGAGTGTTGTCTTTGTTTTGGTCGACCATTATGTTGGTATTTCTATAAAAATCATGCAAAATTTAGTTAGAATCTATTGATATTCTCAATCATTTTTAATGTACAGTGAAAAATTTAGGGGGTGGCTACTTCCTGCCTTAGCCATAGTGGAAGGCATCCCACTATAGCGGCCTTTATCATCCCAACCAACATTCGATGCATCAATGGCCATTTTTCTTGCATTTTTGTAATTTATCAACCTTATTAACTTAGACATTGGTAATATGGTATAGGACTACTAAACACCAAAATCTGGGTGTATAAACCTTGATTCGAGCCCCGATAGCAAAAGAACTTTTAAAAAGTGACCCTTCACCTTCTTCTCTTTGATTAAGCCCTAAATTCACCATGAACTCCATAAATCTTACATCTAGAATTCTATGAGAGTGTTGAAAACATAAGAGAAGCAATCATTCTTTGAAATTTCATTCCAAATAGGGAGAAATCAAACCACACTTCTATAATAAGCATTATAGAGTACATTAATGAAGTTTTAACTAGAGTTTGCCTTGAATTAAATGATGGGAGGAAATGATAGATCAGGGTAGAAGAGGTGAAGTTTTAGTTTCAAGAAGAAAAATAATGTGAAACCCATTTCTCTTCTCTTTAAACTGCCAACAACTCGTTATAGTAGCCCGCCTGCCACTAGAGTAGTGCTAGTATAGCAGAAGGGGTTCCGCTATAGCAGGGACAGACAATGGGAAGGGATAGAAGGATTTTCCCATTCTTCTGTTTGTTTTTAGAGTTTTGATCATATTAGTGAGGCTCTGACTACTTGAATACTCATATACTCTTGTCAAAACTAGTCTTTTACATTTGTGATGTATGGTATATGATTTGAAGTGGTCATGGTGAGTAGGTGCATTACAAGGTCATAATATTTTGTTGCAGAAGGTCAGTATTTTTTACAAAAAATGGTCTTTGACTTGATTAAACTTGAAAACTTATAGAAATTTCCAATTTCTATCAAAAATAGAGTCCTTATTAATTATTTAAAGGGAAATTAACAAATCCTTTGAAAAAATACTTTAAAGGATTTTAAATAAAAAAATCTTTAAAACCTCAAAAATTTCAATAAGCAGTTCTCATTAATACCCCAACAAGGTTTTTAAGTCATTGGAGATATCTGCTAACTTGCAGTTATACGATCTATTTAAAACTAACTTGATTGACTAACTTTGGATAATAAATAGGAATTTGATTAAGTAACAATTATTTTGAATGAAAATTCATTTTATCAAGTAAAGGCAAAGTGACTTCGAATAAATTAAGGAAATAAGACGTGAGAATAAGTTCAAGTGTTGATTTTAAGGAAATAATTAAAACTCTAAAATTGGATAATTAATTTAAATAATTAAATATGATGATTTTGTAAAACAACATGGTACTCTAAAGGGGAATTCAACAAAGTTATAAAAAGTTAGTAAATCCTAAACCCATTTTGAACAAACCTGGATAGATGTCCATTTTGGACTATCAAAATTGGGTTAAGCCCATTTTCATTTTTTCCACTTCATCTTCGATCCTGTATACTAGCTTTGATTCTGCTCTTGTATGGCACTTAGCCTACACATTTCTTCCCAATTTTGCAAATTTTAACCTATTTTGGGTCTTTAAGGTTTGACTCAAGGTTTTAGGCCTCCTTGGTCCTAATGAAATGATCTAAAATGAGTTACAAGATATATAAATTCAAGAGATAATCAAGAAATTGAGGGGAGATAGGTAAGAAAAAAAGACTAATCCCACAATTGAAGTAAACTAGAGATGGACAAATATAGATTTATGATTCTCTAATTTGAACAAATAATTACATGATTAATTTAAGAGAGGAGATAATTGAACACATACATGAATAATCTTACCAAAAGATATTCAAGAGAGATCCATTATAGAGACAAAAAGATAAATCCACCAACTCAGCAAAGAGTGTTCAATCTAAAAATATTGTCTAACTAAAATAATGTTCATCCTATTCTATTTATCGTGCTAGGGTTAGCTAAGAAAAAAAATAACATAAATGTCCTTAGTTACATGTGCATCATATATGATAAAAAAGGACCCTAAATTATAATGTAAATATTTTCTTGTATTAATTCTTTGATTTTCGCACTCTCTTGAAACACTCCAAACTTTCGATGTCAAGTTGAAATCCTTTCATGCAATTTGTTCTTTCCGAACATGTATCATTCTCCCCTTGTTGAAAAGAATTCAACCTTAAATTCAAAACTTGCTAATCATAGAAGGGAGTTAGTACCCAAGCCAAAAAATTATCTTTCAAGTAAGTTACATACCACTCCAAAAAATACACACTTTTGTGATAGAACCAAGAATCATGAAATTTTATAAAAGTCAGCTTTTCAAGCATAGTATCAATAACTTGACTCAAAAGTATACAACAAATATAGATAAGGTTAAACAAACTAATAATTCTATACTCTAGAACTTTCAAGCCAAAACTAGTTTCTTCAACAACTTGGACCAAATAGTTCCTTAATTCACAATTGAATTGTACTCTTTAATCACTTGATTTAGAGAACTAACAATATCATTCATAAATCTTAAATACAAGTATGCATTTTCGAGATCAAACACAAATATCAATCCCAAAGCTTTCTTGTATTTCTCACTTAATAACTCACAACATGAATTAAATAGCAACACTAAAGAATTCTTATTAATCACAATAAAGTTGCTACTATAAAGGTCAAAGGCATAGAAATTTACCTGCATGCCCTTAGAAAGTCCAAAAATAAGCACTAGTCATTCAAACAAATTATTCTTAATTTTAGAAGGTAAAGATACCTCAAATGTTTTTGTAGCCCAAGAAGATGCTACCAAGTATCTTATGTCATTGTAGATCCTTTCTTGATGGCGTGTCACAAATAGATCAACAAGGTTAGTAAACTCATCAAAAGAAGAATTGCCACATTTATGCCCATAGATATTTGGCAATGCTTTAAATAGATCATATTTACATTTTCTTCTAGAAGCATTTAAGAAAATCAACCCAAATTATATCCTCAAAGGAAAGATTAGAATAAGTAAATAAATTAACACAAAAACTAGCATGTACCAATTTACTACTCCAATCACTTGTGTCTCCTCCATTCTTTAAAATATTTTCTTCAATTTTAGAGGACTTTTCAACATAAGAAGTACTTTTAACAAATAATTTGGGAGTTAGCTTGCTAACATCCAAACATTTAGCAACCTCAAGCAAGCTATAAGAATTATTTTCACAAGTCATGCACTTTTTATTTTAGATCATCATTTTCATCAAGTGCATATGAGACAACAAGGAATGAATCATTCAATTAAATTTCATTAATAGTATTCACACTTTAAAACTCAAATTTCAAATGATCATTGTGAATCACACAATCAAGAATAGGACAACTCAAAAAATGACTCGTATTATCAACACAAAAATCACTTTTCAAATTTTCTTACATATTTTCACCAAATAAAGGATTGTCAAATATTTTGAAAATTTAAGATTATTTAGGCTCAAAAAGGATATTATCACAAATTGCATGCTTCATGTCAAGCGTATTAACACAAAGCATATTCATGTCCTTACAAGATAAAGAATTGCTATGATAAAACTCACTTGCAAAGAGATATTCATCACTAATCACATATTTAGTGTTTCTAGTAGCTAAAGAAAAAATAATCATCTTCATCACAAGAATTCAATGAAACATCATGTTTTTTCATATTTGACATAACACTAGCTTGAAACATTTTAACTTTATAATCAATAACAATTTTAGATCCACAATCATATTCAACTAGTGTATGACCATCATCCATTTATCTATTGACACAAAGTCAAGAATCATCAATCTCACCAAAAGTTGGTCTAACATTAACACTTAAGTCACTATCAAGTTCATTAGAAGCAACTACAGAGGTAGGATTGGCCCTTTTAACTTCATGAACACTAAAAGAACCTTTTTTACCTTGATTTACTAAAATTAAGCTCACATGCTCACTTGAATGTCACAACCCAAACCAGGGACTAGCCGTGATGGATATCTCAAGTCCTATGCAGACCAAAAACCACCCCGGTGCACCTAACCAAACAATACAATATCCCTAATGTCGGATGAGTTCTGAACGTATAACAAGCTAATTTTAAAGTATAAAGGGTATGTCTATAACCGATAACCATCGACCGACCAAAACAAATGACCAACATCACCCAAGTCTATAGTAATCCAAGAAAGCCTTCAGATAAAAGATCCAAAAATCAATCTTGGATAGGACATATCCCCGACTCTGACAAATGACAATGACAATGTTAATGATAATGAAACTCTTAAATTTAATATATGATAAGATCTGATGACATGTGTAAGTCTTCCAAAGTATGAAAGATCACCACTTCGCTGCAACAAAGCGACCAATCGAGCTAATCCACCTAACTCTGCATAGAAAAAGTAGAAGTATCTCGGGTGCCTGCATCGCGTAGGGATACAACATCCGGAGACAGTGCGGTGATCACTATCATGAAACTCAAGGTTAAGGGAGAAATTTAATGCCATAATCAATATTTCAAAATCAGTTAAATGCACATAATCATATGTAAATTTATAAATATACATTACATATTGGGATAGGGAACAAGGCTTAATATGCACTTTAAGACTTTATCCTAAATTATGTATCTCAATTGTCATAACATAAGATGGCACCCCCAGGCTATATGGGCCCAGCTCTCCCCCAGCTGGTAGGGCCCCAGTGCGTGTGGCCATAAGAACCAGAGGGTATACATATGCACTATAAGGGACTCGAACCTCCCGACATATCAAGGTGATACAAGCACCAAAGTATGTAATATAATATGGAGGAGTCAAACCTCTCAATCATGTGATAATAATAAGAAGGACTCGAACCACCCGGTCATATAGACCCCCGCGTTGGCAATCGCGATTTCTAGTGTTGGTCCCCCGGGACCTCCACTTTCAACTCAGCAACACAACCCTCATTAGACACCAATTAAACAAGTATCATACATTCTCATTCATTGAACCACATTACACATTAATGCATACATTATTGGTATCGTCATACAACCTACACTTGCAAGGTAACATCAACATACCACACCAATTATCATCACTTGGGGGACTTCACAATCCACTTTGGTTTAATTATATATTAACTTGGGGAATTACACAACCCCATAAGGTTCAATTTAAAATCATTATGCTTTATTAACTCTTCACATTATGTCATAGTTCAAGAGTAGTTCAATAGGTATACGTTTTATATTCAAAACCAATTCCACAATAGGGGTTGTGGTCAGGTCATAACCACTTTAAAAGTCACAAGTTTGGGGAAATCACAATCCCTTAGTTTATTCACCAATCCCATGCATCAATTGATTTTAAAATCACCATTAAAACATAAACCATGTAGGGACAAACATGAAATATCACATAAACAACAGTTATAAAAAAACCCTCAACCTATGTTTTCAAAACCAACCTAAATACCATATGAACAACACATTAAAACTTATGCTTTTAGCAGATTAATAATTAGGAAATAGTAACATGCCTAAAATATCGAGTTTCACAGGAAGAATTCAAGCCTTGAGCCCTTGGATAACCTACTTCTTGGAAATACTATGTACGACTGCTTGAGAGAATTTAAGAGATCTTTGGAAGTGTTGTATGTTATGAATAAGAAACAACCCCTTATAAGTGCATTATGAACGTGGAGTTTCAATTGAGTGAGAAGGTTATTATTTCAAGTGCCCTCAATTTAAAAACCAAAATTTAGTCATTAGTGACTACGGGTCACTATACGACTCATATAGACTTATAACGATACTCCAACATAAGTCGTTGCTAGGACAGTCATCAAGGAACTCGTGATCTATTAAACTTATTACTTAGCCTATATGACTCATAATAGGACCCTAAGACTCATACGATTCAGTCATAGTCAACCCAACAACCAATTGGGGTAAATACTGGATATACTATGATTTGTACCCAACGACTCATAACAAGTACTTACAACTAATTGTGAGCCACTCGTACTCAGAGAAGAACTCAACCACACGCTTACTGATTAGTTACGATTTAAGTCCAATGACTCATCAAGGCTCCCCATGAATCCCCAAGGGAGTCATAGTCAGGACGGTGAGGATAAAATTTCAAAACTTTTCAAGGACCCTAAACTTGAGGGGCTACATACTCCCCTCTTAGGATCATTCATCCTCGAATGACAAGACAAGGTATTTATTAACACGATTTAACTCCACACACAACACACTTACCTTTAACAAAGATAGAAAACAAAGATATTGAGGAATACACATACCTCAAGAATGATATTTGGGTATTGTGCACTTTAACTTAGGCAAAACACCTAAGTTGAGGGTGATTTTTGTCAAGGTACAAATGCCAAATGGAAAGTGAGTGTAAATTTTAATCTAAAATATTTTAGCCCTGATCAATTCAAAGATATTTTGCACCTTGACTGAATGAATCAACATAAGTTAAGGGTGGCTGATGCTTGTCTTTTTCACTTAAAAAAAAAGGGTTTTATGTCTGAAGAAGAGCCTATTATTGGAAGTAGTAAATGAGTGGATCTAGGCTACATCAATGCCAAGGCAAGGAGAGTTAAGTCTTAATGAGTTACTTTATCCAAAAGCATATCCTTACCTGACCTGAAGCCTCATCATAAACCATGAAAAGACCTGTTTGATCCTAGCGAGTCGACCTTGAGGTGGTGTAGTATGTCTAGGGTAAACCTATGGGTATTTTAGACTATGCTTGTAACTTATTTGATGAGTGTGAGAGTTTAGATTACATCCACATCATTTGATGAGTGGTGGATTTCATTGTTGTAAGGGCAACTGGAGTTTTACTGAGTTTTGTTGTTCTCTGTGGGATATAACATCCATGTTTGTGTGCTGAATTATGATCAATGCCGGGTGTAGACCCTGATGTGTTAAATTCATGTGAGTGAAATGATGAGTGAATAGTTGTATCAAAATGTTCAGTGGTTGGTTGCAGGTCATTGTATTGTTCATGTTCACAATTAGGTGTTGAGTTGCTTGAGGACAAGCAACTATCTTAAGTTGAGGGTGTTGATGTTCCAGTTTTTTACGGAATATTTAGCATCATCTTCTTGGGAAAATTGTATATTTTCAAGCAACCAAAGTGGTATTTAATGAGTCTTTTTAGTGTTTCAGGGAAAGAATAAACCACGGAAGGAACTTGGAAAAAGTAACAATAAAAGGAATCTGACGGTCAAAATGATAGACCGTCATACTTTCGATGGACCACCAGTTGGACCGTCAGGACTTATCTAGAAACCACTCTTTTGAAGAACTCAGTGACGGACCAAATGGTGGACCGTCATACTTTCAACGGACCATTACTTTGGCCGTCAACTTGGACACGGTTTTTTTTATTTAAAATTTTAAATTCCTTTTTACCTGGGAACATATAAATACCAAATTTTAGGGTTAGTGTAGAGGACTTTTATCTTTTACAAGTTTATCATCTATTGAAACTCATTGTAACCTAGTACCTTGGGATTGAAACATATTTTTGGGGAAGTTAATCATTCAATTCTTTATGGAAGATTCAAGAACTAATTCTTGAGATTTTTGTAAGTGAATTCTAAATCTATTTATGAATAATACAAGAATTATTTCTTCTTGTTCTATGGAATTTTGTGGCTAGTTCCCATAACTAGGGTTATGGGATCCTTAATGTGAAAAGAATCTATGGGTTGTGAATCAAATTGAGTTCCATGAATAACTGATATTGTATAAACCTTTCTTCAATTTAACGGCTTTTCTTGGTTGCAAACTTGAAAAGTGAGCCCAAGAACATCACTTGTCTGAAAGGAAAGTGTTTGTTGGGAAAAGAAAGTGTTTACATGAATTCTAAGGACTTTAACCTTTGGAATAATGGCAAATACCCTAACAGGATTAGCTTACATGAGAAAAAGGTTGAAAGAACAATGTATCCTTGGAGTTTGAGAGAATTAGAGGATAATCTATCCATTTAGGTTGAGAGACTAAGGGATAAAGAATAGGATTCAACCCTTCTTGCAATTGAATTTGCTAAATGGAACTCTTAAATGATTCACAACCCTAATTGTGCTAGCATTTTTTGTAACCATAGCCCTGGTTTGTTTAATCTCATCAAATTACGAATTACAAAGAGAATCATTCATTGGAATACTCTAGTTATAATTAATTACTTTATAAGTTACAAATCAAAAAAAAAAACTTATTCAGGAACCTCTGATCAACAGTCCAGTAATAATTACAATACTTAGTGAGCACAGTATTCCCTGTGGGATTCGACACCCAACCTAGTTGGGTTCTATATTTGACAGCGACCACTTACACTTTCTAACGAGAGTTGTAATTTGAGCGTATAAAATTTTGTTGATGTTCCAACTTTTGACGGAACATTTAGTATCATCTTCTTAGGAAAATTGTATGTTTTCAAGCAACCAAAGTGGTATTTAATGAGTCTTTTTAGTGTTTTAGGGAAAGGAATGAACCACAGAAGAAACTTGGAAAAAGTAACAATAAAAGGAATCTGACGATCAAAATGGTGGACCATCGTACTTTCGACGGACCACCAATTGGACCGTCAGGCCTTATCCAGAAACCACTCTTTTGAAGGACTCAATGACGGACCAAATAGTGAACTGTCAGACTTTCGACAGACCACCAGGTGTACCATCAGCCCTTATCCAGAAACCACTCTTCGAAAGGACTCAGTGAAGGACAAAATGGTTGACCGTCATACTTTCGACGGACCACATGTTGGACCGTCAGGACTTATCCAGAAACCACTCTTCTGAAGGACTCAGTGATGGACCAAATGGTGGACTGTCATACTTTCGATGGACCACCGGTTGGACCGTCAGGCCTTATCCAGAAATCATATTTTTAAAGGACTCAGTGACGGACCAAATGGTGGACCGTCAGACTTTCGAAGGACCACCACTTTGGCCGTCAACTTGGATGCGGTTTTTCAGATTTTAAATTTTAAATTCTTTTTTACCTAGGAACATATAAATATCAAATTTTAGATTTAGTGTAGTGGACTTTTATCTTTTACAAGTTTATCATCTATTGAAACTCGTTGTAACCTAGTACTTGGGATTGAAACATATCTTAGGGGAAGTTAATCATTCAATTCTTTATTGAAGATTCAAGAACTGATTCTTGAGATTTTTGTAAGTGAATTCTAAATCTATTTATGAATAATACAAGAATTATTTCTTCTTCTTCTATGGAATTTTATGGCTAGTTCCCATAACTAGGGTTATGGGATCCTTAATGTGAAAAATATCTATGGGTTGTGAATCAAATTGAGTTCCATTATTAACTGATATTGTATAAACCTTTTTTCAATTTAATGACTTTTCTTGGTTGCAAACTTGAAGAGTGAGCCCTTAAACATCACTTTTCCATAAAGGAAAGTGTGTGTTGGGAAAATAAAGGGTTTACATGAATTCTCAAGGCTCTAAACCTTAGATTAATGATGAATACCTTAGCAGGATTGATTTACATGAGAAAATAGTTGAATAAATAATATATCCTTTGAGCTTGAGAGAATTGAGGGATAAATTACCCAATCAAGTTGAGAAACTAATGGGTAAATAATAGGAATCAACTACTCTTACAATGGAAATTGTTAATTGAAACTCATAAGTGATTCACAACCCTAATTGTTCAAGAATCTTGGTAACCATAACTATGGTTTGTTTAATATCATTGAATTACTACTTACAAAATGAATCATTAGATGGAATAACTCTGTTACAATTAATTAGGACATATTTCACAAATTAAAAACCCCCATTTTATCTTTTCGTATCATTTATTTGAATTCAACTTGTAGCTATAGTTTTAAATTAGTTTAATCACCACTCACATTGTTCCCTATGGATTCGACCCCAACTCCAAAGTTGAGTAAATATATTGACAACGACCGCCTTACACTAAATTGACGTGTAAGTTGAGTGTTATCAAAAATGGCGTCGTTGCCGGGGAATAATTTGGTGTATTGAGTTGGTTCGGAATTTTTAGTTTACTTGCTTGAATTCAAACTTGTAAATATTTGTTTAGTTTTTTTATTTATTTTCTTTATTTTTTATTGTTCTCACACCTTTTTGAGATGTCAACCTGGATAGATGGTTTTTGGAGTGATGACGATTCTTGGGATGATTCTTGTGATTATTATGGGGGACCATATTATGAGGCTTACTGCTCATATTTAAATGGAACTGTAGCTTGGTGTTTGACTTGTGGTCAAAGTGATCATTCTAAAGATATGTGTACTTCCACGATTCAAGTGGACAAATTGATAAAACAAATTTTAGAGAACCAAGCACAGTCGTGGGAAGATCTAAAGGAGTTACCACTCCCACCATATTTACAGTGGCTAAACAAAGAAGAATATGAGGAGGACATTAGCCAATTTGAGGAGAAAACTCAAGAATCGCAACCACTCTATTGTCATTTTGATCTTGAGATTGACATTGAAAAGGTGAATAAAAGCGAGTGAGTAGTAGATACTGTAAATTTTGAAGTAGAATTAGTTGGGCCTCACTCAAAGCATTTTTCCACATTATATTTAGATGATATCTTGTCTGTGGAATCATCTAAAATAGTGGAAGAGTGTGAAGATGAGGAACAAGAATCCTATGTTCTTTATTTTACACTTGATAGCAACATAAAAACACACCTCACTTTAAGACCGAGTTGTTTACCATGCATCATCCATTACTCGGCTTCTTAATCTTTATACCACCTCCTTATGAGCGAGGAAAAAAGTTGGATGCTAAGTTGGAGGTGAAATTTATATCCTCAAGGTGAAGGAAAAAACATGATTAAGTCGTGCCGCGACACTAAATTAGGCGCTTCTTGGGAGGCAACCCAAGCTAAGGGATTTTTTTGTTTTAAATTTTCAGTCTTTAGTTTTTATTTCAAGTAGTTTTGTTTCTGGTTGAGTCACAGGTTAATGGGAAGTCTGAGTACCATAATCTTGCGCAAAGGGGCATGGCATAAAATAAGTGTGGGGTTCCAAGGATATCCTCTATGTGAAGATGCATTTAGCTAGGCCTAGAGGCCTCAGAGAGTATTTCTATCGCTTCGTTTAAAAATTCACTTTGGGGACAAAGTAGATTTTTAAGTGTGGGGTGGGAAAATTCCCAAATTTTAGCTCAATTAAAAAAAAATTAGGTTTGGAATAAGTGAGGTATTCTTGTTGGTTGTATTTTTTATTACATGATGCAAGTGGGTTGTTTGTAAAAGCATGTTGAATTATGGGAATTGCTATTTTTTAGACTCTTAGGCTCATGTTTGTGACTCTTGTAATTGTTGGCTTAATTTTGAATTTGTGCTATTGTTTGGTTGAGAGTCTATGATGATCCTCTATGAATTGAGAATGTTCCATGTGTGTATGAGATTTTTTGTATATTCCTTGTTGCATGTGATATCTAGAACTTGCCTGGTGTGTGTGTGAAGCGAAATAAAGAATGTGAGTTTAGGAGATGATTTAGGCATTTCTTTGATAGCCTAGTTTTATACCTTCTTTTACCTACCCTTTTGCATTATCTTAGTTAACCTCATTGAGCCTTTAGCCTTCTCTTTGGCAACCTCATGTGAAGTCTAATCCCCTTCCTTGATTGACCTTAATTTGATCCAAATCTTCTAAGCGTTTTTATATAAAGGACAAAGTAGGAAGGTTTGTGAAACTGAAGGAAGAAGGTGAAAGTAAAACTCTAAGGAAATGTTCATTGTGTGCCTAAATTGTGATGGTTAGGAACTATATAAAGTATGAAAGCAATTTTAACTTTTTTGTTGCCCAATTTTTGCTACAATGAACCTGTTTTGGCCCTGGTCCATTTAGGACAATGTGCACCTCAACCACGGAGAATAGCTTTAGTTGAGGGTGGTTACTATAGGGGTGCATAACAATAACTGGTATATGAAGGAGAGTTGAGAATTGACTTGTGATGTAAAAGGGAAGTACTCCTACCATAATTGTTGTTAATGTCTTGATCAAAGTTGGGGCAAAAACAAAAAGAAATGGGGTGAAAAAATAAATTTTGGTGTAATTTGGTTGTTGAATATTTGTTTTAAATGTATAAGGTAGTGTATTGAAGCACTTAGAGAGGATAGTCACTATTCTTGGACTACCCTTCTGCTAACCTACATTACAACCTAAAAAAGACCTACTTGATCTTAAGCTTTACATTTGACTATTAGTGGAGCATTACACTAAGGGAAAGCCTATGGTTCATTATGTGTAACTTGTGAATTCTTTGTGAGAGAGAGCAACATTTGATTCTTCTACCCATTGTTATAAATTGCATTATTGTGAGTGATTATGGGTAACTCTCTTATTGTGAGGGGCATATGTTTGATGAATATAGGTGATTTGTAAGATGTCTTTGACTGAATAATAAGAATGAGTTTGCCAATAAGGTGAGTAAATTCTTGAGGCTAGGATGTTTTGGAAGTAGGATTCATGATCTTTCCATTATGTTTGTGACATGCTTAGTGTAGAAACTTGCATTATGCGTAGTGATTGTAGTACTAGCTTGAATGTCTTTTATGTAGAAGGAGTTTAGAATATATGCATCCCATAATACTTAGAGTGAAGAGTTGTTCTAGGACGAACAAGGTTTTAAGTGTGGGGTGTTGATGTTGGGTGTATTTATGTATTCTAGCATTACTATTTTAGCCCTTTTTAGCCTTGTTTTGAGGATGATTCTTATGATATATGTGCTAATAATTACATAAATGTGAATTCATGTATCCAAATATGGGTTTATAATGCTTAATGGTATTTTTACATAAGTTTTGATTCACTTTGACCATTTAGAGTTCAATCGAGAAAACTAGTGTGACTAGCTTGAGCTAGGCGTTTGTCTAGTCTATTGTGTTGGGTTCTAATGTATTTTAACAAGTTACTAAGTTTGTTATTATGTATTTATATGTGAAACAACTTATTTATAATATTCATAGGTCAATTGGATCAATAAAAGATTCAAAACAAAGAGCTAAAAATCAAAGTGAAATTAGCCTATGCTTAGCTTGTGTTTTGAGTTCACCGTCTTGGATGTTGTATTGTTTTGAGCTCTACTTTGTGGAGTTTAATGCTTTAGAATAATTTTTTAATGGCTCATGATGATATATGAAGGATATACAAGCTTCAAAACAAGTGGAAACAACTCAATAAGGCTCAGAATGGCGCAACGAAACCGAAAATGCGGAAATTGACTCCATTTGGAGTCCTAAAATATATTGGACCATTGAGAGCGCGTGGAAAGTCCAATGGATACATGTAAAACATAACTGGATTCATAAAATTATGTAGTTTAAGACCCATTGGTGCGTGTATGAATTTATGGAGTGTAAGGAGACACCACGATGCGGTGAATTCGCCAGTGAAATTCTGGAAATTGACTCACTGATGGTCAAAATGGTGGACCACCAATTTGGCGACTGACCACCAAGTTAAAATAGAATTCAGGATTTCAGTACACTCAGTGAAGTTCCAAATGGTGGACCACCAGCTTTGCGACTGACCACCAGATTCAAGATTTCAGAAAATTCACTGGTGGCCAAAATGGTGGACCACCAGTCTTACGACTGACCACCAAACTGACCACCGGACCTAAAATAGAAGTCCAGATTTCAGTACATCCAGCGAAGGTAAAAATGGTGGACCACCAATTTTGCGGTGGACCACCAACTTGACCACCAACTTGGACGAAATTTTTCTGAATGCAAATTCCTTTTTTACTTGGGAACATATAAATACCAGTTTTAGGTTTTATTAGGGGAAGATATCATTATATTTGCATCTTTTATCATAGCCTCTATACTTGAAACTCTTGGGAAGGTAGTATTTTTTGGAATCAAGAAAATCTTGTGGATCTAATCATTCCATCTCTATTGAAAATTCAAGAACAAATTCTTATAACCTTTGTAAGTAAATCTTGAATTTATTTATGAATAATACAAATATGCTTTCTATTTGTTCTATGGAAATGTGTGGCTAAGCTCCCATAACTAGGGTTATGGGAGCCTTGATGTGAAAAATAGATTTTGGGTCGTGAATCCAATTGAGTTCTATGAGTAATGGACATTGTATAAACCTTTCTTCACTTTAATGACTTTTCTTGGTTGCAAACTTGAAGAGTGAGCCCTTAAACATCACTTGTCCGAAAAGGAAAGTGTGTGTTGGGAAAAGAAAAGGTTTACATGAATTCTCAAGGCTCTAAACCTTAGATTAACGATGAATGCCTTAGCAGGATTGATCTACCTGAGAAAATAGTTGAATAAATAATATATCCTTTCAGTTTGAGAGAATTGAGGGATAAATTACCCAATCAACTTGAGAAACTAATGGGTAAATAATAGGAATCAACTACTCTTACAATGGAAATTGTTAATTGGAACTCATAAGTGATTCACAACCCTAATTGTTAAGGCATCTTGGTAACCATAACTATGGTTTGTTTAATATCATTGAATTACTACTTACAAAATGAATCATTAGATGCAATAACACTGTTACAATTAATTAGGACATAATTCACAAATTAAAAACCCCCATTTTATCTTTTCGTATCATTTATTTGAATTCAACTTGTAGCTATAGTTTCAAATTAGTTTAATCGTCACTCATATTGTTCCCTATGGATTCGACCCCGACTCCAAAGTTGGGTAAATATATTGACGATGACCGCATTGCACTAAATTGACGTGTAAGTTGAGCGTTATAACTTCCTCAACCTTTTGGTTCCTCCAAAGAACTTTTACCGAGCAACATCCTTGGTCTGCAATCGATGGACTTTTTAATCCAAAATCTCAATTGGGACTTCCTCATAAAACAAGGAATCCAAAGTACCTATCTCTTCCAAAAGAACAATCGTCAAAGGATCACCCACATACTTTCTCAACATCAAAACATGAAACACCAGATGAATGGAGATCAAACTAGAAGGTAACTCTAATTCATATGCTGCATTACCAACCTTTTTTATGATCAAGTACAGACCAACATAATGGGGACAGAGTTTCCCCTTCTTACAAAACCGCATCACCCACTTCATGGGAGATACCTTGAAGAACACCCAATCACCAACACTGAACTCCAACTCCCTTCGGCTTACATTTGAGTAGTACTTTTGGCGACTTTGGACGGCCTTAAGTCTATCCCAAATCAGCTTCACTTTCTCCATAGCTTGGTAAACCAATTTGGACCAAATAATTTTTTTTCACCAGCCTTAAACCACCCAATAGGATACCTACACCTCCTACCATATAAGGCCTTAAATGGAGCCATACTGACACGACCCAAACCAGGGCCTAGTCATGTCGGGTATCTCAAGTCCAACCAGGATCGGAGACCACCCCCAATACCTTATCGTTATCCACCCTACATCCCATATCGGATGAATTCCAAACATATAATAAGATAGAATAATAATAATTTACAAATATTAGATTGTCATGCCTCAAATCCTATTAGGGCGGACAGGCACCCGTAGCAGTGAAGTCCTGAGAGAACCAATCCATAACCTTGTACTACTCATACATGTAACTATAATAACCAAAGGTTTTATGATACATAGATATAATGCATTGATGAGAAATAAATGACAAGCCCAAAACTATATATACCAGACTTGGTCGATGGGGACATAACGTCTAAAAGATAAAACACTATCATACTTAACTTTACGTTGGTATACAAAGCCTCTAAAAGATACATAGACACTTAGTTAAGGTCAGGAAAAACCCCCACCATACTCTTAACTTCTGTACAATACCAAAATATATAAAACAGACTCGAAAAGCCTCGAATCAATCTGGAGCTCACCAATAGTCATTGGATATCCTGGGCTCCTACTGAAAAAGTGTATTAGTTAAAGCACCTATGCCTACAGCTTGAAATACAGGTCCCCCACAAGGGGCGTCAGTACGAAAAAATGTACTGAATATGTAAGGCTAAAAATAACCACACATGATATAGAAGCTCAATGGAAATCAAATACAAGTGCACAAATAGTGATATTAGATCACCTTTATATATACTTATAGGGTTAGGTACATTACATTTTTTTCTTTATCTTACCTTTCTTACTTCATAATATTTGTAAGTCATATGATACAAATGACCAGCTGATTAGTGGTGAATAGATAAATCGGGATCGACCCATGCTAGGCTTACGCCCCTGAGCTACCACCCATATATAAAGGTATTGGGATCGGCCCATGCTAGGCTTATGCCCCTAAGTTGCCACCTATTTAATTAAGATTTGTGTTACTTAGTTTATTTAGACTTTGTGATTGTTACTTTGGTGGTCATCACGTTTTGGTACCTTTGAACAATAATCTAGCAATAAGGGACATGTGAATAAATACTTAATGCAATGACAAAGAGGTATGGAGCAGATTGTACACGAACAAAATATTTAGGAGCTGAAAATAACATACTAATCTTATTTGACTTAAATGAGAACTCTTGAGATTTGCTAGTGAATGTATTAATGCAAACTTGATAATAAGCATATGGTGAGGTATTTTAACACGTTAGGGAGCGTGATCAAGGTTGTTAGCTAGATAGGAGATCATGTGCTACTACTAGGTATCATTTACCATGTGAAAGCTTTGGAAGCTAACTTTGTACCAAAAGTGTTAGTTATCATGCCAAAGAGTATGATATAGACTTACATACCTAGTCGTACAACTCCAATGTTAACCCAATTAACTTCCTAACTTTAGGATTTCTTGTATACAATAAAGTATATAGTAAAATAAGTATTAATAACCAATCGACATATTTGGGCTACTTAAATTCACCAAAATACTAGCCGGACAGTAAGCCCTTAATTATTAATCAAGGGTGTTATTTTAACCCTTTTCTTCTCTAATTACATACACATACCATACATATTCTTATAAGATCCCCCGAAACAATTTTGGCTTCATTGCACCCTCCAAACAATACACAAAACAGCATAGGCAATAAATATATGCAATAGTTAATTCGGTGGTGTGCCACCATACCTTTCTTCTATATTTCAATACGAACTAATAACACCTTTCCCCAACATCAACCTGGAAGCCCCCAACATATTCACACAAAATAATCCACAAAATAGCCCCAAATCCCATTTATTGTAGAAATCAAATATGGAACTCATCATCTGTTGAGTTCTCAATAACAACACATTCATAATTTTTTTCCAGATTTATATATAAGGAGGACAAAAATGAAACATTCACCATACCTCAACTTTTTGCAAGTTATCCTTTTAATTTGGACTCCCCAATAACTTCAAATTTTCTTTACACTTTAAACCAAAGAAGAAAAAAGGTCTCTTAATAACAAAGAAAGGTAAGCAGGTAGCTTGCTTTATATTTTTCCATGGACTTGTAATAAAGCATGAATAGCATATTTTCCTAATCTTTTATGGAAGAATTAAGTTAAACCTTAAATGTTTTCACTTATCTTGTCCTGCAAAGGTTGGGGTTTCTTCAAGAATCCTAGAAGAAAATATAGGGCTGCTCCTTGTTATTTTAGAGAAAGTAGAGAGAGTTTGTGAAATATAATCTTTTTTTGTGACTTAGAAGTAAAGGAAAATGACCAGAAACTTGGCCTTATAAGGGCCCTATTTTTTCTACCTCTTTAGCTGCATTTTGGACCTCAAAATTGGTCAAATTGGTCCAAGTTGGTGATGCACCTACTTAAGGGATCAAGCTTCTCAAAAGGTCAAAGTAGGTGATGCACCTACTTTCTTGATCCTTTATTGGACTCAATTAAATTGGGCCTTGGTAGATTTATGTATTGGTCATTTTCTCTATTTCCTTCCTCTTTTACTTAATTTGGGCCCAAATAAGTATACTAATAAAGGCTCAAATTTGATCCATGGACTTGGTCCATTAACTTGGCTCACGTAACTCAAGTTGGTGACTCGCCTATTAGCTTAATTAAGTCAAGAAAGTACCTCAATAAATTACTCTATTTTCAGTTCTTCATCCCTTTAATCTAACTAAAAACTTGTATATACTTGGTCACTTTAAACTTTAGATTCAAATACTGACTTACTATTCCAAGTGAAATAGTTGTATCGATGTTAACTTGGTCGCACCATATTAAAATGTACGGGCAGTATCTAGAACTCCATCTACACCATTAATACTTGCATAATAAATCTCGTTTGTTACCTATACCACAAGGCTATACCAAGTTCCACATAAATAGAACAAGTACATGCAAAATACGGGGTGTTAGATGGATGAAATCTATAACCATAACCAAACAACCACAACCAAATATCCAACCAATACCAAACCCAATGCCAATGCCAATACCAATACCAAGGCTAACACTATAACCGACACCGTCCATGCCCAGAGTAGTCTGACAAAGCCTCTATCCAGAAACAAAGAGTATCCGGTCAGAACATTCCCCCGACTATAGACAAAACCAAAACTAAAGAAATAAAAATAATGAAAAGAAGTTCACAACATGAAATGAAGTCCTCTGGAGTATGAAAGCTCACTACTTTAATCTGTCACAAAGTTGTCCCCAAATCCAAGTCACTGAGTAGGAAGAATAGTAGTATGGATGGTTCCTACATTGCGTGGGGATACAATGTCCGAAGATGGTTAGCGGAGTGAATGGTAACATGTAACTCAAGGATAATGATAAGACAATGCCATCATTTCAAAACCAAATTAATAACCATATGCAATTACAAATATACATATATATATACATATTTATATATTATGACGGGATGGGGAACAAGGTTTACTGTGCATTTAAATCCTTAAACTGGGTTGTGTAGATTGACCATCCTAACACCACCCACGGGCTATATGGGTTGAGCTCCCCCTGCTGAAAGGGACCTAGATCATGCTAGCCGCATGATCAAAAGAAAAATCCTGAGATGACTAGTACATCTCAAAATTATAAAGTGTTACATCATGCACACAGTCTCAAAGACCACCCTCACATCGGCAAACATGAGTTTCCAGTGTCGGTCCCCCTAGGACCCCCACCTTCCAAGACTTTGCTACTCAACCCCCTTTAAGCCCATATTAAATAATTTAAACATTCCCAACCATTCACCAAAGAGTATTTTAATTAGAAATTAACCATTGGTATCGTCATACCAAAACCTTGCAAGTCTATTCCCTTATGCTATATAAAACCATTAAACAAAAATTAGACTCCACCAATTCCAATTAAACCAAGACCATGGCCTATAAGGCATTACCAAAACCATTTAAAATCAAACCAAACCAATTCAAGTTCCATTACTATTTATGCAGTGCAAGAATTCCAAGAATAATCAAACTATGTGACAAAATCATAGTCATAGGCAATTTCACATATAGGTTGAGGGCATGCCACTATCAAAGCCAAAATCATCAAATTTTGGGTTCAACCCTGACCCCTTAATTAAATCATCATTCCCACACACTTATATGTGCAAGACCATAATTTAAAATATACATAGTCACAATTTAAAACATAGAAAACAATATTCAATAATATGCATTCAAACCATTCAACCTTGGTTTCAAAACCACTATTAATGATTCATGAACAAAGCTCTAAACATATGTTTTTAGAAAACTAACAATGAGGGAAGAGTCACATACTTGAATTACAAAGATTCACGGAGAGAAATTGATCCTTAAGCCCTTAAATGACCACCCTGGAGAAACCCTAGCCAATTATGCTTGAGAGGTTTTGAGAGAGTAAAGTGGATGCTCAATCTTGTAAAGTGTAGAATGAATGACCAAAAAGTGTTATAGGGATGTGGGGTCTTAAGGGTTTTAAGTGAGAAATGTCAAAAGTGCCCACAACTAAAAAAACTGTAAAAAGACCCAGGTGGTTATGAGTTGAACCCTTGACTCGTGAACACAACATATGACTTGTACCCTTGAGTCGTCACCAAGATAGTGAGTTGGGCACCCATACACTGTCCACCATATTACTCCATGATTCCCAATCGTGAACTGACCATACGACTCGTATGGTCTAATCGTATACGGATAGAACCCCAAAGATTAGACACTGGAAACCATACAACTCAACCCGACCACTCATAACCTATCCTCATGACTCTTAGTGAGCCACTCGTACTCAGAGCCAAGTTAAGTCACTAAGTTTCTGATTTGGTTAAGGATCGTCCTAGAGCCACTTGTACTCAGAGCCAAGTCAAGTCACTAAGTTTCTAATTTGGTTAAGGATCGTCCTAACGACTCGTCACCACCTCTAACAACTTGTACCATAAAACCGTAACCATAAAGGAACCCCAACCACTATCTACTAGACACCTAATGATTTGGGTCACCTAACTTGTACCCATACCATACGAATCATATAATGAGCCGTTAATAGGGCAGTGAGCTCAAAGCTCAAGAATTTTTAAGGGACAGAAACCAGGGTGTTTCACATACCAATGCTAGAGTGATAACTGTTGTTGTAGGCAAATTCTATGAGAAGCAAGTGGTCAACCCAACTACCACCAAAATAAAAAACACAAGCCCGAAGCATATCTTCCAAAGCCTGAATTGTCCTTTCCACTTTCCCATCCATCTACAGGTGGAAAGCTGTACTAAGGGTTACCTTAGCCCCGAAAACCTCGCTGGAACAACCTCTAAAAATGAGATGAGAACTAAGTACCCCAATCAAATAAGATAGAAACTGGAGTACCATGATCTCCTCAATAAACAACTTGACATAATCCTTGGAAGAGAAATTAGTCCTCACTTTAAAGAAGTGAGCAGAATTAGTCATCCTATCCACGATGACCAAAATTGAATCAAATTACTGGCGAGACTGCAAAAGACCGATAACAAAATCTATATTAATTATCTCCAATTTCCATACCGGTAACTCAATCTCTTGAGTCACTCTACCGGGCTCAAGTTCTCTGCCTTTACTTGCTGACACACCATGCACTTAGACACAAAATTGGTCATATCCTTCCTCATATTATTCCACCAATAAATCTCCTTAAGATCATGATACATTTTCGTGGAACCAGGAAAAACCATGTAACGTGATTTATGAACTTCGGCCAAAATTCTTCCTCGCAATCCATCAATATAAGGAATGCACAACCTCCCTTCGTATCTCAAGATACTATCACCACAAATCTCAAAAACCATAACTTTTAGCCTACCTACATTATTCTTGATTTGTATTAAGATAGGGTCCAACATCTACTTCTCCTTCACCTCAGCACCAAGAGATGACTTCACCACCTCTTGAACAATCACACCACCATTTTTGAAGTCCAAAAGACAATTACTGAGATTAGGAAAATGGTGAATATCCTTCACCAAACCGCGCTTCTCTTCGTCCACATAAAATAAGCTTCCCATGAACAACCTGCTAATAGAATCAACAACCATGTTAGCTTTACCTGGATGATAGTGAAGACTCATGTCATAGTCCTTGAGCAACTCAAGCCATCTCATTTGCTTGAGATTTAGCTTCTTCTAAGTGAACACATACAATAGGCTCTTATGATCAGAATAAATATTAACATGGACCCCATACAAATAATACCGCCAGATTTTTAATGCGAACACCACAAATAATAATTCCAAATCAGGAGTCGGATAATTCTTCTCATGAACTTTCAATTGTCTAGAAGCATAAACAATCACCTTGTCATGCTGCATCAACACACAACCCAGTACTGCCTAAGATGCATCACAATAGACAATAAAACCATTAGTGCCTTCAGGTAGAGTCAAGACCAGAGCCGAAGTCAAATTATTCTTTAGCTCTCGAAACTACCCGCACAGTTATTGGACCACAAGAATTTTACCTTCTTCTGGGTCAACTTAGTCAATGAGGTAGCAATAAAAGAGAAACTCTCCATAAACCTTCTATAATAACTAGCTAAGACCAAGAAACTTCAAATGTCGATTGGAGTCATACGTTTATGCCACTTCCTAACCACCGCAACCTTCTGTGGATCCACTATGATTCCTTCACTAGAAACAACATGACCCAGATAGGTTACAACGTTAAACCAGAACTCACACTTACAGAATTTAGCATACAATTGTTGCTACTTAAAGGTCTGCAACACAAGGTGTAGATGATCGGCATGATCTGCCTCACTCTTTGAATTAAAGAGAACAACGGAAAAGTACAAGAACTGACGAAAAACAAGATTCATAAGATCTACAAATATTGTTAGGGAATTAGTAAAATCAAACGACATCACCTTAAGTTTAAAATAACTATACCGAGTTTGAAAAGTGGTCTTAGGGATATCCACTTCCCTAATCTTCAACTGATGATAACCCGATTGAAGATCAATCTCAATAAGGAATTTAGCACCCTGGAGCTGATCAAACATATCATCAATTCTCAGAAGGGAATACTTATTCTTTGCGGTCACCTAATTCAGTTGGCAGTAATCAATACACATTCGAAGGGACCCATCATTATTAAGCACAAAAATAACAGGAGCACCTCATGGAGACATACTAGGGCGGATAAAACCTTTGTCAAGAAGATCTTTCAACTGTTCCTTTAGTTTTTTCAACTCAGCCGGAGCCATTTTGTATGGATGGATAAAAATAGGACGAGTGTCCAAAAGAAGATCAATCCCAAAATCAATTTCCCTATCAGGAGGAATACAAGGAAGATCATAAAGAAATACCCTGGGAAATTCATAGACCACAGGGACAGTCTGCAAAAAGGACCTTCAAATCTAGAATCCTTCACATGTACTAAGTGATAGAGCCACCCTTTGAAAACCAATATTCGGGCTCTAAGATATGAAATGAACCTTCCCTTAGGTACCAAGGAACTACTTTCCCATTCAATCACCAGCTCATTTGGGAAATGGAAACCGACCCTTCAAGTCCGACAATCAAGAGATGCATAGTACAAATCTAATTAATCCATCCCCAAAATCATATCAAAGTCTAACATATCCAACTCTATCAGATCCACTAAGGTCTCCCTACTATAGACCGATATCACGCAACCCCTATAGACCCTTTTAGCCACAATAGAGTCATCCATCGAGGTAGACACAGAGAAGAGGTCCAAAATACATTCAGGATCAAAGACAAAATAGATAGCCATGTAAGGGGTCACATAAGAAAGGGTGTACCTGGGATCAAGTAGGAAATATACATCATGAATAAAGAGTTTGATCATACCAGTAACAATATCGAGGGATGCTTCAGAATCCTGGCAAGTGGTACGAGCATAGAAATGGTTCCATCCAGTGCCGGAGCCCAAAATAGACGCAACACCTTTTGGTGCTAGAGCTAATGAAGTAGCGAAAGGAAACTTATTTTCCCCATAAGCAATCTTAGAAGGACAATCCCTCTGCATCACATTTAAAGCACTTGTTCCTTCCCTCTTTACAACACCACGGGACACCTGACCATAAAATCTAAAAGGAAGATACGAGGGAGCAGAGTGAGCCCCACTAGCCTGAGGTTGGGCTCCTGGCGCTCTTAAACCACTATCATTCTGAGAACGATAATTACCCAATGGCTTTGGATAGAAACAACTAGCCGTAGAGTAGGAACCAGAATTGCCCCACTTCTTCTTAGACCACTTCCCATCGTCTCTACCACTCTACTATTGACTCTCACCCTAATTTGAGTAGCGAAACTTCTTACTTTGCCTTTCACTTATCTCTACTTGCTTATTCATTTTTTCTTCCACTTATTGCAGATACACCACAAGTCTAGAGATGTCATCCTTGTTTAATAAGGCAAGTTTGCTCTGCAAGATTAATTCACGAAACAACCCAGAGGTAAACTTTCTTATTCTAGCCCTCATGCTAAGCACCTATTTGAGAGCATAACGAGACAAGTGATGAAACTTCAAGGCATACTCCTTTACTGTCATCTTTTCTTGCTTCAAATTCACTAATTCCTCAACCTTCACCTCCCTTAACTCCTAAGGAAAGAAGCAATTAAGAAAAGTACTAGAGAAGTCATCCCACAGAGCAGACTCAATATCATTACCCCTAGACTATTCCCACTCTTCATACCATTGGTATTCTACATCTTTCAACTGATAAGCTACGAACTATACACCCTCCACATCAATAGCATGCATCACACAAAAGACCGTTTTGATCTCATCAATGAAATTATAAGGATCTTTCTCTATACTAGAACCAGTAAAAGTAGGAGAACTTAACCTCATAAATTGGCCAATTTTAGTAGCCTCGAAGGATGGAGCAATAGAAGCAACAAACTTAGTCTGGGAGGCCACCAACTGGTTAAGAAAATAAATTAATTATCAAAACTTAGTGTTAGACACGCTAGCCTGGGGTACTTAAGGAAGGATAGGGAGAACCGCTGGAACTCCCTTAGGGTAATCAAAAATAGTGTCCCTCAACCAGGTCTGAACTCTTGGAGTAGGATGAGCTCCATCCATAGTATCCTCAGACAGGATAGAAAAGTTCCCACAAGCATCAAATATTCTAGGAGGCATGATCTGAAAAGCATATGGAAATTTGAGGAGATTCAAGTGCTTAGACTTTATAGCTTGAAATAGAACAACAAGAAAGGGAAACATTCCAAAATACCTCATAGCCTCTCCTTTATAAGTGTGGCACGCTACACACCTATAAAAGAGACTCTACTGGACATGACTTTGTGGACACCCAATGATACAAAATCTAAGATCTGATACCATATCTGTCACAACCCAAACCAGGGCCTGGCTGTGACTGATATCTCAAGTCCCACAAGGACAAGAGACTACCCCTGTGCACCTAACCAACAATATAATATCCCTAATGTCAGATGAATTTTGAACATATAATAAGATAAGTTTAAGAAATAAAGTTTAAATCTATAACCGACCGCCCAAAACAACAAACCAACATTACCCAAGTCCATAGTAATCCAATAAAGTCGTCTAACAAAACATCGAAAAACTAGTCTTGGTCAGGACATATCCCCTACTCTGACAATGAAAATGACAATGATAATGTTAATGATAATAGAAGTCTCAACTCTAATCTATGATAGGATTTGATGAAATGCCTAAGTCTTCTAGAGAACAAAAGCCCACCACTTCACCGTAGCAAATCGATGAACCGAGCTGATCTACCTAACTCTGCACAGAAAAAGTAGAAGTATCTCTAGTACCTACATCGTGTGGGGATACAATATCTGGAGACGGTTAGTGTAGTGAACACTAGCATGAAACTCAGGGTTAAGGGAGAAAAATAATGACATAATGAACACTTTAAAATCAATCAAAATCCAATGCACATAATCATATGCAAATATATAAATATACATCATGCTCTGGGATAGGGAACAAGGCTTAATATGCACTTTAAAACTTTAGCCTGGATTGTGTAGCTCAACCATCATAATATAAGAAGGCACCCACGGTCTATATGGACTAAGCTCTCCCATAGTTGGTAGGGCCTCAGTGAGTGTGGCCACATAAACCAGAGGGTATACATATGCACTATGGGGGACTCGAAGCTCCCGACATATCAAGGTGACATAAGCACCAAATTATGTAATATAATGTGGGGGCTTAAACCTCCCAATCATGTGATAATAATAAGGAGGACTTGAACCACCCGGTCATATAAACCCCTACATCGGCAACTTTGGCTTCTAGTGTTGGTACCTTGAGACCTCTACTTTCACGAATAAGTTGTACAACCCCCATTAAAGCCCAATGAAAATAAGTATCATACATTCTCATTCATTGAACCACATTACACATTAAGGCATCTATTGTTGGTAGCGTCATTCCAAATAAAGTTGCAAAGTAACATCAATATTCCACACCAATTATCATCACTTGGGAGAATTCACAATCACTTTTGGTTCAATTATACATTAACTTAAGAAATTACACAACTGTGTAAGGTTCAATTCAAAATCATTATGCCTCATTGACTCTTCACATTATGTAATAGTTCTAGAGTAGTTCAATAGGCAAACTTTTAATATTCAAAACTAGTTCCACAATAGGGGTTGAGGTCAGGTTATAACCACTTCCAAAGTCACAAGTTTGGAGAAATCACAATCTATTTATTTAATTCACCAATCCCATGCATCAATTGATTTTAAAACCACCATTAACATAAACTATGAGGGATAAACGTGAAATATCACATAAACAATAGTTATAAAAAAAACCTCAACCCATGTTTTCCAAACCAAAACCCATGTTTTCCAAACCAACCTCAATTCTATATGAACAACACATTAAAACGTATGTTTTTAGCAAATTAATAATTAGGGAAGAGTAATATGCCTGAAATACCAAGTTTTATGGGAAGAACTCAACCTTTGAGACCTTGGATGACCTACTTCTTGAAAACTCTAAGTACAACAACTTTAGAGAATTTAATAGAGCTTTTAAAGTGTTTGAGAACGTTATGAATGAGAAACAACCCCCCTAAGTGCTTTATGAACGTGGGGTTTTAATTGGGTGAGAAGGAAATCATCCTAAGTGTCCTCAATTTAAAAACTAAAAATTTAGTCCTCAGTGAATAAGGGTCACTATACAACTCATATAGACTCATAATGAATATCCACCACAAATTGTAGCTAGAGTCTTTAAGGCACTCACGATCTGTTCACCCTACGACTCAACCTATATGACTCGTAATGGGACCTTACAATTCATAGGGTCCTGTCATAGTCAACCCAACAACCATTTGGGGTGAACACTGGGCATCTTATGATTTGCACCCAATGACTCATAACAAGTACCTACGACTCATAATGAGACACTTGTACTCAGAGCAGAACTCAGCCACACACTTACTGATTTAGTTATGATTTGAGTCCAATGACTAATCAAGACTCTCTACGACTCATCAAGGGAGTCGTAGTCATGATAGTGAGGATAAAATTTTTGAAATTTTCAAGGACAAAAAACTTGGGGCATTACATTGAAGTAGTCCTGACTTGACTTGCTTCAATTCTTGAATTTTATTCCATATTGAGTCATCTTTTTTGTGTTCTTCTTCAAGAATACCTACAAAAGAAGTGGAGAAACTAAAAGAACAAGAATTCAACGGATTAGAGTTAGAATAAGAAAACTTCTCACTCGTACTCTTTTGTTTTTTCATTATCTCATTTTCTTTTATCTCACTTGATTCACTCTTATTTTTTCCTTCTTGTGACAATTCACTCTAATTTTTCAACTCTTTTTGCTTTTGTGCTTGTATCCACTCACTCACTTCATTCCAAATATCTTTTTTTCTCTCTTTTTAATTTACTCACTATCCACTCCCTTACTATTTTTTTTTCATTCTCACTTATTTTATTAGAAGTGCAATAGTCTCCAAGGATTCTTTTTGAGTCATTGGGATGACTCTTCACATCATTTTCAAATTAGCATCACTAGAAGCTCCAAAGACTCTACTTGAATTATTGGAATGAATTTGTAATCAAAATTCAAGTAGTCTTCACTTTCACTTTCTCTACTTCCTCATTTGTTATTAAAGATTCCTTAATGACCATATGAGTTAGAACATGCTTTCGTTCCATCAAATCTGCAACAAAAAAAATTTCAACTCTTTATCAAACCAAAATTTATTACGATTGAACCAAGGAGCTCCTAAACATATCAAACAAGTAGACAAAGGGTGGACACCTCACCAAATACCCCCTTGATAGCTTCCATAGTAAATAATGATCTTCACCTCTTTTTCAACTAACCTTCCATTAAATTTATATGGTGAACTTTTCGTATGATAAGGCATGTCCAACCACTCAACCAAAGAAGGATCAATGAAATTGGTACAACACAATTTATTTACACCTAAGGTGCAATCAAATGTGCAACTACTCTCATAACCCTCCACAATGACTTCAAATTTAGTCGAACCTTCATCAAGCACATGCTCTTTTTTTCTTCTAGAAGCACCTATAATTATGAAAAACTTCACAATAATTCTTACTAGAAGTAGAATTATAAAATGAAATCTCTTTTCCCATTGACATCCAAACCTCCATTGTAACTCATTAAACCTATATAAGACATAATTAGGACTGGAAAAGTGATTAGTAAAATAATTAACCTCACAAGTCACTCCCTCACGTGTATAACTCAAATGATGACACTCAGGTTTTTTTCCGCTTGTGTATACACTCAAAGGTCGTAGGCTTTTAGGACCACACTTAAATGATCTCACCACTCAAGCCTTTTACCACTCAAGGATATTCCTTAGTCTCTTTATGGTTCTATAATCTCAAATAATTTCAAAGTAAGTTTTCAAGTATCGGTTCAGAGTAGAGTTTATGTAAATAACAAAGAAGAACAAAACACACTAACGGACAAGGAATGAATCAAACACACAATGAAACTAAAAGGAGAAAAGTATGAAAGAAATTGACACAAAATAAAATTCAAATACAAAAATAACTAGACAACACAGATAGAATTAATACTCAATGTATCTAGCTAAAGAAATTGACATACAATATGATTTACCCAAAAATCAAACAACTCAAATTTAGAGTTTGGGAAGAAAGATCACTCAAAATACCATATTCATCAAATCTATCAAGACACAACTCAAATCAAGTTTACCCAATCAATATGGGACACTTTTAAGTATCACCAAATATTTTTCAAAATAAGGAATCAACTCAAATTTTACTAAAGTTCGCGTTAGAAAAAATGTTCAACATTTGAACCCAAAATTAACCCCAAATTCATCCTTAGATCCAAAAATTGAAACTAATATAGTTTACCCATGATCAAAATAACTTACATCTAAAAGATGGGGGTAAAATTTGCACAAGAAAGCTCAAAAACTCAAATTTTTCACTCTAGAAAGTGTTGAAATTTCAGCTATGAAAATGAGAGAAAAATGAGGCAAAATCAACTCCAATTCAACTTTAAATGCTCCCAAATTTTATATTCAAATAGTTCAAACTATTCCCAGCAAAAAACAACAACAAATATAGATTTGTGATTCTCTAATTTGAACAAATAATTACATGATTAATTCAAGGAAGGAGAGACTTGAACTCATACATGAATAATCTTACCAAAATATATTCAGGAGATATCCAATGTAGATACAAAGGGATAAACCCACAAACCCACCAAAGAATATTTAATCTAAAAATATTGTCTAACTAAAATAATGTTCATCCTATTCTATTTATAATGCTAGGGTTAGATAAGATAAAAATGATATAAATGCCCTTAGTTACATGTGGATCATATATGACCAAAGAGGATCCTATAGTATAATGTAAATATTTTTTTGTATTAATTCTTTGGTTTTCACACTCTCTTGAAACACTTTAAATTTTCGATGTCAAGTTGAAATCCTTCCGTGCAATTTATCCTTTTCGAACTTGCATAATGAAATATGTTGGAAGAGAGTCCAAATAGAGTCAACGGAGAATTTACATGTGATAGAAAAATAGGAGAAAAATTAATGTGTACTTTGGTATATTGCAGCGGAAGGAGTTAATTTTACTACCGAAAGAATTTACCTAAAGTCTACTTTGAATCTCTTGGAATCAAAGTATGATTATCACAAACTAAATGTCCTTTTCTTGGTGTTGTTGTTAATGTGATTCACTGATTGTTTATGTTTTTTTGTTTCTCACCCCATATTTTCATTTTCTCTTGTCAGAATAATGACCAATATATACAAGAGATTTGAGAGGTAACAATTATGTAACCCTTCCCCTCTTTATTTGAATTGAGATAATCTATTAATCTCAATATTTCAGATTCAGAAATGGGTCGGGTCGAAATGAATCGGGTCGGGTCACATAGGCAATCCATGACTCGCAAAAATCAAACATCTCCCACTTTGAACATGGTGGACAAGACTCGAACTAGTACGACATCAACAAGACATCAATTCATAACCTAAATATTTCATCCGACCTGCGGGAATCACAAGCTTTACCTATAAGGCTTTACAAGCTACATATAGGAATTCAATCACTTGGAAAGAATTCTCTACTAATATGAGTATTCTAATACTCACAATACCCCAGGCATTATTCATTACTTTAGTAGTTACTTATCCGATCCCTCATTCTCTTAAAGAGGTAAACTCGAGTTCATGATTAACTTTATATACAAAATTACGCTAGACACCTATATGGTTAGCATAATAGCTGGTTTGTGTAGACAAGTTAAAATATTTATTTTAATCATCTTTCTTTTCTACTTGAATCTATTTGTTCCTGATCAACTACTTTCCTAGACATACACTTCATCACTGAATCTCTCATGGCTATTAGTAACATGCTAAAGTAGCAACACCGATTGAAACTTCATGAAATAGTCAAAGGTCTAAGGGTATTTTAATGAAAAGTTAAAATAACTTTGAGGGTCTCACATAATGAAGAAGCAGGGATTCATTCTCACATTAACCCATTGATTGCTAAGCACACGTGGTATGAAGCACGTTCTTTGATGTTCTCACCTTATATTGGTGCGGGCATCTCAATCTCTTTAATCATTCAACATCGTACAGATCTAGATCTAGACATCTCTAAATGTCTAACCTGAGTTTCTTTCTATAATAATCCTCAAATACATATTTTTAGAGACTCACATCTGGCTTTACAAAACAAATCACAATTTGATGATGGAACTTATCTCTTCACCTTCCTCAACGTAAGTGGAAATTGCTTGTGTGCGAGAGCCAGTATTATGACTTCTTCGACACATGATATTGATAATAATTACAATCAAGTCATCTTACAATACAGAAACATAATCATATCCTACGTAATCCTAGATTCATAACATGTTTCTCAAGCAAGTCTCTAGATATCGCCTTTGTAAATGGATCAACTATCATTTCTCGTGTAGGAATGCATTGCAAATTTTTTCTTCGCTTGCTACTATGTCTCTTAATAAGTTATACTTAATGTCAATGTACCTGTTCTTGCTGTGATATTTAAGATCTTTCATATAAGTGATAGCTGCTTGACTGTCATAATATAAAATTATGGGACCCTTAGAATTCTTTGCGATGTTCAAATTCTCAAAGAATCTCTTCAACCAAACAACTTCTTGTACTGCAGATGCACAAGCTACAAATTTGGATTCCATAGTTGGCAGGTCTATGCAACTTTATTTCTTACTTTTCCATGAAATTGCACCACTATTTAGTAAAAAGATATAACCAGAGGTTGATTTTTTATCATACCGATCACCAACCCAATCAGCATTTGTGTAACCTTTTATTGATAAATTGAATCCACTATAGCATAGTAAATAATCAGTAGTTCCCTTCAGGTATTGAAAAATTCTCTTTACTGCTTTCTAATGATCTTTTCCAAGATTGGATTGATACCTTCTAACCAGACCTATGGCATAATAAATGTCTGGGCGAGTACATATCATAGCATACATAAAACTCCCAACTACACTAGAATATGGTACTTGAGACATGTCTTTCTTTTATTATCAGTCATTGGATACATTTCAAGGGTTAAAGTTCTACCTCTTACTATAGGAGTATCCATGGATTTGTAACTATTCATTTGAAAATATTCTAGAATTTTCTTTATGAATGTTTCCTGTGAAATACTCAAAAAAAAATTGGAGCAATCTCTTTGGATTTTAACACCCAATATATAGTTTGCTTCACCCAGTATGCTTCACTCATATCCTTCATGTCAAATGACTTTGAAATCCATGACTTAACAGTTTTCACATTCTCCAAAACATTTCCAGCTAATAAAATATCATCTACGTAAAGTGAAAGAATCACAAATATTCCATAGGATTTTTTACATAGATGCAATGGTCCTCATCGATCATGGTGAAATCAAATGAAATCCTTTCCTTATGAAATATTAGACACCACTGCCTTGAAGACTGCTTTAGACCATATATTGATCTGTTTAATTTACAAATCTTCTATTCCTGGCCTTTAATAACAAAACCTTCTGGTTGTTCCATGTAGATTTCCTCATTTATTTCTCCATTGAGAAAAGCGGTCTTCACATCCATTTGGTGTAATTCTAAATCTAAATGTGCAACTATAACCAAAAGTAAGTGAATTGAGGTAAATTTCACAACTGGTGAAAAAAATTTCTCATAATCTATTCCATGTTCTTGAGTAAAACCTTTTGCCACCGATTGTGCTTTGTTTCTTTCTATTAACCCATCTAATTTGTATTTAACTTTGAGAATCCATTTGTTCCCAATAGCTTTATACCCAAAAGGAAGGTCAACTAGATCCAAGACTTTATTGGTCTTTATGGCCTCTAATTCTTTTTTCATTACTTTTATCTATTCATCATTTTCAAGTCTCGATAAAGCCTCAATCACAAAATTAGGTTCATCCAATTTTATGGGAGATACCAAGAAAACACAATCCTCAATCTCATAAGATCATTTAGGTATACCTTTTCTGGCACTTTTATGTAATTGAAGTTCAAATTCCTCAATAGGATTTTAGGATTCACGACTCCCAACTTAGACCAAGAATCATTTCTTTATTTATTGAATTATCAAGTGTATCCAGCGATATTATTTGACCATCTGAATTCAAGATTTCATTAAGAGGCTCATTTTACTTTATTTCACCCATTTTGGAAAAATCATTTTCCAGGAATATGATATCTTGTGATTCAATCTCAGTAGTACTTCCATCTTCTAATTCACCAATGAACACATAACCTTTGGAGTGTTCTGAATATCTTATAAAGATACATTTCTTTCATTTTGGACTTAGTTTTTCAAGCTTACCAAAATGATCTTTAATATATGCAGCACAACCCCAAGGTCGTAGATCATTAAAGTTTGGTTTATTACTAATCCATAGTTCATAAAAAGTAGAAAATACTGATTTAGAAGGCACTTTATTCAATATGTAGGCCGTAGTTAATAATGCATCTCCCAGAAAGTGATTGGTAAATTTGCTTGTACCATCATGGACCTTTTCATATCCAATAATGTTCTATTCATTTTTCGTCTACACTATTTTGTTGAGGTGTATAAGGAGTAGTTAATTGTCTGATAACGCCTTTTTCAATACACAGTTCTTCAAACTATTTTGACAAATATTCACGACCTTTATCGATTCTTAATGCCTTTATACTTTTGTCTAATTGATTCTCAACTTCATTCATATATCTTTTGAAGCAATCAAGTTTTTTAGATTTATAAGATATAAAATAGACATAACCAAAACGCGTGAAATCATCAAGAAATATAATGAAATATAAAGCACCAGACCTTGCCCTCACATTCATTGGACCACAGATATCAGAATGGATTAATTGCAATAGGAACTCAACTCTTTTTTCCTTCCCAAATGGATTATGTGGATTATTTCCAACAGGATAATTTTCACAAATTGGCATTTTAATTTTGGAGAAAGAACCTATATGTCCCCCCTTTGTCAATCTATTCATTCGATCTTGCCCTATGTGACCTAATCTAGCATGTCATGTAAGTATATCAACATCATTGTTACTAGAATAATATGACATTACACAATGGTCAACATATTAGTTATAAGTTGAAGGATTACAATCTAAAATAATAAAGTGATCATAACAATGTCCAAAACCATAAAATACATTATCTAGAGTAATTCTTACACAATTGTGACTAAAAAACAAATGAAAACCACCATATAAAATAACAGACACAGACACTAAGTTTCATCTAATTTATGGAGCATATAGGACGTCGTGCAACATTAAAGACCGACCTTCATGTAAGTCTACTTTGCAAGTGCCAATCTCTTTGACTTTAAGTCTTGCATTATTTCCTGCATAAATCTACCTTTATCCAGGTAAAACTCAACGAAACTCCACAAATGCTTCTTAATCTCGACTCACATGGTCGGTGGCTCCTAAGTCTACAATCCATATAGGATAAGATTCAATTAATAAAGTAGTGCTAGAAACATATGTAGCACCTAGAGTTGCATTTAGAAATGCTACCTTTTTCTGCTCAGGACATTCATGAGCAAAATACCCCAGAACTTGGCAATTGTAGCACTTCATCTTGCTCTTGTATTTCTTCTTAAAAAAAAAAATTCCATTCTTGGAATTTGGCTTGTTCTTTTTCTCAGAGGATCCTTCTTCAATCTCTTTACCCTTCCTAATCTTTTTCTATTTTTTCCTATGCTTGGAGCCTGAAGACTTCTTTACACTTGATTTTTCCATAAGGGCATTAGAAACAGCTTTAGCAGCACCAAGCCACTTATCTTTAAGCTCAACATGATGAGTAGCATCTGAAAAAGTTTTGATGCTATCATTTGGGGTTAAGTTAACCTTCAATTGTTCCCAACTATTGGGAAGAGATCAAATCACTACATGAACCTGCTGCTCATCCGACAAAACATGACCAACACTTTTTAACTGAGCTATCATATTGTACATCACCCTAAGGTATTGTTTGATATTCTGATCGTGATATTTTAGGTAAGTGTCAAACTTGATAGTCAATTGTCTGAGGTGGATGATAGAATTACCCCCATATGTTTCTTGCAAGTGTGTCTAGATAGTATTAGTAGTAGGAAATTCCTCACACTCATGAATGAGGTCATCAACCACAAAACTCATCATGATTCCACATGCAATGGAAGCAACCTTTTTTCAAGTCTTATAAGCTTCAAGGTCTCTTCTGTGTTGTGTAGTATTACCCTCTTCTGGTAGACATAGGACACGGTTAATACCTTCAAGAGAATTTTTTTCTTCCAGCACATACCATATTTTACAACTCCAGATATCGTAATTGTCACCATTTAGTTTTTATCCTTTGTTCAAGTCAACAATTATGCTTTTTGATGCCATGTCTGTTATTAAGAGACAATAACACAAGTATTTTATCAATTATGCATGCAAGTTACACAATCAAGAAAATTATTTTGCATAAAGGTTTCATGTTTAGTGTATAATCAAAAGGACACTTAAAAATCCGATCATCATCTACGAACTAAACATTTGACCAAAATTAGAAAAATTAATTTCTTAATGTGTATTAGAATGATAGCTTTCAAGTAAGTTGTTGTAAACTCAAATAAATGAATGAAATTCATATAGGAGATAAACAACTTAATATTTTACAATATAAAGTTAATAAACAACTTCAAGTTACAAGTCAATTTAAAGATAAAAATCATCCCACAAATATTCGAGATGACTTATATACACCCAAAAAGGATCGTTAGATCAAATTTCATGGTAAACATTAATTAATCTCTCGTCCAAAGGATCATGGAGAGAATTTTCTAAAAATAGCTAATGTTTTCCAATCTGAGATTTCTACATAGTTTTTTAGTTCTACACATTTTAATTCAAATAAATGATTAAAATTAGAAACTGTAATACTAGGGGACATCTTAAAAGACTTAAATTCTTTTAGTTTCTTCTGTCTTTTCCTTCGTATAGTACTCTCATTTTGTAACAGAAATTTTGTCGCCCCGGTACATCATTTCGTATGATCTCACGACCTTGAAAACATGTCCTTCGATGATGTACTCTTCCACTTTGTCTCTTTGCTCGACATTCAAAACTCCTACTTGGAGTGATTTGAGTTTGTACCCATTTAACCATGTCTGAAATAGAAACCAAGAAACAATAAGAATGGTTGAACCATTCAATGCTATATCTTATGTCACAATTTATTGTAGAAGGCAAAATTCGTTATATAAAAATATTAGAGACTAATTAAGACAAAATAGTATCAAGTCATATTTATTCACTTATGTAATTCATAAACATGTTAAAATAAATGATTTAAGTGGTTATATGACTCCACTTAAAATAAGATCAAGTTATTGATTTTGTTTGAAAAAATCCAAACAAATACTTTTCTTTTAAATTTTTTTTATTAGAACTCGCCAAAAAATTAATAGAAACTTTTAACAATAGGGTACTTTTTCATCACGTATTCTCAAAAAAAAATAAGGAAAAAATTGAAAAAGTTATTTAGTTTTATCATTTTCAAAAAAAGGAATCATATCAATCTTATTAATATATGAGAGAGAGAATTACTATTAATAATGGAGGAAAGAGAAAAACACAATGCCTTCACGTTTCTACTCTAACATTAACTAATTCTCTCTCTTTATGAAGATAATGAACTCAAGTTCAGAGAGTTTCTTTATTTCTCCAAAATAAAAAACTTTTCTCCTTTTCCTCTTCATCAAAGAACACTTTTAATTTATCCTTCATAGCACAATTTTCATGGAAGATCAGGAGAAATAAAAAAAATCACAGATTCAAAAAAGTTCAAAAAAAAACTACAGATCATTAATTGAATCCGTCGCGCAATGGTAACACGTCTAATTCTAGATTAGAAGGTTGCATGTTCGATTTATGTCAGGTCCAAAAAATCAATCTTCACCTGGCTATGGTGTCTTTCTAACAGGTATGCTAATATACATTCTTTTCAATAGTTTTACACACTTAAACTCGAAAAATAACATGTAAAATCGAGGCAATAGAACCTTTCTTTGATGTCATTGATAGAAAAATAGGAGCAAAATCAGTGTGTACCTTGGTATGTTACAGCAAAAGGAGTTAATTTTGCTATCAAAAGAATTTGCCCAAGTCTGCTTTGAATCTCTTGGAATCAAAGTGTGGTTATCACAAACTAAATGCCCTTTTCTTGGTGTTGTTGTTAATATGATTCACTGATTGTTTATGTTTTTTTCGTTTCTGACCCAATTTTTTTCATCTTCTTTGTCTTGTCAAAAGAATGACGAATATATATAGGGGATTTGGGTGGTTGATAACGCTCAATCTACAGCTCTCGTAGGAGTGTAAAGCGGTCGTTTGTCAAATATAGAACCCAACCTGGGTTGGGTATCGATCCCTCAGGGAATAGCTTGGTCAACAAGTAAGCAACGATTACTAAACTTTTAGTGCAAGTCTCATAAAAAGGGGGGAATTGTATTGTAACGAAAATAAGAGAGTAAAGCAGAAAATAGCAAAGTAAAAAGAAAGAATGTTTAGTAGGTTGTGAAACAATGAGAATTGAAGAGTTGGGGTTATGTCCACCTTCTGAGTTATACGTCTCTATTGACTATGAGTGTGTTGAATTCAGACATGCATGTGCTTATAGAGAATTGTATTCGATGGTAAATTCAGGCGTCGTTAGACCTATTCGAGGATTATTTCACTTTAACTCTTTCGAGCTTAAAGCGTGTCTAACGGTACGAATTCTCCAAGAGGTTAATCCAGTTACGGCACTAACTTTTTAATAGGGGATGGGACCCTACTACCTTGACATTATCTCTTTTCCAGACAGATAACCTTTCTTTCGAACAAGTTAAATATTATACTGGCGTATTCTTGCATTTGCAACCACAAAGAAATTAGATTAAGATGAAGAGAATAATGATATAAGCAACATACGTGTCACGAACTCACAAACTCACAGCAATAGATAGTATCTCATTCGGCTTCCATAACCCCAACAAAGAAGTTTAGTTACCCATGAGTGCGAAGGAAATCACAATTGACATTGTTGTTATACCACAATAAAGATTTCACGTTTGTAATGGTGTGGTAGGCGTTAGGCGTGAATCCCTTAGCAAAGTAACGTTTCTCTTGTTGTGGAATTTAAGAATAGATGAATAGAAGAAGAAAAATAGAATTAATGGAAGAATGATTGTTTAGAACTAGAATGTCTTAGAAGTAGAATAGAATTGAATTAAATGTCAGAAGATGTCCCAAAATCTCTAGCAAGATAGGGTATTTATAAGACCCATATCCTATTCCTACTAAGCTAATGAAATGCTTAACCAAATCCTACTAAGCTAATGAAATATTTAACCCAATTGTACTAGGTTAATGTATCATTATCCTAATCCTAATAAGTTACTGCTAGTCCCCAAAGTCTTCAGAAATGTTGTTTTAGCCCGGGACAGAATTTCCATGCGCCATCTTTAGTCCTTGGCGTCCAAGATTGGCTTTTCTCCTTTTGTGAAGCTTTCTTTGGTGTCAAGTTATCCATGAAATGCTGAATTCTGCATCATTTATACCTAAAACTTTGCTAATCATGTTCGTTAGCTCACTTACAGGGAAATGGACTAAAAGTGCATGAAATATATAATTTGTTCTCAAAACTAGGCTAAAATATGGGCAAAATATAGTGCTATAGGCGTGTAAATTCGCCTATCATCAACACCCCACACTTAAAGCTTTGTTCGTCCTCGAACAAAATATCATGTCCCTCTAAACATCAACTTAGGGTTTCACAGCAACAACATAAAATATTCGTCAAGACAAGCACAACAATTATCAATAAAGAGTAGTTTTCCGATCATTAGTAGAGACCATTTAGCCTCCAACATAGACTCGTGATGGTTGTCAACTCATATTCAAAAGTTAAGGCACAAAGAATCATACACGACTACCCAAAACTCATCAACCATGTGTGTCTCACAATATATTACCCATAATCACTCACAAGTATAGCATATTTTTCAAACATGGGTATCAAAATATCCTTGCTCTCGCTCTCACAAAGAATTCATATGAAGCAACTGATGACCATAGGCTTGCCCTTAGTGTAATGCTCCACTAAATGTCAGAATGCTAAGCTTAGAATCAAATAGGTCTTTTGATGGTTGTAATGTAGGCTAAGGGACGGGTAGGACTATTTTGGCCAGAAATAGTGACTATGTTCCTAAGCGCTTTAATACATCACATTGTGTCATTAACACTTTTCTTTCTAACAACCTTTGTTTCATTTATTCTACCACCTTTTTTCTCCTCTTTTGTTTTTCGATTTTAAGCATGACTAACTTTTCAGTTTTTGTTCTTCTTTTTTCTTTTCATAACATACCTCTTATGATAGCACTTCTTTTTCATAGCAATTTCAAGCACCAATGCATTCTAAAGCATCATACTCACCCAATTTCCTCTTATTTTGTCACATGACTTTTTCACTTTAAAGCACTTAGGAATTTAGATCAAATTATGGTCTTGAAAAAAAAATGGATTAGGCTTACATATGAGGTTGTCAAAGAAAATAGGCTAAAGGCTCAAAAGGGTTAACTAGGATAATGTCCATGGGTAGGTAAAAAATAAAGGTAAACAAATATAGGTTGCCAAAGAAATGCCTAAATCATCTCCTAAACTTACACTCCTTATTTTCGCTTTACATACATACCAAGAAAGTTCTAGCATCAGCCACAAGCACAGAATATACTATTAGCTCACACACACAAGGCACATGGTCGACTTTATTGGGAGTAGTATAGACTCTTGACCCAACAGATGAAGGAATTAAACCAAACAATATCATATAGTGAGTCACAATTAGAGCCTAAACGTCTCAATAGTCATGATTTTAGCACAAACTCTTGTCATAATCTCATGCTGCCTATTAGAATAATTTCATGCGATGCTGAGTTAAAAAAACAATTAACTACAAACAAACATAAATAAATGCAAATGTGGATGGAGAAGTATAGCATGAAAATACCAGCACCCCACACTTAGATGGGACACACTGTCCTCAGTGGAAAATAAATAAGAAGAACCTGGTCAGTCGGACTCTTCCTCAATGTCGGGGGTCATACCCCCTTCGTCGGAATCATCATCAGAGTCGTCGCCATCAGAGTTCTCCTCCATGTCAGAGTTTGGCATTCTGCGATCATCATCGGTTGGCACATCGTCATCAAGAGGTTCCTCAAAGTACACCCCTACTCCACACATGGCCTTCACATGCTCATTCATTGGGTAGTCATAGTCCAGCTGTTGGAGCTCTGCAGCAGTTGGAACATGACCTACGCTCATCATTGTAAACCTCATCATGCCGTACATATGGCGGGAGAAACTCTCATCCCGAGCATGTCTCTCTGTCGTAGTAAGGTTGATGTCATGTGTTGATTCAGCATCTTTGACCTTTGTGAGGTCAACCTTCTTCGGATTGTGTGGGAGTTTATGATCAGCTGGTTCCTCTTCGATGTCTTCCTTCCTCAAGATTGCAGTCAACAGATTGCCAAAGCTGAAATGGGACCGCTTGTGTAGCCTAGCCTTACGCATTATAGATCGGATGATTACCCCAATGTTGATAGGGACATTCGTCATCAATGCGTATACTAAGCACACTCTATCTCTTGTTATTTTTATGTATTGCGTCCCTGGAATGATGCAAGAGTTGACCATGCGCAACCATATCCTTGCTTCCCTATTCAAAGAAGCATATGGGAAAGTATTGTGTCGACCAGTGTCCTTGTGTCTACTCCAGCGTGCCATGGATCTACTTTCACAAAGTGTGTGCCGAATTGCTCTATAAGGAGGTCTGCTGTACAGCTCTTTGAATGGTGCTGGATCGACTGAAGGCAAGCCAAGAAAGGAGTTGATCAAATCCGTATTGAGTTGTAAAACTTGGCCCCGAATCTTGACTTTGCTGCCTGTGGTTTTCGGCGACCAGTTGGCATAAAATTCTCTTGTCAAATCAAGATTACATTCTCCCATGTCACGGAAGATAAAATCCAGATTTAATGCCATGATCTTCGCCAACATGCGCGGCTCCTTCTTCTCTAGGCTTTCCTTGTTTATCAAGTCGACATGAACATATTTTTTTCCTTGTTGTTCCTATACCATTCTTTGGCTTCCTCCTCAAGAACCCATTTTATTCCAAACATACGGCGTGGTAATTGCATTGAGGATGATTCTCCTTGCGGCCTCTTTTCTTGCCCTTTTGGGAAGTGGTAGCCTTCTCCTTGCCTTGTCTCGCTTTGGGTGCCATTGTACGTGATTTAAGCCTTTGGAGATGTTCTTGTGAAGTGGGAGAGCAAAAGGAAAAGTTTTGAGATGATTTGGAGAGTATGTGCGGCACCTAGGTCAAGTTTTCAATGTGTTTGTGTTTCAAGACTAAGTCTCCTTTATATAGGAAAAGAATGGGTCGGGTTTTGACCCATTTAAAATCGGTTTTGGAGACAAAAAGTGACCATAGGCGGCGCCTTTAGCTTTGACTATGGTGACCATAGGCGGCGCCTAATGCAAAGCATTTGCTAGCATAGGCGGCGCCTAGTTCAATGCCTTTAGTGACCATAGGCGGCGCCTTTAGCATGGCATATGAGATTTAGAGACCAAATGCTTTAGCATAGGCGGCGCCTATGCTATGGCATACTTGAGCATGGGCGGCGCCTATGCTATAGCACACTAGATTTCGAGACCTTGGGCTATAGTATAGGCTTTGCCTTGTTCGTGGCCTAGTTTTACCTAAGCCTATCCTTGCTCGATGCCTATTTTGTCATGAGCAATGCTCAATCCATAGACTTATGCATCTTCATTCCTAACTCACCACCTTTACCATGCAATACGTCCAAATCGTCATTTGAAATCAATCTCCTCATTTTATACCTCTTGCACCTACATTTTCTCAAACTAATGAAAACAATTAGTACGATGGGTTGCCTCCCATCAAGCGCCTTAGTTTTGGTCATGGCACGACTCTTATTTTTGGATTTTTTTATTTATCAAAAACAAAACACGTACTAAAATGAAGGAAGAAACAAAAAAAAATGTAAAACGATAAACGATAAACGATGGGTTGCCTCCCATCTAGCGCCTTATTTATTGTCGTGGCTTGACATAGTTACCTCGAGTACTTAGACTTTGTCGAGATAAGTGATGGCCATGAAGTTTATTGAATCAAGAGGACCGATATAAGGTTTCACACGTTGGCCATTCACTTTGAAGATAACACCATTATTATCTTCCAATTCAACTACTCCAGACGAGTAGACTTGGATAACTTTGTATGGACCAGACCACTTGGACTTTAACTTACCTGGGAAGAGCTTCAATCTGGAGTTGAAGAGAAGTACCATATCATCCTTTTGAAAGTTTCGACGAACAATCCATTGATCATGATACTTTTTCATCCGCTCCTTGTATAGGTCTGATCTTTCATAAGCATGTAGACAGAATTCATCCATCTCGTTCAGTTGCTCCATCCTCAGCTTCATTGCATCATCCCAATTTAAATTCAATCGCTTCAGCGCCCACAATGCCTTGTGCTCGAGCTTAATGGGTAAGTGACAAGCCTTCCCATAAACTAGTTGATAAGGGGACATGCCAATTGGCGTTTTGAATGCAGTCCTGTACGCCCATAGTGCATCGTCCAGCTTCCGAGACCAATCCTTCCTATTAGCATTTACCGTCTTCGCAAGGATTTGCTTGATCTCTCGATTGGAAACCTCTACATGTCCACTAGTTTGTGGGTGATAAGGCGTGGCTACCTTATGTTGCTTGACACCATATTTTGCCAACACGGACTTGAATAGCTTGTTGCAAAAGTGAGATCCTCCATCACTTATGATAGTACGTGGTACTCCAAAGCGAGAGAAGATATTCCTCTTCAAGAACGCTACAACACGCTTTCCCTCATTGTCCGCCAACGCTACAGCTTCAACCCATTTTGAGACATAATCCACAGCAACTAAGATGTATTTCATTCCAAACGAATTCACGAATGGACCCATGAAATCAATGCCCCATACATCAAAGAGTTCTACCTCAAGAGTTTTCGACATGGGCATCTCATGGTGTTTCGAAACATCACCTTGTCGCTGGCATTGGTCGCATCTTCTAACAAAGTCATGAGCATCTCTAAATATGGAAGGCCAATAATATCCACTTTGCAATACTTTTCTTACCGCCCGATTACCTGCGTGATGTCCCCCAACTTGGGAAGTGTGGCATGCTTCCAATATATTTGGCACCTCTTCATGGGATATACATCGTCGGATAACACTATCCGCGCATCGTCGAAACAAATATGGCTCATCCCAAAAGTAGTGTTGTACATCATGCATAAACTTCCTCTTTTAATGGTAAGATAAATTTACAGGTATCACATTACTCACCACAAAGTTTGCAAAGTCGGCATACCATGGTAACTCTTCTATTATCGTGGCTAAGATCTCCTCATCAGGGATTGCATCATCAATCTCGATTTCAGGTTGCGCCATATGCTCGTTCTCGAGTCTAGAGAGATGGTCGGCCACTTAGTTCTCGCAACTTCTTCTATCTTTAACTTCGAAATCAAACTCTTGCAGCAGCAATACCCATCGAATTAGTCTTGGTTTTGCATCCTTCTTTGTCATTAGATACCTAAGAGCTGCATGGTCTGTATGAACGATCACCTTAGTACCCAATAGGTAGGCACGAAACTTCTCAAACGCATACACAACCGCTAGGAGCTCTTGTTCAGTAACAGTGTAGTTCCTTTGGGCTTCATTTAGGACCTTACTCACATAGTAGATAGGATGAAGCAGCTTCTTCTTTCTCTGACCAAGTACAGCACCAACGGCTACACCACTAGCATCACACATGACTTCGAACGGGAGAGACCAATCTGGTGCTAACATGATAGGGGCTTCAATGAGTTTTCCTTTGAGGCATTCGAATGCCTTCAAGCAATCGTCATTGAAGTCAAACTTCGCATCTTTCTCCAAGAGTTTGCATAATAGACTAGAAATTTTGGAGAAGTCTTTGATGAACCGACGATAGAAACCTGCATGGACGAGAAAACTACGAACACCCTTCACCAAAATTGGAGGCGGTAGCTTCTCAATGACTTTAATTTTCGCTCGATCAACCTCAATTCCTCTTTCGGAGATTTTGTGCCCAAGAACAATACCTTCTTTTACCATGAAGTGGCACTTTTCCCAATTCAGCACTAGGTTGAATTCTACACATCTTTGCAACGCCATACTTAGGTTTGTCGAGCACGCTTCAAAAGTCTCACCAACAAATGAAAAATCATCCATGAATACCTCCAAAGTGTCTTCAACCATATCAGAAAAAATGGACATCATACAGCGTTGAAAGGTATGGCATACGTTTGAAGGCAAACGTACCATATGGGCATGTAAACGTTGTCTTCTCTTGGTCTTCGGGAGCAATACAAATCTGATTATAGCCTGAATAACCGTCTAAGAAACAAAACCATCCTTTCCCCGCTAATTGATCTAGTATTTGGTCCATAAATGGCATTGGAAAGTGATCTTTGAGCGTCCAAGAATTCAGCTTCCGGTAGTCCATGCATACTCTCCATACAGTGACGGGTGAGAGTGGAATAAGTTCATTTTTCTCATTCGCGACCACCGTCATGCCTCCTTTCTTGGGAACATATTGTACCGGGCTTACCCATGTACTATCAGAGATTGGATACACAACCCCTACGTCTAACCACTTGATAATTTCTTTCTTCACCACTTCTTGCATAGGTGGGTTTAGACGTCTTTGATGCTCAATGGTTGGTTTGCAATTTTCTTCAAGCTGAATCTTGTGAGTACAAATCCCAGATGGAATACCAATGATATCTGCAATGGTCCATCCAATGGCTCTAATATACTTTCGTAGAATAGCAATAAGAGCTGCAACTTGTTGCTCACCCAAATTTGTTGCCACAATGACTGGAAGTGTGCTTCCGCTTCCTTAGAATGCATACTTTAAATGACTTGGCAGCTCCTTCAATTCTAACGTGGGTGGCTCTTCAATAGATGGCTTAGCTGGTGATGTGGGTCGATTTTTGAGATCAAGGTCCAGCTTCTTCGGAGCATAGCGATATGTCCCTAATCCTGATAGAGCACAAATAGCTTCTTTGTAATTTTCAGCATCCTTACTCTCTCCATTCATGAGCACAACCGCCAAAGGGTCAGCAATAATTTGCTCTTCTTTAAGTAATTCTTTCGGATCATCAAAGAAAACATCAGCCACTGAAAATACACTCGGATCTTTGGTTTGCTTCATTGATTTGCAAACATCAAAGCGAACCACTTCGTCATTTATTAGGAATGAAAGCTCATTAGCTCTCAAATCAATGAGCACACTTCCTGTAGCAAGGAAAGGGCGTCCCAAGATTATGGGAACCTTTGAGTCCGCTTCACAATCCAAAATAACAAAGTCTGCTGGAAAGATGAATGAAGAAACCTTTACCAAGACATCACATAGGATACCAACAGGTCTTTTTACCAACCTATCCGCCATGACGAGCCTCATATTGGTTGGAGTAGGATCACCCAACCCTAACTTTTTATAGATAGATAATGGCATCAAATTGATGCTAGCTCCTAAATCACATAATGCTTTGGCAAAATTCAAAGATCCAATGGTGCAAGGAATAGTGAAAGCTCTGGGGTCAGCCTTCTTCTGAACTATTGATCGGGTAGCGATTGCGCTGCAGTGATGGACATCATCTTTCAACTCATAACTTGATGCCCGCTTCTTTGTCAAAAGATCCTTCATAAATTTTGCATACCCAGGCATTTGTTCAAGTGTTTCTACCAATGAAACATTAATGGTCAGCTGCTTTAACATAGTCATGAATTTGCTGAACTTCGTATCATCCGCCACCTTCTTCAATCTTTGGGGAAAAGGTGGTGGTGGGTATGGAATTGTTCTCTCCACGGCTTTCTTCTCCTCTTGCTTCCGTTTTTTATCTTTTCCAGGCTGCACGTCGTGAGGAGTGACGTTAAGGACGTTAGGATCGGCTGTTGCGGCATCTTCCCCTTTCGCCTTATCATCAATTTTCGCTTCTTCGTCAACCACTTGCTTGCCTTTTTCTGAAGTTTCCAGCACCTTACCACTTCGGGTAGTGATGGCCATGCATGACCCATCATTCCTTAGGTTTTGCACAGTATCGCTAGGTAAAGTACCAGTCTTTCTTTGATTGAGTGCTGCTGAAAGTTGGCTCAATTGCTGCTCTATTTGCTTGATTGAAGTGGAATGAGAATCAACTAATTGCTTCATAGAGGACAAATCATTTATTACCTCTGTTACTCCTGCGCTCGTTGCTTCCACTCCTTTCAGTAGTTTAGCCATCATGCCTTCCATACTTCCAGAACTAGATGTGGTGGTGTCACGTCTTCCAGGGGGAACATACAAACCACTTTTGTCATTCTTGTTCTTCCAACTACCTTGGTCCTTGTTTACAGATTTATCATAATAGTTCCGACCTTAGTTTTCTTGAGTATTACCTCGGAAACCCCCCTGATTGTTCAAGTAGTTGGCCTCTTCATCCAAATCATATTCGTCTCTTCCTTTTGGCGCAATGGCTTTGACTTTTTTGGTCTTTCCTGATAATAGATGCTTTGTAAGAAGATCCACTTGTGTCTTCATGTGCGCCATATCTTGATCACGTTCTTCTTCTCTTCTCCTTTGGTCTGCAGTCATGCCTATAGATAAAGTGGGGCTTGCTACCTCAGAATCCCTGGTATGCCAAGCTCTAATTTGCTTCGTCATACGATCTAGCATATTGCTTGCCTGACCAAAGGTGAGATCCATAAATGATCCTCCAGCCGCATTATCCACAACTGGTTTAGTTATTGAATTCAAGGCTCTGTAAAGTATCTCCATTAGGTGAACATTAGTCATGTGATGGTTTGGGCACCTCATTAGCTTCGTCTTGAACCTCTCCCATGTTTCATGAAGGGCTTCAGTTGGAAGCTGACGAAAGTTGCTGATTTCATCTATCATTTGTGCTCGCAGAAAGAATCTTTCTAGGAAAGCGTCTCTCAATTGCCTCCAATTTGTAATAGAATCAGGAGTCAGGCCATTCAACCATAGAGTTGCCTCCCCAGACAGAGACAATGGAAATAAGCGTAACCGAATTGCATTCTGACCAACTCCAGGATTGTCAAACGACTTGCATGTAGAAATAAATTTGATGAGATGCATATTCGGATCATCGCCTGCTAGTCCACCAAATAATCCCTTGAGTTGCAATAACTGAATCATGGTGCTCGTGATGTTGAACTTGGCTCCGGGTGCCAATGGTGGAGGAATAATGGCTCTTGTGGCTCCGGCTCCATCAAGATCATCATCATCATCGTCGAAAGCTGGTTGCATAGCTTGGCGTTCAGGCCTAAACCTAGCTTGACGATCTCTTCTGTTGGCAGGTGTTGCGATCTCAGCGGCATGCCTAGGGTTTAGTAGCTCGTCATCACCTAGATCTTCATCGTCAGGATTTGTTGCTCGCCCAGGGTTATCAATATTCTGTTGATGCACTTGAGTGGCGGCTAGCGCAGCTAGTCTCGCCTGCTCCTGTTGAGCAGCCATCCTTTCAATTGTGTGTTGTGCCTCCATTCTACGAATATGTTGTGGTTCAGGATTGATAGGTAATAACGGTTGACCAGAACTTTGGGTATGGGGCATGCACTTAATAAAAACCTGCAGTAAACAAAAACAAAAACTAAAAGTAAAAGTACGAGAATCTTTGACCAAAGGGTCTAGTAATTATTACGAACTTAATTGACACTTGTATTCCCCGGCAACGGCGCCAATTTTTGATAACGCTCAATCTACAGCTCTCGTAGGAGTGTAAAGCGGTCGTTTGTCAAATATAGAACCCAACCTGGGTTGGGTATCGATCCCTCAGGGAATAGCTTGGTCAACAAGTAAGCAACGATTACTAGACTTTTAGTGCAAGTCTCGTAAAAAGGGGGAAATTGTATTGTAACCAAAATAAGAGAGTAAAGCAGAAAATAGCAAAGTAAAAAGAAAGAATGTTTAGTAGGTTGTGAAACAATGAGAATTGAAGAGTTGGGGTTATGTCCACCTTCTGAGTTATACGTCTCTATTGACTATGAGTGTGTTGAATTCAGACATGCATGTGCTTATAGAGAATTGTATTCGATGGTAAATCCAGGCGTCTTTCGACCTATTCGAGGATTATTTCACTTTAACTCTTTCGAGCTTAAAGCGTGTCTAACGGTACGAATTCTCCAAGAGGTTAATCCAGTTACGGCACTAATTTTTTAATAGGGGATGGGACCCTACTACCTTGACATTATCTCTTTTCCAGACAGATAACCTTTCTTTCGAACAAGTTAAATGTTATACTGGCGTATTCTTGCGTTTGCAACCACAAAGAAATTAGATTAAGATAAAGAGAATAATGATATAAGCAACATACGTGTCACGAACTCACAAACTCACAGCAATAGATAGTATCTCATTCGGCTTCCATAACCCCAACAGAGAAGTTTAGTTACCCATGAGTGCGAAAGAAATCACAATTGACATTGTTGTTATACCACAATAAAGATTTCACGTTTGTAATGGTGTGGTAGGCGTTAGGCGTGAATCCCTTAGCAAAGTAACGTTTCTCTTGTTGTGGAATTTAAGAATAGATGAATAGAATAAGAAAAATAGAATTAATGGAAGAATGATTGTTTAGAACTAGAATGTCTTAGAAGTAGAATAGAATTGAATTGAATGTCAGAAGATGTCCCAAAATCTCTAGCAAGATAGGGTATTTATAATACCCATATCCTATTCCTACTAAGCTAATGAAATGCTTAACCAAATCCTACTAAGCTAATGAAATATTTAACCCAATTGTACTAGGTTAATGTATCATTATCCTAATCCTAATAAGTTACTGCTAGTCCCCAAAGTCTTCAGAAATGTTATTTTAGCCCGGGACAGAATTTCCATGCGCCATCTTTAGTCTTTGGCGTCCAAGATTGGCTTTTCTCCTTTTGTGAAGCTTTCTTTGGCGTCAAGTTATCCATGAAATGCTGAATTCTGCATCATTTATACCTGAAACTTTACTAATCATGTTTGTTAGCTCACTTACAGGAAAATGGACTAAAAGTGCATGAAATATATAATTTGTTCTCAAAACTAGGCTAAAATATGGGCAAAATATAGTGTTATAGGCGTGTAAATTCGCCTATCATCAGTGGTAACAGTTATGTAACCCCCCCCCCTTCCCTTTATTTGAAAATGAAATTATCTATTAATCTCAATATTTCAGATTCAAAAATAGGTCGAGTCAAAATGAATTGGGTCGGATCGGGTCATAAGGGCGATCCATGACCCACAAAAATCAAATAACATGCGCAAAATAAATTAAGGATTAGAAAGAATTTCAAAATGTCAAAATCTGAAAAATTCACCGCACAAATGTCATAATTTTGAAGAGGAAAAAATAGACTAAAAAGTGAACTATTACTTTATTTCAAACAATTAAAGGAAATTCAAAAGTAACTAGATACACATGGTGTTAGGTGCATTTTAAAGAAAACTTCAAACCCATTTCATATTTTCGTGTAAATACTCACTTTTCTCCCCTTATTTTTCTCACAAATTCTCCAAAATTATCTAATCTCTATTACTAATTGCTCTCTAATACTCTTTGATATTTTATTTATTTGGCCAAATAGAGAGATATTTTCCAGCAAGTTTCAACTGTAATCTCTCAATTTCGCTCTTTGATTATATACAACTGCTTTTATGCAGACGTTTGGTGAATTCATTCCAACGTTCATCTCTTTATTTATTTACTTACTATTAAGTTTTCTTTATATTTATATTGTTTGTTTTTCAACGCTTTATTTTTTTCACGTTAAATATGAATTTTAGACCAAAAAAGATAAGGATGATAATAGTAGTAGAGGTGGAGGTGGAGGTAGTTCTAAATTGTTGCCACCTAAATTAAGAATTAATTCAGATGATTTTACTCATGCTGATGATACTTCTTTTGAACGTCCTTATGCTATTGATGTTGGTTCTGGTAATGTCACAAGTCATCAGGCCTTAGATAGATATTTTGGTAATTTGAACGAAGACTTAGAGAAAGAGGAAAATATAGAAGAACAAGAGTTAGAAGACACCTCTACCCCTACTAATCCGACAATGGAATTATTGAAACAAGATGAAGTAGAAAAATTTACCTATGTTTACTAGAGTAGAAAATACCGAACGTCCTAAGAGATCATTCGTTTCGAAATATGACCCAAAATAAGGAGAAAACTATTGTTGCTTGCAATAAATGTAAGCAAGTGATTTAATATTTAACTAGGGAATTACAGGATGGGATATGACGACTAACTAGATATTTGAGAATTTATGTTTTTGAATATGTTTGTTTAGAAGATATTGCTAAGGCCGGAAAAAGATACACCCTTGTCCGGTACTAACCAATCTATAGAAAGTTCTAACATGGTTCAGAATATTTTAGATTTTAGTAACTCGGTTGATCGAAGAACATCACTCACATATGTTAGGATAGAGATCGTGAAAAATTAGCTAAAATAATTGTAGTTTGTGGTTTACCTTTTTGTGTTGGTGAACATCTCAGTTTTATTCATTATATTTGAAAAGTGTATAATTTTAATTTTTGGTGTTTTTCAAGAAATACAATTAAAGCAAATAATTTTAAATATCAACATGAGCACTGTCATTTTTTTCGATTCTACTTTGTTTGTTTTGATAGTAAATATCTATCACTTCTGATATAGGTTGTAGTTCTAATGGTAATGATTATTTTACTGTTGCTTCTCATTGTATTGATCATGGATGAAATATGAAAAAAAGAATTATAGGCTATAAATATGTTGAAGAGTGTAAAGTTATATAGCTTGTTTAAAAGGGGTGATCGTAAAATATTTTGGACTTTGTGATATGATAATGGGTGTCAGGTATGATAATGTTTCTACTAATTTAAAAGTTATTGATTTTTTAAAACCTAGACTTTTTTCAATTGATGATCATGTTTTTTATGTTAAGTGTAATGTGTATATTTATAATTTAATAGTGATGAATAGTATTATGTATTTGATGATTCTTGTATTAGAATTTGAGTTGCTTGTGCATGGGGTTTTAAAGCTAAAATAAGGTCTAGAATTAAGGAATTTGAAAACACTTATGCTTTATTTGAAATCCTTTTAGAAAAATTTTAAAAGAAGTGACTACTAAATGAAATTCTTTATATGAAATGCTTAATATTGCTATTGATTATCATGCACCTTACAAATGCTTTATAATAAACATAATTTGAATCACCGGCGAGGATTGGAAATAATGCGAAGAACTTATTAGTTTTTAAAAAAAAAAAATAGAGTGCTATAAAGTGATATCATGTCAATATTATACTATTATTTTTGTCTTTAATAAATATTTGTATTATTTCATCTGAATTTGTTAATATAAAGATCGTGAACATTTTGCAATTGTGTTACATATATGATTGAAAAAATTTTAAAAATATTTTTTTCTTATTCCTCAAATATTTTGACTCTACTTTATTCAATCCAACTTACAAAGAATAAGGTGTGTAAAAATGGTTGAAAACATTTATAAGAATTTAGAAATTAGAAGTGATGAAGTTCCATATGTTGGATCGTATAAGAATAGTATATGAACTAAAGCTAGACAGGTCTATGAACTTTATAAAGTCAACCTAATAAATGTTGAACAGACTGATCCTCCATGTCATAAGACTAGATTTAATAATTTTGATAAAATTGTGGATGAAGAACTTGGTCTTGATTCTACTAAGATGTTGATTTTTTCTCAATATATTAATCAAGCACGAAAAGATATTAGGAAAGAAAATAGAGATCCTCAACTTTTAACTTGGTGGAAGAACTGAAGAAAATAATTTTCATATCTTTCAAAGATGATTCAGGATGTGCCAGCTATGTAAGCATCTTCAGTTGCTTCGGAGCAAGTTTTCAGCTCAGAGAGATTTATTATTGGAGACCATAGGTATTTGTTAGCAAAAGATAGTTTAAAAATATCAGTGTAGCACAGGGAGATGGTTAGGAAAAGATAGTTTGAAAATATCAGTGTTGTTCAGAGATTGGATAAATGTCGAACGAAGGAATATTGGACTTTCAAATTTATCGCATCAAATCGAAAGCGATATAGATGAAGCACTTGGAGAAAATAGTGATGATGGCATGGAAGCAGTGGACAAAAAAAATCAAATACAAATTACAAATTATGTTTTCAAGAAATTGATAGATAAGTTACAAAAAATATATTTTAAAAATTATGGATATTAGTATGGTAATCGAGATATAGTTGAATAAAAACCTTCCCAGAAGTTGGTTGCGTAGATTAGGTGCTCTTCTAATAGTTGTAATACACATGCTTTTTTATTTATTTGAATAAAATTATAGGTTATTTGCCATCATTTTCTTTTTAAATTTGTCTTTTATTACTTTAAGATATAAAAAAAAAAAACTTTTAAGTTATAAATTTAAACTTTAAAGTTGAAAATTCAAACTTCTAAAGTTGAAAATTTAAAATTAAACTTTAAAGTTTCAAGTTCAAAAAATATTAAATTTTTTAAAGTTAAAAAAAAATCAAAGTTTTTTTGCATCTTCAACTTCAATTGTTCAAGATTCAAAAGAATTCAAAACAATCTAAACTTTAAAGTTGAAAATATATATTTAAACTTTAAAGTCAAAATTTTAAACTAAACTTTAATGTTTTAAAAATTTCAAAGATCAGGATTCAAATTTCAAAAGACTTCAAACAAAAATAAACTTTAAAGTTGAAAATTTAAATGAAAATTTTAAAGTTCAAAGTTTAAATTTAAGTTTCAACTTTAAAGAAAAATCAAAATTATCAAAGTTGAAAACTAAAACTTAAACTTTAAATTTGAAAATTAAAATTTTTCTAAGTTGTCAAAAAGATGTTTCTAAGACTTTAAAAAAATTGAAAAATAACTTAAATAAAAAATATAAGTATAAAACTAATTTTATTTATAAAAAATAATTTTAAAAACTATACATTGATTTGAAATTATAACACAATTTTTTAAAAATAAAATTAAATGTTTGTCCAGTTCTTTTTCGATCTGGACCGTCGATAAACCAGTGCGGACAATCGTGATTTTTTCGAGCATCCTAATCTCGAAATATCGACTAATCACCGACCACTAGTACTGGTGCGAAACTCCAACCACCCGTTCCGACAGGCTAGAATCGATTTCATTATCGATCTTAGTCAACGTGATGTTGCAAGTGTTTTAACAACACATAAGCTAAAGAAGAAGTGTGTCAACATGGAAGCTGATATTAAGGGCGAAGACAAAGAAAATGCTATAGAAGCCCAAAGAAGGCCATCGTTAAGGTTGCAAGCTAAGGAATTGCAAGCCAAGGTTGTTGGCATCAATGAGAAATCACAAAGACAATTATTGATAAAGAAGAGCCCTAGAATGAGTCCAAAAATTATGGAAAAGAATGCACCAAGTACTACACATATTTCATGATTCAAGTCCAAGCTCAGAAGGATGAAGACTCACGCGGAGCCACAAAGAGCTCAAAATCAAGCACACATGAGGTTGAAAGTTGTGTCCAAAAATTGGCTACAAACTCTTACCCCAAAGGAAGGAAAAGTCAAGTACAAGTAACTTGGAAGGACAAATGTTGTGGTTAAACATTTGGAAACTTTTTCTTATTTCCTTAGTGAAAAATTTTGATATTAGTTTTATATGCTTCCTAATTTAAAGTTTTCTGGTTAAATTCTATTAATCATTTTTAATAGAAGTAGTATCTAATCTCATGCTATTTGATATAATTTTTTCTTATATAGAGACATTATTTTTTTTATTTAAACACAACGTTATTATTATTGAAAGTTCTTTTTCTTTACAATTTTGTATATGGGTGTGGCTTATGATCTATCTTACAACCATATGAGGATATTCTTTAAGAGGTAAGATTAATTCTTTAACTTGATATCTTTTGTTCTTATTTGTAAATTAAAGAAGGTAATCAACCTTAAGTCAGTGTTGATCTAAGTTATTGAATTGACTTTAATAGTATCATTATTAGTTTTAATTTGCGAAATCTTGAATACTAAGAGTAATTAGGGTTCTTAGCACTTGATTTCAAAGTTTGGGTTTTACTGTTAATTTTTTTTGTTTATCGTCTTTTGTTTCTTGTCTTAAATCTTCGTATATTTGCTTTCATATTATTTTATTATTTATTTAAGTAATCTGAATCTTATCAAGTGATATCAGATCAATCATTATAATTTTGGAAATTTTTTTAAAAGAGTTAATTTTTTATTATAGGAGCTTAAAAGGTAAGCTACACAAAAGAAACTAAATTATATAAAAAAAACATTCAATTGCTTGTGAGCTAAGACTTTTACAAGAAACTAGTTTTGATGTATGCACTTTACGCGTGTATTTCACTTTAATGAGTTCAATTTTATAAAATTATTTGAATATAAAAAGCACAATAGTTATCACATAATTATTAATTGCTTCTTATCAAGTGATATCAGACCAATCATTATAATTTTGGAAAAAAATTTAAAAGAACAAAGAGTTAATTTTTTATTATAGGAGCTTAAAAGGTAAGCTACACAGAAACTAAATTATATAAAAAAAACATTCAATTGCTTGTGAGCTAAGACTTTTACAAGAAACTAGTTTTGGTGTACGCACTTTACGCGTGTATTTCGCTTTAATGAGTTCAATTTTATAAAATTATTTGAATATAAAAAGCACAATAGTTATCACATAATTATTAACGATTTAAGTATCGATACTAATAGTATTAAGAATAAGCCAGACAACGCTAACTTAACTATCTAACAAACCGTCTATCATAACCATAACCTCCTATCTAAGTTCATATTTTTGATAAGCTGAAATTGTATCATGTCCGTTTCATACAACATAACCAGCCTCACGATCATTCTATATAACTCGTCTTTAACACACTTAAACAAAACTAATCACAAGAAGTAAATTGTAAAAAAAAAACTGTACTTTTTTTCGTGTGGCGTATCAGTCCCAAAATTTAAACTCCATCTTAGACACATTAGACACGATGACAACATAAGCATCAATTGGTACTAAAAGAATCAAACCTGAAATGATATTAAACCTAAATCTGATTAAAAGATATACACATTAATAAAATCTAATTATCAATACATATAATGAATCCTAATTGGAGTAAGGCTAAGAATTTCAAATAAAGAAAAAATCAAAAGAATCCTAAACCTAAAAGCAAGCACACATCAATTCTTTTTTATTTTTTTTGACCGAACAAAATAGTGATTATGACTATGATTATATTCAATATGTGCAATTATACGAAGTATTAATAATGACTTATATACAAAAACAAATTCAAGAATTTAATATTATGGGATAAATTTATCTTAAAAATTAAATAATCTTCAATTTGTTAATAGCCCAATTTAAACTAACACCGAAAGAATAGGAAAAAGATTTATAAGGTAAAATTAAAAAAAAATACATCAAGGAGGAGTTTAGAAAATAATTAGTATCAATATGAACGAAAATAAAACTTAGGAAAAATACTTTCCTTCAAATCCGCTCGTATCCACACGTAATCTCATTCACACGTTCAACATAATCTTGCTTCACCTACACAAAAATATTCAAAATCAAGCAATAATTACTTATATAAAGAAGTGGATCTAAGTATTTAAGATTATGTTAAAAATTAAAGAATATTCAACTTGTTAATAGCCTAATTTAAATTAACAACAAAAAAATAAGAAAAGGATTTGTAAGACAAAAAAAATCAAGAAAAGGCTTTTTAAAGAAACCCAAGGAGAAAAGTCATTCATACTTGAAAAGAAAAAACAATTGGGGTCTTCGACATAATAAAGTTAATTAAGAAAAAAGTAAATCAAATTCTTAATATATGTAGGTTGGGAGGTTGAAGTTGTAATAGAAATCTAATTATTTTAAATAGAAAAGTAGTAATAGAATGTTGGAAAGTTGGAGTTGTAGTAAAAATGTAGTTGTAATAGTCTAATAGAAACATTTTTTTTACTATTACTATTCAATGGAACATTGAGAAGCAGAACCACTTTTTCGATCACTTGACTTTTGTGCGTTTAAACAAACTCGTGTATACTGTGTCATGCTGGAGGACTCCATTCAAGATGCACTTCATTGCCCCTGCACAAAAATTGAATCGAAATAGTAAAATCTAACTAACTATAATGCTAAAATACATAAGAAAATAATAAAATAAGTAAAAAATCCCTGTTCGCAATAAATTTTCGTTAACGCTGAAAATTAACTGCAAACAAAAATAAAATAAACAAAAAGAATAATTTTATTTAAAGTAATTTTACGGGTACAATTTTATTATTCTCTCGATTCTTCTCTCCTAAGTTTTTCCGTGATTCGAGGGCCTTCCCAGCGTGATTCTCGAATGTAGGATGATTTGAGGCTCCTAGAAATGTGTTTGGATCTCCAGGAATTGTCTGACAACACTTCGTCTTGTCGACAACACTTCGTCTTGTCGACAACACTTCGTCTTGTCGAGTTAACTTTCGGGCAGAATTTCGTTAGTCGATTCGTTAAAGAGTTGTGTAGTCAATGCAGAAGCTTCCTCCAATGCTTGCAAAAATCCTTTTTAGCTTGTTATGTTGCCCTCTATTTATAGTTGTAGGGGGTAGGCCTGGTTGCTTATGATTGGTCGAAACATGTCACTTTGACACTTGGTGACTTTTGACTAGTTCTTGAATTTGAATGAGATTTCCACATCATTTGTACATGTGGCAGCGTCTCATTGGTCTTGGATTTGACTGGGATGCCACGTCACTTGATGAGTTTGGGCTTCCAAGTGTAATGGACTTTGAAGTCCTTGATGAAGAATAAAATGGATTTATCATTTTTTATAGCCCAAACTAATTTTAAGCCCAATAAAATATGAATCAAATCCAAATTTTATATGAATTTGACCCAATAAATTTTACGTGTCTACAATCCCCAACCCTCTAAAAAAAATCTAACTAACTAATGCCTTGTTAAAATAGGTAAGGAAAATTATTTTACCTAAATTGAACAATATTACATGAATTTTATACCCAAACTAATTTTATTCCTAATAAATCCTACATTTAAAAGGATTCATAAATTAAATTAGTTAACCTATAAAATTAAATAATAATTTGAAAAAAAATAGTGAAAATATAATTTTGTATATTAAGGAGATTTTTAATGAAGGGTAAAAAGTTCAAATCATTTTTCTTAGGATCTTCACACTTTTAATATATTATAAATATAGATTATAAACATAGATATAGATTATGAATTTATTTTAACTGGTAAAAAAATTTGCCTTTCGCGTGGTCATAGTATAAGATAGTGAATTTGAAAGATCTTGTACTAAATTTGACATTGATGTAAGAGATACTGGATTTTTGTGTGTATACGTCAAATATGTATTCATTTAAGAATATATGATTCTATCCAAACCTAAGTTCGTTAGAACTTGTTTTAGTTACGAACTACTTAATACCGTGTATATCCAAGACGAAAATAAATTATCAGCTATACCTGAAATATATAAAGCATTTTTTACCTAAAACAAATAACCAAACCTATTTTTTATAAAGTTTTATACTGCCCAACAGAGATACTATATGACGAAATTAAACCAGTTGTACAAGTTGTAAAAATAGGATTAACCAGAGATATGATTATACCAGAAGATATTGGACAACTACAAAAAATAATAAATTCAAAAGAAGAATTAGATACGAAAAAAAAGTTACAATATTAGTAAATCAGGTAAGAGAATATATACCAAAACTAGCAGAGAATTTAAAACCATTACAAAAGAAATTAAAAAGATAAAAAAAACAAGTGCAAACGTTCATGAAAGTATTTCCACTATATAACCCGATCGAATAAAGACATTTAACAGTACTCATACATAATATTATAGCCAAGAAGAAAACACACAAAGTGCACTAACCGAAGTATTGGACCGTTCCAGTCAGCAACTTGTCTGTGAACATCACATCATCTAAGTTTTTATTAAACACTCCCCATTAATTCACCGGGTCTATAGGTTCTATGATATTCGACTATCTTGAAGGAATTGTTCTTTGTGACTCTGATTTATTGTGTTTTTGTGATGCTACTCGATGTTAGGAATAAAACCTGTTTGATAGTGGTTCTTTGTGATCCAATTTGGTTTCAAGTATTTGAAGCAACACTGCATGATTATAGGAAATCAATAGGGATATAGCACGATAGCACCTTTTCAGGCATATGAAAGAGGTGTAAAAGTATCAAAGTAGTGACGTCTCTGGAAAAACTAAGAGGTGTCATTTGGTATTTTTAATATAAGACACGTAAATTTTAAGAATAAGGAAAAAATCAAATAAAGGAAAATAAAAGAAAAATGGGTTTGGCTGAATGTGGAGAGCGCCACATCACCAGGATTATGACCCCTTTTATATATACTAGTCACAAATAGCCTCTGCAAGGCACGGACCCAACGAATATTTTTTAAAAATTTATTTTAATTATCATAACTTATAATATTTTTTAAAATATATAATAATTTTTTTAATAAATATTTTAAGCTGTTAACTATTGTAATTTATAATACTATTTAAGTAATTTTCAAATAATAAATATTGATCTCATTGTTCAAACTTTTGTGGCATTGATAGTCAATTATATTTTTTAAATAATTTAAATTTTACATTACTGTGATGTATAATATCTTTTTCTTGTATTTCAATTTAAGTGTCATGATACTTAGATGAACATAATATTTAATTATGGGTGATATACTAAAGTTAGGTGTCTTAATGATTTACGACAACTAACTAGAAGTAATATAGCAAATTACTATAAGAAATACCTGTGAATTTTTTTTGATTAACTTATCGTTTTATATCTATTTTACTCTTTTTATCAAATATTACTAATTGACACAATGCTTAAATGCTCAGAATAATTAATTAAGAGTGACATAATAAAATCACGACTAAAACAGCGCAGCGACTCGTCTAATTAGAAGTGATAACAAAATTACTATATAAAAATACTTGCGGAAAAAAATTAAATGGGTCTTATATAAAACGTCAAGTAAATTTAACATTAAATATTGTTAATTTTTTAATAGTTAGATGACTTTATAATAATTTTTGAATAATTAATTAGAGATGAGATAATAAAATTATGGAGGAAGCAGCTGGTGGAGCAGGCAGGAGACGCGATAGATATTTTAAGTTGTTAACTATTGTAATTTATAATACTATTTATGTAATTTTCAAATAATGTATATCGATCTCATTGTCCAAACTTTTATGACATTGATAGTCAATTATATTTTTTTAATAATTTAAGTTTTACATTACTGTGATGTATAATATTTTTTCTTGTATTTCAATTTAAGTATCATGATGCTTAGATGAACATAATATTTAAGTATGGGTGATATAATAAAGTTAGGTGTCTTAATGATTCACAGCAACTAATTAGAAGTGATATAGCAAATCACTATAAAAAATACCTGTGAAATTTTTTTAATTAACTTATCATTTTATATCTACTTTACCTTTTTTATCAAATATTATTAATTGACACAATGCTTAAATGGTCATAATAATTAATTAAGAGTGACATAGTAAAATCACGACTAAAGAAGCGCAGCAGACTCGTCTAATTAGAAGTGATAACAAAATTACTGTACAAAAATATTTGCGGGAAAAAAAATTAAATGGGTATCATACAAAACGTCAAGTAAATTTAACATTCAATAATGTTAATTTTTTTAATACTTAGATAACTTTATAATATTTTTTTAATAATTAATTAGAAATGAGATAATAAAATTACGGTGGAAGCAACTAATGAAGCAAGCAGGAGAAGCAGGCACATTGACGGAGAGGTGCCTGCTTCTCCCACCCCATTTCCTCTTATAAGATAACTAGTTACTAATAGCCCGTGCAAGGCACGGGCCCAACAAATATTTTTTAAAAATTTATTTTAATTATTGTGATTTATAATATTTTTTATATATTTTTTAAAAATATACAACATATTATTTCTTTTAGATATTTTAAGTTGTTAACTGTTGTAATTTATAATACGTTTTATGTAATTTTTCAAATGTTTAACTGATCATAATAATTAATTATGAATAATATAGTAAAACTACGATTCAAGCAGTGTAGCAGATATGTTTGAATGACTCACAACAACCAACTAAAGGTGATATAGAAAAATTACTATAAAAAATATTTTTAAAATTTTTTAAATTGTCATAATAATTAATTAGGAATGACATAGTAAAATCACGATTGAAATAGCGAATAGACATATCTAATTAGAAGTGAAATAACAAAATTATTATACAAAAATACTTGGGTGAAGCAGCTGAAGCGGACATGTTATAAATATCTATTTTACTTTTTTATTAAATATTATTAATTTTTTAATACATAAATAACTTATAATAATTAATTGAAAATGATACAATAAAATCACATATGAATCAAATTATGAAGCAGACAAGATCATAAATAACTATTTTACTTTTTTTATTAAATATTATTAATTTTTTAATATATAAATAACTTATAGTAATTAATTAGAGATCACATAATAAAATAACGAAAAAAGTAGCTCATGAAGCTGGCAGGACGCCCGTGCAAAGCCCGTGCCCAACAATATAAAATCAGGTAACCTCAATTTTATTATTAATAGTATCTATAAATGAAAATAATATTTTCATAGTCTAATTTATGTGGCACTTTTGAAATTTTGTAATTCAATCAAGTTTTTTTTATCATAATTTTTTATACACCTTTTAAGTATTTTAAATTATTAATTATTATTAACTATAATTTTTTAATTTATCTTTTAAATTATTAATTATTGTGATTTATAATAATTTTTAAATATATAAAATATTTGAAAAAGACCTTTTAATTATTGAATTTTTTTTTGTTTGCAAATAAAAATACATAATTATAAAAAATGAAAAATGATGCTAGTACAACAAGGGTGAGTGAAACTAATGTGGGCCAATAATTGTTCTTTGCAATAAATAAATTGCTGCTGCAACAAAAGGTTTTTGTAGTCACAGAGGCTCGAACCGACAATACCTTGCATGAAATGTTACACTTTATCCACCAAGACAAGTGATACTTTTGTGAGGAAAGCACACAGCTGAAGCAGACATGTTATCGCTCAGTTGTATGCTATTTCCTCTTCTTAGATAGTAAGATTCTTGGTTTCATACATCAAGTGTAAAACCAAGATGACGAATTTTTTTTGAATTTTCTTTTATACAAATTGATCTATTTCTTGTCTCACCAAACTCAATCCTTATGGGAATTGGCATTTTTTTCTTTGCTTTAAATGGTTGTTACTATTAAGGTTTATATATAAATTCTAAAGAAACCAACAAAGGTTGCAATTTGAGTAGAAAATGAAAAAGACTCAATAGAAGGAAAAATCCAAATTGAGAGATATTTGTTCTTTGAATTTTTTTTTAGATGTCTCTAATAGGAAAATACTAATCCTGGGAATCAAAATAATAACTTAGTCGAGGTGCTAAGAATGATTACCACCCGATTTGATCCGTTAGAGGTTGTCTGAAATCTACCTAACGAACATGACTGATGTGAGGAGAATCTATCAAAACTCGATGCCTTCGATTAGGAAACAAGTTGTTTAAGCTTCTTAAATCTAACAAGACGAGATCAATTTGGAGATTTCCAAAGGATAAAAACAAGGGCACTATGAGCTAGGGCTGGGGATGAAAATCTTAGTAGCATTAAGATGAAGAACCCTACTTTCAAGGGGAAAGGAGATCCAGATTTGTACCTTGATTAGGAGAGGAAGGTTGATACCATCTTTATCTATCACAACTACATTGAATATAAGAAGGTTAAACTTAATATTGTTGAATTCTCTATCTATATTTTATGTTGTTGGAATAAATTTAGTAGAGACAGACTAACAATGGAGAATTTCCCGTTGTAATATGAGATGAGACTAGACAAGAAAGGTCATGCGAAAGCATTTTGTGCCCTCACACTTTGGAATAAATCTGCAACAATGCCTTCATATTCTTAGGTATATTCTCTTCATGTGGATGATTATTTTAAGTCTATGTATATGGATATGATTCAAGATAATTGTAATGAGGAAGAGGATACCACAATCTCTAGTTTTCTTAATAGTTTTACTAGAAAAATAACTAATATCGTAGACTTGCAACAATATGTGAATTTAGATGAGTTAGTAGAGTTGGCCATAAAATTAGAAAAACAAAATAAAAGGAAGCAACAAGCTAACTCATGAAAGAATCAGTCTACTATATCTCCAGGGAAGCCATGGCCAAACATATAAGTAGAAAACTATGCCTAAATCACAAGATAATAAGGGAAAAGGTAAATGAGAGACCAAAGAAGGAGGTTAAAAAACTTCTAACTCAAACATCTACTCCTTCTACACCTTTTAGTGTTGTACAAAGTTGCGAGTGTGAAGGGAAGGAACATAAGACATTTAAATGTGCCAAAATAGAATAATTATCATAATTAAAGATAATTGGGGAATATGAGAGTGAAAAAAGTGAAAGAGAAGAAGAAGAATAGGGTGTTGAAAAAGAGGACGAGAAAGACATGACTCCTCACAATAAAGGAAATCTTTTTTTTTTTTTGGGGGGGGGGATTAGGTGTCCTATGAATATTAATATGGGAGAGTTTGATGAGGCACAAAGGAAAAAATATTTTTCATACATGATGTGAGATAAAGGGTAAAATTTTCTCTTTAATTATTGATAATGGTAGTTATGCTAATATGGTGAGCACATACACGGTGGAGAAATGAGGATTCCGTTTATGAAATGTAAGGTAAATTATAATTCTAATAATTGAATAAATATGGAGAGCTCAAGCTGATTATCTTTTCTATGGGAGTATTTTGATGGAGTTCTCTGTGATGCTGTACTAATGTAAGTTTTTTCATATTTTATTGGGCCCGGCCCTAGAAATATGATAGATATGCCATACATGATGAGAGGAGAAATAAGTAATCTTTTGAACATAAGGGGAAAAGTATATTATTGCACCCTTAACTTCTTTTCAAGTGTATAAAGAGCAACAATGATGAAAGAAAAAAATAGAGTAATATGAGGATAAAAAAAAAAAAAAATTATGTGAGGCATGAAGAGGGAGAGAGCGCATTCTTGCTTGCATGTTATCTCTATTTGTATTATGTTTGGAGCTCAGTCAGCATATGTCTACTGAGTACCACGTGTTTGGTACTCACACTACACTTCTGCAACCTGCAGATCATAGTGTGGCTTCTCATCATTGTTGTCTGCTTTGTGCAGAGCAACTATGGATTGGAGATTTGGGGTGAGCTCCTAGCATTCATATTATTACTGTTGTCCTCCTTATAGATTATAATAATATCTAGGTTGTATTTAGAGATGGGTTATATTTGTATATTCATTTAGTACTTTATTTTTTATTCTTATTATATTAGAAGCTCTTGTACTGATTTCACTAGGTTTTGGAACTATCTTATATGTATTAGTGATATTATATTTATTTGCATTTTTCTTTCATTTCTCTTGATAGTTCGTTAGCATTTTTGTTTCATTTCTCTTAGTAGTCCATTACTAACAGTTTTGAACTGCGAGTTGGCTTACCTACTGGTGGGTTATAGTATGTGACATCATAACCTGAGAAATTGGGTTGTGAAAATTTTTATGTTAGAGCCTAGGTTTACTAGTGTGTTGGTACAAGAGCTAAGTGTCTAGTAGTATTCTACGGATTGGTATAGAGACTTCTGTAACCTATCTTTGGAAGGCTGTAGGGCATTCTAAAGAAATTCTATTCTTGACTCCTTCTCATTTCTCCAAATTTCTATGAGCCTCAAGTACATTCTTTGAATCTATTCTATCCCAGATGGATGATACAAGGTTATCAATAGATGTGGATGAGATTTTAGCACATGTTTCCAGAGCTTCACCATAGCACCAGACAAGGGAGTCAGAGTTTAACATCAAAGATCTTTAACATCGATAGAAGGACTTGGGTCCAACCTAGTCTCTAGTAGAGTTTGCGATAGCTTTAGCCTATTTATATTCAATATTAGGGATTTCGAGACTTCTTATGAATACCTCATAGTTAGAGATGATATTTGGTTTATTGAGTAATTCTCAGGCCAGAGTTGGATTTATCGGTGTTCAGTAGGGTTCCTTATCGGTTTCAGAGTATAAGATTAAGTTTTTTGAGTAGGCCAGACATACTCCGATGCTATATCCTTCTGGGTAGAGTATTAGCTTTGCCACTCCATTTGGCATTGTATTATTTGATAATAATTGGGTCTTTCTTTCCCCAGGTTGTTAACTATGTGAGGGCCAAAGAGAAAGTATGTGTAACACCCAAATTTTTGGTCCCTAAAAATATTCTTGACCTTTGAGCTCACTGCCCATATTATGACTCTCCCTATAAGTCATATGGATCGTTACGAGTCGTAGGACCCTAATCATAGCCTAACCAGTGTGGATTGGAAAACTTTCTATTATGATTATGGTTGGCTCCTAATGAGTTGTAAAGACTTTATATGAGTCGTATAGTCCCGCCATAGCAAAACCAGTGTGATGCCCTGATATTTTATCTTGCCTACGATTTGAACAAACTAGATGTAATGTCTAAGTATGAGTCGTATGGTCGACTCATAGCAAGAACAGTGTGGGTACCTATGGATGCTGTTAGACTACGACTGGAGGTCACGAGTCATAAGGTGACCCTACGAGTTAAGGTCATCTGTAACGATTGGACAATAATTTTTTAGTGTTTCCTTAAAGGCAATTTGGACATTTCCCCTCTTCCCCAATCATGACCCACGACTTAAAACTCCTTTAGGGGTATTATAATCACTCTAAAATAAATCAAAATAACTTCTCAACCTCTCTCAAATCCCCAAGGTCAAGAACACTAAGGGTTTTCACGAAGTTTGTCAATTAGGCTCTCAAGGGTGATTTCTCTCCATAGTTGTGATTCTTTTAGGCATGTTACTCTTCCCCAAATATTATTTTATGAAAATTATGTGTTTTAAATAGTTTATTTATATGGATTTGAATATGGGATTTGGGATAGGCTTAAAGCTTCCCAAAGTCGCCAAAAGTCCTATGTGGATATTAGGTATAGAGACTTAGGGTTTGAGGTTGGGGATAGGGTGCTTCTCAAGGTGTCTCCCATGAAGGGAGTGGTGCAGTCTAGAAAAAAGAGGAAGCTCAGTCCCCAATTTATTAGTCCTTATGTGATTTTGCGGAGAGTTGGTAATGTTGCTTATGAGCTGGAGTTGTCTGTTAGTTTGGGTTTTGTTCATCCAGTCTTTCATGTTTCTATGTTGAAAATGTGTATTGGTGATCCTTCTTCGATTGTTCCTTTGGAAAGATTGGGTATTTCAGATTCTTTGTATTATGAAGAGATCCTGGTTGATTTATTAGATAGGAAAGTTCATCGTTTTTGGGCCAAGGATGTGGCTTCAGTTAAGGTTATATGGCGGAACCATAAGATGGAAGAAGCTACTTGGAAAGCAAAAGATGAGATAAAGTCCAAATATCCGCATTTGTTTTATGTTCTTGGAATTTGTGCGGAAGGTATGTGTCTTCAAAATATCCTTATTTTCTGAATTTATTAAAGAAAAGATTAACATTTTTGCCTCTTTGTTTTCAAACTTTGTTAAAAGGATGTTTGATAATGCAAAAGACTCTGTGTGTTGTTACCCCTACCTTTTTCGTCATTCGGGGATGAATTTTCCTAGTGCCGGGGAGACTGAAACATCCTGGGTTTGACCCTTAGAAAATTTCCTGGAATTTTCGTTCTCCGAACCCAATACAACTCATGGGTACGAGCCGTATGTTAGGGTACTGTTGACACCCAATTTTGACCTCCCAATATCACTTTTAGGCTGTTATTTTATCAAAATTATTTAATTTTAATTATTAATATTATTTATATATTATTTCTTTTTTCTTACCTTAAATACATGCTAACGTGTCTCATTTATAATTTAGAAAATGCATAAATTATTTTATTATCTTTTAGCATCATTTTAAAAATCAAATATGACATTTTAATTACGCAATTTTACACATTCACATTTTTGCAAATACATTGTCTAGTTTTCCATTTTTAAATGCTATTTATTGATATTACTTTTTTTTAATTATTTATTGACATTATTATTATATATATTATTATTTATTATTACAATTTATTATTTAATTATTGTTTTATTTTATTTTATTTATTATTTATTATTTTTGTTATTATTATTTATTATTTAATATTTTTATTTATTATTTAATTATTATTATCATATATTATTATCCCTACTTTAATTTAAATGACAGCCTATATTAAAATTACCGTGCACAATTTATTTACCTTTTAGTCCAATAGTGTTCAAATTCCTTACAATTATAGCCTCTTGTACTCAATCCATTACAATTTTAACCCAATTCCTTGCAATCCTAGCCATTCTAAATCTACATAGACTTAAAATCCCAGCCGTTGATCAAAATTGATCTAACGGCTGAGATTTGATATACACCTTTCTTTCCTTTTTAAACCAATAACCCCAAAACCCTAATCTCATTACCATTTTTTCATCCGCCTCCAATATCCTCTCTCTCTCTCCCCTCTCTCTCTAAGCCTTTCTCTGCAAAAAGAAAGGAGAAGCGGCGCCGCCTCTCCATCCCACCACGCCGGCAGCTATGCCATCACTTGGACCCTCCGCTCCGATCTTCCCTTCTCTTTTCTCCTCTCCCCTCTGGCGACCAACCCAAATGGTCCACGCGCCTCTCCTCCGCCAGCAATCGCCGGCGATATAGCTGCTCCAGCCCGTTCTCCGACCAGACAACGCCGTCAACAGCCCTCTCCCGCCGTCTCCGGCGAGAATCCAGCCAGCACGCCAGCGCCACTCCAACCCCGCCACCGCGACAACAGCCGCTCCAGCGCCGTCCCCCTTCTCCTCCAACCCACTCAGATCCGACCTCCACCTCCAACAGTCGATAAACACCAACGACGACGAACCAGCGACGCGTCACCCCCAGATTCAACTATTATTCGGTTTGATCTCCCTAAACTCAAATTGCATGTTTGTTTATTTAAATTAAATTTTCGTGACTTGTAACTTTGGATTGTGAGTAAATTCATGTAATTATTTGTTCATGTTCATCTCTGGGTCTGTCATGTGTGAAAATGCCTAATTTCTATGAGTTAACCTTGAATATCTTTAAGCACTTGGACTGATTTCTTTGCTTGATGGGTTATCTCTATCCGTTAACCTTTGCAAAATTCGTGGCTTGATTATATGTTATCCGATTCTCTGCCTCTAATCGGTGCATGCTGGACTCCTAATTACTGTATACTTGTGTGTTTCGATGTGAAAAGTTGGTGAGTTTGTCATTTTGTTCTCCCTTTGATGATAAAGTTGACAACATGTTTTATAAAGTATGGTAGTAGGAAATTCAATCATGTTATGAAGGAAATAAGCACCTATTTGTCCTTTGGTTATTGTTTGAATATTCGAATAGATTTTGTTTATGGTAGCTAACCTGTTTAATTCCTTGATTACTTCTAATTGATTATCTCTAATTGATTTATGGTAAATGGGTGGATATATTTTATTATTATTTTAGAAAATATTCTTATTGAGGCATTTATGGCAAATTTGACCTTTTTACATCCCTGATTGATTCATGACATGTTCCTTTCCTTCTTGAAATTGATTTTGTGTATCCCTGATTATCTCTAATTACTGATAGTCAGTAAAATGATTTTAGAAACACTCTTTTCTTTCCTTTTACTTTTTGAAAAGGGTCCATTCCTTTAGCCTATATAAACAACTCCTTTTTATCATTAATGGACAATGAAAACACGGCTCAACTTCTGAACTTCTCAAACTTCCTAAGTTCACAATTACTACTCTGTGAGAACAAAAAGACTACTAGCTATTTGAATACAAGGCAATTCCTTTGTTGTTTTAAGAGTATTCTTCGGGGAGGCTCGTTGGGAACATCCTGCTTTATTTCGCTGTTACAACTGCTTGGGTTTCTTATACTTATTCTCTCCTCTTACTGCTGCTTACTGGTAAGTGTCTAGAACGATGTTATTAATTATGTATTGAGTGCCTAATGTGTTAGAAAGCATGTTCATAGGGACTTCTCCGCGTTGTGTTTGACATGCCACTTGTATGTAGAAGCATGCTATAGTGTCTTGTTTGTCTTTGCCTTTGCTACATTGTTGCTCTACAGGTTGGAAATTCCGAAGAGTCGCCGGGGTATTTAAACGGATTATGTATTCTTTAGATAGTTATTTTTCTTCTTATATATTCCGGTTTGTAATATTATTGTAAAGACACTATTGTTATTGATGTAATATTAACTTGGGGTCTGCTTTGGGGCCGGGGATTTACGTGGTCTATGAATGGCGTAGATAGGCACAACTTTGGGTTTACGTGCATTACATGCTACATGGGTCACCTAGGAACACAAATTTAGGATTATGCGATATTCATCTGTTAATTAATTTGATTCCATTTGTCATGTTGAGTATTAGGCTAAAATAATATTAATGCGTCATTGCGTGTCTAGCATGTTAATGTAAATTTAGCATGACAAAGTAATTGCCGGCATATTAACTTTTAAAAGGATCTATGTTTCCTTTAGCAATTATACAACAAAATGTATTCAGTGCATAATATTGTGTTCCTTTTGACTTAAAGTATTTCTATCATATTACCATGACTATACATTTAGCATGTTAAGTAGGCAACAAATTAATTTCAGTGCTTAGACTGAATTTCAGCATGTTTAAAATGCTAGTTCCTTACATTTATAGCATGTTAAAATACTAGGTTTTAGGCTTTTTTGGCATGTTTTCAGCATATCAACATTAAAATACTGAGCCTTAACGTTATCTTCAGCACTTTTAATAATTTTTCAGCATGTTTAAGTAACTCTTCAGCATGATTAATTAACTTTCCAGCATGTTTAAATCATGTTTCTGTACATCTACACAAATTTAGCATGTTATTATCATTAGAACATTCAATTTCTGCGCATCTATTAAATTTCAGCATGTCATAACTACTTCCTCCGTGCTATCTTAAAGTTTCTGTATGTTGGCATATCTTCATCATGTTTAACTATAATATCAGCATGTCAAAATGTTAGCTTTTAGACATCTTTAGTATTTTGGTACACTTTCAGCATCTCTCTATGAAATTCCTGCAATAATGCAACTGCTGGTTTATTAAGATAAATATTTTGAGCGCTTTTCGATATGTTTAAACACTAGAGTAAGTATATTATGGCATCGTTAACATGTTAATGCCTTTTAATATAATTCTTGTTGATTTCTTATGTTCTCATTTATATTTTTACAACACTTAATTCACAAGCACCTTTTTTTGTTTGACACATTTACCACACTTTTGACACCTCTCATGAACACACAATGATGTTCCATTCACGAATCACAGTTGTCCTTTATCACTACTTGTTGAGCATTTAGACACCATGCCTATAGGTTAATGATAATATAATTTGCTTGTCCTTGTGTGTCATCATAGTAGTTAACATTAACTAATCAAGAAGATAACTTGGGGTTATTACGTGCTACCTGTTGTCCAATATGTTTGCGCTTCGAGTTCTAGGCAACGTAACTTTCTTTTAGTCTAGAACACAAATCTAAAATAGCAAAGTCCAATGCCTTTTGAATGATAGTTGGGATGTTAAATATTATTAGAAACGTTCGTTTTGTCCTTGTCATAGAACACCCTTAGACTTGACATCTAGCCTAGGTGGGGTGGGATGGGTATCCATATTAACAGCGAGGCTAATGACATTATTACTTGTCTGAGAGTTCGGCCTTTGGGTCGGATGATGATTAACAAGTTGGGTTTCTGATTCGAATAAAATCAAAACATCTCTTTGTTTGACGCAGACAATTTCTTTTAGTCTTTTTATTCATTTTACATGTTTATTTGGGATAGCTAGTTTATTATAAAGAAGTCCCCCTTTTATTATAAATTATTTCATTTTTTTCTACTCGTTTATCTTATTTCTATTTTTTTTATTTATTTTATCACTTAGATAATTGTCAATTAGCATTAACAAATGACATGTGTTTGCTTATTAATTATCTTATTGCTTAGCTAAATAGTAAACTAATAATAAAAGAAGAGATCTTTATTTGATCACATAGAATCTCAATGTAAAGTATGAATTTGATCGGGAACCACCTTTGTGGACCTGGTGCCTAACACCTTCCTTTTGAGGTAATTTGAACCCTTATCCGAACTATGGTGAACTAAGACAAAACGACAAATTAGGTTCGAGTAGCCTAGGCCGGTGCCCTAACGCACCTTAATACGTTAGGTGGCGACTCTTCACACCTTTCTCTTAAACACATCTCAAGAGTGTCAAGTTGAATCCCTTCTTTCGCGAGAAAAAAGGGGCGCGACAGAATGACGACTCGGGAAATTAGGTTCTAACCATCACAAATTTGTGATTTATATGGGATTCTCTTTATTTGTTTGTATAATATTTGCTTTTGACATGATTTTATTTTCTATATGTTCTTTTCGTATTATTCATTCACATCATGATTTATATGTCCCTTCTCCTTCTTTATATTTATGTTTATCCACACCTACTTTGATGTTAAATGTTTCTATTTGCTAAAGCGTGATTATCGTATGTTGTTACGTGCTACGTATTATTGCTTTCATATAACTGGCATTCCACTCATACTTTCTTCCATTTGGAACCTTTTTTATTTTCTTTCTATGAACGGTTGCGTGGTAGCACGATCGTTCATCCCTAAAACACCCTTCGGGAAATTCCTTGTGGATCGGTCGATCAGCGGTGTGTTGATAGCCACCAGCTTTCCCACTCTCGAGTTGCCCACTCGTGGGAACCATGTCATGAACCTACTCCTATTCTTTAGGCCTTGGCTATATATTTCTTTTATTAAGGAATATGCATTCCATTCAACGTTGGATGCCTTGGCGTTCTTGACGCGTTGAATGTTAGTCTCATTCAGAGTCCAAAGTGGTTCGCGATCTCAAAAGGACTAACAATTATTTGCAATATGTTGCATTACGCTATATGTTGCATTACCATGTATGCATTGATATCTTGCCTATCATGTTGTTGTCTTCCTTGTCCTAAAAGATCCTTATTCTTAGTGTTCCTTATTTTGGAGTTCTTTACTCTCAAAACCCTTATCATGTTAGGACCCTACAATGCACTCTTAGGGTCTATTCAAAACTTTCCTTCAATCTGTCCTCCTAACTCATTCGTTAGTGCGTTAGTTCCTTCCTAGGTTCAACTCTTGCTGTGATAAAAGGTTTCAGTCTTATTCACAATCTTTTAGTACAACCTATCATTTAGGAAATTGTTTTCCTATTGCTTCTAACGTTTACATACTACTGTCTTACCACAATTCTTGGACATTAATATCATCATGTTCATGTCGCACTCCAGCCTTCACAATCTCTAAGTTACATAAAGCTCTTTTAACGTCTATTCACTTTGAATGAGCATAACTCATTATTTTTAAATGAGTAGAATATTAATTTTAGACTTTTGTGCGTACTCTTTGTTTCTAATTATAAGTCCTTTTTCTTAGGTTGACTAAAGTTGAACATCAGAAATGGCTAGTCAAGCAATGTTTATCGACCTTGTCAATAGCGAAGCTAAGCATGAAAGCTTGGGGTTGTACCAAAACAGAGTCATTTCGAGCATCAGAAGAAAAATGAAGCTAATTAAGGGAATAATGACTGATATTCGAGGTTCGGTTGTGATGCCACCAGGCTTTTCAGAGCCTCTATCTGAAGCTGACTTTAACCCTCTCATCCACACCACGGAGTCACCTATATTGATAACTTCACCTACGTCTGATCATGATACACCCATGTCCCCAAGTCAGTTTTCAATTGCATTTCTAAAAGAACTTATTGAGTTGACAAATAGCATTAACAAATGACATGTGTTTGCTTATTAATTATCTTATCGCTCAGCTAAATAGTAAATTAATAATAAAAGAAGAGACCTTAATTTGATCACATAGAATCTCTATGTAAAGTATGAATTCGGTTGGGAACCACCTTTGTGGACCTCGAAAGGTGCCTAACACCTTTCTTTTGAGGTAATTTGAACCCTTACCCGAACTCTGGTGAACTAAGATAAAACAACAAAATAGGTTTGTAGTAGCCTAGACCGATTCCCTAACGCACCTTAATACGTTAGGTGGTGACTCTTCACACCCTTCTCTTAAATGCATCCCAAGAGTTTGTCAAGTCGAATCCCACCTTCCGCGAGGAAAAATGGGCGCGACAGGTACGGGTGGTATGTTCCTGTCGTATGTTGACCAGTGTTAGTTGGTGGGATGGTTTTGATCACTGGAATGGGTATGACTTAGGGGTATGAGTCATAGGGCATGGTACGAGTCGTATCAGGGACTCGTATGGTAGGCAGTATTTGATTCTCCTGGTATTTCATTCTGGCAGGGATATGGGTTATGGATACATATCTTATGGTGTGGTTACGACTTGATTGGATGAGTCGTATACTGGACAATGTTTGATCCAAGAGTTGTTGAGGTTTGGATATGAGTGGTGGGTACCAATCGTACAGGGAGGGTACGACTCGTATGGGTCAGTCGTATCCCTGTGACTGAATTTTGTGCAACTTAAGTGGGGGTATTCTGGATATTTTCCTACTTACCCTAATTAGAACCCATGACTTTTGATACACTCATGAGGTTATTTACCCTATTATTCTATTCATTAACACTTAGAACCTATTCCAAAACACTTCATAATTCTCTCAAGAACTTTTGGCCCAAGAAGGCTAGAGTTTCATCTTGAGGATTGCTTTGGGGCTTATCTTGGTGATTTATTTCCATCAATTATTTGGTATAAGGCCCAATTTTATTCCCTCATTGTGATTTCAACTAAAGGCATGGTTTATATGATTGATTTCATGGTTTTACTATTTCATGATTTGTTTTTAACTATTATTTGGGGGTTTTGGTATTAAATGCTTAGTTATGGTTTCCTATGTTTTTAATTATGCTTTTATATGCATTAATTGTGGATTTGGACAATTGGATTGTATGGTAATGGTTTAATGGTCTTTGGAATTAGTTTTGATTATATTATGCCCCCAATGTGTGTGATAAAATGCTTATAAAGATATGTTCATTGCATTGACTTCTTTTAATAGAACTCTTGAATATTTTAAACTTGGTAAAGGAATTATGCATGGTTTAAATAGTTTGAAAATGCTAAATGATTATGCTTGTGAGGAACATGGAAGTCTCCTAAGTGGTTTAATATAGTATATGAAAGGGCACTTGGAGGTCCCCTTAACCTAAATGATTTGACTATAAATATTACTTGCAAGTAAGGGGTGGTATGACGATACCGCTAATATTGGCGTTGTTTAATAAAATGATAAATGGATTGGTTGGTCATTTGGAAACGATTTTAATTGGGCATTAATGGTGGGATGTGTAGCAAAGTCGTGGAAGGTGGTGGTCCCGGGAGGGACCAAAATTGGAAACTCATATTTGTCGATATGAGGAATTGTCTTAGTGTACCCTGTGTATGATGTCACATAATTGGGAGATGTACTAGTCATCCCATGGGATACTTCCCTGGTCGTGCGACTACACACACTGAGACCCTTTTAGCGGGGTGAGCTGAACCCATATAGCTCGTGGTTGGTTTAAGACAGCCAAGCTACACGACCCAGGTAAAGGTTTTAAATATATGCTAAACTCGGATCCCGTTTCCCGGTACTTATATATGTATTGTTGTATGCATTATGGATGGTTTTACTTGGTTTTATAACTGACATTATTTTATCCTTATCCTGAGATTCATGCTAGTGGTTACTTGTTAACCCATCTACTGGCGACTGTATACCCACGCTATGCAGGATTCGATCGTTCGACTCCTCCTACATAGTAATTAACTAGGGGACATCATTTGTACTGAAGTGGTGAGCTTTTATCCTTTCGAAAGGCATCATTTCTTGTTATGTATATTGTTAGACATATTAACTTTATTTTGGACATTGGTTTTGGCCATAGTTGGGGGCATGTCCCAATCAGATTTATTTACTCTCTTGCATAGAGGCTTTGTGGTACTTTTGGGGGTTGGAATGAGCGCGATCGGTATTGGTGTTTGCCTTGGCATCAATATTGGTGTGTTGGGGCTTACACCCTTGGACGATATTACTCGTTATTCTTTCTCATTATATTTTAGGATTGATTATCATATTATATTTTGGTATTCTCTTTGGTTATGGCCTGATTTATGGCCTTTGGTTTAACTTGTTATGGTTGGATGGTTGATTTGGTATGGGTGGACTTGGTTTGGTCGGTCATGATTGTGACCCTATCCTAGAGTTTTCATGAGAGAATTTACATTATTTTATTGTATGCTCAAAATTCAGCCCATCTACAACTGGATATAGGTGGTCAGGTTGGGTAACATGGGTTGGTCCCCAGTCCTAGTTGGACTTGGGATGCCATTACGAAAAAGCTCGGGGGTCGTGTCGTGTCAAGTTGGTATCAGATCCTAGGTTCATAGTCAATGAGGTAGTCTACAAAGCCGTGTCGAGTAGAGTTTCTTTTAGGGGTGCGAAGCGCGTCACACTCATAAGAGAGAGTCTCTTTTGGGGCTTGTTTTGGTGATTTCTTTCCATAAATTCTTTAGTATAAGACATGATTCTCTTCTCTTATAGTAATTTCAAATAAATGCATGGTTTATATGATTGATTTCACGATTTTACTATTCATGATTTGGTTTTAACTATTATTTGGGGGTTTTGATATTAAATGCTTAGTTATGGTTTCCTATGCTTTTAATTATGCTTTTATATGTATTAATGGTGGATTTGGACAATTAGATTGTATGGTAATGGTTTTTTGGTCTTTGAACTTGGTTTTGGTTATATTATGCCCCAACGTGTTTGATAAAATACTTATAAAGATATGTTCATTGCATTAACTTCTTTTAATGAAACTCTTGCATTTTTAAACTTGGTAAAGGAATTATGCATGGTTTAAATAGTTTGAAAATGCTAAAGGCTAAATGGTTATGCTTGTGGGGAACATGAAAGTTTCCTAAGTGGTTTAATTTGGTATATGGAAGGGTACTTGAAAGTCTTCTTAACCTAAATGGTTTGGCTATGGATATTGCATGCAAGTAAGGGGTGGTATGATGATACTGCTAATATTGGCCTTGGTTAATAAAATGGTTAATGGATTGGTTGGTCATTTGGAAACAATTTTAATTGGGCATTAATGATGAGATGTATAGAAAAATCGTGGAAGGTGGCGGTCTAAGGGGAGACCAAAATTGAAAACTCGTATTTGTCGATATGAGGATTGATCTTAGTCTACCGTGTGCATAGTGTCACATTATTAGGGAATGTACTAGTCATCCCATGGGATACTTCCCTAGTCGTGTGGCTAAACGCACTGGGGCCCTTTCAACAAGTGGGAGCTGAACCCATATAGCTCGTGGGTGGTTTAGAATGGCCAAGATACACAGTCCAGGAAAAGGTTTTAAATGCATGCTAACCCGGATCCCCTTTCCCGGCACTTATATATGTATGGTTGTGTGTATAATGGATTGTTTTGCTTGATTTTATAACTAACATTATTTTATCCTTATCTTGAGATTTATGCTAGCGGTCACTCGCTAACCCGTCAACTGGCGGCTGTATACCCACACTATGCAGGAACCGACGTTTGACTCCTTCATAGTAATTGACTCGGGTATAGCATTTGGACTGAAGTGGTGAGCTTTCATCCTTTCGGAAGGCATCATTTCATGTTATCGATATTGTTTGACGTATTTACTTTATTTTGGACATTGGTTTTGACCATGTTTGGGGGCATGTCCTAACTGGATTTATTTACTCTTTTGGATAGAGAATTTGTGGTACTTCTGGGGGTTGGAATGAACGGGATCAGTATTGGTGTTTGCCTTGGCATCGGTATTGGTATTGGTATTGGGGCTTACACCCTTGGATGATATTGTTGGGTGTTCCATTGTATTATATTTTAGGATTGATTATAATATTATGTTTTGGTATTCTCTTTGGTTATGACTTGGTTTATGGCCTTTGGTTTGGCTTGGTATGGTTGGATGGTTGATTTGGTATGGGTGGGCTCGATCGGGTCAGTCACGGTTATGACCTTACCCCATAGTCTTTATGAGAGCATTTATGCTATCTTGTTATATGCTTGAAATTCAGCCCATCTAAAGTTGGATATAGGTGGTTGGGTTGGGTAACAGAGGGTGGACCCCGATCCTGATTGGTCTTGGAATGCCCATTACGACAAGGCCCGGGGGTCGGGTCATGTCAGGTTGATCCTTGAATTATTTTTCCATTGTTTATATGGGTTATTTTGGAATTGAATGTTTTTCAACTAATGAGGTGCATGGGCGTGGTAATTGAAATGGGGGTCAAGATATTCCCCCAAACTGATGTTTTGGACTTGTAATTGGTTTTGAATTATTGTGTTCCCTCAACCCACTTGTGTAAATGACTTTGAATTGTGAAATTGTCACTTGGTTTGACTTACTCACCTATACTATATAACATTGCATAAATTGTTAAACAATGAACATGGGTTTTAAAGGCCCCGTTGGCTATGTTTTGATTTAATGAACAAAGGGGGTCGAGGCATTCCCCCAAGATGATGGAATGTAATTAAAATGGCATAAATGTTGCCAGCATAAGGGTATGACATTACCCGTGGTATGCCATAATGTGTTATTTTATGGTTTAATGAAAGGGTTCTATGAAACTTGTTTTAATATGGGCTTAAATGGGGTTATGTAGCTAAACCGTGAAGGTGTGTGTCTTGAATAACTGATACTAGAAACTCATGCATGTTGATGCGACCGTGTACCTGATTCACACTATTGATATATTTTGTATCTAGGATTGACGTGGGATCGGGGTATTCCTTGGTCTTCCTTGATACCTCCAGTTCATGTGGCTAACACACACTGGGGCCCTTTCAACAGGGGCTGAACCCATTAGCCCGTGGGTGCCTGTTTATGATGGTTGAGTTACATAGTCCAAGATAATATTTTACTATCATACTAAACCTTGTTCCCTACCCCATCATCTATTATATATATATATATGTATGTATGTATGCGAACATGTATAGTGAGTTCGAAATTGAACTTTTGACTGACATTATTTTACCCTTATCCTGAGTTACATACTAGTGCTCACCCCACTAACCATCTTCTGACGCTATATCCCTACGCGATACAAGTTCCAAAGGTACTTCTACTTTTCCTGTGTAGTTATAGCTGATCTCAGAGTCGGTCGTTGTGGTGAAGTGGTGAGCTTTCGTTTTTCGAAAAACTTGATTATTCCATTAGTTTTTCCTTTCATAAATTAGAATTAAAGACATTACATTTACATTGTCATTGTCATTATCATTGCCAGAGTTGAGGGCATGTCTCGACGTAGGTTGTTTTTTGGTATAGAGACTTTATGGATATTACTGTGGATTGGGTATTGCCGTTGACATTCTTAGATGCCTTTGAGCTTATTTCTTTCTATCTTGTTATATGTTCGGAATTCAGCCGTTGTTAGGTGTGTTATGTTATGTTGGCTAGGAAAAGGGGGTGGTCTCCAATCCTTGATGGACTTGAGATACCTGTCACAGCTAGGCCTTAGTTCAGGTCTTGACAAAGTTGGTATCAAAGCCTAGGTTCATGGTCAATTGGGTGTTCACAAAGCCGTGTTAAGTAAAGTCTCTTTCATGGGTGTGTAACATGCCATAATTATGAGGGAAAGGCTACGAGACATTTAGAAATATTTCCTTTTCTCTTGTTCTACTTTCAGGATATAGAGTCTAAGGCGTTGAAACTCCTCTAATCTTCATTTGTTCGCATTTCAGATCATTACTCTCTCGAAGATTTGATGCTCGTGGAACCTCTTCTGTCCCACCTGAGGACAATGTGGGCAAAACTCGTCTTGCTTATAGAGTTCAGACTCAGTCTAAGGCTTCAGCTCCTGATTGTACTGCTTTATATAGAGTTACACTGGTCCTACCAGTCCTTCTCGAGCTCCTCACGCTGATGATGATCATGCCCCACCGTCCTAAGGAGATATTTCTAATGCTGAGTTTTGTTGATCTATGCATCGATTGACCTAGTTGGTGATATCCCAGTCACGTCAGTTGCATCCTATTGGTATTGGTGTGAGTTTTTCTGAGGTTACTCGAGCCGGGTAGTTTATGAGGCTAATTCCTCTAACCTGTACTAGCTCTAAAGTTGAGGAGAATCCTCAAGGATTCATAAATGAGATGGAGAAGATCTTCTGAGTTATGCAAGCTGAAACCCCCCCTAATTTAGACCCAAATTCACACTTGCTCGAACTTACAAGAATGCCACCGCACTCTTGATCTGCTTGAGTAAAGCAGATCTAGATTAGACTGGGTATAGATGGGGTACACAAGGTGCTACTTTGGCCATTTCGTCCACCCATTGGCGCAGGTCACCTCGCGACGTATCCGTGTCATCTTTAGGGCTCTTTTTCATTCATATTTGACCTTTCATTGACTTGAATGGCTTGCTAATCTTCATTTTCAACCTTTACCTGCACAAATGAGAATTATTCATGAGATTACACCAAATTAATAGAAAAACATGATAATTTACGCTTAAAAGTGTGCTAACAAGTCATCAAATTGACAACTTATCAACCCCCTATACTTGAACTATTGCTTTTCCATAAGCACCTAAGAATGACCCAATGAAATGGGTATTTACGGTGCAAATCCACTCAAAAGAAATCTATACTAAAGATCTAGGCTAAAAAATCTCCACAAAGACTTCTCAAACATGTCATGGCAATAAGTAAACCAAAAAATTTCAATAACCACATATCTATGAAGCAAGGAAGCAGGTTTGTATGAAATGAACCTTTCAAATCAACGAAGCACCTCAAGAGGTGACAGAAAATTTTCAAAGATCATCTCAATCTTCACAATGCAACTTACTTCGCCCATTTACCCAAATCAGGAGTTAGACTTCACCCTCTAGCCCGAAGCATCGATGTTGCTCACATTCAAGAGTTAGCTTCACACACACAAGACATTTCAAATTTTTAAGGAGATCAAATAATGAAAGAATTAACACTCACTATCGCAATGAAATTCAAGTACGATTCGTAGAAACTTAGGATTGACCTTTGTCTTTTTCGCCACTAATGCAGAGTTACCTAGCTTGGAATCACCAAGGTCATGTGGATCTAGATGAACGATTAAGATGCAGAAAAGAATATATGTATCAAGTGACTAAAATACCTCCTTCAACGCAATCACTCATCCCCTTCTACCCCAAAATTTTAAAATTATCCACCTTATTCACCTTTAAATTAATTTATTTGCTTCCCTTAACCTTTCGCTTATCATTAACCAAAAAAATCCAATCCACCATTTTCTTTCTTCACTTCTTTGACTTTTTCAAGAAATTTTCTAATATTAATCTCTTTTTAGCCCCTTATTTTTCTAATTTCTCATCAAGTTCTATGTGCTAGGCTATTGATACGCCCAAATCACAACTCTCTTACAAGAGTGTAAACGGTCGTTGTCAAATATAGAACCCAACTAGGTTGGGTGTCAAATCCCACAGGAAATACTGTGTTCACTAAGTATTGCGGTTGTTATTAGACTGTTGATCGAAGGTTTCGAAATAAAGGGTTTTTTGAAATATTAACAGTGTTCTTTCGTATTTGTGTCACACAAGTGTCCAGCTAATAAGAGTTAATATAGATGTAATTTCAATGAGGATGAATTAACTAAAGTTATACTCACCAAGATGTTCAAACAGTTAGGGTTGTGAACTTGTGCTCGAGTTCTAACTTGTGTGTTCAATTGCAAAAATGATTGAATTCTAAGAATTACCCACGTGTTTCTCAACCTAATGGGTGTTTCACCCTTTACTTCTCTTGAACTTAAAGGATTCATGCATTATTCAATAACACTCTCATGGGGTTTAATCCTGTTAAGGCATCAACCCATCAACCCAGAGGGTAAATCTATGGATTTCATGTGAATAACTTCTTTTCCCAATATCCCCTTTCTTGTCAGACAAGTGGTGTTTATGGACCCACTTCTCAAGTTTGCAACCAAGAGATGTCATTATAATGAAGAAAGATTCATACAATTCAGCAAGATGTTAGAAATCAAAATCGATTAACAACCCCAAACAGTTATCTACATCAAGGCTCCCATAGTCCTAGTTATGGTAGTTTAGCTACTCATCTCTATATCAGAAATCAAAGATTTATTGATGTTCATAAATAACTTCAGACGAGTACTTACAAAAGTCACAATATTGTTTTTCTCAATCTTCAATGGAAAATATCAAAACTAATAATCAGATCTCAATCCCTAGATTCAAATCCCAATGAAAAGTATTACAAAAGCCCTCACTAGAGGAGAAATTATTAAACTAATCACAAAAAAATAGTTGGGACTAAACCCTAATACCTGGCATTATATGATTCCCGAACTGGGGTTTTAAAATTCAAACTCAGATTTTCCGCTTTATGGTCGACGGGTCAAGCGATGGTTCATCGCAGGTTCGACGGTCCATTGTCTGTACCATCGCTGGACCTCCAGTGATTCCATTCTCTGCTTCTGGGCGACGGGTAGAGCGACGGTCCGTTGCAAGGTCGATGACCCATCGCCTTGACTGTCTCCAGTGATTATACATTCTGTATCTTGGCGATGGTTCATCGCAGAGCTGACGGTCCATCGTCTGGACCATCGCAGGATGTCCAGAGTCTTTGACTTCTACTTTTGGCTGAAGGTTTAGACCGACAGTTCATTGCAAGGTCGATGGTCCGTCGCATAAACCATGACTGCTCATTTTCCTTTTTTTTGCTCAGATTGTCCAAGTTATTCTTCACACTCAGTTCTTTCTGAAAACACTAAAATGCCATGTTAAATACAACAATGGCTGCTTGAAAACACACAATTAACCTAAGAAAAAGGCCTAAAATATTCCGTCAAAAGCCGAAACATCAGCTATTCAACTTTATCATTAAGCATATCACTTGTTTTATAAACACATGATTTGTCAACCTTTGTACACCTTTCTAGACTGATCTTATTATATCACATTCTTTCCCAAATCTTGGAGTTTAAACCACCCTTACATTATTCTCCCACTTACCCAACCCCAAACTTAGGCTTTTGCATATATTTCATTATTTAGAATCATGTGATGTATAAAAGGAGGTTAAGTACCAAAATGAAAATTTTAAAAAAGGTTTAGGTGTTTAGCATGGTTATCATTACAAGAAGAAAAAAAAAAGGGCAAAAGTCTCAAAGGGATTAACTTGTGAACAATGTTAAGGTGGGAATTTGGCAATGTGGCAGGCCCAAAATGGCCTCGGGTCATCCTCCAAACCAAGCTTGCCTAGGATTTCACTTTGAATACACTCGGTCCAAGTTCTAGAGTACACGTATGTTTAAGAATTATTCAAAAATTCCACCACACAAGACAACACACTTATAGAGTAAACGAATATGCTCCTGACATATTTGAACAATTTAAGCTTAGTAAATTACTCCGAGTCAAGGACTCATCCTTATAAAGAGAGAGCCAAAACTTGAATTTAGTTATCTTAATCAAAAGAAATCTCACAAATATCCTTGCCTTTTTTCCAAAAAGAAAACTATGTTTTTCAACATCATTTTATTCTTTGTCAATGACATTTTGAAGTACTTTTCAAACTTTTTCCTATTCCGAATCATCTCAAAAGACTCGATACTTTACCTTATCATCCATCATGGGTAAAACAAAAGATCAACAGAATGAGAGAATAACATTTTGCTCATTAGGAAAGAATCGAGTTTCAAAGAAAACACTAGGAGTTTATTTGACACATATATACAAAAGGCGATAAGAATAATGCGAAACAAATCGGTTGTCACATTAATATTAAGCGCATGAAACAAGCCCAAAAAGGGCACCATCCTACATTATCATCAATATACCCAAAAAGGGCCAATTCAAATCCATGTCGATTATGAGGAACAAGCCCCGTGAGTGATAAAGTAAATAAGCATCAAAGTGCAAGCCCCACGAGGGATAAAGTACATAAACAACAAAAATTTAAAATGAAAATAGACATCAAAATTATAAATTTAAACATAGATTATGAGAATGTCTATACAATCAAATAAACCAATTCCATCAAATAAAATAATAGGTGCAGACCATCAAATGAAGAATAAGAATGCCCCACTATGCCACACCCCCACTAAAAATCATTGCATTGTCCCCAATGAAAAAATAAAAAAAGAGTAGAGGAAGGTAGAAACTCTTTGTGGCGCACTAGGCGCTCAGGTCCCTGTTAGTTGGCGGTCGTACTGTCTTAGTAGGAGCCTCATCAGGCTGGGATCCTCTAAGCGGGTTTTATACAGAGGGAAACTCATTTTTTTTTTGCAGTTTTGGGCCTTGTTGGATTACTTTGAAGGTTTGTTATTTTCCCTTTTTGGTTGATGTTTGTGCTTTGTTCTTATTTAGAGTGGTGCCCTTCGTAGTATCTCGTGGCAAATTCATGCTTAGAGACATACCTATGAATAAAGAAAAGACCAAAACCAAAGCAAAAGAAAAAGGATAAAACATGTTTTTGTGTGTTTTCATGTATTATGAAAGAAAATTAAGTTAAAGAAAAATAAAGCCGGATGCAATAAAACTTCATTATTACAACTTATGGGATTGTTTCTTCACAACACCAACCATTTGGACTCTATAGTGTCACACATTCTTTACATTTACCCATTCTAGTTCATAGAACATCCATAACCCCAAATGGAATCAAGAATGACCCAATATTCTTAAGGATGGTGTCATCCAATCTATCAAATAGTAACACAAACGTTCATGTCTTTCAGGTTACTTAGACTTCACCGTGAATGATATGATAAGCACATTTATTGACCAAAATCATAGAAACATCATTTATTAACAACTTCACCCAAAAACCACCAATTTTCAAGTATCAAGGAGTAATTGCACTAATATTTATGCCAAAATAATGAATGCATTATCCATTAGTAACATTCAAGTCATCTCTCTCTCACTGATGGTCTAACAAACATATGGTGTGCATGAAAGATAAGAGCTTCAAAAAATAGACTAAAATCACAAGTGAGCAAGCCCAATTCACTAAGTCATCACCAAACACCCCATTGGTACTCATACTAACCCAACTGATCACCCATGGATAAATTTAGCTACCAAATTTCAAGTGAGTATTTCGTCGAACACATGACACACTAATTTAAAGAAGCAAGGATTTTCTATTTAGCATGTAAAACAAGGTACACATTTAAAACTATTCACTCTAACAATCACAATTTACCAAAATAAGATTGAATAAATAAAATTCAAAGAAAAAGTACTATGGGGAGATAAAACACCATTTTAAATCTAGAGGGAATTCATTGAGAATATTATGAAAGAACATATCTTGTAAGTTTACTTAAGAGAGGAAAAATATCAGATAAAAGCCCAATGTAATTATTTGGTGTTACATTCTTAAGGTATGAAATTGAGAGATTTGAAATAAGGTAGAATGTGTGTGAAATACTTCAGGGATTTGGCTAAAAAACAACCTAGCTGTGTGCAAGGTACGCTGGACCTGAACCTGGACTACTCAAGCATATCCAACATAGGTCAAAATAGATTTGCCTAGCAATTTTTTGGATCTCCTACATTCAAGATGAGTATGGGTTGCGTTTGTACTGATCACACATATCCAGTGCAGGTCTAGGTAATGTTGTTGCTATCATTTAGGTGCCATATGCTCCTGGTCTATGATTGGACTACTCTAACATGTCCAGCGTATGCTCAGGCAGTGAAGTTTGTATCCAGCTGTGTTCAGGGTACTCTTATCCTATGCCTACTCTGCTCAAGCATGTCCAACACACATCAAGGCTGGAACAACCAGATTTGGAGGAAAATTTTGAATCAATATTGGCTTGGGGCATAGTTTTGAGCCCCTGAACCTTCCTTCACCCATTCCGACTTATGTTGTCACCTACAAAAACAAAACATAAGTTACAATTATCATCCAAAACACTACAAAACAACAAGAATAAGCCTTTGGTTCCCTCTCAAGAAGTTTCTTATTTATTGTTAAGGCATGATATCAACTCATCATTAATTTGTATTCTTAAATTGAAGCAACTTAGCCGTAGTAACTTTGAGTCCACCCACGTGGTAATGCCTCAATCCTTGTCAACTCACCACAAACTTCATTTTCTTATGGTCTTCAAATTAAAGTTTTCCATTTGAATAGATATTACAGACCATGAATGGGTTTGACCACTTAGTTTTAAGCTTTCCAGCAAAACATCTCAACCAATAGTAAAAGAGGAGCACATACTGACCACTACAAAATTCTCGGTTCAATGTCTAAACATCATATTGCCTTTTTTTTTGGCTTTATTTGAAAAAATTCTAGGAATAATGCCTTTTATGTCTTCTATTGGCCACCCAAAGACATGAGTAAACTTTTCACCATTGATTTTGAGGCTTCCATTGCCGATGAGATAGATATTCCACAACAATGGTTGGAAAAGTATTACTCCCATAAGGGTTTCTATTTCAAGATCAAAGATTCGTCATCAAATAAACCACCTTATATTTTTCTTCAATTATCTCACTCCGTAAGTTCCACAGTGCTCACACCAAGGGGTCATCCACAATGTTCACCTTTATAGTGTTAGTCACATCATCATCATCAATCCCATCAATCATTGAAACAACTTGCAAATCCATAGCTTGTTGCATAGACACATACACATTGAAAGTGACCTCTTCATTATTCACTCAGAACTTTATTTTACCATATTCAACATCCAATAAGGCTCTACCAGTATCTAATAATTGTCTACCAAAAATGATAGGGACCTCGCTATCTTGCAATCAAGAATAACAAAGTCAGCTGAAAAGATTAACCGGTCCACATTCACAAGAACATCACATAGCACTCCCACTGTCTTCTTGATAGACCGATTGCCCATTAAAAGCCTCATTAGGGTTGGTATGGGGACACCAAAACCTAATTTTTGAAATGGAAAATAACATCAAATTAATGCTTGCCCAAGGTCACAATGCTTTTCCAAATTATGCACCCTAATAGTGTAAGGAATAGTGAATGCACCCAGGTCTTCCTTCTTCACCACCATTATGCTAAACATTGTAGCACTACAATTGTAGGTTACCTCTATAGTTTCAAAATCCATGACTCATTTCTAACAATAGAATATTCACCGATAAGTTGCAAAATTTATTAAGAAATTACTTGAACTTTGTATCATCTTCTTTCTTCTTGAGCCTTTGTAGGAATAGGGGAAGATCTGACACAAAGGAACAATTAGAGTTTTATCCAATTTTGGAGGATCACCATCAATATCTTTAGGAGCTTCCTCACTTTCCACCTTTTTTTCAACCATAATATATATTGAACAATCCATTCATTGGTCTTTGTAACCGCATCATTAAACTTCTTTAGCTGTTTTTTCTTTTTATTTGCTTGTTCATCACTCTTCTTTTTGTTTGGGTTTTCATCAATATCAACAACATCTTTATTGATAATTTGAGCATACCTAATGACATTGGTCATGATGTGATCATCATTCTTAGGCTTAGTTACCGTGTCACTAGGCAATCCACTCTTTGTCCTTGCATTTAGATGATCCGAGATTTGACCCACTTGAGTTTCAAGTTGATTGATAGAGGCCTAATGAGATATCACCATTTTATTGACTTGTGAGAAATCACTTTTTATCTCTCTCACTATTTTATTGGTTCCCTCAACACGCATCAAGATACGAGCAAAGATATCTTCACTTTTGAACTTCTCTACGTCGCCCTTCAATGTTGAGGTATGTACCGATCATAATCCCTATCCTAATCTCTCTAATCCTAGTCTCTATCATGATCTCTATCATGATTCCTTTTCTTATAACCTTGATTCCCACCCTGGCTTTGATAGTTACGGCGGGAAACCCTTGTTTAATTCCACAAGAAATGAATTTCCTTCTAAATAGAATCAACTTCCTCATCATCATTAACTTTAACACTCTTAGAAGTAACGATGTTAATCGCCTTCAGAGAAACTCCCATTGCATGCTTGCATGCTTGGTGAGAAGATAAATTCGTGTCATCACTTTAGCCACGCTCTCATCTCTTTTCTCATCTCTTTTTCCTTTGTTCTTGGTTCGCAAAAGATGTGGAGGGAACCCCCACGGCCACCTCAGTATCTCTTGTGTCCCAACCTCTACTTTGTTGGTTACTTAATCCAATAAAGTTGTTGTAACACCATAAGATTGTTTGATAAAAGATCATCCAGCCGCATTATCGATTATCATCTTGTTCAATTGATCCAATGCCCTATAGAATATCTGAAGAAGCATTTTGTTTGAGACATTACGTTTTGGGCATTTCATTATCTTTTTGATTAATAGTTGCAAAGCCTCATATAATGGTTTGCCATTAAGTTGGCTAAAATTAATGATTTCATCCTTTAGTTGCATCATCCGAGAAGGATGAAAGTACCTATCCAAGAATGCTTCCGTGAGCTAAACCTATGAAGTGAAAGTTCCCGCGGGCAAAGGCCGTAACCTTAAGACCATTTCTCCCGTTAATGAGAATGGAAATAAATGCAAACAGATTGATTCTTGAGGTGTGTGGGTTATGTCAAATGGCGAACACACATCAATGAAACTCTTCAAGTGTAGATTGGTGTTGTCATGTGCTTGACCTCAAAAAAACCCTTTAATTTGAACCAAATGAAGCATCACTCAAGTAATGTGAAACACTCTATTTCCTTCCGTTGGTGGCATACGAATAGAACTAGCTCAACCCGTATCTTTGAGGTGATCCTCATCCTTAATTTACCCATCAAAAGTATCAGTAATACTATTGTTTTGGCTCATTGCGTCGCATATACTATTATCCTCACCTGAGAAAGAACAAAAACAACAACAATGTAAATTAAAACGCTACTAAAAACACTATAAGTTTTAAAACTATGTCTCACTTCCCGATAGCGGCGCCAATATTTGATAACACTCAAACTACACCCTTGAAGTGTAAATGATTATCATCAGTATAGTAACCCAATAGAATTGAGGTTGAATCTGCAGAGAGTGAAGACAAGGATTTCAATACTCAAGAGTGTTAGAAGTCAACTGGTAGTTGACCCATGATGTGAAGTAAACCAACATGAAAGTAAAAATATGAGGTTCATTAGAATGGATTCGAATTTAATAATTATTTTATTTTAAGACTACTATTTTGAAGCTAGAAACAATTAGAGAAAATCAAGTGCTGATGGGACGTGGGGTTATACCTTTCTAGGTGTGGGTTTATGCATGGGTATTTGATTTTTTGTCCATATTTCGCTGGAAGTCATGGGTAGGCCCGATCTAAGGGTATTGGTGTCAAATTTTCAATGGAACACCAAATATCATAAATGGATTCTTTAGAACACCTTATAAGTGTAAAATTTTTACCAATCAATGGCCTCAATCAACATACTTATGTCTAAGAGATGCTACTAAATTAAATAATTAAAGTTACAATTCACACCCATTCCTTTTCCACATCCCCTCTTTCATGGATGATATGGGTTCTAAGGTAATTGGGGTTTGCAACACCCAACGCTTAGTTAAAACATGGAATGAATGTAAAACCCATATCAAACCCAGAGAAGTTCTAGAGCAGAATTGGAAAATATAGGGCATATATGAGGATTCTTTGGAGTGGGTGGCCTCCCGTCACGTCCATGTGATTCTTATGGCTCCTTTTCTTTCATATTTGGCCTTCTATTGACTTGTATGGCTTGCTCATCTTTAGTTTCAACCTTTACCTGCACAATTGAGCATTATATATAAGAATATACTAAATCAAGGGAAAAATATGATAATTTAAGTTTAAAAGGGTTCTAAGAAGTCATCAAATTGATGACTTATCACTAATTCAAGGTACTAACCTAAGGTAGCCAACCTAACATCTCAGGACAGCCTAACCAAGTAGGATAGCTAGTATTGCATAATCATGGTCTCTAACCATAATGTATAACCATGAGATAACTACCAATAATGTAATTTACCATAAAAAGGAATGGGATCAGAATCATACAGACAACCTTGGGTACCAGTCCATTATCAAACTATCACAAACCAACCATAATAATAACAATTAAGTTACCAGCTAGTCTTGACAAACAATACCCAATCAGGTCCCATATGCCCAAAAGGTTAAATCAACACACAGAAAAAAATAATCATAGCCTATACCTATACAACACCCCATAAAGCCATTAGATATAAGAACCAAACAATATACTGGTGATCAACAACACATATGAATGAATGAATGCAAATTAAATCCATAGTACCCTATCTGATGCAAGTTCCATGATGTACTAAGTACATATATTGCCTCCAACTCAATAGCTTGCACATGCAAGAAATAAGGTAACCTCTCTTCTCTGACACTGTAGCTCACGTACAAAAGGGTCACTAAGGGATTCAAGAATATCCATATATACTTCTTGGTCTAGATCCAAGGCTTCTATTAATCATTATCATCAAGTTACTCCATCAAGTACCAGAGTGATGTATTTATAATATGTGTATGGAATCAAATTATGCTAAAAGAGTGTAAGTCTTTAAATCCACTGCCCAAGATTAACTCAAGGACTAAATCAACATCACAAAGTAGAAAAGGTCAAAATCTCCGCCTTAACTAAAGTAAATAGTAGTGGTAAAAGAGGTAAACCATAGACTAGAATCAATTTCTTTCTAATTTCAAAACATCATCCTTAGTTTCATGAGCTCATAAATTATTTAATAAGATGGTTCGATTCTCGATATAAACTAATACGTTTTAAAAGTAAAAAATGGTAATAAATCCCCATTTAGAAAACAATAGTAAAATTATTATTTTAGTTGTAATCGCAACACTAATTCAGTATGAATGCACCTAAAAGTATGCATGTCATCACCAGTATCCATATAATACAACACTAAGCGCCTAAACATCCACACACTAGGACACCCTTTCAAGGGAAGAATACTCACCTGGAGTCCAACTATTAACATAATCATGGCCTCATGCCCAATAATATAATCAACATAATAAATCCTAACAAATCAGGTAGTTTACGGTAATCAAGGGTACAAATCCATTACAAGGATCTAATTGGTAAAATAACATCCGAATTATTAAGTCAAGTGGTAAACATTAAACTAAGGGAACCTTGGAATCAAACTATTTTCAACATGCTTATAATCTATGTTGATAACATTCAATGGTCATAACAAGTATTTTATACTATAGTTCGGGTCACATTCCTACCATGAATTCCCGAAATAGGCTAAGTCATGATATAGCAATCATAATCACATTCTATAATCCTTACTCTAACATGCAATCTACATATCCACCATTTTGTAGAAAAAAGTAGACCATAGCCTACCTAAATGTTGAATACCCAAGTCTTAAATCATTGACAAAGCATTTGTCTTTGCTCCATGGTTCCAAAATAATGTCACACTATCAAAGAAAAAATTTAAGAAATAGGGGAGAAAACTAAAAAGGGGGTTTTAATAGTCTAGGTGCCGCTAAAGCATCTACTTGGTCGCTTAAGTGACTACATCTTAAGCGGCACATGTCCACTTAAGAAGTTGGGACAGGAAAAGTGGGGATCGCTAAAGCGACACCCAATTGCTAAATCCACATTCGCTAAAGCAGCCAATGAGAACTTAAGCAACCCTCATCCAAGCAGCCAATGAGAACTTAAGCAGCCCTCATCCAAGCAGCCAAGGCCGCTAAAGTGGCTCAATGTCACTAAAGATGCTATCGCTTAAGCGATCATTTGGCCTCTTAAGCGGCTGCACTAGCAACTTGACGCATCAAATTTTTTTAACTCTAAATGGACTTTGATCGGGTGCTCAAAATTTGTTCAAAACCCTGTACATGCAAAAAGTATTAAAGAGGATAAAAATATTGCAAGGGCCACGTATTCTTACTTTGAGGGCATCTTTACAGGTGAAGAAAAGGTGATAAATGAATAGGTGCTTATTTGTATTCCCAGGTTGGTCATACAAAATCAGAACTCAAGTGTTACAAGAGATGCCTACTATGGAGGAACTAAAAACTTTTGTGTTTTCCATGAGTCCTACTTCTGCTGCAGGTCTGATAGGAAAATTCTTTCAAGCTTTTTGGGAGGTGATCAACAAGGATCTTCTGGAAGTGGTACAATACTTCTTTTGTGTCACTCCATGTCAAAATATTTTTCTCACGCTTGTTTGGTTCTTCTACCTAAAGTGGAGAATCCTAATAAGTTATTGGAGTTCAGGCCTATATCTCTTAATAACTTCACTAACAAAGTTATCTCAAAGCTCATTTGCCTCAGTCTTGCTCCTATTTTGCTTCTTCTTATTTCAGATAATTAGTCGGGATTTGTTAAAGGCAAAAATATTTTTGAGAATATTATGCTTGCATAGAAGATTATTCATAGCATCAGGAAGCCAAAGGAGGGTACAATGTGGTTATAAAATTAGACATGGCCAAAGCATACGATAGGGTTTCTTGGTCTTATATTTGTTTGGTTCTTCAGAGAATGGGCTTTGAAGAGATTATTATTGATATGATATGGAGAATTATGTCTAATAATTGGTACTTAGTTATCGTTAATGGCTCAATACATGGATTTTTTCATTCTACAGGGGGTCTTAAGCAAGGAGATCCACTTTTTCCTTTACTTTTCATTCTTGGTGCAGAAGTGTTGAGTAGATTGTTGAACAATCTACATAATTATTATCTTTATCAAGATTTTTACATGGATAAGAATGTTTCTCAAGTGAATCATTTGAGCAGACGATGTTATTATTTTTACATCCATCAACAAGTATTCACTTCATCTTATCATGAATATGCTTTTGATTTATGAAGAGACTTTTGGGCAGTTGATTAATAAGGACAATAATAATTTCATGATGCATTCCAAAGCTCCGGTAGATGATGCTGACAGGGTGAAAATGATTACGGGTTTTAGCCGCAAAGATAGTCCTATTACTTACTTGGGGTGTCCTTTATACATTGGGGGTCATAACATCATTTACTTCACTGGAATCGTGGCTAAGGTGATTTCAAAAATAAAAGGTTGGCAAACAAATATGTTGAATTACGGAGGTAGAGCTACTTTGATAAAATCTATTCTTCAATCTCTCCCGATTCATATTCTTTCGGCGATTTCTCCTACAACTACTACTCTTAAGCAGATTAAGAGCTTGATTGCAGATTTCTTTTAGGGATGGGACAAGGAAAAGAAGAAATACCATTGGGATTTTGGGGAAACTCTTAGTTTTCCATACGAAGAAGGAGGTATTGGTGATAAGAACCTTGATGATATTTGCTTAGCTTTGGAATATAAGCAATGGTGGACCTTTAGGTCTAAGAAATCTCTTTGGGGTGACTTTCTAATAGCTAAGTGTTGTCAAATATCAAATCCTATTAGCAAAAAATGGGATACCGGTCAATCTCTTACTTGAAAACATATGATGATCAATAAAGGTAAAGCTGAAAATTACATTCAATGGTACTTGAAGGGTGGAAATTGTAGTTTTTGGTGGGATGATTGGCTTGGTGTAGGTCCTATTGTTTTACACAACAACTAAATACCAAGGCTTGATAATTATATGGTTTCAGACTTCCTTGTTGATGGTTTATGGAATGAAGAAAAGGTTCGACAACATGTACCTCCTTCTCTTGTTCATAAAATTCTCAATACGATGTTCACATATCAAGAAGGTTTAGCTGATCGGGCCGTTTGGAAGCTGAATTCTAGTGGTATCTTCTCTTGTTCTTCGGCGTGGAATTTGGTTAGGGAGAAGAAAAGCACTAGCTGGTCAGATTCTTTCATTTGGCATAAAAATATTCCTTTTAAGACATCTTTTATTTTGTGGAGAGCTTTAAGGTGTAAGCTACCAACTAATGACAAAATTGTTACTTTTGGGCATGAACCGGTAGATTGTTCTTGTTGCTATAGACGGGGTCTTGATACGATGGACCATATTTTTGTTACCGGTGATTTTGCTACACATATTTGGATATATTTTTTAGCTTTTTGGGGCATTCAGCAGGATACCACTCCTTTGAGAAATTTGTTGATGAAGTGGTGGATTCATAAATACAATAATGAGGTTCACAAAATAATTCTACAAGCAACACCTATTTTTGTTTGTTGGAATCTTTGAAAAAATAGGTGTGCTAGCAAATATGGGGGGAAGAAATCTAGTACTACTAGAGTTAAATTCTCCATCATTAAGCAGCTTCATATGTTGGTGACTACAACTTATCCTTATATTTTGTGGCTGAATAATTGGAGTGATCTTGTTATTCTTATTGAGAATTGCCAACATGAGATGAAAGTTACTCAAGTTTGTTGGACCAAGCCACATCATACCACAGTAAAGCCGAACAAGGATGGAAGTGCTTTGCAAAATCCCAGAAAAATTGGAGCAGGTTTTTTTTTGAGAGATAATGAAGGCAAGCTAATTTTTGATTTTGCGGCACCTCTTGGAGTTGGATCTAATAACTAAACGGAGGTTCAGGAAGCTATTATTGGCATCACTGGGTGTATACAACATGGCTATAGTAGAGTTATATTAGAAGTGGATTTCAAACTTTTAATCAAGTGGCTCAAACGTGATATTACACCACCTTGGAGCATTTGCAGGTACATTGAGGAGCTTCAACATCTTACTAGTATACTTGATTATTTCAGATGTGTTCATGTATACAGGGAGGTGAATTTTTTGGTATATGTTCTATCTAAGCATAACCATGTGGATTCTACTCAATATTATTATAGTTTTCACCATCTTCCTCAGGAGACTAGAGCATTGTTCACTCTTGACAAAATTAGTATCTCTAATTTTCAAAGAAGGTGTTGAAGCATATCAAGTAACCACCCTAGATAGAGTTGGAATTTCTTGCACTTGGTATGTTCTTTTTCATTTATCTCACTTCATCAACATTTTTACGCTATTCTCTTTTGTTTATAGCTTTTATGAAGTGGCTTAGTTTTTTTATGATTTTCTTCTTAGTTTGTAAGGGGAGAGTCTCCCTTATTTATGTTTTCCTAGATTATATTATACGGAGAGAAGTCCTCTCTTCTAGGTGCTTAGATCTGGGTTCCTTTTATAGTATTGGGGATGAGTTGACCTGCCTTAGTAGGCTAGTTGACTTTGAACCTCCATAGGATCGGAGGTAAGGTCTATGTCCCTCTCCTTGTAATTTCTTTTATTTATTTATTTATGATAAGGCTTGGGGGTGTGGGTGTAATACCCCGCATGTTTCTAAGCTAGGAAGTGAATAAGTATTCCTACATATGAAATCACCTATCCTGTGATTCATACTTGAGTACATGACTTATAATGAATATACTAGTGATAGGATAGCTTATGATGCACTAAGAATGTTCATATGAGTCACTTAAGGTAATACAAGTTAAGAGTTTTTGAATCCATCAAGTTTTAGTGTTAGATTTTGCAAGAGTCATCTTTGAACGCATATAACTAGATGTTAATGTGGTATTTTGGCTGATTTAGACCCACCAAATTGTAGAGAATCGAATTATCTTTCCAACGATACCAATTTCGCCTTAATCCAATACCCGAGTGAAAAGTTATGCCTATTTTCGTGAGAGACAGTAAGGATAGGCGATTGGTTAGGCGCCGCCCAACCAAACATAGCCGATTGGTTAGGCGCCGCCCAACCTAGCTTGGGCAATCACTTGGGCGCCGCCTAAGTCAGTTCCAGATGCCAAAAACACTCCGTTTTGAGTTATTTTAAGGCTAATTAAGTCTTTTAACACTCCTTACACGTCCCTAAACTTAACCCTACAAAATATATAGCTTCTAAACATATTACAACCCTATTATCATCTCAAAGCTCATCATCCAAGAGCACTAAAAGAGAAAAACAACTAGGGTTGCATAACTAAGCTTGAAGATCCGATTTCAAGGAAATTTCTCCGTCAATCATCAAGAATCTTTCTTCTAAGGTATGCGTGAGTTGATTCATGGACTCCTTTCGTCCATGAAGCTCAAGAACCATCTTCTAAATTATGTATTATGATGTTTATGTTATTGGTGGTTGATGTTCATATGGTTGGAGTTTGATGATGCCTAAGATGGGATCTTTGTATGTTTTGTGTGAGGATATGGTGGTATTTAATGTATAAATATGTGAAATTGGTGGTTGAATATTTGTAATCTTGATGAATCCACCTATGACTAAGATATGCATGTAAGGTGTTTGTGAAAATACCTAAGGGAATAGAAATCATGCTTTTATGACATAATAAGTCCTAAATGACTATTCCATGTTCTAAGTTTATGTTCAACGTGATCCCCATGCTATTGTCTTGAATTGAAGAAGTTGTACGAGATACTCATGATATTGTTGTGATATGGAATGACCATGTTATTGAATCCATGCAAGTATATACATGTTGTGTGCATTCCCGATCATGTGATAGTTTGTTGAGAATCATTCTTATTATGAAATCCTTACTTATGATATTGTGAATTGTGGACTCAAATCTTGTGATCAAGTCATGTCATGTGTGTCAGTTTTCTCCTATCGAGTCTTGGGGGTACTTGTACCCGAAAACTATAGCTGCATGCCTAGAGCCATGTCATGTTTCACGATATCCGAACTCAAGCTATGATTTCATAGACTTCAGTCAGTCATGTGACTCAGGAAAACCTCATGATCTTAGTCAGTTGTCAGATATCAGTAACATTCTGCCAGTCAACAGAATTCAGTAAGATTAAGTCATGTACAGTCAGCTATTCATGTCTAGTCCCTCCAGATGGGAGTAGAGGTTAGCACCGAGTGAACCCAAGGATGGGAACTCACCCGCCAGTTCAGGGTGTGATTCTTAGTAGTCATCCTTGTGTTCCAGAACTACGTAGCCAGTGTAGGTTGAGATATCTTAACCCGTCAGATTAGGGTTGATGAGGTGGCTTAACCCGTCAGTTTAGGGTTTCCATCGTTCTCATTGAGTACCCACCAGATAAGGGTCACTCACAGGCTGTCCTTACCCGTGGCATGGTATTGACACCTCTCCAGTCGGGGCAGAGATTGGACCCCAGCTTAGCCATAACAGGCATACATGGGGCATGTCGGATAAACACTACTTCCCACAGTTTCAGTATCAGTCTCAGTAAAAGAACTCAGGGCGTTCTTCAGATTTCAATATATACAGGACTGTCAGATACAATCGTCCATGTTATCAGTTTTAGTCTCATTCATGAAAGTTATCAGTAAACCATGTATTAGCTTACAGGTCATTCTATCATGTATTCACGGTCCCAGTTTCTATATATGTGTGTTTGCACTCCCACATTCATATTAGTCAGTCAGTGTTGTTCATGCATGAAACCCTTTATGTTCAGCCTACCTTCCTCGTATACTCAGTACTCCAGTTGTACTGATGCATTTTCACTATGGTGCTTTCTTTTCATGTAACACCATAGGTTCCGAGAGATGATCTCCAGCCCAGCAGTAGCGGTAGCATTCCAGTCGCAGAGCCACAGTGAGTCCTCATTGATTCGAGGACAATATGATTTGATATATTTATTTATTTCTTCAGTTCAGTTTTATGGAGTTAGTTGGAGACATGTTCCTTCAACTCCTTATTCAGATAGTTTAGAGGCTTTCAGATTTATGTTCAGATTTATGTTCAGACTTAGCTTTCAGATTGAGTTGTTTTGGGTATTTTCACCCATATGGTTTTATTCAGTTGAACCTTATGGCCTTACAGTTCTATGTATTCCGCATTATTATATCATGATTTGCAGTATACAGGTACAAATATCAATCATGGGTTAGCTTGTGGTCCCTCGGGGTCATGAGCACCGTGAAGCATTCCGGTTCAGCAAATCGGGGTGTTACAAACTTGGTATCAGAGCCTAAGGTTCAATAGAGTCCTAGGAAGTCTGAAAGCCGCATCTAGTAGAGTCTTGTACATGGGTGTATTGCGCACCACATTTATGTGCAGGAGGCTATAAGATGTTTTAGGAACAGTCCCCTTTCTTCATTATTTATGTCATGCTAGTGATAATAATCACAAGTTAAACTCTCAGTCTAATCCATTCTTCTCTTATTCCAGACCATGGCCCCAAAGAGAAGAAACCAGCCAGCTCCTCATCTCGAAGATCCTTTGGGCGAACATGTTTCCCATGCGGAGTTTAGAGCCACATTTACCACACTTGCTCAGTCCATGGCTGCACAGAATCAACGACCACCAGTCATTCCGGCCAATCCAGTGGCCAATCCCAAAGTATCTAGGGTTCGGGACTTCACCCAGATGAACCCTCCATATTTCCATGGGTCTAAGTCTGATGAGGACCCTCAGGAGTTCATTGACCAAGTCCAGAAGGTCACTGACATCATGGGTGTTACTTATATTGAGAGTACCGAGTTAGCCGCCTAACAGTTATAAGATGTTGCTCATGATTGGTACAAACAGTGGAAGTCTGAGAGGTTAGATGATGCAGGCCCTATCGAGTGAGAGGAAGTTATCATGGCCTTCTTAGACAGATTCTTTCCCCAAGAGCTGAGGAAAGCCAAAGTTCTTGAGTTCATCAACCTCAGGCAGGGGAGTTTGACAATTAGGGAGTATTCTCTCAGATTTACTCAGCTATCCAGGTATGCTCCTCATGTGGTTGCAAACAATAGGGCTAAGATGAGCAAGTTCATGTCATGGGTCAATGATAGAGTGGTAAATGAGTGTAGGTCTGCGATGCTTATCGGTGATATGACCTTATCCAGACTCATGAACCATGCCCAACAAATAGAAGAACAGAAGTTTAAGACTAGGGAGAGGCAGAACAAGAGAGCAAGGTCAGGTAATTTCAACTTTGCTCACCCCAAGTTAGATGGAGGAAATCGTTCACAGTTTCGCTCTAAGTCAGCTATTCCAGCTCCTTCCTCTGCCAATGCTCCAGTGCCAAAGTTCAGAGATGGCAATAGAGACAAAGCGCCAGGCTCTAAATCACAGGGCAGTGTTAGCAGTTCCCGAACGAATCCCCTTTGTCAGACTTGTGGTAAGAACCATAAGGGCATTTGCAGAGCTGGTAGTGATGTCTGTTTTGGTCGTGGCAAGCCAGACCACAGGATTAGGGAGTGTCTGCAGTCAAGTCTTCAGGGTCATCAAAATCATTCTACAGCTCAGTCCAGTTGCCCGAACTAGCAGGGTGCCATTTTCAGTGCTACCAGTGGGCAACGCCCAAACAGACTCTATGCTCTTAAGTCCCGGCAGGATCAGGAAAATTCTCCTAATGTCGTTACTGGTACGTTACAGATTTTCCATGTTCATGTTTATGCTTTGCTAGACCCAGGTGCATCTTTGTCTTTTGTTACTCCATACATAGCAGGCGATTTTAGAATTAGTCCTGAAGTCCTAGCAGAGCCCTTTTCAGTCTCTACCCCAGTGGGTAGAACCATCATAGCCCGACGGGTATACAGAAACTGCCCGGTTATGATATCTCAGAAATCCACGTCAGCAGATTTAGTGGAGTTAAAGATGACTGATTTTGATGTCATTCTCGGCATGGATTGGCTTCATTCCTGCTATACCATAGTCGACTACAGAAATAGGATAGTTCAGTTTCAGTTCCCGAATGAGCCCGTCCTAGAGTGGAAGGGTAGCATTTCAGCGTTCAGAGGTTAACTTATTTCCTACCTTTGGGAAATGAAAATAATTTCTAAGGGGTATGTGTATCATATCGTGCATGTTAAAGATTCCAGTTCTGAATCTCCCAGCCTTAAACAGTCCCTATTGTTAATAAATACTCAGATGTCTTTCCTGAAGATCTTCCAGGCATTCCTCCCGAAAGGGGAATAGACTTCGGCATAGACCTTCTTCTGGATACTCAACCTATTTATATTCCGCCATACAAAATGGCCCCAACAGAACTCAAGGAACTAAAAGATTAGTTGAAGGATCTCTTAGATAAGGGATTCATCAGAGCCAGCGTTTCCCCATGGGGTGCGCCAGTATTATTCATGCGCAAGAAAGACGATTCTCTCAGGATGTGTATTAATTACCGCCAACTCAACAAGGTCACGGTCAAGAACAAATATCCTCTTCCCAGGGTTGATGATCTATTCGACCAACTTCAGGGTGCCAGTTACTTCTCCAAGATAGACCTCAGATCAGGCTATCATCAGCTCAGAGTTAGAGAATGTGACATTCCGAAGACAGCTTTCCGTACTCGGTATGGTCACTTCGAATTTTTAGTCATGTCATTTGGTCTTACAAATGCCCCTGCAACTTTTATGGATTTAATGAACCGTGTGTTCAAGAAGTACTTGGACATATTTGTCATAGTCTTTATAGATGATATTCTGGTCTATTCTCGCACAGAGAGTGATCATGCAGACCATCTCAGGATTGTTCTTCAGACTTTCAGGGATCACCAGTTATTCACAAAGTTCAGCAAGTTTGAATTTTGGCTAAGATCAGTAGCATTCCTTGGACATATTGTTTTCGGTGATGGCATTAGAGTAGATCTTCAGAAAATCGAGGCAGTAAGAAACTGACCCATACTCGTATCTCCATCAGATATTAGGAGTTTCTTGGGTTTGGCTGGCTATTACAGATGGTTTGTCGAGGGATTTTCTTCTATTGCATCTCCCATGTCCAGATTGACTCAGAAGAAGATTAAGTTTCAGTGGTCAGATTCATGTGAGAAGAGCTTTCAAAAGTTGAAGACTCGACTTACCTCAGCTCCAGTTCTAGCTATTCCAGATGGTTCAGACGGTTTTGTAGTCTATTATGATGCATCCAGAGTGGGTATAGGTTGTGTCCTCATGCAGCATGGTAAGGTCATAGCCTACACCTCCATACAGTTAAAACCACATGAGAAGAATTATCCTACTCATGATCTTGAGTTAGCAGCGGTAGTTTTTGCCTTGAAGGTTTGGAGGCATTATCTCTATGGAGTTTATGTAGATGTCTTCACAGACCATAAAAGCCTCTAGTATGTCTTTTCCCAGAGAGATCTCAATCTTTGCCAGAGAAGGTGGTTAGAGATCTTGAAGGATTATGACATGAGTGGTCTTTATCATCCAGGCTAGGCTAATGTTGTGGCCGACGCTCTCAGTTGACTCTCCATGGGTAGTATTTCTCACGTTGAGGATAGTAATAAAAAGATAGCTCAGGAGATCCATCAGCTTTCCAGACTAGGCGTTCGCTTAGTCGATTCTTCATAGGGTGGTGTATGTGTTCATAGTAGTTCAGAGTCATCTCTAGTTTCCGAGGTAAAAGAGAAACAAGACAGGGATCCTAGCCTTGTCAAGCTCAAAGAGTCAGTTCAGAATCAGAAAGTCGAGATTTTCTCCCAAGGGGGAGATGGTGTTCTTCGTTGTCAGGGTCGTCTATGTGTTCCAGGTGTAGATGAATTGAGGTAGCGAATTCTTGCAGAAGCGTATGGTGCGCGATACTCTATTCATCCAGGGGCCACTAAGATGTACCGTGACATGCGGGAGATCAATTGGTGGAGTGGGATGAAGAGAGATGTTGTAGAGTTTGTGGCTAAGTGCTCTACATCTTAGCAGGTTAAGATAGAGCATCAGAAACCTAGTGGTTCCATGAAAGAGTTCACCATTCCTACTTGGCAGTGGGAAGAAGTGAACATGGACTTTGTGACGGGTTTGCCTAGAACTCGTCATCAGCATGATTCAGTCTGGGTCATTATAGATAGAATGACCAAGTCAGCTCATTTCCTTCCTGTTCGTACTTCTTATTCTGCCGAGGATTATGCCAAACTCTATATCAGGGAGTTAGTTAGGTTACACGGTGTTCCACTATCTATAAATGCCCTACGTCCCCTCTTGACTAGTTTCTAGGAACTAATCGCCGACACAATTCTAATAGGAGTAGACTAAAGTACTTTCCCACTCGAATTATCCATCTCAAGCATCGTAACAATAATGGTTTTTGCATACAGTTGATAATGCTCAACTTACACCATTATTTTAGTGTAAGGCATTGTCGTTAATATAAACCCAACAAGAGTCAAGGTCGTATCCACAAGGAGTGCAATCATGTTTTTAAATCCTAGGTATGTTGAGAGTTAACTAAGTATTAACCCATAATGTATACTTAAAACTACACATGAAATTAAACGGGGGGGGGAGGGTTATGATTTAGAATCTTTGTTTGAACCAAATCAACCTATGACACTAAACGAGAGTAGATAATTGTTGAATAAACTCTAATGAGAGAAGAGAGTTGGGGTTATACAATCTTAGGGGTCATTCATGTAATGGGTGTTTTTGGTTTAGTCCATTTCTTAGTCAAAGATTTGGGTAGGCTAGATTTCAACTCTTATTGTTATTGTTTCAACGAAACACTAATTTGCATTCATGGATTCTTTCAAATACCTCATGTGTATGCCAAAATTACCAATCCAAAACCTCATTTTACTATCCCTAAATCTAGGATGATGCCCATCAAGCTAGCTAAATCACATAACATTCTTATTTCCAAGATAATTCTAAGGAAATTACTAGTACCAAATAGTTGTTCACAATTACTCATCACCCACACCACTCTTTCAAAGATGATGTGGGATCCAAGTCAATTGGGGATTTCACCAAAAATTATTATTTCAACCATGGAGTATTAAAAAAACTTAACATCAATAGCTAATAATTTGGACTAAAAATCAACACCCATACACACTAACACCCTATTCAAGCTTAACCCCAAGATAAATATTTAGCTCCTCATGAAATCGAAGAAAAGGGATATACCTAAGATATCATTCAATGATTCCATTAAAGATGCAAAGAATGAATAATCCTAACTTTTATTCTCCAATTACAACTAAAAATCTCTTGGAAATTTAATAAAAGTTGTTCTTTTTCAAAATTGGAGTGTTTTCTCTCTACCCAAAATTTAAATTTAGTTGCAAGATGACACAATTGTGCAAGGGTTTGAACTTTTTAGACTTGGGAACAGCTCTGTGAATTTATGTTCTTGCCCTTGGATAGTTTTTTATCCATTGCGATCACACTCTTTTTATCAGGATTGTGCTTTTGCGATTGCGTGGCTTCTGATCATGATCCCCATTGATGACCCTACTTTATTGACTACAATCGTGACTCTCAGATCGTAATCTCGGTAACTAAGGGTGGCCTGATCTCCAGCTCTTGCTCCTTTTTTCCATTTTTCTTTCCTTTAAACTTGATTTAAACTCATTTTCATCATAGGTCTTGCAAGATCACAAATACTGGAAATTAATTAATTCAAATGGATAATTAGTCACATTTGCATAATTTAATCATAGTAGTGCACAAAAATTTGGATATCAATGCATGGTAAATTTGCCACTTATCAATACCCCTAACTTAAATCTTTGTTTGTCCTTAAGCAATACTACTTCTTATATAATTACACTATGCACAATAAGCCCATCCATGAAACCAAATAATTACAATGATTCTGAATTTAACTAGTACTAACAGTAAGCCCTCAAATATGGGAAAATATATCCACATGACTCTCCTCAAACTTAATCACACTCTTAAGAGTGCAAAATACTTTTAAGAATAACTAAGAAACAACCACTAACTCTCTAGACGTGACTCTCCACCAATATCGACTCAGCTACACTTCTTTGCCTTATTTTTGTAAGATGACCATTTCACCCAGATCTATTAGTCTACATGTCTCCACACAAAAGAAAATCCCATACACTAAAGTATCCATTATGAAACATGGGATTAAATTTAAAGAACTCACTTTCACAAAAAATCTCTCAATGCAAACAAGTATCATGCCATATGCTTGCCCTTATTTTCAATTGCCTCTAACTTGAAGACACTTGGTTGGAGATATTGAACGACTTTTTCAAGATTGTAATGTAGGATTGGGCAAGGTAGGATAAATATTTGGAATCAAAGTGACTACACTCTCCTTGAACTCTACATAACACACTATTCAATTAAACTTTGGTTCATGGGCCACTTCATTTCTTTCCAACTCAAATATGTGCCCACTTTTACTACCTTGATTTACCTATTTTTTGAAAGAATTTTAGTCTCATTATCTTTTCTTTGTACAATTCATGCATTTGTTTTCTTTGTTGTATCCTTTATTTTTCTATTAATTTGTTCACATCATTTATCTCCCAGCCACTCAATTAAAATTCTGTTGACCAAAATTGCCTCTTAAAGATTCACCACGCCCAACTTAGGCTTTTAACCTCAAGTTGCATTTTCAAGTTCAAGGTCGGTAGGGTTCAAAAGAAGGATAAAAGTCAAATGGCTTATGGCTTTTAATGTGGTTGATAAAGAAGGGTCCAAAGGCTCAAAATGGGTGACTAGAGATACAATCTATGTACTGGTAGGATTTTTTAGGCTAAAGTGGCTTTCCATGTTCATGAAGAAGGCCTAAGATCATCTCACCAACCATGATTAATAAATATTATCTTTGAGAGACTAACGATGCAAGTAGAGGTAGCAAAACTAGCCCAAACCCATTTGACCCGCCCATGTTTTGATGGGTTGGGCTAGAGTGATTTTAAAGATGGGTTGATTTGGGTCAGCCCAAGTAAACCCATCATAAATCATCAATCCAAATGGGCTCACAATGATGCCTAACTTTGACCCATAAATATTTTTAAACCTAGTACTTATAGTTCCACTATTAATATTTTCAAATTTTTTTAGTTGCTTCAATCATATTTTTTTTTGTCTTGAAAGAATTATTATAATAAATAATCTTTTTATTGAAAAAAATATTTTTTTCTTACACCATCCCCTCCCCCTCCCCCCCCTTCCCCTACCCACCCTAAAAAAATAATTTTTTTTAAAAGTTATTTTTTAATTTATCTTTTATAAAAAAAGTAAATTTTTTTCTTACACCATTCCCTCTCCCTCCCCGCTCAAAAAAATATATCTCATATTTTTATTACCCCACCCACCCTCTCTATCCAGACCCACCCCATCCCCCACTCCCAATTTTTTTAAATATGCATATACGAGGTTTAAAAAAAAATTACATAGAAAATACTATGAATAAAAATACAAAGTAAAGTTTAAAAGATAGTATAGTGCTTATGTCTAGTTAATCAAGGAGAGAACTAATATCAACAAGAGATTTATAATTAACTTTATTGATGTGATGGTTTTAAATGGTGGATCGAAATTAAACATTTAAGATACGTGGTAGGTTGTGTTATGAATAATTTTATTACATTTTTTTAGTTTTCTTTATTTTTACTTGAAAATAATAATTATAACAATATTAATGTAAATATAAAAAGATAATAAAAAAATATCATTCCAACCTAAATTGCTATTATAATAATTGTTCAATGATGGGTTAAGTTGGGCGGGTTGAGCTATAACCCATTGTTTAGCCCATCTTGGCCCAACCCATCTTAGCCCATCTTTATTTTGGACGGGTTGGGCAATGACCCATTTGTTTCTTTAGCCCATTTTGACACGCCCAAATTTGGCCCAACCCATCTATTTTTTTACCCATAGGTGCAAGGTATAGATGACACAAGTAAGCATGAGAATTAAATGACTAAGTTCACCACAAAAGGCATGCAAACTATTCAAAGGGGCTTAATTGCATTTTCTACTAGAGACAAGTGAAGCTATTTTTTACACACTACCAATCAAAGACTTTGGAGTCACAAAAAGAGGAAAGTGTTGTTACAAAACCATTCACGTCCATACCCTTGATTTTTATGAAAAAAAATTGGGACAAAGGGGATGCTTGTTTTGCATTTTCACCGTGAAAGATTGGATATTGTAAGCACTAAATAAAACCTTCATCTCGTATTTATACTCTCACAAGGTCAAACTATATGGCTACTGAGACTTCATTATAGGCATAAGGGCAATCTCAAATCTATAAATCCACTGGTACTCAGAATTCCCCTACATCTATGATTAATAAAGCCTCCAAAACAATGATTTTTCTTTAAGAATTTTGTCACTCAATCTATCATACGAAAAGGATCATCCACATCTTTATTAAAATAAGGGCTTAAGATGAATAAACTGACAATGAAACAATCAATTCAAAAATTCTCTATATTTGGTATGAACCAGTGTGAATTATGAGACACAGGCACACCCCCAACTTAAAGGCTTGTGGGTCCCTCACTACATATTATAAAAGCATAAGAAGGGTTAGAGGGACTCCCTTAAGCTGCAACATGGATTAATTTTTTTTCACCTCCACGATAGCAGAAAGCATAACCGCGATCGCGTGATCATGATCGCGGTACCTGAGACTGATTTCCCTTATTTTGCTCTGTTTTCCTACACAGATACCAACTTCCCAACATGATTTCTCCAGCTTTTTGGGCTTATAATCTGTCCTAAACACCTGCAAAGCACCAAAACTAAGTTAATTAGTCAAATATAAATGTAATAAATATGTAACCAATGGGTTTTCTTCCATCAGCGCCTTATTTAACGTTGCCACACAATGCTGCATTTTCAACATTGATGTTCCTGGAAATGGAACAACTCAACTTTGGTCGCTTGGGGTCCTCCTACATTGTAGTGCTTCAACCTTGCCAATTTACAATGAACCTCGTCTTCTCGGGGTCCTCTAACTCGATCGCACCACTAGGGTACACATTCAAAATCACAAAGGGCCCGACCACTTGGAATGAAGCTTACTCACTAAAAGCATCAAGTGAGAGTTGTAGAGGAGTACACTATTTCCTACATAAAATTCCCCCCTTAGGATCTTCGCTTTATGTCACTTCATTTTTTTCTTAAGCAAAGCGATCTTTCATAGGCCTTGAGTCAAAAGTCCTCCAACTCGTGAAGTTTAGTGACCCTCGACTTTGAAGCTTCTTCCCAATTCATATTTAACTTCTTCAATGCCCATAACGCCTTATGATCGATTTTGATGAGCAAGTGACATGCCTTCCCAAACACCAATTGGTAGGGGGACATACAAATTAGAGTTTTGTAGGCCGTTCTATATACCCAACGTGCATCATCGAGTTTCCTGGACCAATTAGTTTGGCCAACATTTATGGTTTTCTCAAGGATAGATTTGATATTCCGATTGGACACTTCGACTTGGCCACTCATTTGGGGGTGATATGGTATAACAAACTTATTATTCACCCCATATTTGTCAAGAAGAGACCCAAAAACCTGGTTGTAAAAGTGTGATCCTCCATTACTAACAATGGCTCACAACATTCTAAATCTTGTAAAAATGTATTTATTTAAGAAGCAAGTGATGAATTTTCTCTCATTGTTTGGAAGAGCTATGACCTTTACCCATTTGGAGATATAATCAATCACCGCCAATATTTTTATTTTTACCAAAAGAGCTCACAAAAAGGCCTACAAAATAAATTCCCCATATGTCAAAAAGTGCGACTTCAATATTGGGTTTAAGGGGTATCTTATGCCTTCTCGAAATGCCATATTACATTTGACATTGATGAAATGCTTTGACCAATTCCATGGTATCTCTATAAATGGTGGCCAATAATAACCACATTGATGAACTTTGGCGGCGGTTTAAATTCCCCCATGGTGACCATCAAAAGGAGAGGAGTGACACGCTTCACGAATGTCTTTCATTTCAACTTCTATGACACAACACTGAATTATAACATCCACTCATTCTTGAAATAGGAAGGGTTAATCCCAAAAAATACTTCTTTGCATTGAATAAGACCTGCTTCCTTTGATGATAGCTAAGATTCTTGGGGAGTACATCGTTTACCACATAATAAGCATTGTTGGCATACCACGGTGCAACATTCCCTGAGATTGACATAACTAGAACATTGGAAAAGGTATCGTCAATCTCAATCTCACCCCACTTTTCATGATTATTTTCAAGGTAGGAAAGATAGTCGGCAACTTGATTTTCGCAACCCATTTGATTCTTTACCTCAAAATCAAACTCTTGGAAGAGAAAGATCGATATAATCAAGCATGGTTTATCTTCTTTCTTCTCTTTGAGGTACTTAAGAGCGGCATGATCCGCGTGTACCACTACTTTTGTGTCCAATAAATAGGCACAAAACTTTTTGAAAGCATACACCACCGCCAATAATTCTTGCTCTGTAACCATGTAGTTATGTTAAGCATCATTCAATGATTTTCTTTCATAATAAATTGGATTGAACAACTTATCCTTCCGTTGTCCTAACACCGCACCTAGAGCAACACCACTTGCATCACATATTAGTTTAAAGGGTGAAGACCGATCCGGGGCAAAAATAATAGGGGGTGTTACAAGAAGCTCCTTGAGATGATTAAATGCCCTCAAACACTCATAATTGAACTAAAATTTTAATTTTTTTCAAGGAGTTTGCACAACGGGTGTGCAATATTTTAAAAATCTTTGATGAATCGTCTATAAAAACCTGTATGACTAAGGAAACTTCTCACCCCCTTCAAGGAGATAGGAGGAGGAAACTTTGCAATCACCTCAACTTTTTCTTGGTCCACTTGGATACCATCACACAAGATTTTATGGTCGGAAAAAATTCCCTCCTTCACCATGAAGTGGCATTTTTTCCAATTCAAAACTAGATTGGTTTCCACACACCTTTCAAACACTTTGCTTAAGTGAGCAAGGCATGATTCAAATGACTCTCCTATGATGGAGAAGTCGTCCATGAAAACCTCTATTGAATGTTTCACCATATCTTTAAAGATAGATAGCATGCATCATTGGAATGTCCATGGAGCATCACATAACCCAAAAGCCATGCGTTTGAAGGTGAATGTGCCATAAGGACAAGTGAATGTTATTTTTTCTTGATCTTTTGGGGAAATGGAAATTTGGTTATACCCCGAGTTTCCGTCAAGAAAGCAATACCACTCTCGCTTGGCTAGACTATATAGCATTTGATCTATAAAAGGCATTGGGAAATAGTCCTTCTCGATCCAAGAGTTCAACTTATGATAGTCCATACACACCCTTCATCCCGTGATCGATGGGCAGGGATAAGATCATTATTTTCATTTTTTACTAATGTTATGCCACCCTTTATTTGGACACATTACACCATACTTACCCATGTTCTATTCGCAGATCGCGTAGATTACTCCAGCATCAAGCCACTTTGTGATTTCCTTTTTTACCAATTCTTGAATTGGTTGGTTGAGCCTCCTTTTATGTTCCACTCTTGGGACATGATCTTTATTTAGTTTGAGCTTGTGGGAACAAATGTCGGGAGATATGCCTATATTATATCCGCAATCGTCCATCCGATGGCACGAATAAAATTTATCACTATATTTCTCAAAGATTACTCTTGGTCGGGCTCAAAATCACTTGCAACAATGATAGGCAAAGTGTTTCTATCACCCAAGAATACATATCGGAGATGTAGAAGTAACGACTTAAATTCAAGTTGAGGTGGCTCAAGGGTGGATGGCTTTGTAGGTGGAATCTCACGACTTTTTAGATCAAGCTCCAACTTTAATAGGTTATTTGTGTAAGATTCAAGTCCCGTTAAAGAGAAAACCACTTCATCAAACTCTTAAATCATCACTTTAATAATTCCTCAAGACTCCCACTAATGAGTCATTCACTAAATTCACATAAACATACTTCATTATCTCATTATTAATGGCATCAATTACTAAGATCACTAGCAAGTCCATTGGTTGTTTCATGAAGTTGCATACATTGAAAGAAACTTCTTTATAATTTATTCAAAACATCATCTCGCTGCACTCCACATCCACCAATTCCCTCTCAGTGGCTAAAAATGACCTCCCAAGAGTAATAGAGATTTCATGGTCTATGACACAATTAGGGATCACAAAGTTGGCAGAAAGATAAATCAGTCTACTTTTACTAGCACATCATGTAATACCCCTATAGGTTTATTGATGGACCGATCAACAATTAATAATCTCATAGTGGTAGATTGTGATTTCCCCAACCCTAGCTTGTGAAATACAAATATGCCATTAAATTGATACTCGCCCCATGGTCGCACAAGGCCTTCGCAAATTTGAACATTCTGATAGTTTTCAATGGATTGTGAATGCACCGAGGTCTTTCTTCTTTTCCACCATCGTGCATAAAAGTATTGCACTACAATGATAAGTTACTTCTATTGTCTCCACCCTTACAAGTCATTTTTGGAAGACTTATTCCTTCATAAACTTAGCATAACCCGACATTTGTTATAAAGATTCTTTCAATGGAATGTTGATGGATAGGTTGCTAAATTTTTAAACAAAATTCTTGAACTTAGCATTGTCCCTTTTTTTCTTTAATCATTGTGGAAAAGGGGGAGGAATTTTATTGGTGGCATGGAGACAATTTGAGGTTCTTTCACCTTAAAATATTCAATGATAACTTTATTTGACTTTAACTCATCATCATGTGGCCTCTTTATTTTCACATTTGCTTGCTCATCATTTGTTCTTTCATCGGGGTCATCATCAAGCTATACATCCTTGCCAAGAGTTTTCCCACTTCTAGTGACAATAGCATTTGTTACCATACCACTCGGTATATCTCCATTATGTTTTGCATTGAGATGTGCCAATATTTGATTCAATTGTGCCTCTAATTTTGGATGGCGGTTTAATGAGAATCTACCGTTAGGGTAACTTGGAGAAGTCACTCCTCATTTCCCTTACTATCTTGTCAATCCCCTTGACTTCCATCAAGATTTGGGCCAAGACGTCTTCATTTACACACCTTTCCATTTCAAGAGGGGAGATGTCTTGGTTCATATTTTTCCATCCTTGATTCCCATCTTACCTTTGGAAGGAAATGTGGAAACCCCTCAATTTCTTGCCAACTACCTCATCTCTTCATCAAGTATCTTCCTTTCCGCTTCTTGCTACACCCTAGTAGTCCTTGAAGCTATAAAATTGACACCTTATAGGGAGGTTCCCATCACATATTAAGTAAAAAGTTCAAGGCGTGTCATATAACCTTGATCATAGTTGCATCTCTTTCCTCTTCTATTTTTCTTTAATATTAGCCCACAAAGGACCGGAGGGAGCCCCCACAGCTACCTTATCATCCTTCGTGTGCCAACCTCTAGATAACCTAGTCACTTGATCTTACACGCTAGATGAAACTTTATAAGGCAACTTGATAAGGGATTCTCCGAATGCGTTGTCAAACACGGTTCTATTCAATTTATCTAACACCCGATCAAATATTTGGAGTAGCATCTTCTCAGGTAATTCATGGTTTGGGCATTGCATGATTTTATCCTCGAACCTTTGGCATACTTCATATAAAGGCTCACCACTATATTGACAAAAATATGTGATTTTGTCCCTTAATTTCAACATCTTTGAAAGAGGGAAATATCAGTCCAAAAGGGTATTAATATGCCTAAATTACACCTTTCTTATGAGAGAGTAAGCGGTTGCTATCAAATATAGAACCCAGCTGGATTGGGTGTCAAATCCCACAGGGAATATCGTGTTCACTAAGTATTGTGACTGTTATTAGACAGTTGAACTAAGGTTCCAAAACAAACGGGGTTTGGAAATGTTAACAATGTTTTTTTGTATTTGTGTTACACAAAAGTCCAGCTACTGAGAGTAAATATAGATGTAATTTCAATGAGAATGAATTAACTAGAGTTATGCTCACCGAGATGTTCAAACAATTAGGGTTGTGAGTTTGTGTTCGAATTCTAACTTATGTATCCAATTTCAAGAATTATTGAATTCAAAGGATTACCCACGTGTTTCTCAACCTAATGAGTATTTCACCCTTTACTTCTTTTGAACTTAAAGGATTCATGCATTGTTCAATAACACTCTCATAAGGGTTGATCCTGTTAAGGCATCTTTTAACCCGTTAACCCAAAGGATAAACCTATGGAGTTCATGTGAATCACTTTTTTTCCCAACATCCACTTTCTTGTCAGACAAGTGGAGTTCATGGGCTCACTTCTCAAGTTTGCAACCAAGAGATGTTATTAAAATGAAGAAAGATTCATACAATTTCGATAGATGTTAGAAATCAAACCCATTCACAACCCCAAAATAGTTCTCTACATCAAGGCTCCCATAGCCCTAGTTATGGGAGTTTAGCTACTCATCTCCATATAAAAAATCAGAGATTTATTGATGTTCATAAATGGATTGGAGAGGGAACTTACAAAAGTCACAATATTGTTCTTCTCAATCTTCAATGGAAAATATAAAAACCAAAAATCAGATCTCAATCTCTAGATTCAAATCTTAATGAAAAGTGTTACACAACTCTCCATAAAGGAGAAAGTATGAAAATAATGATAAAATGATAAGGAATAAACCCTAATACTTGGTATTTATATGATTCTAGAACTGGAGTTTTAAAATTCAAACTCAGATTCTCCACTTTATGGTTGACAGGTCTAGCGATGGTTCATCGCAGGTCCGATGGTCCATCGCCTGCACCGTCGCTGGGTGTCCAGTGACTTTATTCTCTGCTTATAGGCGACGGGTAGTGAGATGACCCATCGCAAGATCGATGGTCCATCGCCTGGATCATCGCAGGACTTCCAGTGATGATGTGTTCTGTATGTTGGCGATGGTTCAAATCGACGATTTATCGCAGAGCCGATGGTCCATCGCCTGGACCGCTGCAGGATGTCCAAAGTCTATGACTTTTGCTTTTGGTCGATGGTCCATAGACTAAGCCATCACTGCTCATTTTACCTCTGTTTTTCTCAGATTGTCCAAGTTATCCTTCACACTCAGTCCTTATCCTCTATTTTGCTCGGATTGTCCAAGTTATCCTTCACACTCAGTCCTTATCTTGAAAGCACTAAAATACCATGTTAAATACAATAATGGTTGCTTGAAAACACATAATTATCTTAAGAAACATCAACACCCTCAACTTAAGGCAATTGCTTGTCCTCAAGCAACTCAACACCAGGATATATATATGAACAACATCGTGATGGGTATTTCACAATAAAACCAACACAATCATCAACTACAGATACAACATCCCAAAGGACTAAAGAGAACAGATATAACTCAACATGCCCTCACAGCCAAAGAAGTCCACCTCACATCACACAGTTAAATCTTGGAAAAAACTAAGCTCTCGCTCTCAGAAAAGAAGTTACCAACACAGTGTACACCAATAAGCTTGCCCTTATCATCTAATATTCTCTCATGATTGTATGGCTAAGATAAAATAGGAATAATTGTATGGCTAAGTGGATCTACTCCTGGCATTAACTTATAATCAACATATTGGGTCATGATTGTATGGCTAAGATAAAACATCGTGGAATAATTGTATGGCTAAGTGGATCTACTCCTGGCATTAACTTATAATCATACAATTATTCCACGATGTTTTATCTTAGCCATGCCAGGAAACACGATGTTTTCGGTGGGTCAATCATTTGGCTAAGTGGACTAACAATACAAGAAGGCCTACTATCCTCTCTTATTGGGTCAAAACACATGACAACATCTGATGAACCAGGCAAGTTCTAGGTGTAACACTCATGTCAGAACTACAAAAATACTCACCCACACAGGCACTGAGTTAATTTGTATCCTACTAATTCTCGGGATCCAGATCACATAGCTATGCTTTGATTCATTACTAACTTCTAATGCCATTAATAGAGTCACAACTGGTTGCATAAAACTTTACCACTTGGTAAGAGGAATTAATTATTCAATTTTTTTTCATCATTTGTCATTTATATATATATACAATAAGTGCTAATAGAAATGAAACTTTTATTTCATGCAACAGTATTACCAACAGAACATGAAAATAAAAATAATGAAAATGAAAATACAAAAACTTAGACATGCCAATAATATCGGCAACACAACCCCCTATGGTATAAGCACGTCCCACCCCCACAAAAATAATATTTTCTCCTCAATGCATAAAATTTTAAGTACAAAGGAGGGAAAATACTTGTTGTGCCTCTTATTCTATATGAGGCATCAGTGAAGAATGAGGAGGTGACAGTATCCTTACCAGGTGAAATGTTGACTCCCATGGTGGTGGGAGTACTCAAAATCTCTCCGTCCAAAATCGGAGGTATCATATCTCTGACAGGGTTTGAAATTTGCCCCCTGACTGGGGTTGAACTAGTGGATACTCCAGCTGCTTTGTCTTAAAGCCTTTTTTGCTGCTTCTTTGCCTCTCTCTTTGACTTATTTATTGCCCACCACATCTGGCAATCTTTGAACTATTCAGGTGACATGGCTACAAGTCTTCATTTCTTCTCTTCTTTCTTAGCAGCTTTCTCAGTCTTCTTGTCTGTTTCTGCTACTTTCTTACCTTTGTCTTTGATCAGATGCCCAAATAAGTCAATGAGTCCCTCATCCTCATTACTAGCAACCTAGACTGGATCAAAGATGGTCTGTTGTGGCTGCTGATTTATCTTATCTACATCTGCTCAGAGTCGTCCAACCTTCTTTATCACTTTAGCAAAATTCGGGATGGACATTGTATCCAGCTTCTTATTGATTCGCTCCTTTATGTTGTCCATTCGCAGCTGGATATTTCTAAAAGGGAACAATGCTTTCCCCCATATGGTCATCTACTTTTCAACCTTTTTGATGGCTCGCACAGTCTTTGCAAAGTTTTTATGGTTCAGCCTGTACTCAAAATATTGGGGTGGGATAGACACAGAGTCTGGAGTCCCACCCATAGGCATCAAATTTGAACCTACAGAAATAGTAGGAGGCACGTACGTAGTAAGTGGCAATGGCATACCTGCAAGACCCTCTAATGACTCAGGAACTGGCCCTGACTGAGTCTACTGAGATGGAGGTCATCTGACTCTCATATCAAACCTCAATTCATACCTCGTCTTTTCAATGTCCTGTTTGAGTAGTGCTGGGACCTCATTATCAATCCCACTAATCAAAGAGACATTTGCCTGCTTTCACAAGTCAATGATAAGGTAAGGAAATCGCAGTGCCATCTGAGTCTTGTGAGCATGGAAAAATAACTCATTAGAGATAATGTGACCAAAATATACGGTCAACCCTTCAATCAAAGCAACAACAATCACAACTCTAGTAATTTTCAAGCGATCATCGCCTCCAGTGGGTATGAACCTCAGTCGCACAATCGTCCACCAGAACTTGGATCTGAAGCTGAGGGATTTCTTCAATATTCTCTCATAGGGGTCATGTAACTATGCAGGACCGCCCCCGTCTGTCAGGATCCTCGCTAACCAGGGCCTTTGTGTAGCCCGTGTGAATAATCGATGCTCCAACTCAGGAATTGCCCCTGGTATTTGATAGTCGGACCCAAATAAGAACCTGTTCAAAGTCCACTCTAAAATATTAATATCAACTACACGGACAGAAACTATCTCTATCTTGTTCATGTCGGCAACTGATGCACCCGCGGGATAATTCTTTTCCAGCAACGCCAAATAGTTGGTAAAAAAACTCGTGAACCAAGTTAGGTTGGTAGGATCCAAGTAGTTTACTTATCCAAGCCAACTCATACTCATTGAACCGCTGCTCGAGTTTGGGATACTCGTGCAGGGTTGTTGTTATGATCTGATACTCCTCAGAAATTTCTCTTTTGATTGGCAACCTATCTGTTGGTGCTATCCCTTTGTAGAAGATATCACGAGCCCCCACCACTTTCCATCTTATGGCTTCCCATACTTGGGGATCCTTGCATCGAATTAAGTTAGGATCATCCTGTTGGGGAGCCTCCTCTTGAACAGGTCTAGAAGTTTCAACCCCTATATCAACTAGAATCGAAGTAGAGCTGCTGCTTCTACTATTTTCAACCTCCTCTTTAGATGGGGAGAATGAAGAAACCGCGTGATGAATTCGCCAAGTGTTATGGGCTGGTGCGTCAGACCTGGCTGCTTGGCCTCTACCCCGACCTCTGGTTTGTGGTAATTTGGGAGCCATGGTACCTAAAAATATAGCATTTATCAATATACAGTTTTAAACCATAGAAAAGAAATTTTTTTGACCAGCGACGGTTAAAGGCGACGGTCCATCGAGTATGCGATGATCCATCGACCTCAACCGTCGGGGTCATTCCAGTAGCTCTATTTCTGTAAGATGTGCGATTGTCCAAGGCAACGGTCCATCGAGTATGCGATGGTTCGTCGCTTATACCGTCAACTGTAAATGGTAGATGCAACCCTCATCTAGGCATTTTGTCAAACACCTGGCATACATCTCATGTAAGGGTGATTTTTACAATATTTTGATCGATAATACATCACCCTAACTTGCCATTCTTGGTCCATGGGTTACTCAGACTTCCCCCAGGACAGTATATGCTAGGCTTTAACTAAAATCAGCAACACACCATTACCAAGCAAAATAGAAAAAGAAATATCTTTGATGTACTGGGTTGTTTTCACCTATTTGATCTCTCATCATGTTAAAGAAAAGGAAAGGATAATTCATACCTGGTTGTTGCAGTATTGAATCACTACTTGGACTTGCATAATGCACCTCGAACAATCAGATGAAGATTTGATTTAGTGAAAGAAACTTATGACTTGTGATGAGAAAATGATAAGGGAGAAGTAACGTTTAAATAGAAGGGGAGAAGTTATAAGGGAGAATGAAAAGGCACAGGTGCATTGAATAGGTGGGATTTACTTAACCATTTCAAATTTCCAGTTTAAAACCGATTGGATCAGATAAGAATTAAAATTTGGCTATTTAAACTGATTCGACCCGACCTGTTAAACTAGGGTTAAGTGCAATGGTCCGTCGGATATCCCATCGCGACTATCCAGTGAACTAACCTTGGGGCCAATCTACGATAGTTCACGTGATGGTACGTCGAGGGTGTGACAGTCCATCAGATAATCCGGTTGCGACTTTTCCAGATTCTTGGTTTCTAGGAATGGTTGCAATGATTGACCACGATGGTCTATCGAGCTCGTGATGGTCCGTCGGGTGATCCGTCAGCAATCTGAAACTCCTCCACCTTTTTTTTCCCTGCACTATTGTACCTGCACACTTTCACAAACCCTTCAGCTTGCACAAATCAATAAAACAAACAACAAAATAACTTAAGTAAATGTTATACAACAACACAATGTGGGTTGCCTCCCACTAGCACCTAATTTATCATCACAGCATAACTTAGTTATCTCGATTACTCAGAATTCATCGAGATAGAAAGTAGCAATACTTTTTATCAAGTCTTTTGGACTGATATAAAGTTTGACTCATTGCCCGTTGACTTTGAAGACACTTTAATCTTCATTTTCAAGTTTGACTACTCCAGATGAGTAGACTTGACTAACTTTAAATGGGCCTGACCACTTGGACTTAAGTTTACCTGGGAACAGTTTGACTCTGGAGTTTAATAGAAGTACCTAGTCACCTTTCTGAAATTCCCTCTTTTCAATTCTACTATCATGGTGTTTCTTCATTCATTCCTTGTACAGGTCAGCTCTATCATAATCTCTGAGAGAGAACTCATCCATCTCATTAAGCTACCCCAGTCTCATATTTGTTACCTCATTCCAGTTTAGATTAAGACGCTTCAGCGCCCACAACGCTTTATGCTCTAGCTCAATTAGCAAATGGCATGCCTTTCCATAAACCAATTGGTATGGAGATATGCCAATAAGTGTCTTAAAAGTTGTTCGATATGCCCATAATGCATCATCCATCTTCCTAGACCAATCCTTCCTGCTAGAATTCATAGTCTTGGTAAGGATATCCTTGATTTCTCGATTAATGATTTCCACTTGCCCACTTGTTTGTGGGTGGTATGGCGTAGCTACCTTATGCTGCTTAACTCTATATTTTGCCAACGTGGCTTGAAATATCTTGTTGAAAAAATGTGATCCTCCATCACTTATGATGGTACGTGGTACCCCAAAGAGAGAGAAGATATTTCTCCTCAAGAACGCACTGAATCGCTTCACATCATTATATGCTAGAGTCACAACCTCGACCCATTTTGACACGTAGTCAACAATAACTAGTATGTACTTCATCCTAAATGAGCTCACGAAGGGCCCCATAAAGTCAATTCCCCAGACATCGAATAGTTCAACCTCTAACATCTTGGACATTGGCATCTTATGAAACTTTAAGATAAACCCTTGCCTTTGATATTGGTCACATCTCTTTACAAATTCATAAGCATCCTTAAATAAAGTAGTCCAATAGTAGTCGCTTTGAAGCACTTTTCTGGCAATACAATCACCAGCGTGATGACCTCTAACTGGGGAAGCATGAGTCACTTATAGTACACTCAACATCTCCACTTCTGGAATGCATCTTCTAATAATGCCATCCGCACACCGCCAAAAAAGCTATGGCTCATCCCAAAAATAGTGTTTCACATCATGGAGAAATTTTTTCCTTTTCTGAAAGGAAAGATTCTCTGGCATTACCTCACTTACCACGTAGTTTTCGAAGTCAGCATACCAAGGTAATTTTTCGAGCACTACAACGAATACTTTCTCATCTGAAAAGGAATTATCAATTTAAAGCTCGTCTTTTACTGCCTGCTCACCTTCAAGTCTGGATAGGTGATCAGCCACCTGATTCTCACATCCCGTGTGATCCTTGACCTAGAAGTTAAATTCCTGAAATAGCAATACCCATCGGATCAACCTTGGTTTAGCGTCTTTGTTTTCTATTAAGTACCTCAAGGCAGCATGGTCATGTGTACCACTACCTTGGTACTTAGCAGATATGCCCAAAACTTCTTAAAAGCATACACCACTGCTAGAAGTTCCTGCTCTGTCACCGTATAATTCTTGTGAGACCCATTTAGGGCCTTGCTTGCATAATATATCAGCTAAAGCAACTTCCTTTTCTTTTGTTCGAGAATAGCTCCAAGTCCTACTCCAATAGCATCACACATAAATTCGAATGGCTTCATCCAATCAGGAGCAACAATAATTGAAGCTTCCACTAGTTTCAACTTAAGGCATTCAAATGCCTTTCTGCAATCATCATAAAAAACAAATTTGGTTTCCTTCTCAAAAAGTTTGCAAAGCGGGTTCACAATCTTTGAGAAATCCTTTATGAATCTATGGTAGAACCCTGCATAGCTAAGAAAACTGCGTACCCCTTTGACTGAGATAGGAAGTGGTAGTTTCTCAATCACCTCAACCTTTTTCTTGTCTACCTCAATGCCTTTAGCTAAAATTTGGTGACCGAGCACAATGTTATCCTTCACCATGAAGTGGTATTTTCCCAGTTAAGAATAAGGTTAAACTCTTCACACCGCTGTAATGCCCGACTAAGATTTAGCAAGCATAGTTCAAAGGAATCACCAACAACCAAGAAATCTTCCATAAACACCTCCAAGGTGTCTTCAACCATATCAGAAAAGATTGACATCATGCACCGCTGAAAAGTTACGGGTGCATTACATAAACCAAAAGGCATTCTTTTAAAAGCAAACATACTGTATGGGCATGTGAATGTCATTTTCTCCTGATATTCAGGAGCAATGGAAATCTGGTTGTACCGGAATACCCATCTAAGAAGCACTACCACTCCCTCTCTGCCAATCGATCAAGCATTTGATCCATGAAGGGCATTGGGAAGTGGTTCTTTAAGGTTCATGAGTTCAGTTTGCGATAGTCCATACAGACTCTCCGTCCAGTCACAGGACTGAGAGGGATTAACTCATTCTTTTCATTTTCAACAACAGCCATGCCTCTTTTATTGGGCACGTATTGAACTGGACTTACCCACTTACTGCCGAAAATAGGATAAACCACTCTTGCATCCAGCCACTTGATAATATCCTTCTTAACCACCTCTTGTATCAATGGTTTAAGTTGGTATTGATGCTCGATGGTTGGAGCACAGTCATCCTCAAGCTGTATCTTATGAGTGTAGATACCAGGGGGAATGCTAATAATATCAGCAATAGTCCAGCCTATTGCTCTTTTGTGCCTCTGAAGCACCGAAATAAGTGATTCCTCCTGCTGCTCACCCAAATCAGCTAAAATAATCACGGGTAGCGTATGTCCATCGCATAAAAACACATACCTTAAATTCCCGAGCAGCTCTTTCAGTTCCAACATTGGCGGCTCTTCAATGGATGGCTTAGCCAGTGGTGTTAATCGATTCTTCATGTCAAGATCTAGCTTTTTAGGGGCATAAGAGTATGACCCCATTTATGTCAAAGCACAAACAATCTCTTCATACTCTTCAATGCCTTCTCGATTAAAATTCATCAGCACTACAACTAAGGGCTCGACAACAAATTTCTCCTCTATCGGTACCTCCTGCTCACCCTCATAATATACATCAACAATTGAGAACACACTCATTTATTTCTGCTATTTCATTGATTGGCACACATCAAATCGCACCACTTTATCATTCAGCCTAAATACGAGCTTATTAGCTCGCAAATCAATCATCACACTTTCGGTTGTGAGGAAAGGTCGACCCAAGAATATGGGTACCTTAAAGTCCACCTCGCAATCCAAAATAACGAAATCCGTAGGAAATATGAATCTAGCAACCTTCACACACACATTATACAAAATACCAACAGGTCATTTTGCCAACCTATCTGCCATCATAAGTCACATGTTGGTGGCTTTGACCAAGACATCATACAAAACTCCAACAAGTTACTTAATAGAACTATCTGCCATCAAGAGCCTCATTGTTTTTAGAGTAGAAGTGACTCAACCAAGTCTTTGATACATTGCATATGGCATGAGACTGGTGTTTGCACCAAGGTCACACAAGGCTTTCTCAAATTTGTGTGTCCCAATGGTGCAAAGGAATTGTGAAGGCTCCCAAATCCTCTTTATTTTCCAACATAACACTAGTCATGGTAGCACTACAATCATGGGTAACTTAAATGGTTTCTCCATCCACAAGGTGCTTCTTGGACATTAATATCTTAATTAACCTAGCATATCTTGAGATTTCTTGAATTGCTTTTAGCAACGGGATATTAATTGAAAGATTGCTAAGCATAGGATTTTGACATTCTCTTTCTTTTTCTTGAGTCTTTGAGAGAAAGAAGGAGGGATTTTCATTGGAGACAAGGGATCACATTGTGGTTCATCACCCTTGGCTACTTTTGGAGCTCCCTCCTCATCAGCCATTTCTTCCATTATCATCAGCTCTTCATCATCCTCTTCTTGAGACTTTAGAGCCTCATCATTCGACTCACCCACATACTTCTACTTTGTGTTCACTAGATCATTATGAGACTTTTCTTTGACCTCAACCTCTTGTGCACCAAGTTCTTTACCACTCCTAGTGATAATTGATAAGAATTGAGCATCATCTTTTAGATTTGCCACTATATCACTAGGGAGGCTACCCTTGGGCCTAGTATTGAGTGTGGTTTAGATTTGGCCAATTTGAGTTTCCAGTTATTTGATTGAAGCGGAGTGTGAGATAACTGTAATACCCCGTATTTCCCTAGCCTAGATTAACCCTCAGTACATGAGTTGTACTAAATAAAATTTTTGAAATACTTAATAATTTTAAGATTTGAGCCTTCCATTGTGTAGAAAATTTAATTAACTTTCCAACGATATAAAATTTTCCTAAATCCGATAATCGGGTAAGAAGTTATGGCAATTTTAACTTTCAGTCGTTAAACATCGCCATTCAGGCCAGTTGCGCGTCGCGGAGTGTGTTAAAATAGAAATTGTCAAATTTCAGTGTTGCTCCATGATGTTGGCACATCGCTCCACAGACCCAGTTCAATATTGTCAAATTCCAGTATACCAATGCGATTTCACCGCGTCGCGGTGCACTTTGAGTTCACAAACAAAGTGGCAATGCGATACCACCGCATCGCGCCACCATGCAATTTCCTAGTTGTCATTTTCCATTAGCCTGGCGTGATAGTGGCGCGTCGCGCCAAGGTTCCAAATCTGGAAAATTTCACAAAAAATTTAAGTTGCGCCCAGGGTTAAAACAATCTTTTTCTATGATTTTATTCTGCCCAGATATGGGATTTAAGCCCTAAAAATGTGTAAAACTCTTCATTATTCACTTTTCCTAAAAATAAAAAAGTAGTTCTCTCTCAAGAAAACAATCCCTACCTCTCAAGAATCAAGGTCAATCCCAAGAATCTCTCTAAGAACTCATCAAATTAAGGTATGTTAGATGTTCATCCATGGATCCTTACCTTCCATGGAGCCCAAGAATCCTTTTTTAATATACAAGATTTATGATTTATGATTTCCATGTTTGAATTAGATTGAATTCATGTTCATGATGTTGTTTGAGTTTTAATTCATGATTTAGATTACAAGTTCCAAGAATTGATTCTAGCATGTGTTGAATTACATGATATTCATGATAAACCCTTCAATTTGCAAGTTGATTGTTGTAACCATGTTAACCCTAAGTGTTTATAATTTAATGAACCAAGTATTCATCTTATGTGTTCGATAATTTGTTTATGAGAATTAAATATTGCCATTATAGCATGCTAACATGTATTCCCCATTCATGTACAAGTTAATGCATTATAAGTTTTTGATGGAATGTCTCTATGAATGAATTATGACCAAGTGAACATTGTTATATTATTCAAGATTTTGCTTTGCTTTACTTTTCATGCTAACAAGTCCTAAGGGTATTTAATACCCGATAATTTAGTTGTTTACCTAGAGCCAGTGTCAGTTACAGAATATTATCAGTCATGTCACGATTAGTATTACTCTCATTCTGTTACAGAACTCAGTAGGATTCAGTCAGTTATAGAAATTAGAGAAACTCAGTAATCTCAGTGAATTCAGTCAAGTTTAGTCCAGTATAACAGTTCAGTGTCTTTCAGTTGGGAGTAGGATTCATCACCGAGTGAACCCAAGGATGGGGTATCACCTGCCAGTAAAGGGTGTGATCCTTAGAAGCAATTCTTGCATTCCAAAACTACGTAGCCAGCATCGGGTGACACATCACACCTGCCAGTTGAGGGTTGATGAGGTGATCTACCTGCTAGTAAAGGGTACCACCATTCTCATTTAGGGAACCTACCAGCAGAGGGTTACTCTTCAACTTGTCTTTACCCGTGGCACGGTACTGACAACTTTCCAATTGGGGTTACAGATTAGACCCCAGCTTAGTTATCTTATCTTATTTGCAAGTTAATTGTTGTAACCATGTTAACCCTAAGTGTTTATAATTTAATGAACCAAGTATGCATCTTATGTGTTCGATAATTTGTTTATGAGAATTAAATATTGCCATTATAGCATGCTAACATGTATTCCCCATTCATGTACAAGTTAATGCATTATAAGTGTTTGATGGAATGTCTCTATGAATGAATTATGACCAAGTGAACATTGTTATGTTATTCAAGATTATGCTTTGCTTTACTTTTCATGCTAACGAGTCCTGGGGGTATTTAATACCCGATAATTTAGTTGTTTACCTAGAGCCAGTGTCAGTTACAGAATATTATCAGTCATTTCACGATTAGTATTACTCTCATTCTGTTACAGAACTCAGTAGGATTCAGTTAGTTATAGAACTTAGAGAAACTCAGTAATCTTAGTGAATTCAGTCCAGTTTAGTCCAGTATAACAGTTCAGTGTCTTTCAGTTGGGATTAGGATTCAGCACCGAGTGAACCCAAGGATGGGGTATCATCTTCTAGCAAAGGGTGTGATCCTTATAAGCAATTCTTGCATTCCAAAACTACGTAGCTAGCATAGGGTGACATATCACACCTGCCAGTTAAGGGTTGATGAGGTGCTCTACCTGCTAGTAAAGGGTACCACCATTCTCGTTTAGGGAACCTACCAATAGAGGATTACTCTTCAACTTTTCTTTACCCGTGGCATGGTACTGACACCCTTCCAATTGGGGTTACAGATTAGACCCCAGCTTAGTTATATTATCTTATTTAGGGCATGTCGGTTAGATAATTTCCTCCCACAGTTTCAGTTTCGGTCTCAATCTTCAGAATAGAACTCAGTTCAGTTCTATAGAATTAGGACTATCAGATACAGTCACTCAGTTAACAGTAATTCAGATTATCAGTGATCCTAGATTATCAGTATATTCAGTTATCAGTTATCAGATTTATTTCCAGTATACTCAGTCACAGTATGCACAGTATGTTCAGTAGTTACAGATCCTTCATGTGTGCTAATCTATCTCTTACATATCATTCAGTTAGTTATTGATCATGCATATGAACCCATGCATTCAGCCTTACCTTATTTAGAATACCAGTACATTCCCATGTACTGATCGTATACCCATTTTTTGTGCTATGATGTTTCATATCATAGGTTCGGACACTCAGGTTCCTAACCGCGCTTAGCTAGATTCAGTCAGCAATAGCAGATTTAGCAGTGAGTCCTCATCTATAGAGGATATGATTTTATTTCAGTACTTCATCTTAACAGTATTTTAATATATGGAGTTAGTTGGGGATTGTCCCATCAACTCCACTTTCAGACAGATTCACTAAGAGGCTTTTCAGACTAGATTTTCAGACAATATTCAGTTTTGCAAATGTTATATTTTATCAGTATTTCAGATGTTTTTGAACTTTATGGCATTTTAGCCCATTATTCTACATTTATTTCAGTATTATTATTCAGTGCTCACAGCAGATATCATTCATGGGTTAGCTTGTGGTCTTTTGGGGTCGCAAGCACCGTGTGACGACTAGGGGGTAGTCTCGAGTTGTTACAATAACCATTTGGTTTATTTTATTAAAGTCTCCTTTTAATTCTCGTATCATCTTGTCCGTCCCTTCCACTCTCATCAAGATTCTAGAAAGCACATCCTCAGCTTTGAATTTTTTGGGATGCATGGGATTTGCCTTCTTTCTCTACGCTTGGTCAAGGGGGCACATATCTATCATACTCTCTTTCCTTATCCCTCCAATCATAATCTCTATCTCTATCATGTCATTTCTTTTCTCAATCATGATAGGTCCAACCTTGGTTACCACTTTGCCTTTGATAAGTCACGCAAGAACCACCCAAGTAGTTTCTAAATATCTAATTTCTTTGTCTAGCCTCTTGGATTCTTCTTTATCATATCCTTTGGATGCCACGGTATTTACCATTTTTGTGGGTGCACCCATCATATTCTTTGTAAGGAGGTCTAACTGTGTCATCATTTTTGCCATGTTTTCCTCACTCTTTTTTTTTCTTTGCTCTTTATCCACATAGGAGGTGGTAGGGAAAGCTTTAGCTACCTCGGTGTCCCGGCTATGACACCCCTATTTTTTTTGTGATTTGATCAAGTAAAGTTGAAGCCACTCCATATGACAACCTCACGAGTGATCCACCGGCCTCATTATCCACGACGGTCTTGTTGAGTTGGTTCAACGCCCTATAGAATATTTGTAGGAGCATCTTGTCTGGTACCTCGTGGTTAGGAAATTGCACAAACTTTTATTAAATCTCTCCCAAACTTCATATAGAGTCTCTCTATTGAGTTGACAAAAATTAATGATTTTGTCCCGTAATTGCAACATCTTAGATAGTGGGAAGTAATGATCTACCAAAATATCAAAAAGATCGACCCACGATGTGATTGACCCGGTAGAAAGGGACCTCAACCACAACACCGCCTTACCCATTAAAGAGAATGGAAAGAGTCATAGTCGTATGGATTCATGTGAGATGTGAGCAATGTTGAATGGGGCATACACTTCCACAAAAATTTTCAAGTACAAGTTTGGATCCTCATGATCTTGACCCCTAAAGAGTCCTTTCATTTGAAGCATGTGTAACATCATACTTGTGACGTGGAAGACCTCATTCCCTGTATTTGGTGGGATACGAATGGCACTAGAACGCCCATCATGGAGATGGACTTCATCATCAAGGGGCACATCAAAGGTCCGGGCATTACTTGAATGGTCACTCATTATGTCATGGACACTATTGAAATCACCTATAAAGAAACAAAAACAACACCAAAAATAAGTAACACACACTACGGGTAAGTCCAAAGTCACTATCAACACCACACAAGCAAAAACTAAGTTTCACTCCCCGACAACGGTGCCATTTTGATCACGCTCACCTATACCATTATTTTGGTGTAGGACAATCGTTCTCAATATAATAACCCAACTTGAATTGGGGTCGAATCCACGAGGAGTGTAACTAGTATTCAATTCCTATGTATTGTTGAAAGTTACTAAGTATTTACCCGCAATGTAAATATAGAATAAGACATGAATTAAAATTGAGGGTATGGTTTCAAAGGTTGTTTGAATAAAATCAAACTAAACTACCAATTTAAAACAACAATTATAGATAAGATTCCAATAAGATAATAGTCTTGGGATTATGTCTTCCTAGGGGCAAATAGTGCATGGGTAAATGAAAGTTAAATGCAAACACTAGTTAATGATTATATGGGTAGGCTAGGTTAGGGGTTTTGATGCTAGTTTTACAACCAAACATCAAAATACCACCCATGGATCCTTTTGAATACCTCATGGGTGTAGCAAGCAAATCAACCCAAAACCTTAATTAGGCATCCCTATTTCTAGGAAGATGCCCAAGATAGCAAATTCACAATCCATCCTTATTTCTAAAACAATGTAAAGGAATAAGCTAAAATCTAATTATTGTTCTCAAATACTTTTCACCCATATCCCTTTCTAAGGATGATATGTGATCTAAAAGAATACCCACATCCCTCTTTCAAGAATGATATGGGATTTTGGGAATTTGAGGCTTTCACCTACAAATTTTAATTCAACAATCAAGTATTAGTGAAACCAAACATCATTAGCCAAGAATCTACACTAACAATCAATACCCACACACATTTTCACCCTATTTCAACATAACCCCAAGATATTTGTTTAGCTACTCATGAAGTTTGAGAAAACAAATATACCCAAATTTACATTTAAAGCTTCCATGAAGATTCAAGCAAGGGTGTTTTCTAATTGAACTTCAATTACAACTAAACTCACTTGGAAAATCAACTACAATCTTGTTTCCCAATTTAGTAGGGTTTTTACAATGCCAAAACTTAAATTCCAGTTCAAGATATCCAAAAATAAAAGGGTTTTTGCCCTTTTGAAGGATTGGAACCAACTGTAGGAAATTACAAATCTATCCCTAGGCTATTTTTTGCCCTATTGCAATCACTAGTGCTTGATCACGGTCACAGTGAACCCATCACGATCACTAGCCTTGACTGATTTGGACTGGACACGGTCGCGACCCCCAGACCGCGATCACGGTAACTGAGGGTCAGTTCCTACTCCTAATTTTCCATCTTTTGCACTAACTTTTCTCGTTTTATTCCTTTTTTAGCTCACATTACTTATTTTCCTTTGTTTACCTATAAACCTACAAACCATGGAAATTAGTGCATTCAAATGGCAAATTCACCTTATTTACGCGATTTAATCATAATAGTGTGCACAAATTTGGATGTAAATGAGTGGTAAGCTTACCACTCATCACCAAACTATAAATCTTCTCTTCACTCATATAACTCAGCATTTTATGTTATAACTATGATGAAATGTCATTATCCATTAAGTTTATTGAGCCTCTAGAGATGGATTCATTAAATACATACAAGTTAAAAGAATTGTCATCTCGAGCCATAACCATTGAATCTTTAGTAAGCTTTCACTAGCCAACATAATATGTGTTAAAGAAACCGTCATGATCAAGATTTCATATAGAAATAAAATTCAAGCTAACACATGGAGCATGCTTGACATTGTCGAGAACTAGTCTCGAGCTTTTGTTACTTTCCAAACAAACTATGTTAATGCCAACTCCTTCAAACTCATCATCATTGTTCATTTTCAGCATTTCAAAATTAACTGGAGTATAAGCAGGAAATAATTCCTTTTTTGGCGTAACATGAGAAATAGCACTTGAATTCACAAGCCAACTATTTTGTAATAAAGAAGATTAATAACATAATTAGTACAAGTAATAAGAAGATCATCCTTAGAAAAAAGATCAACACAATTTTCATTATTGTCGTATTTCTTTTATTGTCTCATACATTACTCGTACCATTGCCGATATTTCTTGATATGTCCATTTTTTGGCAATAGTCACATGTAACATTCTTTTATGTGGACTTTGAATTATTTTTACTTTTGTCTCTATCATTCGAACCTCTAAAGTTGATTCTCCTTTATCTTCGATAATCAAAATATTTGAGTGTGAAACTGAAGAAGATGAGGCTTGAGATCCTCTTTTCGTCTCTTATTTAAGACAACATTCTTAGTATATTTTATAGTTACAACACCAATGAGATCAAAATTAGTCAAAGAAATTCAAAAAAAAATTAAGATTCTGGTAGAGTATTAAGAAGACAAAGTCCTCGTATTTCTTAATCGAACTTTACACCCATTCTAGATAGTTTGTCAAGGACATCCTATAAATCATTTATTTGATCAAAAATGGAATTTCTCTCTTTCTATATGATATTTACCAACTGTTTCAATAGGAAAAACTATATTTTCAATCTTCAGAGTATAAAATATCTCAAATTTATTCCATAAACTTCTAGAATTAGTCTCATTCATAATAGCATTTCTAATATTATGTTTAATCCATTGTTTGATATAGCCAAAAATATGTAAGTACTTAAATTTCCAATCCCCATCAGTCATGGGTTGGGGTTTATTAGAAGCAAACACTGATAAGTGCATTTTCTTGACAAATAGAAGATGTTCTATCTTTCCTTTCCAAGTATGATAACTACTACCATTCAAGTACACCACCTTGCTCATATTTGTCTCCATCATTCAAATAGTTAATCAACAATAATCAAATGCTTTTACCACTTTGTTAGAAAAAAAAAAACAAAGTGCACGACATGGTAGCAATGAAAGAAACACCCAAGTTTAAATTTTTCTCTTTTAGTTTGAATCAAGACAAGACAAATAAAATCAAGCTCAACAAAGGTCATAAAGTAAATACTTCGACCAAATGAATACAACAAAACAAAAATAAAATCAACCATATGAGAAACCAAGATATACGTAGAAAATTCATTCAATGTGAAGAGTAAAAATTATGGAACCAAAGCTACATTGTAATAAAAAAAACTAGCAAAGATGTGTCAAACAACGGGCAACAATAGATAAAAGACAACACCAAAAAATAGATAATTAAAGGAGAAAAATTATAAAAAATATAGCTACTGTTCACAAATGAAAATCTGGAGCTCGGCACTCTAGATAAAACTCTATCACTTTCTAATCAAATATTAAGATGATAGGAACAAATTTATTAAAATTAGCTCAATCAGACATAAAATGAAGCGACAATAGTTATTTGAAGTTGATTGATATAGCTTAAAATTGGTGCAAGAATCTGCACTCTTTTCTCTCTATATGGTTAATGAAAGCTCTCTTGTATGTATACAATAAGTAAAAGTTACACAAATTTCAACCCCTTTTGGAGTTAATTACTCCCTATCTCAATTTTTTTTCAAAATTACTACAAATCTCTCATTTAGTCCACACTAATACATCACATTCATTTGGATCCATCACTTAATTTTATATGAATACATCACTTAAATTTTACACATCTACATCACATTTCACATAGATACACCACATTCTTTTGTATACATCACTTAATTTTTTACGGATACATCATTTAATTTACATAAAGATTATAAGTAAAACTAAAAGTTTTTGTAATTTAAAAGGGTTAAAATTTTAAGAAGTTATGATAAGTTAGTTGTTGTTTTCACAACCCGAACCAGGGCCTGGTCATGATGGGTATCTCAAGTCCGTCGAGGACTGGAGACCACCCCCTTTTTTTGCCTAGCCTAACTTGATATAACACTCTTAGCAGCGACAGAAATCTGAACATATAACAAGATAATAAGAGTAACAACTCAAAGACATTTAAGCATGTCAACATCAATACCTTATCCACAGGGCCTCTACAAATCCAAAAATAATCTAAGTCGGGACATACCTTCGACCCTGATAATGGCAATGCTAATATTAATGTGAACTCTTTAATTTTAGTTTATGCAAAGGAACCGATGGAATGATCAAGTCTTTCAAAAAATAGAAGCTCACCACTTCATCATAAATAACCGATGAACTGAGCCGATCTACCTAGCACTGCACAGAAAAAGTAGGATTGCCTTTGGACCCTATATCGCGTAGGGATACAACATTCAGAGACGGTTAGTGGGTTGAGCACTAGCATGTAACTCAGGGATAATGATGAAGTAATAAAAATTTAAAGATCCAGTTCAACTCAATGTACATGTTCACATATATGTGTGCATACATATATATTTTTATAAAATGTTGGGATAGGGAATAAGGCTTAACATGTACTTTAAAACTTTGGCCTAGATTGTGTAGCTTAACCATCATATAATAGTACCATGGGATATATAGGCCCCAGCTCTCACTCCATGTCGTGCCCCAGTGCGTATAGCCAACGAATTGGAGAATAATCTCATATATATGTGTGGGGGACTCGAACCGCCCAATCATATAATAAGGTGACTTAAGCATCCAATCATGTAATGTATTATAGGGGACTCGAACCTCCCAATTATATAATAAGGTGGAATCGGGCTACCCGATCACAAGCAAGGGGACTCGAACCCCAGGCAGTTTAGGGTAAACGTGATTCTCAGTATTGATCCCTCGGGACTGCCACTTTCACGGTCCAGCTACAAAACCTTCTTTTAAGCCCCATTAAAGAATTTATCACATATTTTCATTCATTGAACCATGATACACATTTAGGCATACACTGTTGGCGTCGTCATACTAACTACACTTGCAAGGTAACATCAACATGCCATTATAATACCATTAACTTGGAAAAATAACTTCCTTTTTTCACTAATACAAGATGGGGAAAACCGACTCCATTTGTTCATTAAATCAAACCATCATGTTTCAAGAACCACTATATCATGCAGTTGTTCCGAAAATAGTCCAATGCAATTTTACTCGTGCTCAAACCGCTTTCACAAAGTTGGGTTGGGGTTGTTACCAATTCAATTGTCAATATTAACAAAATTTGGGAAAGTCGCAATCCCCTAGTTTATTCACCATACCCACACATCAAATTAATTTTAAAACCACCATTTAAGACATAAACCATGCATATGTAAACATGAAATATCACATAAATAACAATTATTCAAAACCCTCACCCATGTTTCAAAACCACATGAGAAACTAATCAAAACACATGCTTTCACAAAGTAATAGTTGGGGAAAAGTAACATGCCTGAAATATCAAGATTTATGGAGATAATTTTTCTTTGGGAGACCTAATTGATCAACTTATTGAAAACACTAAGTATCTTGCTTGAGAGAATTTGAGAGAGATTGAGAAGCTTTTTCAATTTGTTTTGGAGTGATAATGACACCCTAAAAGGGTTTTGAGTCGTGGGTCATGATTTGAGGAAAGGGAAAAATGTCTAAAGTTACCTTAATTAAAAGATGAAAAATTATCGCCAGTGACTACTAGTTACTATATGACTCACATGGACACGCTACGGCTCGTCACCACGAGTCGCAGTCAAGACAGTAGCTAAAGGACCCTTCTCTGGTGACCCTTTGATTCATACCATACGACTCATCAAGTTACCATACGACTCGTAGGGTCCAAGTTATAGTTAAGACAGAACCACTTGGGGCTCATACAAGTTTGGATACAAATGGGTCCATACGACTTGTTTAGAGTCTTTACAACTCGTTAGAAGCCACTCGCAGTCAGGATAGTGACTTGGGCTACCTTAACTAGATACTGTATGATTGGGGTCCTATGACCCACAATGAGTCGTTAAGACTAGTAGAGGGAGTCGTAGTTAGGACAGTGAATTCAAAAACTCAAAATTTTCAGTGGCCAACACCTGCGGCGTCACAGTTGTATGATGCAATATTTTCATAAAATAAAACCTAAAAAAAAAATCTTATATGCACCATAGTAGTGGACTTATGGGCAAAAGTGGATTGATCCAGATTAAGTTTTTATTTCTCCACATAGAAAGGGAAAAAATTCAATGACCAACAAAATTTAAACAACTTTTAATTGAAATGTGTCTTATAGTTATAGTTGTGTCTTTGCATAATCTAACTAATTTTAAGAGTCTAGTTAAAGTTATTTATTTATTTATCTTATTTTTATAAGTGTATTAATGTAATTGAACTTTTTGATTAAGGGGCTTCAGTTTTTAGCATAATTTATAGTCAAATAAATGTATAACGTTTATGTCAATCCAGAAATTTCAAAAAAAATCTTTTTGCTAGCATTTGGCAATAGATTTCAAGTACTTTGACAAGTCATTTTTGGGTGAAGATTTGGGTAAAGTTTCACTATGTGTTTGGTCATAATATTTGAAAAATATATTTCACTTTTAAAATTTCACAAAAAAAAAAGAAGAAATTAGCCAAATACTAGTATTTTTTAGTATTTGGAAATTTGAATTATTTGTCAAAAATATTTGCTAAATAATGGCAAATGGTATGGTCAAACACTATTTGTTAAGGCTTTTTCTAAAAAAAAACTACTTGGATTAATCTATTGCCAACAACAACAACAACATACCCAGTATATTCCCACCAAGTAGGGTCTGGGGAGAGTAAGTGTACGCAGTCGATACCACTACCTCAAATGTGAGATAGAGAGGTTGTTTCCGATAGATCCCCGGCTCAAAAGATTAATCTATTGCCGAGTTTTTAAATTTTGTGCATGTCAAATAGTATCTCATTAGTTGGGACGGAGGAAGTATTAAGCCTTTAAATTATTATTCGGTAACCTAATGTAAGGACTTATATGATATACTAGTCCTATTATAAGCGCCTCGCGCGTATACCTCGCTTCAAGGAGTTCAATTTTACAAAATTATTTTGATATCTCAATTAATAATTGTCTATAAAAAATGCATGACAATTTATTTTTATAAACATACTAAAATTTTAGAAAGCTTATATCAAATCACAAAAAAATTTATCTCTGCAATTATAGATGCTATCAATATTTCATTAAAAACTTCTTAATCAACCATTGTCTGTCACGAATACATGATAATTTATTATTATTGTAAACTTCAAGAACATACTAAAATTTTAAAAAAAAAATTCTAAAATCATAATTAAATTTATTTCTTCAATCATAGATATTATCCAAATTGTAAACATCAAGAACTAAAATTTTAAAAAGTTTACCTTAAATCACAAGCAAATTTGTAAATGATGATAACAAAGAAAAACTTGTTTGACAACTACATTATGGACGTACTGTTGTAGAAAGGAAGGACCTCTCAATTTATAAGAAATTTTGCGTTTAATTTTACTTTTCTTGTCCCAATATTTTTGATGTCCTTTGTCGGTTCAAATTCGTATATTATTTAATTTAATAAATTAGACTTTACAGTTTTTTTTGTTTTTAGGTTTAGTTTCTTTTTTCTTTTTTCATTTCTGTTCCTTCATACGTTTTTTTGGGTGTCCTTTTTCAATTCAAAGTATTCTATCCTTTTATTTAATTTAATATTTAATTTAATAAATTATATATAAGGTAAAATTTTAATTGATTTAGAACTGTTAAATATTATGATTTCTTTTTTCACTTAAATAAGGACTTTAATTAATTTCAAAGTCCTATCATTAATAATAACAAAATGACAATAATTTGAGTAGACTAGTGAAAATGTGATTTTGCATTTTTAATAAAGGACAAAAATTTCGAATCTTTTCTTAACGTGTGTGCATCAATTAATAAAACTATATACATAAGAAGAATCTACCACTGAGTATAATTTAGAAAAAAAAAATCACCTAAATAGTATGTCCATCACCTATCAACAAACACTACTTGACATAAGAATAAACAAAAGGAAAAATAGATATCTTGCAGGAAAAAAAAAGGGTTTCACAAGTGAAAGAGAAGAATTACAGAATTTGCTACATAATCCTACTGTAGAAGAATCTTATATTTTAATAAAAAGAATTCCAATGCAACGCAATTTTTGTTTTGCCAAAAGATGATCCTACAGTAATTTTTTTAATCATAAAATAAGGCAGTTATATTTAAAAGAAAAAAAAACTACAACCTTTTTTTAAAAGCAAATTTTATTTCGGCAAAAATATGAATTTTTATTTAAAGAAAGAAAAGAAAGGGAAAGAGACAAATCTTTGATTTTTCGACTACTTGATTCGATGGTGATATGCTTATTTCGTTTATTTATTTTTTTTAGTTTTTTCAACAAAAAAAGAAACACGAGAAATTTTATATTAAAAAAATCTATTATCAATTATTAATTATGTATAGTTTATATATAAATTTAAAATAATTAACCAAAAGAAATAAAAAAAATGACGAAAAAAATGATGATAATGAATAAAGATTACGACTTAAACAAAAATCAAAAAGACATAAAAGGACAAGAACAAAAAATTGGTTAATCATAATATTATTGTGGTAACTCATAGATGCATGATTTACAGAGGCAAAGTAGACTAATATGAGAAAGCAAGAGAAAAGCTCAATTCATTACCGAACAATTTAGAATAAGAAGACAGAAGAAAATTTTGATCAAGAATTGATTGTAAGTTAATTCAAGGCTAACTTATATAAATCCCTAAATCTTTAAGTGATATTACATAAAATCTAGATTATTTTATTAATTATATTTTATCCCAATTTTTTAAAATAGTGATACATATATTATATGGTGATACATATAAAAAAGTGATACATTTGAAACTAAGAAGATATTTATTTAAGGAAATAATAGATTCTCTTTTATTCATTATATTCTTTAATTTAAGGAAAAATATCTAATTTTTCTCCTTTTTAGATTTAATTTAAGTGTTTTAATTATGTTTCTCTTTTTCGTCTTTAATTATGAAAGATACATTTTTTTGGGTCTTTTTTCTCTTTTTTTCGTCTTAAATTTTAGTTTGTTTTTTTAGATTTAATTTTAATTATGTTTCAATTCTGCTTTTAGTCTCTTTTTTTAAAATATTATTACTTTTGTTTCCTACATTGACTACACCATTACCTTTCATTAATAACATATGAATCACCCAATAATTGAAATAAATAATTCTATCTACCATATCAATCACCATAATACCATATATATCACTCATTAATATCATATGAATCACCCAATCAATATATACATATATAAAGGAAAACTTTAGGCAATCATATGTGGCATATCTTAGAAACCTCCAATGCTATTTATCTTTTTTGTGGTTTTTTTGAACTTTTTTTTCTTTTTTTCATTAATCAATCAATTTTCTTAATAACCAAAATGAATGAATCAATTACTACTCCTTCATTTATTTTTATTCTTTAATATAAAAATTAAATATTTCTTTATCATTACTCTCATGGACCTTTGATGATCATAACTCCTAAATTATATTAATAGTCATGTTCATGATATCTTTGATATTTCATGTTGTTGTCTTATAAATAGAAGTATTATAAGTCTTCTTTCCCCCATCATCAAAATTAAGGATATTTCATTCACTATATATTTTTTGAACTTTCATATATTCTTATAAAAAAATCATTTGTATACCTTCTAAAATGTCCTCCTTATTGTTTTCTTTTGGGTATGCTATTGCTTCTTCTTCTTCTACATGCATTGTTCCTTCGACATTTAATTGATTTGCTAAACTTATACATGAGATTACATTAAATTTGTTGTTATTGTTATCTTATATTGTTTGTAACTTTTAAGAAAGAACATGTATAATTTAAATCTATTTTCTTATAATTTTTTTATAATATATTAATTTTTGTGATGTATTATTTTTTACAGGGATAAGAAAAGATCAAATAGTGAACAAATGAAGTAAAGATGAAATGATGACTATGTAAAGATTTGAGGAGAAGAACATAAGAACCACTTGAGATGAATGTCTTTTTTTTAAAATTATATATATTCTTTTTTTCCTTCTTTATATAGTTTAAATTACTACATAATTTGTTCACTTTTATTTGTCGTTATACTAAAAATAGATATAAAGAAGAAATATATATAAGATGACGTGACACCTTAATTTTTTTTATTTTTTTACATAATCTACTAAATAAATAGATTATTAAAAATTTCATAAAATAGATCAAAATTATCCTTAAAATAGATTTTTTGCAATAGAACCCAATTCACCATTTGTTTGAGACAACCCACATAAAAGAAATTAATATAACATAATCTTAATAATAATTAATTTCTTTTTATGTATTATGTAGTTGTAACTGTAAAATTAATGTCAATGAGAAAAATAAAATAAAAAAGTGAAGGCAATAAAGAATAAATAATTATAATGAATGACTAGAGTAGTAACGAAAAAGAGAAATGACCTCCTTTTATTTTTTCTTTTTCATATGACTATAGTTGTACATACATATTTCATTATGTTAGGTTATAATTAGATTTTGACAATTTTTAGCGTGATACTTTTTTCTCCTATTATTTCTTAAAATTATATTTTAGAAACATAATGACGACAAGAATAGGATAATAGATAAGATAAAATAGAATGTTGAAAAAGAGAAATGAACTCCTTTTATTTTTTCCTTTCTTTCATATGACTATAGTTGTACATACATATTTCATTATGTTAAGTTGTGATTAGATTTTGTAAATTTTTATTGTGATATTTTTTGCAACATTCTAAAATGAACATTATATGCTTGATGTTATTGTTTTTTTTTGCATGTTAGTGCATTCCTAATTTCTAAATTTGATAATGAGGTAAAAAATGATCGTTAGAAGCATTTTGAAGAACGAAAATTTAATAACTTCAAGAACTTCGAGAGTTTTTGAATTAATTTATTTTACGTGTTTTTAGCTTTTAAGCTCCTTTTTTATTTTTATTTTTTTGTTGTTTGAAGAAAAAAAATTATTTTTAAACATTTACTTTTAGGTCAGAAGAGTATAAGAATAAGCTAAAAGTAAAAAAAAAATGAATATGTCCAACTTGTAACTTTAGCACTTAGCTTGTTGGCTATTTTTCTAAGAAAAAATAAAAATTCAACACCCTCTTTGTTCAAGCATTAAATTAAAAAAATTGACAATAAAATAGAGTATTTGAGTGAAAAAAAATTAAAATATTATTCAAAATTTTTTGTTTTGAAAAGAAAAGAAGAAGACAAATAGCATATAAGGCCATAAATTTATATTTATGTAATTATTTGGCCTCTTTAAAGTTATATAAAAAACATCTCTTTTAGTTCATATAATTATTATTTATTTTACATTTTAATACAATACCTAACTTATTTTTTCCTCTGTTTTTTTGTTTTTTCTATTTTCTAAGTAATTAATGTAAAAATTGATTCCTTAATTATCACAATTAGGAATTTACTATCCTTTTCATATTGCTCATTATAATCTTGGTAGTTACAATTGAACATTAAAAAATGAAGCTACAATTAAGTTGATGTATATTGTGATCATGTGGCATACCCCTTCAAATTCTTTATGATAAAGCATTAGTGGAAGCATATATTTTTGTACCTCTTAAATTTCATTATTAGTTAATTGATGAAGTTTTAAAGTTTTAATTATTTTTAAATTTTTAAATTAATTAGAAATTAGTATTACCACCTTCTCACATGTCAATTATAGCAGTTTCTTATCTATGCAAAATAATGCAATTCTCGTGATTTTAGTATAATTGCTGAGAAATGTAAATGACTAGAGGAAATGGTAATTGATATATTTATTTTTGTAAAATAATAATAATAATAATAATAATAATAATAATAAGTAAATTAAATTTGAAGGAATTATCCAGAAAGGAAAAAAAAATTGACCAAATAAAGGTGTCACATCACTTTTCTAATGCCTAGCTTCATATTGATGGTGAGAATTAGAAGTTTGAGTTTCCAAATATAAATTTAATATATTTTTTGAAATTTAGAGAATGTGAGTCCTAATAATAACTAAGGATCCTGATAATTTATTTTGTAGTGTCTTTTAAAATTAGTTTTAAAATTTTATTACTTTAGCATTTAAGCATTATATATACGCAGATACAAAATTGAAATAATATTTTTAATTTATGAACTTTTAATTACAATTTTTATATTTATTGTGTTTTGATATATTATTTATATATTTTAAATAAAATTTTTAGTAAAAAAATATAAATTTATATCATCTACATAGAGATAGATAAAATCAAGTATCCCTAAAAGATCATAAATTTTTAAAGAGTGAAAACTTTGAATAAACTACACAACTAATTATAAATAATGTTATGAATTTAAAGTATAAACTTTAATTTTTTGAATTTGAATCTAAAAGAAATCTTAACGCATTCATTGCACTTGAATAATCGTAAAAATTATATTTTTATTCAATAAAATAGTTTATCACCGCGTGAAGTGTGACCCCATTGCACTAGTAATTGAAATAAATAATTGTATCTACCATATGAATCACCATAATACCATATATATGAACCACCCAATAATTAAAATAAATAATTGTATCTACCATATGAATCACCATAATACCATATATATCACCCATTAATATCATATGAATCACCCAATAATTCTATCTACTATATGAATCACCATAATACAATATGTATCACCCATTAATATCATATGTATCACCCGTTAAAATCATACAAAATGTATCTATCGTATGAATTACCATAATTCTCATATAATGATATCATGTTTATCATTCATATGAATCACCATTAAAAAAATAAACATGTATGAATAACTAAATAAATTTATGTATGTATCAATAGATTTTTTTTTCTTAAAAGAGAGATTTTAGGAGAGGAAAAAAAAGTTGCATGCATTAATGGAGGAGAAAAAAAATCAGAAAGGAAGATGATTTAAGCATTAATGGAAGGAAAAAAATCAGGAAGGAAGATGATTTAATTGTTGATAATTAGGGAGATATTTTAGAGAAGAAAATCTTGAATGAGTTAATGGTGGAGTAAAAATATGATGTGGGTTTTCTTGATATGTATCACGAGTAAAGTTGAAATGGATTTTATGTAAATTTTAAAATAGTAAAAAATATTAGATAATATAGTCCCTTAAGTATGAAATTTGTGTAATTTATCCTTAATTAATTGAAAGGCAAAAGGCCAGCTAGGCTTAATACAAAAGAAGGGTTTTGACCAAGAATTGATCATGTGTACATGCAATTTGATTAAAATTTTCAGGATTATTACTTAAATATCAATTGATAAGGTAAATTTCTAATTGATTTAGAATGTTAAAATATTATGATTTTTAATTTAAATAGATAAGAACTTTAATTAATTTTAAAGTCTAAAGTTTAGGGCAATAATTAATTAAAGTCTAAAGTTTAGGGCAATAATTAATTAATAACTTAATTGTATTTATGCTACTAACAATTACTGCCAAAAAGTTTGTAAACTCGACCAAATAATAAATAAAAGTAAATCATATTAGTGGTAGAGGTTTGACTACCATACATTTTTTTTATTTAAACCAAAGACATTAAAACAAAATTATCGTCACTGTTGATCAAAATCCTTTTCCTCAAATTCCACCGGAACATTCCCCATATTAGTAGTTTTTTTTTTCTTTCCATATATTTTATGATTAGGAGACTTTTGCTTAACTAAATAATAAAATTAGAAAAATAGTAAAAAGATGATTTTGTTTGGAAATAAAAATTTAATGAAGGAAAAAAAGTTTGAATCACTTATCTAACGGTCTTCACATTTTTAATAGAATACTCGTTTAACCACACGTGCCTCGCACATATAATATTTAATTATTTAAAATTAAATAATTTTATTTATTATAAAGATTTTTAATGAAGTATAAAAAGTTCAAATCACTTTTCAAAGATCCTTCACACTTTAGTATGATAATGTAAACATAAACATATATTTTAGTGTAAGTATATATTTCACATTTCAAGTAGTTGATGGATTATAACTTTTGTGTTTGTCATGTGGTACCTATTTCCCTTGTAGTCAAAGACTAAGAGAGAGACATCAATTTGAACCATTTTATAGTATGATTTTTTTTTCTATTTTTTCTTGCTTTTAATGTCAAATATTTACAATATCATTGGTTACATTCTTATTGCCTACTTAAAACTTTTAAAATTTTGATACTTCCTAAATTTTTCTTATTCTAACGCTTTTATGTTTATTTTTAGATTTTTCAAATCTTCTTAAAATCAAATCTAGTTGATTTAAAATTCTTAAACTAATGAATAAAGTAATGGTTTTCATTAATTCTGATGACTTCTAATAAGAAAAAGTTTCACGATAAATACATTTAATTAATTTTTAACTATTAAATATTAAAAAAAAATAGTGAAAAAATAACTTTATTTAAAGCAAAGACTTTTAACAAAGGACAAAAAACTTAAACAATATTTCTAAGGCCTTTTACACTTTTAATTTATTATAGATTATAGATATAGATACTAGTTTAACCACACATGCCTCGCACGTATAAAGTTTGATTATTTAAAATTAAATAATTTGTTTATGCTAAAGATTTTTAATGAAGTATAAAAAGTTTAAATCACTTTTCAAAGATCCTTCACACTTTAATATAATAATATAAACACAAATATATATTTTAGTGTAAACACATATATGTTTACCACCAGAAGTTTCAAGTGGTTAATGGATCATAACTTTTGCATTTGTCACGCAGTACCTCTTTCCCTTGCTGTCAGAGACTAAGAGACACATCAATTTGAACCATTTTGTAGTACGATTATTTTTTTCTATGTTTAAAGTTTTTTCTTATTTTTAAAGTCAAATCTTTACAATATCATTGGTTACATTCTTATTACGTACTTTAAACTTTTATAAATTTGGTACTTCTTAAATTTTTCTTGTTCTAACACTTTTATATTTATTTTAGATTCCAAATCTTTTTAAAATCAAATCTAGTTGATTTAGAATACTTAAACTAATAAAAAAAGTATTAGTTGTCGTTGATTCTGATGACTTCTAATAAGAAATGGTTTTTACCGTAAATACATTTAATTAATTTTCAACTCTTAAATATTAGAAAAGAATAGTGAAGAGATAATTTTGTCTAAAACAAAAACTTTTAGTAAAGGGCAAAAAGTTCAAACAATATTTTAAGACCCTTCACACTTTTAATATATTATTATTATTATTATTATTATTATTATTATTATTATTATTATTATTATTATTATTACTATTATTATTATTATTACTATTATTATAAATTATAGATATAGATTATAGATTATGGATTATGGATGGTGGTTTGTCATGATTTCATAATATACGGTACAATATGATATGATATGATATTGTACAGTACAGTACAATACTATATTTGGATAGACCGTATAGTTCACTGTTGCTTAATAATAATTTTATTGTTTGGTTTGACGGTATGGTATTGCATCGTAATTGATAAGTTTATTAAAATGCCCTTAATTATTATAAATATTAAATTTATTAATAATTGTTAGTAAAATAATTTTTTCTGTTAATCTGTCATATAAATTATGTCATGTAAATATATTAAGTTGTTAAATTCATGTAAATTTTAACAAAATTAATATAAGAGTAGATCAAAATAAATGTAATCGGATTCATTTTTTATGGGACTAAATTTTCTTTTCTTTTAGTGTTTTGAAACCTGACCACCAACGACAAGTATAAAGTTTGAATGCATTTTTTGTGTATGCTACATGTGTGTTCGATATGAAATACAAAAAAATAAATAGGAAAACAAATAGTTTCTTACTTAATAGTTTCTTACTTATTTTCTGGTGTTCGTTATGCAAATAGAAAAATATTTTCTAAAAATATTTCTATATATTTAACACAAAACAATGAGAAAGAATAGGCTAAGTGGATGGGGTAAGAAAAAATTATGAAATTCTTGTTAAAAAGAATATTTTGGGGTGGGGTAGTAAAGTGGGGGTTCAAGGGTAGGGGTAGGGGTGGGCTAAGAAAAAAGTATTGAATTTTTTAAAAGTAAATTAAAAATATATATATATTTTGTGGGTAGGTGCATTGGTTTGGGGGATGGGGGATGGTAGGAGGCGGTGGTGAGGTACAATTTTTTAAAAAACTTTTTTAAAAGTAAAAAAATTGATTCGAGAGGGGCTGGAAAGTTGGGGTAGGGGTTATGAGCGGATGAGGGTGGGGTAAGATAAAGTTTTAATTTATTTTTTTAAAATAAATTTTGTGGGGTAAGATAAAGTTTTAATTTATTTTTTTAAAATAAATTTTTTTAAAAAAATTGGGGTGGGGGTTTGATAAGGGGTGGGGTCGGGGTCAGGGTAGGAGGTGGGATAAGAAAAAAGTTTTAATTTTATTTTTTTAAAAAAAATTAAATAATAACTTTTTTTTGGACGGGGTGTGGTGGGGTAGAGGGGGGTGGGGAGGCGGAGGGGAGGGGTGGCTCATGGGGTTAGGCCTGGGGGAGGGGTAGGAGGTGGGGTTAAATAATACTAAGGTAAAGAATAAAATAGTATAAGGGCATAGTTAAAAAAAATTTAAGCGAACCATGAGATACCATCAAATCGGTGGTTAGATAAAGTGAAGGTTTTCATAGTTACCAAACCATGAAATTAAATCATACCATACCATACATTTTAACAAATAATCAAAACAAACATGGTTACTTTAGTAACCATACCATACCATGAAAATCCCCATCCAAACAGTGTGTAAGATGTTTACCAAAGATACGGAAAATATCCTATTGCAATTTAAAAGCTCGTTCGTATGGTCAGAGCTGGGACTTTGGATTAAAAAGGACTCCCAAGTTGTTCAATTAAATGGGAGTCCTTCAAGTTTTTTAAATAAGGTGGAACAGACAACTTTTTTTATTTTTTTTTAAGTTTTTTCGTTCCAACAACTTGTTCCAGTTGTAGAACAACTTTGGTAGTTGTTCGACAACTTTGCCAAGTTGTTCAACAACTGCGCAAGTTGTTCAATAACTGCGCAAAGTTGTTGAGACAACGAATGTAGTTGTTCAACAACTATCTCAGTTGTTCAAAATAACTTAGCTTTTTTTTTAACAAATTTGTGGGATCCACTTGTCCCCTTTTCTTACTTGGAAACTTGAGGGCCTTTTGACTCATTTTTCTCGTCAGAGCTTGTATTACTTGGTATCTTTGAAGAATATGCAGCAGGTATCTAACAGCAAGCATGTAGTCTTGTTCGGGCTGGTCACCTCTAACGTTGGTTGGGTGCTTTTGAAGACTTCAAACACAGTTGGGGCTCTTCAAAGGAGTATGATGGGACTGCAAGTGACGTATTTCGCGATTCTGATAGTGTGGCTTAGAGATTTTTCAATCAAAATTGAAGATTGTACAACATTTAAAGCAGAGCTGCAGAAAGTTTGCAATGGCCTTCAGCAAGCCTCAGTAGGTGTTGCGGGCAGGAGCATTTACATGATTCTAAAAGAAACAAAAAACTTTACACGTTTCTCTATTTCTCTTAAGCTAATAAATGAAAAGAAAAAGTTAATAAAGTCTATGCCTTATCTTAAGGGTGATATTATCGACCGCATTTGTATCTCTAGGAACTAGGCTGGTGTTTGTTGCCCATATTTATAGGAAGCTAATTCAGCAGTTGAGGTGTTAGTTGCCCATATTTATAGGAAGCTAATTCAACGATTGATCGTTTAGCCAATTTGGCATATAGTCAAGACTCTTGCTTTAAATAACATTCATGGTACCTCCTAGCATCTCTTCGCTTGGTGCAGGAGATGTTAGATTCTCATTTCCTCGCTTAATTTTGGCCTAGTTTCCTATTGTTTAAGTTCCTTAACCAACTAATGTGAATATAATCGTAGTAGTTTTCTAAAACAAATAATTTTGTTGATGGAAAAGTAGGGTAGTGTCTAAAGAAAAAAAGGGTATGGACATTGAATTAAAAGGAACAAACAAATTGTCTAATCAAGTGAGGCCTTCAAGTTTTTAAAATTAGGTGGGGGAGAATTTTTTTTTTTGAGTTTTTTTTTAAGTTTTTTCGTTCCAACAATTTCTCTCAGTTATCAAACAACTTTGATAGTTGTTCGATAACTGCGCTAAGTTGTTCAATAATTGAGCGAAGTTGTTTGACTACTGGAAGAAGTTGTTCAACAACTGTGCGAAGTTATTGAGACAACTAATGCAGTTGTCCAACAACTGTCCCAATTATTCAACGGACTTAATTTTTTTAAAAAGGACAAATTGCGGATTTCACTTGTTCCCTTTTTTTAATTGCAAACTTGAGAGGGTCTACTGCCTCATTTTTGGTGTAATTAATAAATAAGAAATCAAATATTAAAAATTAACTTTAAAATATATTACGTACTATCTCCATTTTTTCACATCCCATTAGAATTGGTGTGTGTGCTTACCAAAACTGCACATTTACAATCTAAATTGCGCATCATATCAATTACACGAATCAAATTCCACTAATCTAAGGTGCCTGTCCAAACACGCCAGACCACGAAGAGTATTCTTGAGAAAGTTGGGAGTTTTTATCAAGAGATAATACATAAATATGATCCTAGACTTGACACCAAATTATAACTTTGATCTTAAACTTTGATAGTGCACAAATATGATCTTTAACTATTCAAAACCTGAACAAATATGACCTCCGATTTTGCAACCCCATGCGTGAGTCTCACTCGCGCCTACGTGGAAAGGTAATCCAATCACATGGTGCCACGTCGTTAAAAGAGCTGACTTGGAGAGAGGTCATATTTGTGCAGTTTTGAATAGTTAAAAATCATATTTGTGCACTGTCAAAGTTTTGCTTTTTGTGTTAAAGCGGCGTCGTTATTGTTGTTGTTGTTGTTGTTGTTGTTGTTGTTGTTGTTGTTGTTGTTGTTGTTGTTGTTGTTGTTGTTGTTGTTGTTGTTGTTGTTGTTGTTGTTGTTGTTGTTGTTGTTGTTGTTGTTGTTGTTGTTGTTGTTGTTGTTGTTGTTGTTGTTGTTGTTGTTGTTGTTGTTGTTGTTGTTGTTGTTGTTGTTGTTGTTGTTGTTGTTGTTGTTGTTGTTGTTGTTGTTGTTGTTGTTGTTGTTGTTGTTGTTGTTGTTGTTGTTGTTGTTGTTGTTGTTGTTGTTGTTGTTGTTGTTGTTGTTGTTGTTGTTGTTGTTGTTGTTGTTGTTGTTGTTGTTGTTGTTGTTGTTGTTGTTGTTGTTGTTGTTGTTGTTGTTGTTGTTGTTGTTGTTGTTGTTGTTGTTGTTGTTGTTGTTGTTGTTGTTGTTGTTGTTGTTGTTGTTGTTGTTGTTGTTGTTGTTGTTGTTGTTGTTGTTGTTGTTGTTGTTGTTGTTGTTGTTGTTGTTGTTGTTGTTGTTGTTGTTGTTGTTGTTGTTGTTGTTGTTGTTGTTGTTGTTGTTGTTGTTGTTGTTGTTGTTGTTGTTGTTGTTGTTGTTGTTGTTGTTGTTGTTGTTGTTGTTGTTGTTGTTGTTGTTGTTGTTGTTGTTGTTGTTGTTGTTGTTGTTGTTGTTGTTGTTGTTGTTGTTGTTGTTGTTGTTGTTGTTGTTGTTGTTGTTGTTGTTGTTGTTGTTGTTGTTGTTGTTGTTGTTGTTGTTGTTGTTGTTGTTGTTGTTGTTGTTGTTGTTGTTGTTGTTGTTGTTGTTGTTGTTGTTGTTGTTGTTGTTGTTGTTGTTGTTGTTGTTGTTGTTGTTGTTGTTGTTGTTGTTGTTGTTGTTGTTGTTGTTGTTGTTGTTGTTGTTGTTGTTGTTGTTGTTGTTGTTGTTGTTGTTGTTGTTGTTGTTGTTGTTGTTGTTGTTGTTGTTGTTGTTGTTGTTGTTGTTGTTGTTGTTGTTGTTGTTGTTGTTGTTGTTGTTGTTGTTGTTGTTGTTGTTGTTGTTGTTGTTGTTGTTGTTGTTGTTGTTGTTGTTGTTGTTGTTGTTGTTGTTGTTGTTGTTGTTGTTGTTGTTGTTGTTGTTGTTGTTGTTGTTGTTGTTGTTGTTGTTGTTGTTGTTGTTGTTGTTGTTGTTGTTGTTGTTGTTGTTGTTGTTGTTGTTGTTGTTGTTGTTGTTGTTGTTGTTGTTGTTGTTGTTGTTGTTGTTGTTGTTGTTGTTGTTGTTGTTGTTGTTGTTGTTGTTGTTGTTGTTGTTGTTGTTGTTGTTGTTGTTGTTGTTGTTGTTGTTGTTGTTGTTGTTGTTGTTGTTGTTGTTGTTGTTGTTGTTGTTGTTGTTGTTGTTGTTGTTGTTGTTGTTGTTGTTGTTGTTGTTGTTGTTGTTGTTGTTGTTGTTGTTGTTGTTGTTGTTGTTGTTGTTGTTGTTGTTGTTGTTGTTGTTGTTGTTGTTGTTGTTGTTGTTGTTGTTGTTGTTGTTGTTGTTGTTGTTGTTGTTGTTGTTGTTGTTGTTGTTGTTGTTGTTGTTGTTGTTGTTGTTGTTGTTGTTGTTGTTGTTGTTGTTGTTGTTGTTGTTGTTGTTGTTGTTGTTGTTGTTGTTGTTGTTGTTGTTGTTGTTGTTGTTGTTGTTGTTGTTGTTGTTGTTGTTGTTGTTGTTGTTGTTGTTGTTGTTGTTGTTGTTGTTGTTGTTGTTGTTGTTGTTGTTGTTGTTGTTGTTGTTGTTGTTGTTGTTGTTGTTGTTGTTGTTATAATTTTTTTATTTATTTCATAGCAACAACACCTAACTTTTTTCTAATTAAAAAAAAATATTATTATTATTTTTTTATTTATTTTTATAGCAGCAACACCTAATTTTTTTTTAATTAAAAAAAAATAGCCACTAGCAGGGATCGAACCCACGCAGTAGGCTGAAAGAAGAGCAAATAACACCACTGGGCTATCTAAATGTCTTGTTTTATTTGGTTTAATATTAATATACGTACATAAATATACATTTTCTATCTTATATATATACAACGTAATTTTTTTACCGAGGGGGTTCGGGTGAACCCCATGGCAACCTCGTAGGTCCGCCCCTCGTTAATTTAATAACGTTTTAATAACATTAATTTAATAACATTTTTATTACGTTAATTTGATAACGTTAATTTAATATACTACTACTACTATCCTTAATAACATTAATTTAATAACGTTTTATTAAAACTATAATTTTTTTATTATTAGTATAATTTCATCTTTAATTTAATATTTAAATAAATAATATCTAGATATATTATATAACTTAAATCCGTCCTCCGCTTTATAATATATATGCATACCCGCGTGATTTTTTAGTATAAGGCTGACCCACCTAATTAATAAATCTTCAATATTGCTCTTTTTCTGCAATGACAAAAGAAATTAGATGTCATTTTCATCTTTAAGCCGAAAATAATGAAAAAATAATAACGAAAAGTCATTTAAAGATCATATTTGTGCAGTTTTAAATAGTTAAAGGTTATATTTGTGCACTGTCAAAGTTTAGAATCATATTTATGTATTATGCCCTTATGTTTTAAGCTGAACGCGCCTAATTTTGCGTTATGAACATGCATTTTGCCACGTAGAGTCGAAGGTCATATTTGTGCACTGTCAAAGTTTAAGGTCAAAAATTATAATTTAGTATCAAGTTTAGTGTCATATTTATGTATTATCTCTTATATTAAACTTCTTACATAGCATTAGAACTCTTCGGAGTTTATATTAAACTTCTTACATAGCATTAACACTCACTTTGCTATAAGTCAAATAAGAACAAAATATAGCACTAAACTTCTAATACATAACCACTCAATATTTCATATATCAAACTTGTAACGAACATAAAGAACCTACATGTGCTAAAGGGGGACGGTAAAAACTAACGGCTGTCTTTCTTGATATGACCCAAAAACAATTGCAGAACAAAAACAAAATTTAAGGTATCTACAGGATTCTATTGTAGTAGTTATTACTCCATAGCATCTTCCTTGCAAATACTGACTTGATAGGTACCATAACCTGAACTTACTAACATTCTTATGGCGATTGGTGCTCAGAAAGTAAACATAACCCTACAACATATAACATTCAAAGCTTAATATCTCTACCAAATACCCAGCTGAAAGGAACAGGAGCCTTCTGCTTGGCCCGGGCTTGTGCCCTTTCCTCCAATTTTCTAATTCGCGGAGCCAGACCACATACATAATCTTGCGCTTTGTTTCCTTCACCAGAAAGACCAGTCAAATTCTCTATTTCCCATCTTCCCACCAGAAATTCAAGAATATCTGCATAATCCTTCGCAGTGTATACACCAAGGCGTTGAGCTACAGCAGAGAAGTGTTCGAAGAGGTTATCATCCCGGCCATCATACATAAGATGAGCTGGCATCGATATTTTTTTCCTCATCATGTCAGCGACAGCCAATACAGTGCCATCTGGATCAACTTCAAATAGCTTCTCCACAATCTTGGTATATGCAGTCTCGTGGCGCTTCTCATCTGCAGCAATTATACCACATACCTGTGCTAGCTTCATGTCCCCATGCTCCTTAGCATGCCGAGCTGTATTTCCATGAGAAATGAAGGTAGCCCTCTCTTGGAAGGAAGTGTAGATAAAACCCAGATACGGGTTGTTCTCCGTGCGAGGATCCTAAAATTTTAGCATCAAATGGATGAAAAACAAAATATCAACTTAAACAAGCAGTTAAGTGAGAAAGTCTTAGCCAAAAAGGAATTATTATATAACAATTCCATCTAGGGGTGGTTTCTATTTATCTGATCAACAGCTAGAAATATGCTGCTCAATAAAACAAATTGCCAACATGTTAATCATGTACCTCAAATCTCTAAAAGCAATAATTGGCCAATATGGAACTCAGATTAATTGCAGCACAAAGTTAATACCACTGAAAAGCAACTCATCTTTGTGCCAACTCTCTGAACAACAACATACCCAGTGTAATCCCACAAGTAGGGTTTGGGGAAGCTGGTGTCTACATAGACCTTACCCTACCTTGTTTCAAATAGATCCTCAACTCAAGTAAAGCATTTCAAAACATGTATGAAAAGGGAATACAGTAGTGAAGAAGCCATGAAGAAAATAGTGGAGAAAAGAAAGCAACAAAAAATAATACAACCAAAGCAACAGAAACAATAGGTAGTAATAAAAATCGAAGAATAAGAAAGTACGAGAGTAATATAATAATAATACTGATAAGGAAAACTATACCAGGCTCGACTACCTTGGTTAGATAGGCAATCTAGTGCGCAAATGGAGGAAATTTCAGGATGCAGACAGATTTATCTTCAAGATCTAGAGAAACACAAGTACGTAATGCATAATAAATTAATCATCTAAGTGTTTACACGTCTTTGAGATGGGGAAATGGATAAGAAAAGGGAGAGGAAGAGAATAAAATACCCTCTCTGAGTAAGAAAAGAACGAAAACTAATATCTAATAGAACCCACATTCAACTACATAAAGAGAAAGCACTCTCATGAATATCAACAGATTCAAGTCATGCAAAGTTTGACAAGATGCGGCTTCAGTGAAAGAAAAGACGAGGGAAGTGAGGTTGAGATGGTTCGGGCATGTGATGAGGAGGTGCACGGATGCCCTAATTCAGAGGTGCGAGAGGTTGGCTATGGATAGTTTCAGGTGGGGTAGAGGTAGGCCGAAGAAATATTGGAAGGAGGTGATAAGACATGACATGGAACAGTTACAACTTACGGAGAACATGAACCTTGATAGGAAGGTGTGAGGACGCGGATTAGGGTAGATGGTTAGTGGGTGGGAGTTTACCCTTACTAGTAGGAAGGAGTGTTACGTGTGTAGCGGTGCCTGTAGTCATAGTGTTACGCATGTGTCCTTGTAGTTTCTTGTTCGTAGTGTTTTGGCGATATTTGTGATTTCGGATAGATGGTTTATAGCATTACACTGTGGGTATCGTATTTCTTTTATTACCTAGTGGTGTTATTCCATTCTGTTGTTTGTTTTTATATTTTTTCATTTGTTATACTGTTATCTGTCCAGAGCTGAGGGTCTATCGGAAACAGCCTCTCTATTTCATCTACTTCATCTGAGGTAGTGGTATAGGCTGCGTACACTTTACCTTCTCCAGACCCCACCTTGTGGGGGAATACACTGGGTATGTCGTTGTTGTTGTTGCCAAGTCATGTAAATTTTGAATTCTGCAAGACTAAGAGAATGTGAAAGAAAAAATTGACAGCACAAAGCATAACAGACTTGCCAAATGTACTATCAGAAAAATTTATCGCTATATAACACAACTAGATTACTAATATCAATAGCTTTACCAAATCTGAGAATTTTCGCATTGCGTCAAATACAGCTCATCTATGTGCAGGCTCATTCAGACAGACAGACACAACACAGATATAACATACTCTGCAAGAGATTTTCTATTATATCATTTTAATATAAAAATAACTAGGCCAGAGAAGTCTGTATAAATTTCACCAATAATCTCCAAGATGATTTGAAAGCTTAAAAGTATCAGCAGAATATGGAGAAGCAAGCTCACCATCCCTGAACCAATGAGGTACTGAATTGTCTTCTCAATTTGCCTCATATCAACTCTTCCAGAAAGATATAAATATTTGTTGAGAAGGTCACCATGCCTATTTTCCTCAGCAGTCCATGCCCTCGTCCAAATAGCCCAAGGAGTTAGGCTGGCGCCAGTTTCATCACGAACGCCATCTAGGGTGTTAAGCATTGTCTGATAAGTAGGAAGAGCCTCCTCTGTGATCATATCTCCAACTAATACAACAAAGTAGTCATCAGGAATTTCCTTGCACCTCTGCCTCAGCTCCTTGACTTGCTCTTCAAATCCTTCTGAGGCAGGATCAGGAAGAAAATCACTGGCCTGCCAACACTTCTCGACAGGCTTTAAGTGAACCAAGATATTATTCTCAGCCCAATCATGCAGGGAATCAAAGATTTCACGCTTCTCTGGCGGCATGGAATGTGTAACTTGAACATGCACCTCTCGTGGAGGACCGAATGGCTTCTTCACATTTCCACCTTCCCTAGAATTAGCAGAATTAGAATTATGATTAGCGTTTTTGAAGAGAAGATGAGCTACAACAGAAAATTCAGTCTGAGTCGAGTTTAAGGCAAACGATTATTTGGTCCAAAGAAGGAAACACTAGTCAGGAACAAAGCAATGGATGAAGCCATCCGTTCTCTCTTACGTTGTCACTCACCTTTCTACTATTGTTTTTCAAGTAGTTATTTCCCCAAAGCACGTGTGATCAAACATTCGTATATGAAAGAAAGACTCTCTATCCAAGTAAACTTTTCCAACATGACATACGCCCCCGAAGTCTGTCCAACCTATTTGAAGTACATTGACAAGACCACTTCTAATTCTGACAGTCGATCAGTAAAATAAAAATCTTCTAAGCAATTAAGAAATTCAATTAAAATCACACAGCAGGAGAAAACTGATATGACCTTTAATAATGACTAAGCTAGTGGAAAATAAAAGATGATAGAAAACAATCAGTTAAGGAATTTCTAATTAGGGGTATGGACTGTGTACATTCTACCCTCCCCAGACCCCACTATGTGGGAATATACTGGGTTTGTTGTTGTTGTGGGCAAATGTAGTGCAGAAGTTGTGGGTTCATGCAATCCCAATAACTTTAGCTCGGATTTTGTATGTGTTACTAAACTCGAAGATGTATAGATAGTAGATTTTGAACCTAGTAAATCAAACGATTTTTTATTGATAGTGGTGACCGTGTCAGCTTGTGTGCACCTTGACTATTCCACTAGGTACCTACTACCTTCAACCGGCACGAGTAACTTTGCCTTCTCAAGCAAATAGTGAAAAGCCAACTATTGTTTTTGCCTCCGCTGGTTTCAAACATGAGACATCATGGTTCTCCTCCCACTTCGTTGACAAATGGATTGTGATAGAATTTCACATTTGTACACATTAAGTTCACATAAAAAATCATGCATATGCAGATGCACAAATCAAATTTGCATCAGATTTCAGTGTTTCTTTTTCTTTTTAGTGGCAGTGGTGCCTAGGCTAGCTTTTAAAAGCCAAAATCAATTCACCGGACAGTCTGTTATAACCTACAAAGATATGTGCAAATGAACTCATTCTAAGTGTTGCAGCTGGGATTCCATCCTGCAATCTCGGGTTGTTAGTCCTATGCGGATAAGCCTCAAACGCTCAGCTCTCCACTTGGTGTCCCACTACCTTGTTATCCAATCACGCACAAGGAGAAGGGAAAATCTACTCTAGTAACACATTAAATCAATGCACCCTCAGGGGAAGAGATAAATAGATATACAAGCAGAAAAATCATATCATCCTTCAATCAGGAAAAAGAGGAAAAAATACACCAACATATGAATAAATATAAGAACTGGAAAGATCACAGATTGCAAGATACCCCATGCATTAGCATCAACTACCACCAATCAAATTTACAAACCGAAGTACAATCACAATCAGAAACACTAAATATGGCTCAAAAAGAAAACATATTTGGGGGTATACATCTCCAGAAATTTGACAAAATACAAACACAAAATAAAACTCACACAGAAAGGGGACGAAGTGTTGAAGCCATGAAAACTCTATGAGATCTGAGTGGGGAACACGGAAGCGTAGTCGTTTTAATGGATTGAAACGTCGGAGGATTGAGTTTCAGAGCCATTTTTCCGATGGTTTTTTCAGGGTATCTCGATTACTCCGCCTAGAGAGAGAGAGAGAAGCGAGAGGCGGCGAGAGTCAGATGCACCAAAATAAAGGAGAAAAATGAGTCAATAGACCTCCAAGTTCTCAATTAAAAAAAGATAAGTGGGTCCGCAAATTATTAAGTTAAAAAAGGTTAAGTCTTTTGAATAATTGAGATAATTGTTCGACAACTGCATTAGTTGTTTGAATAACTTCGCATAATTATTGAATAACTTTTCTCAGTTGTCGAATAATTATGCCTAGTTGTTCAACAAATAGATGCAGTTGTCGAATAACTGGGTCTAATTATCGAATAACTGCGTCTAGTTGTTGAATAACTTGTGCAGTTGTTGAACAACTTCACAAAATTATCAAATAACTATCAAAGTTGTTTTACAACTGGAACAAGTTATTGAAAACGAAAAAACTTAAAAAAAAACTCAAAAAGGATTTATCCCTCCCATCTAATTTTAAAAACTTGAATGACTCTCACTTATTTAAATAATTTATTTGTCCTTTTTAATCTAAAGTCTCAAAATAAAGACAAATCCTGAAGAAGGCGACAAAGGACAAGGGCAAGTGAAAATGAAAAAAACTCCAGCACTTAATATAATTGCCTTCACATTTCTAGTAAATTACATCAAACACCACTGTCGGACCGTATACGCGCGACGGTAAAAGAATGTATGCCCTTTAACATTGCCTTCGTTTTCCGCTTTATTTGACGGGTCACATTACGGTAAAAGAATATATGCCCTTAACATTTGCCTTCCTTTTCCGCTTTATTTGACGGGTAACATTACTTTCACCGTCCAACTATACGAAGAGGCAAATCCGCGTAGCATAATGGGGTGTATATATATATATATATATATATATATATGTATTTATGTATGTATATATGTGTATTTATGTATGTATGTATGTGTATATGTGTATTTATGTATGTATAGATATCTTAAGAGAAAAGATATAATTTTTTTCCTGAACTTGTCCACTCAATTAACTTTAACACTTAAACTTAAGTTTCATTTATTTGTCCTCCTTAACATCTTTAAAGTGTATTAAAATTCCCTTAACTACTCGCGTGTAAACAAGTGTTGTTAGGCGCGTTAAAACTCATTTTTTTGTCAATTTAATTTTTTTAAAATATTCATTTAAAGAAAAAAACGCATATATTTGTAAAAAAAAAACACTAATATTATATTTAAAATATAATAGAATTTTTTTTAAAAAGTTAAAAAATAGACATTTTCTATTCTTTCTTCTCCAAAACATCAACAACACTCAAATTCCTCCATTAACAACCTCAAATCCATTCTCCATCAATACTCTTCTTCAATTTTTTTCATTTTCCTCCATTAACAACATCAAAGAACAACCACAAAGACACTAAATTAGAAAAATTTCTCTATTGAACACCTTTTATTCTTTCTTCTCCAAAACATCCACAACACTCAAATTTCTCCATTAACAACCTCAAATCCATTATTCATCAACACTCTCCTTCAATTTTTTTTTAATTTTCCTCCATTAACACTATCAAAGAATAACCACAAGTACACTAAATTAAAAAAAATTCTCCATTAAACACCATCTCAAACTTCAATTCAACTCCCTCAAAATTTGGACAAAAATTAAATTAAATTGATGATTTTGTCTTTAAACCACTTATCATCAATGAAATTTCTTTTAATTTCTACTTTTGAATTTTTTTGTTAATAAGATAATTTTTGAATTACTTTTTTAAACTCCAAACTTGAATTAGAAATAAGAAAAAGAAAATATCACAAACTTGTTTGTAGGATTAGGGTTGCGGCTGATGGTTGAAAAAAAATGGAGGTATTTTTGTGTTAACAAGAAAGGAGGGAGGGAGGGGTGTTGGGGCTGGAAAGGGGAGAAAGATCTGGGGTGGGGGGACCTATTTTGCTGGGGAGGGGTTGCGGGGGAGAAGGGGGGGCGCTGGAAGAAGACGGGGGAGGGGGGCTGAAGAAGAAGGAAAAGGAGGGGGAGGACATTTTTATTTTATATATATATATATATATATATATATATATATATATATATATATATATATATATATATTTCTATTTAAAAAAAATACATAAAAATAATATATGTGTGAAATTACCTTTTTTAAAAAATTATAAATTTTTACGTGGCAATGACGTGGTGCTGATGTGTGGAGAGTGTAACACACTCTCCGTTATGAGAGTGATAATATATATTAAGGAGTGAAACTAATACACTTTAAAGATGTTAAGGGGGTAAATAAACACAAGTTAAGTTTAAGTGATAAAATGAGTTGAGCGGACAAGTTCGGGGGGAAATCATGTCTTTTCTCATATCGTAATATTGTTAATATATTAAATTGTGCATCTATAATAACAAATCTTGTTTGGTACATTGGCTACAAACTCAAATTTGAGCTTTCTTTGGTCCAATATTTGCCTTTACATGTTCCACCTCATCTGACCCCACCTAATTTAAAATAAATTTTAATATAGAATTCCCCAATCCCCAAGCTACCAAGTCCCACCCCCACCCCCCAAACTGTATTTGATATCCTCCCACGTCCCCCCAAAATCCCTAAATATTTTCCCCAAACCCAGAAGTCCCTTCAAATAAATTTTTCTTTCTTCCATTCCTACAATCTACCTTTTTTCTTCAAAATTTTATGGCTATTGACGACAACATACAGTAATTTTTTTTATCATTAATTATTTTTTTTCTTATTCATGATTCATGAATTGTCGATTTTGTTTCTACATCATTGGATAAAGATTCGATGTTGATGGATATCAACATACTTTTTAGTTGAAATAACAATAGATAAAGTAAGGTATCTTTTTTGATTTCTCAGTTTGAAGTACTAGTATTTTTTTCAAGTTTCTAATTGCGACCTATGGAAGGAGGGGTGTGATTCCCTTATTAGCAATATTATGTTTACTTATATTCTTGATGAAAAATTTGTTTTATAGAAATTTGTTGTTGATTCTGGTGAATTGAAATGGATAAATATTATTCTCCTCAACAAAGTTCTAGTTTTAAAGATAATTCTCCCTATCTAATAGAAGAGTTTGATATGAATTCACTTAAATTCAATTCAAGAGAAAGAAAATCAATTCATGAATATGACTTTACGATACAAGATCAAGTGAGAAGACACTATATTCAACAAGGCCTTGTCAACTGGTTCTTTCTCAATTTCCTCAAACTAGAATTGAAACAAAATTGTGTCAATTTAATTCTACATAGTATGAGGGTTCACATTCTAGGTGGATGAAGTATAGTGTGAAGAAATATGTTGTATTTTGCTTGTGTTGCTATTTATTTAAAAATGACTATGTAAAGAGCAATGCAGGTAATTTTTTCATGAAGACCGACTTTAAGGCTTGGAATCATAGTTTGGAATGATTTCAATTACATGTTGGTGAAGTAAATATTTCCACTGAAGATGTTTCAGTAAGCTGCTAGATTTCAAGAATCAATCTCAATCAATTCAAGTTGCTTTGAACAATCAATCTGAGAAAATAAGAAGTGTGCGCCGTACTCGTTTAGAGGCGTCAACTAATGTGGTAAGGTTTCTCTTAAAATTTGGATTGTCTTTTCGAGTTCATGATGAAAGTGAATCTTCCAAAGATAAAGGCCTTTTTCTAGGTCTTTTGTAATGGCTGAAAAAATTGCTTCCTGATTTGAATAATGTTATTTTAAAACATGCTTAAAAAAAATACTATGATGACTTCTTCAAAAATTCAAAAGGATATTGTAAGTGTTTGTGCACAAGAAACCGTGAAAGCTATAATTGATGACTTCAATAGAGATTTTTTTAATATTTTAGTTGATGAATTGTAAAGACCCTTCCGGTCATTTCTCATATTTACTCTTATCTTCACAGTTTGAGTTTCTCCATAGTTATTCCAAGTCATTTATGATTTATTGGGATTGACGGTTTGGTCACTGGGTAGTTCGTTTGTTTTTTAGAACTAATTCCCTATTTAGAAGTCTTCGTTGGTTTCAAATAGCCACCGGACAAAAACTTTAGTAAAATAATATCGGATGTAAATTTTGACTACACCAGCAGATTTAAAATATCAATTTTAGATTAGGTAGACCTTTGGTTCGGGTCCCAATGCACCCGAGCTCATTTCGTCCTATCGATCAGAAAGTTAAAAATTTGAAAGTTTTGGTGTGAGACCCATATTTGATTGAAATGAGCTCGGATTGAAAATCCAACTTTACCAACACGTTCTGAATGTCAAATTTAGTATGGTTACATATTTCATTTGCAAAAATTAAATTTCAGATACATCCCGAGGCATTGGCCAAAACTTAAAATCAAATTCAAAGTCTCTGTTGTCTTATAATGCAGCAAAAGACTGCAATTGCGGAAGGAGACTCGCGATCGAGATGTCGCGATAGCCCTAGCTGAGGGCCTGGAAGGGTTATTTAAAAACCCAGTTTGGACGAGAATTGGCCATCTTCTTCCTTCATTGAGACCTAGAAACCCTAATATGGTATGCTAATAATAAATTGGCCATGGTGGGTGACTTGGGAGCTTGATTATCATCTTTTATCGTGATTATCTTCAATTAAGGTAAGAATTCTTTGAATTCATAGTTGAATTTCCTAGTTTGGACCCAAAACACCAATTTAGCTTAGGGCTTGATTTTAGTCCAAAGTATACTTATTTTTTACCCATTTCTTGAGGGTTATGATTCCTTGATCATGTGTGAACATTGGGTTGGATTTGAAAACTCATTTTTGTATGTGGGACCCACTTGGGGTTTTGGTGTCTTTTTTGGACCCGAAGTACAATGGTGCAATATAGGTATCATTAGACTCGTATTGATGTGCAGATTATGATTTTGATAGCATGATGATATTTTAAGGATTATGATGTGAAGACGATCATATAGTATATGGAGTGAGGTTTTGCAATTTGGCATTGAGGAAGGCTTCTGTCTACTTTGCTTCGTAGATGATGTGTGATGTATATTGCCTGTGAATGTGGATGTTAGGCTTCATTATATGTAGAATAACTTATCCTTGATTGTTGATGTTTAGGGATTAGATGAGGGTTTTGGACCCGTAAGATGGTATGTTTACATCGCTTGAGAATCCTATTTTCTTATCCCTAGTATAGATTAGTTTGTATCATGGATATGATGTGATGCTAGGTTTGAGATGTGGTTTTAGCATTGGAAGCCTGATTAGCCTATTTCATCTTATTGGACTAATATGGTAGTATTGAAATCGTATTTGGGTAGAGTTGACTTAAATACCCTTGTTTCTAGATGAAGTTCCTAACATAGGATTGGTTATGACTTACTTGACATCTAGAAGTTAAACTAGATATCTTAGCGCAATTTGGGTCATATCGTGCCTAAATATGGAAATTGAGGATTAGAAGTGGGATTGTTTGACCCACCTAGACCAAGTCTTGTGTTAGCCTTGTGGACCTAATTGCAGATATTAGGCACGATTGAGGCTAGTAAACTTTAGTATAAGGTTACTCCGTGGCTTATTGAATGATGCTGTATTTTTCCCGCATAATGATATTTGAGCCTATAGAGCTACTACTTCCTTCTTGATATGACGTCTGACCTATAGAAATACTATTCCTTCTTAGACATAACGTTGGGTGCTTAGAGATGCTATTCCTCTAAGATATAATGTTGGGCCTATAAAGATGCTATTCCTCTTAAATATGATGTTGGGCCTATATAGATGTTATCTACTTTTAGCCTTGATTCTTAGACCGATAAAAACATTGTTCTTCTTAGATATGACAATTGGCCGAGAGAGGTGTACTCCTCATAAGTCATGATATATGACCTATTTACATGAGATATCTTATAGATGATTATATGATTATTGATATTATGTCTCCTAGATTTGAGATGCCTCCTATGTGAGAGATGATTATATGCTTATTGATAGTATGCCTCCTAGATGTGAGTTGCCTCCTATGTGAGAAATGATTATATGTTTATTGATATCATGCCTCCTAGATGTGAGATACCTCCTATGTGAGAGATGGTTATATGCTTATTGATATGATAGGATATGCCTCATATGTGAGAGATGATTACATACTTATTGATATTATGCCTCGTATATGCGAGATACCTCATATATGTGAGATGATTAGAGATATGTTATGGCTTATAAATATGATTATCGATATGTGTTCGATATGTATATGGGCCAAAGACCGTAATTATGATGTTGTGATTATTCCAGACATATTATTGGGTCGAGGGCCGTGTTATGATATTGATTAGATATCTGAGAAGTGTTTATCATTATAAAAGATGCCATTACAGTTTATGAATATGCTTATATATGGTTTGAATACACGTCTCTCCGGTATGGGATGAAGAAAGATGCGATATGATGCTTATTATTCCACTAATTGAATACTGGTGATGGCATGATAGATTTCGTACATTCATGATTATTATATTGGTAAATAATGTGATTCTAGCTGAAATACGATCTTATAACTGTTCTTCCTAATTAAGGGTTAAACTATGTGGTAGCTAGTTGTCTAATAGGTGACTGTAGCACTTGATGACTTATGTTATGATATCAATTAGTTGTTAAATGATAAGTGTGTATCAATGAGGCTAGATAATAAGAGATGTTAGTGATAAGAGCCAACTAGTTAATAATGATGAATAGTTGGTAAACGTGGAATTATTGGTAAATGATGGTTAGTTAAGGAATGATGTTAGTTAATAAATGATGGTTAGATGATAAATGATAATATGTCGGTTAATAATGATTAACGAATATATGATGATAAATTGATAATGTTGATTAGTTGATAAACAAAGATTATGGTCTAGTGATGAATCTTTACTAGATGTTGGGTATTGAATACTTATTAATAATACTTGTTGTTATCCCATGAATAAAGATTATGTGATGGATAATAATTAGGCTAATAATTAGAAGTCATGTGAAGACTAGTGAACTAGTGGTTTAATGATATTAAGCTTTAGTTAGCTAATGTTGAATAGTTGAGAAGTCTCGACAAGTTAGATGTTTTATGATGATATAATTATGATTATGAGTATACTAATAAGATTGTAGAACTACCCTCCCTTTCCCACGTCTTGAGCCCGTGCACCTATTATATGTCTGTAAATATATGTGTATTGATGTCTGTGATGATATATTGATACCCGATAATGCCGAAGAATATTATGATGATATATTGATACCCGGCAAGGCCCGAGGATTTTGTGATGATATATTGATACCCGACAAGGTCGGAGGATATTATGATGATATAATGATACCCGACAAGGACGAAAGATATTGTGATGATATATTGATACCAGACAAGGCCGAAGGATATTGCTGATGATATATTGATACCCGAAAAGGCTGGAGGATATTGTGATGATATTAATACCAGACAAGGCCGAAAGATACTGTGATGATGCATTGATATCCGATAAGGCCGGAGGTTGATTGCGCTGATGATGGTCATGGTGATAAAAATTATGATATATATGGTTATGATGATGAGATTATGATATTGATTATGTTCTTTGCATTCGTTCCTGCATGTGCATCGCCTATCACTAGTATGCACCTATGTCTATCAGCCGGTATGGGGCGGTTGCATTGATATGGGTGAAGATTTTTTCTTGTTGTATATTGATTGAACCTTCTAAGTCTAGTGCGGTGGGGGTACACATAGACTCAGATAGGTATTTGGTGTTCCGGAGTTGCCGGTTATTCACGATGTTATTGATATTGTTGTTATCATTGTTATGATCATTATTATGGCTAGCTTATGACTTATTTGTCATTGATCTGATATCAAAATCTGAGGTATGTCTATGGCCTCTTCTATCTTATGTTTACATTATTGTGCACGATTATTTCATGTCTATCCATATGGATTAGAAACCCTGAGTATGATAGTATCAAATTTTGGGTAGCATTACAATGAGGTCCTAAAATGAGAATTTGATGATCTAGGTTATGCTTTGAGATGACCTCATGTTTATATGTATACATACATATATATATATATATACACACAGAGAGAGATACACACACATATATATAGCTATATAAACTTATGGCACTACCGTATATCCCTTCCTTTGTTTGTACATATTGTATATTATTTCTTTGCCTTGTATATTGATATATTGACATGACCCAAAACAGGGCCTAGTCGTGTCAGACATCTCAAGTCCGACTGGGACCGGAGACCTCCCCTAATACCGAACCGTAACTATCCTATACCCTATGTCGGATGAATTCTGAATATATAACAAGACAAACCAACAATAATTGCAAAACATTTAATAAAGTTCATAACCATAATCTACCAAATATCCAACCGGTGTCAAACTCAATGGCAATACTAATACCAAGGCTGATACCAATACCGATACCGCCCATGCCCATAGTAGTGCCACAAAGCCTCTAACTGAAAACAAAGAACATCCTATCGGTACATGCCCCTGACCATAGCCAAAACCAAAGTCTAAGAAACAAAAATAATATAAAGAAATTCATAGCATGAATGGAGCCTTTCGGAGTATGAAAGCTCACCATTTTAGTCTAACACAAAGCTGTCTACGAATCGAAGTCACTAAGCAGGAAGAGTAGTATGACACGTGGGGGTACAACATATGGTTAGCAGAATGAACGCTAGCATGTACTCAAGAATAAGGATAAAATAACGTCATTATTCAAAACCGAAGTAAATAACCATATGCAATCCCATACATATATATAAATACATACACATATATATATATATACATAAATTTATATATTTACATATATTTATATATGCCATGCCAGGAAAGAGAACGGGTTTAGCAAGAATTTAAAACCTTAACCTGGGTTGTGTTAGCTCTGCCGTCCTAAATCCACCCATGGGCTATATGGGTTCAGCTCCTCATGCTGAAAGGGCTCCGGTGTGTGTTAGCCGCACAAACTGGAGAAAAAAATCTGAGATGATTAGTACATCTCCCAAAATATAAGTGTGACATCATGCACACGATCATAAGACTAAACCTCATATTGGCAGACATGAGTTTCCAATTTTGGTCCCCTCGGGACCTCCGCCTTCCACGACTTTGCTAACACGACTCCCTTTAAGCCCATATTAAAACCATTCACACATAACCAATCATTTACCAAGGAGTCTTTTTAAATAGGCATTAATCATTGGTATCATCACATTAAAGTTATAGCTTGCAAGTCTATCCATTCATGCCATACCAAAGCCATTAAACCAATTTAACTTTAAAGTTTTTAATTAAACAATAACCATGTCCACCAAGGCCTTTCCAAACCATCTAAAACCATCCAAACCCATTTAGGTTCCATTACATTTTTATACAATGCAAAGGTTTCAATAATAGTCAAATTATATGACAAAAGCATTCTCATTGATATTTTAACAAGCATGTTGAGGGCATATCATTTCCAAAAGCCAAACAAAGTATCAGTCGAACATTCCTATTGATGTGTGAGCTAATGCTAACACATTTGAGGCTTTTAACTAACAATAATTGCGAAGTCTTAAGCAACTTTTGTTGTTTTTGATTGCTTTATGTTTGATTTTGTAATAGAAGCTAAGATGCTAGAGAACTAACAAGAATGAAAGCAAATGAGTTGAAATTTAAAGTAAATAAAGGCGAAGTGTGGATGACAACATTTGTGATAAGTCGTCATCCCTGTGATAAGCTATCAGATTCATCATCAGCAATAGACAGAGAATTGGCTTAAGTTGAAAGTTGTGATGACATTTTGTGATATGACGTCAAGGAACTGATAAATCATCAAGATTGACGTCAGCCTAAGGCAGAACATGAGAGATGAGGAAAAGCCTTGACGACATTTGTGATAGGTCATCAAGGAGATAATAGGGAATCACCATTTTTATTAGCGTTAGGCAGCGAGTACCAAAAGAATAAAAGAAGCTGACGACATTTGTGATAAGTTGTCAGACTCCTGATAGGCTATCACAAATGGCGTCACCTAATCTAAGAAATTTCTGAATTTTATTATTTTGTTTCCATAATTAGGGTGAACTATTTAAAGCCTTATTTAGGGTTTTCTTCAGAGTTTCGAACATTGAATTTAGAGACACGTATTTTGATATTTTCTTTCTCTGATTTCTTGGCTTGAAAAAACAATTACTTTAAAGAGATTTTAGTCATTATTTTGGGATTTCTATTGTAATCTAATCTGCTATTCACTAGTCATTATTCATCTCGTGGTAAGTTTATCTTTCAAAGTATGAATTTATCTAGTTGTTTTGATTATTACATCATGCGTGGCTAAATCCCTTTAACCTGAATTATGGGATCTAGGGTTAAGTCTTGATAAGATGCTAAGTGTTCAAGATTCAAAAGGTAGTAGGACTTCTTGATAATTCTGAGGTTTAAATTATTGTCTGTTGGTTGCAAACAATAGATAACACCTGCTTTTATTTGCTTGAGAAAGAAATCAAATATAGTGGGAAGTGAATAATTAACAGGGACTTGGAAGTAACAAAAACTTCCATTTAATAATTGACGCTGTAACAAGGTTGATTAACCTGAGGTAAAATCTGGTCATGAACATAAATTCCCTAAGTCCAAGAGGATTAGGTAATTAAATGCTTAAGTAGGTCGAGAGATATTTAGGCATAACTTCAATAAAGATAACTTGTTGTCCTATCTACTGTGAGAATCTTGAACTACTATTAGCATTTGTTAAGTACCAAAACCCCTAGTTAACATAATTCTGGTTTTTCATAAACTCTTGATTACGAACACTTAAGTTAAAGCGACCAACAATTACTTGCTAAACTTAAAACCCCTTTTACTGGAAACATCCAACTATCAGTTGATTAAATCGCAAATGACTTACGTTCACACCATATTCCTTGTGGGATTCGACCCCAACCTAGTTGGGTTTTATATTGACAACAATCGCTTACATTTTTATTGAGAGGTGTAATTTGAGCGTTATAAAAAATGGTGCCGTTGCCGGGGAATACAGTTGAAAATTGAAGTTTATGTGCACTAATTGACTGTTAGTCAAGTTTCCTAGTTTTACGTTTATTTGTTGTTTTTGTTTATTTGCAGGATCTTTATAGTGTATGCCAAGAACCAGAAGTTTCGGAGAATCGTTATTACCACCTAATCCAGAATCGCAACGAATTAGAAGAATGGCAGAATAGCAAGAGGCTGACAGATTGGCAGCCTTAGCTAGAGCTTAGGTAAATGTGCAAAATGTCGGGCAACAAGCATGACATCTAAATCCTGAGGACGAAGATTTGGGAGATGAGGAGTTGCTGAATCCTTGTAACCCAAGGCATGCAGAGCAAATAGCTACACCAGTATGGCGTAATATTAACAGGAAATGTCTATTCCGAGAAAGGCAAGAGTACCAGATGGTCTAGTATGATCTCAATGATTATGATAATGGAATGGACGGAGTAGGTGCAACGGGTGCAATTATTCCTCCACCATTGGCACCTGGGGCAAAATTCAACATTACGAGTACTATGATTCAACTCCTAAATCTGAAGAGGTTGTTTGGTGGCCTTCCTGGGGATGACCTGAACTTGCATCTAGTGAATTTTATCACCATCTGCAAATTTTTTGATAACCCAGGAGTGGGACAGAATGATATTCGGTTGAGATTGTTTTTGTTGTCTCTGTCTGGGGAGGCAACATTGTGGCTAAATAAGATAACACCCGATTCTATAACTAATTGGAGGCAGTTGAAATGAGCTTTCCTAGAAAGGTTCTTTCTGCATTCTAGGAGGGTACAATTGAGGGACGAAATCAGTAACTTTAGGCATCTCCCGACTCAAGCCTTGCATGAAAATTGGGAAAGATTCAAGAAGAAGCTGACACAGTGTCCGAACCACAACATGGCGAACATACATTTTATGAAGACTTTGTACAAGGCTCTTAACTCCATTACAAAGCCAATTGTAGAAAATGGTGCTGGTGGTTCATTTGTTGATCTTACATTCCTAGAGGCTTCAGAGATGCTGGACAGAATGACCAAACAATGTCGAGCATGGCATACTAGAGACTCTGTGGTGGCCATCCCCACTGCTTCTGTAGGTATTACTATGGAACAACGCAAAAGAGAAGAGGAACGTGACCTAGACATGGCTCACCTTAAAACACAGATGGACTTACTAACCAAACACTTGCTATCAGGCAAGATTGAAAAGGTAAAGGCTGTGGGATCTCAGGATAAAAGTGAGGCTAATGCAGATGAAGAAGCTAACTATGTTAATAATCAGGGGGATTTTCGAGACAATATCCAAGGGAATCAAGGTCAGACTTACTATGATAAGACTGGTTATAAAGATAGAAAGCAAGGAAATTGAAGGAATAATAATGACAAGACCGGGCTATATGTTTCTCCTGGAAATCGTGAGGCTGCTTCAACAAGTTCTGAAAATATGTCCATGGAGAACATGATAGCTAAGTTGTTGAAGGGAGTGGAAGCTAACAGCTCTGGTGTGACCACCATGAAGACCAATCTGACATCCATCAGTCAGTTGGTGCACTTACACTCCACCACAATCAAATAGTTGGAGCAGCAAATGAGCCAGCTCTCTACAACATTCAACCAGAGGAAGAGCGAAACGTTACCAAGTGATACGGTCCAAAATCCATGGAATGATGGCTCATGCATGGCTATTACCACTAGAAGTGGTAAGATATTACCTGGCCCTTTGTGGACAAACTTGTAATTAATGAGGTAGTTGATGTTGAACCGAAAGAAAGTGGTCCAGTGGAGTCTGAGAAGCTGGATAATTCTGATGATGCTCTGGATAAAGACAAAGAGAAGGAGAAGAAGGTAGTGCTGAAAACTATCCCAAGACCACCACCTCCATTTCCTTAGCGGTTGAAGAAAAAGGTTGATGATGCAAAATTCAGCAAATTCATGGCAATGTTCAAGCAATTAATAATAAATGTGCCTTTGGTTGAGACACTTGAGAAAATTCTAGGATACACAAAGTTCATGAAAGACCTTGTGACTGAGAAATAAAAGGTTAGCCATGAGCCGGTGGACAATCTCTTTCATTTTGGTGCTATCGATATAAAGTCTTTAGTGTAGAAAAAGGCAGATTCGGGAGCGTTTACCATCCCGCGTACTATTGGGTCCCTGAATTTTATAAAAGCACTATGCAATTTGGGAGCCAGTATAAACCTAATGCCACTCTCTGTGTACAAAAAACTGGGTTTGAGGGATCCTACCCTGACGAACATGCAATTAGTGATGGCAGATAGGTCTGTAAAGTGTCCAGTAGGTATATTACATGATGTATTGGTAAATGTGGCCGACTTCATTCTGCCTGCTGATTTTGTAGTCCTAGACTGTGAGGTGGACTTCAAAGTGCCCATCACTTTGGGTAGACCATTCCTTGCAACTGGGAGAGTGATAGTGGATATGGAACTGAATGAACTGAAGTTCAGGTTCAATGACAAGGAAACAAGATTCAAAATACACTCATCCATGACACCGGCAAAGAGGATGAGTGTTATCTCAATCGTGGACGTATTCCATGAAGATGGTAAAGGGGTATCAACAGGTTGTCTTGGCGAAGTCTGAGTAGTCAAGATACCTGAGTCGTGCCGCGACATTAAATCAGGCGCTGCATGGGAGGCAACCCATGACCCCTGGGATTGATCTATTCCAGGTATACTCTAACCGTTAGTTTAGATTTTCTTTGATTTTAAGTTGAGGGTGTAAGGTAAATTTGTTGTTGTAAAATTTTGTAGTAAACTAGGAGAAATACTTGTACTTGAGGCAGTTGAATTGATATTGTGATTTTTGTACACCTCTTCAAGTGGTCTACTACTTTAAACTGAGTGATTTGCATTTCAGTGTGACCACCATGTATCTTTGTATGGCATTAGTTCTAGTAACATAATAATCATTGCTAAACAGCTGCACGAACTGAATGAGTAGTCAAGTGCGATAGTGCCAATTATGTGTGTGAGATGTTACTCAGTTCCCATTGTATGCTGAAGCCAGAACTTGCCCAGTTAGTATTACCTAGGTTGAAGGATAGGGGTTAGGAAAGGATCATAGTCCATTTTAATATTAGCTCACTTTAGCCTAAATGACCTTCCCTATGTGTATCATATCCCTTGATCCCTGTTTTGAGACTAATTAGCCTATTTCTTTGTATGACACCTGTCACCTTCTCATTTAGATCATAATGAACCTGTTTTGGCCCTGGTCCTCCTTGGACACTGTGCACCTTGACTTAGGTAAATGGCCTAAGTTGAGGGTGGCTATCATAGAGGTGCGTGCTATAGAATGAGTATGAAGAAAGATAGCATAAAAGAAAAGAATAAAAATTTGGGTGCAGAGGAAAAGATCAAGAAAAAGAAAAATTGTAAAAAAGAATAAGTAATTGAGAAAAGACTGCACCCAGCCTAAATAATTATGATCAAGAAAAGAGAAGAGCGAAAAAGGCTAATGAGTGAAACCCCAAAAATCTAGTGTAGTGTCAAGGAGGATTAGTCACTTTAAATACCATCGAGTATCATACCAAACCTTAGCCTACATTACAAGCCTAAGATAAGTCCTATAGTGATCCTAGCTGACCTATCTTAAGATCTGGGTAATGAAAATAAGGGCAAGCCTATGGTACTTAGCATACACTGATTGGAACTTCATTCTGAGAGTGAGTGTTTTGATTGTCCCATGGTTACATATATAATTCTTGATATGAGATGAGGGGGATTTCTATGCTGTGAGGGCACACTGGTTACATTGCTAGTTACTAACTTGTTCGGGTAGTGTAATATTAGTTTATGCATGGTTGTTATAGCTGAATTGATGCCATATCTTGATTCTTGTATGTTGCATTGGTGTTTTTCATTGTACTTAAATTGACTGACTTTGGAGATGGTTAAAGTGTTTTGAGACGATATGGATGATTAACTGCGAAATGTGCTTTGTATTCTCTTAGTTGTGCTGAGTTGCTTGAGGACAAGCAATTGTTTTAAGTTGAGGGTGTTGATGTGTGAGCTAATGCTAACACATTTAAGGCTTTTTACAAAGAATAATTGCAAAGTCTTAAGCTACTTTTGTTGTTTTTGATTGCTTTATGTTTGATTTTGCAGTAGAAGCTAAGATTCTCGAGAACCAACCAGAATGGAAGCAAATGAGCTGAAATCTGAAGTAAATAAAGGCGAAGTGTGGATGACGACATTTGTGATAAGTTCCCAGCCCTGTGATAAGCTACCGGCTTTATCATCAGCAGTAGACAGAGAATTGGCCTAAGTTAAAAGCTGTGATGACATTTTGTGATAGGACGTCAATGAGCTGATAAGTCGTCAAGATTGCTGTCAGCCTAAAGCAGAACATGAGAGCTGAGGAAAACCCTTGATGACATTTGTGATACGTCGTCAAGGAGATGATAGGGCATCACCTTTGTCATCAGCGTTAGGCAGCGAGTACCAAAAGCATAAAGGAAGCTGACGACATTTGTGATAAGTCGGTAGCCTTCTGATAGGCTATCACAAATGGCGTCATCTAATCCGAGGAATTTCTGAATTTTATTATTTTGTTTCCATAATTAGGGTGAACTATTTAAATCCTTGTTTAGGGTTTTCTTCAGAGTTTCGAACATTGAATTTAGAGACACGTATTTTGATATTTTCTCTTTCTAATTTCTTGGCTTGAAAAAGCAATTACTTTAAAGAGATTTTAGTCATTATTTTGGGATTTCTATTGTGATATAATCTGCGATCCACTAGTCATTATTCATCTTATGGTAAGTTTATCTTTCAAAGCATGAATTCATCTAGTTGTTTCGATTATTACATCATGCGTGGCTAAATCCCTCTAACCTGAATTATGGGATCTAGGGTTAAGTCTTGATAAGATACTAAGTGTTCCAGATTCAAAAGGTAGTAGGACTTTTTGATAATTCTGAGGTTTTAATTATTGTCTGTTGGTTGAAAATAATAGATAACACCTGCTTTTATTTGCTTGAGAAAGAAATCAAATATAGTAGGAAGTGAATTATTAACAGGGACTTGGAAGCAACAAAAACTTCCATTTAATAATTGACGCTATAACAAGGTTGATTAACCTGAGGTAAAATCTGGTCATGAACATAAATTCCCTAAGTCCGAGAGGATTAGGTAATTAAATGCTTAAGTAGGTCGAGAGACATTTAGGCATATCTTCGATAAAGATAACTTGTTGTCCTATCTACTGTGAGAATCTTGAACTACATTAGTATCTGTCAAGTACCAAAACCCCTAGTGAACATAATTTTGTTTTTTCATAAACTCTTGATTACGAACACTTAAGTTAAAGCGACCAACAATTACTTGCTAAACTTAAAACCTCTTTTTCTGGAAACATCCAAATATCAGTTGAATAAATCGTAAACGACTTACGTTCACACCATATTCCCTGTGGGATTCGACCCCAACCTAGTTGGGTTTTATATTGACAACGATCGCTTACATTCTCGTTGAGAGGTGTAGTTGGAGCGTTATCACCTATGCAACCACATGTTCAATCCATAATTATAACATGAAAAACCTTAAGAAAACATGGGAAAACATTATCCAATCAATAACAACCAAAACCCCCCAACATCTATTTCAAAACAAAAATAATACCATGAAACCCATTCATTAAAACATGCTTTTAGTTGAACTAACAATGAGGGAGGAGTAACATGCCTCAGACACCAAGGAAGACGGAGAGATTCACTCTAAAAAGCCCCTAATTGAGTATCTTGATGAAACCCTAGCTTTTTCTTGAAACAAGAGTTGAGAGAGATTTTTAAGAGTGATTGATTTATTATAATTGGTTAATGAAGCCTCAAAAGGTGTTTTATGTCATGGGGTCAAAAGGAGTTAGGAGGGGTAATTCCCAGAATACCCCCAACTTAAACTGTAAAAATTCCGTAGGTAGGTACGAGTTGACCCTCCAACTCGTCACCACATCATATGACTGGTACCATCCAGTCGTAACTAGAACAAAAAGTTAGACATCCATACACTATACACCATACAACTCATTTTCCCAAACTCGTGACCATACCATATAGCTCATATAGTCCAGTTGTACTCAAGATAGAAACCAAAGGGATTGACACTGGACAATGTACGACTCCACTATACCATTCGTACCCTATCCTTACTACTCTTAGTGAGCCACTCATACTCAGAGCTAAATCAAGTCACTAAGTTTTAGATTAAGTGAAGGATCAACCGAATGACCCATCACCAAACCATACGACCCATACCCAACAAGTCGTAACCACAATAGAAAACTAACCATCACTCAGTGGACATCTTATGAGTTGGGTAACCTAACCTGTACCCATATCATACGACTCATATGGTGAGTGGATACAAGACCAATGAGCTCAAAGCTCAGGAAATTTCCAAGGGCCAAAACCCATGTGTTTCAATTCTCCCCCACTTAGATCATTCATCCTCGAATGATGGAATAAGGAAGTACAATCACAATTTAGACTTCACACACCTCTACTCTTACCTTTAACTATGTTAGAAAACAAAGATACCAAGAAAATCAATCTTTACTTTAACTAAGTTAGAAAACAAAGATGTTAGGAACAACACAAACCTTTCGCACTAATTTTTGGAGCGGAAAACAAGAATGGATACTTGGACTTCATATCCTCTTCAGCTTACCATGTAGCCTCTCCCACCTTGTGGTTCCTCCAAAGGACCTTTATTGAGGCCATGTCCTTGGTCCACAACTGACGAACCTATTGATCCAATATCTCTACCAGGATATCCTCATAAGATAGAGAGTCCAAAATACCAATATCCTTGCTAGGAACAATTTGCGACAGATCACCCATACACTTCCTCAACATAGAAACATGGAATACTGGGTGAATGGAGCTCAAACTAGAAGGAAAATCCAAATCATGCGCAATATTACCAACCCTTCTCAAACCAAGTACGGACCAATATACTGGGGACTAAGCTTTTCCTTCTTCCCAAACCGTATCACTCCCTTCATGGGAGATACCTTCAAGAACACCCTATCCCTAATCTCAAACTCCAACCTTTTTTGCCTCACATATGTATAGGAATTTCGGTGACTTTGGGCAGCGTTAAGTCTACCTCAAATCACCTTCACCTTCTCCATAGTTTGGTGAACCAAATCTAGGCCACACATATCTTCCTCACCAAACTCGAACTACCCAATCAGAGACCTACACCTTCAACCATGCAAGGCTTCAAATAGAGCCATTCCAATGCTAGCGTGGTAGCTATTATTGTATGCAAACTCTATAAGAGGCAAATGCTCAACCCAAATACTACCACAGTCAACCACGTAAGTACGAAGCATATCCTCCAACGTCTAAAGAGTCCTTTGTGCTTGCCTATCCAATTGCGGGTGGAAAGCAGTACTCAGACTCACCTTAGTCCCCAACCCTTTTTAAAATAAACACCAAAAGTGAGATGAAAACTATGTACCATGATCAGAGATGATAGAAATAGGTACCCCATGCAACTTTACAATCTCTTGGAGGTACAACCTCGCATAGTCCTCAGTTAAGAAGTTAGTCCTTACCACAAAAAATGAGCAGACTTCATTATCCTATCCACGATGACCCAAACTAGATCAAATTAATTTTGAGACCGAGGAAGTCCGGTAATGAAATCTATGTTGATCACTTCCCACTTCCACTCTGGCAACTCAATTTCTTGATATAATTCTTTGTGCCTCGTGTGATCAACTTTCACTTATTGGCATACCATGCACTTAGCCATAAAACTAGCCACATCCCATTTCATATTATTCCACCAATACATCTCCTTAAGGTCATGATATATTTTCATCGAGCCAAGATGAATGACATAGCATGACTCATGCGCCCCAGCCAAGATCCTCTCTCACAAACCATCAACACTGGGAACACATAATCTCTTTTGGTACCGTAAAGTACCATCACCACTAATGTCAAAGGCCATTACCTTTTGCTCACCTACATCGCCCTTGATCCTCATTAAGACAGGATCTAACATCTGCTTCTCTTTGATTTCAGCACCAAGAGACGACTGCGCCACCTCCTGTACAAATATACCAACATTCTCGGAGTCCAAGAGATGAACTCCAAGGTTAGCCAAATGGTGAATGTCCTTCAACAACTCCCACTTCTCCTTATCCTCATGAGCCAGAATCCCTATGGATAACCTGCTAAGAGCATCAATAACCATGTTAGCTTTACCTGGGTGGTAGTAAAGACTCATGTTATAGTCCTTGAGAAGCTCAAGCTATCTCATTTGCTCGAGGTTAAGATCTTTCTAAGTAAACACATACTGTAGGCTCTTATGATCAGAAAAGATACCCACATGCACTCCATACAAATAGTGACACCAAATTTTCAATGTGAATACCACAACTAACAATTCCAAGTCATGGGTTGGATAATTCTTCTCGTGCACCTTTAACTATCTAGAGGCATAAGCTATCACCTTACGATGCTGCACCAAAATGCAACCACGCCCCATATGGGACACATCACAATAGACCAAAAACCCATTTGTGTCTTCTGGGAAAGTTAAAATTAGAGCTGAAGTTAGCTTATCCTTCAGCTTTTTGAAACTACCATCACAAGCATCAAACCACAAGAACTTTACCTTCTTTTGAGTCAACTTAGTCAATGGGGAAGCTATAGTAGAAAAACTCTCCACAAGCCTCCTATAGTAACCAGCTAAACCCAAGAAGCTCCGAATATCAGTTGGAGTAGTGGGTCTAGGACACTTCTCCACCACTGCAACTTTCTGCGGATCCACTATGATCCCTTCCCTAGAAATGACATAACCCAGCAAAGTGACACCTTTTAACAATAATTCACACTTTAAAAATTTGGCATACAACTGCTGCTCCTTCAGGGTCTGTAATATAATGTAGAGGTGATCGATATAATCCACCTCACTCTTAGAATGTAAAAGAATATCATCTATGAACACAATGATGAATAAATCTAAAAAATGATGAAGACCCTATTCATAAAATACATGAATTTCACCGGGGCATTGGTTAACTAAAAGGACATAACCAGAAACTCAAAATTCCCTTACTAAGTATGAAAAGTAGTCTTAGGGATATCCACCACCCTAATTCTTAACTGATGATACCCAGATCAAAGATCAATCTTAGAGAAACATTTAACACCCTTCAACTGATCAAACAAATCATCTATACTAGGAAGAGGATACTTATTCTTTACCCATCACCTTATTCAACTGTCAGTAATCAAAATACATTCGAAGGGAACCATCCTTTTTATGCATGAATTACACCAGTGCACCCTACGGGGACACACTAGGATGGATAAAACCATTGTCTAAAAGATCCTTGATTTGCTTCTTAAGATCCTTCAACTCGGCTGGAGCCATTCTATATGGGGGAAAGTGTCCAAAACAAGATCAATCCCAAACTCAATATACCTATCAGGAGACACACCAGCAAGGTCAGCAGGGAAGACCTCAGGAAATTCATTCACCACTGAGATAGAATACAAAGGACCCTTCGAGTTAAAATCTTTAATCCATACTAGATAATAGAGACACCCCTTCGAGATTAATCTCTGAGCTCTAAGATACGATATAAACTTGCCCTTAGGAGCTAGGTAACCACCCTCCCACTCGATAACCAGCTTATTAAGAAATTTAAAGACAACCTTATGAGTTTGATAGTCTAGATAAGCATAGCACGAGTGCAACTAATCCTACCATAATATGACATAAAAATAAACTATATATAATTCAAACATATCTACAGAGTCTCCCGGCCACCCACAGTTACCACACAACCCCTATAGGCTCTGCTAGCCACCACAGAATCACTCTCCAGGGTAGAAATAAAAAAAAGGTCTGAAATACACTCAGGACTAATACTAAAATGCATAACTATGAATGGGGTCACATAAGAGAGAGTGGACCCCGAATCAAGTAAATAGTACACATCACGGGAAAAGAGTTTTAACAAACCAGTCATGACATAAGGTGATGCCTTGGACTCCTATTGGGTAGTGAGAGCATAAAGACAGTTTCGACCCATGTCGGAGCCAGATGGTGTACCCTTTGGTGCCGGAGCTGATGAAGAGGCAACTGGAACCTTGTTCGCCCTCGAAAAAACCTTGGCCACTGGACAGTTCTTAATTATATACCCTGGCTGACCACAGCTGAAACACTTATCCTGTCATTCTTCACAGTAACCTCAATGCAATATGCCATAAAACATGTAGGGAGGATATGATAGAGCTGATTGGGCCTTACTAGCTTGAGATTGGGCACCCTATGTCCTGAAGTTGTCACTACCATGGAAATGCCTGTCACCCGACCACTTTAAGTAAGGAGCACTAGCCATCGAGTATGACAAAAAATTGACCTACTTTTTCTTAGGCCACTTTTCACCATCCCTTCCACTCTACTGTTGGCCCCTACCCTGCTAAAGAATCTAAACTTCTTGCTCTGCCTCTCTACTATATCAACCTGCTTCTTCTTATCTTTCTTAACTTGCTATATGTACAAAACCAACTTGGAAATATCTATGTCCTTGTTCAATAAGACAGCCTTACTATCCAAGATCAAGGATCGGGATAACCCAAAAACGAGCTTCCTCATTCTAGCCCTTATATTAGAAATTAACTCCAGAGCATACTGAGATAACTGGTGAATCTTTGAGGCATACTCCTTGACTGACATCTTACCTTGCTTCAGATCTACAAACTCTTCTGCCTTTGCTTTCTTCAGCTCTTGAGGAAAGAAGCGATCCAGAAAAGCATTAGAAAAATCCTTCCACAGGGCTAACTCAACATCGTCACCCCTTTACTGATCCCATTCTTCGTACCACTGGTATGCCACATCTTTTAGATTGTAGGCGACAAACTCCACGCCCTCCATATTCATGGAATGCATAACACGAAAGATCTATCAATCTCATCTAGAAAACCTTGAGGATCCTCCTCTACTTTAATACCAGTAAAGGTTGGAAGATTCAACCTCGTGAACTGGTTAACCTTGTGGCCTCATAAGATGGAGTAACAGAAGTACCATGCTCATCTTGAGAAGCTATCAACTGTGCCAACATATGAATAGATTGACAAAACTCAGTATTTATCACATCAACCTACGGGGCTCGAGAAGGACAGAAGGGAATCGGTGGAACTCTAGGAGGAAAATAAAAAACTGGACCCCTAGATCGAGTCTGGACCTTATAAGAAGAATGGGTCCCATCAATATTATCCTCCGGTAGGATAGAGGAGTTTCTATGAGCTTTATATCATCGAGAATGCATGATCTAAAAAGAAAACAAATAGAAATTAGAGAAGAATTTAGGACCTTAGACTTTACCGATCGAAAATAGAACACAAGAAAGAGAAATATTCCTAAATGCCTCATAGCCTTTCCTTTATGAGTGTGGCGTGCTACACATCCTTAAAAACTTTAATTGACATGACTTTTTGGACTCCCAATTGACCATAAACCTAGGTATTTTATACTAATATGACATGATCAAAACTATGGCCTAGTCGTGTCGGGCATCTCAAGTCTAATTAAGACTAGAGACCACCCCTAATACCCAATCGTAACCTCCATGTACCCTATGTTGGATGAATTTCAAATATATAACAAGATAAAGCAATAATAATTAAAGACATTTAACAAAGTCCATAACCATAATCAACTAAATATCCAATTGGTGTCAATCCCAGTGCCAATACCAATACCAAGGTTGATAATAATACCGATACCATCTATGCCCATAGTAGTCCTACAAAGCCTCTAATAAAAAAAAGAACATTCGGTCGGGACATGCCCCTGACAATAGACAAAACCAAAGTCCAAGAAACAAAAATAATGTAAAAAAGACCATAGCATAAAATGGAGCCTTCCGGAGTTTGGAAGCTCACCACTTTAGTCTGACACAAAGCCGTCCTGGAATCTATGTCACTGAGCAAGAGGAGTACTATGGACAATTTCTGCATTGCGTGGTGATACAGTGCTCGAAGACAGTTTGAGAAATAAATGCTAGCATGTACTCAGGAGTAAGGATAAAATAATGTCATTCTTTAAAGCCAAAGTACATAAACATACGCAATCACATACATATATATATGTGCTAGGAAATAAAATAGGGTTTAACATGTATTTAAAACCTTAACCTAGATTGTGTTAGCTCTACCATCCTAAATCTATCCATGGGCTATATGGGTTTAGCTCTCCCTGCTGAAAGGGCCTCGGTGCGTGTTAGCCGTATAAATCGAAGAAAAACCTAAGATGACTAGTATATCTCCTGAAAGATAATTGTGACATCATCACATGATCACCAAGACTAAACCTTACATCGACAAATATGAGTTTACAGTTTTGGTCCCCTGGGACATCTACCTTCTACGGTTTTGCTAGCACAACCCCCTTTAAGCTCATATTAAAACCATTCACACATAACCAATAATTTACCAAGGATTCTTTTTAATTTGGCATTAATCATTGGTATTGTCATACCAAAATTAGAGCTTGCAAGTCTATCCATTTATTCCATACCAAAGACATTAAACAAATTTGACTCCAAAGTTTCTAGTTAAACCATTACCATGGCCACCAAGGCTTTTTAAAACCATTTAAAACCATCCAAACCAGTTTAGGTTCCATTACTTTCTTATAAAATGTAAAGGTTTCAATAATAGTCAAACTATGTGACAAGAGCATTTTCATTGGCATTTTAACAAACATGTTGAGGGCATATGTTTTCAAAAACAAAACCACGTATCGGTTGACCATTCCCATGCAACCACATGTTCAAACCATAAGTATAACATGTAATAAAACATAGGAAACCATTATCCAATTAAGAACAACCAAAACCCCCAACATTTATTTCAAAACCAAAATAATATCACAATAATACCATGAAAACCATTCATTAAAACATGCTTTTAGTTGAACTAACAATGAGGGAGGAGTAACATGCCTTAGACACTAAGTAAGATAGAGAGATTCACTCTCGAAAGCCCCTAATTGAGTAGCTTGATGAAACCCTAGCCTTTTCTTGAACCAGGAGTTGAGAGAGATTTTTAAGAGTGTTTGGTTCAGAATAATAGGTTAATGAAGTCTGAGAAGTTATTTTTTATCATGGGTTCAAAAGGAGTTAAGAGGGGAAATATCCAAAATACCACTAATTTAAACTGTAAAAATCCTGTAGGTAGGTACGAGTTGACCCTTTAACTCGTCACCATATCATATGATTGGTACCATCCAATCGTAACAAGAATAAAAATTTAGACATCTACACACTGTCTTCTATTTGAATCTATTGCCCTAACTCTTGACCAGACCATACAACTCGTATGATCCAGTCATACCCAAGACAGAAACTAAAGGGATAAATACTGGACAATGTACAACTCCACTATACCACTTGTACCCTATCCTCATGGCTCTTAGTGAGCCACTCATACTTAGATCCAAGTTAAGTCACTACGTGTTAGATTAAGTGAAGGATCAACCCAACGACCTATCACCAAACCATAGGAGTCATACCCACCAAGTCGTAAACACTACAGAAAACTAACCATTACTCACTAGAAACCTTACGAGTTAGGCAACCTGACCTATACCCACACCATACGACTCATATGATAAGTCATTAAAAAACCAGTGAGCTCTAAGCTTAAGAAATTTCCAAGGGCCAAAACCCAGGGTGTTTCATACATACATATATCTTCTTTCTCTCTTTATTTATATATTGGACTTAGATATATGATAGATCATTAATATTTATTGATTGCGGTTGAAATAAGATAGTTCACCCTGATACTTTCTTAGTTTTATATTGTTAGACTCTTGGGATTGAAGAAAATTGTTGACCCATATTATTATCATTGACTTGTTATATGATTTTGGGACTCTTAGGCGTAGTTTCTATTCTATTTATATGTTGTATATATTTTCTTTATCTTTGGAGATCAGTTGATAGTTTCCTACTGAGTACCATTTATTTAGTACCCATACTACACTTGTGCAACCTACATATCATAGTACGGGTTATCACCATTGATGTGTGCATCGTGCGAAGTAGCCATGTTTTAGAGACTTAGAGTGAGCTCCTAACGTTAGGAGTATTACTTGTTTCTCTCTTATGTATTAGACTAGTCTCTATGTTGTATTCAGAGATAAGTTGTATCAGTGTATTTCTCTTAATATTTCACTCTTATATTCTTATTATTAGAAGCTCTTGTACTGATACCACCAGGTGTTGGGGTTTTATTATTTATTGATCTTTAATTTCATTTATTTTTCATTTTTTCTTATATTATTAAGTAGTCCGTTACTATCTATTTCGGACTATGGGTTGGCTTACCTACTAGTAGGTTATGGTAGGCGCCATTATGACTTAAGAAAGTGGTCCGTGACAAATTGGTATCAGAGCCTAAGTTTCACCGGTGTGTTAGTACAAGATCTAAGTATTAGTAGAGTCCTGTGGATTGGTGCGGAGATGTCCGTAAACTATCTTTAGGAGGCTACAGGGATATTTTAGAAAATTCACTTCTTGACTACTTATCATGTGTCTACATTCCTATAAACCTCAAACACATTCTTTGATTCTATTTTATCCCCAAAGGATGATGTGATATTGTTGACAGATGCGGACGAGACTTCAATACATGTTTTTAGAGTTTTTATACAATATCAGACTAGAGAGTCAGAGATAGATATCGAAGATCTTTAGCGGCAGCCAAAAAGGATTTGGGCCAGCTTAGGCTCCAATTGAGCTTATGACTACTTTAGCCTTTGAGGTTCAGTATTGGGAATTCAAGTCATGTAGTAGATCTCTCTCAGATATGGATGATGTTTAATTCTTCGAGCAGTCCTCAGACCAGAGTTGAATCTATTAGTGTTCATCAGGGTTTTTTTACCAACTTTGAGTACGAGATTAGATTTCTCATATGGTCTAGGTATTTTCTTATGCTACATCCTTCTGAGCCAAACATTGATGTATGGATGTGTTAGAGAGTTAGTATTGTCACTTCATTTGGCATCAAATCACTTGATTGTAGTGAAATCTTTCTTTATTGGTATGTTGATTATATGAGGACCATAGAGATCACAAGTATTGAGGCTTATGGAAATAGAGGTAAGAGGCATGCCATTAGTATAGTGCTATTTGTATTTTATCCGAGAGCAAGGATTCTTTCGGTAGAGTTTAGATTTACCCACAACCCATCAGCTCTACACAGACAATATTCCATACTATGAGTAGTTCTCAGATTAGTCAAGATGATCATAGTGGGCAGAGTCCCCATCAAACCTTTAGAGTGTGGTATAGTTTTCTGGGCTACGTTAACTATTCTGGATTATGAGGGCCAATATCTCGGAGTATTCCAGGATCTTATTTTGGTTGTGTCGTAATGAGACATTAGTTCAAATAATGCCCCAGAATTAAGATAGATAACCAGCTAGAGTTAGCACGTATTCTCTGCCAACCAAGAGTTCCTAAGATAGGCTATGATTTTGGATTTTAGAAGTATGGACATAAATTTTTGGATTTCTCTCAGTGTCAGTCAGCCAACTATTTGGGCTCAATTTTTGTTCTCTCCATATTGATACTTTAAGAGTTGCTACGACTACAGAAAAATTGACTACTACTCTAGAGAGTATCTCCTACATGGGATTTCCAATCATTCTACTCATTCATATCAGCCTTGGGATGTCGTGGTATCTTAAGTTAGAGATAGTGTGTTTGGCACCTCAGTTGATGATTCAATCGATTGGTCAAAGTTGGACCCGTTCAGATTTGTTTTTCCTATGCCCGTCAGGCATGTGATTGTGGATGTCACCACGATTAGTGTTCTTTTATTTCTCTTATTTATCTCTTATTATATGTATTAGGGTTTTCATACCCATTAATGATTATATGCCTTAATGAATTGATATCGGTCATTATGTGCCTTACTATTGAATTCATGATTTTGTTACTATTCCGTGGTTTATTTCTTTTAGTAGTAGATAAAGTAGATGTATATTGATATTTTCCCTATGGGTGTGGTTTTTGGGTTTACCTCCCATTTATCTTGGTACATTAGCCCTATTGTGGACCTTGAGTGGTACATAATATTATTGTTTATTTTGATACTTCTTTTCAGTATATTAATTTTGATATTGTTGTTGCTATTACTACCACTGCATGAGGTTATTGATATTGCTTGATATTATTTCTTGATATAATTGATTCTTATTGGGTAGCTGTATAAACTAGTGTTATCTAGTTAGACTTTCATTTTCTTGTGATATTTTTTGGTGGATTTAGTAGATATAGCCCGATGTGATGATTTCTTTCCCCTAACGCAGCGATTTTGATTGTGTTCCCTCTTGGTTAGTTGTATTAGATTAATTCGGGAATATATTGTGACGTCGAAGGCAAGTTGACTTTTTATGGCTCTGTTATGACCCTAGAGTTGGCAATTTAGTTATATTGCCTATATTGAGTTTGAGATCCTTAGGCTTGCCTCCTGGGTTGTAAAGGTTTTTTCCTTGGCTATTCTTTTCGATATAGCCTATGTTGAGATTGAACAGTTTCTGGGTCTGTTCTTCATTTGTGGCTAGTCTATCATCCAATAACAATTTTGATATTAATGTTGAGATGTCGTAGATTACTCTCATAGGGTTGTTGGGTTCGTTTCCTTAGGATGGTTTTCTCTATTGTTACTATGGGGATTGGATACTCCTTTTCTATTGTGATATAGTTTTTTCTAGTAGAGCTGGAATGTTAGAGGCAGATGGCCCTTCCTATGATCGTTTCATAAGTTGGTAAGTTGGAAATTCTTTATCTCGAGTCACTAATTTTTTGGTGGTGGTTTTTGACTTTGACCTTGGTTTTGAGATTGGTATATTTCTTCTTTGATAATGTGATTCTTGGTTGGATTCAGAAGATTCCTATTTCAGAGTTTTTTTGTCCTGATGAGGCTGGGTGGAGTATTTCTCCTTGATGATATATGCCTGTGGCTATTCCTTGTTGAGATGGAGTGTTAGATTGATTAGTCTTTAGCTAATGTTACATTTCTATGAGTTGCTATAGTTTTTTCCATTACTGGTGTGGTTCTTAGCCTTGGGAATTTTTTGACTATGTTTGGATAGTTCTTTCCCTCCAGCGAATATGGAGTGGGTTATATGCATTTTCAGCCAGTGATTTGTCCTTTTGAACGATTCCTATTTTGTGGCCATATTTTATACCCTCCAACTGATGTAGAGTTGGTTGCTTGCATTTCAGACGACGGTTATCCCAATGGTGGTTTTTGTTCTTCAGATATATCTTGACTGTGACTTGGTATTATTTATCTCAGATATGTCAGATTTGGATACTAAAGTCAATTTGGGGTAGTTGGCATTGATATAGCCTTATTGGCTTAGTTTTGGATTTGACTCCTTGGATTGGCAATTTAGAAGTATGATATATTTGGAGCATTAATTTCTACCTATCTTCAAGTTTGGTTTGGGTAGCTGAGATCGAGTAATTCAGCGTTGATATTGAGATTTCAGCTTGGTATTGTTGAGCTTGCGTGCAACTTTTGTTTTAGACTTGTGTTTGCTTAGATTTTATTTATAGGCTGGTAGAGCCTATTCTTCGATTGCGTATTTGGTATTCTCAACGTCAGTTGGATTATAGTTGATAAGTGTTCAGATGATAGACCATGGCCCCCATATTAGTTATTTCAGTTTTGATCTGGAGTTTCAGTTTTCTTTGGGAATTTCAAATGATTTACTCAGTGGGAGTAATATAGTTGAGTTGGATTTAGTATGGCTTCGTTCTCAGTAAATTAGATATCCTAAAGTAGAATATTTAGTAATGAGTAGTGATACCTTGGATTTCAAAATCTCAGTTTGATTTTCATCTAGACTAGTTTCAGCGAATCAGCTTTAGTTCCATGGGGTCTCTGTGATGAGACTGCGTGGGTAAGACTCAAGTGATTTTTCTCCTGGCTTGTAGTAGATAGCACGTGCAAAATAGTAAAGGAAGGCCATATTTGGATTTGGTGGCCTGACTCATGACTTGAGTTGGCTTTGGCTCGATGAGCCTTTGTTGATTTATACAAATATAGAGATGGTATCAGCATGATATATTTCATATGTGTGTGCATCAGTCTTCTTGGTTTAGTTTGAAGTGGGGTAGCGGTTAAGTTGAGTTTGGGCTGTTTGGACGGAGACTGACAGTGTTGGTTGAAAAAGGGATACCTATGGCAAAATCCCTTAGAAGCATTTTCTCTCCACTGAGGTTATCTAGGAAGTCATTCTTGGAGTATGCGAGCCCAATATCTAATCCCTTCGAGCTTTTGAGATTCTTCCTATCCGTTGACTTTAGGGGACAAAAGTTCTTTTAGTAGTGGATAATGTAATGATCCTTTTGGTCATTTTTCATATTTACTCTTATCTGCACCATTTGACCTTCTCCATAGTTTCCCCAAGTCATTTATGACTTGCCGGGACCGACGGTTTGGTCACCGAGCAGTTTATTTATTTATTAGAACCAATTCCCTATTTGGAAGTCATCGTTGGTTCCAAATGGCCACCAGGAAAACACTTCAGTAAAATAATCTTGAATACAAATTTTAACTGTGCCAGCAGATCCAAAATATTAATTTTAGGCTAGGTAGACCCTTGGTTCAGGTCCGAATACACGTGAGCTTATTTTGACCTATCGATCCAAAAATTAAAAATTTGAAAGTCTAGGTGCAGGACCCCCATTTGGTTGAAACTACCTCAAACTAAGGATCCAAAAGTCCCAAAGCGTTTGGAATATGGAATTTAGTGTGGTTACATATTTCATTTGCAAAAATTGGATTTCGAATGCATCCCGAGGAATATGCCGAAACTTGGAATCAAATTCCAAGTTTTGGTTGTAATAAAATGCAGCAAAGGACAGTGATCATGGAAGGAGACTCACAATCGTGATGCCGCAATTACGGTATGCGTGTGTTCATGATTGCCCTAGCTGAGGGCATGGCAAGGTTTATTTAAATACCCATTTTTGATGAGAATTGACCACCTCCTTCCTCTATTGAGACCTAAAAACCCTAATATAGTGTGATAATCACAAATTGGTCATGACGGGTGACTTGGGATCTTGATTATCATCTTTTATCGCGATTATCTTCAAATTTAAGGTAAGAATCCGTTGAATTCATGGTTGAGTTTCCTAGTTTGGACCCAAAACCCCAATTTAGATTAGGGCTTGATTTTAGCCCAACACAAGCTTATTTTTCACCTATTTCTTAAGGGTTATGATTCCTTGTTCATGTGTGAACATTAGGTTGGCCTCGGAAACTTATTTTTCGTATGTGGGATGCACTTGGGGTTTTGAAGCCATTTTTTGACCCAAAGCAAAATGGTACAATATGAGTATCGTTAAACTCATATTGATGAGTAGATTATGATTTTGATAGCATGATAGCATTTTAAGGATTGTAAAGTGAAGATGAGCATGTAGTATATGGAGTGAGGTTTTGCGATTTGGCATTGAGGTAGGCTTCTGTCTACTTTTCTTCATAGATGATGTATGATATGTATTGGGTGTAAATGTGGATGTTAGGCTTGATTATGCGTAGAATTACTTAGCCTTAATTGTTGAAGTTTGGGGATTTGATGAAGGCTTTGGACCCCTAAGATAGTATGTTTATATCTCTTTAGTATCCTATTGCCTTATCCCTAGTTTATATTACCTTGTATCACATATACGATATGATGTTAGGTTTGGGATATGGTTTTAGTGTTGGAAGCCTGATTAGCCTATTTAATCTTATTGGACTAGTGTGGTAGTTTTGAAATTGTGATTTGAGTATAGTTGACTTAAGTGCCCTACTTTCTAGATGAAGTTCCTATCTTAGGATTGGTTATGGCTTACTTGACATCTAGAAGTTGAACTATATACCTTAGCCTAATTTGGGGCGTAGTGTGCCTAAATATGGAAATTGAGGATTAGAAATGGGATTTTCCGGCCCACTTAGGCCAAGTCTTTTGTTAGCTTTTTGGACCTAGTTGTGGATGATAAGCATAGTTGAGGCTAGTAAACTTTAGTATAAGGTTACTCCGTGGCTTACTGAATGATGATGTATTTTTCCCAGATAATGATATTTTGGCCTATAGAGATACAATTTCCTTCTTGATATAACGTATGACCTATAGAGATGCTATTCCCTCTTAGACATAACATTGGGTCCTTAGAGATGCTATTCCTCTTAGATATGATGTTTTGCCTATAAAGATGTTGTTTCTCTTAGATATGATATTGGGACTATAGAGATGCTATCTCCTTTTAGCTATGATTCGTGGACCTATAGAGACGTTATTCCTCTTAAAAATGACAATTGGCCGAAAGAGGTAATACTCCTCATAAGTCATGTTATATGACCTATTGACATGAGATATCTTATAGATGATTATATGCTTATTGATATTATGCCTCCTAGATGTGAGATTTCTCCTAAGTGAGAGATGATTATATGCTTATTGATATTATGTCTCTTCGATGTGAGATGCCTCTTATGTGAGAGATGATTATATGCGTATTGATATTATTCCTCCTCGATATGAGATACCTCCTATGTGAGAAATGATTATATACTTATTGATATTATGCCTCTTAGATATTAGATACCTCCTATGTGAGAGATGATTACATGCTTATTGATATTTTGCCTCCTATATGCGATATGCCTCCTATATGTGAGATGATTAGAGATATGCTATGACTTATAAATAAGATTATCGATATGCATTTGGATATGTATATGGGCCGAAGGTCGTGATTATTATGTTATGATTATTAAAAATATATTATTGGACTGAGGGCCGTGTTATGATATTATTGGATATCCGAGAAGTGTTTATCATTATAAAGGATGTGAGTACAGTTTATGAATATGCTTATATATGGTTTGTATACACATCTCTCTGGTATGTGATAGAGGAAGATGCGGTATGATGCTTTTTATTCCACTGATTGAATACTGGTGATGGCATGCATAGATTTAGTGGATTCCTGATTATTATATTAGTAAATAATATGATTCTGGCTGAAATATGATCTTATGTCTGTTCTTCCTAATTAAGGGTTAAGCTATGTAGTAGCTAGGTGTCTAATAGGTGACCATAGAACTTGATGACTTATTTTATGATGTCGATTAGTTGGTTAACGAGAAGTGTGTATCGATGAGGCTAGATAATAAGAGATGTAAGTGATAAGAGATGACTAGTTAATAATGATGAATAGTAGGTAAACATGGAATTGTTGGTAAACTATAGTTAGTTAATGAATGACGTTAGTTAATAAATGATAGTTAGATGACGAACTGTAATGTGTCGGCCAATAATGATTAACGAATATAGGATGATAATTTGATAATGTTGATTAGTGGATAAATAGTGATTATGGTCTAGTGATGAATATTAACTAGATGTTGAGTATTGACTACTTTTTAATAATGACTAGTTGCTATCCCATAAATATGGATTATGTGAAGGATAATGTTTAGAGTAATAATTGGAGGTCATGTGAAGACTAGTGAACTAGTGGTTTAATCACAATATGCATTGGCTAGCTAATATCTAATAGTTGCGAAGTCTCGACAAGTTAGATATTTTATGTTGATATGATTATGATTATGAGTGTACTAATAGGCTTGTAGATTTACCCTCATTTTCCACGTCTTGATCCCGTGCACCTATTATATGTCTATAAATATATGTGTATTGATGTCTATGATGATATATTGTTACCCGACAAGGCATGAGGATATTGTGCTGATATATTGATACCAGAAAAGGCCGTAGGATATTGTGATGATATATTGATACCCTAAAAGTCCAGAGGATATTGAGATAATATACTAATACCTATCAAGGCCGGAGAATATTGTGATAATATATTGATACCCAACAAGGCTAGAGGATATTGTAATAATATATTGATACCTAGCAAGGCCGAAGGATATTTTTGATGATATATTGATACTCGACATGGCTGAAGGATATTGTGATGATGATATTGATACCCGGCAAGACCAAAAGATACTATGATGATTCATTGATACCTGACAAGGTTGGAGGTTGATTACGCTGATTATGGTCATGATAATGACAGTTATGAAAGAGATCATTATGTTTATGAGATTGTGTACTTTGCATTCATTTCTGCATGTGCATCGCCTATCACCAGTATGCACCTATGTCTATGTAATACCCCGCAAAGTCCTCTTCCAGTTTGAGCCTTAGAGCGTATTCAGTAAAGCGGAAATCCGAGTCTAAAAGTTTTAGAAATATCTTTCTAAGTATGAAATACTTTGAATCGTGTGAAACTTCCCTAATTTCAACTCTTTTTCATGTAGAGCATTGAATAAGCTTTCCATCGATACCAAATTTTCCCAAATCCGACACTCGGGTGAAGAGTTAGAGCCATTTTAGTGAGATAGTGTGCCACCTGGCACTTTAGTGTGTTGCGGAGCCAGCCAAAATGACAATTGTCAAATTCCAGTGAACCTCCGCGATTCCACTGCATCGCGGTATAGTTTCAGTTCGCAACCCTGGGGGCTATGCGATTTCCACCGCGTCGCGCCGTCGTGCAGTTTCCCAATTGTCCAAATTCCAGTGAGCTGGTGCGATTATGGCGCGTGGCGCCAACATGTAAAATCAAGATTTTTCAGTTTAATTTCAAGGGTGAAAAGTGGATTTTCCAGACCCCTATATATACTCCCTTACACGGGAGTTGGCCTCATTTTCTCTCCTTCCACTCCAAAAACTAGGGTTTCCAAAATCAAAACCCTCTCTTTTTCTTCAACAAAAATCAAGAGAGAATCAAGAGAAATCAAGAAATCTTTCCAAGAACCTTCAAGAAAAGAGTTTTCCCAAGTATGTAGATGTTGATTCTTGGGTTCCTTTCATCCAAGAAGCTCAAGTACCCTTTTATAAAACTCAAAGATTTTATGTTTATGAGTTGTTAATGATTTATGTGAGTTGAAATTGATGTTCCATGTGTTGTTGAGTTTTGATTCATGTTTGTCTACAAGATTTATGAACTTGAACCCTAGTATGTGGAATTCTTGTGTTGGTGGTGATGAACCCTAGTATGTGGAATTCTTGTGAGGGTGGTGATGAACTTTCTTAATGATGCTTCCTATATGAAGTGTTCATGTTAAATAGGAGTAGAAATGGTTGAATAAGTGAAGCATGTACCCCATAAGTTTGATAAAAAGCTTAGGTGAAGCATAAGGGCCATTATAGTATCTTGAACAGGAAACCCCCAAATTGGGAGCTAGTCCATGCATGCCTAGTGATTGATAAAATGCCTTAGTGAGTGAAATGTGCCATGATAGTATGAAATCCTCAAGCAGGTGTAAACCCGTACTCGCTTAGTGGTGTTCAAAGACCTTAGTGAACAAGTCCAGATATGATGGTTGTAAATTCCCCAATTATGTGCTCTCTGATTTATGCTAAGCTTTTAATACATGCCAAGTGGTTAGCGAGTAAGTTGAGACATGATAGTATGAAGTTTTCCCCAAATCATGTGATGTCCAAATACATGTCAAGACTGATTTAGGTGTGAATTACTTGAGGTAAGACCTTGTTGAAGGAAGTATAATCTAGTAGTATGTTTTCCTACGCTAGTATATATTGCTGTTTCCTAAATGCTTGACGCCATGCCTTAATGATTGTAAAGGTGAAGGTGTGTTATGTTTCCTAAATACTTGAAGAGATGCTTTAATGATAATGATGATGAATGAATGACTGTGATGATGAATGAATGATTGTGATGATGATGATGAATGAATGATTGTGATGATGGAGGAATGATTACGCTTTATTTTATGTTATGTTATTGAGTCCTGGGGTATGTATACCCGATAATTTAGCTGTTGTCTAGAGCCCGTGTCAGTTTCACGATAATTCCAATTGAGCCATGACTCTCAGAACTCAGTGAATTATAGAACGCTGTATCCTCAGACAGTTACAGAACTTAAGAAATTTCAGTAATCTCAGTTATCTCTGTAATCTCCGTATTGCTAGTAATCTAGCCTCAGTCCTATAATCAACTCATATCCAATAGTATTCAAGTGTATAATTCTGATCTCAGAAATAATTCGAATAATCTATTTAAGCTCTGTATCATCAGTCAGATACCGTGATTCAGTACCATTTTCGTTAGATACAAAACTAAGTGATCTCAACGTAACTCAGTCAGATCTTTTGAGAAACATGATCAGTGTCAAAATTCAATTCAGATTCTTTTAGTTGGGAGTAGAAACTAGCACCGAGCGAGGAAAGGGATGACGGTTCCTCCCATTTAGCGAGAGAGAGGCTGGAGTCGTTAGTAGAAATCTCTGATCTACAGAACTACGTAGCCAGTACAGGATACAGGAGTCACCATCAGAAAAAGGCTGTCACCTCGAGAGAGAGTATTTGACAATTATATTACCTTAGGTTAACTTCCTAGTAAGGGTCATCCGTCAGAAAGGATTGAACAAAGAGAGGTCTTTACCCGTGGCACGGTATTGACTCCCTTCCAATTGGGGTTACAGGTTGGACCCCACCTGTGGTAGGTTGGGGCATGTCGGTTAAGTAACTACTTCCTATAGTTTCAGTTTTAGTTTCAAATTTAGTCTCAGTATCAGTATCAATCTTCAAAAATCAGGACTGTCAGATACAGTCATCTATCTCTATGAAGACCTCAGATAGTTCCATTGATTCATGGACCATCTGTCATATAGGCTTGGTCTCATATACAGTTATTTGATATTATATTCAGAGATATGCTGCCAGACAGGCTTGATCATAGTCTCAAATTTTATTGAGTATTCTTGTTGTCAGATTCAAATATGATCATTTCCTTTCCATTGATAATAGCTTCCTTAATCATCCGTTAGAGAGGTTGATTTTTAATCTTATCATTCAAGAGCAGTAGGCTCAGAATTCAGTCATCGATGTAAGTACAACCAGTTTCTCAGTCATCAGTATTAGATGAGCCAGTGCCTCAATATCTCAGTGTTAGTAGTGAGTTCAGTCTGCAGTAAAACAGTATCCAAGTTTCAGTCTTTAGAGTTGTGATGATTGTGACTATGGTCTATGCATTCATGTATGTGTATGTGTTCTCATACGGAATTTTCATGATTATTCAGTTTAGATATTATGCATAATGATCCCTTGCATTTAACCTACCTCGTCTACATACTCAATATATTCCTGTACTGACGTATTTGCGCTATGGTGTTCTATTTGACACCATAGGTTCAGAGGCACAAGATCCAGAGTTTCCTCAGTAGTTCAGTCCCAGCCAGCAGCAGTAGCCATAGCCGTGAGTCCTCTTCTTTCAAGGACGAATCTCAGTTTACTATTATTGCATCAGATTTTATTTACTTTCAGTTGATGGAGTTAGTTGGGGACATGTTCCATCAACTCCACAGTTCAGATAGTATGAGGCTTTTCAGACGGATGTATTAGTATTCAGTTTTCAGTTTGTGTATTCATAGATGTGTTAAACCTTATGGCTAGTTTCCGTATTTATTTCAGATATTATACAGTGCACAGGTATAGATATCACTAAAAGGGTTAGCTTGTGGTCCTTTAGGTCATAAGCATCGTGTGACATCTCGAGATGGGATCTCGGGGCGTTACAGTCTATCAACCGATATGGGATGATTGCATAGATATAGGTGAAGAATATGTCTTGTATTATTGTATGTTGATTGTACCTTCTGAGTCTGGGGTGGTGGGGGTACGTATAGGCTCGACTAAGTAATTGGTTTTCTGGAGTAGCCGGTTATTCACGTTGTTATTGATATTGTTGTTATCATTGTTTTGATCATTATTATTGCTAGATTATGACAGATTGGTCATTGATCCGGTATGGAGATCTGAGGTATGTCTATAGAATCTTCTATCTTATAATGACATTATTGTGCATGATTATTTCATGTCTAGCCATGTGGATTAGAAACACCAAGTATGATAGTATTAAATTTCAGGTAGTATTATAATGAGGTCCTAAAATGAGGATATGATGATCTAGGCTATGATTTGAGATGACCTCATGTTAATATGTCTCTCTCTATTTCTCTCTCTCTCTATATCTATATGAAGTTATGGAACTATCATATATCCCTTCCTTCATTTGTACATATTGTATATTATTTCTTAGCCTTGTATATTACTACATATATATGTATATATATATATATATATATATATATATATATATATATATCTTTCTTCGCTCTTCATTTGTAAATTGGCCTAGGATATACGGTATAATATTGACATCTATTGATTGCGGCTAGAATAGGATAGTTCACACCTATACTTCTTTAGTCTTATCATGTTAGACTCTCCGGCTTAAACAAAATCGTTGTCCCTTATTATTCTTATTGACTTTTTATATGATTTCTGGACACTTAGGCATAGTTTTCGTTCTATTTATATGCTGTATATATCTACTTTATTCTTGGAGCTCAGTTGGTAGTTTCCTACTGAGTACCATTTGGTTGGTACTCATACTACACTTTTGTAGCTCGCAGATCATAGTACGGGTTATTACCATTGATTTGTGCATTGTATGAAGCATTCATGGTTCATAGACTTAGAGTGAGATCCTAACATTTGGAGTATTACTTGTCTCTCTTTTATGTTTTAGACTAGTCTCTATGTTGTATTCGAAGAAAGTTGTATCATTATATTTTTCTTGTTATTTCACTCTTGCACTCTTATTATATTAGAAGCTCTTGTATTGATACCATCAGGTTTTGACATTTTATTATTTATTGATCTTTATTTTCATTTATTTCACATTCTTTTCCTTATATTATTAAGTAGTCCGTTACTAGCCGTTCTGACTACGGGGTGGCTTGACTACTGGTGGGTTATGGTAGGCGCCATTATGACCTAAGAAATTGGGTCGTGACATAAATCTAAGGGCATATCACACCATGAAAGAATGGTCACCGCGTTGAGGTATGTTAACAAAAAAGGCAAAGTGAATAAGTAAGTTATTGCTATTGTTTGTATTGGTGATACATCGGCAAAAATATTAAAGGAAACAATATGCTCTTTGCTTACGAGACACTCTTTAAGTACATCTAAATTATGTGGACAAGGCATGATGGGGCTAGTAATATGTAGGGAGAGATGAATGGTCTTAAAGCTTTGATTTATTGTATTTATTATTTTGCTCACCAATTACAATTGACACTTGTATCCATTTTCAAAAAATATTTGCTCGTGGATGATTTTTTTTATATTATTACTAATGTGTTGAATGTGGTAGGAGCATCATTTAAGCGCAGAGATCAACTTTGATACCATCAAGTAGAATTGTTACAGCAACTACTAGAAAGTGGTGAAGTTCAAAATAGAAAAGGGTTAAATAAAGAATGAGGAATTCAAAGGCTAGGTGATACTCGTTGGGGTTCACATTTTAGAAACATTGGATAACTTTATTGTTCTATTTTCATCTATAGCTCATGTGCTTGATGCGATTAAATGTGGAAGCTCTATTCCCAATGCTAGATTCCAAGCAGGAGCTTTTTTGACTATGATCAATGAATTTGAATTTGTTTTCTTGCTTCACTTGATGTTGAATATATTAGTGATGTACAATGAGCTGAGTGCATCATTACAAAGGAAAAAGCAAGATATTGTCAATTCCATGATATTTTTTGATATTACTAAGACAAGATTGCAATTGTTGAGAGATGATGGATGAGATTCTCTACTGAATGAAGTTTGTGTATTTTGTGATAAACATGAAATCTTGGTGCCTAAGATGGAAGATTTTTATATTCATGAAAAGTCCAAACATAGACCTTGTAGTGTTACTTACTCACATCACTTACATGTTGAGCTCTTTTATGCTATAATTGACTTGCAACTTCAAGAGTTTAATAATTATTTTGATGTTGTGAGTGGTAAGTTGCTTCTTGGTATGGAAAGCTTAAATGCAGCTAATGTTTTTGCTAATTTTGATAAGTAAAAAATAATGATATTGGCCAAAGATTATCTAGATGAGTTTGGTGAATCAAAGGTTTGAGAGGTTAGTTACCAACTTGATACTTTCATTATACACATGCGACGTGGTGATCCTATATTCTCTAATTTGAAAGAAATTGGTGATTTGACAGTAGCACTAGTTAGTGCAAATCTTGTGGAGACTTATTCTCTTGTGTACTTACTTGTGAAGTTAACATTGATTTTACCGGTCGCTACTGTAATTGTAGAGAGAGATTTTTCACCCATGAAGAATATAAAAAATGAATTGTGTAGCATTATTGGTGATGCATTTTTAAGTGATTGTTTAGTTTGTAACATTGAGAAGGATATATTTGTAAATATAAGCAACGATGCAAGTGTTGACTATTTTTCAGAATATGAAAACGCGTTGATGTCTAGTATGAAAGGATGGTCTACTTTTGTTATGTTAGTACTAAATTAATGACATTTGATCATTTTAAAATTTATAATTTGCTAATAAGTTTTTGTAATTTTTAAGTTTGAAGGAGTTGTATTTTAAATTATATAGTTGATAATTGACATGACTATGTTAAAGATAATGGTGCACCTGCTATCTTCACATCTTGGGTTCGCCTCTGACTATATGTAAAAACATTATTTTCTCCCACTTTCTTTTCTTTTCCTATCTCAAAATCTGGCAACTAAATGATTCTCATTTCTATTGAATTTGATTGAACTATTCTGATTGGGTAAGAAATTTAAGGAAAAAAACATAAATTTTACAATTTTAGATTAAAAAATATAGAAAATATTATTTAATCTTATAATTTTATATAAGTGACGTGAAAAATTTGAATTAAAAATTATAAAAAGAAAAAAAGTCATTCTTTTTTAGATAGATTTAAATGAAAATTAGATCAAACAAATTAAAACAGATGAAATACTTTCTTTATTCAAGTATAAGTGAATTGTTGGGACTTTTTCAGTAGTAAAAGATAAATAATTTTTTCAAAGTTCAAAAGTGTATTGATTATTCTTTTCCAAGTTCATCCTTCTTTTTATGGAGGTTTTAAACTATTTTATATTTTCTAGAGAAATGAATTGCACTTCTTAGAAAGAGTTTGGAAAGAATCAAAAGGAAATATCTAACAATTATCCTTTTATTTATGTCCTTAAAATGCACCCCTAACAATTCATTTATATTGAACCAGAGAGAGTATTTTTTTAGAAAAAAGAAGTTAAAGAAGGAAGAAACAGATACCACATGGTATTAGCTTCCTTTTGACAAATACTATTAAAATAGTCTCAACAAAATATAATGAGTTGTATTCTTTTGATTATTTATCATAATTCAAGGGTCATGATAGCATCCATATTATTTATTTGATAGGCAAGTCAGTCCTTCACTCAAATCAAACATCAAGTACATATGCAGAATTAATAAAAATAGTAAAAGTAAGTCTAAACATTCAAGTTTTCACAAATAGGATTGAAGTGTGAAAAATAATATACACAAATGATCTAATTTCACCAGTACAAGTGCATTTAAGGATTAGTATATTTGTTTTAAAGTTACATAACAGTTTGAAAAGGTAAAAGTCAGAAAATATAAAGATAAAGAAAACTACACATCGCTCTGAACACCAAGTATCTCACAAAGCTTTCAGATAATGCTATTTCAGACAAAATAATCAACCTTGTCTACTTGAACTAGGATCTGTATCAAATGATACACTAAATATAGTATGAGTACAATAACACGTGTACTCAGTAGACATTATAGGTCGACAAAAAAAGAGTTAAATAGTTATATAGTAAGAAGTATGAAACGAACCAAGCTCAGTCAATAAATTAGTTCAATAATGTGAAAAAAGTATAGTTGCTGACAAAAGTCATCTGATAAGTTAATGCGAAGCAAAATTAATACATGTAAAGATCCGAGCCTGCACCTTAAATGATACACGATGCTTAGAACCACAATTAATCATAAGCTAACCCTTTACATAACACAATTAAGCATAATACTGAGATAAAATGGAAGTTGCAATTGAAATCATAACTTTTAAGTTCTAAAACACAACTGGAAGTTTTAACAAAAAAAATATTGAGCCTGAAGGGCTAACATAAATCATACTATAATGTTGTCAAGCCTAGTCTAAGTAAAATAATATGTCGGGACAAGGCCCAACTATCCATAAAACAATATTTGAAATAAAGGAAAGAATAACTAAACTAGGTCCCCGAATGAGAATGAATCACCAACTGCTGCTAATATCTAGCCACAAATATAAGAATGATCGTTCATATCTACATCAATGAAAATATAACTCTGAAAAAGTAAACGATCAGTTCAGGAATGGTACAAAATATGCAGGAACAAAACTAAATAACTGAAAGCATAATGTTAATATAATTTAAATAAAAGATCAAAAAGCTGAATTTCATTAGTATGATATAAAGAAAAGTGTCACGACCCGAGGCTACCCCCTAGTCGTGACAACGGTGCTTACGGTCACAAGTGGCCACAAGCTAACTCATGAGCTGGTACCTACTGTGAGCGTTGAATAAAATGGCACTGATAAAACTTATGCGGAAAATAAGATGATAAATACTAAAAATCTGAATACTGAATATATGTAAATGACAAGTCTGAAATATCTGTGACAATTGATAATACTGAAATGACTGACTGACTATCTGAAAGCCTCTAACCTTCATGAGGAGTTGATGGGACAAGCCCCCAACTAACTTCGACTGTCTGAACATAAGAAAATACTTAAATAACAGAGATAAATAAGTCATGTCCTCGATAGATGAGGACTCAACGTTCCTATCGCTGAGTAACGCCGAGCTGTCTAAGAACGGTTGAGAAACTGAGCATCTGAACCTACGTTATAAGACAATATAGCACAAAGAAAAGTATATAATTAGTACTTTGAATGTACTGGTACATGAGATAAGGACTGACTGAAATACATGAGATAATTTAGCATAAATGCATGAACATGTAATATCCGAGAATACAAGAACAAGCAAAATTATGTTTTTGAGATAATCTATAATCTAAAGACTTAATTCCGTATAACTAAATAACTGAAAATCTATACACTTGGCCAAGAAAATCTGAACTGAAATACACTGAATACTATACTGAACCTGTAACCCTAGTTGGAAGGGTGCTGGTACCTTGCCAAGGGTACTAACACTGATTGAAAATATGGATCCACAAGGCTGAGCTGAAGTCTCGAATAACGAGCCTGTCATGCCTAGCTGACGGGGGACTTCTCAAAATCTATAGTGGCACCGTAGATCTGGAACTTAGGGACTGCTACTAACATCTTATGCCTAACTAACGGGGGAGACACCATCCCTACGTTCACTCGGTGCTAAGTGTTACTCCTAACTGTATGCCACTGATACTGGACTAAACTGAATTAAATTCAACTAAACATAACAACCGACATTACTCATCATGATCATAACATCTGAGTAAATGGTAATATTTATGCTTTAACTAAAATCATGACTTGAAAGGTCTGAAGTAATACAAAACATGTAGCTATCGAGTGTTCATGACCCGCCAATACTGGATGCCCATAATTTATGACAATAAACTTTTAAAATAATATATGGGATCTTGGTTCAAACCCAAAAGCATAGACATTTTATCAAACATGTAAGAATAATGAACTTGAACATGGGAAGGTGTTAAACATAGGAAATCAACATGATTCACATGGATAAATTCATAAATTGGGGAATTTAACATGAAATTCACTTAAACAAGACACGGGAACTAAAATTTAAAGTATGAGGAAATCAAATCTTTCATGGGATCATATATGGGTTGAACTGAATTTGAATTACCAAGGAAAAACATGAATTAAGCCCATCTTGAACATATAAAATATCATAGTAAAGGAAAATTCCATAATTTAGTTGAAAAGAAAGTTTTTGGGCTCCATGGGTGAAAGGGACCTATAGATGAACATCCCACATACCTTAAGCTTCGTAACTTAGGAAAGAAACCATATTCTATATGTTTTTGAAGGTTCTTGAACTTGGGGATCTTGAATTCTTGATTACTTGGGGAAAAGAAATTGAATTTATACTTGGGGAAAAAAGGAGGGTTTTCTTGAGAGTGATTTTGAGAAGAAGGGCAAATAATGCCCTAAAAGATACCCAAGTCGTATTATGGAAGATTTGGGTTGAGGAGGAAAAGACCTAATTGCCCCTCAATCATTTAAGTCAAGAACTGGACGCAACACCCTCACCGTGATGTATTTTTATTACGGTCAAAAGATTCTCTCACTGCGATGCAATCAGCATGAGGTCGGGACTAGCTACTGTGACGTGGGCTTATCGCAGTGACCCACTAGTTTTGCGATCCAAACATGCCCCAAACCTTGTCCGAAAAATCCAAAATTCCTTGGGGGCATACTTTTTACATCCCTTAACATGAGTTAACTCAAAACTAATGTCTCGGGGTTGGGAAGACCAAAATAAAAATCGTTAAAGTTTAGGGCTCTTTAAAATGACTAAGTCTCCAATACTTAGTAAAAATTTCAAACCTTAAGCCTCACATGCATGCAACTAGGAGCTGAATCGAGCTAAGAATATTATGGGGGTATTACAATATCTTCCCCTTAGAAACATTCATCCTCTAATGAGGCTGGTTAAACTGAGAGTACTGTACTAAGGCATCTGAGATCATATACTAAACATGAATGACTTGGAACATGATTACACAACTGCGTCTGAAATATGATACATGAATTGAATTGATTTTGGGAATGCATATAATGACATGGAAATGGCTACATTGTTGGAAAAAGGAATGAAAAAGAGTCAATTTAAGAAAGAATCATTATGTCAAGCTGAATCTAAGTTTGCAGAGAAAAGATGAGGGTACTTGGTTCACATACCTCCTTCTGTTTCCCAAGTATCTCCCTCAACAGTCTAATTCTGCCAAAGGACTTTAACCAAGGGAACTTCTTTATTCCTAAGCCTACGAACCTGATGATTAAGGATCTCAATTGGGACTTCTTCGCAGGAAAGGCTATCCTTAATGTCCATAGATTCTAAAGGAATAACTACAACTGAATCACTAATGTACTTCTTTAATAAGGAAACATAAAACACTGGATCTACTGACGCCAAATATGCAAGCAACTTTAGCTCATAAGGCACTTTTCTAAAATGGTTCAAGATTCTATAAGGGCCAACATAGCGGGAACTGAGTTTCCCCTTCTTACCAAATCCCTTCACTCTCTTTATAGGAAAATTTAAAATAAAATAAGTCACAATTATCAAACTCAAGATCTCCTCTCCTCATATCTGCATTATATTTTTGACGATTTTGGGCTATCTTCAACCTCTCTCAAATTAACTGAACTTTCTTCATTGCCTTAAACACTGAATATGGCTCTATCAAAGCAGCCTCACCAGCTTTAAACTAACCAATAAGAGATCTACATCCCCTTCCATAGAGAGACCCAAACAGAGCCATCTGAATACTGGAGTGATAAATGTTATTGTATGAAACTCAATCAAAGGTAATTGGTCATCCCAACTACCTTTAAAGTAAATAACACATGCCCTCAATATGTTTTACAAGGTCTGAATGGTCCTCTCTGCCTGACCATCTGTCTGAGGATGAAAAGCTGTACTGAGATGAACTTGGGTACCAAGTCCCTTTTAAATGGCCTTCCAAAAATAAGAGGTAAACTGAGTACCTCTATCCAAAATGATGGACAATGAAATCCCGTGCAACTTAACCAACTCCCTAATGTAAAGCCTCGCATAATCCTCATCTGAGTACAAAGTATGAACTGGCAAGAAATGAGCTGATTTGGTCATTCTATCCACAATGTCCTATATCAAATCACGTTGACGACGCGTATGAGGCAACCCTTTTACAAAATCCATGTTCACCATTTCCCACTTCCAAGTGAGTATGCTAAACTCCTGCAATATACCACTAGTCCTTTGGTGATCAACCTTAACCTGTTGAAAATATGTGCATTTAGACACAAACTCTGCAATATCCCTCTTCATACCGCTCCACCAATAGATTTCCTTAAAATCATGGTATATCTTAGTGGCTCCTGGATGGATTGAGTATCGTGCACCATGCGCTTCCACAAGTATTCACTGTCTCAGACCAGCAACACACATAATAAATAACCTACCTTGACAATGAGGCACACCATCTTCCCATTAGGAGAAAACCTCTACTTTATGATCTCTAACTACCTCATTCAACTTAAACAGACTAGGATCCCTATCTTGCTTTTCTTTCACTTTGGCAACCAATGAAGATTCCAAACCATTCTGAACCCATATACTACCTTCAACTGAATCAACCAATCGAACACCCATTCTATCAAGTCGATGAACCTCATGAACTAATATATTTTTATCATCCTCTACATAGGCAACACTACCCATAGAAAACCTGCTAAGGGCATCTGCCACTACAATGGCCTTGCTCGGATGATAAAACACACTCATATCATAGTTCTTTAATAACTCAAGACACCTTCTCTAATGAAGATTCAGATCTTTATACATGAACACGTACTGTAAACTCTTATGGTCAGGGAACACATCAATATGAACCCCATAAAGATAATGTCTCCAAATTTTCAAGGCGAAAACAACAGTTTCCAACTTAAGATCATGGGTAGGATAATTCTTCTCGTGGGGTTTAATCTATCTAGAGGCGTAGGCTATGACCTTTCCCCTCTACATCAAAACACAACCAAGACCAACTTTGGAAGCATCATAATAAAATACAAACCCATTTATGCCTTCTGGAAAATTCAAGACTGGAGCATAAGTGATTCGAGTCTTCAACTCCTGAAAACTCTTCTCACAAGAATTTGACCACTGAAATTTGACTTTCTTCTAAGTCAATCGAGACATGGGGGAAGAAATAAATGATAAACCTTCAAAAAATCATCTGTAATATCCAGCCAAACCCAAGAAATTTCTTATGTCTGATAGAGAGATAGGTCTAGGACAATTTCTTACTGCTTCGGTCTTTTGAGGGTCAACTCTAATGCCATCACTGGAAATAATATGGCCAAGAAAAGCTACTGATCATAGCCAAAATTCACACTTATTGAACGTGGCAAACAACTGATGAGCTTTAAGGGTCCGTAACACAATTCTCAGATGATCGGCATGATCATTCTCACTACGGGAATAAACTAGGATATCACTAATGAAGACTATAATAAACATATCCAAGTACTGCTTGAACATTCTGTTCATCAAATGCATGAAAGCTGTAGGGGAATTCATTAGTCCAAGAGACATAGCTAGGAATTCGAAGTGACCATATCGAGTTTTAAAAGCTGTCTTTGGAATTTAACATTCTTTGACTCTAAGCTGATGATAGTCGGATCTGAGGTCTATCTTAGAGAAATAACTGGCACCCAGAAGTTGGTCAAACAAGCCATGAATTCTGGGAAGCGGATACTTATTCTTGATGGTAACTTTGTACAAATGACAGTAATTGACGCACATTCTATAAAAACCATCTTTCTTATGCACGAACAAGACTGGAGCGCCCCATGGAGAAACACTGGGCCTGATGAAACCCTTATCTAAGAGATCTTTTAACTGCTTTTTCAAGTCCTTAAGCTTAGCTAGAGCCATTCTATAAGGTGGAATAGAAATAGGTTGGGTATCTAGAAGGAGATTTATTTCAAAGTCAATTCCCTTTTGGGAGGAACTTTGGAAAGATATTCAGGGAACATATCTGGAAATTACCCTACTACTTAAAATGACTTGAGACTTGGAGTCTTAGAAGTTGAGGCTTTAACTCAGAAAAATGGTAGACCCACCCGTTAGACATAATCCTTCTTGCCTTAAGATAAGAAACAATCTAACCCCTAAGCATAGAGGTACTACCCCTCCATTTAATAACTGGTTCATAGGGAAACTGAAACTGGATGACTCTATTTCTACAATCAACTGAGGCATAACATGATTGGAGAAAATCCATGCCGAGAATAATATCAAAATCAGTCATCTCTAACTCCACATAATCAACTGTAGTGATTTTCTGAGATACTATAATCGGGCAATTTCTGTATACCCGTTTGGCTATAATAAATTTACCCATTGAGGTAGACACTGAGAAAGACTCTGCTAATGTTTTGGTACTGACATCAAAGTTGACGGCTAAATAAGGGGTCATAAAATAAAATGAAGCTACGGGGTGTAATAAAGCATAAACATAAAGATGAAAGAACTATAATGTACCTGTAACCACATCAGGAGTACTTTCTTGATCGTGCCGAGTTTGGAGTGCGTACAACCAGTTCTAGCACTTCCCACTAGCTGCACTAGAAGTGGCGCCTTGCTAAGTTGGGCACCTACTCGGGCTACTGAAGAATTAGTCTGACCCTGCTGGAGATTATTCCTACCATTCCACATATGTATAGGGAACTCCCTCATCCCATGGGATGGATTACCACATCCAAAACACACATCACTGCTAACCCTGTATTTATCTGGATGATTCCTGCCACACTTTCAACAAAGAAGATTCGTACAACCACTGTTCACACTACCTTGGGATTTAGATCCTGGTGCCCTATCCTGACTATATTCCTTAAATATAGGCACTGGCGCACTAGATGAAGATAGAGATGGGGATGAATTTTTTTTACTGAACTGAGAATGGTTACCACCTTCTGACCTTGGCTAAGAAAAGTTAAAACTACCAGTTCTGGCTCTCTTATTTTCTTTCTCCATCTCCTTACGCTTTTTCTCCTCAATCTACTAAGCATAAACCATAAGCCTAGATAGGTCCATCTCCTTAATTAACATGGAAATCCTACACTCCTTAACTATACTATCAGATACACCAGACATAAACTTACTTATTCTAGATCTATTGTCTGCCACCATAGCTGGAGCAGACCTAGCCAACTGAGTGAACTTAAGCGAGTACTCCTTTATGCTCATATTACCCTGCTTTAAATTGATAAAATACGGAACCATATATTCTCTTAAATCTAATGGAAAGAACTTGTCTAAGAAAGCCATGGAAAACTCCTCCCACTATATAGGCCCTGCATTAATACCTCGGTCTTTCTTCCACTGCTTAAACTATGTGTGAGCTACATTCTACAACTAATATAACGCCAACTCTGCACTCTCACTTGAAGTGATGCCCATGATATTTGTCACTTTTTTCACTATATCCAGAAACTCCTGCGGATTCTCATCAGACTTGGATCTCGAAAACAAAGGGGGATTCATTCGAGTGAAATACCAAATCTTAACTGCAACTATATTTTCCACTGGATTGATTGGGGCAATAGTTTGCTGGTTGTTCTAAGAAGCTACTGAATAGTCTAAGGTAGTGAAAACAGCCTAAAATTTGGTGTGGGAGACATAATTATTCAGGGGATCTTCCTAAATAGGTGGGGGTGCAGGCTGATCCCTATTCCTTCTTCTGTTGTTTTTCCTGGGAGGCGTTGTCTGAAAATAGAATGAAGGATGAGTTACAAAAGAGTTTAAATAGGGCTCATGCTCTTTCGCACAACATGAACACCGAAAGAAGGGAAACTCTCCTAAAACATTTCATAGCCTCTTGTCCATAAGTGTAGCGTACTTCACACTCATGCACAAGACTCTACTCAATGCAGCTTTCAGACTTCCTAGGACACTTTATAACCTTAAGCTCTGATGCAAAGTTTTTTAATGACCCAAGGCTACCCCCTAGTCGTGATAACAATGCTTACAATCACAAGTGACCACAAGCTAACCCATTAACTGGTATTTGCAGTGAGCACTAAATAAAATGGCACTGATATAACTAATTTGAAAGATAAGCTGATAAATACTAAAAATTTGAATACTAAATATATATAAATGACAAGTATAAAATGTCTATGACAACTGATAATATTGAAATGACTGACTAACTATCTAACTGATTATCTGAAAGCCTCTAACCTTTCTGAAGAGTTGATGGGAAAAGCCCCCAACTAACTCTGAATGTCTGAACATAAGAAAATACTAAAATAACTAAGATAAATATGTCATTTCCTCAATATATAAGGACTCACCACTGCTATCGCTGAGTAACACTAAGTTGCCTAAGAATGGTTGGGAAACTAAGTATCCGAACCTTTGTTATAAGACAACATAGCGCAAAGAAAAGTATGCAATTAATACTTTGAAAGTATTGGTACGTGAGATAAGGAATAACTAAAATACATGGGATAACTGAGCATAAATGCATGAACATGTAATATCTGATAATGTAAGACCAAGTAAAATCATATTTCTAAGATAATCTGTAATCTGAATGACTAAATTCTATATAACTGAATAACTAAAACTCTGTACATTTGGTCAAGAAAACCTAACTGAAATACATTGAATTCTATACTGAGATTGTGGTATCTAGCTATAATCGACATACCCCAATCTGAGATATTGGGGTCTAACCTATAACCCTAGTTGGAAAAGTGCTGGTACCTTGCCAAGGGTACTAACACTGACTGACAATGTGGATCCACAAGGTTGAGCTGAAGTCTCTAAGAATGAGGGTGTCATGCCTTACTGATGTGGGACCCCTCAAAATCTACAGCAATGCCATAGGTCTAGAACTTAGGGAGTGCTACTAACGTCTCATGCCTAACTGATAGGGGAGATGTCATCCCTACGTTTACTCGGTGCTAAGTGTTACTCCCAATTCAATGACACTGATACTGGGCTAAAATGAATTATATTCAACTGTGATACAAGTCAAATGGCTACCTTAGCTTTTGATGGCGTCATTCAAAGTCACTACATGAAGAATTAAGCTTTGGTTGCATGGAGGGCATGGGATCATACTTGGACGGGTCATCTTGAGTATGCCATTAAACAAACCCGAGTGTGGAAGATTTCTTAGAGCCTTAATGACTTGAGGACTCTCGGGTTTGGGCTATACTTAGTGGTTCGCGGTTTTGGTTCTCTTTATTAAGGGCATTTTGGTCACTTAGCCTTGAGAACATTTTGGTCATTTAGACTTGTCTAAATGACACTCCATGGACACCCCACCTCATTAAGGGCATTAGAGTTATTTTGTCTTTCTTTTATAATATATTATATATAGTCTCTTTAGTTTTTTTCTCATTAGTTTTTAAATGATGAATGTATGAAACACTTGAAAATCCTCTCTCTTGAGAGTAGACCACCTTAGTGTAGTCTTAGTTAGGGCTTGAAAAAGCCAATATTGACCTTTGCTTGTAAACAGTGGATCTTGAGGTGAGTTGATTCCCTTGGAGATCATCGTAAGAGTGTGGTTTTGATTATTACATTTATTAGGGGTTAGTTTTGAAATAAACTTGGTTCTTAATCTTGTAATAATCTTGGTCTCACTATCTATCTTTATTTTCTATGCAATTTCTCTTGTGTTTGTGTTGAATCTGTGTCTTGTTTCATCTTGTGTTATTGTTATCATCTTCATCTCCTTTCTTTAGTTATAGTTTCGATTTATAGCTTTGTTTTTCATATCATTTGGTATCAAAGTGTGGCTTGATCTTGTTCCTACAAGATCAAATCTTGAGTTTTCTTGTTAGAAAATAAAAAAAATAAAGTGTTCTTGAAGATCTTGTTCTTGGCCGAGGAAATTTTTTGTTCTCGTGAAGTTTTCTTGGCCAAGATTTGTACTCGTGAAGTTTTCTCGATGATAAATAATACTTGTAAAATTATTTACATAATCATATACTCATATCATACTTAAATCATGTCCATTCATATGTAAAGCTTGAATTTTTACAAGAAAAATTCATATTTCTAAACTATCATGGAATTCACCCTTCTTTGGATTTAATTCTAATTTCTTCAAGTCTGTAATATCGTAAAGATTCTGAAATCATATGAAGAACAAAATGGGAAAGCAGAAAACCTTACTAACCTTAAAAAATATAATTTTCATAAATATCATAATCATAAGTAAAAGCTTCAAGAAATTTTGAAATTTGTTTTTATAAAATATGAATTTGAAAGTGGATTTATGAACCCAAACAATAAACTTAAATTCATAAAAATCTACTAAAATTTACATATGAAGATATAAGAGAATCCTCATTGAAGTCCTACATACATGAAAATAGAAGAATTTTAGAGAAAAACTTTGCTAAGTTGTTATACTCTATTGGTTGAAGCCCTAGGTGCTTGGGAGTTGCAGAATGGAATTGAAAGAGAATTGTCCATGTTTCTTTCCGAGAAACAACCCTTCTTGGGTGTTTAAAGATGTCAGGAGGAGCCTTGGACGAGGAAAGGACTAAACTACCCCTCAAATAAATATTTGAAAATGCAAAAAATTTCATTGGATGGATTATTCCATGAATCGTAGGCAGGTCCATGAATTATTGTGTGATATATTGTTTTGAATAGATATTTTAATCACTAGTTCGATCCCATAACTAGACCCATGGATCATGAACTATCCATAGATCATAGTATAAGTAGTATACTTCAAGGGAATTCTTAAAGCTCATTGGTTCATTCCCACAATTAGTTCCATAAATCTTGGTCCTATCCTATACAGTTTTTGTATCCAATTCATCACCTTTGGATAGATTGACACTCTAGTAAAAAAATCATAACTTCTTACTCTTGAATTAATTAATAAATGATCAGTGGTGTTGAAAAGAAGACTCAAAGATTCTTAATTTAGTGGCTATTGTTTCTCGTACCTATTTGTATACTAGAATCTTATTTGAAAACTCAATCTGTAAAGAAGCTTTCAACTCAATTTTGAGTTAGGAGTTCCTTATGGTATTAATTCATAGTCAAAGTTCTTTCCACACTAAGAAATTTATCTTAACATCTATGAACAATCAGAAATGATCAGACTTAGGTCTATACATATTTGAAGAATGGATCATATCTTAGTTCAAAAGTTCCGCGCGTTATAATATCTCTTCTTTAGGATCATTCTTACTTAAGTGATGACTAATGACAGAGTGAAAATATGAATGAATTTTCACTTTCTCTAGCTAGGAAAGTTTTGTCCTGCTAACATAAACTGAATTAGTTTATATCAAGACTTTGAGATAGCCAAGAAAGTACATGACTCAAACACGATCATGGAACTATAAGATGATAATCTTAGACATGATTTTTTTATGAATTTCTACAAAATGATGATCATTACCTAATACATTATCATTGGGAGGAGTAACTAGGTGTAGATACTTAAGACTTCATTGCTTCTTCAGTCTCCCTAGTAGCTTTTGATTTCTTAGTTTCTCCACAATAACTTAATTGTGTTACCTCTTTCATTATCAATTTACGAATTTGATTATCTAGAATTCCAACTGGAATCTATACATATGCAAGGCTATAATTAATCCCAACACTTTCTAAAGGAACCACAAGCGACAGATCTCTTAACATATTTACTTTTGCATGGATACATGAAATACAGGATTTACCGCTAAAATTTATATATGAAACTCCAACTCATAAGCTAACTTCTGAATCCTACTCAAAATTTGAAAGAGATCTATGTAACGAGGACTAAGCTTCTCTTTCTTACTAAATTGCATCAACCCCTTTAAGGTGAACTTGTGAGAAGACCAAATAATTAACTTGAAACTCTAGGTCTCTTTGCCTCAAATTCAAATATGATTTTTGTGTATTTGAGTAGTTTTCAACTTCTCTCTAATCAAAATAACTTTCTCAGTGGCCTAATCAATTAGTCTGGACCTATAAAGTAGCATCTCCTACCTCTAACCAACACTAAGTAACCTACATCTCCGTTCATAAAATACCTTAAATGGATCCATCGAAATACTGAAATGATAATTATTATTACAAGAAATTCAATAAAATCAAAATAAACATCCCAATTACCTTTGAAGTTAATAATGTATGTCTTCAATATTTCCTCAAGAGTATGACTAGTACGCTCTACCTGTGCAATAGTTTGTGGATGAAAAGTCATACTGCGGTCTACTTTGGTAACTTAGCCTTTCCGAACTGACTTCTAGAAATGAGATGTAAAATGAGTACCCTCTATCTGAATGAATAGATAGGGGAATACCATGACTATTGACTTAATATCAAATACATTACTTAGAATAATCCTCTCTTGAATTTATAGTTTTGATAGGCAAGAACTAAACCAATTTAATCATCTTATGTTCTATCTCCTAAATTGAATCATGCTGACACGTGTATGAGGTAAGCCTTTGATGAATCCATATTTATCAGCTCCCTTTTCCATGCAGGAATACTAATACCTGGAACCTTACCGTTAGGCCTTCGATGTTCTACCTTGAATTGCTGACAATTAGGATATTTTTCTACAAAGTCTGAAATGTGCTTTTTTATATCACTCCACCAAAAAACTTCTCTTAAGTAGTGATACATCTTAGTAGAACTTGGTAAATTGAGTATCTATAACTTTAAGCCTTCGACATAATTTATTCTCTCAACCTACCTACATCGGGCACATATAACCTACCTTGGTGCCAACAAATACCGTATTCCTTATAATAGAAGATTTCACCTTTTTTCTTATGAACTTCATCCTTTAACTAAAGCAATATGGGATCACTATCTTGGTTCTCTCTCACTTTAATCAACAATAATGAATCAAAACTATTTGCACTATTACACCTCTATTATTGGATTCCATAAGACGGATTCACAAAATATACAAGTCTATGCACATTCTTCATAAGATCTTTATTATCCTTTTCTACATGGGAAACACTTCCCAAAGACAACCTATTAATAGAATCAACAACCTCATTATCATCACCCAAATGGTATACTCACTGATATCATAATCCTTGAGGAGCTTAAGCCATCTTCTCCATCGGAGATTCAACTCCTTCTGAGTGAAGACATACTACATAATCTTGTGATTTACTAACATATCAACATGCACACAAGAGATAATGATGCCAATTTATTAAAGCATATACTATAGCAACTAACTCAAGATCATTAGTCGGGTAGTTCTTCTCACGAACACAACTAAGGAAAACTCTAGAAATAATACAAATAACATGACAAAACTATCTATACCCTTTGGCAGGGTCAAAATAGGAGCAAAAGTAAGAAGAGATTTCAATTCCTCCAAAACTTAGACCACAGTCGACCTACTCAATGGGGCTGAAATTGATTAAAACTATGAACCTCCTGTAATAACCTACGATGCCCAAGAAACTCCTAATATTTGATGGAGTTGTCGGACTAGGAAAACTCTTGACTGCCTCAATATTTTGAGAGTTAATATATATCTCCTCTCCAGATATAATATGACCAAGTAAAGCAACTGATGTTAACTAAAATTCATACTTAAAGAATTTAGCGAATAGTTATCTATCTCTAAGTGTTTGTAGAATAATTCTAAGATGGTCAACATACTTATCCTCATTAGGGGAGTAAATCAGAATGTCCTCTATGATCATAATAACAAACATGTCAAGATACTATTTGAACACCCTACTGATTATGTCATTGGTTACAGGAGCATTGGTTAGTCTAAAAGGCATAACAAGAAACTTGTAGTGTGCATAGTGAGTTAGAAAGTTGTCATTGGATTATCACATTTTCTAACTATAAACTGATGGTAACTCGACTTGAGGTCAATCTTAGAGAAACAAGTGATAACCTAAGTAGGATGAATAAGTCATCAATACTAGGAATGAGATACTTATTTTTGATTGTGACCTTATTCAACTTAAGGTCAACTGAGAAACTCATCATTTTTGATGCCCAAAGAGGACTAGAGCACCCCATGAGGAAAAACTAGTATTGATAAACCCCTTATCTAAAGCTTTTTCAACTACTTCTTTAACTATTTTAAATTAGCTAGGCCATACTATATGGAGAAATAGAGATCGGCTGCAAATAAAAAAAATGTCAATTACAAAGTCTATTTCCCTATTAGAAGGAACTTTTGAGAGATCTTTGGGAAAATCTTTTAGAAACTTATTGACAATTGGAACTGTATGAAGAGGTCTCAAAGGTAGAATCCACAACCTCACTGGATAATAGATATAGACCTTTGATATCATTTTTCTAGTTTTGAGATATGTGATGAAACAACCATTAGGTACTGTGAAACTATCCTTTTATTCTAAGATTGGTTCATTAGGAAATTGGAATTTAACAACTCTAATTCTACAATCAACTGGGGTATAACATGAATACAACTAGTCCATACCTAAAGTAATATCAAAGTCTATTATATCTAATTTTATTAGATCAATGGTAGTGTTATTTGATTGATAGAAACAAAAAACCTTTGATAAATTAGTTGACTTCTCCAACTGAGTGGAAACAGAGATGGGATTTAGGAGTTGTCCTAACTTGACTCTAGAATTTATAACAACATAAGGAGTTATAAAGGATAAGGTAGATTCAGGGTATAGTAAGGCATAAATGTTAAGAGAAAAGTCTTTTAACATACTATTAAAGACATCGAGGGTTGTATCTTGATCCTAATGATAAGGCAATGTATAAAATTGGTTTTGACTACCGCTTTCACCTGAAATGGCGCCCTTCTAAAAATTTTGGCCTGCGGAAGTTGAAGATGAAGTATCCTGAGGTCTATTATCCCTCATTTTGATGTCTAGCAGTAGTAATTCTTAAGTACTTGTCTTGCCTGACTACACTTGAAGCAACCATACTTACCATACAAATGCTCACCAAGATGATTTTTTCCATAATTATTACATGTAGGGTAAGATGTGAAACCTCTAGCAACACTATCCTAGTAACACAATATCCTAACCTACAAATCATACCTGGGCCTAAGTGAATGTACTTTTCCTGAAGATAGAGCTGGCTAGATAACCTTCTCTGAAAAGATAACCAATTTCTAGTATCAACTTTTTACTAACAAAGTTCATTACCTGATGTTATGGACTTCATATTACAAATTCTTTACTATTTTTCAATATTTACTCCTTAATCTACAGAACATAGGTCATAAGTCTAGAAATATCCATATCCCTGATCAATATAGCTGTCTTACCCTCCTTAGCTGAAAGTAGAGAAGCCGTATAAATAAATATATTTATCCTTCTCCTCATATAAACATCCATGTACAGAGCATAACCTGACAATTGAGTTAACTTGAGGTTGTAATCCCCATACACATAAAACCTTTCTCCAGATGAAGGAAGTCTCAGTTATTTGCCTCTCTCAACTCAAGGGAAAAGAAAAACCCCAAGAAAGATTCTTCAAACATGTCTACTCTGGAGGTGCACCATATTCACTCCTAACTTTTTCCACTGATCAAAACAAATCTGAGCAACATTCTTAAGATGGTAAAAAGCAAGATCAATACTTTGAACATCATTCAAGTGTATCATATGAAAGATCCTCTGAATCCCATCAATAAAATTCTACGGATCTTTACCCAACTTTGGCCCATAGAACTCAGATTAATTCATCCTAAGAAGCTCATAGATTATAGCAGTGTCTCGATAACCTTGAGAACTTCCAAGTGCTACTCCTTGACAATCAAATTAGGTTGTCATATCAAGAGTTAAGCATTTTGATAACATTCTAAAATTCTGCATTAGTGACGTAGGGCTGAGGTGGATGGACAACAAGTGCAGTAGGACCCCTTGGTTTGACTAACATTAGAGACACCTATAATTTTTATTCCTAACTTGTCTTGGACATATGATAACTCTACGTTGAGGCATAATCTAAAACATATCAAGAGTTAGAGTTTGAAAATATTCTGTAACATCTCGTATTTTGCTTGTACTTGTTCTAATTATATAGAACTTGGTATAGCCTTGTGGTATAGGTAACGTATGAAATTTGTTATGCAAGTGTTAAAGGAATAGATAGAATTATAGATGCTGCCCATACAATTTAATGTGATACGACCAAGTTAACGTCGATACAATTATTTAAACTTGGTATCGTAAGTTAGTATTTGAATCTGATATTTAAAGTGACCAAGTGTGTATAATTTGAAGGTTAGATTAAAGGGATTAGGAGCTGAACATGGAACAAAATATTGAGGTGCTTGCTTGACTTAATTAAGCTAGTAGGTGAGTTACCTACTTGAGCTATTTGGACCAAATTAATGGACCCATGGCTATGGAACAGATTTGGTCTTATATTAATGTACTCATTTGAGCCCAAAATTAAGTAAAAGAGAAATAAAATGGAGAAAACGGCCTAATACTCAAATCTGCCAAGGCCCAAGTTAACGAAAAGAAAAGGAGGAAAAATGGGTAGCTAAGGCCCAATAACTTTGGATCCACAAAATCCCAATATATTGAGAAAGTAGATACATTATTTACATGATAAAATATTTTCCAAAAATGGTCAAGAAAGTCGAACAAAGAGAAGCTTCTTTATATGGATTGAAATCAGCAAATTTTGCTCGTTTTTAACTTAGACAAAAAATTCCAGCTTTCTAGTTTTTTCTCTCTTGTTCTCTCTTGGCTATGAAGCAAACCTATAATTACACAAGGGTTCTTGGGATTGAAATTCCTTCCAAACTAAAGGTAAGCAAACAATTTATGAGTTTGTACTAAGGAAACTATGTGTTCTTGAAGATTAATTTCCGGATAGCCCTCTCTAGAAGTTTGGGCAGTCCATTGTTCTTAGTTAATAAAGGATTTCTCTTTTATCTTTTGGTGTATGTGTGAAGGGATTAAGCTATTGAAAAGATACACATTAAGTGACTAAACTACCAAGGAAATCAAGGTATGATTTCTGTCCACTTTTGTCCTTTATCCATATACATGTGTTGGTAGAGGATTGCACATATTTGGTTGCTATTAAAGGATGATTGGGGTGTTGTTTGAGGATTGTTTTGTGTGTTTGCGTTGGGGGATTCCCAGTTTCTATTTAGGAAAGGTGTGTTTAGTTTGTATTGAATTATAGAAGAAAGGTGTGGAGGTACACCACCAAACTAATTTTGTATTTGTTTACTGCCCAATCTATTTTGCGTATTGTTTGGAATATGTAATGGAGCCAAGGTGGTTTTGGTGAACCTTATATGGATATGTATGGTATGTGGATGTAATTGAAGTATAATAGGGTTAAAGTGACACCCTTTACTGATAAATTAAGGGCTTACTTCCCGGCCACTAGTTTGGTGAAGTTAAATAGCCAAAATATGACGGTTGGTTGCTAATATTAGTTTGCCATATATTGCATTGTAGATAAGTAATATAAAAGGGAGGAAAGTCTAGTTGGGATGGTATTGGAGTTGTACAACCATGTATGTAAGTCATACTCCATTTTGTACTCTTTGGCATGAAATCGAACATTTGTTCCATCTAGTAAGTTTCCAAGGTTATCCTGTAATATGTGCATTTGTTTACTGCCCAATCTCTTTTGTGTATTGTGTGGAATATGTAATGAAGACAAGGTGGTTTCGGTGAACCTTATAAGGACATGTATGGTATGTGGATGTAATTGGAGTATAAGAGGGTTAAAGTTACACCCTTTATTGATAAATTAAGGGCTTACTTCCCGGCCACTAGTTTGGTGAAGTTAAATAGCCAAAATATGACGGTTGGTTTCTAATATTAGTTTGCCATATATTGCATTGTAGATAAGTAATATAAAAGGGAGGGAAGTCTAGTTGGGATGGTATTGGAGTTGTACAACCAGGTATGTAAGGCATACTCCATTTTATACTCTTTGGCATGAAATCGAACATTTGTTCCATCTAGTAAGTTTCCAAGGTTATCCTGTAACATGTGACACATAATAACACCATATTATATCCCATAAAGCCAATGAATTTGTTCCCACTCTCTAACATGTCAAAACACCTCAATACATACTTATTATTAAACCTTTACACCTATATTTATTTGAAAATTTCAAAAATTCTCCGTTTACTCAAATAAGATCCGTTTGTGTGCCAATAGCTCCCTACCTTATTGTTGTTGGATTAAGTGACCATTTACATGTATCTTAGTGACAGATTATTATTTCAAGGTACCATAATGTTGTGACCACCATTGTAACAATCTCAAAGGATAAATAAACTAAGTAACGCAAATCAGTAAATGAGTGGAAGCTCAGGGGCATAAACCTAGCATGGGACGATCACGATACCTTTATATGTGGGTGGCATCTCAGGGGCATAAGCCTAGCATGGGCCGATCCCAATCTTTATATGTAGGTGGCAACTCAGGGGCGTAAGCCTAGCATGGGCCGATCCTAGTTTTTCTATTTACCACTGATCAGCTGGTCATTTTCATTATATATGGCTTAAGAAGATTTTGAAGTAATAAAGGTAAAAATGAAGAAAGGAATGTAATGTACATAGTCCCATAAGTATATATAAAGGTGGTCTACTAGTACTACTTATACACTTGTATCTGATTTCTATTGAGCCTTTGTATCATGTATTATTACTCTTCCGCCTTGCATACTCAGTACATACTTTCGTCCTGACTCCCCTTATGGGGGACCTATATTTCATGCTATAGAAATAGGTGACGAACCGCATCCGTAGAACCACCTACCAATTCTACAGACTAAGATCTAAGAAATGCGGTGCAATTATTGGCTCGTATAGTTGCTGGTCAAGATCAAGGATAAGACATTTCAACCATAGGTTCTAGTGGTACGGATAGGGCAGCTAGCCTACGAATGCAGGATTTTCTTAAATTGGATCCTCCCACGTTCACCGGCTCAGATCTTAATGAAGACCCATAAGACCTTATTGATCAAATCCAAAGGGATCTAGAGGTCATGCATGTATCAGGAATAAAGACAGGTGAGATAGCAGCATATAAATTCAAATGGGAGGATATATTTTGGTTTGAAGACTAGAAATGATCTAGGGGTATTGATGCACCTTCTCCTACTTGGAAAGAGTTCAAAGAGGCATTTCTTGATCATTACCTTCCATTCGAGATTTGAGAGGCTCGTGTAGATCAGTTCTTAAATCTTCGCCAGGGGAATATGAGCGTGAGGGAGTATAACCTCTGGTTTAACTCCTTGTCTAGGTATGCTCCTAATATTGTAGCTTGGATGATAGATTTCATCTATATATAGATAGGTTGGATCCATATTTGGTTAGAGATTGTACTATTGCTGGTTTGAACAAAGACATGGACATAACAAGGATACAAGCTTTTTCACAAAAAATGGAGGATCAGAGGCAAAGGAGAAGAACACAAGAATTGGAAAGAGGATATTCCAAGAGGGACAGATCTATGGGGAAGTTTATAGAATCCCAAGGAGAGTTTAGGCCTTGGTTTTCTAATAGACCACCTAGGCCATTATCTTCTTATTCGGCAGCTAGTGCTCCACCATAGTTTCAAGGGTCTAAAGGCAACCAGTTTGGGAAAAGAAGTGAGAGTCAGAGTTTACGAACAATAGGGTATCAAGAGAAAGGGAGTATGATCTAATTAAGGCCTCCTCGACAACCATGTAAAAATATGGAAAGCTTCATTTAGGTACATGTCAGTTAGGGACAAATGCTTGCTTTTGGTGTGGTATGTCAGGATATATGATGATAGAATTCCCTCAATGGGGCATAGGTGGTATGGCACGACCTACTGGATCAGCTGTTGTATTATCATCATTGTTTCCATATTCAGGTAGAGGTGTAAAGCCTATGGGTCATGGTAGAGGTGGTAAAGGAGCAACTAGCTCTAGTGGAGTTCAGAATCGTACATATGCTTTAGCGTATTGACAAAATTCAGAGGCTTCTCTAGATGTGGTTACAGGTACATTGTCCATGTTTTCACATGATGTATATGCATTAGTTGATCTGGGTTTTACATTATCATATTTCACTCCATTGGTTGCTGGAAAGTTCAAAAGAACACCAGAATTGCTAGTTAAGCCACTTAAAGTATCTACACCGATTGGTGAATCTGTTATAGCTAAGAGAGTGTATCGAAATTGTATAATAACTATTTTTGGTCGCGATACAATGGCTGACTTGGTTGAGTTAGAAATGGTAGATTTTGATGCTATAATGGGTATGGATTGGTTGGCTTCTTATTATGCTACAGTAGATTGCCAAACTAAGATGGTGTATTTCTATTTTCCAAGAGAGGCAGTCCTTGAATGGAGAGGTAATATTGGTGTGCCAAGAGGTAAATTTATTTCTTATTTTAAGGCAAAAAAGATGATTTCCAAGGGTTACATACGTCATCAAATTAGAGTAAAGGATACAGATGCGGAGACACCAACTCTTCAAACTATTCTAGTGGTAAATGAATTTCCAGATGTATTTCTTGAAGATCTTTCGAGTTTGCCTCCAGAACGAGAAGTAGAGTTTGGTATTGATGAGATTCTAGGTACTCAACCAATTTCAATTCCTCCGTATAGAATGGCCCCGACAAAATTACGGGAGTTGAAAGAGCAATTGAAAGAGTTGCTAGAAAAAGAATTCATAAGGCCTAGTGTGTCCCCTTGGGGTGCACCAGTGTTATTTGTGCATAAGAAGGATGACTCATTAAGAATGTGTATTGACTATAGGTAATTGAACAAGGTGACAATTACGAACAAATATCCCCTTTCGAGAATTGATGAATTATTTGATCAGTTGCAAGGCACCAAGTGGTTTTCAAAGATTGATTTAAGGTCTGGTTACCACCAAATAAGGGTCAAAGAGAAGAGCCTTCCCAAGATAGCTTTTCAAACACGGTATAGTCATTACGAGTTCCTAGTCATGTCCTTTGGTCTAACTAATGCACCTGCAACTTTTATGGATTTGATGAATAGGGTGTTCAAGCCATTCTTGGATGTGTTTGTGATTGTTTTTATTGATGATCTTCTGGTTCATTCGAGATTAAATGAGGACCATGCCAATCACTTATGACAGGTGTTGCAGATTATTCGTGATCGTAAGCTATATACAAAGTTATCCAAATGTGAGTTTTGGTTAAAATCTGTGGCATTCTTAGGTCATATTGTATCTGATGAAGGAATAAGGGTTTAGACTAAAAAAATAGAAGCCGTGAAGAACTGGCCAAGACCTATAACGCCTACGGAGGTTTGTAGTTTCCTTGGGTTGGCAGGTTATTATAGAAGGTTTGTTGAAGGATTTTCTTCAATTTCTGCACCTTTAACAAAGCTAACACACAAAGCGTCCAAGTTCTAATGGAATGATGCATGTGAAAGAAGTTTCCAGGATCTGAAGAATAAATTGACTTCTACACCCGTATTGGTACTCCCTGAAGGCACAAAAAGGTATCCTGTGTATTGTGACACTTCAAGAATTGGCTTTGTGTGTGTATTGATGCAGCATGGTAAAGTCATAGCATATGTCTCAAGACATTTGTGGCCACATGAGAAAAAATATCCAACGCATGATCTGGAGCTAGCAACGGTTATATTTGCCTTAAATATATGGCATCACTACTTGTATGGGATTCATGTTGACTTATGTACTGACCATAAGAGTTTGCAATATATCTTTGATCAGAAGGACCTAAATTTGAGGCAACGAAGAAGGCTTGAGCTGTTAAAACATTATGATGTTGATATCTTGTATCACCCAGGGAAAACAAATGTAGTAGCAGATGCATTAAGTCATAAGCTATGGCGCTGTCTATAGAAAGACAAGGGATGACTAAGGATCTACAACAACTAGCCAATTTGGGGGTTCTCCTTTTTGAAACTCCAGATGAGGGGCTTAATGTGCATAATGCGGCTGAATCTTCACTAGTAGCTGAAGTAAAAGAGAAGCAATATATAGATCCCATTCTATTGCAGCTTAAAGAGAATGTGCAATGTGGTATGATAAAGGCATTTGAGCTTATGCTAGATGGTGTGCTTCGGTGCCAAAACAAATTGTGTGCCGAATGTAGATGAGCTAAGAAAGAGGATTATGACAGAGGCAAATCATTCAAGGTATTCCATCCATCCAGGTTCAACTAAAATGTATCATGATTTTAAAGGAATGTATTGGTGGGGTGACATGAAGAAGAACATTGCAAAAATTGTAGCCGAATGACCAAATTGTCAAAGAGTTAAAGTAGAGCACCAAAAGCCCGGGGGTTATATGCAATGTATAGAACTTCCAATCTAGAAGTAAGACATGATCAACCTGGATTTCATCACTGGTTTGCCTTGTACATCTCAAAGGTTTGATTCCATATGGGTGATCGTTGATAGGATTACCAAATCAGCATACTTTCTACCGGTTAGGACCACTTACACAGTTGAAGAATATGCCAAATATATATTAAAGAGATAGTTCAATTGTATGGAGTTCCAATATCTATTATGTTAGATCGAGGAGCTCAATTTACTACAAATTTTTGGAAGTCTTTCCAGAGAAATTTGGGAACACAAGTGAATCTAAGTACAACTTTTCACCCTCAAACAGATGGACAAACAGAACGTACCATTCAAACACTTGAAGATATGCTGCGAGCTCATGTATTGGACTTTAAAGGTAGTTGGGATGATCATTTACCTCTCATCGAGTTTGCCTACAACAATAGCTATCATTCAAGTATCAAAATGTCACCATATAAAGCTTTGTATGGAAGAAACCGTAGATCACCAATTAAATGGTTTGAAGCGGGTGAAATTGCCTTGTTCGGTCCAGATCTTGTTTATCAAGCTATGGAAAAGGTTAAAGTGATCCAACGGCAGCTAGAAACACCCCAATGTCGACACAAATCATATGCAAATGTTAGAAGAAGGGGGCTAGAGTTTGCTATAGGTGATTGGGTATTCTTGAAGGTGTCACCAATGAAGGGGGTTATGAGATTTGGTAAGAAAGGAAAAGTAAGTCCACGTTATATATGCCCATAAAAGGTTACTCAGAGTTTTGGCCGAGTCGTTTATGAATTAGAGCTACCCCAAGAGCTCTCAATAGTCCATCCAGTATTTCACGTCTCAATACTTCGAAAGTACATGGGAGATCCATCTCATATTACTCCTACTGAAGATGTACAAGTTACGGAAGATCTCACCTATGAATAAATACCTATTGCTATCCTAGACCGACAAGTTAAGGAGTTAAGAAATAAAGAAATATCTTCGGTAAAAGTGCTTTGGAGAAACCAACAAGTAGAAGGGATAACATGGGAAGCTGAAGAAGCGATGAAATCCAAGTACCCCCATTTTTTCAAATACGAAGAAAAAGTCCAAGATGATGAATTGGAGCAATAACAAGTAAGTGTAATATAAAGGTACTATGTGATAATAGGGATTGGTTGGACAGTTATGCTAACATTCGAGGATGAATGTCTCTAAGAGAGGAAGGATGTAACATCCCATAATATCAAGTTCTAAAGGTAAGTGAACAATTCATGAGTTTGTACTAAGGAAACTATGTGTTCTTCAGGATTAATTTCCGGACAGACCTCTCTATAAGTTTGGGTAGTCCATTGTTCTTAGTTATTAAGGGATTTCTCTTTTCTCTTTTGGTGTATGTGTGAAGGGATTAAGCTATTGAAGAGATATACATTAAGTGACTAAACTACCAAGGAAATCAAGGTATGGTTACTGTCCATTTTTTTCCTTTTTCCATATACATGTGTTGGCAGAGGATTGCACATATTTGGTTGCTATTAAAAGACGATTGGGGTGTTGTTTACGGACTGTTTTGTGTGTTTGTGTTGGGGGATGCCTGGTTGCTATCGAGGAAAGGTGTGATTAGTTTGTATTGAATTATAGAAAAAAGGTGTGGCGGTACACGACCAAACTAATTATTGCATTTGTTTACTGCCCAATCATTTTGTGTATTTTTTGGAATGTGTAATGAAGCCAAGGTGATTTCGGTGAACCTTATAAGGACATATATGGTATGTGGATGTAATTAGAGTATAAGAGGGTTAAAGTGACACCCTTTATTGATATATTAAGGGCTTACTGCCACTAGTTTCGTGAAGTTAAATAGCCAAAATGTGACGGTTGGTTGCTAATATTAGTTTGCCATATATTTTATTGTAGATAAGTAATCTAAAAGGGTGGGACGTCGAGTTGGGCTGGTATTGGAGTTTACAACTAGGTATGCAAGGCATACTCCATTTTGTACTCTTTGGCATGAAATCAAACATTTGTTCCATCTAGTAAGTTTCCAAGGTTATATTTTAATAAGTGACACATAATAGCAACGTATTATATCCTATGAAGACAATGACCTTGTTCCCACTCTCTAACATGTCAAAACACCTCAATACATGCTTATTATAAACCTGCATACCTATCTTTATTTGAAAATTTTAGAAATTCTCCGTTTACTCAAATAAGACCCATGTGTTATTTTCAGCTCCTAAATACTTCATTTGTGTGCCAACAACTCCCTACCTCATTATTGTTGCATTAAGTGCCCATTTATATATCTCTTAGTAACAGATTATTTTTTCAAGGTACCATAATGTTGTGACCACCAAAGTAACAATCTCAAAAGCTAAATAAACTAAGTAACACAAATCTGTATATGAGTGGTAGCTCAGGGGGATATTCCTAGCATGGGCCGATCTCGATACCTTTATATGTGGGTGGCAGCTCAGGGGCATAATCCTAGCATGGGCCGATCCCAATCTTTATATGTAGGTGGAAACTCAGGGGCGTAAGCCTAGCATGGGCCGATCCTAGTTTATCTATTTACCACTAATCAGCTGGTCATTTGCATCATATATGGCTTACAAAGATTTTGAAGTAAGAAAGGTAAAAATGAAGAAAGGAACGTAATGTACGTAGTCCCACAAGTATATATAAATGTGGTCTACTACTACTACTTATACACTTGTATCTGATTTCTATTGAGCCTTTGTATCATGTATTGTTACTCTTCCTCCTTGCATACTCAGTACATATTTCCGTACTGACTTCCCTTATGGGTGACCTATATTTCATGCTACAGGCACAGGTGCTTCGGCAAACGCGCCTCCTCAGTAGGAGCCCAGGATATCAAATTGCTATTGGTGAGCTCCAGATTGCTTCGGAGCTTTCTGAGTCTGTTCCATATATTTTGGTATTTTGCAGCTGGTCAAGAGTAGGGAGGGGGTTTATCCCAACCCTAACTAAGTCTATGTACCTTTTAGAGGCTTTGTAGACTAATGTAAAGTTATGGTAGTGTCTTGTCTCTAGACGTGGTGGCCCCAACGACCAAGTGTTGTATATATCAGTTTGTTCTTGCATGTGTAACTATTCTCATCAATACATAATATCATGTTTGTCAGAACCTTTAGTTGTCATAGTTACATCCATGGGAAGTACAAGGTTATGAATTGGTTCTCTCGGGCCTTTACTGCTACGGGTGCCTGTCCGCCCCAATAGGATTTGAGGCGTGACACATTCTTAAAGTAAAATCTATTAGACAAACTTAGAGCATGAAATAAGGTAAAGTATAGTGCTCTATAGACACCTTGTTATAAGTATGGCGAGTTTCACCCTTATAAAAAGGACTATACTAAATGTGGCTTTTCAAACATCATAGGATTCTTGAACTTGGTGATTTAATAACAAGTTTGTCATGATCCAAGTCTACACCTTGAACGATACAAAATGCTTAAAACCATAAGTGATCCCAAATTTACCCTTCACATAACATATCTAAGCATAATAATGACATAAAGTGGAAGTTGTAACTGAAATCATAACTTCTAAATTCAGAAGAATTGAAAGTTTTAATGAATAAAATATTGAGCATGAAGGGATAGCATAAACCATACCCTAATGTTTTTCAAGACTTTAAGTTTGAGTAAATAATATTTCGGACAAGGCCCCAAGCTACCTATAAAACAATGTTTGAAATAAAGGAAAAAATAATAATCTAGGTCCCCAAATGAGGATGTCTTACCAACCTTTTTGATCTGAACTGCCATTATCAAGCCACGGGTCTGAGAATGATCGCCTGTATCTACATCAATGAAAATGTAGTGGAAAAGAGGTATGTGATCATAATAGGGATAGTAATTAGTATGTAGGAAAAAAACTAAATAACTAAAAGCACAATATTAGCATAATCTAAAGAAAGGAAAAAAATATGATCTTTAGAAATGTAAGCATCAACTGATAATAAAAGGAGCTAATGACTATAAATGAGGATGTTCTATAAACAATGTTGTCAAGACCAAACTAACAAAATTGTGAGGGTACCTACTCAAATCCATCTAGTTATGTAACGCCCCCACATCCCATCCCGAGACGTCACACGGTGCTTATAGACCCGAAGGACCACAAGCTAACCCTTTTTTGATATCTATACCTGTACACTGCATAATATCTGAAAAAAATGCGGAAACTTGCCATAAGGTTCAACACATCTATACATACTCAAAGCTGAAAACTGAATACTAATACATCCGTCAGAAAAGCCTCTAACTGTCTGAACTGTGGAGTTAATGGGACATGTCCCCAACTAAATCCGTCAACAAAAAATAAACAAAGTTTGAAACAATAATAGTAAACTGAGACTCGTCCTCGAAAGAAGAGGATTCACTGCTACTGCTACTGACTGGGACCAAACTGCTGAGGATAAACTGGATCCTGTGCCTCTGAACCTATGGTGTCAAATAAAACACCATAGCGCAAATGCGCTAGTACAAAAATGTACCGAGTATGTAGACGGGGTAGGCTAATGCAAGGGTTCATGCATGCGCAATATATAAACTGAATAATCATGAAAATGCCGCATGAGAACACATACATGAATGCACAAAACATGAACACAAATATCGCAACTCTAGATACTGAAACTCAGATACCACTTTACTGCAGACTGAACTCACTACTGACACTGAGATACTGAATTACTAACTCATCTAATACTGATAACTGAGGATCTGGATGTGCTTATATCAATGACTGAATTCTTAGACTTACTGCTTTCGACTGACAGGATTAGAGATCAACCTTTCTAACAGATGATTTCGGAAGTTTATCAATAATAAGAAATATGATTATATCTGAATCTGACAACAAGAATACTCAATAGAAATCTGATACTATGATCAAGCCTGTCTGACGGCATATCTCTGAATATGATATCAAATAACTGTATGTGAGACCAAGTCTATCTGATAGGATGGTCCATAAATCAATGGAACTATCTGAGTTCCTCACAATGATAGATGACTGTATCTGACAGTCCTGATTTCTGAAGACTGATTCTAAAACTGAGGCTGAATCTGAAACTGAAATTGTGGGAAGTAGTCACTTAACCGACATGCCTCGACCTACCACCGGTGGGGTCCAACCTGTGCCCCAGTTGGAAGGGTGTCATTACCGCGCCACTGGTAAAGACAACTCTATGTGACCCTCATCTAGCAGGTCCTCAAACGAGAACGGTGGAGCCCTCATCTAGCAGGTCAAGCCACCTCATCTACCCTCATCTAGTAGGTGTGATGTCTCTCATCCACCCTCAACTAATAGGTGTGATGTCTCAACCTACGCTGGCTACGTAGTTCTGGAGCACAAGGATTGCTTCTAAGAATCACACCCTCTACTAGTAGGTGAGATCTCATCCTTGAGCTCGCTTGGTGCTAGTTTCTACTCCCAACTGAAAGACTCAGAACTGAATTCTCAACTGAACACTGGCTGAACTGAATATAACACTAATCATATTACTCAAAAGGTCTGACTGAGTTATGCTGAGATCACTTGGTTCCATATCTGAAGGAAAAGATATCGAATCATGGTATCTGACTAACGATACAGAGCTTGAATAGATTACTTGAATTGCTTCTGAGATTAGGATTAAATAACTTGAATACTATTAGAACTGAGCTGATTACAGGTCTGAGGCTAGATTACTAGCGATACAGAGATTACAGAGATAACTGAGATTACTGAGCTTTATTAAGCTTCACACTTGTCTGAGGATACAGAGTTCTATAGTTCACTGAGTTCTGAGAATCATGGCTCAATTGGAATTATCGAGAAACTGACACGGGCTCTAGAAAACAACTCTATTTTAGGGTATAAATACCCCCAGGACTCGACAACATAAAAGTAAGACATAATCATTCTTCATCACAAATCATTCATGCATCATCACGGTCATCCATTCATCACTACAATCATTTATTCATCATTACAAGCATTCATTCATCATTACAATCATTCATGTATTATCACAATCTTTAAAGAATCACTTTAAGTAGTTGGGAATCATAACATACTTTTCCTCTCAAGATCCTTAGGACATCACATTAAACATTTAGAAAACATAGACCTCTATTCATCATCACAACCCCCAAAGGGTCACTCCAAACCTTTAAGGATCATCAACATCGGTTCACTATCATATACTAGCCTAGGGAAGACATGATATTAGATTATACCCCATTTAATGAGATCTTACATCAAGTGCTTCATACCTTTATCGGTCTTGTCATGTATTTGGATATCACTTGATTTGGGGGAAACTTCAGACTAACACGTCACTATTTACTTGCTAACCACTTGACATGTATTAAAATCTTAGCATATATCAAAGAGCACAAAATCGGAGACTTTACAATCATCATATCTCGACTTGTTCACTAGGGTCTTTCAACAACCATTAGACACGACCGATTTTACACCTACTTGGGGATTTCATGCTATCTTGGCACATTTCACTCACTAAGGCATGGATGGACTACCTCACAATTTGGGGTTTCCTATTCAATATACTATAGTGGGACTTATGCTTCAACTAAAATCTTTATCAAACCTATGGGAAACGTTCTTCACTTATTCAACCATTTCTACACCCAAAAGTCATGAACACATCACATGGAAAAACAACTTCAAGAGGGTCTATAACAAACATCACATGAATTCCACATACTAGGGTCAAAGCTCATAAATTTTGTAGGAAAACGTAAATCAAAACTAAACAACACATTAAACATCCATTTCACCTCATAAAAATCATTAACAACTCATAAACATAAAAATCTTTTAGTTTTAAAAAGGGTTCTTGAGCTTCTTGGATGAAAGGGACCCAAGAATCAACATCTACACACCTTAACCTTTGAAATTGGATGAACTTTAGTTCTTGAAACTTTATCCACACTTGAAATAAATAATTTCTTGAAGCCCACACTATGAGGTACTTGATTCTTGAAGAAAGTTTGAAGATTTATGGATGAATTTTTGGAGTATTAAGGTTCTTGAATTGAAACCCTAGATATTCTCTCTTTAGAGAATTGGAAGAGAAATGGAGAAATTAGGGTTTGAATGAGGGTTCCTCATATTTATAGAGGCTCAAAAAAAGTGAGAAATGACGAAAATACCCTTGCAAAAATTCCCTTGAATTGCTAGAAAAAATGTTCTTGACGCCATCCATGACAGGCCGTCAGGTCTCCGTGATAGACCGTCACGAATGGTCGTCACAAAAGGGGTCCAATTCTTGATTTTCTGCCCAGGGCTGACGACATCATCAGAAATGTCATCAAAATGTGACGTCGTCATCAAAAAGGTCGTCAGAAACGTGATAGCCCGTCAGAAACGTCGTCACCGTTTTCCAGCTTGACATGCTTGAGTAAAATGGGAATAACTCTTTGCTCCGATATCGGATTTAGGAGAAATTGGTATCGTTTGAAAGTTAATTCAAATATATTTCATTTGATATATAGAAATACACCCAGTTATTCATATACAACAAGTTATGGTCGATTGAAGTTGACCCAAATTTTGACGGTTACTAAAACTTGTACGATAGGAAAGTTTTCAACTCGTCCATAAGTTAGGGGACCTCTATGATCTTAATTCATGCTCAAATAGATTCCCACATGATTCAAAGTATTTCATACTTGTGATGATATTTTTGAAATATTTTGACTCAGATTTTCGCTTTACCAAATACGCTCTAAGGCTTAGACTGGAAGAGAATTTTGCGGGGCATTACAAGTTATGAGAACCATTATCACCCATTTCAACATACGTACATAAGTTTAAGCAAATTCATTAAGGATATCAAAATTTGATAAATGATATAACGTTTTAAATTAAATCATAAATGAAAACACTTTACTCGAGGACCTAATCTAGATAATGTACAAGATCTTCTAATGAGTATATGACAACACAAGGACATAACTCTCACTATAACAATGAAAAGAGTAGAAGTTGCTAGACATTAGCATCCACATCACCTAAAAATCAGCTTATCATGCAACCAAACTATACCCTAAAAAGGGTATAACAAGTTTAGCATTAGGAAAAATGATAGGTATTGGTAGGCATCATTGCCGACTAAGGTTAAAACACCTAACATATAATATAGAAATTAAAGATAAATCATGTCCATATAATGTGATACTTTAACTACCCTATGTCTAAAGTTCTTGTCATCACTTAATGTAAGTAACTTTCATTTTCCGCACAAATACTCTAGCCTTTAGATCTTTGGCCTAGGTTAAATATGAGTACACACAACTTTACAATCAAGCTAGGATACAAGGATTAACTATCAGATATTTCCTTAACCTTTACTCATAAACTATTATTATTATTATCTCCAGTTACCATCTTATAGAAAACAACCATGACATATAATTTAAATAGTCAATAACAATGTCTACATTTAGACAAATATACACCAACTACATGTCAACACATAAGACAATTTTACAACCGATTCTAGTTGTTCGTTATTTTATGAAGTTTTGTCAAATATCAAAATTACAATTCTCATCATGACAAGTGTAATTATAAGCCAAGAAAATTAGTTCACGCTAGAAATTGAAGTTCAAATAGCAAGTAGGAATATCAATTCAACAGTTCACTCAAAGAATCCATCTCAATAATACCAGTAATGGTTCAAAAAGGAGCACCACATATCATTATGATCAACCATACCACACGAGGATCCCAAATATCATTAAGTGAATAAACAAACCCAATCTACTCGATGAACCAAATATAAATAAATCAATAAACCTGATCCACTCAAGGAGCTAATTATAAATAAATCAACAAATAAACTTGATCCACTCAAGAAATCAATTATAAATAAATCAATTATAAATAAATCGGTCCAGTTATAAGTAAATCAGCAAATAAACTCTATCCACTCAAACTACCAATCATAAATAAATTAACAAATAAACCCTGTCCACTCAAGAAACGTCAACCTCAATAATCCTTATACATATATGCTAAGGATCTTATGATTTTCTACTAGCCATGACTTGCAGGGGCTTAGCTTTGTCCATGTATTGTACCGTCATGGTACCTGAGACAAACAATGAATCATATTACTATACCGGTATGGTACCTGAGCTGACCAATGAATAATATCATATCCAACACTTAGTGTCATCATTTCTACCAGCATGAAGTTGCCAACCTTATTTTAACCAATCCCATGATGCTGTCCATAACTTTCTTATCTCAAAATAATAATAACAAATCCTGTGAAGATGTTCTTTATCGGCTCATCCCAAAAATAACATATATATCACAACAATCACAACTACAATGGGAATAAACAACCACACTTGTACTATCCACAAGGCTTTAATATAACTTCATTATATGTGATTAACACTTAGGATATTATTTTATAATTTACTTTCTTTGAACATGCATTGTAACAAGTATACGAAGAAATACTAAACTTGCACACATAAACCAAGTAAGGATTCCAACTACCTTTAAGCATCAACTATTAGTTCAAGTTCAATCGTTAAGTAAGTTTACAAATATCACCATTCATACCACAATACAATTCTTACCAAGAAATACAATGATTTCATTATTCAAAAACCTTTTTTGACAAATTATTTAGTATGTTCATTATCTTCTCAAACAAAATCAAGTACTCATATTTACTAGCATGTAGTTCAACAAATGACCAAGCATTTAGTTAAATCCACTCATTTATAGACAATTAGCCTTAATTCAATTCTTAATAACCATAAAAATATGACAAGACTGTAACTTAAACTAATTCATCGCCCAATGCCTCAACTATAGTTACAATCGACCAATTCAATCAAACTTTTCAACCCATTCAGTACCATTCCTACTTCACTATAATCAATTTACATTAACATATTTCAATTTTGAAAACTCCCATAATTACTAGTTACTAGTTTTCATAACCCATAGTCTCATAACGGGACACCAACATACATATATTCTCCCGAATTATCACAATTAGCACATAATCCAATAAATCATCAAATACTATCCCCAAAATAATAATTAAACTAAATCACATTCCATTCATATTCAAAATTTTATTATTACCAACTATTCACCGTGTCGTAGGTCTAAGGATGAAATCTCCCATCAAACTATATTATAGTCATGCAATTTAACCAAGCTCTACTACACATTAAACCTAGCTCACCTGAGTGCCAAGTTGATACAACAAGTAAGCTATACCATAAATGCTTCTTTTCTTCATGTTTTTTGAATGCTAAATCATTTCAACAAAGGATTTCAACTCCAACCATGAGAAAATCACCCCTTTAGGGCTTAGGAATGAAATTTTGGAGTTTTTTTTAACCGAAATTAATCCAAAATAGGCTTATACACAACAATCAACCTACTACATTAGCCTTAACTGTTCAACATGGATAGTGTTCAGTAAAATGATCATAATATTTTACTCCAAAAGTGGATTAAAAGTGGAAAGATGCGTTAAAAGAAGTCTCAAAGTTAATTAATTTAGTGGGTATTGGTACCCATTACTCTTCATGTTTTAGGAGGAATAATAGTTTGAAGATGAACCTAATTTAAACTTAGCCCAAAACTCAATTGGTAAGGATACTTCCAACTTAACATTGTTCTAGGGGTATTGTATGACCTTAATTCATATCTAATGCACTTTCATACTAAATAATTAATCCAAAATAACTGGTTGTTACACCAGATACGACTTTACTATCCATTCATCAATAAATAGACATTGGGTGAATGTTGGAAATTAGAAAAAACTACCTTCAGAGTTACTTATATTGCACCTTACTCACCCACTCGCTATCATTTATCAACTATACTATAGTTATATTTTTCCCCTCTATTGAAGCTTTTCAAGGCAAGAAGATGTGGAGCCAAATATTTGCGAGCAAATATTTATGTCTCTCACAGAGATATAAGAACAAAACCTTGAGAGTTCATGATGAGATAACATCAAAACCTAGAGAAAGATGAACAACTTCTACATCGAGCCCACTATAACAGTCTAATTCCTGCTATAGCGACTCATTATAGCGGGATGTACCTACTATAGTGCCACTGACCATTATTAATCCTACTAGAGTGGAAAAATTATCACTATAGTGGCTTCGTAGTTTCGACCTTCCTCCCACTATAGCAGGGTATGCATGGTAGAAACATGGGATTTCCCTAATTTTACCAATTTTACAACACATGCCCAGATTTTGACATTTTGAACGAACCCCTTACATCAAATGCTATGTTCGGAGTTCAACTAATTTGAATTTCATTCCAAAAGTTTCTATGGCCCCCTCATCTATGACAATATGACCTTAATTTCATCAAACACTATACCTCGAGAAACCAAATATCTCTAAACCATACAATACTACATTTTCATTGGAACCCACCCTAGCTTGATAATTTATCAACTCTTATCTTAGTAAAACCACTACCTAGACATTTTACCCTAAGCAATTCTATAACAAACACAATGCCACCAGTCAGTACACCATGTTTTCCCTTACGACATCTACTTTATGACTCTTTTTTACACCCCTATGATCAGCGCACAAACATGAATCCTCTATAGTACAAACACCAAATGCAGCACAATAGGTTTCATTAATACATAAATTTTCTACCACAACTTATATTAATATATTTGACACTCAATAATTAATTATTTTTAAATAAACCATCTCATCGATTATCACTCAAGGACAAACTATACATATTTTTCCTCACATTTAGCTTATGACTAGTTGAATTACTAACTCAATATACCTCAACCACCCAAGAAGAAATACTAACCAAGTACTATCATTCAACGATGAGAGAGATATGAATATTCAGGAACATATCTGATAACTCTACTCCCTCAATTGACTCTACAACTAAGGGTTATCAATTATAGTAAAGTTATTTTCTTTCAAAAATCTTAGCAATTCAAGTATACCATTCTCAAGGGATACTATTAATCGATAATTATTTTCATATATTAAGAATACGAGTCAAACCATAATCATTCAATTATAATTTTATTTTGCAATTAACACATGAGTGACAAGTTTTACCACTAGACAATTATTATTACCTTATTCATGAATACAAGGAACCTAGTTCCACCATAATCTCATGATTTCCTCATAAACTACACATTATCATCAAAATACAGATAGTTTATGTTGTCAACATTGAAAATCACCAAGTCAAATAAGCCTGACATTTAAATATGTAAGTCACCTCAAACAGATAACAACACTTACATAAGATATTTAACTTATCAACACATCATATCTTATCTACTACATCATTTAACTTTAAGTCTTAGAGAAATCATATCCACCCTTTCATTCATTTAACTGAAAATTAGTCAACAAATGACATTTTAGTCATCAATCAAACCTTCAATTTATCACAAAAGTCAAAACCATAAACAAATTATTTTTAAACAGTTAATGCAAATAATAGTTTTATTCACCATACCAATTACTACTTTCAAGCCAAGCAACAATCACAATCATATATTATAATACACTAATAAAGTTATAATCAATCAATTTCATTATAATTTCCATGAAAATCATATTTCCTTGATCTTATGGACATATACCAATTGGAAACAACTAGGTTCTAATTGTGAATTCCTCAACATACCAAATGAAAGTGATTAGATTCAAATTGTGGTGGCTAAGATCCTATTGGAATCAAGTAGGTACCAATTGGGCTCAACCCAGATAGAAAACAACCAAGTTAGCATGATAAGAAAGAAAAAAGAAAAATAATTCATAGAACGATTTATAGCTTCTTGAGGATTTAAGGTGGACATCAACATACTAATCTGTAGGACTCTACTCGATATTTGCACTTGTACTTATGAGATTGGAAACCAAGAGATCTGATACCAACTTTCATGATTCAAATAACTGGATCGTGAGGGAACTTACTCTAGTCTACCTAGATAGGTAAACCCTTATCACTTATTTGAAAATACATGCAAAAGTTTAAATTTTTTTGTTAAGGATCTCAAAATTTGATAAATGATATAATCATTTATGGTAAATTGTAAATGAAAACACTTTCCGTGAGAACCTAGTCTGGAGAATATACAAGAGCTTCTAATAAGAAAACAACAACACAAGGACACAACTCCTACTTTTAGAATGAAATGAGTAGAAGAAGTTGGAGATCATTACTATATCATCTGAAAAACATCAACTAATCCTACAACCAGATCATACACCCAAAAGGGTATAGAAAGTGCAGCATTAGTACACATAACATTTACTAATAGGCATCATCAAGCAACAAAGGTTAAAGCATATAACATGTAATATATAAATATAAGATAAATCGTGTACATATATTGTGATAGTTTAACTCCCCTTGTTCTATAGTTCAAGACACTCCCCAAAATTTGGGACATATTGTATGGGAACCTCAAGCTCACATAAACCAGAGGTAACCCATCCCAATCACCAACAAATTTTTTATAAGGGTTGGGTGGATCGCGACCATATAATAAGAATAGCAAAAATATAAGACTAATATCCAATGATAGACAATAACTATCATTTCATTTATAACAATAGTATAGACATTATGACTAAGTCCATAGTCATCCACAATAGCTCTACCAAAACTAAGTCGACAATACGTCAGGAAAAACCCCCGACAATAGCCAAGTACCACCCTATACAAGTCTATGACATAGAATAAAATGACAATGAAAGGTATGTCTTTCAGAGAATAAAAGGTCACTACTTCAAGGTCAATGAACAAATCTGCTCGAACACCTGTTCACTGCATAGCAGAAGATGCTCCGGCAACTACGTCGCATGGGGACGTAGCATCCAGAGATGGTTAGTGGTTGGAGTGCTAGCATGTAACTCAAGGATAAGGAGAAAATAGTATCATCATTCAAAAACAAGTCAATATATCATCTTATATCATATTCATATACTTATCCTTTCATATTGGTATTTCACATGATAATCAAGAGATCAAAGCTCAACAACATTCTGGAACATATACTCATATGGTGAACTGAATTAGACCACAAACCAATATACCTTGTATGGTAAGCAAACTTGGACCACAAACTAACAAGCCTCGTATGGTAAGTGGAGTTACACCATAAACCAATACATCTTGCATGGTAAGCGGACTAGGACAAAAAACTAATACATCTTGTATGGTAAGCAGACACTTGGATAATAAACCAATACACCTTGTATGGTTAGAAGACTTAGACCAGAAACAACCACGCCTCATATGGTAAGCGAACTTGGAGCACAAACCAATAAGTCTTGTATGGTAAGCGAACTTGGACCACAAACCAATACGCTTTATATGGTAAGCGAACTTAGACCATAAACCAACCTGTCTATACGTATGTACTAACACCCATTAAATACATCACATAGGAACTCAACCCATCTCAGGGAATTCAAGCCATCAAGGATACACATCAACACCATAGATCATCACATGATCTCTACCGGCCCTTTTGGCCATTGCTCACAAGGTTAGGCCCAAGGCCTTAGTTCATAAAATAATGCAAGTTTATTCATGGTCATCAAGACCCTTATCAACAATAATTCATAATTATTACTCTTATACACACCTTTTATTCAAACAAAATTTGAGTTCATACTTTAGGGACTATAACCATTTAGTCAACCAATCATCAAGGATATGCATGTAGTCATCATGTGGCCAACAAGTCCTTTACAAACCATTTACCAAGCATTCACATGCGTTCAATTCCATACATAAGGTCTTTAACACATTTGACCTAATTTAACATTTTACATGATCATATGTTCCTCATGAGGGCCTTCAATACTCAAACATGTCAATAGGACAATGCCTTAACCATTTCATCACAAAGTTTAAATTATGATCATCATGAACCACAAAAGCTATTTACCTTTTATTAGTAATGTTAAATCACATTTTCACCCCACTTGGTTCCATACATAACTTAAACTCATTATCTTGCCTAGGGTTTCACCCTCTCATTAACCATTAACCAATAAGGTTGTCAATTTTACAATACAAGTCTTACAATACCTTTTACAACATAATTTATCAATAATTTATACTCATTTGGGACAATGCCATAACTCAATACATCATCAACATGTAACTAGTCATTTCACTTAGACATTTTCACAAACACCTTGTGAGCATACCTTTAACAAGGTCATTTTCATGGTAAATATTACTAGATTAGGGCTAATAAAGACCCTCATGTTAAAAAACCTACAACAAGCATCCACATTTAAAATCTACCATTAATAACATGTATCAATACACATATAAGCAATAATCATCAGTATTCATTATTGGGTAACAAAACCCTTTTCATTTGATTCAAAACCACTATGTTCACTTACTAATCCACGTGTGAAATACATGAGTTTTAGATATATTTAGAAAGGAAAAGATATACATGCCTTAAAAAAGATGACACACCAACAATATTGACTCTTCTTTGCCTCTTGAAGACCATTCTTGAAACCCTAGCCTCCAATATTCCAAAGATATGCTTGAGAGAGTGTTTAAAGTATTTGAGTCTGGTCAATGAAGACTTAGGAGGCTAAAATACCTTATATAGGGAGAGGGTTTAGTGTTTTAGGCATTGAAAATTACCAAAAGGTCCTTGGTTAAGAGTTGGAGAGTTAACACGTGCAGGGGTACCACTCCCCCATACGGGTCCTACGGTAATCGTGACCTAGGGTACAAGTGGTACCCTAACTTGTACCCTAGGATTCCCCTAGGTCATCCACACTGTTATGGGTACGAAAGGTCAGCCTTGAGTCATAACCAAGGGTATGACTCATTTCCCAATCGTGAACTTGATCCGTGACCGAAATAGTCCACTCAGTTTTGATGTTCCTCTCCATACGGTTGGGTAGCATACGACTTGTATGCATTGGTTAGAAATGAAGGAAGGTCAAATTGTATATAAAATAATATAATACCTTAGTTTTATGACTAGGATACAAGAGGGGAGGAGGATAAGGTATAAGTTGTGACCAAGGGTATGACTCAAGCCCTTCAATCGTACCTACCCTAGAGACTCCAAAAGTTATGGTTCTTTCAAGAGTTCAAGTCTAGGTCCTTCAATTCTCTCCTACTTAGACCATGTGTCCTCGAATGAGGGGCGAGACAAGCATAAAAACAAGTTAACACATCAATATGCATCAAGGAAACCTTTACACAAGTTAGAAACAACACGCCACAAGGATACAACACAACACATATCATGATCATCACCAACTAGCCAAATTTTTTTTGCAAGGCCACATTCTTGGGAGTTTTGATTCTCCACCACTTAGGATCATTCGTCTGTGAATTATGGTGAAGACATGCTCCTTCTAAAGTTAATACATTATCAACCATCAAAACAATTTTCACACAATTAAGGACAAGGAACACAACAAGGGTAGAATTAACACATATCATGGTTATTATCAATCAACCACTTCATTTTAATATCCATGGGATTCCATCCCACCATTTATCAAAAAAACCTAATCAATTTAAAGCTTAAGGTCTTGATCCCTTCGTCTTTCAAAGATATAAAAAAACTAAAACATTTGGGAACTCGAATCCCTTGTCCATCAAAGACATCAATCAATCACAAACATCGGGGATTTCAACCCATTGCCTATTGAAGACTTAAACTAAGTTAGGAACACCAACACACACCTCAAGCATGAGTTTCCCAGATGAAACAAATTTGTGGATACTTGGAATTCATGTCCTCATCCTCCCCCCAAATAGCTTGCTCAGACTTTTGGTCCCTCCATGGAACCTCTACCAAATCCACCTCTTTCTTTCGCAACTGGCAAACTTGCCAATCTGAGATCCTCACCGGGACCTCTTTACAAGTCAAGGAACCAAAATACCAATGTTGATTCCTCAAAGTTCTTAACATGGCACAGAGGTGATATACGTGACCTGCCTCCCTCTTAGAATACACTAAGAAATCATCAATGGAGACAAAGACAAGTATTTCCAAGAATGGATGGAAGACCTTATTCACTATTCCCATGAATGTCGCCGAGGCATTAGTTGACCCAAAGGACTTGACAAGAAACTCATAAACCATGAAAGAGAATTCTCTAGAAGACCTTTCTGAGTTAGGAACTTTAACTCAGACCAAAAGATACAAACACCCCTTTGATATCAGCTTTTAGGCTTTGAGATAAGAAATGAATCTTTCCTTAGGTACTAAAGGACAAAAGAACCATCTTCCCATACAATGACTGGCTCATTAGGGAGGTTAAAAATGACCTTATGGGTCTTACAATCTAAGAAAGCATAATACGAGTGCAACCTATTTGACCAAGTTGGGACAAAAGAGTTTGCCTAAACATCAGACCTTCTTGGATACATGATTTGAAAGATGAGAAAATAGAAATTAGAGGAATCTAAGAACTTAGACTCTATATTTCTTGAGATTAAAACACAAGAAAGGAAAATATTCCTAAATGCCTCATAGCCTCTCTCTTATAAGTGCGGTGCGCTTCACACCCATAAAAGAGACTCTACTTGAGAAGATTTTGTGGACTCCCAACTGACCATGAACCTAGGCTCTGATACCAACTTGACATACCCCAAAATTTGGGACATGTCATATGGGCGCATCAAGTTTGCATAAACCAGTGGTCACCCCGATAACCCATCCTAATCACCAATAATCTTTCACAAGGGTTGGGTTAATCCTAACCATATAATAAGAATATAAGAGATATAAGACTAATAGCCAATGCTAGACAATAACTATCATTTCATTTATAACAACAGTCTATCCATTATGCCTAAGTCCACAGTCATCCACAAAACCTCTCTACCAAAATGAAGTCAACAAAACGTCTGGACACGCTTCCAACAATATCTAAGTACCACCCTAGACACGTCTATGACATGAAATAAAATGACTATTAAAGGTAGGTCTTCTGGAGAATGAAATCTTACCAATTCAAGATAAATGCATAAATCCGCTCTTACACCTGTTCACAGTATAGAAGAAGAAGATGCTCTGATGCCTACGTCATGTGGGGACGTAGAATCCGGTGACGGTTAGCGGTTGGAGTGCTAGCATATAATTCAAGAATAAGGATAAAATAGTATAATCATTCAATAACAAGTCAATAAATCATCTTATATCATATTCATATACTTATCCTTTCACATAGGTATTTTACATGGTAATCAAGAGATGTAAGCTCAACAACATTCTTGAACATATACTCATATGGCGAGCCGACTTAGACCACAGACCAATACACCTTGTATGGTAAGCAGACTTAGACCACAAACCAACATGCCTCACATGGTAGCAGACTTGGACCACAAACCAATATTTCTGGTATAGTAAGCACACTTGGAAGACAAACCAATAAGCCTTATATGGTAAGTGGACTAGGACCACAAACCAATACGCCTTGTATGGTAAGCGAACTTGGACCACAAACTAACATGCCTCATATGGTACGCGGTCTTCGACCACAAACCAATATGTCTTGTATAGTAAGCGGACTTGGGCCACAAACTAATACGCCTTGTATGGTAAGTAGACTGAGACCATAAACCAATATGTTTCTACGCACTTACTAACACCCATTCAATACATCACACAAGAACTCAAACTATCTCGGGGCATTCAAGCCATCAAGGCTACACATCAACACCATAGATCATCACATGATCTCTACTGGCCTCTTTGGACATTGCTCACATGGTAATGACTAAGGACTTAGTTCATAACATAATGCAAGTTTATTCATGGTGATCAAAAATCCTATCAACAATCATTCATTCTTGTTAATCTTATACGCACCTTTTATTCAAACACAATTTGAGTTTATACTTTGGGGACTATGACCATTTAATCAACCAATAATCAAGGATATGCATTTAGTCATCATCTGGCCAACAAGGTATTTACCAATCATTTACCAAGAATTTACATGCTTTCAATTCCACACATAAGGGCTTTAACACATTTGACCAAATTCAATACTTTACATGATCATATGGACCTCACGGGGGCCATCATTACTTAACCATGTCAATAGGCCAATCTCTTAACTTATTTCATCACACAATTCAATTATGGTCATCATGACCCGCACAAACTATTCACCTTTCATTAGCAATGTTAAATCACAGTTTCACCCCACTTGGTTCAATTCATAACTTAAACTCATTATCTTGCCTAGGGTTTCACCCTTTCATTAACTATTAACCAACAAGGTTGTCAGTTGCACAATAAAAGCTTACAATACCTTTTACAACATCATTTATCAATTATTAATACTCATTTGGGCCATTTCCCCAACTCAATACACCATCAACATGTTACTAGTTATTTCACTTAGACATTTTCACAAACACCTTGTGAGCATACCTTTAACAAGGTTATTTTCATGGTAGATATCATCCAGATTAGGGGTACTCAAGACTCTCATGTGAAACAACCTACAACAAGCATCCACATTTGAAATATACCATCAATAACATGTATCAACACACATATAAGCAAGAATCATCATTATTCATTGTTAGGTAACAAAACCCTTTTCATTTGATTCAAAACCACCATGTACACTTACTAATCCAAGTGTGAAATACATGTGTTTTATATATATTTAAAGATGGGAAGATATGCATGCCTTGAAAAAGATAACACACCAAAAATATTGACTCTTCTTTGCCTCTTGAAGACCACTCTTGAAACCCTAACCTCCAATCTTCCAAAGATGAGCTTGGGAGGGTATTTAGAGTGTTTGAGTCTTGTATATGAAGACTTAGAAGGATACAATACCTTATATAGGGAGATAATTTAGGGTTTTAGGAAAGGGAAATGACCAAAAGGTCCTTGGTTAAAAGCTGTACAGTCCACACATGCAGCATGTATCCCTATACGGGTCCTATGGAAATGTGACCTAGGGTATGAGTGTTACCCTAACGCGTACCCTAGGATTACCCTAGGAAAACCACACTATTGTGGGTATGAAATGGTACCCTTGATTTATAAACAAGGGTACGACTCATGTACCAATCATGAGCTTGATCCATGACCAAAAAAGTTCACTCGGTTTTGAGGTTTCTCTACATACGGTTGGGTAGCATATGATTCGTATGCATTGGTTATAATTGAGTGAAGGTCAAATCATATAGAAACCATTATAACATCTTAGTTTTACGTGTAGGATACTAAAAGAGAGGAGGATAAGGGTACAAGTAGTGACCAAGCGTGCGACTTAAGCCCTTCAACCGTACCCACCCCAAAGACTCCAAAAGTTGTTGTTCTTTCAAGGGTTCAAGTCTAGGTGCTTCAATTCTCACCCACTTAGAACATGTGTCCTCAAATGAGGAGAGAGGCAAGCATAAACACAAGTTAACACATCAACATACATCAAGGTAATCTCTACAAAAGTTAGAAACAGCACACAACAAGGATACATTATAACACATATCATGATCATCACCAACCAACCAAAATCTTTTTACAAGGCCATAGTCTTGGGTGTTTCATTTCATGTCATCACTTAATGTATACGTAACTTCTATTATTCCCTCAAATACACCAGTCTTTAGATCTTCGGCCTAGGCAAAATATTATGCGCAAAATATTATGCACAAAACATCACTATTGAGCTAAGACTACAAGGATTAAACAACAAATATTTCCTTAACCTCCATTCAAAAAATCATTATTATCATCTCCGATCACCATCTGTTATCATCTTCAGTCAACCATATTATATAAAGCTACCATAATATATAATTAAAATATCCAATAAAAATGTCTACACTTAGACAAATATGCACCAAAATACAAGTAAACACATAAGTCTATTTTACAAGCAACTCTAGTTATTTTATATTTTATGAAGTCTTGTCAAATATATAAATTACGATTTTCATTATAGAGAGGATAATTATAAGCCAAGAAAATCATTTCATGCTAACAACTCAAGATCAAATAGCAAGTTGGAATATCAATTCAACAATTCACTCATGGAACTCAACCCAATATTATTAGTAATAGTTGACACAAGGAGCATCATATGTAATTATCATCAACCGAACAATACAAAGATCCCAAATATCATTAAGTCATTAAAAAACCAAGTCCAATTATTAAACCACATATAGCTGTATCAAAATAAACCCAGTCCACTCAAGAAACCTATTGTAAATAAATCAACAAAAAATCAGTCTACCCAAGAAATAAATTATTAATAAATGAACAAATAAACTCGATTCACTCAAGAAACCAATTATAAATTAATTAATAAGTAAACCAGGTCCTTTTGAGGAACAACCAAACTCACCAATCTTTGTATATACATGATAAGGATCTGGTGGTGTCCCACTAGCCATGTCATACAGGGGTCGAGCATCTATGTATTGTACTGGAGTGGTACCTAAGCCAACCAATGAATCATATCATTGTACCAACATGGTACCCGATCCAACAAATGAATAATATCATAACCAGTACTTTGTGCCATCATCTCTACCAGAATAAAACTTCCAACCTTATTCCAACCAACTCATGATGATGTCCATTGCCAGCTTATGTATCAAATATAATAAAAAATCCTGTGAAGATATCCTTTACCAGTTCATCCCACAATTAGCATAATGTCATAATAACCACAACCACCATGGGAACAAACAACTACACTTGTACAATCTGCAAGCCTTTAATATAACCTCATTATAAGTGATTAAAACTTAGAATAATATTTGAGAATTTAATTTCTTTGACCATGAACTATAACAAATTTACAAAGAAATAGGTAATATACACACATAAATCAAGTAGATTTTTCAACTACCTTTAACCACCACCTACTAGTTCAAGTGAAAACATCAAGCAAGTTTACAAATAACACCATAATTAAATCATATCTATTCATATGTACATCTTGAATCATTACTAAAATTTTCATATTTCAAAGCAATCATGGAATTCACCCTTCTTTGAATTAATTCTAGTTTCTTCAAAGTCCATAATGTCAAAGATTCTAAAATCATATTTGAGATGTAATTCAAGAAAATAATTTGTGAAAATTATATAAAGAACAAAAGTGGAAACAAAGAAACCTTGTTAAGGTTAAAAATAAATGCAATATTCATAAATATCATAATAATAAGTAAAGGCTTCAAAAAATCATGAATTTTTTTTTCATAAAAAGATGAATTTGAAAGAGAGTTTATGAATCATAACAATAAACTTAAATTCATGAAAAACTAATAAGTTTTGGACATGAGGATGAAATAGAATCCTCATTGAAGTCGTACTTACCTGAAAATAAAAAATCTTGGAGAAAATCCTTTCTAAGTTATTATATTCTGTTGCTCAAAGCCCTAGGTGTTTGAGAGTTGATCAAAGGAATTGGGAGAGAACCACTAATGTTTTTTCTGAGAAATAACACTTCTTAAATATTTAATGATGTGGGAGGAGCCTTGAGTAAGGAAAGAACTAAACAAACTCTCAAATAACTATCTAATAGTGTAGAAAATTCTCATAGGATGGATTATCCCATGAACTACGGGCTGGTCCATGGATCATCCCATGAACTGTGGGCTGGGCCACAGATTATGGTGCATTTCATCATTTTGAGAGATTAAAATTTAGAAGCTTCTAGTTTGATCCCATAATTGGCCCTATGATTAATGGTCCATCCTACTAATTATGGTCCAAGTTGTTAGATTCAGAGGTGTTTTTAAAGCTCACCAGTTCATTCCAATAATTGGTCCCACAAATATGGCCCTTTTTATAGTTTATGGATCCAATTCATTACTTTTTGTCAAACTGACAATCTATTGGTAAAAATATAATATATTTCTACTCTAAAATTACATTAAAAAATGGTAAGAAGCATTGGAAAGAAGACATAAATACCTTTAATTTGGGGGGTGCTGGGTCTCCTAACACTTTATATTCTAGGAATAATGCTCATTTGAAGTTGATGCTAGTAAAATAATAAGCAAAAACTCAATCTTTAAGAAGCTTTCAACTTAACTTTAAGATAGGAGTTCCCGATAACCTTAATTCATATTCAAAGTTCTTCCCAGATTAAGAATTTGGCAATAGCAGATTTGTATATTTTGAAACCATCTTATTCAAGTTTTTAAGTATTTGAAGAATGATTTAAATTTAGTTTAGAAGTTTCAGGCATTAAATATAATTAATGAGATGAAAAGCAAAGTAATGATATGAAATGCAACAAACAATTATCATACCATTATACACATGAATTAACCCATGAAATGCTAGGAGCTAGCAACCATAGGAGCCTCCTGAGGTCCATACACCCACTTGAAACCATTTTCCATCAGACTACTATTCAAATTTATCCTTGGTATCATTAAAATCAATCATTTGAAATAACATTCTTTTGAATATGTATTTGCATGCAATCTTATATCATTTTCATAATACCGTGCCTTTTATCCATGATAATGAATAGGCAGCTTCATTATCATATTAGCAAAGATAAATTCAAATATAATATATATATGTGTGTGTATGTGTGTGTGAGTGAATGTATTTCTCACCACAATAGTCGTAGACTACATGCCTTCATTAATAATAGATTTACTTTATAAAAGTGTCTCAAGCCCTATTTCGTCAACTAAGTATATTGATTTCCACATGATGCCCATTTAGGTCACAACACCTCAATTAAGTAGACTACTTTCAGCATGATTTCCTTAGGTCAATATCTTTCTTAAACAATCAAATTTGTTTCAACAATGCCTTTAGGCTTATAACTTTCTCAGATAAGAAGATTGATTCCAAAACACTGCCTCTTTTATAACTCAATCTCTTTCAAATATGTGTCTATAGGTCGATAGTATAACTTTTCAAAGACTGCATGTAGGCCATACACTAATAAATGTAAGATGTAACATAAGAAAATAAAGTAATCCAAAACAAGTACACCTTGCAACTTATATAACATGATTAGCTAGGTCCCAACCTAGATTTCATGACAACAATTTATTTCTCTAACTCTTCAGCCCCATCAATATGCCCAACATATAACATGATTTATACAATAAGTTATCACCAAACCCAAGTCTAAGAGACTAATCCATAACCTACCTTGAATGTCAAGTAAATGCATTGTAAATCCTTAAATGCATTTGCATTACCTAAAATCCTCAAAATATGTACTTTACGTGAGTATACTAGTATAAATATACATATATTTTTAAATTTCTATTCAAACTTTAAAAGACAACATTGAGCTCTCAGGGTCAAATTATAATTTTCATTAAAATCAGATTACCAATACAAGGGTCTTAAAAATTAAAGTCCTTAAAAGATCGAGTTCAAATCGACCCTCAAATAAATTATTTTTTTTAATTTCTTATCTTTAAGTAAAATTCCAACTAAACATCAAGTTTGTGAATCAAAGAATCAAATCAACGGGTATTCCAGAACAATTATGAAAATAAAGATAAAATCACGTACCCAATATTTATACAAGAAAAATATTTTAAAAATATCCAAAATCCAAGATTCGTAGATCTCAAAATATTTAATATACTAATATTCTAAAATCTATCCATTTATTATTTCATGAGACATTTTGTGACAACACTTTGCAATAGCAAAAGGGCCGCATTCACGACTTGAATCTATCGAGCTCATGATTAATGCTTTATGACCACGATCATAGTATCTGCAACATCAATTTTTCATTCTTAAAAAACCCGTAACTCTCTCGTACAAATTTGAAATTCAATAATTTTTATGTTATAGTTCAAAAATCTTGATACAAATTAAATATTTCAATCAGAAAATAATTTGAAGATCATTTCCTTCAGGTGGTACCACATTTGCTTAACAATGTTGAAATATCGATCTTCAAACAAGTACTCAAAACTTATCTGATACCCCTATGTTTAATACAAATGAATCATAAAAACACCTTTTAAGCTGCTTAGAATGATCAAATCACTAACTTGAAATAGTCTTGACCACATATTGATTGTGGTCAACCTAAAATCAAACTCTAGAAACTCAACCATGAGTCAAAACACTTGCGAGAACTTTAGAATCTGTACAAACCACCAAAATTAAGTCATAAATCACCATTCGAACCTTACGATGTTTTCACAACTTGAACTGACTCTGTTAACTCAAAATATTTAGTTTGGTTAACCTTCTCCAAGACAATGCTCCTAAAATATAAGATCTCCTCCAAAACTCTTCTAATCACCTCAAAACCTAAATCTTTTATACTCATATGTCACTATGCAAAACTCAAGGTTATGATGGAACATATCTATTATAACCTAAGTTTTTGAGCTCTAGACCCCTCAAAAGATAGTCCATTGAATTAGCTTTCCAATGCCACTAGTCTTACCTTTATATGATATCATAATAAGAAGTTCAGTAAAAAGTTTTGAAGGGTCTATCAACTGCCAATGAAAATGACTCTGGCAAAGACCTATTGTCAAACACAATGAGTCATTATGTGGAGTTGTTTCCACAATAGTAAGGGATCCTATAATTTAGCGTAGTAGTAAAGAGTCTAGCATATGACTTATTATTAGTCCTAACTAGTCATTAGGTGGACTCATCTACTCAATAGAAAGAAATCTAAAAATCAACTCCCTGATAATGAATCCTCCTAACGACCCATTATCAGACCCAATAAGTCATTAGGAAGGAAGTATTTGTCATAATAGTAAGGTCCCAAGGTGTATAACCTCTAGCAATGACTCCTGGCCACGACTCATTACCTGACCTAATAAGTTGTTACCTTAGTCATTACGACTGGTATTAGCTTTTTCCTGCATTTTTTTTAAAAGGCTATTTAGTCCTTTTTGATTCTTTTAACTCCTATCCTTCATCTTTTAGGCTTCCCCAAGGGTGGTATATAAGCCTAAACTTTAAATTCCCCATTAAGTCACAAGATCAATTGAAACTAAGAAAAGGGGCAATTATTCTTCTTTAAAGCCAAGTTAGGGTTTCTCAATACCAAGTTCAAATTCCAAGGATTTCTCTAAGGCTTCTACCTCCAGGTATATGGTATTTTATTATTGGGTTCCTTCCATTCATTGAGTCTAAAAAAATATTACAATTCCCAAGTTTATTACTTCCTTAAGGTTTTGAGTTCCAAGGCAAATATAAGATTTTTTACCTCCTTCGTGTTATTCTTATAATTATACCATGAACACATATTTTCCCATAAACGTAACATCTTGTGATGCTAAGAATCAGAAATTTCCCTTTGGTTGATAAATCATTGAGTTTGGCTTGACTTATGAAATTCCCTATTATGATCAACTTTTATTATCATCATGTTTAGTTTACATTAGTAAAAGATGGTGGGTTATGAAAACCCAAAACCTAGGGACTCATGTATATATCAGCTTACATATCTTTAACCACTTCAGATTATCCACAATTGATACTTTTAGAATGATATCATGATGAGCAATTCATTTTATGTTTCAATGTTATTCATTTGGGAGTAGTACTTAGCATCGAGAACACAGGGATGATGGCTCACTTGTCAATTAGGCTAAGACTGTTAGTAGAAGTCCCTAATTTTGAGAACTACGACACCACCTTATTTTATAAGGGGTCACTTATTAATTGATGCATTACACCCAAGTACTTTGGGACCTTAGTTTAGTGGATCCATGTCATCCAGTGTTGGTACGCTTGGCAAGGTACTAGCACCCTTCTAATTGTGATTACAGGTTGGACCTCATTTTGCTCTGATTCGGGTATGTCAGTCATTGTTAGCTCCCACAGTCCTTAGTTTATGTTTTTGGTTATGTTTAGTTTAGGTTTGCTTGACCAAGTATTAAGTTATTCAATTTTATCCAGTACATATTTATACTTGGTCTTACATTCAGTTTGCATGTTCATGCATTCATGTTCAGTTTATACGAATTAGTTTCCATCTCATATTCTCAATACATTCAAAGTATTGATCTCATACTTCTCGATACTATATTGTCTCATAATATAGGTTCGAACTCTTAGTACTTGGATTGAAATTAGCATATTCCTATACTACTCAACAATAGTTTGGTGAGTCCTCATTACTTGAAGACTAGTTATCAGTTATTTATTTAGGTATTTCATTTTATTTCAGTAAGTTGGAGTTAGTTAGGGGCTTATACCAATAATGCATTATGATTTGGAGGCTTTCATCATCTTGTTAAGTATTTCAAATAATATTAGCATTGATTCCATTACTATTTATTAGTAGTTTACTTTCAGTTTGGCTTTTGCACAGTATTTTGCTAATTTTCTTTGGTATCCTAATGCTTGCCAGGCCATGGGTTAGCTTGGGGTAACTTGTGGCTCTAATCATCATGTTACGATTAAGTGGAAATATCAATTGTAAAAGACTTAGTATTAGAGCAGCAGGTTTGAAGTGTCCTAGGGTGTCTGAAAGTCGCGTAAAATAGAGTCCTTTTCATCGGTGTGAAGCGCGCCACAATTATGAACGAGAGGCTACAAAATATTTTAGGAAAGTCTCACTTCTTTAATGATTCATGTCATTCAATAGAGTATGAAGTCTACTAAAATTATTCTCCTAACTCGTCCTCTATCCATTTATTGAAAATGCCTCCTAAAAGATCCAATGAAAGAAGAAATTGGAACTAGAAAGCACCACCACCAATTCTTGAACAATCTCTAAATGAGCAGGTCTCTCATGCAAGTTCAAGGATTCTTTCACAACATTAGCTTAATCTATGACTACTCAGAATAACCAATAGGTTATTTTCCCAGTCAACCTAATAGCGAATATACGGTAAGTAGAATTTGGGACTTCACTCAAATAAATCTGCCAATATTTTTTGGGTCTAAATCTAAATAGCATCCACATGAGTTATTAGATAGTATTAGGAAGTAACTGATATCATGGGTGTCAATTCGAGTAAGAGTGCTAATTTGTCTACTTACCAATTGCAAGGAACGGCTCATACTTGGTTTAAGTAGTGGAAGAAACATAGAGGTACAGATGCAGGGCTAGTAGCGTGTGATTAGTTTGTTGTTGTATTTTTGACAGGTTCTTTCCACTTGAGTTAAGACAGACACAGGTGCAGGAGTTCATAAACCTGAAACAAAGAAACACGAGTGTGAAGGAGTATTCAATCAAGTTTACTCAGTTGGCAAGGTATGCTCCAGCTATGGTTGGTGACTCTAGCGCCCTAATAAGAAAATTTTTGTTTGATGATTCTGAATACGTGGTTAAGGTGTTTTGAATGACCATATTGATTAAGGAGATGTACATCTCTAGGTTGATGGTCTAAGATTAATAGATTGAGAAAGAGAAGATCAAAGAGAAGGATAAGGAGAATAAAAGGGCTAGAACTAGTAGTTTTAATTTCTCTCAGTCGAGATCAGATAGTGCAACCGTTCTCAGTTCTACCAAAACTATTTGGCTTCAGCCCCATTTTCTACTAGTGTATCAGTGCCCAAGTTCAGACCGGATACTCAAGATAGGGAACTAAGCTCTAAGTTCTAAGGTAGTATATATAGTTGTCTTACTAACCCAGTTTGCAAGAGATGTGGTAAGAACCACAAGGGTGAGTTCATGGATGATAGTGATGCTTGTTTTGGGTGTGGCAAGTTAGTCCATAAAATAAGAGATTGCCAGTGGTTACGGAAAGAGGTAGGAATAATCATCAGTAGGGTCAGACTAATTCTTTAGCAATTCCAATAGGTTGCGTGACTCAGCAGGGTGTGACTTCTAGTGCAACTAGTGGATAGTGTCAAAATTGATTTTATGCCTTTCAAACTCGACAGGATTAGAAGGGTTCTCTTGATATGGTTACTAATATGTTACGAGTTTTTCATATTGATGTGTATGAATTATTAGACCTCAGATCCACACTTTACTTTGTGACTCCCTATATAGCAGTAAATTTTGGTGTCTGTCCTAAAATTCTTGCAAAACCCTTCTCAATTTCTACTTCAGTCGGTAGTTCAATCATAGCCAGACGGGTATATAGAAATAGCCCAGTCACAGTATCCCAGAATGTCACTTTATTCAATCTTGTAGAGTTAGACATGACCGATATCAATATCATTCTTTGCATGGATTGGAACCACTCTTGATATGCCTCAGTTGATTGTAGAAGTAAAGTAGTCCAATTTTAGTTTCCAAATAAACCAGTCTTAGAGCGAAAGGGTATCACCTCAGCCTATAGGTCAGTTTGTTTCCTTCTATAAGATAAGAAAAATAATTTCCAAAGGGTGGATCTATCATCTTGTCTGAGTCAAAGACTCAAGGTATGAAATCCCAAGTCTTGAGTCAGTCCTAATATTGAATGAATTTCCAAAAGTGTTTCCTGAAGATCTACCCAAAGTTCCTCTCGAGGGAAATTGACTTCGGAATAGACCTCCTTCTAGATACCAAGCCTATTATAATTCTACCTTATAAAATGGCTCCAACTGACTTTAAGGGATTGAAAGAACAGTTGAAAGATCTCCTAAAAAAGGGTTTAGCTAGGACTAGTGTCTCTTAATGGGGTTCTTTAGTTCTTTTTGTGCATAAGAAAGTCGGTTCTCTCCGAATGTGCATCGACTATCATTAGTTGAATAAAGTCACAATCAAGAATAAGTATCCCTTCCCTAGGACTGATGACTTGTTTGACCAACTTCAGGGTGTAAATTGTTTGTCTAAGATAAACCTCAGATCCGTCTATTATCATCTCAGAGTCAAAGAAGGTGACATCCCAAAGACAGCATTTCAGACTCGATACAGTCACTTTAAATTTAAAGTTATGTCTTTTGTTCTAATGAATGCTCTAGTAGATTTCATGGACTTGATGAACAAAGTGTTCAAGTAGTACTTGTATATGTTCTTTATAGACTTTACAGATGACATCCTTATTTATTTCGAAGAGGATGAAAACACAGATTATTTGAGAAATGTCTTGTAGACTCATAAGGATCACTAGTTATTTACTAAATTTAGCAAGTGTGAATTTTGATTGAAATCAATAGCATTCCTTTCTCATATTATCTCTGGGTAAGGCATTTGAGTTGATCCTCAAAAGACCAAAGAAACAAGGAACTATCCTAGACCCATTTCTTCATTAGATATTAAGAGTTTCTTGGGTTTAGCTGGTTCTTACTGATGGTTTGTTGAAGGATTTTTCTCTATTTCTTCTCCCATGTCCAGAATAACTCTAAAAAAGTCAAATTCTAGTGAAAGTCAATGCTATTAATTCCAGGAGTTGAAGAATAAACTCACCTCCACTCTAGTTTTTCCTCTACCAGAGAGTTTAGATGGTTCTGTGGTTTACTGTCATGCTTCTAGAGTTGGTCTTGGTTTTGTGTTGATGCAGCAAGGCAAGATTTTAACATATTCATCTAGACAACTCAAATCTGATGAAAAGAACTAACCGGTTCATGATCTTGAGTTGGCAGTAGTTATTTTTGCCTTAAAGATTTGGATGCACTATATTTATGGGGTTTATATTGATGTGTTCACTAATCACATGATCCTTCAGTATTTTTTAGTCAGAAAGATCTAAATCTTCATTAGAAGAAGTGGCTAGAGTTTTTGAAGGATTATGGTATGAGTGTCTTATATCGCTCGGGTAAGGACGGTGTTGTGGACAAAGACTTTAGCAGATTATCTATGGGAATTATTGCTCTTGTGGAGGATAAAAAAAAGAGTTAGTTCATGAGATTCCTTAGCTTGCTAGGTTGGGGGTTTTATTTCTTGATTCGACCGAAGATAGTGTTTGGGTTCAGAATGGTTTAGAATCTTCTTTGGTAGTAAAAGTAAAGAAAAAGCAAGATAGAGATCCTATTTTGCTTAAGTTGAAGGATGCAATTCAGAATCAGAAGGTTGAGGTTTTTTTCCAAGGGGGAGATGGTGTTCTTCATTGTCAGAGCAAATTATGTGTTCCAAATATGGATGGTTTGAGGCATCGGATATTAGCAAAAGCTCATGGTTCTAGATATTCTATTCAACCAAGAGCCACTAAGATGTATCATGATTTACCAGAAGTCTATTAGTGGAATGGTATGGAGAGGGATATTGCAAAATTTATGGAAAAGTATCCAAATTACTAGCAGGTTAAGGTTGAGCACTAGAGACCTAGTGGTAAGATTAGGAAGACAGGACCATTCATAACTTAAGAGAAAATGTTTAGAGCATGCATGATTGACTTCAAAGATAGTTGGGATGATCACTTGACTTTGATTGAGTTTTATTATAATAACTACTATTACTCCAGTATTCACATGGCCCCATTTAAGTCTCTTTATGGTAGGAGGGGTAGATCCCCTATTAGGTGGTTTGAGGTTTATGAAGTGACTTTGATAGAGCCAGATGCATTACATGAGGTAATGGAAAAAGTTTAGCTGATTAGAGAAAGGATGAAAATTGCTAAGAGTCATCAGAAATCTTATACTAATGTGAGGATGAGGGAGCTGGAGTTAGATATTGGTGATTTTGTTTACTTGAAAATTTTGCCTATGAAAGGGGTAAAGAGATTTGGTAAAAGGGGGAACTCAGTCCCCGCTATGTTGGCCCATATATGATTTTGAGTTGATATGGTAAGGTAGCCTATGAATTTGAGTTTCTTGTAGATTTAACATCAGTGTATCCAATTTTCTTTGAAGAAATCCATTGGTGATCCTTCATCAGTAGTTCCTTAAGAAAGGGTTAATGTGGAAAATAGCCTCTTATGAAGAGATCCCAGTTGAGATCCTTGATCATTAGATTCATAGGTAGAGAAATAAAGGGGTTTCTTTGGTAAAATTTATATGGAGAAATTAGTTAGTCGAGGGAGATACTTGGGAAGCAGAGGTAGATATGCTAGCCAAGCACCCCCATCTTTTGTCTTCGAACCCAGTTCTAGCTTAAGGTAATAGTTTCCCTTAATTAATTAATTAATTTATATCTCAGGCCATCCATCTATTTATATGCTATATCATTCATTCATGATTTTAGTTTTGTCCATGCATCAGTCCCAGACTTAGATATTAACTCATAGTTCAACTCGTACATGTTAAGTGCAAAATTTCAACTATCCCTAGCCTTTCAAATTACTCAGTTTCATTTGAGGATGAATGATCCCACTGTGGAGATATTATAATACCCCAAGTTTTTTAGTACTAGAACTCTCAAAATATAGGCCATTGAATTAGCTTTCCAATGCCACTAGTTTCCCCTTAATCCGATATTGTAGTAAGAAGTTTTAGGAAATTTGCCTAAGGGGCTATCAACTGCCAGTGACAACAACTCTAGCAATAACCCATTGTAAGATACAATGAGTAATTATGTGGAGTCATTGGCACAATAGTGAGGGATCCTAGATTTCAGCTTAGTGGTGATGATTCTAACATATGACTCGTTATTAGTCCTAATGAGTCATTAGGTGGACCTGTCATCACAATAGAAAGAAATTGAAAAATCAAGTCCCTAACAATGACTCCTCCTAACGACCCGTTATCAAACCCAATGAGTCATCATAAGGAAATTCTTTTTCATAATAGTAAGAGCCCAAGGTGTAGAACCTTTGACAAAGACTCCAGGCCATGACTCATTACCTGACCTAATGAGTCTTTACCCTAGTCATTATGACCGGTATCAACTTTTTCTTGCACATATTAAAAAGGGTTGTTTAGTATTTTCCCATTCTTTTAACTCCCAACCCACATCATTTAGACTTCCCCAAGGGTGGTATATAATCCTAAACTTCCCCAAATTCCCCATTATGTCACAAGATCAATTAAAACCAAGAAAAGGGACGATTATTCTTCTCCAAGGCCAAGTTAGGTTTTCTCAACTTTAATTTCAAATTCCAAGGATTTATCCATGGTTTCCACCTCCAGGTATGTGGTATTTCTTCAATGGGATCCTTTCATTCATTGAGTCCCAAAAATGTCTCAATTTCCAAGTTTATTGCTTTCTTAAGGTTTTGAGTTTTAGATTAAATATGAGATTGCTTACTTCTTTCATGTTATTCTTGTAATTATACAATGAGAACATTTTTACCCATAAAATTAACATCTTGTCATACTAAGAATCATAAATTTCCCTTTGGCTGATAAAACGTTGGGTTTGGCTTGAATTCTGAACTTCCCTATTTGATCAGCTTTCATTATCATCATGTTCAGTTTGCATTAGTAAGAGCCAGTGGGTTATGAACACTCGATACCTAGGGACTCATTCATATATTAGTTTACATGTCTTTGATCACTTATACTATCCATATTTGATACTTTAAAAATGATATCATGATGAGTAATTAGTTTATGTTTCAGTGTCATTCAGCTGGAAGTAGTACTTAGCACCGAGTGAACGCAAGGATAATAGCTCACTCGTTAGTTAGACTGAAACTATTAGTAAAAGTTTCTAAGTTCCAGAACTACGGCATCACCATAGGTTATAAGTAGTCACCCGCCAGTTAAGTTATGACACCATAGTCCTTCGGCACCTCAGTTTAGTGGATCCATGCAAGGCAGTGTTGGTACCCTTGGCAAGGTACTAGAACCTTTCTAACTGAGGTCACAGGTTGGACCCTAATTTGCTTAGTTTAGGGTATGTTGGTTATTGTTAGCTCCTACAATCCTTAGTTCATGTTTCAGTGTATGTTTAGTTCAAGTTTTCTTGTCTGAGTATTTAGTTATTCATTTTTACCAGTACATTTTTATATTTGGTCTTCTATTTAGTTTACGTGCTCATGCATTCAAGTTTAGTTTATACCAGTTAGTTTCCTATATCACATACTCTGTACATTCAATGTATTAATCACATACTTCTTTGTTCTATATATTCTCATAATGTACGTTCGGATGCTCAGTACTTGGATAGCACTTAGCACATTCCTGTATCACTCAATAGCGATTTGGTGAGTCATCATCATTTGAGGACTAGTTATCAGTTATTTATTTCAGCATTTCATTTTTTTAGCCAGTTAGAGTTAGTTGGGGGTTTTTCCCAACAGTTCGTTATGATTTAGAGTCTTTCATACAGCTAGGTATGTTTTCAGATTGCTTAGTATTTCAGAAAGTATTAGCATTGATTCCAATGCCATTTATTATCAGTTTACTTTTAAGTTTGGATTCTACCTAGTATTTTGTTAATTTTCTTCAGTATCCTAATGCTTGCCAGACAATGGATTAGCTTGGGGTCACTTGTGGCTCTAAGCACCGTGTTACGACTTGGGGCAGTCTCGGGTCATGAAAATATTACACTCTCATGATAAATAAGATAACCAAATACACAAACAATAATTCACAAGGTATAAAAGGAAGAAAATATAATACCAAATCTTAATATAGAATCATATAAAAACTACCCAAAATATAGAAGTCAAAAAGTGCAAGCCTCTTCAGGATAACAAAGTATAATTAAGAGTCTGGAGTACCTAAATACAAGATAAATGACATAAATAAGATAGAAGAGATCATGTAGGCATTGGGGTTGATCAACCACTACTTCTGAATCCCAATAAGGTAAAATACAATGCATGATCTCTAAACCAGTGACCGCGAATCACCAACTTAGTACCTACACATAAAATGTAGAGACAAATAAGCATGAGAACTAATCTATATGTACTCAATAACATCATTGATTGATATTAAGAAACCACCTATAACATTGGAGTGATTGCCCAAATGCCCCCTTCTCTTATTATGCTAACTAAGTTGCTAATTCCTCTTATGAGTTTGGTAGGTCCTATGATAAGGAGAAGGAAGAGCAATATACCTGGTCCACTAGTCTTAAAGAAATACTTCAAACTATTTAGAATCGGGTAACTACAATGGGGTAGAACGTGCAAGACATGCATCAATCCCACGAGGCATTTGGAAGGGAAATTGTCAAGATAGAGGAAATAGGCAATGAAACAAGTCTTGAAAATATCACCACTATGCCCATTTCCCAAGAGGAGGTTTATTAAGAAAAGAAACTAAGCTATGATGATGAGCTTGGTAGCGAAAACTCCTTAGAGATCTCCCAATCTACTAAATCAAATGAGGAATAAGACGCCAAAATAAAGGAAATGGTACTAAAGTCAAAAGAAGAAACAAGACAAATCTCTTATGATAACTCTAGTTCATTTTGGGGTGAAAATGCTTTAGAGGAGGCAATTTTGGAATTAGTGGTTTGATCTTATCCGAACCACTTCTCAACATTGTGCTTGGATGATGTTATGAGAATCTATCCACCTAGGCAAATGATGGATTATTGGGAGAAAGCGGACCATCTCTATATTTTGGATTTGATGTTCCAAAAGATTACATGGAAGCCCATCCATCAAAGGCCGAGAAACTCAATGCTTGATATGCAACTAGTGGCCTATTAATGTTTTTAGTTTTGCCTAAGAACCTAAACCAAAAGGTCGATGTGAAGTTGGGTAAAAGATTCAGGTCTTCAAAATGGCGAGATCGAAGATTGCTTGTCATCTCTACACATATACCAAGTTTTATTTTGGAAGATTTGAATCTTCTGTCCCTATGCCGCTCATAGCATATTGTACAAAAGTTGGGATGGAGATTCAAATCTTCTAAGTGGAAACATAAAAGGAAATGATGAAGGCATCATGACACAATGTTAAACTAAGTGCTCGATGGAAGGAAATCGATCACGCCATAAAATGTGGAATGTATCCTTTTATTTTATGCATGATAGAGTAGATTTTATTTTTACATTTATTTATGAATAATACATAAAAAGGTGTTGCTAGGGGGAATATTGATTGAGATTGAACAGAGAAATGTGGAAATTGTAAAGTTTGGACTTAACAGGAAATGCAGGAAACTTGATTGTTTGGTCTCAGTTACTGCATCGCAGTCTGAGCCACCACGATTATGGAGGCCGCATGACCGCAATTGAATAACTAGAACCACGATCGTGGTTAAATTAGTTTAAATGACATCCATATTCCCATTGCCCATGTGCATTCTCTCTCAATTTCTCTCAAATTCTATCAAATTGTTGGCTTTGCTTTGCATATCCAAGTGTTATTTCATTCCAAATGCATCATCCAAACTTGGTATGTTGTCCTAACTCTATGATTTTTAACTTAATTGCATGCTTAGAACTTATAGTTTAGAGAAATGCCTGAATTAATTCTTTAATTACAAATGCATGCTTGTTGATGATCATGGCTTTGCTTAGCTATTGTAGTTGGAGTACACACTAATGCGGAATTCTTGAGTACCCAGATTTAGGCCTAAAATGGTTGAAATGATCGTGTACATCATGTGTTCGATTTAATGCCCCAAATGAGTTCAATTTGAATTCTTTCAAGTTTGGGGACATAATCACACATTCCAGGCTTAAATTCCTTTCTCATAATGTTGATATGCCTAGTTGAAACAAAGAATTTGGGTTAAAGTTTTGTTTTGATCATTGTGCAGAATCTATCAACGAAGGTCTTAGGTATCGCGATGTGGTCCCGATGACTATGATCATGGAACCGCGGTCGCGGTCAATGCTCCGCAATTGCCATACCTGAGTGCGGTGTCTATAGGAACCAAACTTTTTTCACATCTATTTATGCCCCCAAAACTCCCTATAAAACTACCACATAAGCTTATATTCTTAATATAAAATGTTTTTGGTATGATAATGCTAATGATAGGCTGAGTTGCACCGCTTATATGTTCTAACCTCAAAGATGGGAGATATTGATGACACCAGGTTCTTGGTCGCACATTGCCAACACCTCTAGTATATAAATTTCCACAGGACCAAGTTACTCCCTGAAAGGGGTATTAGCCTAGACAAGGTATAAGACAAGATCCTAAAATTCCATGCTCAACTTACCTTGACCCGGTGGATGTGCTTTACCCCAAACCCTTGCTATGCAAATGAGTACTGGGTACGTGAGTTCTATGTGAATCTCAGTGCAGTTTGTTTCACAAACCCAGTAATGATTATTCAGGGTAAGAAAGTGAACTTCAGAGTGGAGCAGATCAATGAGGTGTATAAGTTGTCGGATGCAGACTAGGAACAGTTCCAATAAAGATCATGTGACCCAGGGACCTAGACGGAAAACATTTTATTTAATACCTCAAAGATTTCTTGAAATTTTCGTCTCTAGAATGCCTATTATTATCTTCTAAAGTTGATGATAATTATTCCATGAGGAATTTTCAAGATTTTCACTTTTTTTCATGTGAAAAATTCAATAAGCTTTCCATCGATATATGATTCACTTAAATCCGATAACCGGGTAAGAAGTTATGACTATTTCAAGTTCTCATAAAAAAATAGTGCCATATTAGTCAGTGGAGTGATGCGCCACAAGAAGAAATGAAATTTGGCAATTTCCAGTAGGTGTACGCGATTATGGCGCATCGCGCCAGCACTCAAATTTAGAATTGTCCTTTTTCTAGTGTCTCAGCGCGATTTTCCCCGTGTCGCGCCAAAGTTCTAGGTCACAAAGGAAGGGGCAACGCGATGGATCCACGTCACGCCATCCCTCAATTTACAAATTGTCAATTTCCAGTGACACGGCGCGATAACGCCACGTCGCGCCAGGGGCCAGTTCTTGAAAATTTTACTGAAATTAAATGATGCGTCCAGGGTTAAAAGTGTCAATTTTCTACCCTTATTTAAACCCAATAACACGTGATTTAGCTATTCTTCACCCAAAATATACTATTTTATCTCAAGTTTCTCTCAAGAACAAGCTAGGGTTTCTATTGGGGATTCAAATTCAAGAAGGTTTCACCATCATGATGAAATTAGAGATGAATCATGATGATTAATTGTTGTATAATGTTGTCTACATGTGCTATGCCTACTATGTGTTTGATTAAATGCCTAGATGAAGGAATGAATCCCAACTAGTATGATATCATGAAATCCCCATGTATGTACAAGTTATGCCTATCACATGTTTTGATGGAATACTTCTATAAATGTATTATGGATTATGATGTTAGTTATATGTTCAAGTAAGTTATGCTTGGTCAGTTTTCTTCCATCGAGTCCTGGGGGTACTTGTACCCAAAACATTAGCTGTGTACCTAGATCCATGTCATGTTTTCATGATACTCTTAGTTAAGCTATGAATCCTTAGACTTCAGATAGTATTATGACTCAGGAAAAATATCCATGATCCCATGACTCAGTCAGTTGTCAGATATCAGTAGTATTCCGTTAGTCAACGAAACTTAGTAACTCAGCTCATGTTTTGTTCAGTAAATTATGTTAAGTGTCCATTCATATGGGAATAGGAATTAGCACCGAGTGAACCCAAGGATAGGGGCACACACTATCAGATGGGGGTGCGATCCTTAGAAGTCATCCTTGCATTCCAGAACTTTATAGCCAGCATAGGTTGAGAAATCAACACTGTCCGATGAGGGTTGATGAGGTGGATAAGCACTGTTAAATAAGGGCCCCACCATTATCTTTTGGGGACACTATCAGATAAGGGTCTCCCACAGCTCGTCCTTACCAGTGGCGCGGTATTGACACCCTTCCAATTGGGGTTACAGATTGGACCCCTACTCAGCCATAATGGTGTATCAGGGGCATGTCGGTTAAATACTACCTCCCATAGTTTTAGTACTAGTCTTAGTAAAAGAACTTAGATAGTTCTTCAGATTCAAGACTGTCAAATACAGTCGACTCAGATACAGTAAGGAACTCAGATAGCTCCATCAGATTCAGGACTGTCAGATATAGTCACCCATGTTATCAGTTACATTCAGATACATCTATTTATGCTATCAGTTATATCAGTTATTAGTATGTCATGTCATCAGTATTCATATTCAGTAATCATGATATCACAGTGTCAGTTACAGTTACGTATTTATGTATGCATTCTTGCATTCATGTTAGACAATCAGCTTGAATTATTCATGCATGTTAACCCTTTCATTAACCTACCTCATATGTATACTCAGTACATTCATTGTACTGATGTATTTGTGCTATGGTGCTTTCTTTTTATGTTACACCATAGGTTCAGAGACACGAGTTCTAGATTAGCAGTAGATTCCAGTCTCAACAGTCAGAATAGAAGTGAGTCCTCATCCTTCGAGGACATGATTATTTGTCCACTATTTCATTGATTAGTTATTAGTTGGAGTTAGTTGAGGACATATCCCATCAACTCCTTATTCAGATTATTCAGACAATAGAGGCTTTCAAACTAGATGCAGACTATTGTGTTTCAGACTTCAGTGTTTGTAGTTTTGTTTTGGGTATTGCATTACCCCACATATATTATCTCATCCATGTTTTGTTTAGTATTAAACCTTATGGCCTTTCAGTATATGTTTCTTCATTATTCAATATTTTATGCAGTATACAGGTATAGATATCAGTCATGGGTTAGCTTGTGGTCCTTTGGGGTTATGAGCACCGTGTAGCATTCCGGTTCAGCAAATCGGGGTGTTATATTTTATATCCTGGAAAGTAGCTCCCTAGGCTATCACCAAGAGAGATATTTTATGAACGACTTCACAGCAGAGGCCAGGCTTTGGCTGAACATCATATACAACTGAGTATCGACTTGTACCTATATGATCATTGTCACAAATTTGTGAGCTTAGATGGTGGCTTTCATCCTATCTGGAATCCCTCTTAATGTGGGTAAGATTGCTTTTTCAGACTGGAGGTACTTTAAAAATCATAGAGGTACACATCTTCTTTTCCCTTCCTTTATTACTAAGCTTTGCAAGAGTACAAAAGTAGAGGAGTACGCTGCAGATACTTGGGTACACCCAGGTCCCTGGATGTTCCTACTCAAACTTAGGGGTGAGGGTTCCCGGTCCAGAGCACGAAGAGGAAGACAAACTTCGGCAAATCTACCTAAGAAGACATAGACTCTTGTAGACCTTCATCAATCAACCCCCTCGATGACATATTAGGTCAGATGCGAGTGGTTTGGGAGCTATTATCGAGATCACCTCAGGGACCAGGAGAGTTCTCCACTGGTCTCCCCTCGTACGTAACCCAATCAAACTATGAGAAATACAGATAGCAGTAGAAAAAGATGCAAGCTACTAATTCCAAGTTGGATAGGGCCTACTCAGCCTTATCCAGAGCATACAGGGACCTTAGAGACTCATATAAGAAGATGGTGAAGAGAGAGAAGAAAAGATATAAGTTCTTCAAGAATCTTTAGAAAGAGGTAAAGAGCATCTTTAAGGTGCTTAAGCCCGATCATCGAATACCTTCACCGAGGTTGGATAGTGAAGAGGAGGCCTCTGCAGATTGGGCTGCTGATGATGCTGATGGTGATGGTGACTAGTCAGCTATAGAGATCAGCTCTTGATGCGGTTTCAGGGAGATCCCTCTTACTCTTACTTTATTGAACATGTAGTGAGGACATTGCATTCCTTTTAGTTGGGGGTGCCTCCGGATTTGTATTATTTTGGTGATGTGTTGCTGGATATTTCTTTTTATGCTATTTTAGGATGACATTATGGATATTCTTTTGTTTTTGTTTTGGGATGCTACATCTTTGGGAATTCTGACGGTGCCAACATTTTATGGATTATCATGGGGTTTTTAGTGTTAGTTTTTCTTTTACTTTAATTATATTTTGATATGGTGATGTATGACTAGCTTTGCCCTATGATAGATTAAGTGACGACATTTTTAAGGGAAAAATATCGTATTTGGGTTTTGATACATAGATGCAGGGGATATCTGAATACCCATATCATAAATGTCATGGATGCAAGGGAAGTCTGAGTACCTGTGGCATTGTAAATTGTAAATTTGGGATCATATTGTACACCATTGGTGAAGCCTGAGTAACCATATGGTTGGTTTTCCTAGTTTGAGCCTAAATGTGAGGCTAAGGCTTTGGTTGTTGCCATGATTTAGAAAATTTAAGTGGTGCTAATGTAAAACAAACAACCCACTCCATCCAAATTTTTTCAAAAATCTATGGCATCGACGTAAGCAATTTTGTAACAAAACTTTTTTTCTTTTTGTTGCTCCGTAAGATTTTGACTTATGAATAGAAATGGATACTCCAAATTTATCTCTAGCGGGAGGGAAATTAGAGATCCCTTGGAAAATTTTGCAATCCATGAGTGGTGAGCTATTTGCATTCATCTTTTGTATACTTGTGTTATCTATAACTTGTCCCGTTAGTCTTTCAAAGCTAATTTCGATTGTTTTTTTTTGGAGAAATGATCTTAGGCCATTTTTTGTCTCTTGAAACCCACTTTAGCCTAAAAACCCTACCCGTACATGAATATAATCCCTAGTTGACCACTGTGATCATTTGTACATTTCATTGGCAAACATATTACAAATCATAAACCATTCTTTTATCCCTCTTTTGAACCATGCACTCCTTGAACTTAAAAATGGAATTTGAGATAAAAGCCTAAGTAGGGGGAGGGGGTAAATATTAATAGAAGTAAGTTTGGGGCCACAAAGTTGTAAATGAAATACCCATTATGCCTTAACTTTAAAAGGAAATAAATAGAAAAAGAGAGGATCCAACAAAGAAATGAATTGCACCAGAGTGCAAGAAAAAGAATTGGAAGAAGATGGGTGAATAAAGAAGGCAAAAGGTAGGCATAATAAGTTAGAAAAAAATAAAGAAGAGTGTCCCATAGTGAAAAGGAAGGATTGAAAAGTATGATGAAAATGTTCAAGAAAGGGTGTAGCCAAGTTTTCCCCAAATGATATCCTACCCTAACCCAAACCTATGTTTGAATCTTAGAAAGTCCTTTGAGATCTCCAACCATTTACTTTCTTTGTAGTGGCGATTGAAAATATGGCAAGCCTATGGTATGACACTTGTTGCATAGAGACTCCGTTTGTGAGGGAGATATTTTTTTTTGCACTTAAAATTCCTTGTTTCATATTTGGTAGCCTGGTGTGTGGAATTCTCTCACTTGTGAGGTTGGCATATGAAACACGTCGAGGTGGGTAGTTTCGTTACGTCCCGAGAAATATGGCAAATGGAGTATAGCTAAGTTGTGGTCAAAATGGAGTCACTTCTAGGGTATTGTTTTTTTGTTGCTTGGTTTCTCATTAAAGTCTTATGTATCCTTAGGTATTTCATCTTATGATGAGGGGTGTAGTGGAAAATAGCTTATCCTATATGCAATGAGCTACGTGTGGTAATGAGCAAGGTTGAAGTAATTGTGATCTTTGAGGAATAAAGTTGGGCATAGATAATCGTTGTCTCATGATATAAGGTAGTGTTGCTTGAGGACAAGCAAGGGTTTAATTTATGGGTATTGATGAGTGGTGATTTTACCACTCATTTGCATTCAACATTCATACATATTACCATGTTTTGGATGAATAAATGAGACATATTGTGACTGAACGTATAAATATCTATATTTTGTAGGCACATAGTTCATGAGATAGAAAGATGTGGATTGGAGCTTAAAATGATAAAAAGGAGGAAAGAAAGTGCAGCTAAATACCTGGTGCAGAACTAGCCTTAGTTACCATGGTCGCGATCTGAGAACCGTGAATGCGGGTAAGTTAAAAAGGTCAATCAACCGCGGTTGCATAAGTTAATCACAATCGCGATAGCCGCGGTCGCGGCTAGAACTATGTGATTGTAGCATGGCGGAGAATAGCGGCCCATGAGCAGAATTTTAAATGGATGTGTTTGATCCCAAATTTGACAAAATAGGAATCAAACCCTAAACATCTCATTCATTCATATTCATAAAATTCCATCTTCCCCAACAATCAAGTTTTGGTTCTTGAGTTCATAGCCTCTATTCTTGGCGAAGAGAATATTGAATAAATTTTGGGTGAAGAATACATTAGAGTAGCCTCTAAGTGGAGGAATAACTCACTTTTATTGGAGATTTGTGGGAGTCCTAAGTTTGAAGTAACATTCACTTAAGCTTCAATAAATCATTTAAATGGAGATTATGGGTATATCTTTGCTTATTTATCTTATGTGTAGCTAGATCTCCCTCTTGGGGTTATGTGTGAATAGGGATTAAAGTGTGCATGGTTTGTTATTGCTAGCTTCTATTTGGTAGTCCATGTTTATGGGATTTATCATTGCTTGACCAATTTGGTTGGGATTTATGGGTGAAATCCCTAAACATACACATTGGTTTGATGGGTGAAAACTCCAAGCTCTAGAAATCTCATAGCCATCTTCAAAAGAGGGGTTTTGGGTGAACTTTTGGAATCCACATCATCCCTAAAAGAGGGATGTGGAAACCAAAGCAATGGTAGACAATTATGTGTGTAGGTTGCTAATCAATCACTATCTTAGACATAAGGGTGGTTGTGAAGTTAACTAGACCATGGGTATCATCCTAGAAATAGGGGTGCCTAGATTAGGGTGCCTACCCACACTTGGTCTACTAATATTGAAGTTAATCATTAGCATCCATTTATCACTTTACTTAGTAATACATAATCCCAAAATCCCTGCTTAATTGTTTTAAAACTCTAATTATTCGTAGCCCCGAATTTATACTAGAAAAACCCAAAAAGAAATATTAGTGTAGACTCCTATCTTCCCCATTTTTATCCTTTGTACTATTGGTTTGAATTTAACTTATATCTATTGTTTTGAATTAACTTGATTTCCACTCACATTGTTCCTCGTGGATTCGACCCCGACTCTAAAGTTGGGTAAATATATTAACGACAGCTGACTTGCACTTAAGTTGATGTGTAAGTTGAGCATTAGAAAAAATGGCACTATTGCCAGGGGACAATTTGGCATATTATGTTAGTTTAGAATTTTGGCTTACTCTCTTGAATTCTAGCTTATAAATATTTGTTTGTGATTTCCTTTTGTTTTTTGTGTTGAGTGGATTTTTATTTTCTCTTGTATCCATGGCATGTTCCGACTAATATGATTTTGGTAGTTGGAAGTCATATCTTGATGACCCATGTCCATATTGTGATAAACCCCACTTTAGGAGACATTGTAACTATGCTTCATGGAGAGAGATGGAATCGCCATCTCTATCCTATTGGGAGTACTTATGTGGTGGTCATGATGGACATTAGAGTGATTTCCAAAATGACCCCTCCCCTTCTTATGCTAACCGAGTTGCTATTTCCTTTTATGAGTTTTATAGGTCCTAAGATGAGGAGAAGGAAGAGTAACATACCGGTTCTACTAGTCTTGAAGCAATGCTTCAAACTATTATGGATTGGGTAACTACAATGGGGGAGAATGTGCAAGACATGAATCGATCCCATGAGGCATTTGGAAGGGAAATATTCAATATAGAGGAAATATGTAATGAAATAAATCTTGAAAACATTACTACCATGCCCACTTCCCAAAAGGAGGTTTATCAAGAAGAGAAACCAAGCTATGATGATGAGCTTGGTAGCAAAGACTCCTCGGTGATCTCCTAATCTACCGAATCAAATAAGGAAGAAGACACCAAAATAAAGGAAATGGTACTAGAATCAAAAAAATAAATAAGGCAAATCTCTTATGATGACTCTAGTTCATTTCGGGGTGAAAATGCTTTGGAGGAGGCAATCCTGAAATTAGGGGTTCGACCTCATTGAAACCACTTATCAACATTGTGCTTGGATGATTTGATGAGAATCCATCCACCTAGGCAAATGATGGATTATGAGGAGAAAGAGGACCGTCTATATATTTTCGATTTGACATTCCAAAAGAGTACATAGAACCCAATCCATCAAAGGCCAAGGAATTAAATGTTTGATATGAAACTAGTGGCTTATTGATGTGATTACTTTTACCCAAGGATCCAAACTGAAAATTTTATGTGAAGTTGGGTAAAAGATTCAAGTCTTCAAAATGGCGAGATCGAAGCTTGCTTGCCATCTCTTCTCATCTTCAAAGTTTTATCTTTGAAGATTTGAATCTTCTGTCCCTCTGCTGCTCATTGTATACTGAATGAAAGCTGGGATTGAGATTCAAATTTTCTATGCGGAAACATAAAAGGAAATGGTGAAGGAGTCTTGCCACGACATTAAACTAAGTGCTCGAAGGGAGGAAACCCATCACACCACGAAAAGTGGCATATAGCCTTTTATTTTATACATGATAGAGTAGATATTATTTTTGAATTTATTCATGCCTAATCTATGAAAAGGTGGTGCTAGGAGGAATATTGATTGAGCTTGAAAAGAGAAATTTGGAAATTGTCAAGTTTGGACTGAACAGGAAGTGCAGCAGACCTAATTGTTCGGTCTAAGTTACCGCGATTGTGGTTCTATCCACCTCGATCGCATAGGCCGCATGACCACGATCGTGGTCAAATTAGTTTAAATGACCATCCAAATGCCCATTTCCCATGTGCATTCTCTCTAAATTTCTCTTAAATTCTCTCTAATATTTGGCCTTGCATTGTATATCCAAGTGTCATTTCATTCCAACTGCATCATCAAAACATAGTATGTTGTCCTAACTCCTGGATTTTTAACTTAATTGCATGCTATGAACTTGTAGTTTAGAGAAAGTCATGAACTAATGCTTTAATTACAAAATGCTTGTTTGTTGATGATCATTGTTGTGGTTAGCTATTGTAATTGGTGTACACACTAACGGAGAAGTCTTGAGTACACATATTTAGGCCTAAAACGGTTGAAATGATCGTTTACACAATGTGTTTGATTTAATGCCCCAAATGAGTTCAATTTGAATTTTTCCTAGTTTGGGGCCATAATCACACATTCTAGGCTTAAATTCCTTGCTTATAATGTTGATATGCTGAGTTGAAAAAAAGAATTTGGGTTAAAGTTTTGCTTTGACCATTATGCAGAATCTGTCGACTAAGGTCTCTGGTACCACGATCGTGGTACCGATGATGATGATTGCGACACCACGGTCGTGGTCAATGATCTTCTAATTCCATACCCGAGGGTGGTGTCTGTAGGAATAAAAATTTCTGCACATCTATTTCTGCCCCCAAAACCCTCTATAACACTTCCACATAAGCTTATATGTTTGATCTAGCATGTTCTTGGTATAATAATGCTAATGATGGGTTGAGTTGCATTGCTTACAGGTTTTAAACCTCAAAGATAGGACATTTTGATGAAACCAGGTTTATGGCCACTCAATGCCAACACCTCTACTATACAAATTTCCACAATACTAAGTTAATCCCTGAAAGGGGTATTAGCCTAGACAAGGTGGATGAGAAGCTCCCAGAATTCCATGCTCGACTCATCGTGACCCGGTGGATGTGCTTTGCCCCAAACCCTTGCTATGCAAATTAGCACTGGGTACGTGAGTTATACACAAACCTCAGCACAGTTTCTGTTATAAACCCAGTAATGATTATTCAGGGTAAGAAAGTGAACTTCAGAGCAGAGTAGATCAACGAGGTGTATGGTCTGTCGGATGCGGACATGGAGCAGTTCCAAGAAAGATCATGTGAGCCATGGACCTAGATGGAAAACATTTTATGTCCTGGAAAATAGCTCTGTAGGCCATCACTAAGAGAGATATTTTGTGAAAGACTTCATAGAAGAGGCCAGGCTTTGGATGAACATCATATGCAGCCGAGTATCGGCAGGCTCCCATATGATCGTTGTCACAAATTTGCGAGCTCAGATGGTGTCTTGTATCCTATCTGGCATCTCTCTTAATGTAGGCGAGATTATTTTTTCAGAGTGGAGGTACTTCAAAAATCATGGAGGTACGCATGTTTTTTCCCCTCCCTTATCACTTAGCTTTGTTAGAGGGCAGAAGTGGAGGAGTACACTATAGATACTTGGGTGAACCCAGGTCCATGCATCTTCCCACTCAAATTTAGAGGTGAGGGTGCCCAGTACAGAGAAATAAGAGAAAGACAAACTCTGACAAATCGACCCAAGAGGACACAAACTCTTGTAGACCTTCATCAGTCAACCCCCTCGATGACATATCAGGTTAAATACGGGTAGTTAGGGAGAAATTATCGAGATTGCGTCAGGGATTGGGAGAGTCCTCTACTTCCTTCCACTCGTACGTAGCCCAATCAGACTATGAGAAATATAGGAAGGAGTAAAATAAGCAACAAGCCACTATTACCAAGTTGGAGAGGGCCTACTCAGCCTTAGCTAGAGCATACAGGGACCTCAAAGACTCATATGAGAAGATGGTGAAGAGAGAGAAGAAAAGAGATAAGTTATTTAAGAACCTTTAGAAGAGGGTAAATGGAATCTTTAAGGTGCTCAAGCCCAATCATCGACTACCTTCACCGATGTTGGATAGTGAAGATGAGGCCCCTGCAGATTGATCTGTTGATGATGCTGATATAATGGTGCAGAGTCAGTGGGAGAGAACAACTCTCGATGCAAATCATAGAGACTCTTCTTAATCTTACTTTATTACACATGTAGTGAGGATACTACATTCCTTTTAGTTGGGGGTGCCCCCAGATTTGTATTGTTTTTGTGATGTGTTGCTGGATGTTTCTTTTTCTGCTAGTTTGGGATGGAATTCTGGATATTATTATTTTTTTGATTTGGGATGCTACATCTTTGGGCACTCTGATGGTGCCCATGTTTTATATATTATCATGTGGTTTTAATTCTTAGTTTTTCTTTTACATTAATTGTATTTTGATATGGTGATGCATGACTAGATTTGCCCTATGATAGATTGAGTGGCGACATTCTTAAGGGTAAAGCATTGTGTTTGGATTTTGAGACATAGATTCAAGGGAAATATGAATACTCGTAGCATAAATGTCATGAATGAAAGGGAAGTCTGAGTACTTGTGGAATTGTACATTATAAATTTAGGATCACATTGTGCACCATTAGCGAAGCCTAAGTAGCCGTATGGTTGGTTTGCTGGTTTTGAGCCAAAATGTAAGGCTAAGGCTTTAGTTGTTGCCATTATTTAGCAAATTTAAGTGGTGCTAATGCAAAACAAACTACCCCCTCTGTCAAAAAATTTGAAAAAATTAAGGGCATGGACGTGAGCAATTTTATAACAAAACTTTTCTCTTTTTGTATGTCTCCGTAAGATTTTAACTAGTGAATAAAAATAGATAATCCAAATTTATGTTTAGCGGGAGGGATATTTGAGCTTCCTTGGTGAATTTTGCATGCTAGGAGCGGTGAGCTATTTGCATTTATCTCTTGTATACTTGTGTTATCTAGAAATTGCCCCATTAGTCTTTCAAAGATAGTGTCACTTTTATTTTATTGGATAAATGATCTTAGGCCATCTTTTGGCACTGGAAACCTACTCTAGCCTAAAAAGCCTACCCGTGCAAGAATATAATCCCTAGTTACACATTTTGAACCTTTGGACCTTTCTTTGACAAACTCATTACAAACAATGAACCATTCTTTTATCCCTCTTTTGAACCATGTCCTCCTTGAACTTAAACATGAAACTTGAGGCTAAAAGCCTAAGTTAGGGGTGGTAAAGATCGATGGAAGTAAGTTTGGGGCCACAAAGTTGTAAATGACTTGCCTATTGTGCCTTAGCATTGAAAGCAGATGAATAGAAAAAAAAGAGGATCCAACAAATGAATGAATTACACTAGAGTGCAAGAAAAAGAAATAGGAGAAAATAGGAGAACAAAGAAGGAAAAAGGTAGGCATGATAAATAAGAGAAAACAAAGAAGAGTGGCCTATAGTAATAAAGAAGGATTGAAAAGTGAGATGTAGATGTTCAAGGAAGGGTGTAGCCATGTTCTTACCAAATGATATTCTACCCTAACCCAAACTTACATTACAAGCTTAGAAAGTCCTTTGATATCTCCAACCATTTACTTTCTTTGTAGTGGCGATTGAAAATAGGGGCAAGCCTATGGTGTGACCCTTGTTGCATAGAGATTCCTTTTTTGAGGGAGAGAGTTTTTTTTGCACTTAAAATTCCTTGTTTCTTATTTGATAGCTTGGTGTATGAAATTCTCTCTCTTATGAGGTTGACATATGAAACACGTTGAGGTGGGTGATTTCATCACCTATCGAGCAATGAGGCAAATAAAGTATAGCTTAGTTGTGATAAAAAAGGAGTCACTTCTAGAGTATTGGTTTTTTATTGCTCGATTGCTATTTGAAGTCCTATGTATCCTTGGGTATTGCATCTTATGATGAGGGGTGTAGTGGAAAATAACTTAGCCTATATGCAGTGAGCTATGTCTGGTAGTGACTAAGGTTGAAGTCATTGTGATCTTTGAGGCATAAAGTTAGGCATAGATACTTGTTGTCTCATGATATGAGGTAGTGTTGCTTGAGGATAAGCAGGGGTTTAAGTTGGGCTATTGATTAGTTGTGATTTTACCACTCATTCGTACTAAACATTCATACACATTACCATGTTTTGGATAAATAAATGAGACATAATTGTGATTGAACGTACTAATATCCACATTTTGTAGTCACGTAGTTGATGAAATATAAAGATGTGGAATGGATCTTAAAATGATCAAATGAAGGAAAGAAAGTACAGTTGAAGCCCTGGTGCAGAACTAGCCTCAGTTACCACCATCGCGGTCTGAGGATCGCGATTGTGGTTAAGTAAAAAAGGTCAAAAATCCATGGTTGCATGAGTTTATCACGATCGCGATAGCCGCGGTAACGGCTAGAATTATGTGATCGTGGAATGGAGGAGACTTACAAACTATGGGTAGAATTCTAGATGCACGTGGCTGATCCCAAATTTCACAAAAGAGGACTCAAACCCTAAGCATCTCATTCATTCATATTCATAAAATTCCATCTTCCCCAATAGTTAGGTTTTGGTTCTTGAGTTCATAACCTCCATTCTTGGAGAATACATATTGTATAAATTTTGGGTGAAGAATACATTAAAGTAACATCTAAGTGGAGGAATAGCTCACTTCCATTGGAGATTCGTGGGAGTCTTAAGTTTGAAGTAACATTCACTTAAGCTTCAATAAATCATTTCAATGGGGATTATGGGTATATCTTGGCTTATTTATCTTATGTGTAGCTAGATCTCCATCTTGGGGTTATGTGTGAATAAGGATTAAAATGTGCATGGTTTGTTATTGCTAGCTTCTATTTGGTAGTCCATGTTTATGGGTTTTATCATTGCTTGACCAATTTGGTTGAGATTTGTGGGTGAAATCTCCAAACACCCACGTGGGTTTGATGGGTGAAAACTCCAAGCTCTAGAAAGTTCATAGCCATCTTTGAAAGAAGGGTTTTGGGTAAACTTTAGGAATCCACATCATCCTTGAAAAAAAGATATGGAAACAAAAGAAATGGTAAGAAAATTATTTATATAGTTTGCGAATCAATCACTAGCTTAGACATAAGGGTGGTAGTAAAGTTAACTATACCACAAGTATCATCCTAGAAATAGGGATGCCTAGATTGGGGTTTGTTACCAATTGTTGAATACTCCCATTAGGTATTTAAAAGAATCAATGGGTGAAAGCTTGGTGTTTTGTTGAAAGACTAGCATCAAAACCTATAATCAAACCTACCCACTCTTGGTATACTAATATTGAAGTTAATCATTAGCATCCACATGTCACATCCCTTAGTAATACATAATCCCAAGATCCCTGATTAATTGTTTTAAAACTCTAATTATTCGTAGCCCCTAATTTATACTAGAAAAACCCAGAAAGAAACATTAGTGTAGACTCCTATCTCCCCCATTTTTATCTTTTTGTACTATTGGTTTGAATTTAACTTGTATCTATTATTTTGAATTTACTTGATTTCCACTCATATTGTTTCTCGTGGATTCAACCCTGACTCCAAAGTTGGGTAAATATATTGATGATGATCGCCTTGCTCTTAAATTGACTTATAAGATGAGCGTTATCAATAGGATAGGTTATCCTTATTATCTCATTGGCTATTAATGTGGTTGCTAAACATTGGGTGTAGTTTCCATTCTATTTATATGTTATATATATCTGCTTTATCTTTGGAGCTCAGTTGTCAGTTGCCTACTGAGTACTATTTATTTGATACTTATATTATACTTCTACAGCCTGCAGATCATAGTACGGGTTATCGCCTTTGATATGTGCATCGTGTGGAGCAGCCATGGTTCAGAGACTTAGAGTAAGCTCCTAATGTTCACAGTACTAGTTTCTTCCCTCTTATATAACAAACTAGTCTCTATGTTATATTCGAAGATGAGTTATATCAGTGTAATTTATTTCGTATCTTTCACTCTTATAATCTTGTTGTATTAGCAACTCTTGTACTGATACCACTAGGTTTTGGGACTTTATTTCGTATTTGATTTGCTTATTCCATCTATTCCACATTCTATTCTCTATATAGTTGGGTAGTCCGTTACTAGCCATTTTGGAATAAGGGGGTTGGCTTGACTACTGGTGGGTTATAGTAGGCGCCATCATTACCTGAGAAATTGGGTCGTGAATGCTCCAACCTTTACTGGCTCAAAGGTTAAGGAGGATCCATAGGGGTTCATTAATGAGATGGAGAAGATCTTAGGGTGATGCATGCTACTAATGTAAGGGGTGTGGCTGCTTATTAGTTGAAATATGTAGATTATTAGTGGTATAAGGAGTGGGAAGCTTTGAGGGATGATGATGCTGAATAGGGTATTTGGGACGACTTTTCAAGGGCCTTTCTTGATCACTACTTTTCTCAACTATAGATTGTTGAGAGGACATGATTTGAAAGGTGAACTAAAAGAAGATTTAGGGAATAGTTCAAGATCTTACACTCTATAGCCCGAAAGTAGAACAACAAGAAAGTGAAACATTCCTAGATGTCTTGTAGCCTCCATATTATAAGTGTGGTGAACAACACAACCATAAGCAAGACTCTACTCGACACGGCTTTATGGACACCCCATAACACCAAAACCTAGGCTCTGATACCAACTTGACATGACCTGAATCGAGGTCTTGTCGTAATGGGCATCTCAAATCCAATCGGGACCGGAGACCATCCCCATACCCAATCCAACCAACCAACATATACCTTGAGTCGGATGAATTTTGAACATATAACAGGATAGAAAATTAGAAGATATAATGAATTTGGGATATGTCTACTTACTAGACCAACCCGACCAAGTCAATCCATCAAATAACCAATCAACCAAACTAAGCAAGGCAATCCAATGTATATAAATCATAACCTAGCCATACTCAAGTCCACAGTTGTCCATTCAAAGCCTCTAAACCAAACCAAAGAGTATCTAGTCGGGACATGCCCCCAACCAAAGACGAAAAACCAAAGTTTGAAAGACAAGAAGTATGAGTAGTAATCCGTGACATGAAATAGGTGAATTCTAAACTATTAAAGCTCACCACTTCAATCGAACACCGATTACCCCCGAATTCGATCAATGAGAAAGAGTAGTATGGCTGGTTCCTGCATCCCGTGGGGATACAGCCTCCCGAAGACGGGTTAGTGGGTGAACGGTAGCATACACTCAGGCTAAGGATAAAATAATGCCAACCTTGAAAACCAAGTAAACCAACCATATGCATTCACAACCATTCACACACACACACACACACACACATATATAACCATGACAAAAAAGGAAACTGGGTTTAGTGTGCCTTTAAAACCATTAACGAGGGTATATGTAGCTTAAATGTCATAATCTACTCATGGGATATATAGGTATAGTGTTACCCCCTGGAAAGGCCTCGATACATGTAGCCGCACGAACCGGAGGTACCATAGGAGTAGTGGATTCCACTGTATCCTCTGCTCTCCATGATACATATATACAAGTGTTAGGGGATTCCCGTGTACCTCTCAAGTATATAGTCTCCATGACCAATCCTCATGTCGGTAAACATGAGTTTCAAGTGTTCGTCCATTGGACTAACACCTTTACGGTTAGCTATCACAACCCTCCATTATTGCCCAATTAAAACCATTACCATACAACCAAACCACTAATTCCATTTATTATTAACCAAGGTTATGAGTAGTGGTATTGTCATACCAACTATAGCTTGCAAGCGATGTCCTTAGAAAACCTTAGGGGATTCCCAAGTACCCCACAGGTTACATTATTTAGTCTCCTTGGGGGATTCACCTATACCCCAAAAGTACATCATATTAGGCTTACTTGGAGATTCCCATTTACCCCATAAGTATCTCATTATTAAGTTTTGCTTGGGGATGCCCATGTACCCCATAAGATGTTCATCATTCAAACCGATTTCATTATTTTATTCACTTGGGGAATTCCCATGTACCCTGCAAGGTTTTTAATTAAAGCATAACCATGACAAGCAAGACCTTACCATTTAATCATTCCAACCCTTTCATACCATTCCAAACCATTTAACCCATTCAAAACCTATCCAAACCAATTTAGACTTTCATTACCAAACCATACCATGCAATAGTTTCAATGAAAGTTCAACAATAAAGTAAAAACATTCTCATAGGCATTTTATCAAACATCTTAAGGGCATACATGTACTAAGACCAAAACCAAAGCGTAAACCCTCAAATTTAGGGTTACCCATGACCCATTTGTTAAACCATAACCAAAAAGCACCCATATATGCAAACCATCACTAAAAACATGTGCAAACATAATTTAAACCAAGAGTAAAAAATACTCAACAATACATACCAAAACCCTCAACATTGGTTTTCAAAACCCCATTTATGATTCATAATCAATGTTTAAAACACGTTTAAAATTTAGTTGGAACTAACAATGAGGGAGGAGTACATACCTTATACAAGAAGATTCACGGAAGGAAACTTGACTCTTTAGCCCTTTGAAGAACACTTGTAGAAACCCTAGCCTCAATCTTGAAGAGAGTGTTTAAAAAGAGTATTTTGAGTGTTTTGATCCATCCAAAGTGAGTTATGAGAGGCCACCAAGGGTTATATAATATGGGGACATAAGGGTTTTGGGAAGGAAAATTTTCAAAATACTTCAAAAGTTAAAAATATGCATGCAGAAGGGTACGACCATCTCCCTTAGTAGTACCCTAGGATACTAGTGGTACCCTAACTCATACCCTAAACCTCACCATGGACCACCAAACTGATTATCATACGACAACACATGCCAAAATTATACCCTAAGGTACGAGAAGTACCCTAAACTCATACCTTGGATAGATTCAACTAGGCTAATCAATAAGCATAATATGACTTAGAATAATACTCGTCGTATCCTATCATACGACTAGTATGATGCTTAGTCATATCTTGGATAGAAACCAACCCCAAACACTCTACCTAAAATATTAGAGAGGGATATAATCATACCCTAGCATAGACTTGTACCTTCAAGTCGTACCTTGAGTAGAATACTCAACTTAGGAAATTTTTCTAAGGGTCCAAGTTTGGGTTGTTTTAATCCTAGATTGACTTGTTTAAGAGGATTTAGAGAGAGTGTTTAATCTATTAAAGTGTTGAATGAATTCCCCAAAAGTGTTTTATGAACATGGGGCCTAAAGGGTTTTAAGTGGGAAATGTCTAAAGTGCCCCCAGCTTAAAAGCTGGAAAAGCATCGTCTTTGGTTACGAGTCAACCCCTTGACTCATACCCGTGAACAACACAGAACCCAAATGAATTAAGCACTGGACATCCTGCGATTTGAACCTATGACTCGTAACATATCCATACAGCTCATAATGATCCACTCATACTCAGAGCAGAATTTAGCCTTAAACTTATTGGTTTGGGTATGACTCCTCCCAATGAGTTGTCAATACACCATATGATTCTGGAGGTCCAGTCGTAACCAAGGCAGTGAGCCCAAAGCTCAAGAAATTTTCAAGTGCCAAAATTTGAAGTGTTTCAATTCTCCCCTACTTGGTCATTCTTCCTCGAATGATGGGACAAGATGATTTCTAGCTTGATTTGACTCTATATTCCCCTACTCTAACCTTTAACAAACTCATAAAATAAAGGTTTTAAGGAGATCAATCTTTCCTTTAACAGATTTAGAACACAAAGATCTTAAGAATAACACATACCTTATACACGATTATCTGGTGTGGAAAATAGGAATGGATACTTGGACTTCATGTCCTCTTCGGCTTTTGAAGTAGCCTGTTCAACCTTGTGGTTCCTCTATAGAACCTTTATAAAATCTATATCCTTCGTCCGCATCTGATGAACTTGCCGATTCAAAATTCAGCTGGGACTTCCTCATTTGATAAGGAATCGAAAATACCAATAACCTTGATAGTCATAATCAACAATGGATCTCTCACACACTTCCTTAACATTGACACATAGAACACCAATTGAATAGAGCTCAAACTAAGAGGCAACTCCAACTCATACACAACACTACAAACCCTCTTCAAAACCAAGTATGGGCAAACATACCGGGGACTCAGCTTCCCTTTCTTCCCAAACTGCATTACTCCCTTCATGGGAGACACATTCAAGAGAACCCAATCACTAACCTTAAACTCTAACTCCCTACATCTCACATCTACATAAGACTTTTGGCGACTTTGGGGGACTTTAAGCCTATCCCAAATCACTTTCATCTTCTCCATCACTTGGTGAACCAAATTCGGGCCAAACATCTACGCCTCACCAACCTCGAACCACCCAATAGGAGATCTATATCTCCTACCATACAATGCCTCAAATAGAGACATCCCAATACTAAAGTGGTAGTTATTATTATACGCAAACTCTATGAGAGGCAAATGGTCAGCCCAGCTGCCACCATAGTCAATCACGTAAGCTCGAAGCATATCTTCCAATATCAGAATAGTCCTTTCTTCTTGCCCATCCGACTGTAGGTGGAAAACAGTGCTAAGGATTACCTTAGTTCCCAAACCTCTCTAAAACAAACACCAACTATGTAATGAGAATTGAGTACCACGATCTGACATAATTGAAATAGGTTCCCCATGAAAATTCACGTTCTCTTGGAGTAATAATTTTGCATAATCCTCTGCCGAATAATTAGTCCTCACTGGCAAGAAGTGAGAAGACTTAGTCATCCTATCCACGATGACCCAAATTGAATTAAACTGATTTCGAGATCGAGGAAAACCGATAATGAAATCCATATTAACCACTTCTCACTTCCACAGGGGAAATTCAATATCTTGAGTCAACCCACCGAGCTTTAAGTGCTTACTCTGTACTAGTTGACACACCATCCATTTAGCCACAAAATTGGCCATATCTCGCTTTATATTGTTCCACTAATAGATCTCTTTAAGTTAATGATAAATATTCATCGAACAGGGATGAATAACATAAATTGACTCATGATCCTCAGCTAAGATCCTATCTCTCAACCCATCTACACCGGGAACACATAGTCTTCCTTGGTACCTTAAAATACCATCGCCACCAATCTCAAAAGATGCAACCTTTTGCTAACCCATAGCTTTCTTAATATTCATTAAGACCGTATCCAGTACCTGCCTCTTTTTTATTTAGCGAAGAGATATGACTTCACCACCTGTTGCACAAACACACCACCATCCTTAGAATCAAGAGACGAAATACAAGGTTAGCCAAATAGTGAATATATTTCACCGATTCCCGCTTATGCTCATCCATATGAGATAGACTCCCTATTGATGATCTGCTAAGAGCATCAACAACCATATTATCTTTACTTGGGTGATAGTGGAGACTCATGTCATAGTATTTTAGCAACTCAAGCCACCTCCTCTACCTGAGATTCAGTTCCTTCTGGGTGAACACATATTGTAGACTTTTATGATAAAAAAAGATATCGACATAAACCCCATATAAATAATGACGCCAAATCTTTAATGCGAATACCACAACCAACAACTCCAAGTCATGAGTCAGGTAATTCTTCTCATGAATTTTCAATTCCCTAGAAGCATAGTCCACCACCCTATGATTCTACATTAATACACAACCAAGTCCCACATGGGATGCATCACAATAAAAAACAAAACCATCAGTGCCTTCAGGCAGAGCCAAAACCGGAGCTGAAGTCAACTTATCTTTCAGCTTCTAAAAACTTCCCTCTCAAGTATCAGACCATAAGAACTTCACATTCTTCTGACTCAACTTAGTCAACAGGGAAGCTATAGTCGAGAAACTCTCCATAAACCTCTTATAGTAATTGGGTAAATCTAAAATCTCCGAATATCAGTTGGAGTCGTAGGCCTAGGCCACTTTTAACCACTGTAACTTTCTGTGTATCCACCATGATCCCTTCACCAGAAATGATATGACCTAAAAAAGTAACAACTTTCTACTAGAATTCACACTTTGAAAACTTATCATACAAATGTTGATCTTTTAAGGTATGTAACACGATATGGAGATGATCGATGTGAACTGCATCTCTCTTGGAATACAGAAGAATATCATCTATAAACATGATGATGAACAAATCTAAGAACTAATGAAAAACCCTATTCATCAAGTTCATGAATGTCGTCGGGGTATAAGTCAAACCAAAAGACATGACTAAGAACTCATAATGACCATACCTTATTTGGATGGAAGTCTTAGGGATATCCACTTCCTTAATATTTAACTGATGATACCTAGGTTGAAGATCAATCTTAGAGAAGAACTTAGCACCCTCAAGATGGTCAAAGAAATTATTAATTCAAGGAAAAGGATACTTATTATTCACCATAACCTTTTCAACTGACGATAATCGATGCACATTCGAAGAGTACCATTTTTTTATGTAAGAACAAAATAGAAGAACCCTACGGAGACTCACTAGGATGGATAAAACCCTTGTCAAGGAGATATTCAACTGATCTTTAAGCTCCTTCAACTCAGTCAAAGCCATTATATACGGAGGGATAGAGATATGACGAGTGTATAAAACAAGGTCAATCCCAAAATCAATCTCCCTATCAGGAGGAACATCAGTAAGATCATAAAAAACTCAAGAAATTCATGAACCACGAGAATGGATGTCAATGAAGGACCCTCCAAGTTGGAATATTTAACCTAGACCAAATGATAGAGAAATCCCTTGGAAATAAACTTTCAAGCTCTAAGATATGATATAAATCTTCCCTTAGGAACTAGAGAACCCCTTTTCTACTCAATGACTAGCTCATTAGGGAATTTAAACATGAACTTATGGTTCCAACAATCTAAGGAGACATAGAACGAATGGAAATAATCTATCCTCAATATGACATCAAAATCAACCATGTTTAACTCTATCAGATCTACCAGAGTTTCTTTACCACCAACAGATACCACATAACCTCTATAGACTCTTCTAGAAACCACCGAGTCACCTATTAATGTTGACATAGAAAAGGGATCAAGGATCTACTTAGGACTGAAACAAAAAAGCACAACCATAAATTGGGTCACATAATAAAGAGAAGACCCCGAATCAAGCAAACAATACACATCACAATAAAAGAGTCATAACATACAAGTAAAAACATCGGGAGATGCCTTAGAATCATGGTGGGTAGAAATATAATATAAGTGATTTCATCCAGTACCAATACTAGATGCAGAAGCAACACCCTTTGGTGTTGGAAAAACACCTATTCCTCCTTTCTTCACAAATTCCATAGTGAACCTGCCCATAGAATCTATAAGAAGGACATGATGGAGTAAATTGAGGCCCACAAGACTGAGATTAGGCGCTTGTGCCCTAAATCCACTATCATGCTGAGAACGATGGTCTCTCGATGACTTTAAATAAGGAGCACTAGCTGTAAAGTGGGAACCAGAACTCTTTCACTTCTTCTTTGACCACTTTTCACCATTTATACCACTCTATTATTGACTTCCACACTAATAAGAGAATCTAACCTTTTTATCTTCCTCTTCCCAACTTCAGCCTGCTTCTTCTTCTCTTCCTCAATCTGCTCCATATACACAACCAATCTGGAGATATTTATGTCCTTGTTCAAGAATGTAGCCTTACTCTCTAGAAATAAATCATTGGACAACCCAAAAATAAATTTTCTTATTCTATCCCTCATGCTAGATACTAACTCAAGAACAGATCGGGACATCTGATGGAATTTCAAGGTATACTTCTTGGCTGTCATCCTGCCTTGCTTCAAGTTAATAAACTCTTTTCCTTTCACCTCCATTAAATCCTGAGGGAAGAAATGGTCCAGAAAAATATTAGAGAAATCATCCCATAGTATGGATTCAGCATCATCTCCCCTAGATTGTTCACATTCCTCATACCATTTGTATGCTACATTCTTTAGTTAATAGGCAATGAATTCTACACCTTCCATATTAGTAGCATGCATAATATATAAGATCTTCTCTATCTAATTAATAAAACCTTGAGGATTGAACCACTCTAGGTTATGGCCCTTGGAAATTTTCTGAGCTTTAAGCTCACTGTCCTATTGACAACTTTACCATACGAGTCGTATAGTATAGGAACGGGTCAGGTGACCCTAGTTGTTAGGTTTCCAGTGGATGGTGGTTGGATTTTTGGTCTTGGTAACAACTTGGTGGTACGAATCGCTAGGGGTGGTGATAGGCCAATAGTACGATCCTTAACAAAATTAGTAACTTAGTGACTTGACTTGGCTTAGAGTATGAGTGACTCACTAAGAGCCATAAGAATAGGTTACAAGTGGTAAGGTTGAGTCGTATGTTGTCTAGTGTCCAATCCCTTGGGTTCTGTCTTTGATGCCACTAGACTATACGAGCCATATAGTTTGGTAACATATGGGATCATGGAGTAATATAGTAGATAGTGTACGAGTGTCCGACTCACTGTCTTGGTGATGAATCGAGGGTACGAGTCATATGCTATGGTCATGAGTCTCGAGAGTCAATTCGTAACCACCTACTACCTTTTTACAGTTTTAAGTTGGGGGCATTCTGGATATTTCCCCCTTTAATTTCCTTTTATACCATGATTTAAAACACCCTTTGGGACTTCATTAACATATCATTCCCATTAAAACACTATCAAACTCTCAGTTTAAGTAAAGGCTAGGGTTTTATCAAGATAACCAATTAAGGCTTTCAAAGATTGTTTCTTTCCGTACTTCTTGGTGTCTAAGGCATGTTACTCCTCCCTCATTATTATTTTACTAAAGTCATGTATTTTAATGTATGATTTTTATGGTGTTTTTATGATTTAGAAATAAAGATTTGGGGTTTGGGTTGTTCATGGTTGAATATTGTTTTTCATGGTTTAATTATGGTTTTCCTTATTTTAAATTATGGTTTTCCACATATGTGTGCATGTGAATGGTGATTTAATTGAAAGGTCATGGTTGAGCCCCAAATTTTATAATTTTTGGTTTTGATAATGGTATGCCCTCAACCTGTTTGTTAAATTATCAATGTGAATGATATTGCTAACTATTTAAAATTGTGTTTTGAACTAAAACTTTGTAATAATCTCGTGGTAAAAAATTTCTTTGGATTGAAAACCTTATGGGGTACATGAGATTCTCCCAAGTAATTTTAACAATAGAGTTTATAGGGAATATGAGAATCCTCTAAGGGTTGGATAATGACATTGCTTGCAAGCTATAGTCCTTATGAAAATACCTCTTTATAATGTCTTAATAATTAACTCCTAGAATTGGTGGTTTGGTTATGAGTAAAAGGTTTAATTGGGAAATAATGGCAGGTTATGATAGCTAACCGTGAAGGTGTAAGTCCAATGGACGGACACTAAAAACTCATGTTTGCCAATATGAGGTTTGGTCAAGGTCACCCTGTACATGATGTCACATTTATATTTTTGGGGGATGTACTAGTCATCCCAGTTTTTTCCCTACTTAGTGCGTCTAACACGTACCGGGGCACTTTCAATAGGGGGAGCTTAACCCATATAGCCCAAAGGTGGATTTTTTGATGGTTCAGCTACACAACCAAGGTTAAGGATTTAAATGCATGATAAAACTTATTCCCTATCCCAACATGATATATATATATGTAAGCATGCGATTGCATATGGTTATTTGATTTGATTTTGAATGATGGCATTATTTTATCTTTATCCCTGAGTACATTCTAGCGTTCACTCTACTAATCGTCTTTGGGCATTGTATCCTCACGCGATGCAGGAACCAATCATACTACCATTCCCCCTACTCAGTGACTTGTATCCAGCGATAGCTTTGAGTCAGATTAAAGTGGTGAGCTTTCATATTGTAGAAGACCCTAATTCATGTTATGGACCTTTTTATGTCATTTTTACTTAATTGGTTTTGGTTTTTTCTATGGTCGGGGGAATGTCCCAACTGAATGTTCTTTGATTCTGGTTAGAGGCTTTGTTGAACTACTATAGGCATGGGCGATGTCGGTATTAGTGTTAGCATTAGTATAGGTATTGACATTGGGATTAGTAATGGATGGTTAATTATTTATGGTTTTTGACTATGGTTTTAAGCTTATTGTTATGTCTTTAATTATAAATTATCTTATCTTCTTATATGTTTAGAATTCATCTGACATTGGGTGTAAGGTTGTTAATGGTGGGGTATTGGAGGTGGTCTCTAGTCCTGGTTAGACTTGAGATACCCGACATAACTAGGCCCTAATTTGAGTTATGTCTAATTAGTATCAGAGCCCTAGGTTCATGGTCAATTGGGCGTTCGACAAATCCATGTCGAGTAGACCCTCTTTTAAGGATGTGTAGCATACCACACTCATAAAGGAGAGGCTATGAGGAATTTAGGAATGTTTCTCTTTCTTGTGTTCTATTTTCAAGCTGTAAAGTCTAAGGTCCTAAAATCGTCTCTAATACCCATTTGTTTGCTTTTTAGATCACGCCTCCCGGATGATCTGAAGTTCATGAAAACTCCTCTATACTATTTGAGGACAATGTTTATAGAACACGTCCTACTTATGGGGTCCAGACCCGGTCTAGGGGTCCAATTCCTGATTGCCCTACTGGAGTTCCACCGGTCTTCTCCAGTCCTTCTCAAGATCCTCAGGCTGTTGTTTGATGAATGCTAAGTTTTGTCAGTCTATTCATATGCTGGCACAGTTGGTATCTTCTTAGATCGAGTGTGGTGCTTCTATTACTCCATTTTCTGAGGCCACAAGGGTTGACTAGTTTATGAAGTTGAATCCTCCAACCTTTACTAGTGTTAAGGTTGAGGAGAATCCTCAAGGTTTTATTGATAAGGTGGAAAAAATCTTCTTTGTTATGCATTCTACTAACATAGAGGGTGTGGAATTTGCTACCTACCAGCTTAAAGATATAACATACCAATGGTATGACGAATGGGAATACTCTAGGGGTGACGGTGCTGAGTCAACCCTATGTGATAATTTCTCTAATGATTTTCTAGACCACTTCTTTCCTCAGTAGTTGAGGGAGGAAAAGGTGGAAGATTTTGTTAACTTGAAGCAGGGTAAGATGTCAGTCAAGGAGTATGCCTTAAAGTTCCACCAGTTATCTCAGTATGCTTTGGAGTTGGTTTTTAGAATAAGGGCAAGATTGAGGATGTTTTCTTTTGGGTTGTCTCGAAACTTGATTTTGGAGAGTAAAACTACCTTGTTAGACAAGCATATATACATCTCAAGTTTGGTTTTGTATATGTAACAAGTCAAGGAAGAGAAAAAGAAGCAAGCTAAAAATGGGGAAAGGCAGAGCAAGAAGTTTAGATTTTTTGAGTAGGGTGGTTGCCAATAGTAGAGTGGCTGGGATGGTTAAAAGTGGTCCAAGAAGAAGTGGGGCAATTCTGGGTCTTACTCTACGGCTAGTGCTCCCTACTTAAAGTTGTCTAGTGCCAGACATTGTTAGAGTGGAAATAATTATAGGGCACAGGGTGCCTAATCTTAGGCTAGTGGGGCCCACTAAACTCTATTCTATCCTTCTTGCAGATTTTGTGGTTGATTGTATCCAGGTAACTACGATCAAGAAAGGGACAAATGCTTTAACTGTGGTATACTAGGGTATATGCTTAAAAATGGTCCTATTGGTAAGGTTGTTTTTGGGGAAAACAAGGTTCCTATCGCCTCTTTATCAACTCCGACACCAAAGGATGCACCATCTGGCTCCAACACTAGTAGGAACTACCTCTACGCTCTCACTACCCATTAGGAGATCGAGGAATCGCCTGATATCATTAATGTTATGTTGAAAATCTTTTCCCATGATGTGTACTATTTACTTAATTTGGGGTCCATTCTTTCATATGTGACCCCATTTGTGGCTGTGTCTTTTGGCTTCAGTCCCGAGTATATTTTAGACCCTTTTTTCTATTTCTACCTTAGTGGGTGACTCTGTAGTTGCCACGAGAGTCTATAGGGGTTGTGTGGTATCTGTGGGTGCTTGGGGGACTTTGGTGGATCTTTTTAAAATAGAAATGGTTGATTTTGATGTCATATTAGGGATGGATTGGTTACACTCGTGCTATGCTCCTCTAGACTGTCGGACCCATAAGGTCATTCTTTTATTCCCTAATGAGTCGGACCCATAAGGTCATTCTTTCATTCCCTAATGAGATGGTTATTGAATGGGAGGGTGGTTACCTAGCTACTAAGGAAAGGTTCATATCATATCTTAGAGTTCGGAGATTAATCTCCAAAGGGGGTCTTTATTATCTAGTTTGGGTTAAAGTAAATCGAAGGGTCCTTCTTTATATTTTGTCCCAATGGTGAATGATTTCCTAAGGTCTTCCTTGCTGACCTTCCTGGTGTTCTTCCCAATAAGGAGATTAATTTTGGGATAGATCTTATTTTTGACACTCATCCTATTTCTATTCTCTCATATAGAATGGCTCCAATTGAGTTGAAAGAGCTTAAGGAGCAACTAAAGGATCTTTTATATAAGGATTTCAACTATCCTAGTGTGTCTTTGTGGGTTATACCAACTATTATTCATGCATAAGAAGGATGGTTCCCTTCGGATGTGTATTGATTATCGATAGTTGAATAAGGTAACAGTTTAGAATAAGTACCCTCTTCTAAAGATAGATAATTTGTTTGACTAGCTTCAGGGTGCTAAGTTTTTCTCCAAGATCGATATTCAATCTAGGTATCATCAAGTAATGATTAGTGAGGTGCATATTTTTAAGACAACCTTTCGTACCCGATATGGGCATTTTCAGTTTTTGGTTATGTCCTTTGGATTGACCAATACCCTGACGATATTTATGTACTTGATTAATAGAGTCTTTCTTTAGGTTTTAGGTTGGTTCATCATTGTGTTCATAGATGATATTTTGGTGCACTCTACGAGTGAGGTGGATCATGCCGATCACCTTTGCATTGTATTACAGATCCTTAAGGAGTAGCATTTGCATTCTAAATTCTCAAAATGTGAATTTATGTTGAATGTTGTCACTTTTTTGGATCATATCATTTCTAGTGAAGGGATCATGGTGGATCAGGAAAAAGTTCCAGTGGTTAAGAAATGGCCTAGACCCATGACTCCAACTAATATTTTGAGCTTCTTGGGTTTAGCCGGTCATTATAAGAGGTTTGTGGAAAGTTTCTCTTCTATAGTTACCCCATTGACTAAGTTGACTCAATAAAAGGTAAAGTTCTTATAGTGTGGTGCTTGTGAGGGTAGTTTTAAGAAGCTTAAGAACAAGCTAACTTTGATATCGATCTTGACTTTGCCTGAAGGCATGAATGGTTTTGTAATCTATTATGATGTGTCCCGTATGGGTCTTAGTTGCGTCCTGATGCAGCATGGCGAGGTGATAGCATATGTCTCAAGACAGTTGAAGGTGCATGAGAAGAATTATCCGACTCATGACTTGGAGCTATTTGTTAGGATGTTCGCATTGAAAATCTGGCATAACTATTCGTATGGTGTGTATGTGGATATCTTTTCTAATCATAAGAGCCTACAGTATGTGTTTACTCAGAAAGATCTGAACCTGTGGCAATGGAGATGGCTTTAGCTGCTCAAGGATTATGACATGAGACTTCACCACTATCTAGGTAAAGCTAACATTATTGTTGATGCTCTTAGCATGTTATCCATGGGGATTTTAGCACATGTGGATGAGAGAAAGTGAGAATTGGTAAAAGATTTTCACCATTTGGCTAACCTTGGATTTTACCTCTTGGACTCTGAAGATAGTGGTGTGTTTGCGTAGAAGCAAGCAAAGTCATCCCTAGGTGCTAAGGTGAAAGAGAAGCAAGTGTTAGGTCCTATCTTAATGAGGATCAAGGATAATATAGGTGGGCAGAAGGTAATGGCCTTTGCGATTAGTAGTGATGGTACCTTACGGTACCAAGGGAGGTTATGTGTTCCCAATTTAGACGGTTTGTGTGAGAGGATCTTGGTTGAGATGCATGAGTTGCATTATACTATTCATCTTGGTTCGATGAAAATGTATCATGACCCTAAAGAGAATATTGGTCAAACAATATAAAGCGGGTTGTGGCTAGTTTTTTGGCTAAGTGCATTGTGTGCCAACACATTAAAATTGAGCACATAAGACCCAGAGGTTTGTAGCAAGAGATTGAGTTACTTGTATGGAAGTAGGAAGTGATCACTATTGATTTTGATCTCGGAATCAGTTCGATTCGATTTGGGTCATCATGGATAGGATGATGAAGTCTGATCATTTCTTGCAGCAAGGACAAATTTTTTAGCAGAGGATTATGCGAGGTTGTACCTCAAAGAGATTGTGAAGTTAAATGGGGAGCCTATTTCTATCATTTCAAATCACGAGACACAGTTTTTCTTGCACTTTTAGTGGTCATTTTAGAAAGGTTTGGGGACCGAGGTGAGTCTTAGTACGACTTTCCACCTATAGTCAGACGAGCCAGCTGAAAGGACTATTAAGACATTGAAAGATATGATTAGAGCTTGCGTGATTGACTATAGTGGTAGTTGGGTTGAGAACTTGCCTCTTATAGAGTTTGCATATAATAATAGCTACCACTCCAACATTAGAATGGCTCCGTTTAAGGACTTGTATGGTAGAAGGTGTAGGTCTTCTATTGGGTGGTTCGAGGTTCGTGAGGCAAAGATGTTTAGTCTGAATTTGGTTCACCAAGTCATGGAGAAGGTGAAGGTGATTCGGAATAGACTTAAAGCTGCCTAAAGTCTCCAGAAGTCCTATACAATGTGAGGAAGAGGAATTTAGAGTTTGAGGTTAGGGATAGAGTGTTCTTAAAGATGTCTCCCATGAAGGGAGTAATATAGTTTGGGAAGAAAGGGAAGCTTAGTCCTCGGTATGCTGGTCCGTACTTAGTTTTGAGAATGCTCTAAAATATTGCATATGAGTTGGAGTTGCCTTTTAGTTTGAGCTCCATTAAACAAGTGTTCCATGTTTCTATGTTGAGGAATTGTGTGGGCAACCCATCGCAAATTATTCCTATCAAGGATATTGGTATTTCGGATTCCCTATCCTATAAGGAAGTCCTTGTGGAAATCTTGGATCAACAGGTTTATTGGTTGTGGACCAAGGACATAGCTTTGGTAAAGGTTTTATGGAGGAACCGCAAGGTGGAAGAGGTTACATGGGAAGCTGAAGAGGACATGAAGTCCAAGTATCTATTCCTATTTCCCAGTTTGGAATATCGTGCTTAAGGTATGTATTGAATTTGACATCTTTGTTTTCTATCTTTGTTAAAGGTAGATTGTGAATTCCTTGGTTATCTGTTTTTTGTCTTAAAGGTAAGAGTAGAGATGTTTGGGGGTTTAATCATGCTAGTCACTTCCTTGTCCTATAATTTGAGGATAAATAATCCAAGTGGGGGAGAATTAAAACACCCTGGGTTTTAACCCTTGGAAATTTCTTGAGCTTTGAGCTCACTATCTTGTTGACAACTTCACCATATGAGTCATATGACATGGGTATGGTTCAGGTGACCCTAGTTGTTAGGTATCTAGTGGGTGGTGTTTGGGTTTTTTATCTCGGTAACAACTTGGTAGTACAAGTTGTTAGGGGTGGTGATGGGTCGTTAGGATGATCCTTAACTAAATCAGTAACTTAGTGACTTATCTTGGCTCTGAGCATGAGTGGCTCACTAAGAGCCGTGAGGATAGGTTACGAGTGGTAAGGTTGAGTCGGATGTTTTCTAGTGTCCAATCCCTTCGGTTCTGTCTTGGATAAAACTTTACCATACGAGTTGTATGGTCTGGTACCATGTGGGATCATAGATTCGTATAGAGGAAAGTTTATGGGTGTCCAACTCACTGTCTTGGTAACAACTCAAGGGTACGAGTCGTATGTTGTAGTCACGAGTCACGGGGGTCGACTCCTAACAACCTGCGACCTTTCTACAATTTTAAGTTAGGGGCATTTTTGACATTTCCCTCTTTAACTTCCTTTGATTCCACGACTTAAAACACCCTTTGGGACTTTATTAACATATTATTCATAGTAAAACACTCTCAAATTCTCTCTCAAACTCTTAGTTCAAGAAAAGGCTAGGTTTTCATCAAGATAATCAATTAAGGCTTTCAAGGGTGGTTTCTCTCCATACTTGTTGGTGTCTAAGGCATGGTACTTCTCCCTCATTGTTGTTTTACTAAAGGAATATGTTTTAATGTATGGTTTTCATGGTGTTGTTATGGTTTTGAAATAAAGGTTGGAGGTTTTGGTTGTTCATGGATGAATATTGTTTCTCATTGTTTAATTATGGTTTTCCTTGGTTTGAATTATGGTTTTGCACATGTTGGTGCATGGGAATGGTGATTTAATTGATGGGTCATGGTTGAGCCCTAAATTTGATTATTTTTGGTCTTGATAATGGCATGCCCTCAACCTGTTTGTGAAATTGTCAATGAGAATGATATTGTCACCATTTTAAAATTGTGTTTTGAACTAAAGCTTTGGCATAACCTAGGTAATAACAATCGAGAAACTTATAAAGGCTTTGATGGTAATAAATTACATTATACTGCAACCTTGCGGGGTACACGGGATCCCCCCAAATGATTTTAACAATAGATTCTATGGGGAACACGGGAATCCCCTAATGGCTGGCTAATGACATTGCTTGCAAGCTATAGTCGGTATGACGATACCACTGAATAATGCCTTAACAATTGACCCCTGGAATTGATGGTTTGGTTATGTATATAAGGTTTAATTGGAAAATAATGGCGGATTGTGATAGCTATCATTGAAGGTGTGAGTCCGATGGAATAGATGGACACTGAAAACTCATGTTTTTCGATGTGAGGTTTGGTCAAGGTCACCGTGTGCATGATGTCACACTTATATTTTGGGGGATGTACTAGTCATCCCAGGTTGTTCCTTGCTTAGTGCGACTAAGACATACCGGTGCTCTTTCAGTAAGGGGAACTTAACCATATAGCCCAAAGGTGTATTTTATGATGGTTCAGATACACAACCCAGGTTAAGGATTCTAATCCATGCTAAACCTTATCCCATATCCCATCACAATATATATATGTGTAAACAAATGATTGCATATGGTTATTTGATTTGGTTTTGAATGATGGAATTATTTTATCTTTATCCCTGAGTACATTCAAGCATTCACTCTGCTAACCATCTTCGGGTGCTGTATCCCCACATGATATAGGAACAGACCATACTACCATTCCTCCTGCTCAATGACTTTGATCTGGGGATAGCTATGAGTCAGATTGAAGTAGGGAGCTTCCATATTCAGGAAGACCCTCTTTCATGTTATGGACCTCTTTATGATGTTTTTTCTTATTTGGTTTTGGTTTTGGCTATGGTCGGGGGCATGTCCCCACTGAATGTTCATTGATCTGGTTAGAGGCTTTGTCGGACTTCTATGGGCATGGGCGGTGTTGGTATTAGTGTTGGAATTGGTATTCATGTTGGCATTGGGATATGTGATGGATGGTTAATTAGTTGTGGTTTTCGACTTTAGTTTTAAGCTTACTATCATGTCTTTAATTCTATATTGTCTTATCTTGTAAAATGTTTGGAACTCATCCGATATGGGGTGTAGGGTGGTTAACGGTGGGGTATTGGCGGTGTTCTCCATTCCTGGTTGGACTTAAGATACCGGACATGACTAGGCCCTAGTTTGAATCGTGTCAAGGATCCTCCTCCACCTTAACCCCAGTGAACATAGGAGGGCTAAACCTCATAAACTAGCCAACCCATGTGGCCTTAAAAGATAAAGTAACAGAATATACACTCTCAGACTGAGAAGCTACCTACTGAGCCAACATATGAATTGGCTGATGAAATTCTGCATTCGACACATCAGCCAGAGGAGCTTAGGGAGGACTAGAGGGGATCGAAGGAACTCCAGGAGGGAAATCAGGAACTAAACCCCTAGACTGGGTATGTATCTCATAAGTAGGGCATGTCCCATCAGTATTTTCCTCAAGTGGGACCAAGGTATTCTCATGAGCTTCAGATCATCGAGGAGGTATGATCTGAAAAGTAATTAAATGGGAATTAGATAGACTTTTGACCTTAGACTTTATGGCTTGAATTAGAACAACAAGAAAGGGAAACTTTCCTAAATGTCTTGTAGCCTATCCCTTATAGGTGTGGAGTGCTACACACCTATAAAAGAGACTATACTCGACATGGCTTTGTCGGATTCCCAAAGACATCAAACCTAGGCTCCGATACCACCTTTTTCATAAGCCGAACCAGGGCTTGGCATTGATGGGTATTTCAAGTCCCACGTGGACCGATGATCACCCCCTGTACCTAACCAAACCAAACACACCACACACCAAAGTAGGCTGAATTTTGAGCATATAACAAGATAAAAGAATATTAATTTAAAAACATTAAAATAATTCTACAACCAAGACCGGCTGATACCGGTGTCAATGCTAATACAAATACCAACACCGATACCAATACCGACATTGCCCATGCCAATAGTAGTCTTACAAAGCCTATAATCAAAACCAAAGAGTATCTGGTTGGGACATGCCCCCAACCATAGCCAAAAACCAAATCCAAAGGAATAGTAAAAATGTAAAGAAAACCATAAACATGAAATAGGGTCTTCCAAAGTATGGAAGCTCACCACTTCAATCTGAATCGCTAGTTGATCCTGAATCAAAGTTACTAAGAAGGAGGAGTAGAAGTTTGACCAGTTCCTACATCGCATGGGGGTACAACATGCGAAGACGATTAGCAGGTTGAATGCTAGCATGTAACTCGGGAATAAGGATAACATAATGATATGATTAACAGTTTAAAATAATTCAAAGTCAGTGCACATAATCAAATGCTTAAACATATATATATATATATATATCATATGCCGGGATAAGAAACAAGGCTTAACATTGGTTTAAAAACCTTATCCTAGATTGTGTAGCTCAACCATCATATCATAGTACCTACGAGCTATATGGGACTTAACTCTTACCCCCTAGATGGGCCCTAGTGCGTGTAGCCACACAAACTGGAGAATAATATCATATATATATATATGAATATGGGGGACTCGAACCCTCCAACATCTACAAAGGTTACTTAAGTAATTTTCACACATCCCCATTAAATGAACCACAATAAACTTTTAGGCATACATTGTTAGTATCGTCATACCAATTACTCTTACAAGGTAACACATTATGCCAAAATAATTTCCATCAACTTTGGGAGAACAACTCCCTTTGTTCATTAATACACATTGGGGAACACTGCCTCCCTTTGTTCATTAAATAATACCATTGTATTTCAAATACTTCCTTATATCATGCAATGGTTCAAGACTAGTTCAATTTTACGAATTCCCATAATTTCATATTATAAGTGTTGAGGTTATAACCACTTCAAAGCCACAAGTTTGGAAAAATCACAGTTTCCTAGTTCATTCACTATACCCATACATCTACAAGTTCAAAACCATATTAAAAGCATAAAAATCATATGTATAAACCATCAGAAATAATGCTCAATTCACAATATTCAAAACCCCCAACCTTTGTTTATAAAACCAAATAATAATCTTATGAACAATACTTTAAATCACATACCTTTACAAAATTAACAATGAAGGAAGAGTAACATGCCCGAATCATAAAGATTTACGAAGAGAAATCAACCCTTGAGCCCGTAGATGACCAAATTAGTGAAACCCTAGCTTGACTTGTCTGAGAGGATTTAGAGAGAATGTTTAATCCATTAAAATGTTGAATAAATTCCCCAAAAGTGTTTTATTGACGTGTGGTCTAAAGGTTTTTACGTGTGAAATGTCTAAAGTGCCCCAAACTTAAAAGATGGAAAAGCATCGTCTTTTGTTACGATTCAATCCCTTTACTCGTACCTACACATTTTAACTCGTGATCATGAGTCATAGCCAGGATAGTATCTAGGACCCCCAACTCTATTTTCCTTATGACTCAACCCACAAACTCGTAACATGACCCTACAACTCATAGGGTCCTACTCTTGAGCAACATAGAACCCAAATAAATTATACACTAGATATCCTATGATTTAAACCTATGAATTAATACATATACTTATGGATAATAGTGAGCCACTCGTATTAAGAGCAAAATTAAGCCTCAAACTTATTATTTCCCCCAATAAGTCGTCAACACACCCTACAACTCTGGGGTCCATTCGTAACCAAGGCAGTGAGACCAAAGCTACAGAAATTTTCAAGATCTAAAATTTGGGGTATTTTTGTTGATCTATATCAGATTTTGAGGATAATTGGGAATGTGGCATATGAGTTAGATTTGCCTGTAATTTTAGCTTTGATTCATCCATTTTTTCATGTATCCATGTTGAAAAAGTGTGTGGGTGATCCTTCCTTGATAGTTCCTATTGAAGATGTTGGTGTTATAGATTCCTTGTATTATGAGGAATACTCGATTGAAATATTGGATTGGAAAGTTCCTAGATTATGGACCAAGGATGTATCTTCTATGAAGGTCCTTTGGAGAAGGCTATATGGGAAGATGAGAAAGATATAAAGGCCAAATAACCATTCTTGTTCCCGGGGTTGGATGAAAGTCCTTAAGGTATTAGTTATGTTTTCCTCTTGTTACTTTTTGAGATTATAGTTTGAATCTGGTGTATTCTTATGCTAAAAGTGTCTTATATCATTATTCAGGGATTAATAATCCTTGTGGGGGTGGGGGTGAGGGTGGGGGAGAGGGAATAATGGATGAACCCTTAATTATGACTAAATTGATGCATTGTTAAATAATTGGAAAGGGGGACATGGGTTTCCCCAAATTGGATGAATTTTTTCTCGGAAATGACATTAACCTCAACCCACTTTGTAAACTTGATCCTGAATAAGGAAAATTGCATGGTTTAACTTGCTTTGAAATCCAATACATTACAATAATGGATAAATGGATATAAAAATGGATTTGGATGGACTTGGTGGCCATGATTTGGATTTTAAATGGAACTTGGGAGTCAAAGTGATTATGTGGATTGGTTTGTCATTTTTAATTTAGCTTGCAAGCATATTGGTATGACGATACCAAGCGGTAAATGCCTTAATGAATGACTCTCGAGTTACTGATTTTTTTTATATGCAAATTATTTTAATTTGGGCTTAAAGAGGACTGTATAGCTCACTATAAAGGTGTAAGTCCCAGAGGGACGAACACTAAAAACAATGTTTTCTTGCACTGGGGTCTATATGACTGTGTGCTTTATGTACACTTGATATATATATATATATATTAGGATGGATATTGACTTGCTGGATTTAGTTTTCCCTCATTTTTTCCTTAATTTATGCGACTAACATGGACTAGGCCCTTTCAGCAGGGAAGCTGAGACCATATAGCCTATGGGTTCCTTTAGGATGGATCAAGTTACACATTTCAGGTTAAATCTTTAAATTCTCATGTTCGTGACCCTTTACCCTATCCCGACATCTTATATATATATATATGTAAATATGTGGATGAGGTTTGACTGATTTTAGGCATGGCATTATCTTATCACTTTCCCTGAGTTACATACCCATTTATATCCCACTAACCTCCTAGGACACACATCATTTTTTATGTAGGGTCCGAAGCCTTTTATGTTTCTCCTATGCAGCGTTAGGTAGTTGAGCACGTCTGTTGAGTTGCTATGAAGTGGTGAGCCTCCATCCTTCAAAAGGCCTTATCATTTTATTATTTTTTCTTTATTGACTGAGTACCTTTGAATTCCTTTTGGTCATAGTCGCAGGCATATCCCAACTTAGATGTTATTCTGGTTTAGGGGATTTCGTGGATAGATGTGGGTTGGTTGTTGTTTTGACTTTTACTTTTTAGTTGAGTTATCTATTCATTTTTTATTACTATCTTGATTGAATTCTGCTTTGTTGTTATTTTTGTGCTCTTGAGGTTAGACTAAGGGGGTGGTCTCAGGTCCATGGTGGTCTTGATATACCCATCATGGCCAGGCCCAGGTTCAATCGTGATACATATCATTAGTGTCAACATTAGAAACATGTGCTGAAAATAATACTAATTATGCATTGGTAAGATTAAAACTACATATAAATCAATTTTGCATATATATGCAGGTAAATATTAGGTCCATGTATGCACGGACAATAACTATATAGTAAGAGTACATAGTATAGTAGGAGTCTACTTATTAATTAATTACTGTGTATTATAGGTAGGACTCTACATTTAGTACTTGTATAAATATATGCTATGATATCCGCATGTACTAACAAACAATATGCAGATACTTCTCATATTTCTATGGTAGTGTACTTCCACAAGGTATCAAAGCATTAACCCATAACGCTACACTGCATAGAAAATTTTATAAAAAACAATGGTCTCAACCTCTATCTCACCAACCTTGTCCCTTTCATCCTCTTCTTTGCACCATTTGATTTCTGCCTCTTCTTATTCTACCAAGCTTCAGCCTACAAATTGCCTCATCAGGTAGACACAAATCATGTAGGTGATGCAAGTCTTGAAGGACCAAGAGTATGTTGAAAGAAAAATATAATAACATTGAATCACTATCTAAGAGTGATATTGGAAAGGTAGTAGAGAGTGGAGAAAGACTCTAAAAGTAAGTGGGATGAACATGATGTCTTGTTAAAAACTTGAATTTTAGGAATATGACTAAATAGAGCATATACCTGATTGTAGACTGTTTAACAACCAAAGAAATATGGGAGTGCCTGAAAGACAATTATCTTAAAAAAACTAAGGACAAAGAGTTTAAACCTAAGAATCAACAAAATATCAAATTTGGAACAAAGCAACTTGATTACTACTTGAAAGAATTCAAAGTCATATACGATGGACGTGCTACACACACAAGCAAGTAGAGGATTAGTTTTGAAGTATAGAGCCTTCAAGGCTACGAAGTTGGGAAAACCTCCCTATCCTACACTTAATAAATTTTTGGATACCTTTAGAGGTTTTTCCATGAGAGAAGAAGATAATAAAGCCCCTCCATATAACCATAATATGACTTTTACTTCAAAGGGAAGAAGAGGGAGATGCAATAACAACCAAGGGAGAGGAAACTCTATCTACACCTCAAGAGGATGAGGCTTTATGGCAAGAAAATAGACTAACAAAAATAAGAATACACACAATTTACAGATCCTGCTAAAACTAAAAAAATAAAGTATGTGGCTGAAGCATGTAAAATTTGTAAAAGGAATAATCCCTCAGCTTCAAAATACATATACAGGTAGTATTACTCCTACAAAGATGGAGAAAACCTTTATCATGCCTTAAATGCAGTTAATTTTTAGAATTCCACAAGTGAGGATGATCCAATGTATGTGGATTCTAGTGCCACGACAAATATGACAAACAATTCAGGTAATTTATCTAATCTATATGTTTGTAATGTAAGAGGCAAGATAATTATTGTAAATAGATCACAGTTAAATATTTGTAACACCCTTCAAATTTTGAGCATTTTGTTTTTACCCCTCTTGTCTTTGAAATGTCAATTTTTAACTTAAATTGTGTTTAGGCATGTGAATGGGGTATCCCGGGAGAGTTTCAAAATTTTAGATGGGGTTTGGGGTGATTTTGGACACCGGAGGTGGTGAGACTCCATGATATCACCATGTCATAAAAGCTACAATCTGCAATAGACAGCATATCATGGAGGCTAGCCTCCTTGATAAGTAGCATGGTATGGAGGTTAGCCTCTGCGATGAGATCCGTGCCACACCGGTATCTAAAATTTATGCAGTTTTTTCTTAGTTTACTTAGAATAAGGGGTATTAGGGTCTTTTAACCTATGTACGACCCTTAAGCATAATATAGCTTATTCCTTTCAATTTTAAGAGATTAAAAATCCCCAATTCCACTCTTAAACTCAAAAACCCAAGATATCCTAAGGATTTCATCGTACGTTTTGGGTTTCAAGATCTGAATTTATTTTAAATTCTTGTGTGTCTAAGGCATGTACCTCTTTTTCTATATTTATATTTTCTTAATGGCATGAAAATATATTTATTAATCATGGTTTTGATGTTGGGTTTATAACTATGGATTGAGGGTTTTGGATATAAATTATTTTAATGTTTTTTTCATGATTACTATTAAACTACTATACTTTACGTTTTTTATTTATGCACTCATTGGGGTGCATGGTAATGGTGAATGGAATAGGGGTACAATGGATTTCCAAAATAATTAGTTTTAGTATGGAAATTGATAATTGATGTTGGGTGTATTTACACGCCTAAACACCATAATTTACCCATGTTATAGCTAAGTTTTGAGGTTAAAATATATAATTCCTACACTTTTAGTCCATTTTCCTGTAAGTGAGCTAACCTACGTGATTAGCATGTTTTCAGGTATTAATGATGAAGATTTCAGCACTTTGTGGACCTTTGGGCAGCAAAGGAAAACTTCACAGAAGAGGGAAGGCAACTTTTGGAAGCTTATGGACTGAATGTGATGCATGGAGAAATTGTCTCGGGAAAAAGCAGTATTTTTAAATACTTAGGGGTGCAACAGTAACTTAATAGGACTAGGACAAAGATGTTATAAAAACCCTATTTTGCTGAATTTTTCAGCATTGATGCATTGATCCATTCACGATTACTTTTGAGAAGTCAGTCGATACTTTTCATTCAGTTTACAGATTCTGTAAGTTCAGACAGAGAAAAAACGCTACAAGAACGGCTAGAGAGGAAATCACATCATTCTCATAGTGACGCCAATACGTACTCATCGTGAGATTGTATCGTTTTGGTATGATGATGATGATGTCTTCGTTGTTTTCCTTTACAATCATGAGTAGCTAAACTTCTCTGTTAGGGTTATGGAAGCCTTTTGATATACTATCTATTACTATGAGTTTGTGAATTCTTGATGTGTATGCTACTTATATCATTACTCTCTTCGTTTTAATTTAATTCTCGTGGTTGCAAATATAGAGAATAGGCCATTGTAGCATTAACTTGTTCGAGAGAAAAGTTACATGTTTGGAAAAGAGAGTGTGACAAAGAAATAGGGCTACCAACCCCTATTTACACGTTAGTGCCGTAACTGGGTTAACCTCTTGGAGAGTTCGTACCGTTAGTTATATGCTTTAAGCTCGAGAGAGTTAAAGTGAAATAATCCTTGATGGTTGAGAAACACTAGGATTTACCATTAGAATACGAATCTCTATAAGTGCATGCATGTCTGAATTCCGCATTACTCATAGTTAATAGATACGTAGAACTCATAAGGTGGACATAACCCTAACTTATTTTTCTCTGTGATTAAATCTTACTAAACAAAGCATTCTGTTGTTACTTTGATAGCATTAATTCACTCCACAATCCAATCCCCCTTTTTCCGTGGAATTTTCGATCAACAGTCTACTAATAATTGCAACACTTAGTGACCAAGTATTCCCTGTGGGATTCGACACCCAACCCAGTTGGGTTCTATATTTGACAGCGACCGCTTACACTCTTACGAGAGCTGTAGTTTGGGCGTTATCAAATTTTGGCACCGCTGCCGGGGAATACGGTTGTCAACTAAGTTTGTGATACTTAATAGACCTTTTGGTCTAAAATTCTTGAATTTTACTTTTTGTTTGTTGTTTTTGTTTTGTTCAGGTTTGGTAGAGTGCATGCCAAATACACGAAGATCTGGTCAGCCATTATTACCCATAAATCCTGAACCACAACTTATTGGCAGAATGGATGCACAATGTGACATTGAAAGAAGGGCTGCTCAACAGGAGCAGGCTAGATTAGCTGCGTTGGTAGCTGCTCAAGTGCATCAACAGAATATTGATAACCCAGATCGGGAAACAAATCCTGATGATGAGGACCTGGGTGATGATGAGTTACTTAATCCACGGCTTGCAGAAGAGGTGGCAGCGCCTGTGAACAGGAGAGATCATCAAGCTAGAATGAGACCTGAACGCCGAGTTGTGCAGGCTCCTTTTGATGATGATGATGACGATCTTGATGGGGCTGGTGCCACAGGGGCTATTATTCCTCCGCCCTTGGCTCCCGGAGCCAAGTTCAATATCACTAGCACCATGATTCATCTATTGTAGCTCAAAGGTTTATTTGGTGGACTTGCAGGCGATGATCCAAATATGCATCTGGTCAATTTTATTTCAACATGCAAGTCGTTTGACAATCCAGGAGTTGGGCAGAATACAATTCGACTGCGCTTATTTCCATTGTCTCTGTCTAGGGAGGCAACTATATGGATGAACGGGCTAACTCCTGATTCTATTATTAATTGGAGGCAACTGAAAGACGCTTTCCTAGAAAGATTTTTTCCGCCATCCAAGAGAGCACAGTTAAGAGATGAGATCAGCAATTTCCGACAGCTTCCAACTGAAGATCTCCACGAAACATGGGAGAGGTTCAAGAAGAAGCTTATGCGGTGCCCAAATCATCAGATGACCAACATCCACTTGATGGAGATATTATACAGGGCTTTGAACTCAGTGACAAAGCCAGTGGTTGATAATGCTGCAGGTGGGTCATTCATGGACCTTACTTTCATTGAGGCAAGTGATATGCTGGACCGTATGAAAAAGCAGAGTAGAGCCTGGCATACCAGGGATGCTGAGGTAGCAAGCTCTACTTTATCTGTTGGCATGACTGCAGAGCAGAGGCGTAGACAAAAGGAACGTGACCAAGATATGGCTCACATGAAAACGCAGATGGATCTTCTTACCAAGCATTTATTATCAGGGAAGACCGAAAAGGTTAAAGCCGTTGTATCAAAGGGAAGATATGATTCCGATTCTGAGGGGAAAGAAAACTACTTGAATAATCAGGGGGTTTCCGAGGCAATTCCCAAGGAAACCAAGGTCGGAACTATTATGATAAATCTGGATACAAGGACCGCGATCAAGGTAGTTGGAAGAACAAGACTGACAGGAGTGGTTTGTATGTTCCTCCTGGAAATTATGAGGCTGTGGCGTCTGGCTCTGGGAAGATGTCCATGGAAGATATGATGGCTAATCTGTTGAAAGGAGTGGAGGCAACTAATATAGGCGTTACTGAGGTAAAGAATGATTTGTCATCAATAAATCAATTGGTTGACTCACATTCTACTGCAATAAAACAACTGGAGCAACAATTGAGTCAATTATCAATGACATTCAACCAAAGAAAGGCTAGCACGCTACCCAGTGACACTGTGCAAAACCCAAGGAATGACGGATCGTGTATGGCTATTACTACCCGGAGTGGTAAAGTGTTGGAAAATCCATCCAAAGGCAAGCAGGTGGTTGATGATATAGCAGAGAATGTTGATGAAGCAGAGTTTGAAGATGCCGTAGAAGCTGAAGTGAGTGATCATGATGTTACACCTAGACGTCACCAGCCTGAAAAGAGTGATAATCGAAAGCAAGACAAAAAGGAAGTGGTGGAGAAAACGATTCCTCTTCCACCACCACCTTTTCCTCAGAGACTAAAGAAGAAGGCTGATGACACTCCTGAAAAGGTTGATAATCAGAAGCAAGACAAAAAGGAAGTGGTGGAGAAAACGATTCCCCTTCCACCACCACCTTTTTCGCAGAGACTGAAGAAGAAAGCTGATAATACCAGGTTCAGTAAATTCATGACCATGTTGAAGCAGCTGACTATTAATGTTCCGTTGGTGGAGGCGCTAGAACAGATGCCTGGGTATGCTAAATTCATGAAGGACATGTTGACAAAGAAGCGGGCAGCAAGTTATGAGCTGGCAGATAATGTTCATCATTGCAGTGCAATCGCTACAAGATCGCTAGTACAGAAGAAGGCAGATCCTGGCGCTTTCACTATTCCTTGCACGATTGGATCGTTGGATTTTGCTAAGTCGTTGTGCGATTTGGGAGCTAGCATTAATTTGATGCCGCTATCTATTTATAGAAAGTTGGGGTTGGGTGATCCTACACCAACCAATATGCGGCTCGTGATGGCAGATAGGTCGATAAAACGGCATGTTGGTATCTTATATGATGTGTTGGTGAAGGTTTCCACCTTCATCTTTCCTGCAGACTTTGTTATTTTGGATTGCGAGGTGGATTCTGAAGTTCCCAGAATCTTGGGGCGTCTTTTCCTCGCAACTGGAAGTGTGTTGATTGATTTAAGAGCTAATGAGCTTTTATTTCGGCTGAATGATGAAGTGGTCCATTTTGATGTATATAAATTGATGAAGCAGCCTAGAGATATGGATGTGTTCTCTGTAGCTGATATTTACTATGAGGATGAGAAAGGATTATCTGTAGAGAAGCAGTTTACTGTTGAGCCATTGTCTGCTGTGCTGTTGAATTTTGAGCAAGAGGATGTTGAAGAATATGAAGAAACTATTTGTGCTCTAACAGGAATAAAGTCCTATTCTCATGCTACTAAGAAGCTGGACCTTGATCTTAGGAATCGACCTTCACCAACAGCGAAGACTTCCATTGAAGAGCCACCAGTGCTAGAATCGAAAGAGCTCCCCAGTCACCTAAGGTATGCGTTCTTGGGAAGTGGAAATACACTTCCGGTGAGTGTTGCGGCTGATTTAGGTGAATAGCACGTAGAGGCTCTCATCTCTGCTCTGAAGAGGTACAAGAGAGCTATGGGTTGGACTATTGATGATATAATTGGTATCCCTCCTGGAATATGTATGCACAAGAGTCATCTCGAAGAAGATTACATGCCTACAAGTAAGCATCAGCGTCGTCTGAATCCATTCAGAAAATGATGCACCATCTATCTCAATGAAGTCTAAGTAATCGAGATAGCTATGTCATGCCGCGACAATAAATCAAGCGCTAAATGGGAGGCAACCCATCGTTTTTAGTCGTTTTGTTTTCCTAGGACTTTGTTTTGTTAAATAAAAATCCAAAAAGAAGAGTCGAGCCACGACCAAAACTAAGGCCCTTGGTGGGAGGCAACCTATCTTTCTAATCGTTTTTGTTGTTTTTGATTAAGTGTAGGTGAAGACGTATAAAAGAGGAGCTTGGTCTCAAATTTTGATTTGAAAGTGAGCAATGTTAAAGGTGGTAAGTGAGTAATGAAGGAGCAAAAGGCTTTCGGTTAGGCATTGCCTATACAAATCTAGGCAATGGACAAGGCAAGGCCTATGTAAATCTAGGCAACGGACAAGGCAAGGCCTATGCTATTGCCTTTGCTCTCTGAATCGACAATGCTATAGCATAGGCGCCGCCTATGCTCAACTAGGTTTTGCTAAAGGCGTCGCCTATGCCATTGCCTTTGCTCTCTGAATCTACAATGCCATAGCATAGGCGCCGCCTATGCCCAACTAGGCCATAGCATAGGCGCCGCCTATGTTCAACTAGGCTTTGCTAAAGGCGCCACCTATGCTAAGCATAGGCAAAGCATTAGGCACCGCCTACTTATGCTTTTTGGTCTCCTAACCCGATTTTTCATGGGTCAAACCCGACCCAAGCCTTGGTCTATAAATAGAACTTCAACCTTGAGACAAAATCACATTGTTTGCTCAACCTAGGCGCCGCCTAACCTTTCTAAATCTCTCAAAACTTTTCTTTTTGCTCATCTAACCTTGCAAGATCATCTTCCAAGTCCATCACCAAGTAGAATGGCCCCAAAAGGACGACAAGGAAAAGAAAAAGTGTCCACCTCACAGAAAGGGCAATAAAGGTCAGAAAAGGGGAAGAAACCTGATGATGACGACTCTAATGATAATTCCGACGCAGGGGGCATGACCCCAGACATAGAAGAGGAGTTTGACTAATCAGGTTTTCCTTATTTATTTCCACTGAGGGCAGTGTGTCCCGTCTAAGTGTGGGGTGCGGGTATATGTCTGTTGTATTGTATTTCTTTGCCTACATTTATTCTAGTTCTTGTTTGTTTTCATTAGTCGTAATTAGTTAGTTTAATTTTAGATTTTTTTTTAGATTTTGCATGAGATTGTTCTGATAGGCGACATGGTATTATGACAAGAGTTTGTGCCAAAATCATTACTATTGAGACATTTAGGCTCTAAGGGTGACTCACTGTGTGATAATTGTGTGGTTTAATTCATTCACCTGTTGGGTCAAGAGTCTATACTGATCCCAATAAAGTTGACCATGTGCCTTGTGTGTGTGAGGTTATAGTATATTCTGTGTTGTGACTGATGCTAGAACTTGCCTGGTGTGTGTGTAAAGCGAAATAAAGAGTGTGAGTTTAGGAGATGATTTAGGCATTTCTTTGGTAGCCTGTGATTGTTTACCTTCTTTTTACCTACCCATGGACATTATCCTAGTTAACCCCCTTTGAGCCTTTAGCTATTTTCTTTAACAGCCTCATATGTAGCCTAATCCATTTTTTTTGTCAAGACCATAATTTGATCCAAATTCCTAAGCACTTTAAATTGTAGAGTCATGTGACAAAATAAGAGGAAATTGGGTGAGAGTGATGCCTCAGAGTGTATTGGTACTTGAAATTGTTGTGAAAAGGAGTGGCTATCATAGAGGTGTTGTATATAAAAAAAAGAGAAAAAAAACAGAAATAGAAAAATAAAAAAAATAAAAAAAATAAGTTGTATATTCTCATCTTTGTGTTTATAATTGAATAACAAAATAGGTAAAAAAGGGTGTTAGATGAAAAGAAAGGTAGAAGGGTTGTTTAAAAGAGAGTGTTAATGACATAACGTAGTGTATTAAAGCGCTTAGGGAACATAGTCACTATTTCTGGCCAAAGTATTCCTACCTGTCCCTTAGCCTACATTACGACCTATAAAGACCTATTTGATCCTAAGCTTAGCATTCTGATATTAGTAGAGCATTACACTAAGGGCAATCCTATGGTCATCAGTTGCAACATATGAATTCTTTGTGAGAGTGAGAGCAAGGAGAATCTTATACCCATGTTCCGAAAAATGCAAAACTTGTGAGTGATTATGGGTGATATCTTGTGTGAGACACACATGGTTGATGAGTTTTGGGTAGTTTTGTCTGATTCTTGGTGCCTTAACTTGTGGATACGAATTAGCCATCATCACGAGGCTATGTTGGAGGTTGAATGGTTTCTAGTAGTGATCCAGAAAACTACTCTTTGTTAATAATTAATGTGCATGTCTTGATGAATATTTTGTGTTACTGCTGTGAAATCCTAGTTAGATGTTTGCATGGACATAATATTTTGTTCGAGGACGAACAAAGCTTTAAGTGTGGGGTGTTGATGTTGGGTGTATTTACACGCCTAAACACCATAATTTACCCATGTTATAGCTAAGTTTTGAGGATAAAATATATAATTCCTGCACTTTTAGTCCATTTTCCTGTAAGTGAGCTAACCTACGTGATTAGCATGTTTTCAGGTATTAATGATGAAGATTTCAGCACTTTGTGGACCTTTAGGCAGCAAAGGAAAACTTCACAGAAGAGGGAAGGCAGCTTTTGGAAGCTTATGGACTGAATGTGACGCATGGAGAAATTGTCCCGGGAAAAAGCAGTATTTTTAAATACTTAGGGGTGCAGCAGTAACTTAATAGGACTAGGACAAGGATGTTATAAAAACCCTATTTTGCTGAATTTTTCAGCATTGATGCATTGATCCATTCACGATTACTTTTGAGAAGTCAGTCGAAACTTTTCATTCAGTTTACAAATTCTGTAAGTTCAGACAGAGAAAAAATGCTACAAGAACGGCTAGAGAGGAAATCACATCATTCTCATAGTGACGCCAATACGTACTCATCGTGAGATTGTATCATTTTGGTATGATGATGATGATGTCTTCGTTGTTTTCCTTTACAATCATGAGTAGCTAAACTTCTCTGTTAGGGTTATGGAAGCCTTTTGATATACTATCTATTACTATGAGTTTGTGAATTCTTGATGTGTATGCTACTTATATCATTACTCTCTTCGTTTTAATTTAATTCTCGTGGTTGTAAACATAGAGAATAGGCCATTGTAGCATTAACTTATTCGAGAGAAAAGTTACATGTTTGGAAAAGAGAGTGTGACAAGGAAATAGGGCTACCAACCCCTATTTACACGTTAGTGCCGTAACTGGGTTAACCTCTTGGAGAGTTCGTACCGTTAGTTATACGCTTTAAGCTCGAGAGAGTTAAAGTGAAATAATCCTTGATGGTTGAGAAACACTAGGATTTACCATTAGAATACGAATCTCTATAAGTGCATGCATGTCTGAATTTCGCATTACTCATAGTTAATAGATACGTAGAACTCATAAGGTGGACATAACCCTAACTTATTTTTCTCTATGATTAAATCTTACTAAACAAAGCATTCTGTTGTTACTTTGATAGCATTAATTCACGCCACAATCCAATCCCCCATTTTCCGTGGAATTTTCGATCAACAGTCTACTAATAATTGCAACACTTAGTGACCAAGTATTCCCTGTGGGATTCGACACCCAACCCAGTTGGGTTCTATATTTGACAGCGACCGCTTACACTCTTATGAGAGCTGTAGTTTGGGCGTTATCAATAATAACCTTAACCCACTTACATAATTAATTTTGGAATGCAAGTTATCATTTGGTTTGGCTTATTCTCTTCGAAACTAATGCATGACATAAATGGCTAATTGGATAATAATAGCCTCGATTTTGAAAACCTTGTGGGGTACGAAGGCACCCCCTAAGTGATTTTAATAATGAATATTGCAGGGTACGAAGGAATCCCCTAAATGAATTTCATAATGTAGTCTACGAGTTATGAAGAAATCCCCAAAAGGTTGGCCCATGATATTGCTTGCAAGCTATAGTCGGTATGATGATACCACTTAATGATGCCTTAATAATTGACTCATGGAATTGGTGGATGGGTTGTATGTAATAAATGTTTTAACTTAGGCTTATTGGGGGTTGTGTTAGCTAGCCGTGATGGTATGAGTCTCAAGGACTGATACTGGAAACTCATATTTTCTGACATGATGTATGGTTTTGATGACCGTGTGCATGGATCACACTTGATATATACATTTTGGGATGGGTAGTTGCCTTGTTGGCTTTGGCTTTTCCTCAATTTCTTTTTTTGGTTCGTACGACTAACATATACTGGGGCTCTTTCAGCAGGGGAGCTAAACTCATATAGACTGTGGGTGTAATTTTAAGATGGTCAAGCTTCACAATCTACATTTATGTTTTAAAGTTCATGCAAATCCCTGTTCTTTTTTCCAATATGTGATATATATATGTATGTATTAAATATGACGTCGTGCACTAGTTTTAATGGTTTTTGCATTATGGATCATGGCATTATTTTATCATTTTCCCTAAGTTATATGTTAGCGCTCCAACTACTAACCATCTTCAGATATTGTATCCCCATACGATGCAGGAATTAACCATACTTCTATACTTCCTTGTAGGTAACTAGCTAATTTGGGGATAGTTCGTGAGTTAAACTGAAGTGGTAATCTTCCATACTTTGAAAACCCCCATTTGTTTTAGGTTTCTTTATGTTTTGACTCTTTGTTTTGGAGTTGTTTTTTTCTATGGCCGGGGGCATGTCCCGACAAGACTATTTTTGGTTTTGGTTAGAGGCTTATAGACATTACAGTGGACATGGGATTGGTTATTGAATTCTTGGACTTTTTTTAAGTCATATTTACCAATCCTATTTTACGTTTAGAATTCTCTTATTATATTATATTATATTTTGGTTAACTAGGTGAAAGAAGGTAGTCTCCGGTCCTCGGTGGGCTTAGGATACCTATCATTGCCAGGACCTAGTTCTGTTCATGACAAAGTTGGTATTAGAGCCTAGTTTAAGGTTCGATTGGGTGTCCACAAAGCCATTTCAAGTAGAGTCTCTTTTATAGGTGTGTAACCTACCACACTTATAAGGGAGAGGCTACGAGTCATTTAGAAATATTTCCCTTCTTTGTTGTCTTACTTTCGGGGTATAAAGTATAAGGTATTAGATTCCTCTAACTCCCATTATTTGCATTTCAAATCATACCTCCCAGATGATCTAAAGCTCATGAAAGCTTATTTGTTCCACCTAATGACAATGTGTTTGGATCTTATCCAATTTATAGGGTACAAACCAAGTCAAGGGTCGCTACTTCTGATTGTCCCTTGGAGTTCAACATGTCTCCACTGATCTATCTTCAGCTTGTAAAACTCATACACTCACCTTAGGGAGATATTACTAATACTGAGTTTTGCCAATTTATTAATTTGTTGACCTAGTTGGTGACATCTCAGTCATGTCAGCTGGGTTATGCTAGTATTATTGGGAGTTCATCTAAGGTCACTAGAGTTGACTAGTTTATGAGGTTGAGCCCTCTAACTTTCACTGGTACTAAGGTTGAGAAAGATCTTCAAGGTTTTTTAAATGAAATGGAGAAGATCTTTTGGGCTATGCATGCTACTGATGTAGATGGTGTGCAATTCGCTACTTATCAATTGAAGGATGTAGCATACCAATGGAATAAAGAGTGGGAGTAGCTTAGGGGTGATGATTCTAAGACCATTTTATGGGATGACTTCTCTAGTGCTTTTCTTGATTTCTTCTATCCTTTAGAGATGAGGAAGGCAAAAGTTGAGGAGTTTGTGAACTTAAAGTAAGGCAGGATGATGGTGAGAGAATATTTCTTGAAGTTCCACTAGTTTTTGTGATATGCTCCTGAGCTAGTGTCTAGCATGAGGGCTAAAATGAGAAAATTTGCTTCTGGGTTATCCTGTGTATTGTCTATTTGATTCGGGGTTTACCCTTTCTTATATGACCCCATTTATAGCTGTGCATTTTGGTTTTGATCCTGAGTGTATTTTAGACCCTTTTTCTATTTCCACCCTAGTGGGTGACTGTGTGGTTGATAGAAGAGTCTATAGGGGTTGTGTGGTATCTATTGGTGGTAGGGAAACTTTGGTGGATTTGATTGAATTAGACATGATTGATTTTGATGTTATCTTGGGGACAGATTGGTTGCATTCGTGCTATGCATCTTTAGATTATCTGACCCATAAGGTCATTTTTAATTTTCCTAAGGAACCGGTGATAGAGTGGTAAGGGAGTTCCCTAGTGCCTAAAGGGAGATTTATCATATCTTAGAGCCCAAAAATTGATTTCTAAGGGGTGTCTCTATCATTTGGTTTGGGTTAAAGATTCAAACTCAGAGGGTCCTTCTTTATAAATGGTTCCTATATTTAGTGAATTTCCTGAAGTTTTCCCTTACGATTTTTTTGGTGTCCCTCCCGATAGGGAAATTGAGTTTGAGATCGATTTTCTTCCAAACATTTGTCCTATTCTATCCCTCCTTATAGAAGAATGGCTCCAGCTGAGTTGAAGGAGCTTAAGGAGCAGTTAGAAGATCTTCTTGACATGGGTTTTATCTGCCCTAGTGTGTCTTCGTGGGGTTCTTCCATTCTTTTCGTTCGTAAGAAGGATGGTTCCCTGCGGATATGTATAGATTATCGTAGTTGAATAAGGCAAAAGTAAAGAATAAGTACCCTATTTCTAGGATTGATGACTTATTTGACCACCTTCAGGGTGCTAAGTATTTATCTAAGATTGATCTCCATACGGGATATCATTAGTTGAAGATTCGGGAGGAGGATATCCCTAAGATTGTCTTTTGTACTCGATTTGGTCATTTTGAGTTCTTTGTCATGTCTTTTGGGTTGACCAATGCCCCGATGTCATTTATGGAATTGATGAATCGGGTATTCTATCAGTTTTTGGATTTATTCATCATTGTGTTTATAGATGATATTCTTGTATATTCAAAGAGAGTGGTGGATCATGCCTATCTCATCCATATTGTATTGCAGACCCTTAAGGATTAGCATTTGTATGCTAAGTTTTTGAAGTGTGAATTTTTATTGAACGTTATTGCTTTTCTGGGTCATGTTGTTTCAAGTGAAGAGATCATGGTAGATCCACAAGAGGTTGCGGTGGTTAAGAAATAGCCTTAACCCATAACTCCAACCACTTCTTGGGTTTAGTATGTTATTATAGGAGGTTTATGGAGATCTTCTCATCGATTGTCTCACCTTTGACTAAGTTGACTCAGAAAAAAGTGAGGTTCTTGTGGTTCGATGCTTATGAGTGGAGTTTTGAGAAGCCGAAGGGTAACTTAATTTATATTGTGGTTTTGACCCTGCCCGAGGGCACAGATGGCTTCGTGGTTTATTATGATGCATCTCGTGTGGGGTTTGGTTATGTATTGATGCAGCATGGAAAAATGGTAGCATACGCTACTAGGCAGTTGACAGTTCATGAGAGAAACTATTTGACTCATGATTTGGAATTGCTAGCTGTGGTGTTTGAATTGAAGATTCGGCAACCCTATCTATATAGGGTCCATGTTGACATTTATTCAATTCATAAGAGCTTACAATATGTATTCACCAAAAAAGAATTGAATCTCAGGCAAAGAAGATGACTTAAGTTGCTTAAAGACTACAACAAAAGTCTCCACTATCACCTCGGTAAAGCTAATGTGGTAGCTAATGCTCCTAGGATGTTATGTATGGGGATATTTTCTCACGTGGATGAAGAGAAGCGAGATTTGGAGAAGGATATCCACCATTTGACTAATCTTGGAGCTCATCACTTAGATTTTAAGGATAGTGGTATGTTTGTACAAGAAGTGGTGAATTCATCTCTTGGTGCTGAGGTAAAGCAGAAATAGGTGTTGGATCCTATCTTGATGTAAATCAAGGATGATGTGGGTAGGTAAAAAGTGATGGCTTTTGAGATTGTTGGTGATGGTATCTTGAGGAATCGAGGGAGGTTGTGTGTTCCTGATGTGGATAAGTTTTGAGGTAGAATTTATTTAGTTCAGCCTGGTTTACCGAAGATATATCATAACCTTAAGGAGATTTATTGGTGGAATAATATAAAAAGGGGTGTGACTAATTTTTTGGCTAAGTGCATGGTGTGTCAACAAGTGAAGGTGGCTCAGTTAAGGCCCGGTGGGTTGTCTCAAGAAATTAAGTTGCCTGTATGGAAATAGAAAGTGATTAATATGGATTTCTTTACCAATTTTCTACAGACTCGGAACTTGTTTGATTCTATATGCGTCATCATGGATAGGATGACTAAGTCAGATCACTTCTGGTCGGTGAGGACTAATTATTCTGTTTTAGAATATGCAAGGTTGTTTATTCAGGAGATTGTGAAGATGCATGGTACTCCAGTTTTCATCATTTCAAATCACGGTATTAAGTTATCCTCTTATTTTTGGCAGTCGTTCCAGTGAGGTTTAGGGACTAAGGTGAACCTTAGTATCGCATTCCACCCGTAGACAGATGGACAAGCAAAAAGGACCATTTAAATAATGGAAGATATAATTCGAGCTTTTGTAATTGACTTTGGTGGTTGTTGGGTGTACCATTTGCCTCTTGTAGAGTTTGCATATAATAATAGCTATCACTCCAACATTGGTATGGATCCAATTTAGGAAATGTATGGTAGGAGGTGTAGATCTCCTATTAGGTGGTTGGAAGTTGGAAAGACCAGGTTGTTTGATCCTGATTTAGTTTATCAAGCAATGGAGAAGGTGATAGTTATTCGAGATAGGCTTAAGACTACCCAAAGTCGCCAAAAGTCCTATGTAAATGTGACGCGAAGAGAGTTTGAGTTCAATATGGGTGATTGGGTGTTCATAAAAGTGTCTCATATGAAGGGGTGATGCAATTTGGAAAGAAGGGGGAGCTTAGTCCCCATTATGTTGGCCCCTATTTGATTTTAAAGAGAGTGAGAAATGTTGTCTATGAGCTCGAATTGCCTGAAAGCTTGAGTTCTATTCACCCTGTGTTTCATGTGTCTATGTTGAAGAAATGCTTGGGTGATCCTTCCTTGGTGGTGCCTATTGAGAGTGTTGGTATTTCGAATTTCCTATCAGGTCCCGATAGAGATCTTGGATAGACAAGTTCGTAGATTGAGGACTAAAGATCTAGCTTCAGTAAAATTCCTTTGGAGGAACCAAAAGGTGAAACAAGACACTTGGGAAGCTAAATAAGTTATGAAGCCTAAGTACCCATTCTTCTTGCATGTGTCAGATAAAGGTGCTTAAGATATGAATTCCCTTTTCCCCTTGTTACTATCTAGGTTTATCATTTGATTTTGGTGTAATATTTCTATTCTCGTGTAAAAAGTATCGTAGCTCATCATTTGGGGATGAATGATCCTAAGGGGGGATAATCTAACACCCTCTGAATTTTGAGCATTTTATTTTTGGCCCTTCAATATTCGAAATGTCTATTTTTTACTTAAAATGTGTTTAGGCATATGAATGGGGTATCTTAGATAGTCTTGGAATTTTTGGATGAGGTTCGGTGTGATTTTGGACCTCGGAGGCAGTGAGCGTCCGCGATATAACTGAGTCATGGAGGCTACAATATGTGATAGCCAGCGTGTCATGCAGGCCAGCCTTCGAGATAGGCAGCGTGGAATAGAGGTTAACCTCTGCGATAAGGTCTGTGCCATACTGCTATGAAAATTTTGTGCACTTTTTGCTTAGTCTACTTGGGATTAGGGGTATCAGGGTATTTTCACCTTTGTACGATCCTTAATCATAAGATAGCCTATTCCATTCTATTTTAAGAGATTAAAACTCCCCTATTCCACTCTCAAACTCAAAACCCCAAAAGAGCCTAAGGATTTTATCATACGCTAATCTTTTAGGTTTCAAGCTCTGAATTTTTTTCAAATTCTCGTTTATCTAAGGCATGTACTTCTTTCCCTATACTTGTATTTTCTTAATGGCATGAAAATTGGTTTATTATTCATGGTTTTGATGTTGGGTTTTGAACTATGGGTTGAGGGTTTTGGAAATAAATTATTTTAATGTTTTCTCATGATTACTATTGAACTACTAGTTTTTACATTGTAGATTTATACACTCATTGGGGGTGCATGGGAATGGTGAATGGAATAGGGATAAAATGGATTTCCCAAATAATTTTTTTTTATGGAAATTGATAATAACCTCAACCCACTCGCATAATTGATTTTGGAATGGAAATTATCATTTGGTTTGGCTTATTCTCTTTGAAACTAATGAATGACATGAATGGTTAATTGGATAATAATAATAACAGTTTTGAAAACCTTGTGGGGTATGAAGGAATCCCCCAAGTGATTTTAATAATGGAGTCTGCGGTGTACGAAGGAATCCCCCAAGTGATTTTTATAATGGAGTCTACGGGAAATGAAGGAATCCCCAAAGGATTGGCTGTGATATTGCTTGCAAGCTATAATTGGTATGATGATACCACTTAATGATGCCTTAATAATTGACTCCTGGAATTTGTGGATGGATTGTGTGTAATAATTATTTTAACTTGGGCTTAATGGGGGTTGTGTTAGCTATTCATAAATAAAGTTCTGATTGTCATGTCATCAGCTCCTACACCAAAGGGTGCTACTTTTACTACCGGCACTAGCCGAAATCGCTTTTATGCTCTTACTGCCTGTCAGGAGTCAGAGGTATCTCCTGTTTTTATTACTAGTATGTTAAAACGCTTCTCTCATAATGTGTACTGGGGTCTACCCTTTCTTATATGACCCTATTTGTGACTGTACATTTTTCAGTCCCGAGTGTATTTTGGACCCCTTTTCTATTTCCACCATGGTGGGTGACTTTGTGGTTGCTAGAAGAGTCTATAGGGGTTTTGTGGTATCTGTTAGTGGTAGGGAAACTTTAGTGGATTTGATTGAATTAGACATGGTTGATTTTGGTGTTATCTTGGGGTTGGATTGGCTGAATTCGTGCTATGCCTCTTTAGATTGTCAAACCAGTAAGGTCATATTTAATTTTCCTAAGGAATCGATTATAGAGTAGGAAGGGAGTTGCCAAGTGCCTAAGGGGAGGTTTATATCTTATCTTAGAGCCCAAAAAATTAATTTCTAAGGGGTGTCTTTATCATTTTGTTCGGGTTAACGATTCTAACTCGGAGGGTCCTTCTTTACTAATCGTTCTTGTGGTTAGTCAATTTCCTTAAGTCTTCCCTGATGATCTTCCTGGTGTCCCTCCCGATAGGGAAATTGAGCTTGGGATCGATCTTTTGTTAGACACTCATCCTATCTCTATACCTACTCATAGAATGTCTCTAGATGAGTTGAAGGAGCTTAAGGAGTAGTTGAAAGATATTCTTGAAAAGGGTTTTATCCGCTCTAGTATGTCTCCATGGGGTTCTCTCATTCTTTTCGCGTGTAAGAAGGATGGTTCCCTTTGGATATGTATAGATTATTGTCAGTTCAATAAGGTAATAGTGAAGAATAAGTACCCTCCACCTCGGATTGATGATCTGTTTGACCAATTTCAGGGTGCTAAGTATTCCTCAAAGATTGATCTCCATTTGGGCTATCATCAGTTGAAGATAAGGGAGGAGTATATCCCTAAGACTATCATTTGTATTTATATGGGCATTTTGAGGTATTGGTCATGTTTTTTGGGTTGACCAATGTTGTGACGACATTTATGGACTTGATGAATCAGTTATTCTATCAGTTTTTAGATTTGTTCATCATTGTGTTTGTAAATGATATTTTGGTATATTCAAAGAGCGAGGCGGATCTTACTGATCACCTATGTATTGTGTTGTATTACCTTAAGGATTAGCGTTTGTATGCTAATTTTTCAAAATATGAATTTTATTGAACGCTATTACTTTTGTTGGTCATGTTGTTTCTAGTGAAGTAATCATGATATATTCACAGCAGGTTGCAGCAGTTAAGAAGTGGCCTAGACCCACGACTCCAATTGATATTCGAAGCTTCTTGGATTTAGCTAGTTATTATAGGAGGTTTATGGAGAGCTTCTTGTCGATTGTCGCACCTTTGACTAAGTTGACACTGAAGAAGGTGAGTTTTCTATGGTCCAATGCTTGTGAGAGGAATTTTGAGAAGTTGAAGTTGAGGACTCATGGTTTATTGTGACGAGTCCTCTGTGGGGCTTAGTTGTGTGTTGATGCAGCATGGCAATATGGTAGCATACGCTAGTGGGCAGTTGGAAGTTCATGAGATGAATTATCTGACTCATAATTTATAGTTCCTGGCTGTGGTATTCACAATTAAGATTTGATGACACTATCTATATGGGGTCACTGTTGATATTTATTCAGATCTTAAGAGCCTACAATATGTATTCACCCAGAAAGAGTTGAATCTCAGGCAATGGAGATGGCTTGAGTTACTCAAAGACTAGGACATGAGTCTCCTATCACCCAGGTAAAGCTAATATGGTTGCTAATGATCCTAACAGGCTATGTATAGAGATATTATCTCACGTGGATGAAGAGAAGCAGGATTAGGTGAAGGATATCCACCATTTGGCTAATCTTGGAGTTTATCTCTTATATTTTGAAGATGGTGGTGTGTTTGTGAAAGAAGGGGTGAATTCATCTCTTGGTGATGAGGTAAAGGAGAAACAGGTGTTGATCCTATCTTGATGTGAATCAAGGATGATGTGGGTAGGCAGAAGGTGATGTCTTTTGAGATTGGTGGTAATGGTATCTTGAGGAACTAGGGGAGGTTGTGTGTTACCGATGTGGATAAGTTTTAAGGTAGAATTTTGGCCGAAACTTATGAATTGTGTTATTCGGTTCATCCTAGTTTGGCGAAGATGTATCATAACCTTAAGGAGATTTATTGGTGAAATAACCTGAAGAGGGAAGTGGCTAATTTTTTGGCTAAGTGCATGGTGTGTCAACAAGTGAAGGTGCCACACTTGAGGCCCAATGGGTTTTCTTAAAAAAATTGAGTTGTTTCTAAGGAAATTGGAAGTGATTAATATGGATTTCATCATCAGTCTTTCGTGAACTCGAAACTAGTTTGATTCTATCTGTGTCATTGTGGATAGGATGACTAAGTCAGCTCATTTTTTGCCGGTGAGGACTAATTATTCTGCTGAGGACTATGAAAGGTTGTTATTCAGGAGATCATGAAGTTGCATGGTGCTCTAATTTTCATCATTTTAGATTGTGGTACTCAGTTCTTATCTCATTTTTGGCAGTCGTTCCAGCGATATTTGGGGACTAAGGTGAACCTTAGCACCGCATTCCACCCGCAGATGGATGGGCAAGCTGAAAGGACCATTCAGACATTGGAAGATATGCTTCAAGCTAGTGTAATTGACTTCAGTGATAGTTGGGTTGACCATTTTCCTCTTGTAGAGTTTGTATACAATTATAGCTATAACTATAGCATTTGTATGGCTCCGTTTGAGACGTTGTTCGGTAGGAGGTGCATATTTCCTATTGGGTGGTTTGAAGTTGGCGAGACCAGGTTATTACTGTCCTGATTCTGTTCATCGATCTATGCAGAAGGTGAAGGTGATTCGGGATAGGCTTTAGACTTCCTAAAGTCACCAAAAGTCCTATGCAGACATAAGGCGAAGAGAGTTCGAGTTTAATGTGGATGAATTGGTGTTCTTGAAGGTGTCTCCCATGAAGAGGGTATTGTGATTTGGAAAGAAGGGAAAGCTTAGTCCCTGTTATGTTGGCCCCTATTTAATTTTGAAGAGAGTGGGGAATGTTGCCTATAAGCTAGAATTTCCTGCAAGCTTGAGTTTTATTCACCATATGTTTCATGTGTCTATGTTGAAGAAATAATTGGGTGATCCTTCCTTAGTGGTGCCTATTAAGAGTGTTGGTATTTCGGATTCCTTGTCATACGAAGAGGTCCCAATGGAGATCTCGGATAGACAAGTTTGTATATTGAGGACTAAAGATGTAGCTCCAGTAAAAGTCCTTTGGAGTAACCAAATAGTAAAAGAAGCCACTTGGGAAGCTGAAGAAGATATGAAGATTAAGTGCCCATTCTAGTTCTATGTGTCAGACGAAGGTGATTAAGGTAAGAATTCCATTTTCCCCTTGTTACTATCTATGTTTATTATTTGATTCTGGTGTAATATTGCTATTCTCATGCGAAAAATATCCTAACTCATCATTTATGGATGAATGATATTAAGAAAGGAGGGGGGAATAATGTAACACCCTACAAATTTTGAGCATTTTATTTTTGGCCCTCCCATTTTCGAAATGTCAATTTTTGACTTAAATTATGTTTAGGCATATGAATGGGGTATCTCGGGAGTGTTTTGGAATTTTTGTATAGGGTTCTGGGTGATTTTGGACCCCAGAGGTAGTAAGCCTCCACGATATCACCGTGTCACAGAGGTTACAATCCACGATAGCCAGCGTGTCATGAAGGCTAGCCTCCATGATAGGCAGCATGACATGGACGTTAGCCTCTGAAATAAGGTTCGTGCCACGCTGCTATGTAAAATCCCTACATTTTTTTCTTAGTTTACTTGGGATGAAGGGTATTGGGTTATTTTCGCCTATGTACTACCCTTAAGAATAATATAGCCTATTCCTTTAAGTTTTAAGAGATTAAAAATCCCCAATTTCACTCTCAAAATTAAAACCCCAAGAGAGCCTAAGGATTTCATTATGCGTTCATCTTTTGGGTTGCAAGCTCTGAATTTCTTTCAAATTCTCGTATGTCTAAGGCATGTACCTCTTTCCCTATACTTTTATTTTCTTAATGGGATGAAGTTGGTTTGTTATTCATGGTTTTGATGTTGGGTTTTGAACTATGGGTTGGGGGTTTTGGACATAAATTGTTTGAATGTTTTCTCATGATTACTATTGAACTACTATGCTTTACACTGTTGATTTATACACTCATTAGGGTGCATGGGAATGGTTAATGGACTAGGGGTACAATGGATTCCCCTAATAATTTATTTTGGTATAAAAATTGAAATAACCCCAACCCACTTGTATAATTGATTTTGGAATTCAAATGATCTTTTGGTTTGATTTATTCTCTTTGAAACTAATGCATACCATAAATGTCTAATTAGATAGTAATAATAATGATCTTGAAAACCTTGTAGGGTACGAAGGAATCCCCTAAGTGATTTTAATAATGGAGTCTGCAAGGTACGAAGGAATCCCTAAGGAGTTGTCTAATGACATTGCATGCAAGCTAATAGTCGGTATGATGATATCACTTAATAATGCCTTAATAATTGACTCCTGTAATTAGTAGATGGGTTGTGTATGATAAATATCTTAACTTGGGCCTATAGGGGTTGTATTAGCTGGTTGTGAAGGTGTGAGTCCGAAGGACTGATACTGGAAAATCATGTTTGCTGACGTGAGGTATGGTTTTGCTAACCGCGTAAATGGGTCACACTTGATATATACATTTTAGGACGGCTAGTTGCCTTGATGGATTTAGATTTCTCTCGGTTTCTTTCTCTAGTTTGTGCAGTTAACATGCATTGGGGCTCTTTCAGCAGGGGAGCTGAACCCATATAGCTTGTGGGTGCTTTTTTAGGACGGTCAAGCTATACAATCTAGGTTAAAGTTTTAAAGTTCATGCTAAGCCTTGTTCCCCTTCCTGGCATGTGATATATATATATATGTATGTGTGTATTACATATGATGTTGTGCACTTATTTTAATGGTTTTTGCATTTTAGATCATGGCATTATTTTATCTTTTATCCCTGAGCTATATGCTAGCTCTCCAACCGCAAACCGTCTTCAGACGCTGTATCCCCATGCGATGCAGCAGCTGGCCATACTTCTACTACTCTTACGCTGTGACTAGGTGATCAGGGGACAACTCTTGTGTTAGACTAAAGTAGTGAGATTTCATCCTTCTAAAGGTCCCATTTCTTGTATTGAATTTCTTTATGTTTTGACTCTTTCTTTTAGAGTTGTATTTTTCTATGGTCGGGGGCATGTACCGACCAGAATATCTTTGGTTTTGTTAGACTTGTTTGACATTACTATGGACATGGGATTGGTTGTTGAATTCTTAGAATTCTTTTGAGTCATATATATGTATCCCATTTTACATTTTGAATTCTGCTGTTATATTATATCATGTTCTGGTTTACTAGGCGAAGGAGGTGATCTCCAGTCCTCGGTGGACTTGAGATACCCGTATGGCTTGGCCATGGTTTGGATCGTGACAAAATTAATCATATAAGAAACATCAATAATTCAAGCTTGAAAATCAAAAATATATTAGTAGTTTTTGAGATCACAAAGAATCTTTACTTAGTTAGTAAACTAGAAAAAGACAACTATGAAAAAATTGAGTTTGATAAGTTTAGTTTCTTATAAGGAAAAGATGTCAGGGATACTACTGGTCAAGGGATCTAACACATAAGGACTCTATCACCTGGAAGAACACAATTTCTTTTCCTTAACAACCTCACAATATTATATGATTTGGCACTTCAAATTCGGATATATTTGTTATCATTCTTTAAGGTTCTTAAATAGAAGAATACACATTGATGTTAAGATTTGGAGTAAAGTACATACCATTTGTACTAGCTGTCAGTTGGAAAAAAGTAGTAAGTTTTATTTTGAATCAAGAAATACAATTCAATAATTTCTTTACACAAAATTCATTGTGATCTTTCAGGGCCAACATCTGTTTAGTCATCCCAACATATGGAGTACTATATAATCTTTGTGGATGATAATACAAGATTACTTGGATCCATCCTATAAGAAAGAAATTTGAATTCGTTGAAGTTTTTCTAAAATTTTAGAAAATAGTGAAAAACAGTTTCCAAGTATCATTAAAATCTTTTCCTGTGATGGCAGTGAATTTATTGGTACATTGTCAAGCACTTAGAAAGCTGTGGGATCATTAGACATTTCTTGTCCACATACTCCTAAGTAGAATGGGATATTAGAAAGGAAATATACACACATTTTGGAGACTAACTTAACATCGTTTTTTAATGCTATATTGCCTTAATTTTTATGAGTTGAAGCCTTCCTAACTGCAGTGTTCCTGATAAATAGGATATCTCAATACCAAAGAATAAGATGTCATTTGTAAAATTGCATGTTGCCTCTCCTGATTACAACAGTCTAATCTAGCGTCTGACCGTATGTTTCCAAATACTTTTGAAAGGTCATTTTTGGATAAAGTTTAATGTGTTAGATCATAGTTTTTGGAAAACATATTTTACTTTTTTAAGAAATGTGATTTATACTCATAAGTTTTAAAAATATTTAAAATATCCATAAGTTTATTATCATTTTATAATAAACATGTTCCGTGATAAAAATTAAACTCATAGATTATAAGCTCCATCCTGCTGACTTGATCTTCAGTTCTGACAATTGGCAACGTATAATTGTCATGACCCAACCTATAGATCATGCACGCACCTACCCAAATCAACCCTAGATAGGAGAATCCCTACTACCTAACTATTCAATTAATGCTTAAGTGAAATAAAATGATCTTTAAAAGTAGAAAATTCCTTTAATTATAAATCAACTTCTATTCAGTACATTTAATAAATACAAACAATACAAAAAATAATTGACAAAACATCCTCGGAATCTAATCTAAATTGGTATAAAAGCACCAAAATAGGAACATGAAAATTCAGGACACAACATTCGGTATGAGAGAGAAAGGACATGAACTGTTGAAGGGTGGTCACCATCATACCTATAGAAACTCCAACTGACCCATAACCTTGTTGTACCCTCAAATTAAAGTATTGTAAGTGTAGTATCAATATAATCACACATATTAGTAGGTATTATTTGTCGATCAAGGTTAGAACTAATAACAACAATAGAAGAAAGGGAGAAAATCATGACAATAGTTTAGGTTTTGAATAACTAAACCTCCCAAGGCTCCCCTATTCAGGTCTTTCACATGTTTCCCTTAGCATCTTCGTAACCTACCAGTCATTTTATCTTTTCGTGTGTCTTTTTTCCCTTGAAAATTTGGCCTCTCCTCTAGTTTCTATATGTCTTGTCTTATTTCGCTAACAACCTAATCATATGATTCAACCCGACCCTATTATGACCTTTTATTTCACCCATAACAATTATAGACAATACTACAATCCCCACAATATTAGTATAGCATAAGGAATAGCCTGGGTTGCCCATTATGCCCCTCATACCTATATGACTCAAAACACAATCAATTATTGTCATCATACTTTATTCCAACAAGTCTACAGATATACAATGCATCAATTATACTCAAGCATACTCTATATTAAAGTTTAATATGTATGTATACAGAATCAAATGATTATGATGAATGCATGCATGCAAAATGTAGTTATCATCTCAACCTCATTGTCAATATTATCTCACCAACACCAACAACATCATCTCATCAACAATATCATCTCAACATCTTTTTGACATGATCTTAATATCATCTCAACATTATCATCAATATCATCTCAACAACATCACCATATCAATAATCAATGTTGTGCTTATATTATATGAGAATGCAAGGTGCAGTCAATAAACACAAGTAAGCCCAAAACAATCAATAAATTCCTAATTCATTTAAGCATAGAGTCTTGCAAGTCTTTACCACTATTGGCCCCATTGTACCGAGGACTATACAAATACCTAAATCATATGCTTGCATCCATAAATGTATCTATAAGCCTTTATGAAAACATATAGAATATGGACCCCAAGAGAAACCTAATAATTCACACTCACCGACATACACTCATACCTCAGGTCATCACTCAAACCCTTCCTAGCTACTCCAATATTAATTACTATGCCTACCTCTCACTTTCCTTTCCCTATGCTACAAATTTACCTAATCCACTAAAAACAACAATACACAAATACAATATGTACGCCCATAAACTTATTTTTCACAATTGTCACCTTAGTAGCCTCTAAAACTCTACCAAACTTTAATGAAACCACCAAATGCATACTGTGGCCCTAATTTTTTATCATTAAATTCATAGTTTCCCTGACCCTCCCACTAACTCATAAATACACCGACTTTTATCGCCTACCTCTAGTCCATGCAACACTCATACTCTTAGATAATTACATGAGCAAAGTGGTTCGATATAATATCATTTAAGTCAGAATTTTATTATCCTAATCCCGTTACTATTCCATCTATATAAACTCCATATTTGAAGGCCTAAGACATGAAATACCATAATGTTACTAGAATTATTAAGTGAATCTAGCCAAGTTTACTATAATTAAATCATAACCTACTTCATATATAAATTCCACTGCTATAGAGAGCGGGGAGTAGTCCCATGTACCTCTTTTAATATTGGAATATTATTGAGAATGCCACAAAATTTCCCTCATAGAGTGTGGCCACAAAAATCTCATTGTTTTAGGTGTTAAGTTTATCTAGAGTGTTTTTGGAGAAAAAAAACAACGTAAGGAGGATCAGCTGAAAAAGGATTTCAATTAACCCTTGAGATGGATACTACCCAATTACCGTGAAGTAGTTGAATAACGTTACAATGGTGGATATACCAGTACAGTAGCGGGAAACAGGCCTAGCTCAATGTTTTTAATTTTTTGACCCAATTAATGTTGGGTTCCAATTTCTACCACGAAATAATTTTTATCCAACTAGGAATGAGGATTTTCTTATTTGTGATTTTTTTGTGATATGATTTTGATATAGAAATGATTTAGATCATTATATTAGATGCCAATTTACCCATTGTTCATCCCTAAATGGTTATAGAGAGAGAGAAAGATAATAGGCACGACCTCAGAATTTAATGTATATGGTGGTGTCAACAAGTAGGTCTATCCTTTATTCTTATTACTAACCCATTACATTTCACCAAACCTTGATTAACTTAAGCAACTTAATGTAATTTCTGAAACTACGCATTAGCAGTATTGGACTTCCTAACCTATAATGACCCTACAGGTCATTTCCCTAATTTTCATGCATTTACAGTATTTTGATTCTTCTCACAATAGCTACATCATTTATGACTTGTGAAATTGTTAGTTTGGTTATCAGATAGTTTATTTCGAGTTTACACTCATTTTCTTTTTTTAGAGCTTTCATTGTTTAGAATTTGGTTTCAGGCTAAAACTACAAGTGGATGACCTCAGATGAGAATTCTAATAGTGACATCAGCTCTGTAGCATCTATTTTAGGCTAGTGGTATCCTTGGTTCAGGTCCTGAGGCTTTCGGACTCGTTTTGGGTTATTGGGCAGATTATATAAAAAAATATAAGTGTCAGTCCCATATTTAGTTAAAAATATCTCGAATGAAAGTCTTAATGATTCCATGGGATCCATAACATGTTTTATAATTAATTTTCACTATTGTTTCATATTCATAGGGTTCCAGATAAGTTCCAAGGATCAAAAACATATTTTGGAAGTCGTTGGTGCTGGTGTAGCCGCGTAAACGACCGTTGACCATTTGGCCGGATGGCTTAAGCAAAAATTTAACTTCTTAAGTGATATTTTCACCCCTTGACCAGGTTGCTTAAGCGATTAAATTGTCGCTTAAGCGACCATTGCTGAGTATAAGACCTAAATCAAATTCTTTTCATATTTTTAAAATTTTGGAAGCTAGAAAGCTCTAATTTTGACAATTATCGATGCGTTTTTTCTCGTAGAAACATTTTCTATAAATTAAAAACTCAATTTTTGCCATTTCCCAAGAACTTCTATTTTATTTTTCATGATTTCCACCCAAGTTGCGAATTTAAACTCCATTTTCATCATTTTTGGGGCTTGGGAGCTCAGATTTGGGTGATTACAAAGGATTTTTTAAGATTTCTTCCATGAATAAGTTTTATAATCTTGTAATTATCATATTCCCTTAATTTTATTTTCAAAGTAACTTCAAATTCTTGATTTTAAAATTGATTTTGAGGGTTTTTTGCATTAAAGCTTGTAGATATTTATTATTTGATTTGAACCTTGTTTTTATCTCATTATTTTCTTGGGTTTTTAGATTAGACTCCTGTGAGTATGAAGAATATATTTCTAAAATAAAAGTACAGTTTTATCCTTTCTATGCCCGAACCCATTTTTGGGATCTGATTTTAGACTCATCTTGAATATAGAAATATAAGTATCATTTTACTCCTAACGACATGTAGATTACTATTTAGATAGCATGATGACATTTTGAGATCATAGATCGAAGGAAGACTATTTATGGGAAATTGAAGGATTGTGGTTCGACATTGAGGTAGGCTTCTATCTGTTCTTCTTCATAAAATAGTGTATTATATATGTGCATGTTAGATAGAGATGTTAGGATGTGGTATTGGGTAGAACACCATGGCTTAGCCTAATTTATAAGTTTGGGGTATAGAAGGGTAATTGACCTTTAAGGTGAAATATTTATTATGCTTGTCGGATCCTATTATCCTAGGTTACTAGCTTTCTAGGCATAATTGAGCTAATGAATCTTTATTAAAATGTTTACTATGTTACTCAGTGGATTATGATGATTTTTCCTAGATTATAATGATATTCTTATGTCGGATATATATATATATATATATATTTGGGCCCGAGTTCATGATTTCGATATTGGTTGGATTTAGTAAAGTAATTTATCCTTGTAAAGGATGTGGCTGTAGTTTATAGATGTTTTGATTCTTATGATTGCGTTGTTTGGATACTGGTGATGGCATACATAGATTTGGTCTATTCATGCTCACTAAAATAGTAAATACTACGATTCCAACTAAAAATATGGTTTTACTACTATTTTTTCTAAAAAGATAATTATTCCAAATTTTCAATTTAAAAAAAAATTCTTTCATAACAGGAATCATACAATCTTAATAAATAACTTATGAGCCTTTAAGACTAAAAATGACGTTTTAGAGATTTGACCGAGATAGATTTTAATCCACGATTTTGCTAACCGTTTACCTTGATCGAGAAATATTCCAACCTCTTTCTACACTTTTATGATGATTTAGTCCCAGAGTTTACCCCGGGCAATGGATTTATAGACTTACATTCTTTTAGCCATGGTTTTAGACTGTGTATTATATATATACATCTTCGGTAATGGATGGAGTAGATTCATGATGATGGTTATTGAACATCCTGGATTTGGACCAGGTAGATATTTACAAGTACTCTCGAACCTCCATGGGGACCCTTCATCCATGAGCCGTCGTGGTGAAGAAGAGATATCATCATAGGTCTTTCCTTTGTGAGTCGTTGAGCTGGAGAAGTATATACATTGGGTTACTTTATGATATTGGGATTGGTTATGGTATTATGGGTTCACTTTGCATTTATCCTTGCATGCACATTGTATATCACCACTATACGCCTATATCTATCAGCCTTATGGGGGTTGCATATATATAGATGATGAGTATTTCTTACTATGTGTCGTGTTTCAATTGGACATTCCAAGTTGTGAGGCCCGATTTAGGTATTCTTTGTTCCGGCTAGGCGGTTACTATATTGTATTAGTATTAGGGTTAGTTCATGACAGGTTGATATTGGGCTAGTACTAAGATTTGAGGTGTGATTCTAATTTAATTTTTCTTACAGTTTTTTTAGTATGGATAATTATATCAAGTTTAGACGTACGAATTAGAGATTATGATTATGTTAGTACTAGTTCCTACTATGATTCGGAGGCCTTAAGATGCTAGTATGACTACTTTAGGTTATACCTTTGTCTTAACATTGTTTATGTACATACATTTATATATGTAGTTATGGTATTACCGTATATCCTTCCGTTTCTTCATGTGTTCATGTTGTATATATATTCCTTGGTCTTGTATACTATTATATATTTTCATCTTCTCTTTATTTATACATGCACCAGCAATATACGATATAATGCTTAGGTTCCTGAGTATGTCTAGAATAGAATAGTTTATCCTTATGGTCTCCTTAACTTTACTATGTTAGTTTCCTGGATATTTGAGTGTAGTTTACATTTCTGCTCACATATTAATTATATGTTCATTATCTTTGGAGCCTAGTTGGAAGTTCCCTACTGAGTATCGCATGATTAGTATTCATACTATAGTTCTGCAGCCTGCAGATCATAGTACAGGTTCTTGTCATTATTGTGTGCATCATACGGAGAATCAATGGTTCGAAGACATAGGGTGAACTCCTGGAATTCAGAGTATTACTATCTCCCTCTTATGTACTAGACTAGCTTATATGTTGTGCTCAGAGATGGGTTGTATCAGTATTTCATTTCAGTACATTATTTTATAGTATGATTTTATTAGAATCTCTTATATTGATATCACCAGGTTTTGGGACTATATTATGTATTTTAGTATTTTACGTTATTTATTTCACATTCTTCCTTCTTTTCTCTTGGTAATCCATTACTAGTAGTTTGAGACACCGAGTTGACTTACCTACTAGTGGGTTATAGTAGGTGCCATCAAGATCTGGAAAATTGGGTCGTGACATAACTCGAAGCACAAGTATTATAAATAACCACAGAAAGAAATTTCGGTCCTATTTTATGTAACGGGCTATTTTTAAAATACACCAAACATTAGTTGCAGGCCCGCTAGTGCAGTAATTGCTACAACGGCAAGACTATTGTTGCAGTGTGCATGGCAATCAAATAGGGAAAATGAAATATTTCCCCCATTTTCAACTTCTACTCTTTCGAAATATCCTCTCAAGTTCGCTTGGGAAACCTTTTTTCGAGGTAGTCCAAGGTAAATTCTTGTCATTACTATTTCTTTTATGCCATTGTTTTCATAGATTCACAAAATCTAGAGCAAAAATATATTTTTCAATTGGTTTATTGGTGCAATTTTTGAATTTTAATTTTAATGGTGTTCTTGCATGAAATGCTTAGCATGATAGATTCTCTTACGTTCCCAACACTCCTACAATTATCTAGTATAGATTAATCATGTTCATGGTTATTTTAAAGCATGGAAAGGGTGAAAGATGAAGAGTCACCCTTTCCAATGATTTCAAATATTTTGGGCTTAATTTTGGGTGTTATCATCTCTATTTTAGTGTTAAAGAGTTCATACGAACTCCAAACCCTGACATAGGCTTAGAAATAAAAATTCAAAGAAAAATAAAAAATCCATCAAGGGAGGAGGGTTGGACTGGTTGGGGACGATGGTGCTGCTGTAGTTGAGCTTTTGCTACTATAAAGGCACCGTTGTAGTGACACCTGACATTAGCTCCTCATATTATGATTTTTCTGAGTTTTTGAGTTTCCTTCCCTCACCTAGAATCTTGACTTGGTTTCTAATATCGTATTTGCAATATTTACAGGACTATTATAGATCACCAATCCCAGTACCAAATATCTCACGACTTTGATAGTCGTGATCTTTATGAGGAGGGATGGCATAATAGGGATTTCCTTCATGAGAGAGGTTTTGTGATGAAATATGTGGACGATGAGGCACCAGACTTCTACAATTGACTGAATGTCTTTGGTTGGTAAAGATAACGGAGCCCGTCCCTGAGTGCAACCAAGCCATAGTTTGGGAGTTCTTTGCCATACTAACAACCGTGGATTGGTCTGCATCCCTCTTGTCACACCCCTTTTTTGAGCTAGCCAAATTTGCAACATTCAACTCTTTTGCCTAGTTTTGAAAAGATTTAGAGTCGCTACCTAACCTTTAGGAAAAATTAGGAAAATCATTTTTCATAATGTAAAACTCTATTTTGTTCTTTGAAAATATTTGAGATTCAAGATAAGAGTTTTGGTTACTTGAGGGGAAAGTATTAAACATCCCTCAAAGCTTATCTGAAGATAGTCCTTAAACTTAGTTTTAGCAAAATATTTGGGAAAAGTATTTGCATTATTATTTCCTAAAATGATGATAAGAAAATATTATTATATTTGAATAAAAGGAACTCATGGCATATAAGATGTACTGCTACCATATACAAACAAATGATATAATTATTGCAAAATATACATGTATGTTTTCAAAAATATGAAAAATAAAAAACAGTAGTATATACTGATTTTATAATAAAATGTGTTAGAAAAGTATATGAACTTAAATATGTAAATAAAATTGTTATAAAGCAAAAGAAGGTATATTTTTAATGTATGTGAGAACTTATTTACGATAAACATAAATATGTATGTTAAAAGTACATAAAAAAGATGTGAAAACTCATTTAATTTATGAAATACCAAACTAAATGGCAAATAAAATTTAATAGTAAAAGGCATATATAATAAAGTTGAGATGACGTATATAGAGTAGCATAATATTAGAAATGATGATGATGATAATAATAATAGTAGTAGTAATATAGTAGCATAAGAACACATATATACTTTGCGTTTCAGAAACTTTGAAACTATGAAAACTTAAAATAATATTCAAAAAATAAATATAGAATACGGTAAATATAAGTCATTGAAAAATTGAATTTTGGTGGGTGAATTGTTTGGAAAATTGGAAGGGTTTGACTGATCAAAAGTCATTTAGTGATTTATTTAAAAGGCTCCAATAAGGACGATTAAAACTAATAATTAATATTTTGGAAAATCGCTAACCATTTGAATTAATTCTGAAAAATATTTTCGTTTAAGCTCGCACTTAACACCATAATTGCCTCTTTTATTCTAAAAAGGTTTCATTCCTGATTAAATTTGTAAACTTCGAATATACAAAAGGTTAGCCGAAGAAAATTAGTGCTAGATAATTTTACTAAACAAAATAAATATTAATCAATTTCAATCAAGCCGCACTCGATATTTAGATCAAGTTTTGACTGAAATTTCAACTCCCGACTTTACTTGAGACAAAAGAATATAAGGATTAGGAATGAGTTAAATATAGGAATAAGATCAAATGGAAGCACATGAACACTCAAATATTGAAACTTAAACTATTACAGCTAGTGCTAGAACATTTTAAATATAAACACCTAAGTCATACCCTTGAACAATTGTAAGAAATAATCCTAAAAATATAAACACCTATAACTACATACATGCATTTGAAAACAAAATAATAATAATAATAATATCAAGACTTATATTTCCCCCTAAACAATGTCTAAAAATTTAACTACACCGAATTCTAGTGTGCGTGGATAAATAGTACGCCAACAAGACTTCTAACAATTTTTAATTCAAGAAGAACTGCATTTGAATAAAACAACGATCACTTTAGAGACTATTAAAATTAGTCGAAAACCTTAAGAAGCACTGCCAATCCTAAACATATACACCCATATTTGTACGGGACAAATCCATTCATTCAATACAACCATTTCCCTTACGTTTCAAACATCACTCCATATTAGAAGAAAAAACAAGCACGAAAGAACAGTGTTAAAAAACTAATTAGAATATATTTCTGAATCAACTTAGTCAAGCTTCTAATAAATTGTTTAGGCCAAACTTAGTGAGGACTTCATTAACGAATTTTTAGTCTAAAGAACTCGTACGAGACAACCAAAAGTTGAAACATATTAAAATGGAACCAGATTTAATTCGATTTTAAAGAGAACGAACAACACCACAATAAAGCTTGAAAACCAAATAGATCACGTAGTCACATAACCCATAATAGAAGAGAAAAGGAGGAGACGAAGGTGGAATAAGATGACTAGTTCGTACCTTATTGAACTAAAAAAATAAGTGATAAATATAGCTACACGACATATGAATCCCGAAATTTTACAAGAGCAATTAGTTTCTGAGTTTTTAGACAATGAACAGGGTAACAAATTCATTCAAGCCATTTAAAATAGAACATTAGGTCTGCGAGAAAAGCTAATTTAATTTTAAGGTCAATCCAACCTATATTTCTAAGAAACAAAGCAGCTATGTACAATGTTGAACAAGACAAGGTGAGATGGTTTATGTGCTTGTAGAACTCAATCAGTAAGAATAAATTTAGAAGGTGATGGAAACAATGTAAGAATAAAGTAAGAATGTGATGCAACAAAGTACATACCGGAAAAAACAGTTTTTTGTAGGAAACAAATATCTAATCTTGGTACATATCAAAACAGGAGGAGAAGGAAAAACCTTTGCATCATTATCCGTATTTGGATGCAAAACAGTCGTGTATTTGAAAGAAAGTCATATTTCGAACTCAAATTGAGGGAAACGATCAGTATTAACTTAAAACAAGATGAACACATGCATATACACAAATTTACAGATCCGTACATGAAATGACTTCTGAGAATTAGGAATTATGTTTTATCCACTGAATCAAAGGAAAATAATAATGACAACAACTATGCAACACCTCAAACCATTTTACTTGCTGGTTTTTATTAAAACAGTAGCAAGATACTTCAAGAAAGAATTTTGAGTGAACAAACAAGTTGTTTAAATAAATATATATATTCTATGGATAATGAACTTTTTTTTTCAACATCTAAGACTAATTAAAACCAATTAAAAGGAATCATAGAGCCCTCCCTTTCGATTAGCGGCTACCATTATACAGGCACTCCAACAAATACATAATGATCTCAAGTTGAACCATTAATCCTACTTTAATGCTAAGAGCTTATGAAAAATTTCCGTGCTTACTTAGAAGCTGAAATTTTTCAATCAACTTCATAACCCATTTGAAGACACGTCAAGCAATTGATTCCATATTCAAGTAAAAAGTTAATTCCATGATGGACTGCAAAAAATATGTGAAGTTGTAAGCTTTACGAAACATATGTCAGACAACATTAAGGTTGCCAGGACCTTGTGAACAGACAAACCAAATAGGGACACATCTAATTCACTATTACCATGTTAAAAGAATCCAAACCGACACCACAACAATCTCAAATAGCCTATTGAACATATATAGGAAAAAAACTCAAAGCTTCATGGAGTTCATTCCAAGCCTATTCAAAGTTGTGAATTATCTACACACATACCATCCAATATATATATGAAACCAAACGATGCAAGAGCTGCCATTTTGAGTTTACTGTCCACAACCAGCTGAATGAAAGAACCAACCCCATTTAAGGATAAGAAATTCATCAAATAAATTCAATTCAAACACTTTTATGAACACATAACACATAACCTAATGTACATAAATCATAAAGTTAGAAACTGATTTTATTTCAAGTTTTCATGTCTAAAATCAGTCGGCTCGAATGGCTAACATCTCGAATGGTTAAGAATTTGCTAAACTAAGCATAATATAATTAAGAAGAGATAGAATTTACTTTGTGTAGGGCGGTGATTGAGGCATCGATGTATCGAATTTCAAGCTCCTCTACTCCTACTTCGAGTTTGGATAGTTAAAAGTAACAACGAAAGGTGTTAGTTTGATGAAAAGAAAGAAAATAAAGCAAAAGAAATACAAAACTTTGGAGAAAAGAGAAGATGAATTCTTTGTGATAGAAAAATACACTACAGCAGCAATGAAAAGAAAGAGACTCTGCAAGTATGGAAATTTACTCTGTATTCAAGTTACGAATATGAAATTGCAAGAGTCCTTAAATAAGATAAAAACCACTAAACAAACGTTTATTTGTTCCTAAAATATCTGAATCTAATGCTGATTCCACTACTCCTGCAGCCTAGAGACTAGGAAACTACTTATTGACTCCTAAATAAATACAACAAACTAACTACTGACTGACCACAAAGATGGTCACGTTGCTAACATTCCCTCCCTTAAACTGAAACAACTTTCAGTTTAATTTGCAAACACCAAGCTGATCACGTAGCTTTAGAAATGACACTGGTTTCAAGGGCTTTGTGAATATGTCTGCAACCTGCTCTTCACTTCTGCAATAGATAAGACTAATATTTGCATCTTTACTTAGATCACACAAAAAGTGATACTTCACATCTATATGCTTACTCCGTCCATGTTCAACTGGATTCCTTGAAAGATTAATCGCCGAAGTATTATCACAATAGATTGGCGTTGGTCCTTCCTTCTTAAAATGAAGTTCTTCAAGGATGTTCCTCAGCCAAACAGCTTGACAAGTGCATGACGCTGCGACAACATACTCTGCCTCTGTGGTCGACAAAGTAACAATAGGTTGCTTTTTTGAAGACCAAGAAATAACTCCAGACCCCAACATAAAAGCATATCCCGATGTACTTTTTCTATTTTCAAGATTTCTGGCATAGTCACTATCAGTGTAACCAACCAAATGTCCAGCTACTTTCATCTGATAAAAAATTTCAAAGTCACTGGTACCATTCAAGTACCGCAGGATCCTCTTAGCAGCTTGTAGATGCATTTCTTTTGGACTCTCCATGAACATGCTAATGAGACTTACATCGTGCATAACATCAGGCCTTGTTGACGTCAAGTACACGAAGCTTCCCACAATTTGTTTGTATAAAGTGTTGTCCACTTTTCTTCCTTCAGGTTCTTTGACGAGCTTCAGACCCTTCTCCATTGGTGTGCTCACAGTGTTGCAGTTTTCCATCTAGAATCTGTCCAGAATATCTTGCATATATTTATTTTGAGAAATAAAAATGCCATCAACAGATTGATTCACTTCTAGACCAAGAAAATAATGCATCATACCCAAATCCGACATGTCAAACTCAACCATCATGGACTTCTTAAAATTGTTAATCATGGGCAGATTACTTCCGGTATAAATTTAGTCATCCACATAAAAACACACCATTAAAACCCTGCACCTCTCTGTTTTATATAAAGATTATGTTCATATGGACACTTTCGAAATCCCTCCTTTAAAAAATAAGCATCTATACGACTATACCAAGCTCTTGGAGCTTGTTTTAGTCCATATAGAGCCTTTTTTAATCTAAACACTTTATTCTCAGCACCAAATTTCACATATCCAGGAGGTTGTTCGATAAATACCTTTTCTTGTAGTTCACCATGTAGGAAGACATACTTCACGTCCAACTGGAAGATTTTCAAAGAATTTTGAGCGGCTAAAACAATCACCAATCTTATGGTATCTAATCGAGCAACAGGAGCATACACCTCTTCATAGTCAACACCATATTCTTGCTTATAGCCTTTTGCTACTAAGAGAGCTTTAAACTTGTCAACCTCTCAGTTTTCCTTCAACTTTGTTTTGCAAACCCATTTGACACTGATGGTTTTCTGATTTTCTGGAAGACTTATCAACTCCTAGGTATCATTTCTTTCAATTGATCTAATTTCCTCATCCATGGCTTGCTGCCACTTTGGATCTTTGACGGTATCAGTGAAAGATATAGGATCACAATCTGAAAAAAAAGAGAAATAAATGGCCATATTTCTAGATTTACTGATCCCATATACCTCATAATCTTCCATCCAGCTCAGTGCACCTCTGCTATATTGAGAAAGTTCATTACTAAAGTGAGCATCACCTGATTCATGTTCAACACCTCCAGCGTCTTGTACTGTTGGACTTGCTTATGAACTGATCTCTAAAGACCGTTCTGGTTCATCATCTTCTTTAACAGAAAAGGGAAATTATTGAAATAAACTGTTGTAGCTCCAATTCCAGATTGTATTTTCGTCAAAAACAATATCTCGGCAAATAAAATTTTTCTTGGTAATAGGATTGAACAAGCAATAAGCTTTTGATTTGTCATTAATACCAAGGAAAATGCATTTTTGACCTTTATCGTCCAAATTCTTCCTTGCAGCATCTGGAATACAGGCATATGCTATACACCCAAAAATTCAAAAGTACTCAACATTTGGTTTACGTCTGCTCCAAGCTTCATGAGGTGTCATATATTGAATAGAGCTGGTAGGACATCTATTTAATATATGAATGCTTCAATGAACTGTTTCTACCCAAAAGTCTTTTGGTAGGCCACTTCTCTTTAAAAGACTACGCACCATATCAAGAATTGTGTAATTTTTCCTTTCACACACACTATTCTGTTGAGGTGTGTAGGCAGTCGTAAGGTGCCTTTTAATTACATGCTTCTCACAAAATTCTACAAATTCTAGTGAGTTGTATTCTCCACCCCGATTAGTTCGCAAAGATTTAATTTTACAACCAACTTCATATTCAACAAACACTTTAAACTTCTTAAAAGTTTCCAATGCTTCTGATTTTTCTCTTAAGAAATAGACCCATGTATTTCTGCTATAATCATCAATGAAGCTAATGAAATAACTTTTACCTCCATTAGACGTAGGACTTATCGGACCAAAGATATCTGAGTGCACCAACTCTAGCACCTTTTTTGCCCTCCAAAACTTTTCTATTGGAAATAATTCACGATGTTGCTTGCTAACTACACACTTTTCATATACTTCATCGGGAGATTCAAGTTGCGGAAGACCTAACACCAACTGTTTTTTCTTTAAGAACTTCAGGCTTCCAAAAATTAAATGCCCATACCGAAAATACCACTTCCAGGCATCCTCTTTAACTTTGGTAGAAAGACAAGATTTAATGGATTTGTGAAGATATAAAGGAAACAAGCGGTTTGACGACATGTTAATCTGAGCGATTAACCCAAAACAAGTATCTTGTATCTTACAAACTCCACCTCTAATATTAAGTTCATATCCCTTTTCTTGAAGCTGCCCGACTTAATAGATTTGTTTTAAACGCCGTGACATAAAACATATCACCTATGGTATGAATGGAGTTGGTTTTGGTTGAGAATTTTACCTTTCCTTTCCCAGAGCAGAGACCACAAAATTATCTCCAAATCTCACGGTATCTTGAAAAGTTTCATCCAACTCTGAGAATGCCTTTTTCTACTTACACATATGATTACTGCAGCCGGTATCGAGATACCACAAATTTGTGGGAACTTTCTCTTTGGAAATATAAGCCATCAAAAGTGAAACCTCCTCTTCTTCTTCCTTTGTTTTTGTATCTTTCTTTCTTACTGAAAAATTAGATCTATAACCACGATTCTTACTTAAATTGGTATGACACTCAGATTGGTAGTGTTCAAATCAATGGCATCGATAGAATTCAACTTGAGACTTTTCACATCTTTTAACTTGAGACTTGCCACGTCTTTTTTCCTTTTCCTGGGAATTGCCAGCTTTGTTTTTCTCCCCTTTCTGGTGATAATTTTTTCCTTTTCACTTGTCTTTTTTTGGATCTCTTCCTTTTGAAGACATCACAGTCTTCATGCTACTTCATCCTTGTCTTATTGTTTTAATTTCTGCTCATGAACCAACCAAGAACCTTGCAACTCATCAATAGAAAGAACATCAACATCTTTGGATTCTTCAATGGAGAAGACGATATAACTGAACTTTGCAGTCATCGAGCGAAGTATTTTCTCAATGATGGTAACATCCTCTAGTTTTTCTCCATAAATTCGCATTTTATTTGATATAGCCAAAACTTTAGAGAAATATTATGTTACCGACTCACCACTTTGCATACGTGGAGCCTCAAACTCACCACGAAGTGCTTGAAACTACACTCTTTTTGCCTTTGTCGTTCCTTGATACTTCTTTTTTATGGAATACCATATTTATTTAGAAGTATCCTTGCAAAGAATTATTTCCAGTATTGAGCGATCAATAGCCTGAAAAAGGTAATTCTTTTCCTTGAGATCTTTTAACCTTAGACTGTCCAACTCTGCCTTTTGTGCTTCCGATAAGGCAGTACCAGTGGCTAGCTCTTGTACGCCAACGCTCACAACTGGACAAAACTCTTTGGACCTAAGAAAATTCTCCATCAACATACTCCAATAGTCGTAATGACCATCGAAATGCGGAATAGTGGGCTGAACAAAATTTCCAGTGGTCATTGTTTTGTTATTGCAATAGTACTCCAAAAAGGAAAAACACTTTTTTTGGCTCTGATACCAAATGATAGAAAAATACACTACAACAACAATGAAAAGAAAGAGACTCTACAAGTGTGGAAATTTACTCTATATTCAAGTTACGAATATGAAATTACAAGAGTTCTTAAATAAGATAAAAAACACTAAACAAACGTTTATTTATTCCTAAAATATCTGAATCTAATGATGACTCCACTACTCTTGCAGCCTAAAGACTAGGAAACTACTTATTGACTCCTAAATAAATGCAACAAACTAACTACTGATTGACCACAAAGCTGGTCACGTTGCTAATACTTTGAAACTATTGAACTATTTAAAGCTTTCAACTGTTGCCCTCGAAAGAATGGACAAAGTCCCCTTTTATAGGAACTTGTGGAGTGTAAAATCTTCTCAAAGAGTCTCCAAATTAAATTCAATAATCAAAATTTTAAATTATTCATGGAACAACACAGATCTTGAAAAGGGATAGAGTAAGGAAAGAGAGGGATACATGTTTACCTCTTTTAGATTGACTTGAAGTAGATAAAGAACAAAAAATTAAGTTGTAGGACCTTATCCTGATGATATTCATACTTTTTACTCTCTTCCAAGACAATAGTAGAGAGACTGAGACTTTTGAAACTTGAAAAGTCAAAGAAAATAGAGAAAGGGGCAACATTTATGCTGACAACCTGATTTCCCGTTGATCTCATTGCAAAATCTGCTGAGTTGATGAATTGAAGTAAAAGAGGAATTACACTTTGTTTGGACGGTGGTTTGTAGTTGTTTCATAATGTATGTTACAGTATGATATGGTATCATACTGTATAGTGTATAGTATAGTATAATATAATATTTGAATGGACTGTATTATTTACTACAGTTTAATAACAGTTTTATTATTTGATTTAGTGGTATGACATTGTATCGTAACGGGTAAGTTTATTAAAATGCCCCTAATTATTTTAAATATTAAATTTATTAATAATTATTAATAAAATAATTTAAAATAATTTTTTTTTTTTTGCAAATTTCACACAAATTATTCCGTGTAAATATATTAAGTTGTTAATTCATGAAAATTCTAACAAAATTATAACTTTACATTTTGCTCCTATTAGTAAATTATGTTTTAAAAATTTGTTCAATTATTGTACATAATCGAATAATTTCAAAAGTTTCTATGAAAATTATAGATACTTTAAACCATGAAAAAAATATCATTATGGTTGCACTAATAAACCAATAATATAACACATCAAAGATGTACTCCAGTAGTAAATTTTTGTTTTTCTCAAAAATTAATGTTCTAGGAGACTTTAAAATTATAAAGTTCTAAAAATGCTCACCTAAACTCAAGAAAAGAACACTTTCATTTAAGCAATCAATGGAATTTATCAGGTTCACTTGACCACTTCAAGAATGACTCAAACCCAAAACAAGTAGACCTTGTGCACAACGTGCTAACAAAAATTCAAACTTCTATTTTTGTCAACAATATAAATCATAAAGAAAAAAATAGTAGACAAACTTAATTATCTTCTGGCATCATTTTTGATAAAAGATCTTTTCACTGTTCCTTTGGACATCATATCAGTATGCGACATACACTTGCATTTTTTGGTAAAGAAATATATATTCGCTTGTATTCATACCAGATTCAAAAAATTTCATATCTCGTTCTGAGAAATAGGAAAGGGATGAAAGTCGATTAATAGAACTAACCAAGTTGTGAATCCAACCTCCCAATATGTCAGTCATGCCTTCAAGATGACTATATTTAAATTTTTTATTTCTGGTAAGCACTGGAGCTTCGGCATAGACATTAGGTGCAGGTGCGTCATTAGTTACTTGATTTTGGTTGCTCTGTTCATGTCCCTCTATATATTCCAATGATCGAGTCAGTATTTATATAACCCATTTCATCTTTCTCATCAATAGTTAGTGAATAAATACTTGATTTTTTGGATTTTTATGAGAATTTCTTTTTAGAATATCTGAACCAGTCTCAGCTTGTTTTTCAGTAGCTCTGTCCTTTCCACATAATATCACCAGATTTTCATAATTTTGAAATGACTTGATCTTCAACTCAACAACTTGAGGCTTAACCTATATATTGTAAGTGCAAATTATTATTGAAGAAAATAATATTATGAAAAATAACTTATTTATGTTTATTGAAGAATTTCACCACTTTAAATTGATATCATATCGTGCATTAATTAAAAATATATTTTCCAAAAATAAAAACAAATAAGAACATTAAATGTCAAATTGTTCTAATGAGATGATGATATTGGAGGCAAAGTTTAGTTAATGTGATAATGCAATCCAGAGTAGTCTACTTCCTCAACACTAGTTTACTCAATCCCCTTATTTAAAATAATTATTTTGATTTACTTGTCTAATTTATGAAATCAAGAGCATGATAAACTTCTCTTGCTACCTTAGAATTCCTGGTATGCCAAGCTCTACTTATCTTCGTTATCCTATCCAAAATATCAGCAGCCTCAGTAAAGGTGTAGTCCATAAAAGCTCCTCCGGCTGCATTGTTTACTGTTGGCTTTGTGTTTAAGTTCAAAGCCAGTCAGCATGGCTCCATTAAGTGCTCATCCATTAATTTATGATTTGGGTATTGAATTGATTTCTTCTTAATCTTAGCCATCTTTCATAATGGTCTTCATTAGGCAAATTTTTCAAGTTACTGATTTCATCCCCTAACTACAACATTCTGGAAAGCAGAGAGAACCTTTCTAGGGAAGCTCCTTTCAATTGCCTCCAGTTTGTTATAGAATTGGGTGTTATTTCAGTCAGCCACAACGTTGCCTCCCAAAATAGAGAAAATGGAAAAAACCTCAAATGATTCACATTTTGTCCCACTCTAGGATAGCAAACGAATTACATATGATGATAAAATACACCAAGTGTATGTTAGGATCATCGCCACGTAATCCACCAAACAACCTTTCTAAGTTAAGCAGTTGAATCATCATGCATATAATGTTGAACTTCATCCTATGAGACAATAGGGGTGGCACAATTGCTCTAGTAGCACCAGTTCTATCCAAATCAACATTATCATCATCAAAAGTAAATTGCACTGCAAGCTGTTGGTGCCCTCTATCTCGCGCTTGCTAATTTCAATTAGTCGATGCAACATTATCAGCATGTTGCCTATTCATTGGGTCAACCAACTCTTCATCTCCCAAATCCTCATTATCCTTATTCAAAATACGTCTGAGTGCATCAAGATTTTATTGGTTAACATATGTAGCAGCTAGTGCAACCAATATTTTAGACTTTTGTTAAGCTTTAATATTCCTCCTCATTGTCCTTGGAAGTTTGAGATGAAATGGTACTAAAGGCTTACCTGACCGACGGATTCGTGGTATACATAATTTATAGACTACAAAACTCAAAAAACAACAAATAAAAATAAAATTAGAAAACTTATCTAAGAGAAAGTTAATGCACAATAACTTAATTTACATCCGTATTCCCCGGAATTAATGCAAAAAATGATAACGCCCAAACTATAACTCCTCAAAAGTGTGTTAGAAGTCTTTGTCAAATATATAACCCAACAAAGTTTGGGTTCGAATGCCATAGGGACTAAGGTGCTAATTAAGTTGTATGCAGATTAATTGACTTTTAATCATACATTTCTGTTGAATAGGAGGGTTGTGAATGAATATTAATTTAGTAATTACAGATTAGTAATGACCAATGTTTACTTTATAATAATTTGACAAAATCAAAATGGTAAAACTAGGACTATGTTAGCCATGGTGTATTAACTCTTTCTGGGTTATCGGTTACATGAATTTATATCAACGCTTGTGATTATAGAGAAGTTACATAAAATTTCCATCTAAATGTTTCTCAACCTACAAAGATGGATCACTTTAATTTCTTTAAATTCAAAGTGATGTCACTACACATTGTAACAAATTCTCCAATAGATCAATGTGATTAAGGCATCAATCTGTAAATTAGAGAGTAAGAACTCAAATATCTGGTCACTTTTCTCTTTTCCTAACAATAATTTCTTTGTTCAAGCAAGTTATGTTTTAGGGAACACTCTCAAGTATTCAACCATTAGAAGTCAATGTGATATGGTCATAATGTCATTATAAATTCAGCATGCCAAAACCTAAAATTGAGCTTTTACCAAGGCCCCCACAACCCAGTTTTGGAGCTTTATCCATACATTCATATAAAGATAGATTAAAAGAATAATTTCATTAAATTATAGGTATAATTTACAATCCAAAAGAAATCAGAATCCCCAATCCAAAATTCTAAGAAAAACAATGTATTCTTTAACTCTAGGCTTGTTTCTCAGCCAAACTTATATTTCAAAGTTGAAAAAAATCCAAAAGATGCCTATTTTAACCCTAAAAGGGGTATTTATAGACTCCCAAAACATTGGGATTTACAATTTGAATTTGGGCTACTGCGTTAATACTAACGGTTAGCCTGGCAGTTCGTTTGAGCGGTGATGGTTCGTCAACTTAACCATTGCTGATGATCCAGTGTTTTACTATTGCATGGTTGTTGTTGATGGTCCATTATGACGGATCGTTGCTCTTTTCATTACTAGATCCTAATTTTACATATATTCTGGTTAACTCCAATGATTACGACGATGACCCATCGCGACCTTGAAGATCTATTGCTTATGTCGTTGTCCATATACAAGAATTTGACGTTCTACTTAAGAGTACTAGGAAGTCAGTTTATTAACCCATTGAAAAGTCATAGATCCTTAACTTTCTGAACTTTTCATACTTTTAAGTTTAAATCCTGAGAACAAGAATAAAACACATCAAATACCACTAACAGTAGCTAGAAAAAAAACAATTATCCCTTATTAAAGATACAAAATATACCATCTGAAACAGGTATATCAACACTCTCAACTTAGGACGATTACTTGGCTTCAAGTAACTTAACACAATATCATATAAACATCTATATCACGAAAGAATAAGTAACTGTTAGATCTAGCAAGGATTAACTATTTAATATGCACACAAATTCTATAATCCTAACTCATAAGAATCCATACTTGGCATCACACTCTAGCTAGGTTACATGTATACATATAGAACACCACATCCAAGGAAGGATAGTCACAAGTATAGTTCACATTCTCCCACCTCAAAAGAAATCCTTTTTACATTGATAGATTTAAATCAAGGACCATTATTCAAATCTCTCACTCTCATAATAACTTCCAAATGAAGTGTATGCAAAGCCATAGGTTTTCCCTTATCATTCCATCAAGTACTACAGTTCGTCAGCAAGGATTACTAAAGGACTTACTTAGGATTGTAATGAAGGCTTGGGTGTAGGTAAAATGTATTTTTGGAATCGTGACTCAACCCTCATTCTCATTGTTGCTGCTATATAACTTCAATTTCCACTTTATGCTACCCTCTTAGTGCCCTAAAGCCCCCTTTTTTTGAAATATATATGTACATATCCTATTAAACAGTTCCCGCCCCTTGATTCAGCTTATTTATTAAACCCTTCACACGATCCACCCACAACTTATGCTAATTCCAATTGTTGAGGTGCACAATATGCACTAGGGACACGGGCTAATGAAAAAGTCTAATACCCAAAAATTTCTAAACTTATCATTCACTTGTTAACTCTCTATAGTATCCACCCTCAACTTAGACAATTTACCTGAGTTGAAGTGTACAATGTCCAAGGAAGGAAAAATTCCAAAACAAGGATTTAAAAATAGAGAAGGGTGAGTTTAAAGGCACCAAGTAAAAAAGTTATTGCCTCAAAAAGGGATCAAAGGAGTATACAAATAATTACATTTTTGGTTAGGCCTATAAGGCTAAGTGGAATCAAGTGAAAAACGGCATATGATCTTGTCCTATTTAACCAACTATCATTTAACACAATGAACTGAGCAAGTTCTAGTTGTGTACACAAAGTAGGAAATGCAAAAATCCTTGCACACATATAGCAGTGAACTAGTACTCATGATACTAATCTTCAGACCTATGTTTATCTTAAACATGCTCGCTTTACCTAGAGATTCTAATGCCAAGTACATATCCATAATAGTTAATAATCATAGAATATGCATAAGATTAATTTTTTTGAGGATTAACCTTATTTCACAATATTTTAACAACTCCAACAACTTTTCATTCAATTATTTTCTTACAATACACGTGATATGTACAATCACATTAAAGTAATAAAAATAGAACATATGTATAATCATATGAAAAAAATAAAAATAAAATAATAAAATAAAACTCCTAAACATGACAGTTCTCCTAGATAACACACAATGGAAAAGAACGCAGGAAACAAACACCCATGTGGTGATAAACTACCTAATAGATACAAGTACCCCACCCACACTAAAATAATGTGTTGTCCTCAATGCATAATTAGTAAAGTACATAGGAGTAGAATACATGAACAGCTCTTAGGCTTGGGAGTCTGTCGAGTCATAAGGCCCTGATAGCCTCAGTAGTAGCAATAGTGACCCCAGTGGTGACTAGGGTGCTTAAATCACCCACTTTCACATAAATTGGAGTGGGTACTAGTAGAACCAATGGTTTATGCCCACCTCCCAGGGATGAACTAGTAGACACATCAACAACTTTATCTTTAACTCCCTTATTTCTTGACTTTTTATCTTTTCTCGATCTTCTCATTTCTTTCCACACTGCTCTTTCTTTATCCATCCCATCCCTATGATTTATCCTTCTTTAAGATCTTTTCTTTCCACTTTCACTCACATTTTACCTTTGTTTTTTAATGGACGACCCATTATATCAATAATGTTATCATCTTCATCTACTTCTGCAAATGTTGGGTCAAAAACTCCTGGAACTAGTTACCTTTTTCAACTCAGCTATATCAGCCTATGCCTGCTTTAATTCTATAGTGAACCTATCTAGACCTGGGATTGATAACTCTCTCAGCCTGGTGTTTACCCTTTATTCTATATCATACATTCTCATATGTAAGTTCTCATATAGCTCCAAATCCTCAATTATAACTCTATCTACAAATGACTTAAACTCTTTTGCCCAAATATTAAGATACCATTCAAACTTTTTTTTATCTTTAACCACTTTCTAATAATTTTTTGGGGTCAACCTGTACTCTAAATACAATGGTGGCATGGATGCCATAGCTATAGTCTTAGTAGTAAATGGTGTAGGCATAAACCATAATGTTGCAAAAGTGCCCTATGAAACAATAATAGCAAGAGGCAACAGCATACCTAAAGGTACATCTAATGCCTATGGAGTGGTTTGGGATTGCATCCCAAATGCAAGTGGCTTATTCACTCTCATCTCAAACTTTATGTCGTCCCTTATCTTCTTAATATCTTGACTTCTTATAGATCCAACATTATTATCTACTCCTTAAATGATTGTCATATTTTCCTGCCTACAAAGCTCAGTAATAAGACAAGAAAAAGGTAGAGCACTAGGAGTTTTATGTGCCCTCACAAATAACTCATCAGCTATAATTTGGCAAAAGTTAATTTTTAGCCCTTCAATCAAACTGGCCACCAACACTGCTCGTTGTGGATCCAAATTCATATCTCCCCATGCTAGAATCAACCTTGATCTCACCACAGCCCACCAAAATTTGGCTCTAAATCTCAATGAAGATTTTGCAATTCTCTCTTTATTCCTTAGCCATGATGGGTTTCTGCTATCTGTTAGAATTATTTCTAACCATAGCCTCTTATTAAATCCAATTGGTATTTGGTTGTCAAGATTTTCGGTTATTTTGGTAGTGATATACAACTAGTCAAATAATATTTGATGGATGGTATTCTTTGATATACCTACAGTTACTCCTCTCATTAAGATTCTAGTTTTGTTCCTCAAATTAACCACCTTTTTCCCTTTTGGACAATATTTCTCCAATATTATTAGGTAATTTGCAAGGAATTCCCTAACAATAGTGGGGTAGTATAATTCAGGGGGTTTACTCAATCATCCCAAATTATACTTATTAAATCGCCTCTTTAAATCAGGATATTCCGAAAGATCTGTGGTGATGATTTGACATTCATCAGCCTTTTCATACTTATACTTTGTGTAGGTTGAAGTCCATCATAGTAATGTTTATTTGAACCTTCAACCTTCCACCTAATTGTCTCCTGGACCTCAGGGTCTTTGCTATAAATTATATCACTTTTCTCCTGTTCTGGATCTTTGGCATAATTTACAGCGTTGGAGGATAGAGTTCTTTTCCCAACACCCTTGGAATTGAATTGAAGTTTCTTATTGTTAAATCCTTATATCTTTATTCTTTCCTTGCTTCATTTAGATTATTTGGGTGTTATTTGAATTTGGTATTTAAGTATTATTGTTAGACATAATGTAATATATGAATATTCAATTTGAGTTTTATTTCTATCTTATGATTTCATGTTGATTGATTACTCTTGACATAAGAATAGTTTTTTTTTAATCTGAATTAATCTTATATTCCACTATTCCTACCCTAGTTGAGCTAGAAAGAGGATATTATAGCGGGTGTTGCCCATCTACATCAATTAATACTTGAAAGAGCTAATTGAGGCTGGGAAAGGTTAATTTAGCACGATTTGGGTCGTATGACCTATCTTATGGAATTTGATGTTAGAAATGGTAAATCCTAATGTAGCTCAAAATTTCTTTTGTATTTCATGCTTCCAAGCTTGGTTTGACAAAATACGTGAGGGATAAACCCTCAATGGTCGACGTACATTAGTGGGTGATATTGAATCCAAGGCTAATTTACTAGATCCATGATTGATTTGAGAGTAGTTGGTTAAATGTGATGTTTCATTAATAAATTTGATTCCTCGTGTAATATGACTCATTTTTCATCATTGCGATAGCCATTGATCACTTGTTTATATTTTATACTGCTTTTATCCGTGTTTCACTCTTATTATCAAAACCCCCCAAATACTTATATCGTAGGTTTGAATTTAGCAAGTTACTTTTATTTCAAGCTTACTCGATCGCCACTCACATTGTTCCTTATGGATTTGACCACGACTTTTTGTTTGGTAAATATATTGGAAATATACGCTATACCAATTCAAGAGTGTAATTTGAGTGTTATAAAAATATATTGATATTTTGTTTCAAACGGATTCCATTTGGGTTCTGCAATGCTCCAGTTACGTTTCAAAGGTGTATGATATCAATCTTCTCCAACATGGTGGAGGACACCTTAGAGGTGTTCATGGATAATTACTCGGTGGTTGGAGATTCATTTGATGATTGTTGGTTAAATCTGAGCCATGCTTTATAGAGGTGTGAGGAATTTAATTTGGTGCTTAATTGGGAAATGCCATTTCATGGTGAAATAAGGCAAAGTGTTGGGCCATAAAATCTCAGAAAAAGGGATTGAAGTGGATAGAGAAAAAATTGAAGTGGATAGAGAAAAAATTGAAGTGATTGAAAAGCTATCTCCACCTATTTTGGTAAAAGAAGTACAAAGCTTCTTGGGTCATGTGGGATTTTACAGGAGGTTCATCAAAGACTTCATCAAAATTGCAAATCCTTTATGCAAGGTATTGGAGAAACAGGTTAAGTTTGAATGAAATGAGGAGTGCTTGAAGGCATTCAACTGTCTTAAGGAGAAGTTGGTAGAGGCGTTTATTATGATCGCACCCGATTGGTCTAAACCCCTTGAGATAATGTGTGATGCAAGTGGAGTAGCCCTTGGTGCAATACTTAGACAGAAGAAAGAGAAATTGTTCCACTCGATATTCTATGCAAGTAAAGCCTTAAATGGAGCACCAAAATATTACAATGTCATGGAGAAGGAGTTACTAGTTATGGTCTATGTTTTTAAAATGTTTAGAGCATACCTGTTGGAAACTAAGGTATTGGTGCATACCGACCATTTGGAATTTTTCTATTCTATGTCCAAAAAGGATGTTAAACCATGGTTGATGACAGCGCCCAAGCACACATGCAAGTGTACGTGGTCTATCAAGTAGTAAAGTGTCCTTAAAGAAAGCCAAGCATCGATCCCGCAGAGACTTGTGTTAAACAACTACCCAAGTCTAGTTTAACAACTTGAAAAAAGTAACCAATAAAGTTTTAGAATTGTAAACTGAAAGTAAACTAAACTAATGCGGAAAAATAATGACTTAGGACAATCAATGGATAGAGATCTAGGGTTAAGGCTTACGAACAATCACACTACATTATTGAATTTTATTAGTTAAATCGCTTATCTTGGTTGTTGATTCGTAGGGTTAATTGTATGATCATGGTCTCTCGACCTCTAACCGTTTACCTAACTTGGAAATTACAACTACATCGTTGAGAGGGGATGTAATAATCAAACTAAATAATTTAAAGCTATCATCCCACATGCAAATCAAGTAAGGCTTCTAAGTACATCCCTGTTCCAGAAGCAAATTTGAAATCCTTATTTTATAAAAGACTACGAACCTTACTTTGTGTATCCCCAAATTCTATCCTCCTATTCCCTCTCCCGGGATCACAAGGTAGACAATTATAAGGGTAGCTAATCCCTAAAATAGTTAAAACAAGGATAAACAAACAACCATATTGATAAGAAAATCAGCAAACTTAATTTTAAAAAAAAAGTATTCATTATCTTGGCCTTAATCCCGAATGGGGAGTTTAGCCCTTAATGGAAATATTCATTATCCAATTACTTGGATTGACGATGCAAACCATGAAAGAAACTAAAATAAAATATTATGAACCCTAATTACGTGTATAGAAGCCTCCACAAGTATCCAAGGACATCCACAAGTGATTAATAACATGTACAATGATGTATTTATTGCACAAGGGTAAGCCAAAGCCGTGTAGGACAAGGATTCCAACAATTTGAGATCATGAGAGTAGAGGTGGTGCCGCCCTGGGTATTGCACCACTCCATATGGGGTTGAGCCTGCTGTAGAGTTCTTCTCCAGAAAGGGATGATCCTTATTTAGAGCCCTGCTATGGATAGGGCACCACGGGCTCATCGTTTCAATACACTGGAAGTTGCTTCCACGATTTTGGTTAAGTGTTGATCGTCCAATCTTTCATACCTTGACTTATGGTGTATTTTCAATGGATTTTCAGCCTTTATATCATAAATGTATCACCATATTCAGCTTAAAAATCTTCCTACATAATCACACACCAAGGATTAGAGACAATCACAACACACTATCCATGATGATGAATCAAAACAAGAGCTAAGACTAGGCTAGTTAATGTTAATCTTCAACTTATCGTTCCGACTCTTGACTTAATCAAATTGAAATTTTCATAATACCAACAAATTTTTCCACTCATAATTACACATTTAAACCATTTGTAACTCCTTTAACACATTAGAATCAAACTAAACCAACTAGACACACAACTAGCTCAAGCTAGTAAAACTAGTTTTCTCAATTGAACTCTAAATGACTCAATTAAGCACAAACTTGTTGGAAAACACTTTGAACCATTGTAAACACGTCCTTGTACACTTATATGCTTGTTTATAACATAATAAACACATTAAGAACTCAAGTTATCCTCAAAACAAGTCTAAATAAGCTAGAATAGTAACACTAGAGTGCATAAATACACCCAACATCACCACCCCATACTTAATGCCTTGTTCATCCTCGAACAACTCTTTGCTCTAAGAATAATCAGTTGAGGAGACTCTACACTTCCACTAAATGCAAGACACTCAAGCTAGCACTACAATGAATATACAGAATGCAAGTTTCTTCAATAAGCATGGTATTTAAACAATTGAAAGCTCATGAACACTGCTCTAACACATCCTAGCCTAAAAAATTTACTCACCTCATTGGCAAACTCATGCTAATTGTTCAATCAAGGACAACATATAAATCACCCGCATTCATCAAACATGTGCCCCTCACAACAAGAGAGTTACCCATAATTACTCACATAAAATCATTTTATAACATGATGGGTACAAGAATAAAATTAAGTTTACTCTCACAAGAAATTCACAAGTTACACACAATGAACCATAGGCTTTCCCTTAGTGTAGTACTCCACTAATATCAGACTACTAAGCGTAGGATCAATTAGGTCTTTTCTGGGTTGTAATGTAGGATAAGGGGCGGGAAGGAACTATTTTGATTAGGAATAGTGATTATCTTACCTAAGCGCTTTAATATACTACATTATACAATTAAGGCCATTCTCCAACAACCAAATTACACCACTTTTGTCTACCCTATTCTTTTGTTTTCAATCCATGTTATTAAGCTCATTTACAGACACTATGGTGGGAGTATTTTATGCACAACCCATTCACATTGCACAAATTTTATTCTTTTTATTACTCAACTCCCTACCATAACACATTACAATTCTTTTTGAATACAAATAATTATCACTTTAGGGGCTTCAATTTCACCTTATTCTTATTCAATTTCATATTCCTAACTCAATAAATTTTTCATTAAAATGCCTAGGAGCTTTGGATCAAATTATAGTCTATCAACGAAGGGTATTAGCCTATACATGAGGCTGCCAAAGAAAAAAATAAAGGCTCAACGAGGCTGACTAAGATTAAGCACAAAGGTAGGTCAAAAAGAGGGTCTAAACAGAGATATCAAAGAAATTACTATATCATCTCCTAAACCCACACTCTTTATTTCACACACACCGAACAAGTTCTAGACATCACATGCAATAAGAAATATACAAAAACTCACATCACACATGGCACACTCTTGACTCAATAGGATCATTATAGACTCTGACCAAAATAATAACATGAATTCAAATTTAAGCCAACAAGTACAAGAGTCAAAAATATGATCCTAAGAGTCTCAAAAGTAGTAGTTCGCACAATTCAACATGCTTTTACCAACCAAAACACTTGCACCATGCAATAAAAAATAGCACCAACAAGAATATCTTACATAATTTTTTTTTAAAATTGAGCCTAAAGTTGGGAATTTCCCCATGTAGTATAGTGGTGAGTAATCCCACCTGTCACACGGTGACTTAGATTTGTTCCCGAGCAACAGTGCCAAAAACTTGACAGCTCCAGAGCATACACGCAAGTGTACGTGGTCTATCAAGTAGTGACGTGGCCTTAAATAAAGCCATGTACTGATCCCATAGGGACTTGTGTTAAAAAACCACCCAAGTCTAGTTTAACAACTTGAGAAAAGTAACCAATAAAGTTTTAGGATTATAAGCTAAAGTAAACTAAACTAATGTGGAAAAATCATGACTTAGGACAATCAAAGGATAGAAATCTAGGGTTAAGGATTATGAACAATCATACTACGTTATTGAATTTCATTCGTTAAATCTCTTATCTTGGTTGTTGATTCGTAGGGTTAATCGCATGATCATGGTCTCCTAATCTCTAACCGTTTACCTAACTTAGACATTACAACTACATCGTTGAGCGGAGATGTAATAATCCAACTAAGTGATTTAAAGTTATCATCATCCTATATGCAAATCAAGTAAGTCTTCTAAGTACATCCCTGTCCTAGACACTAATTCAAATTCTTTATTTTATAAAAGACTACAAACCTTACTTTGCTTATCTCCATGTTCTATATTCCTATTCCCCCTTCCGAGATCACAAGGTCGACAATGAATATATTTTATGGGAAGCTAATCACTAAAATAGTTAAAACAAGGATAAAAAAACAACCATATTGATAAGCAAATCAACAAACTTAATTCAAAATGAAAGTAATCATGATCTTGGCCTTAACACCAGAAAGGGAGTTTAGCCCTTAATGGAAATATTCATCATCCAATTACTTGGATTGATGATACAAACCATGAAAGAAACTAAAGTAAAATATTATGAACCCTAATTACATGTATAGCAGCCTCCACAAGTATCCAAGGACGTCCAAAAGTGATTAAAATGTGTATAATAATGTATTTATAGCACAAGGGTAAGCCAAAGACGTGTAGGACAAGGATTCCAACAATTTGAGAGCATGGGAGTAGAGGGGGCGCAACCCTTGGTATAGCACCGCTCAAGATGGGGATGAGCCTGCTGAAGAGCGTCGCTCCAACCAGGGTTGATCCTTCTTTAGAGCCCCTCTATGTATAAGGCACCGCGGGCTCATCGTCTCAACACACCGGAAGTTGTTTCCACAATTTTGGCTAAGTGTTGATCGTCCAATCTTTCATTCCTTGACTTGTGGTGTATTTCCAATGGATTTCCATCCTTTATTTCATCAATATATCACCATATTCATCTCACAAAGCTTCCTAGATAATCACACACCAAGAATTAGAGATAATCACAACACAGTATCCATGACGATGAATCAAAATAAGAGCTAACTCTAGGCTAGTTCATGTTAATCTTCAATTTATCGTTCTGACTCTTGACTTAATCAAATTGAAAATTTCACATTACCAACAAGTTGTTCCACTCATAATTACACATTTTAACTATTTGGAACTACTTTAACACATTAGAATCAAACTAAACCAACTAGACACACAACTAGCTCAAGCTAGTAAAACTAGTTTTCTCAATTAAACTCTAAATGACTCAAATAAGCACAAACTTGTTGGAAAACACTTTGAACCATTGTAAACACGTCCGTGAACACTTATATGCTTATTTTTAACATAATTAACACATTAATAACTAAAGTTATCCTCAAACCAGGACTAAATAGGCTAGAATAGTAACACTAGAATGCATAAATACACCCAACATTACCACCCTACACTTAAAACATTGTTCGTGCTCTAACAACTCTTTAATCGAAGCATAATCAGTTGAGGAGACTCTACACTTCTACTAAATACATGACACTCAAGCTAGCACTACAATGATTACATAGAATGCATGTTTCTTCACTAAGCATGGTATTTACACAGTTGAAAGCTCATGAACACTACTCCAAAACATCCTAGCATCAAGAATTTACTCACCTCATTGGAAAACTCATACTAATTGTTCAATTAAGGACATTATACAAATCGCCATCATATATCAAACATGTGCCCCTCAAAATAAGAGAGTTACCCATAATCACTCATATAAAAGCATTTTATAACATGATGGGTACAAGAATAAAATTTTGCTCACTCTCACAAGAAATTCACAAGTTAAAACACAATGAACCATAGGCTTTCCCTTAGTGTAGTACTCCACTAATATCAGAATGCTAAGCGTAGGATCAATTATGTCTTTGCCAGGTTGTAATGTAGGCTAAGGGACGGGTTGGAACTATTTAGATCGGGAATAGTGATTATCTTGCCTAAGTGCTTTAATACACTACATTATATAATTGAGATCATTCTCCAACAACCAAATTACACCACTTTTGTCTACCTATTATTTTTTTTTCACCCCATCTTATTAAGCTCATTTACATACACTATGGTGGGAGTATTTTATGCACAATTCATTCACTTTGCACGAATTTTTATTCTTTTCATTACTCAACTCCCCACCACAACATATTACAATTCTTTTTGAACACCAATAACTATCACTTTGGGGGCTTCAATTTCACCTTATTCTTCTTTAATTTCATACTTCTAACTCAATTGATTTTTCATTAAAGCACCTAGGAACTTTAGATCAAATTATGGTCTATCAACGAAAGTTATTAGGCTACACATGTGGCAGCCAAGGAAAAATCTAATGGCTCAATAGGGCTGACTAAGATTAAGCACAAACGTAGGTCAAAAAGAGGGTCTACACAAGGCTATCAAAGAAATGCCTATATCATATCCTAAACCCACACTCTTTATTTTGCTTTGCACTCACATCGGGCAAGTTATAGACATCACATGAAACAAGGAATATACGAAAACTCACATCACACATAGAACATGCTTAACTCAATAGGATCATCATAGACTCTTACCCAAACAATAATATGAATTCAAATTTAAGCCACCAAGTCCAAGAGTAAAAAACATGAGCCTGAGAGTCTCAAAAGTATTAGTTCACACAATTCAACATGCTTTTACCAACCAAAACACTTGACTCATGCAATCAAAATAATACCAACAAGAATATCTTACACAAAATATTTTTTTAAAATTGAGCCTAAAATTGGGAATTTCCCCATATAGTATAGTGGTGAGTGTTTTTGCCAGTCATGTGGGTGACCCGTGTTCATTCCCCGGGAACGACACCTAATACATGACAGCGACCAAGTGCACACGCAAGTGTACCTGGTCTATTAAGTAGTAAAGTGGCCTTAAAGAAAGCCAATTATTGATCCCACAGGGGACTTAAGTTAAACAACTACCCAAGTCTTGAGAAAAGTAACCAATAAAGTGTTAGAAATATAAAATAAAAGTAAACTAAACTAATGCAAAAAAATAATGACTTAGGACAATCAAAGGATGGAAATCTAGGGTTAAGGATTATGAACAATCATACTACGTTATTGAATTTCATTCGTTAAATCTCTCATCTTGGTTGTTGATTCGTAGGGTTAATCGCATGATCATGGTCTCCCAATCTCTAACCGTTTACCTAACTTAGACATTACAACTACATCGTTGAGCGGAGATGTAATAATCCAACTAAGTGATTTAAAGTTATCATCATCCTATATGCAAATCAAGTAAGTCTTCTAAGTACATCCCTGTCCTAGACACTAATTCAAAATCTTTATTTTATAAAAGACTACGAACCTTACTTTGCTTATCTCCATGTTCTATATTCCTATTCCCCCTTCCGAGATCACAAGGTCGACAATGAATATATTTTATGGGAAGCTAATCACTAAAATAGTTAAAACAAGGATAAAAAAACAACCATATTGATAAGCAAATCAACAAACTTAATTCAAAATGAAAGTAATCATGATCTTGGCCTTAACACCAGAAAGGGAGTTTAGCCCTTAATGGAAATATTCATCATCCAATTACTTGGATTGATGATACAAACCATGAAAGAAACTAAAGTAAAATATTATGAACCCTAATTACATGTATAGCAGCCTCCACAAGTATCCAAGGACGTCCAAAAGTGATTAAAATGTGTATAATAATGTATTTATAGCACAAGGGTAAGCCAAAGACGTGTAGGACAAGGATTCGAACAATTTGAGAGCATGGAAGTAGAGGGGGCGCTGCCTTGGGTATAACACCACTTCAGATGGGGATGAGCCTACTATAGAGCATCGCTCCAGCCAGTTCTAAGACTTCTTTAGATCCCCTCTATGACTAGGGCGTCGTGGTCTCATCGCCTCAAAACACTGGAAGTTGTTTCCACAATTTTGGTTAAGTATTGATAGTCCAATCTTTCATCCCTTGACTTGTGGTGTATTTCTAATGGATTTTCAGCCTTTATATCATCAATATATCACCATATTAAGTTCAAAAATCTTCCTACATATTAACACACAGTATCCATGTTGATGAATCAAAACAAAAGCTAAGACTAGGCTAGGTCATGTTAATCTTCAACTTATCGTTCTGACTCTTGACTTAATAAAATTGAACTTTGCATATTACCAAGAATATTTTCCTCTCATAATTATTCATTTAAACCATTCGAAACTCCTTTAACACATTATAATTAAACAAAACTAACTTGACACACAACTATCTCAAGCTAGTAAAACTAGTTTTCTCAATTGAACTCTAAATTACTCATTTAAGCACAAACTTGTTGGAGAACACTTTGAACCATTGTAAACACGTCCTTGAACACTTATATGCTTGTTTCAAACATAATTAACACATTAAGCACTCAAGTTATCCTCAAAACGGGACCAAATAAGTTAGAATAGTAACACTAGAATGTATAAATACACCCAACATCACCATCCCACACTTATATCCTTGTTCGTACTTGAACAACTCTTTACTCAAATCATAATCAGTTGAGGAGACTCTACACTTCCACTAAATTCAAGAAACTCAAGCTAGCAGTATAATGATTACATGGAATGCAAGTTTCTTCACTAAGCATAGTATTTACACAATTGAAATCTCATGAACACTACTCCAAAACATCCTAGCCTCAGGAATTTACTCACCTCGTTGGCAAAATCATGCTAATTGTTTAATCAAGGACATCATACAAATCACCCATATTCATTAAACATGTTCCATTACAACAAGAGAGTTACCCATAATCACTCACATAACAACATTTTATAACATTATGAGTACAAGAATAAAATTATGCTCACTCACAAGAGTAAAATTTACAGCATAGGCTTGCTCTTAGTGTAGTGCTCCACTAATATAAGCATGCTAAGCTTAGGATCAATTAGGTCTTTTCCGGGTTGTAATGTAGGCTAAGGGACAGGTAGGAACCTTTTTTGATTAGTAATAATGCTTATCTTCCCTAAGCACTTTGAACAACCAAATTACATCACTTTTGTCTACCCCATTCTTTTATTTTCACCCCATCTTATTAAGATCATTTACAAACACTATGGTGGGAGTATTTTATGCCCAACTCATTAACTTTGCATAAATTTTTATTATTTTCATTACTCAACTCCCCACCACAACACATTACAATTCTTTTTGAACACCAATAACTATAACTTTGGGGGCTTTAATTTCACCTTATTCTTCTTCAATTTCACCTTATTCTTCTTTAATTTCATACTCCTAACTCAATTGATTTTTCATTAAAGCACCTAGGATCTTTGTATCAAATTATGGTCTATCGACAAAGGGTATTAGGCTACACATGTGGCTTCTAAAGAAAAAGCTAAAGGCTCAACGGGGTTGACTAAGATTAATCACAAAGGTAGGTCAAAAAGAGGGTATAAACAAGTCTATCAAAGAGATGTCTATATCTTCTACTAAACCCACACTCTTTATTTCGCTTTGCACACCACCGGACAAGTTCTAGACATCACATGTAACAAGGAATATACAAAAACTCACATCATAAATAGCACATGCTTGACTCAATAGGATCATCATAGACTCTTACCCAAACAATAACATGAATTCAAATTTAAGTCAACTAGTACAAGAATAAAAAACATGAGCCTAAGAGTCTTAAAGTAGTTGTTCACCCAATTCAACATGCTTTTACCAACCAAAACACTAGCACCATGCAATCAAAAATAGCACCAACAAGAATATCTTACTCACAAAAAAAATAATTTTAAATTAAGCCTAAAATGAAGAATTTTCCCACCCCACACTTAAAAATCTACTTTGTCCCCAAAGTGAATTTAAGAGTAAGAGATAGAAATACTCCCTGAGGATTGTAGGCCTAACTAGTAGCATCTTTATATATCAAGAAGATTTGGGGACCCCACGCCCAGTCTTTGCCATGCTTCTTAGCTTAGGTTTTCTAGTACTCAGACTTTCCATCAACCTGTGACTCAATAAAACAAAAACTAGTAAAATAAAAAACTAAAAACTAAAAAGAAAACATAACTTATCTTGGGTTACCTCCCAAGAAATGCCTAATTTAGTATCGCGGCACGACCTATATCAACTTTTTCCTCCACCTTGAGGATATGAATTTCACCCCCAACTTTGCATCCATCATTTTGCCTCGCTCATAGGGAGGTGGTACAAAGATTAAGGAACTGATTAATAAAATGTGCATGGTGACCCACTCAACCTTATAGTGAGGTGCATTTTCGTGTTGCTTATCTGGTGTAAAATTAAGAATATAGGATTCTTGTTCCTCATCTTTACACTTTTCCACTATTTCAGACGATTCCACAGACAAGACATCATCTTAAAAAAATGTAGAAAAGTTCTTTGAATGAGGCCCAACCAAACCTACTTCAAATTTTACACAATTCATAACATCCTCACTCATATTCACCTTCTCAAGTACAACCTCTAGAGAAAGATGACAGTTGAGTAGCTGTGATTCTTATGTTTATTCCCAAATTGACTAGTATTATCTTCATATTTTTCTTTTCTTAGCATATGTTGACAAGGTTGTGGTGGTATCTTCTCAACTTATTCATCAACTGTAGTTTTTGAGTACTAAGTCTTCTTCAAATTATCATCTTTATCTTCCACCGGTTGGGGAGTCAACTCTGTATCTACCGCCTAAGTTGTTTATTGAGCATTGCCTACAAATATTACTGAATCAGGATTAAAATCACACATATCTGCAGAGTGATTCATATTGCCACAAACCACACACTAACTTATGGTCTGCATAGGTCGGTAATAAGAAGGTCTCCTCCAAACAGTTGCATCAAAATCTAGACAACAAACCTTATTGGGTCCTCCACAAAAATAATAAGAATCATCATCCCTCTAAAACCATCTATCCAAGACTGACATCTCAATAAGTGTGATAAAAATAGAAATAACTGAAAACAAATAGAAAAAAATACAAAAACTATTTACAACTCAATTTATCTAAACTAAAGATAAGATAGTTGCCAATTTTCAAGTCCCCTACAACGGTGCCAAAAACTTGACAGCACCCAAGCACACATGCAAGTGTACATGGTCTATCAAGTATCAAAGTGGCCTTAAAGAAAGCCAAGTATCAATCCCATAGGGACTTGTGTTAAGTAACTACCCAAGTCTAGTTTAACAACTTGAGAAAAGTAACCAATAAAGTTTTAGAATTGTAAACTAAATGTAAGCTAAACTAATGCAGAAAAATAATTACTTAGGATAATTAATTGATAGATATCAAGGATTAAGGCTTATGAACAATCATACTACGTTATTGAATTTCATTCATTAAATCACTTATCTTGGTTGTTGATTTGTAGGGTTAATCGCTTGATCATGGTCTCCCGATCTCTAACCCTTTACCTAACTTGGACACTACAACTACATCATTGAGCAGGGATGTAATAATCCAACTAAGTGACTTAAAGCTATCAACCTATATGTAAATCAAGTAAGACTTCTAAGTACATCTTTGTCCTAGAGTCTACTTCAAAATCCTTATTTTATAAAAGACTATGAACCTTACTTTGCTTATCCCCATGTTCTATCTTTCTATTCCCTCTCCTGAGATCATAAGGTCGACAATGAATATATTCTAAAGGTAGATAATCCCTAAAATAGTTAAAACAAGGATAAAAAAATCATATTGATAAGAAAATTAACAAACTTAATTCAAAATGAAAGTATTCATGATCTTGGGCTTAACCTCTGAAACGGAGTTTATCCCTTAATGGAAATATTCATCATCCAATTACTTGGATTGATGATACAAACCATAAAAGAAACTAAAGTAAAATATTAAGAACCCTAATTACATGTATATAAACCTCCACAAGTATCCAAGAAAGTCCAAAAGGGATTTAAAATGTGTACAGTGATGTGTTTATAGCACAACGGCTAGCCAAAGCCGTGTAGGACAAAGATTCCAACAATTTAAGAGAATAGAAGTAGAGGGAGCACTGCCCTGGGTATTGCACCACTCCAGATAGGGCTAATACTATTGTAGAGCACTAATCTAGCTAGAGATGAGCCTGCTTTAGAGCCTCAATATGGCTAGGGCTCTGCGGGCTCATCGCCTCAATATACTGGATGTTGCTTCCATGATTTTTGTTAAGTATTGATCGTCTAATCTTTCATACCTTGACTTATGGTGTATTTCTAATGGATTTCCAGCCTCTATATCATTAATATATCACCATATTTAGCTCACAAAGATTCCTAAATAATCACACACCATGAATTAGAGACAACCTTAACACAATATCCACGACGATGAATCAAAACAAGGGCTAAGACTAGGCTAGTTAATGTTAATCTTCAACTTATCGTTTCGACGCTTGACTTAATCAAATTGAACTTTGCCTATTACCAACAAGTTGTTCCACTAATAATTACATATTTAAACCATTTGGAACTCCTTTAACACATTAGAATCAAATGAAACCAGCTAGACACACAACTAGCTCAAGCTAGTAAAACTAGTTTTGTCGATTGAACTCTAAATGACTCAATTAAGTACAAATTTGTTGGAAAATACTTTGAACCATTGTAAACACATACTTGAACACTTATATGCTTTTTTATTATATAATTAACAAATTAATCACTTAAGTTATCCTCAAAACAAGACGAAATAAGCTAGAATAGTAATACTAGAATGCATAAATACACCCAACCTCAGTTGATTAGATGGGTGCTGTTCTTATAGGAGTTCGACTTTGAGGTAAAAGAATGAAAAGAATATGAAACCAAGTAGCTAATCACTTGTAAAGGTTGGAGAATGAATGGATCAAAATAGATGTATTGGAAATTTATTATTCATTTCTAGATAAATAAGTCCTTATAGCAACCTTTATTCTTGTTTCGTGGTTTGCGGATTTTGCAAACTACCTTTTGTGAGATATAATTTTGGATAACTTGAGCTATCAACAACAAAAGAAGTTCCTTCATGATATGAGCAGGTATTTTTGGGATGAGCCTCATTTGTTTTATTTGTGTGCTGATAATATTGTTCGTAGGTGTCTTTCTAAAGTGGAGATGCTTGAGATATTTAAAGCATGTCACTCTTCACCTTTGGGAGGACATCATGCAGGTGATCGCACTACCCAAATTTTTTTATAGAGTGAGTATTACTGGCCAATAATATTTAAGGATGCTTATTAGTTCATGAAATAATGTGATCTATTCCAGCAATAAGGATCAATTTCTAAGAACCAACAAATGCCTATGTCAACTATATTAGAGGTTGAATTGTTTGATGTGTGGGGCATCGACTTTATGGGCCTTTTTGTGACATCGTATCACTGTAAGTACATTCTAGTTACGGTGGATTATGTATCCAAATGGCTCGAATATGTGGCATTAGATGATAATAAGGAAAACAGGGTAATATTGTTCTTAAAAAAGAACATATTCTCCCGCTTTGACATTCCATGGACAATTATTAGAAATGGGGGATCATATTTCTATAATAACATGTTTAGGGATACATTGGAAAAATATGGTGTAAAGCAGCACAACGTGGCTATGCCTTATTACCCCCAAATAAGTGGGCAAGTTGAAGTGTCCAACAGGGAGATTAAAATAATTTTACCCAAGTCTATAAATACTAATTGCAGTGATTGGTCAAGAAAGCTTGATGATGCTCTTTTGGCTTACCATACCGCTTCCAAAACTCCAATAGGTATGTCACCATACCAATTGGTGATTGTTAAGGCATGTCACTTGCCAGTGGAATTGGAACATAAAGCATTGTGGGCACTCAAGCATTTAAATTTTAGTTGGAAAGAAGCAACTGATTTAAGAATGGATCTATTAAATGAAATGGATGAATTTCGTCTTCGAGCATATAAAAGGTCTAGCCTTTATGATGAATGGATAAAATTGTACCATTATCAAAGAATTGAAAATAGGAGTTCTAAGTTTGGGATTTGGCCTTGAGTTCAATTCAAGATTCAAATTGTTTCTGGGAAAGCTGAAATCAAAATGGTCCAACCTGTTCAAGGTAATTCAAGTATTTGCATCCGTAGTAGTATAGCTTGAGAAAAGTGATGGTATGATTTTTAAGGTTAATGCTAATGTATACAAAAATATATTGGTAAAAAATAAGAGGCTAAAATGGTAACATCAATCTATCTTGATGAAGCTTAAGTAATCAAGATAACTAGGTCGTGTCGCGACCTTAAATCAGGCGCTAATGGGAGACAACCCACAATGACTTATAAAACCATGTAGTTAGGTGTGTTTTATTAATTAGTCTGTATAATTTATGTGTTGAGTGTGTAGGAGTGCACACTCTAGATAAGAAGAGAAGGAAATAACAATGGGTTGTCAAGCAAACAATGAACCATCACTTCAACCGGCCTAAGAGGGCCAACAAAAGCTAGTTTTTGGATAAGTCACAATGGTAGGTGCAATGAGCCATAGATAATGTGATAGTCTACCAACCCAACCACCACATATCAACCATTTTAGCGACATTCTAGTAAGAAGCAACGGTGACATCGATGGGTTGTCGCTACTATGATAGAACATCAACAAAACTGTCGCGGGTCAGTTTATCTAATTAGCTAAAATTTTGGCTAGACCAAGTGTGATAATTTGAAATTATTATTAAATTAGGCCTGCGACCCAACCCAAGTGAACTCAAGTATTAAATCTGGGATAAATACCCATGTTCATGCACTACCTTTCCACTCCAACTTTTGAAATGGTTGAAACTCCCACATCCATCCACTTTTAAATAACATTCACTCCCCCACTAACTTTTCAGTTTACTTTTCTCTATTATTTAAACCTTTCCAGCCATCGCATTTCCCATCATCACTTATTATAAATTCTATTTTCTTTAAAGTTATTTTTCCTTCTTTGCTTAACTTTCATCACATTAAAGTTGTTTTGAAGTTGCATTCTAAGAAAATATTTATCTCATGGCCTTAAATTATTGGGTTTTGATGTTTGAAATAGCTTGAAGGAGAGAAAATTTTTCTTGTGTATGTTGGTGAGAGTTGAAAAATAATGATGTATGTTATACTATGGTAGAGACCACATTGGGTTAAACTCTGAGGAACCCTATTATGACATGAATCTTGATGGGATCTCGAATGAAAATTGAGATACTATTAAGTATAAAACATAGGCACACTAGGTGTTTTACAAAATGCCCCAAATATATTAGGTGAACTGGGTGATGTAATAAGGTACCTGATGGACCGTCATATTTACAACGGATCCCTGGTACAACCTTTCTCCCAAATTTTTTGGAGCCTAGAAGACTGGTTAGAGTGCGATGGGTAGGGTGACTGACCATTAAAGTTGTGATGAATCATCGCTTGTACCCATCATCTCTACATTAAATAAAAGATGATTTTGCGATGGTATAATGATTAACCTGATAAGAAATTAGACATATGATGAACTGTCTAGTTTGCTATCATTGTTCTGCTGGTAACACTGATTAAGGTACAATGGGCGGGGTGACTGACTTCCACTTACTCGAGGGACTGCCAGCCTAGTCATTGTCCTTAAATATATTTACATTTCATTTCCACTAAGTTCATGATTCCTGTTACCTAATTTTGTGATGTTTACCTCATAAATCAGGTACTATGAACCAAAATCTATCTTTAAGGAGAGGTGGAGGTAGGTCTCGGCCATCTCAAAAGGCAAGCACCTCATGATGAACCTAAAGAGGATGCCGAAGCCCCAACCTACCACACTTTAAAAGTGAAAAAGAAATATCAACCACCCTCCCAGTCTAATGAGAAGGGGGAATCATCGAGTATGGTGGCCAAAAGTCAAAGGAAAAGCAATGGCAGTTCTAGTTTAAGCTCAGATAGTCAAGGAGAAAATGGGATGTCACCGATCCTACCAAAGAGCCAGAACAGGAGAAAGATTATATAATTTATAACAAGGACTTGAGGTTCAGGAGAAAATAAGGTGAAAGGTTCAAAGAAACATTACAATAATGGCCTTCAACCTACACAAAGTAGAAGTATGAAAAGATCAACTGCGGAAGAATGCCAAATTATCCCCAGAAATCTTTCAAAATATCCTAATTTGGAAAGGCAATTTAATGAGTATAAGTTGGGATGTTTGAGTAGACCCCATGGATTGTATTACCCCACTATTGTTAAGGAATTCTTCATGAATTACCTAGCAATATTGGATAAAGAATGTCTAGAAGGGGAAAAGGTGGATGATATGAAGAACAAGACTAGAATCCCAATGAGAGGAGTAACCGTGGACATCTCAGAGAATACCATCAACCAAAGATTATTCATTTATTTGTATATCACTCGCATAATCATCCCAAATATTAAGAATCAAATAAATACTGCATCTACTCAGAGGCAGTGATTATCAAGAATTCTAACAAATAGCGGGGACCCTCATGGCTAAGGAATTGAGAGAGACTTGAGAAATCTACATTGGGCTTTAGAATGAAATTTTTGTAGGCTTTGGTGAGATTAAGGTTTATGACAATTGAGGGAGATATGAATTTGTATCCACAATGGTCAATGTTAGTGTCTTGTTTGACTGAAGGACTAAAAATTAACTTCGGCCAAATTATAGTTGATGAGTTGTTTGTGAGTTCTCTGCCTTTTATTTGTCTTATTACTAACCTTTGCAGGAAAGCAAATGTCCCATATAGGCATATAAACTTAGTATTTTATTTATCTTCTGATGTAATAAGGATTTGTTGTAATTGGAATAACCACGCAAAAAGTAGTACCATCCATTTCCAGCTATCGAGTATCTGATCCATAAAAAGCATTAGAAAGTGATCTCAGAGTTTCCACGAGTTCAACTTTTGATAGAACATACACACTCTCCACCCTGTCACTAGCCTAAAAGGGATTAATTCATTCTTTTCATTTTCCACCACAGTCATTCCTCTTTTCTTCGGTACACATTGCACAAGACTCACCTATTTACTCTCTGAGATTGGATACACCACTCCTACATCAAGCCATTTAATTATCTCCTTCTTCACCATCTTTTTCATAAGTTGTTTGAGCCTCCTTTGATGCTAATTATATTGTATACAATCTTTTACTAACTGTATTTTATGAGTACATATGTTCGGTGAGATGGCGGTGATTTTCTACCCTATAGCCCTTTTGTATCTTTTCAATACTGATACAAGCGCTTCAACCTGATGTTATGCTAAATCATTTATGATAATCACTATTAAAGTGTTGCTTTCTCCTAAAACATATATCGAAGATGACCCAATAGCTTCTTCAACTCCAACACCGGTGGTTCTTTAATAGAAGGCTTAACGAGTGGTGTTGGTCTATTTTTCAGGTCCAAGTATAGCTTCTTAGGAGAATATAAATATGATCCCATTCTATCTAGAGCACATACTGTCTCATCACACTCCTCGATGCCCTTGCTATCAAATAACAAATATCTCTTCAACTGATATTGGTTGGTCAACCTCATCAACAATATCAATAATTAAAACTACATTCATCTTCTTTAGTTGATTCATAAACTGACAAACAACAAAATTGACTTCTTTATCATTAATCCTAAACTTTAGGTCATTTCGCTCCATATTTGCTAACACTCTCCTAGTTGGTAAAAATGGCCTACCTAAGATTATAGACACATCAAAGTCAACTTTGCAATAAAGTATTACAAAATCAACAGGGAATATGAAATTTACCATTCTCACTAGCACATCATAGAGAATACCAATCGGACTTGTCACTAAATGATCTGCCATCAACAAGAGCATTATTGCCATCTTAAGAGTTCCTAAGACCAACTACTAATATATTGCTAGTGGCATAAGGTTGATACTTGCTTCTAGATCACAAAGTGTTTTAGAAAATCTAAATTATCCAATCATACATAGTTCGGTGAATGCTTTAGGATCAAATTTCTTTATCACTAGTGATCTAGTTGCAATGGAACTACAATGATGAAGATTATCCACAAGATCATAGCTAACTATTCTCTTCTTCATTACAAGCTCCTTCATAAATTTAGCATACCCTGATATTTGATTTAAAGACTCAACCAAAGGTATGTTCACTAACAGTTATATTAACATAGCCATGAACTTGCTGAACTTGCCTTTGTTTGCCTTCTTCTTCAACCTATGAGGGAATCGAGGCAGTGATCTAGGAATTTTTGTTAGAGGTGCCTCCACTTTCTTTCCTTTTTCCTACCCTAAATCAATTTCACTTTTTACCTTAGATGATTGTTCTACTTTTTCATTCTTCTACCCAAGATTTCAAGCTTCTCAGACTAAACTTGTGTAGTTTCATTCATCTCATCATCCAAAATAACATCATCAACTTGTAGGTGTACTATAGGATGTGGTTTTTGTAACTTTCTACCACTTTTAGTGGTAATAGACATACATGAACCATTATTTCTTGGATTCTGAACCATATCACTAGATAATGTTCTGCTTTGTCTCTAATTAAGAGCAACAAATAACTGGTTTATTTTTTGCTCCAAATTCTTAATAAAGGTAGAATGAGAATCAACCAATTGGTTCATGGTTAATAGGTCACTCCACATTTATTTGTAACCTCCATAATTTAACTCCACCACTTAGTCATATTATTGTGGCTCCTAAGTGGCACATACAATCCCATTCGGTCATCTTTGTTCTTCCAATTTCTTTGGTCATGATCTCTATAACCCGCTTTATTATAATAATTCTCCCTTTGGTAGTTCTAACCTTGGTTTTCCTGGACACCAGCCCAGAAACCCCTTGGTAGTTCAAGTATTTTGCCTTTTCTTCTGAATCAAATTCCTCCATCCTACTTTGAGACCCAACTTCTTTGTCCTTTTTTTACCTTACCTGAGAGTAAATGTTTAGTGAGAAAATCCATCTGTATCTTCATGTGAGCCATATCCTGGTCACATTCCTCTTTTCTTCGGCATTATTCTGCTAATATCTTAACTAAATAATTATTTCTTGCTACCTTAGAATCCTTGGTATGCCAAGATCTACTTATCTTTGTTAGCCTATCCAAAATATCAGTAGCCTCAGTAAAGGTCCAGTCCATAAAATCTCTTCCAGCTGTATAATCTAATGTTGATTTTTGTTTGTGTTTAAAGCCCGATAGGATGTCTCCATTAAGTGCTCATCCATCAATTTAAGATTTGGGAATTGAATCAATTTCTTAATAAATCTCAACTATGTTTCATAAAGGGAATCATTAGGCAGTTGCCTAAAGATACTTGTTTCATCCCTTAAATATAATATTCTTGAAGGTGGAAGGATCCTTTTTAGGAAAGCTCATATAATGACCCACCAAGTCATTCTCTATATTTCTTATAATTTTATTCATTTAGAGCTTTCATATAGCTTCCCCAAGTTATTTATGACTTGCTGGGACTGACATTTTGGTTATCGGGCAATTCGTTTAGTTTTTAGATCCAATTCTCTATTTTAAAGCCTTTATTGGTTCAAATTGACTACCGAGTGAAAAATTTAGTTAAAAACTTTGTATGCCAATTCTGACTATTAAATATCTTTGAAACATTAATTTTAGGTTTGGTGGACCCTTGGTTTAGGTCCCGAGGCTCCCAAACTCATTTTAGGATATTGATAAAAAGTTAAGGAATATGACAGTGGGTGTGGGATCCACTTTTTGTTGAAAAGACCTCGAATGGAAATTTTGACTGCACCATTGAATTTGAAACATCAAATTTTATTGGTTAGCATAGTTCATTTGTATATACGGGATTATGGATGAATCCCGAGGGGTTGGTGGAGATGTGGAATTTCTCTAAGTCCTATTTGGTACTGATGCATCGCTTAAGAGATGCCTTTGATTGCCTAAGCGATCTGGCAAACCCCAGAAAGTATCACTTAAGCAAAAAAGTATGTTTCTTAGGTGAATAGCTTGGCAGTGGGGAAAGTATAGCATATGCGATACTATTGTCGCATACGTGACACTAGCGTAGGAAGCCAAATATCATCTAAGTGATTGACTGATTGCCTAAGCGATAGCCGTGCCAGAGAACAAGTATTATTTATGTGACCTGAAGTTCTCTTAAGAAATACCTGTGCACTTGGGAAGGGTATAAATACCACACTTAGCCCATTATTCATCCATTCTCAAGATATTAGAACCTAAGAAGTGGGAAAGCTTAGGGATAAAATTTGTGGGTGATTTTGGAACTTGGATAAAGTTAAATTACAAAATTTTTCCAACAAATTAGAGGTAACATTCCATTATTTTCATAGTTGATTTCTCCATACTTTTGCCAAAATCCCTAAAACCTTGGTGACTCAATTTTAGCACCATCATAGCATGGAATCCACCCAATTTTAAGGGTAAAAGTTCCTTGAGAATAGAGGGACATTGTGTTGGTTTCGAATGTGAAATTTCTCAAATGGTACCTGCATGGAATTTGTACATAATCTTGGACCCAAAGCACAATAGGGAAATATAGGTATCATTGTTCTTATTTTAATGGGTAGCTTGTGATTTTAGTAGCGTGGTACCTCATGGAAGCTTCTTAAAAGGGAAATCATTGGTTTAGTAGACTCTTGAATGTTTTATTCACTCCAGGTAGGCTATGTTTACCTTATACATTAATTGAGATATTTCATAGTATGATTATGATATTATGCTAGATTAGGATGGGGTTTAGGTGTTAGAAATATGATTGTCAAATATTTGGGTTAGTCAGATTGTTTAGGCTATAATGATGCTATAATTTAGGCATAATAGACTTAGTTTCTCATGCTTTAGGTAGAATTTCTATCTTAGGGCTAATTGAGGATTGTTTAACATCTAAAAGTGGATTTAGATACCTTAGCCTAGTCCAGGGTTGAATTTTCCTTATAATGATTTTTGGGGATTAGAAGGGCCCTCTGTCCTGCCTTAGGCCAAGACTTAAGCTACCTTTGGTATACCTTTATACACTTGTTTTACATTTCAAAATACTTATTACAGGATCATTAGAAGAATAGATACTTAACGAATATGAGGGTTTTATTCTGGGGAATAGATGTTAATTATGGTAAAATTTGATCATTACTAATATTGATGATATGAGTTTCAATTAGAGTATGACAATTGATTATGATATTGATGATATGAGTTTTGATTCAAGTTTGGCTATTTATGATGATACTAAGAATTTGAGTTTGGTTTAATTCCGACATTGAGAGTTGTTTTATGATGTGATATTGCATGGATGGGTTCTTGGTTATGTCATGATGGTTGGTCAGTTATTGCTACTTAGGTATTTAATTTTCTTTATTGTACCCTCCAGGCTTATGGTGGCCTGTGTTGGGTTACTTACTTTTCCACACTTATTGTCTTATGAGGGCTAATTTAGTAGATACAATCGACTAATCTTTATGTTATTATCTTGATTTTATCGATTCATTTATGTATGGTGATGTTATAGTTCATTTCTAGATTTTCCCTTTTACCTTGACTTAGCTTATTTTATCTTGCATTTTATCATATTTATATCATGATTTAGCTCAGTCAGTTGATGATGCCTACTGAGTATCCTTGGTTTTGGTACTCATACTACACTTCTGTATTTTCTTGGTGCAGATCCGAGTACTAGTTGCCACCACTAATTGAAGCTCGTGTTGTGATTGGGTTCAGAGATTGGGTGAGCTCTTGGAGATGGAGTTACCCTTTTTTCCTTCTATTTGTCTATGTCTAGTCTTTTGTTTTTGAGACAGATTATATTGACTATTTTAGAACTTGTAGTATATTTTTAATCACTCTTGTATCGACATTACTAGGTCGTGGGATGGTTGTCTATGTTCCATCTATCTTGGATTATATCTATTGTCTTTTTCTTATTATAAGTATTAAATTGTTGATTTCCATCCTTTAGGCAATTTCCTACCAAATTAGCCCATTTCTCATAGCTTCAGGTTAGAGTTGGCTTACCTACTGGCAGGATAAAGTAGGTTCCATCATGACTAATAAATTAGGTCATGACAAATTGGTATCAGAGTCAAGTTCTCCAGTATTGTTGGTACAAGAGCAAATGTTTTTTAGCATCCCGCAGATCAGAATGATGACATTCTTTTCTTATCTTTGGGAGGCTATAGGACACTCTTAGGAGTTCTTCACTCTTTCACTCATCTTATGCTAAGATTTTGAGTTGGTTTCTAAAGAATTAATTTGATTTTATTATTTCACAGATCGCTAGGACGTGTGCTACCGCTATACGAGATGAGGGTCCTGAGATTAAGACTAGGGATCCCGTTACTATTCTTAGAAAACTATAGGTCATGGATAGACTCGAGATGTGTCCCCAACTATGGTCCATGATAGGGGGACTTCCCAAGACCCTATTCCTACTCCCATGTTAGAGATTCTTTTGCCCCAACCAGCGATGGGAATGTGGCTATCCTAGGCCTCACTGGGGTTTATTTCCTCCTTCTTTTTTAGAGATGCATTAGTTTAGCTTTTTGATTTTATTGGTGGTGCACTATCTGATGGTGCACAATCTATAGATCACAGCAGTATTGAGGTAAGGTGTAGCTTGTACCTGCAGCTCTCAGAGTTAAGGTCCCTCCTGTGTCGGTGATTGCTCAACCAATGGTTGCTATGTTTTTTGAGGATCACAATATATTGGGTATATTCTTGAGATTTTCTCTCCCTAAGTTTTTTGGTGCATCAGGCAAGGATGCTTATGAGTTTCTAATTGCTTATGAGGATAGGCTCCATAATTTAGGTCTAGTTGAGACTCTTGGTGTGTACTACACTACCATTCAGTTGGACTTAGAAGTTTGACATTGGTGGAGAGAACATCTTGATTCTATTCCACTTAAATCACCTCATTTGACATGGACTAAATTCTTTGAGATCTTCTTTGAGAAGTATATGCCTCAAAACCTTAGGGATTGTTTGAGAGATCAGTTTTCAAGATTGTAGAAGGGCTCCAAGAAGGTTGTGGAGTCTGAGGCTTATTTTAATGAGTTTTCTAGGCATGTTTCTTCTATTCTGACTTCTAAGTATGAGAGAGTTTGTTTCTTTGTGAGGGGATCGAGAATTCTTTTTTTATATCTAATCAAAGTTTGGTTAGTGCGGGTAGGTCTTTTTTTAAGGTGTCAGACCATACTCAAGTTATGAAGGAGATGCATTGTGAGGCCCAAAAGGGAAACAATAAGAGACCGCAACATCAGGACAATTTTGGTGGGAACTATAGTGACTCATGATTTAGAGGAAGTGGTTCTGAGGGTAGATACTATCCACACCTTCTGTATTAGTCTTAAGGTTAGTTTACTAGACCCATTTAGGCCGTTCTCCAAATTATCGATAGAGATGAGTCTAGTGTCAGTAATCATCCTGGACAAGATAGTGGTCTATCTTTGAGGGTTTGTCTTCTGTTTATTCTAGTTATGGTGGTTATTTCAAATCAGCCATATCTTTTAGTTTTGTTACAACCCATGGGGTATGTTATGGTTGTAGAGCTTTTGGTCATTTCTCGAGAGAGTAGTTTAGTCATGGAGTAATTGTTCCTTCAACTCAGAGTATTCCACCTATTAGGTCAATTAATCCCTTATCTAGATATGGTATGCATGGTCATAGAAGTATTCCCTAGGCTGCTCATGGAGGTTCTTAGACAGGAAGGATAGGAGATCAGTCAGGATCCTAGCCAGATAGCTTGTGTGGTAAGTTGTATGCAGTACCTACTAGACTCAAGGTTAAGTCTTCAGATGCTATTATTACTGGTACGATCTTAGTGTGCCGTCAATTAAACTTTGCTTTATTTAATTTAGGATCCACCTATTCCTATGTGTCTGCTTATTATGCCCCTCGGTTCGAGTTATCTTATGATTCATTATCTATGTTACTATGTATATCTACTCTCGTAGGTGATTTTTTGGTAGTGGATTGGGCTTTCAGATCATGTGTTTTGACTGTGGTTTTGGATACTTATGTTAATCTTATTATATTGGACATGATAGATTTTTTGATGTGTTTCTAAGCAGGGATTGGCTATCCCACTATAATGTGGTCATGGAATGTTTTGCCAAGACCGATACCTTTACCATATCTAGCATACCCTAGTCATGTGGTAGGGAGTGATTTTCCATGAGACGATGGGATTATTTTTTATGTTTTTGCTAAGAGGCTTATTTCAAGGGGTTGTGAGTCTTATCATCTTTTGTTCGTGATGCTGGTATGAAGAGCCCATTGCATTGCTATATTCCTATAGATCATGAGTTCAGTGATGTTTTCCCTATTGATATACCTAGTATTCTTCCTGTTCGTGATATTAAATTTTTTTTTGATACTGATCCTGGCACCCGACCTATTTCCATGGCACCTTATCATATGGCTCCTACCGAGCTGAAAGAGCTAAATTCTTAGCTTCAAGATCTTCTTAGTAAGGGTTTTATTAGACTGAGATGTCTCCTTAGGGATCTCTTGTATTATTTATGAATAAAAAAGACGACTCCATATGTATGTGTATTTATTAAGGGAATCTTAATAAGGTGAGAATGAAGAACCGGTATCCTATTTCTCACATTAATGATTTGCTTGACCAGCTTCAAGGTGCAGTAGTATTTTCTAAGATTAATTTTAGGTTTGATTACATTTAGTTAAGTATTTGGGTTGGGGATATCTCAAAGACAACCTTCAGGACCTGTTATAGTTATTATGAGTTCCTAGTGATGTCTTTTGGGTTGACTAATGCCCTAGTCACATTTATGAATTTGATGAACCGAGTGTTCAGGCCTTATTTGGATTCCTTCGTGATTGTGTTCATTAATGACATCCTCGTGTATTTGAGGAGTAGAGAGGAGCATGCACAATATTTGAGGATTGTGTTTTAGACTTTGAGAGATCATTTGATTTTTTCCAAATTCTCTAAGAGTCAGTTTTAGATTTAGTTGGTGACATTTCTTAGGAAAATGTTGTTAAAGGATAGGATTATGGTGGACCTAGTGAAGATTGAGGCTATTTGTGATTAGTCCAGGCTTACATGTTCGACTGATGTTCATAGCTTCATTGGTTTGGCGAGTTACTGTAGGCAGTTAATGGAGAGTTTTGCTACTATTGCAGCACCTATGACCAGCTTAACTCAGATGGAAGTTTCTTTCCAATGGTCCGAGGAGTGTGAGTTGAGCTTTGGAAAGCTTAAGGAGTTTCTTACTCGGCTTCTATTTTAGCTCTTGATGTTCCATGGTTTTAAGGGACTTACGATGCTTAAACTTGGAAAATATGTATTTACTTAGGGCTATTTTGTTGGATTTGATGTTTTTTGGAGTATTTTGCAAAAAACTAGGTATTGGAAGCTAACCGGAAGAAAACAGAATGAAAAGATAAAAAATGGCCACTTACCTTGGCACCTATGTCTCGTAGGTACCACCTACTAGGCGTAGGTTGGTCCATATGTGTCAGAAAGTGAAATCCAGAGAGAAGTTTTTTGGGCACCACCTACAGCCTCCCATCTAAAGGGGAGTAGGTTCCACCTACAACACGTAGGTTCCATCTACAGCCCATAGGTAGGTCTGTAGATAGTCATCGATGCACTTTTCATTGATTAGTTCGAGTTGATTTCCTAGGGTTATCATGTAACCTATATACACTCCTACGATATTTTAGTCATTATTATGTATGTTTACTTAAATTTTCCTCTTTTACTTAGGATTTGATTTCTAGAACTTCCATGTATTCTACAAATACCCTTTTTACGTTTTCTAGTTAGTTTAAGACGAGGAATGCCTAGACAGGACCTTTGGGGCTATGTTTACATCATATATACTATTCATCTTTTGATTCCAAGGTTAATTTTTGATCTTGTGATCTTATTGTTCTTGGTTTGTTCTTCAATTTGAGACTTTGGGTTTTCCTTTTTCATTATTGTGAGATTAATTCTATGATTTTTTGTATGAATTCTATGAGTTGTCTCACAACTATGAGCAGCTAATTCTCTTATCTAGGGTTGTGGGAACCCAGACGGATTAATGAAATAGAGGAAGGGCCACATTTTTCTAAATAATAATTCTTGCATGTATTGTGGTTTTATTTACTTTGATTGCTTTCTTAATGGGTGCACATGTTAGGATCCAACATGTATTCACTACGAACTCAAGAGGGAGTTAGAGATTGGGAAAATGAAATTACTACAGTGATTTGGACTTAATTGCCAAAATATCTAATCTGCATTATCTACTTAATATGATTAACTTTCATCTAATAATATTGAGACCGAGAGGAGATAATTAAAAATGGGTCCAAGGCAAGGGTTAGTAATGCGTCATTCTGAGACCAAGAGGAGATGAGTGAAATTTACCGAATAGTGTCAAGAGGCTATTGGTGATTCATAACTTGTCAGATTCTTCATGCAAGGCTTTGGAATAGTTTGACAGTGCACGATAAATCTACGAAGTTAGAAGCCAGGGGGAACACAAGCCTAGTGTTCATCTTAGGTTGCTTACAACCAAAAGCATTCAATTCTTATTACTTCCTACCAGTTACTACAAATCCCCCATTTTTCTTTTTTTGCACTGCCTGGTGATTTTCACAAGTTCGAGAAAGATTTCTGACGTATTCCTTGTGGGATCAATCCCAACCTACTTGGGTTACTATATTTTGACAGCGACCACTTTATCCTTCTAAGGAGGTATAGTTTGGGCTTTATCAAAATCTTGGTGCCTTTGTCGGGGAATATGGTTACGAATTGACTGATTGGAGTTGTTGAAGTTATTAGGTTTTTCTTTTCTATTCTTATTTAGGCATTCACTAGTGTAGGCCTTTCCTTCTTGGTATGATAACTTAGCCAGAGGAATTATGGAGTGATGATGACTCCTTATTTATTAATCCTTATTCTTTTGATATAGTGCATTACTGTAGGAGTGTGATAAATATATTGTTAAAACATAATGAGAGCATGCTCGCCAACTTGAGGAGCTAAAATTGGAGGAGTCAACAATTACTCATACTCTTGTGGATGTTATCACAATTGAGAAGAGCATACTAGAGCTATGTGGGAATGTAACTAATCATGCAGTTCATGAGTTGGGATGTATTGGACCTCATTTTAAGAATTTTTCCACATTATGTTTGGATAGCATGATATTAATTGAGCCATCTGATCTTATACAAGATTGAAAAGAGGAGGAAGAGTATGTCTATTACCTTGAATTTGCAGTGTGAAAATAAAAAAATTTCTTCCCTCTCTTAAGGTCCAAGAGTTGCAATATGCCACACATATTGTTTAGTTTCTATATTTTTATACCACCGCCCCTTGAGTATAGTAGGAAATAAGAAAAACAATTAGGGGTTAAATTCATAAGTTCAAAGTGGAAAGAGAAAACTAGAGGCCAACTCTTGGGCTACCTTGATGAAATATGAGTAATCAAGGTAGCCATGGGCTTGTTGGTGAATTCTAAGTAACCAACATCACCGCGTCATGCCGTGACGTTAAATCAAGTACTTCTTGAGAGGCAACCCAAGGTAATTTATTGTTTGTACGTGTTACTGTCATTGACGTTAGATCTACGCAACTATGGAGATACAAGTATGTTTCTAACTCTCTTGATTTCTAGCAGCCCAATGCATTGGGAACAATGCATGTCTTAAGTTTAGGGTGGGGATGGTTGGGGGTCTTAATGTCCTCTTAGGGTTTTTGTTTATGTGCCTCTTTTCCCCGGAGTATTATTCCTATTTGAGACGGCATGTTTAGGTGTATTGTGTCTGGATTTAACTAAGAGAAAAATGAGTATCTAAGGTAGTTGATGTACTCTTTTTTTATTTTTGAGAAAAATGGTACCCCTTCAAAATGTTTTTTTGAACTGTGTGATGTGTATATATGTGATTGTGAATCTTGTTATGTCATTAGGATTAGGGACATAATAATCATAGCTAACAATTGCATGAACCGGATAGGTAGTAGCTTGTAATGTGACCATATGCCTGATTTCATATGAGTGTTGGGGAGTTCGTTGTTGTGAGGTTCATGAGTTGTGTTGATAGTTGCTTACGTGTTTGGGTAGTGTAACTTTTACATGTGCATGGTTGTTTCTATCTAGTATAATGTCATAGCTTTATTCCTTTATGTCACACTATTGTACTTCATAGATACATAAAGTTGGTTGTAAAGTCTTGATCTTGGAAAGGGTAATGTGTTTTTAGCTAAATTTGATGATTGACTGCCATAGGTATCTTAGGTTGCTTTTGGTTAAGCATCGTCGTATATTTTGTTGCGTTTTTGTTAACTGAGGACATGCAACATTCAGAGTTGAGGGTATTAATATGCCATGGTCTTATGAAACTTATAATGCTTAAACTTGGATAATATGCATGTACTTAAGTCTATTTAGTTAGATTTGATATGTTTTTGGAGTGATTTTGCAGGAGAAAACTAGATGTTGGAAGCTAATAGGAAGAAAATGGAATGAAAAGCTTAAAAATGGACACTTACCTTGGCACCTATTCCCCATAGGTACCACCTAATGGGCGTAGGTAGGTCAGTATGTGTCAGAAAGTGAAATCTAGAGAGAAGTTTTTAGGGCATCACCTACGACCGTAGGTGGGTCCGCTGGTGGTCATCGGCGCACTTTTCCCAGATCATTTCGAACTTATTTCCTAGGGTTTTCATGTAACCTAAATACATTCCTAAGATGTTTTTAGTCATTATTATTTACGTTTACTTAGGTTTGCTTCTTTTATTTAGGATTTGATATCTAGGGTTTCCATATATTCTATAAATACCTTTTTTACATTTTCTAGTTAGTTTAAGATGAGGAATGCCTAGATAGGACCTTTGGCGCCAAGTTAACATCATATATACTATTCATCTTTTGATTCCAAGGTTGACTTGTGATCTTTGGGTCTTATTAATATTGGTTTGTTCTTCAATTTGAGACTTTGGGTTTTCTTTATTCATTGTTGTGAGATTAATTTTATGATTTTGTCTACGATTTCCATGAGTTGTCTCACAACTAAGAGCGGCTAATTTCCTTAGCTAGGGATGTAGGAACCCTGGTGGATTAATGAAATATAGGAAGTGCCAAGTCATTCTAGATAAAGATTCTTGTATGTATTATGATTTTCTTTGCCTGAATTGCTATTTTAACGGGTGCAGATGTTAGGATCCAACCTTTATTCACTATGAACCCAAGAGGGATGTAGAGATTAGAAAAAGGAGATCACAATAGTGATTTGGAGTTAATTGCCAAAATAAGCTGATAGGCACTATCTACTTAAGACAATTAACATTCATCTAATAAACGTGAGACAGAGAAAAGATAGTTGAAACTGGGGTCCAATGCAAGGGTTAGTAATGCGAATAAGATCGGGAAGAGATGAGTAAAATTTACTAAACGGTGTCAAGAGGCTGTTAGTGACACAAAACTTGTCATATTCTGCATACAAGGTATTGGAATAGTTTGATAGTCCACAATAAATCTACAGAGTTAGAAGCCAGGGGTAATACAAAACTAGTGTTCGTCTTAGATTGTTTACAACCAAAAGCATTCAATTCTTATTACTTCCTACTGGTTACTACAAATCCCCCTTCTATATGCAGTTTTGATGATGAGCAACTAAACTGCAAGGGACCAGGTTCCTGGATGTGCAAAATACTATACAATTGGCATATGGTATCTGCACAGTTTTATCCTTGTGCAACAAACTTTCAAATGCTATTTTGTACCGACTTGGACAACTGGTCTAATGATATTCCATCCCTAATCATCAGACAACTATATAAGGGAAAAGATGCCTCTGCAATAATAAGTTTTTGCCAATATTAAATAGAGAGAAGTGAGGTAGCAAAAACTTTATTTCAAGACTGCTCAAGAATTACTCATGTTCCAATCTTTGTAATATGCTTAAAGAGTGAGTGAGTGTTGTTGAGTGATGATTTTTAAAAGAACTACTCATGTTATAAGAGTAATGTTTTCTTGTTGAGAGTATTGCTTAGGTAGATTTGCCTAGTGTTAATATGATTAGAGTTAATCAGTATAGAGTGAGTCCTTGGTAGAGTTACCAAAATGAGCTTGTAGTAAAGTTGCTACTAGCACAGGGAGCTTAGAGTTAGGCTGAAATCTAAACTGTAATCAGGAGGTTGATTATAGTGGATTTTATTGGTGCTTATGAGGGAAAGCCGTGTTTTTTCCCATCCCGTGTTTCCACATAAAAATCCTTGTGTCTTTTACTCTTTTTGCACTGCCTTTAGTTTTCTTGCACTCTATTGTTGATTGCCTATGATTGATTCTGAGGTACCTGGTCCCTTATTGTGCGGAGAAACCCCAAAGGGTTTCTACAATTGGTACCAGAGCCTGGTCACTCTAAAAGGTTCTTACCTAGAGTGTCCTGGTTGAATGGTTGCTCCACCTAACCTAGAAGAAGATAAATCTACAACTAGACCACCAAGATTCATTGGACAGTACTATGGGTGGTGGAAAACAAGAATGTTTGATTTTATTATGGCTAAGGACAGTGAGCTTATGAAAATTATTCTTGATGGTCCTCATGTGCCTGTTAGGGAAGTCAAAGAAGGAGACGTTACAAATATGGTTGTCAAAAGCAGGAGAGAGTATAATGATAAAGACGGGAAAAAAATTAAAAAAATTACAAGGCCAAGAAACTGCTAGTATGTGGAATAGCACCTGATGAATCCATTAGTATCTCAACCTTTGAAAGTGCTAAACAGAACTGAGATTGCTTGAGGACTGCTCATGAAGGCACTACTGATGTGAGAGAATCTAAGGTAGATATGCTGACTAACTATAATGAAACCTTCACCATGAAAGAAGGAGAAACCATCCAAGAAATGCATACCATATTCACCTAAATAACAAATAAACTTCACTGTTTAGGAGAGGTGATCCTAGTGTATAATCAAGTGAGAAAGATTCTCAGGGTTCTTCCTAAGTCTTGGGAAAGAAAGGTGGTTTCTATAACTAAGGCAAGGAACCTCAAAACCTTTACCATGGGTGAAATCATTGGTAATCTAAAGACCCATGAGCTCAAGAAATAGCAAGAGATGGAGAAAAAGGTAGAAAAAAGAAAAATCCCCAGTTTTGAAAGATTCTAAATATGATCCAGATGTGGTGAAGATACTGATATTGCCTATTTGTCAAACAGGATTGTTAGAGCCATGGGATTAGTAGTTTGTTCCAAAGAAAGGGAAGCAATAAACAAAATAGAAATAGTATTGAGACAACAGGTGACAAAGAAAAGATCAGGGACTAGGTCCTTGACAATTCAAGAAAGAAGAAGCCAACCAAGTATGCTTGAAACAAATCTCGAGGAACATGGGGTGATTCTTTTGGTGATTTAGATAAAGTTGAGAAGACGTTTCTATACTAGAAGTAGAAGAGGGTTTAGTTATCTATGATTCCTTGTTTTCACTCAGGGCAAACACATAAGATGAAAAAAAAAGGTAACTCTATCCGATATTAAGAAAAATCTAGATAATTATACTTCTAGGAAGATAAAAAAGCTTGCAAGTGTTTTGTTAGACTCTGTATGCGAACTAGCCACTGAGAAGAATACCTTGGAAGAAAAAGTAGAGAATCAAGAGCATCAGCTAATTACTCTAACTCTCAAAATTTCTTAAGGTAAAGAACTGTTCACAAAGATGAACTTTGAACATCTGAGTCTAATAAGGGATTTAAAGAAATTAAATGGTATTGATAGCAAATGGAATATGGGAGCCTCAAGGATTCAAATTAATCTTAAGGAGAAATTGAAAGCTTCACAACAACACCTCATGGAAGCACTGCACAAGAATGAAGAATTAGAGATGGACCTGGTCCTCCTAAAAGAAGAATTGAACAAGTGTCTTACGTGGACTACTTCCTCACTAATTCTTTTTAATTTAACTAGTCAAAAAGCTAATGATGTTAGAGGTCTGGGTTACAAAAAAACATACCAACCTAGTGAGTCTGCAGGAAAGGTTGTTCATGATTATAGAAGGAAAATATACAAAACTCTTATGCACTCACTATGGAAGAAATAGACATTTGAAGGAAGAATGTCAGCACTGAATTAAGACAAAATTATGGAATGCTGAATATATTCAGCAGGAATGTGCTCATCCTAAGGGCTTCGAGACTCTAAAAGAAGTGAAGAAAAACCCATCAATGCCTAGGTGGGCGAAGAAGAATTTGATCACTCCATTGTCCTACAACTTGGAACTCAGACTCAAGTGGGTTCCCAAATCTAAAAAGTGATCATAATTCTAGGCATGAGAAAGGGATTGCAGTCAAGACAAGCTTATTGGTGGAAGGTTTAATAGTGTTATCTCTCTCAAGACACTTCTTATGAAGGTGTCATATGTGAATTAGCTTTCCTATCCCAAGGATGAGCTCAAAGATGTAAAAGAAGCTGGAAAGTTCAAAGCAATACAGAAGTAACTCTGGACATTTGAAGAATATCAAGTCTAGAACCAGGTCCTTAAAAATATTTCCGAAATAGGGATATTTTGAAGTGAAATAAATCTAACAAGTTGATGCTGAGATTGATCAAAGAAGCTTGACCTACTATCAAATGAATCAATGTCTCATCATAAAATTAGCTATGTCTAGGAGGCATGTATCCTTAATAAACTAGGCACATGTTAGTCTAACCCAGTACTATATCCCTGCGGGTATGCACCTAAGGGAAGAATTTTGAATATGTACATATATGACAAGCATAGAGTTGAAGATTCATGCAAACTAGAGAGGGACCTGGTCCCATCTCTCAAGTTAGTATCTTGTATGTGCATATTTTGTCTGTTCTATCATGAAAAAGCCACATCCTTCTTGTCTTAGTATCAAAACAAAATTGTCCTATTAAAAAAGGGAGGGTGAGTTACCTAAAAATCTTATATTGATCATATCCTATTCCCTCAAAAAATCCTCCTTTGTGCCTATTGTTCTCTTAAATCCAGCTAAAACTACTCCTTCTCTCAAAAAGAAAAAATCTAAATCCTAAATTGGCTTACTAAGAAAAGGACCTTTTGATGGCTGAAACTTTCCTATTTTCTTATCGTTTAAAGGATACTGATCTTATTATTGTGAAAAATACCTTCCTAAGCCTTCCTGAAAACATCCCTATTCTTCTATTCTTCCAAAGCTTAACTTCTTCATTACTCTACCTATCAATAAAGAATCATCCTTGAATCTTTAAAACTATTCTAATGATGTTGTGATGGATGAAACCTAGGTTGCTGAAAATCTCATCATGTTATCAAATAGCCCAAGAAAGATCTTGACTGATCACAAGAAAAAAATGTAAGTAAAACACCAAATTTTTTTAGAGAATGGTCTAGAAGTTTTACTGAGAAACATTTGAATCTTAAGGGACCTGGTCCCAAGAATAGAAAAGTAGCTGAAAAAGAATCTATGATCATTTACACCAGAAGAAATAATGGGGAGAAAAATGAGGGTGTATCGAAGGAAGAAAGAAATAGGTTCTTGAAGAATTAGAAAGTTTTAACTGGAAGGATTTTTTACTCAAACATGCTAGAAGAACCTAGTATGGTGGAACTTTTTGAGCTGGCTAAACATCAAGGGTGGATGAATCTCATAGAAGGACTTGTTCCTACTATTTTTGATAAGATAGTCAGGGAATTCTATTTCACTTTGGAATTCAGAAGATGGGATGCATCTGACTTCATAAGTCTAAGGAAAAAAGATAAAACTAAATGAGAAAACACTGGGAAGGATTTTGAAAGTTCCTACATATGGGGTGAGAACTTTCACCAAGCAGGTTCCTTCAATAGAATTCTTAGCAAATACATCCAAGATCAATGGGGTATCTGTGGCTGTAGTGAATAGGAAATCACTAAAGAGTGAGTTTCAATTGGTCTTTGACTTTGTGAACAAGGTGATTCTGCCTAGGTCACAAAAGAAAAGCATTGCCTCATCCACTGATTTTTTTTGCAATGGAATGACTCAACAAATTTGGATTCATTAATCTACCTACATTGATGATGGAACACATTCACAAAGTGATTCTTGGAAAGAATGGAAAGCATCACATACCATATGGATATTAGTTGAACAAGGTATTTGAGAAAGATAGTATTATCTATGAAAATGAAACCAAAGGGACTGCCCTTTAAATGCTTGGAATGAAAACATTAATCAAGACTGGAAGTGTCAAGTCAGGTAGCACCTATAAAAGGGAGATAATCAAGGAAATAGAGGTAGTTAAGGTCAAGTCAGCTGGCAAGGATGAAGAAATTAGCAAGCTTCAGGAGAAAATTCAGTATCTCTCCAAAGAAAGCCCATGTGAAAGTAATATGCTTATAGTTGAGAATGTTAAACTCAGGAAAAAGGTGTCAATCCTAACTAATGAGATCCTAAGGTTGAATACAGCGATAAGGTATCTTAACAAAAACCTGTTTCTACTCATTTAAACTCTTCTGAGTCCTTCACTTTTTAATTCTTCCTAAAATCCATGTGTTTTTTTTACATTCAAAATTATGCACTGCTTTGATACTTACTCTACTTTTGAATGAATATTTGATTTGTGTGTTACAATATGTTCTCTTTGAATTGCAAAGTTATTCTACATGTTAGTGTTGCCTTAGTGGAAATGAGTTAACTAATATGTGCTTATTTTTACTCTTGGTTTACTTTTAGTTCTTTTCAATGATTCCAAAAGAAGGAATACATTACTGAGTTCATACAGTAGGGACCAAGCACCAGATAAGTAAATTAAGATGCATACCTAAAGAGAGTAATATTGATAAGGGAAAGTATGTAAATGCAAAGGCACCAAATAAAATGAAAGTGCACAATGATAGGGGGAAGTTTTTATTGCAAAATGACAACAAGGGACCAGATCCCTGTGTTGCATGATAGATGAAGGATGATAATAGGGGGAACATTCATCCTCAGGTGGTAATCACTATGATTAAATATGATGAATGCGCATTGATGCTCAAAATTATATGGTTTGGTTTATCATCATCAAAAAGAGGAAAAATTATATATGTAGTTTTAATGATGAGTAGCTAAAATGCAACTGATGAGGTCTCTGGATGTGCAAAGTACTATACATCTAGTACATGGTATCTGCACAGTTTTTTCCTCTTGTATAAGAAAATTACAAGCATTGTTTTGTACTGACTTGGATAGCTGGTCCAATGATATTCCATCCCTAATAATCACACAACTATAAAATAAAAGAGATCCCTCTTCAACAATCAATTTTTTCCAATACTTAACAGAGAGAAGTAAGGAAGCAAAAACTCCATTTCTAGATTGCTAAAGCATTGTTCATGTTCCTTTCTTTGTAATATTATTAAAGAGTGAGTGGGAGTTCCTGAGTGCTGATTGATAAAAGAACTACTCTTGTTATAAGGGTAGCTTTTTCTTGTTGAGATTTTTCCTTAGGTAGAGTTTCCTAAGCTTAAAGATGATTAGAGTTAATTAGTGTAGAGGGATTTCTTGGTAGAGTTACCAAGATGATCTTGTAGTAGTGTTTATACTAGCACAAGGAGCCTAGAGTTAGGCTAAAATCTTTACTATAATTAGGATGCTGATTATAGTGGAATTTATTGGTGCTTGTGAGGGCAAGCCGTGATTTTTCCCATCCTAGGTTTCGACATAAAAATTATTGTGTAATTTAATCTTTTTATTTTTCCTTTAGTTTTCTTGCGCTCTATTGTTTGATATCCTATAATTGATTCTGAGGGACCTAGTCCCTTACTGTGCGGAGCAAAACCAAAGGGTTTCTACACATTTTTTTCTTTTCTAAATTGCCTAGTGTTTTTAATAAGTTCAAGAAGGATTTCAAACATATTCCCTGTGGGATCGAATACAACCTAGTTGGGGTACTATATTTTGAGAGCTATTTTTTTTCCTTCTAAGGAGGTGCAGCTTGGGCATTATCAGCTCTTCCTATTTAGTGTTAGGGATTCACCATGTATTATGATGCTTTAAGTATTGGTTAGGTTCTGTGTTGATATAGTAAGGTTGCATTAGTGCCTATGTATCGAGGCTTCTAAAGGGGAACGAGTGATGTGCTATGGTTTCATAGGACTTTCAGCGCTTAAAATTATGAAAATATGCAGTTTCTTAGGTTGTTTTGTTAGATATGATGTGTTTTGTGTTGTGCTTGGTAGAAAAACTGATTTTGGGAGCTAAAAAAAAGAAAAAAAGTGAAAACTTGAGTTTTGGACCATCTATGTGTGAACCTACGACTCATCGGTACTACCTATGTAGCGTAGGTGGCAGAACAAATGTCAGAGAGTTGAGAAACAAAGATTCACCAGCTGAAAAAATAGACCCTGCTACCTATGATAGGCACCTACGGCACGTAGTTGCAACCTATGGTCCATAGTTGCCTACTATGGTCTATAGGTGACAATACAAGTTCCATAGGATGAAGTTTTAGAGACCCTACAGAAGTTTTGGGAGTTTGGAAATTACGTGGGGCAACCTACGACCCGTACATGGCTCTGTTGGTGGCCACCGACCCCAGTTTTTCTCATTTTTTCTGGAAAATTTTCCTAGGGTTTCTATGTAATATATAAATACCCTTTTGATATTTTTTATTTAGTTTACGTATTATTACTATTCACAAACATATTTTTATTCCATTATTGGCTTTTGATCTTGGGATTCTTGTGTTCTTAAATATTTTGGTTTATTATTGTTTTGAGACTTTGGGTTTTCTTCGTATCTTATTGTGATATTGATTCTATGCTTGTACTTATGAATTCTATGGATTGTTTCATAACTATGAGAAACTAATTCCCTAAGCTAGGGTTGTGGGAACCCTAGATGAATAACAAAGTAGTGGAAGTGCAACGTTGTTCCCAACCAATATTCTTATATGTATTGTGATCATTTTTAGTACAATAGACTTCTTAGTGGTTGAAAATTGTTAATAAATTGCCTGTATTCACTACTTACTTCACAAGAGATATAGAGATTAGTTAAAGAAGATCATGACAGTAATTTGAGATTTACCTTCCTCTTATAATTCCACTATCTCATCTAATTAACAAGAGATACAAAAGGTAATAGTTAATCTAGAATCTAGGATAAGGGTTGGTAAAGCTACACTCTGAGTCTCAAAAGGTAAAGAGTGAAATTCACTAAAGGCATTCACAAGATGGTTAGTGATACATAACTTATCAGATTCTACATGCAAGATATTGGGTTAGTTAAATTCAATGAAGCATGATAAACCTACGAAGTTAGAAGGCTAGGGTGAACACAAGCCTAGTGTTCATTTCAGGTTGATTTACAACCAAAAGCATTCAAGTTTTGTTACTTTATACTATTCAAAACAAATTCCTCCATTTACTTTTTTGTACTGCCCGACTTTTCTAATAAGTTTAAGATATAGTTCCATATATTCCATATGACTTTGACCCCAACCTAGTTAGGTTACCATATATTGGCATCGACTGTTTGATACTTCTAACAAGGTGTACTTTTAGGAGACATCAAAATTTTAGCTCCGTTGCCGAGAAATATGATCATGGAGTTATTGATTGAAGTTGTTAAAGTTTTGGGTTAATTTTTTTGTTCTTCTTGAGGCATATACTGGTGTATGCCTAGCACTAGGATTCAAGAAAATACCTTACTCCTACTTCATCTCGAACCAGAGAGAATCCTACATCTGTATCATAGAATGTTAGAACACGGATGAGAAGATGATCTTAAAGGGATTCAGCAGAAACCAAATGATTTACCTCTCCCTCCGTCGGGTGTAATACAGGAGACTGCAAATTATACTACAGAGTGATTTTGGCTACAAAAAATATTTCAAAGTATAATGAAGTTGCCCGTTGTGCAGTCCAGGAGGGAGAGCTAGCAAGGCAGAGACTGACAGTTGATCATCGAGCAGAACTCGACAGATGTAGAAGGAGTATAGCTCAAGTACTCCCAGCCTTTTAGTACTGTCCAGTGTATGATGATCTGGAGAAGGATTTGGGATACGTTGAGCCTACCGAGACAAGAGCAATCATTTCTTTTGCATTGCCAACAAATGTGAAGTTTGATATCACTAGGTTTATGTTCCAGTTGTTGAATCTGAAGGGTGTGTTTACGGACTTGCCTACTAATGATGAAAACCTGCACCTTATTAATTTTATTAGGATTTTCTCATTTTTCTCTATACCTAGGGTAGACCAGAAAGCTCTCAGACTATGGTTGTTCCTGTTTTCTCTAATTAGTGATGCTATATTATGGTTAGGGAAACTTCTTTGTGGGTCCATTACTAATTAGAACAAGTTGCGGAGGAAATTTGTATACCATTTCTTTCCACCATTTAGAAATATACAGTTGAAAGACTAGATCTATAACTTCAGGTAGTTGCATTCTAAGTCAATGTTTGAGGAATGGTTTTGGTTTAAGAATAAATTGATAACAGTTCCTAACCACAGGATTTCGGGGTAGAATTTACTTGAAATATTCTATAGATCCATTAATACCAGTTCCAGATCTATGAAAGAAACTAATACTGGTGGACCATTCATGCACCAACTTTGGAAAACAACATCAGAGATATTAGATTAGATCTTTCTCACTAACTGAGAGTGGCATATGTGAGAGGCAGAGAGAGGCGCTGACACTTATGCTATTGAAACTTCTAACGAGCACAGAGTTATTGATGACATAGTGGCGCAAGAGGTTACTTATATAAAGAAAGAGGTTAGATACAATTAGATTTCTATTGCTCCTAAGGACCAATAAAAAACTACCTTTACCTGCACTTATGGAACTTTTGCTTTCAAGCAGATGTTGTTTTGGTTATGCAATGCTCCTTCCACCTTTTAGAGATTTATGATGTCTATATTTTATGACATGGTGGAGGACATGATAGAGGTCTTCATGGTTGACTTTCAGTCATTGGGGACTCTTTTGATGACTGTTTGAAGATTTGACAAACACACTTCATATGTGTGAGGAGTGCAGCCTAGTGTTAAACTGGGAGAAGTTCCATTTTATAGTAAAGGTGGGTATTATCCTTGGTCATAAATTCTCCAAATAGGGTATTAAGACGGATAGACCAAAAATTGAGGTGATTGAAAAATTACCTCCTCCAGTTGATGTGATATGGATTCATAGCATTTACGATGCTTAACTTGGAAAATATGTATGTACTTTAGGCTATTTTGTTAGATTTGATATGTTTTGTGTTCTGTTTTTAGTAGATTAGGTGTAGGATCTAATCAAGAGAAAAAGAGTGAAAATTGAAGTTTTGGACCACCTACATGACCACCTATGGCATGTAGGTACTACTTACTAAGAGTAGGTGCTAGAATAAGTGTCAGAGAGATGAAAACCAAATATTCGGAAGCTGAAAATTGGACTATATCACCTACTAGGGGTACCTATGGCCCGTAGGTACTACCTACGTCCTGTACGGCCAATACATCAATGTTCAGAGAGTTTTTTAGTAGTTTTAGAGTCCTATAGTGTGCTACTAATGACCAGTAAGTGGCCCCATAGGTGGCCATCGACTCCAGTTTTCCTCTTTTTTCTTGAATTGGTTTACTAGGGTTTCCATGTAATCTATAATTGCCCTTTTGATATTTTTAGTATATATATCCATAGATAGGACCTTGGGGGATACCATATACTCTTATTGTTCTTGGTTTGCATTTGGTTTGTTATTTAATTTGAGACTTTAGGTTTTTTTCTTTCATTATTGTGAGAATGACTATATGATTTTCTCTATGAATTTCATGAATGATCTTATAACTATGAGTGGTTAAATTTCTTATCTAGGGTTATGGGAACCCTGGAAGATCAATAAAGTTAAGGAAGTGCGAAGTTTTTCTAGATAAATATTCTTACATGTATTGGGTTTTCTTCGTTCTTATTGATTTCTTAGTGGTGGCCAACGTTAAGATCCTACCTATATTCACTACTTGCTTCATAAGAGAGGTAGAGAGTAGGAAAAGAAGGTCACAACAATAATTTGGAGATTAATTATCGATCTCAGCTAATTAGTATCATCTACATAAGCTAATTATCTTTTATTTGTTACCTTTAGACTCAAAAGGTGATAGTTAACTGGGATATAGGATCAGGGTTAGTATAGTGACACCCTGAGACTCAAAAAGTAAAGGGTGAAATTCATTAATAAGTCTAGAAAATAGTTGATGGGACATAACTTATCAGATTCTGCATACAAGGTATTGGAATAGTTTGACAGTGCATGATAAGTTTATGAAGTTAGAATCTAGGGGGAACACAAGCCTAGTATTCATCTTTGATTGTTTACAACCAAAAGTATTTAATTCTTGTTACTTCTTTCTAGTTACTACACATCCTCTTTTTTACTTTTTTGCACTACTTGGTGATTTCAATAAGTTCGAGAAGTATTTTTGATGTATTCCCTGTAGGATCGACCTCAACTTAGTTGGTTTTGTATATTTTGACAATGACCGCTTAATCCTTCAGCTGGAGGTGTAGTTTGGGTGACATCAAATTTTTGTACCATTGCTAGGGAATACAGTTGTAGATTGACTAATTGGAGTTGTTGAAGTTGTCAGGTTTTTCTTTTTTATTCTTCTTTGGGCATATGCTAGTGTATGCCTACTCTTCTTGATATGAAAACTTGGACAAAGTAAGTATGGAGTAATGAAGACTTCTTTATTATTGATCCTTGTCCTTTTGATTTGGTACGTTACTACAGGAGTGTGGTTTATATAGTTTGGGAACATAAGGAGAGCCTGATAGAAAATTGACACACTTTTCAAACTAAAGTATTGAACTTATTCTAAAGGTTGATAGGTTTGTCTTGAATATTCACCATTTACAAGTAGAGTTGAATGCAAAATTTGTTGTATGTAACGCCCTACAACTTAGTTATGGGTGGTGTGAGACTGAAACTTTTTTGAAAACCCAACTTGAGGAGCATCAATTGGAGGAGTCGACAATTACTCATACTCTTATGGATAGTTTCACTTTGAACGAGAGCTTACTAGAGTTATGTGGGGATGTAAATAAGACTGTAATTCCTGAGTTAAGGCATATTAGACCTCATTTGAAGCATTTTTCCATATTGTGTTTGGATAATAAGATCTTGATCGAGCCATTTGCACTGAAAGAAAAGTGCAAGTATGAGGAAACAAATATCTATATTCTTGAATTTATGGAGCCGAAAACAAAGAAATACATTCCTCACATAAGGGCCAAAAAGTAGTTCACGCCTTATCTATTGCTTAGTTTTTTATTTTTATACCACCACCCCTTGAGCAAAATGGGAAATTAGAAATACAGTTATGGGTGAAATTCATAAGTTCAAAGTGGAAAGAGAAAACTGAAGACAAACTATTGGGCTACCTTGATGAAGTTTGAGTAATCAAGGTACACATGGGCTTGTTGGTGAAGTCTTAGTTACCAACATAGCCATGTCATGCCACGACGTTAAAATAGGTGCTTCTTGGTAGGCAACTCATGGTATTGTCTTGTTTGTATATGTGTTACTATGATTGACATTGGGCACCTATGGTGCAGAAGGTATATTTCTAAACTCTCTTGCTTTTTAGCGGCCTAATCCATTTGGGACAATGCATGTCTTAAGTTGAAGGTGGGGTTTCTTGATGGTCTTAATGTCCTCTTGTGGTTTTTGTTGTCGTGCCTCTTTTCCCTGGAGTCCTATTCTTAGTAGATCCAATATGATTAGGCGTATTGTGTTTTGTTTCGTGATGTTTTGTGTTTAACTAGGAGAAAAAGGAGTATCTAGGGAAGTTGACATTTTTTTTGATGATTTTTGAGAAAAATGATACCCCTCAAACATTTTATTTTTAAATTATGTAATATGTATATATATGTGTCCATTATAATCATGTTATGGCATTAGAATTAGGGACATGATCATTATTGATATAATTTCATGAACTATATAGGTAGCAGCTTGTGATATAACACTGTGCCATATGTGTGTAAGACACTACTTAGTTCCTTTTGTGTGTTGAATCAAGAACTTGCCCGGTTAGTCTTGCCTAAGTTATAGGATAGTCAAATAGGAAAGGATCATAGTTCGTTTATTAATTAAGGCAACTTTTACCATAAATTACCTTCCATGTGTATATTAGTATCCCTTGATCCCCTTTTTGAGCCTATATAGCCTATTTTTCTTATTATACCTTTCACTTACCTATTTGTGTTATAATGAACCTATTTTTCCCTGGTCCTCCTTAGACATTGTGCACCTCAACTTAGGAAAATCACTTAAGCTAAGGGTGTCTATGATAGGGGCGGGGAATGTAAAGTGGGTATGAAGAAGGTTAAAACAAAAAAAAGAGTATGGTTGGGTGTGGTAGCAAAAGAAAAAGGAAAAGAAAACAAGATTGTGAAAAAGAAGAAAAAGAAAGAATAAAAGAAACCATACCCAACCTGAATGTGCAATAAAATAATAATAAGGGTGGAAAAAAAGGAAATTGGCTGATAATTGAACCCCAAAGTATGTGTAGTGCTTTAGTACCCCAAACTTTCTTTAAGTCAAATCTAGTCTCCAGAAGAGTTAGTGATAACTTCCTAAATTATTAATGTTTAAATAAGATATAATTTCACCATTTATGACTTTTTATCATGTGGGAAATTGAATTAGCTTTCCAATGATACCAATTTCGTCCAAATCTGGTATCAGAGTAAAAAGTTATGAACGTTTTACAGAAAACTATCGGAACTACCCAGAAACGACGGTCAGGCCGACGGACCATCGAGCTAGCGACGGATCATCGCCCAAGCCATTGCGACTAAGGCAGTGAACCCATCTTCTGGCCGAGTGTAATGGTCAGGACTGACGGACCATCGATCTAGCGATGGACCGTCGCCCAAACTGTTGCAGACGAGGCAAGAAGTTCAGGTTCTGGCCAAGTACGATGGGATAGACCGATGGACTGTCGAGCCAGCTACAGACCATCGCCCAAATCTTTTCCACTTCTGATCAACGATTTTAAGCCATTTTTAAAAGGGTATTTGGGTCTTTTTCCACCCGTTTTAACCCTTAATTAAACCAGACCAGAGATGATAACTTCATTATTCATCTATAACACCAAATTAGGGTTTCTCTCAAAGATCAATCCCCAAGAGAAAGAAACCCTAGGTATTTAATTCCAAGTTAAGAATTCAAGATTTCCTCCACCAATCTTTAAGAAATCATCCACCCACGTATGTCAAGTGTTGACTCATAGGTTCCTTTCACCTATGAGGCTCAAGAAAACCTATTTGAAATATAAACTTTGGATTCCATAGTATGAATTGAATTATATCCATGTTTATGTTGTTGTTTCATTTCCAAGTTGAAGTTTGTAATGACTATCATGAAAATATGTTAGTATGTAGTTGAAATTCTTGCATTGGAAGTGTAAAATGTTGCCATGAAGTATTATTTCAATATTCATGCCTAAGCCTAAAGATATGCATGCAAGGTGTTTGATAAAATGCCTAAGAGAATAGGAATTATGCCTTATGACTCATTTGTGACCAAAATTGATGAATCCATGTTTCTCCCTTATGTTTGATATGACTCCCACATTGTTGTTATGCTTTGTAATGGATTGAAGTAATGCTCATGAGATTAGGCTTATGACATTATGATATGTTTACATGTATTCCTATTCATGTGTAAGCTTATAGCATGCTAATACTTCATGAAAATCCCCAATGATTGTACTATGAATTATTGACTGTGGTCATGTATCAAGAAAGGTCACGTCTTGTCAGTTTCATGCTATCGAGTCCTGGGAGTACTTGTACCCGAAAATTTAGCTGTGTGCCTAGAGCCAGTGTCAGTTTTCAAGATACTCTCAGTCAAGCCATGCTCAGTAGAATTCAGTCAGACTCATGATTCAGGAAAACTTAAAAATCCCAATAATCTCAGAAATCTTAGTAACTTAATAATCTTAGTAGTATTTCGTCAGTCAACGGAACTCACTAAACTCAGTCCAGTTCAATTAAACTAATCATATTTTAGCATCTATTCAGATGGGAGTAGGAATTAGCACCGAGTGAACCCAAGTATGAGGGCACACACTGAACGTTGAGGGTGTGACCCTTAGAAGAAATCCTTGCATTCCAGAACTATGTATCTAGCATAGGTTGAGACATCAACACTGACAGTTGAAGGTTGATAAGGTGGATTAACACTGCCAGTTGGGGGTCCCACCGTTCTCCTTTGGGGATACTGCCAGATGAGGGTCACTCACAGCTTGTCCTTACTAGTGGTGCAGTATTGACACCCTTCCAATTGGGGTTACAGATTGAACCCCAACTCTATACAGAAAAGGGGCATGTTGGTTAGATGACTACTTCCTACAGTTATAGTCTCAGTCTTAGTCTTAGTAATAAAACTCAGATAGTTATACAAAATTCAGGACTGCCAGATACAGTCAACCAGTTTATTACAGAACTCAGCTAGTTCCATCAGAAATAGGACTGTTATACACAGTCATTCAAATAATAGTATATCAGTTATACAAAACTTATGTTATTAGTATTCAGATTTAGTGATGTCATGATCTCAGTCACAGTTCATGTATTCATACATGTATTCTCACATTCATGTTATTCAATCAGTTAGTATTATTCATGAATATAAACCTCTTGCATTCAACCTACCTCATTTGCATACTAGTACATTCAATCTTACTGACGCATACTTTTCTTTTGTGCTATGGTGTTTTATACCATAGGTTCAGAAGCACGAGCTCCAGAATATCAGTAGCATTCCAGTTTTAGCAGTCAGACTAGAAGTGAAACCTCACCATTCAAGAATGTTATTATTTGATTATTTCATTCTTTCAGTACTTAGTTTATTTCAGTAGTTGGAATTAGTTGGGGACATATCCCATCAACTCCTTATTCAGTCAGTTTTAGAGAATTTCAGACTATAGCATGTTCAGACAGTTATTTCAGTCATTTTGGTATTGATATACCGTATTTTTTAGATGTTATGTTTTATCATATATTTGAACTTTATTTCCTTTTAGCCTTTTATTCCGCATTTATATAGTATATTATGCAGTGCTCAGGTACAGATATTAGTCATGGGTTATCTTGTGGTCCTTTGAGTTCATGGGCACCGTGTAGCATTCTAGGGACCAAATTTGGGGTGTTACAAGTTCCAATTACATAAATTCCTATATTTACCATACCATCCCCTAAGCTTACATTACAAGTAGAATAAAGTCCTTTAGTGATCTTAACTTGGGACCTTTGGAGGAAAAAAATTTCTCCCTCTGCCTAACGTCTCTTTCTCAGCTTTTTACCTGAACTAACGTCTATATCATTCCGTTGACATGACATTGGTATGTCGGCACCGGTGACTGCTCAGGAACGTCAATGGTAGGTAACTGTGCATACCCTCTCTCTTTCTCAATTGGTTTTCTCTCTTTTCCCCCATCTCTCTCTCTCTGTTATTTTTGCATTTTCTACTACTATCATCGGCGGGATGGGATAAGGTTGCCGTCAGCTCAACAAGATCGAAGTTCGGCGTGTCCAGATAACCAGATTATACTTGACCGAATCTGATTCCGGCAACACTCCGGCGAGAATTTTTTGGCTAATTTTTTTTGCATCAGTTTGCTAATCCGGTGACTTCTAACCTTTTCCACCTACTTTTTCTTGATTATTCAATATCTTGACTTATTTTTAATTTATGGAATTGACTTTTTTCTTGATTATTCCATCTACTTTGTGTGTACCTTGTTTTTTTTGTTGTTGCTTTATTAGTATCGTTGTTTATAATTTCTTAGAGTAGTGGCTGTGGGAGTTGATGGTAGGATAGGATCATGTTTGAGGGGGTTGTTAAGGGTAGGGGAGGAGGGAAAGGCAAGTGTGGGAGTAGGGGAAAGGTCTGGCGTTAGGGGCAGTAGAGAAAGATGTGTTTCTAGAGTTGATGGGATGAGGGTTGGGTCTTGGAATATAGGAACTATTCAGGGTAAGTCCATAGAGCTGGTGAAGATTCTTAGAAAGAGGAAGATCAATATTATGTGTGTCCAGGAGACTAAGTGGGTAGGGTATAAGGCTATGGATGTGAATGGTTACAAGATTTGGTACTCCGAAAGCGAGAGATGTAGGAATGGTGTTGGCATCTTAATAGATGAAGATCTTAGAGGGAAGGTAGTGGAGGTTAAGAGGATCAGTGATAGGTTGATGACTATTAAGTTGGTTATTGGGGGTGTTCCTTGAACATGTGTAGTATTTATACACCGCAGGTGGGCTTGGATGGGGAGGAGAAGATGCAGTTTTGGGAGTCTTTGGATGAGGCAGTGAGAGGCGTGCCTAGCTCTGAGAAGATTGTTGTAGCAGGGGATTTCAATAGTCACATCAGGGCGTTACCGGGAGGCTTTGGCGATGTGCATAGTGGTTGTGGTTTTGGTTTTGGGGAGATAAATGAAGAGGGATTCACTCTGTTGGATTTTACGAGGTCCTTTGGATAGTGATGGTGAATTTGAGATTTCCGAAGAAGGACGATCACCAGATCACTTTCCAAAGTGCGATAGCCAAGACCCAAATTGATTTTTTGTTGCTTAGGAAAGGGAATAAGGTGTTTTGTAAGGATAGTAAGGTCATTCAGAGTGAGAATCTTTTGACCCAGCATAGGCTCTTAGTGATGGACTTGGGTATGAAGAAGGATAAAAAGAGAAGAGGTGAGGAGGGTCGACCTAAAATTAAGTAGGGTGGCTTAATATCGGTGATTGCATAGGATATAGGAGAGAAGGTAGTGGGAATGAAGGTGTGGGAGTGTCAGGGGACATGGATGGTATCTTGGATAAGGTGGCTAGGTGCATCAAGGAGACTGCTAGGGAGGTGTTGGGTATTTCCAGGGGCTGGACAGGTCATCATCGGGGGGATTGGTGGTGGAATAAAGAAGTTAAGAAGAAAGTGGAGACTAAGAAGGGGGCGTATACTAAGTTGGTTGAGAGTAAGAATGAATAAGAGAAGTGGGTAAATAGGAAGGAGTATAAGTTATCCAGGAAGAAGGCAAAGTTAGCTGTTACGGTTGCTAAGACGCCAGCATTTGAGAGCTTGTATGCAGGGTTAGAGGAGAAAAGGGGAGAAAAGAGGTTGTTTAGGCTTGCTAAGGCTAGGGAGAGTAAGGGTCATGACCTCAACCAGGTGAAGTTCATTAAGGGAGAGGATGATAGAGCGTTGGTAGAGGATGATCACATTAACAAAAGATGGAAGTCGTATTTTCATAGGCTCTTGAATGATGAATGGGATAGAGTTATTGAGTTAGGGGAGATGGAGCACTCAGAGGAGTGTCGTGATTTTAGCTATTGTAGACATTTGAAGATGGAGGAGGTCAAAGAGGCAGTTCGCAGGATGCTAAGGGGTAGGGCGACGGGGCCTGACAAGATTCCTGTGGATTTTTTGAAGTTTTCTGGAGATGATGGTCTAAGGTGGTTGACTGAATTTTTTAATGTCATTTTCAAGTTGGTAAAAATACTCGAGGCTTGGAGATGGAGTACTATGATCCCTCTTTATAAGAACAAGGGTGACATTCAGCGTTGTAATAACTATAGGGGTATTAAGTTATTGAGTCACACTATGAAGATTTGAGAGAGAGTGGTCGAGTTGAGGTTGAGGAGGATAGTGTCAATTTCAGAGAACCAGTTTGGATTTATGCCCGGCACTCGATGATGAAGGCTATTCACCAGGTTCGAAGACTGGTGGAACAGTATAGGGAAAGAAAGAATGATCTGTATATGGTGTTTATCGACTTAGAGAAGGCATACGACAAAGTCCTTAGGGAGGTTCTTTGGAGATTCTTGGAGGTGAGCGGGGTCCCAGTGGAGTATACCAGAGCAATCGAGGACATGTATAATAGAGCTAAGACCCAAGTGAGGACGGCAGGAGGAGATTCAAAGCATTTCTCTGTCTTGATAGGGTTGCATCAGGGATCTACTCTTAGCCCATTTTTGTTTTCTTTGGTGATGGATGTGTTGGTGCGGCGTATTTAAGGAGAGGTGCCTTTTTGTATGATCTTCGTAGATGATGTAGTTTTGATTGATGAGACGCGGGGTAGAGGGGATGATAAATTAGAGGTGTGGAGACAAACCCTTGAGTCTAAAGGGTTCAGGTTGAGTAGGAGCAAGAAAGAATATTTGGAATGCAAGTTTAATGACTTGAGGCAGGAGAACAAGGTGGTACTAAGGTTGGACTCCCAGGTAGTATGTAAGAGGGATAGTTTCAAGTATTTTGGGTTTATGATTCAGGGGAATGGTGAGTTTGATGAGGATGTCTCCCACCGTATTGGGGTGGGATAGATGAAGTGAAAGATCTCCTCTGGGGTGTTATTTGATAAGAAGGTGCTTCCAAAGCTTAAACACAAATTCTACAGGGTGGCAGTCCATCTGGCTATGTTGTGTGAAGCGGAGTGTTGGCCAGTCAAAAACTCCCACATTTAAAAATTGAAGGTGGCAGAAATATGGATGTTGCGTTAGATGTGTGGGCTTACTAGGGGTGATAGAGTTCAGAATGAGTCTATCCAGGAGAAGGTTGGAGTGGCTTCGGTGGAGGACAAGATGTGGGAAGTCTGATTGAGATGGTTTGAACATGGGATGAGGAAAGGCATGGATGCCCCGGTTCCTAGGAATAAGAGGCTAGATTTAGATGGTTTCAGGTGGGGTAGGGGTAGAACAAAGAAATATTAGAGAGAGGTGATTAGGCAGGACATGGATCTTTTATAGCATACTAAGGGCATGACCCAAGATAGGAAGATCTGGAGGACGCGAATTAGGATAGAAGGCTAGTGCCACTATGGGTCATTAGGGTAGGTTTTTACTTGGTGGGAGTATTTTTCTTGTTATACCACCTTGTTTCATGCTTTATTACGAACTTATTTACTAGTCTTTGTGTACTATTCCTTGTGGGTGTCTTATTTATGTCATGTCATCTTGTTTTATGCTTCATTACGAATTTGATTATTATTCCTTGTCTTGAGCCGGGGGTCTATCAAAAATAGTCTTTCTACTTCTCCGGAGGTAGTGGTATGGACTGCGTACATCTTACCCTCCCCAAACCCCACTATGTGGGAATACACTGGGTTTGTTGTTGTTCTAGTGATCTTAACTTAACGGTCTTAAAGCTAAGGTGAAAATAAGGGCAATCCTATGGTATTCTGCGTACACTAATTGGCACCTCTCTTGCGAGTTTGGGTGCCTCTTGACTTTCCCTGTATTTATATGCATGATATCATTGAGTGATTGGGACTTTTTTGACATGAGGGCGCATGGATTATGTTGTTTGCTACTTACTTATTTGGGTAGTGTAATTTGTACATATGTATGCTTGTTCGTTGCAAGTATAATGTCATATTTTGATTCCTTTGAGTCATATTTTTTTGCTTCTTGAAATACGCATAGTTGGATTTAAAGTATTGAACATGGAAAGGTTAATGTGTTTTGAGCTAAATTTGATGACTGATTGTTATAAGTATCTTAGGTTTCTCTTAGTTAAGCATCACATATATTTGGTTATTTTTTTTGCCTGAGGATATGGAATGTTCTAAGTTGAGGGTCTTGATATGTTACAAATTGATAACATTTATGATTCTTAAACTTGGAGAATATGCATGTACTTAAGACTATTTTGTTAGATTTGATGTGTTTTTTGCTGTTTTTCTAGGAGATTAGGTGTTGGATCTAATCAAGAGAAAATGAGTGAAAATTAAAGTTTTGGACCACCTATGTGGCCACCTATGACCCGTATGTACTACTTACTGGACGTAAGTGATAGAATAAGTCTAGAAAGCTAAAGAACAGAGATTCAGAAGCAGAAAAATTGTACCCTGCCACCTGCTAAGGAAACTTACGGCCCGTAGGTACCACTTACGGCCCGTAGATGCCAATACATCAAAGTTAAGATATTGTTTTAGTATTTTTTGAGTCTGGAACTACGGTGGTCCACCTAGGCTCGTAAGTGGCCTTGTAGGTGGCCACCGACTCAAGTTTTCCTTTTTTATCTTGAATTGGTTTCCTAAGGTTTCCATGAAATAAATAAGTACCTTTTTGATGTTTTTAGTATATATATCTAGAGATAGGCCCTTGGGGGATGCCATATACTCTTATTGTTCTTGGTTTGTTATTCAATTTGAGACTTTGGGGGTTTTCTTCTTTCATTATTGTGAGATTGATCGTATGAATTTGTCTATGAATTCGATGAATGATCTCATAACTATGAGCGGCTAAATCCCTTAGCTAGGGTTGTGGAAACCCTGGCAGATCAATAAAATAGAGGAAGTTCCAAGTCGTTCTTGATAAAGATTCTTGTATGTATTGGGTTTTATTCATTCTTATTGATTTCTTAGTAGTGTCAAACCTTATGATCCTACCTATATACACTACTTGTTTCACAAGAGAGGTAAAGAGTACAAAAACAAGATCACAACAGTAATTTGGAGATTAATTATTGATCTTGGATAATCAGCATCATTTACATAAGATAATTATCTTTTTTCTAATAACTTGAGGCTCAAAAGGTGATAGTTAATTGGGATCTATGATAACGGTTAGTAAAAAAAACACCCTAATAATCAGAAGGTAAGGGTTAAATCTGTCAATGAGTCCACAAGACTGTTTATGGTACATAACTTATCTGATTCTTCATATAAGGTATTGGAATAGTTCGACAGTTCACGATAAGTCTACTGAGTTAGAGGCCAGGGGAACAAAAGCCTAGTGTTTGTCTTTGATTGTTTACAACCAAAAGCATTAAATTCTTGTTACTTCTTTCTAGTTACTACAAATCACCCTATTACTTTTCCTCACTGCCTTGTGATTTCAACAATTTTGAGAAGAATTTCTGACATATTCCTTGTGGTATCGACCCGAACCTAGATGAGTTACTATATTTTGACAGCAACCACTTTATCCTTTAATTAAATATGTAGTTTGTGTGACATCACCAATCTCAGTCAAAGGTATCTGTAGTTCTTTGTGTCATGCTGACTTTTATAAGACGTTCTTGAATGATTTCTCTAAAATTGATAATCCTCTATGCAAGCTTTTATAGAAGGAGGTGAAATTTGTTTTTGATGATGCATGTCTTATGGCCTTTGATTTCCTTAAGGAATGGTTGATTTTGGCTCTTATTATTGTATCCCATGATTGGTCTTTACCATTTGAAGTTATGTGCGATGCGGTCAGAGTGGCCTTAGGTTCTGTCCGTGGCCAGAGGCATAAGAAAAATCTTCACCTGATCTATTATGGCAGGAAGGCATTAATTCCCGAACAAAAGAATTATACAATTACTGACAAGGAGTTTCTTATGGTGGTTTTTCCCTTTGAAAAGTTCCAGTCTTACTTGATTGGGACCAAAGTCATAGTCCATATAGATCATGCAACATTGAGGTATCTTATGCCGAAAAGGGATACCAAGCCGAGATTGATATATTGGGTCCTCTTTCTCGAAGAATTCAACTTTAAAGTAAGAGATTTAACAGGCACAGAGAACCAGGTTGTTGTTTACTTGTCTCGCCTTGAGGAGGAGGCAATGCCTAAAATTTGGCGATGAGTTTTACATAGATGATACTTTTCCAGATGAGTGGGTCTTTGAAGCATATCAAGATTTAATCCCTTGGTTCACTGATTTTGCAACCTTTTTGGAAAGTAATCTTATTTCATATAATTTTTTACTCTAGCAGAGAAAGTAGTTCATACATGAGGTGATGAAATTTTTCTGTGATGAGCCTTATCTCTTTTAGATTTGTATGGATGGTGTTATTCAGAGATATATTCCTGAGGTAAATATAATGAACATCCTTGAGGCTTGTCATTCATCACCAATTTGGGGTCATCATGGTGGTACCCGTATAATCCATAAGATTCTACAGTGTGGGTATTATTGGCCTACTATCTTCAAGGATGCTCATTATTATGCTCAATCTTGTTACCAGTTTCAGTAGCAAGGCAATATATCATGGAGACATAAACTCCCTATGACACCTATTTTGGAGATGGAATTGTTTGATATATGGATAATTGATTTCAAAGGTCCATTTGTGAGCTCTTATAGTATGAAGTACATTCTAGTGGCAATTAACTATATTTTAAATGGGTAGATGTGATTGCACTTCCTAATATTGAGGGTAGAAATGTCACTACTTTCTTGAAAAAGAACACAGTTTCTCAATTTGGCACTCCACGTGCTATAATCAGCGATGGTGGGTCTCACTTCTGCAATTGTCATTTTCCACCTTACCATCCTCAGACAAGTGGGAAGGTTGAGGTCTCCAATAAAGTGATCAAGTTCATATTGGTGAAGACTTTAAATGCCAACAAGACTGACTGGTCAAGAAAGTTAGATGATGCTTTGTGGGCCTACTGAATAGCTTTTCAGACCCCTATAGGTGCCTTCCCATATCATCTTGTGTACGACAAGGCATGTCTCTTGTAAGTCTAACTTGAGAATAAGGCACTATAGGCATTCAAAAAGCTCAATTTGGAGTGGCATGATGCAGCAACGTTAATCTTGAGAAAGGTGAATGAGTTGGATGAATTTTGAATCTGTGCTTATAAGAGTTTTGCTCTGTACAAATAAAGGATTAAGTTGTATCATGATAAAAAAATTGAGAAAAGAGTGTTTGAGCTCAGTGAGTTGGTCTTTTTGTATAATTCAAGATTTCTCTTGTTCTCTGGCAAGTTAAACTCTAGGTAGTATGGATAATTCACCGTGATTCGGGTGTTCCCACGGGGTGCTGAGAGCACAAGTGTGACGGTGAAGCCCCATTTAAGGTAAATGGGCAGCGGGTGATGTTCTACATAGGAAAACTTGATGATGTAAAAGTATGTGTTGACATGGACCTTGGCGAAGTCTGAGTAGCCAAGTCTTCCAAGTCATGCCGCGTTGGTAAATTAGGCGCAACTTGGGAGGAAATCCAAGGTATCTTTTATTGTTGCATTAATGAAAGTTCTAGATGCCTAATGTATCCCAGGTATATCCTTATGTTCGTTCTTTATATTATTATCATGAACTAGGGGTATTGTGTAATCTTTTATTTGGGGTGGGGTATACCACAACCGCACACGGGTTTTTATTGTTCTTCTATTCTTGTCGTCCGCAGTATGATTGTAGAACCAGAATATCTAGGAAATTATGTTTCATATTGTGTTTTTTTGTGTATTGTGTTGTGTTTCTATGTGATTAGGAGAAAAATGAGTATCTAAGGAAGTTGATGATTTTTGTTTAGAAAAAAAATGATACCCCTCCAAAAATTTTGTTTTAAAACTGTGTGATGTATATATCTGGGACCATTGTGAATCTTGTTGTGGAATTAGAGATAAAATAATCATAGCTAACAATATCATGTACCGGATAGGTAGTAGCTTGTGATGCAATCATGGGCCATGTGTTTGTGAGATGCTTACTTTGTTCCCTTTGTGTATGGAAACCAAAACTTGCCCGATTAGTCTTTCCTAGGTCATAGGGTAGTCTGTTAGGAAAGGATTATAGGATGTTCTTGAAATTAGTTCACCATGAGCCTACACAACCTTCCCAAATTTAATAAGTATTCATTCATCTCTATTTTGAGGTAATGTAGACTTCTTTCTTGTTTCACCTTTCACCTTCCTATTTTAATTACAATGAACCTATTTTAGCCCTGATCCTCCTTAGACATTGTGCACCTCAACTCGGACAAATCGCCTTAGTTGAGGGTAGCTATAATAGGGGTGCATGATGTAAAGTGGGTATGAAGAAGGGTAAATGATATAAAAGAAAGTAGGGTTGGGTGAGGTAGAAAAAGAAGAAAAGGAAAAAGAAGAGTAAGAAGGAAATAAGAAAATTTAAATGTAAAAAGAAAGAATAGAAAGTAAACCACACCCAACCTGAGTGAGGTATAAAAGAATAAAAGGGGAGAAATAAGGGTGGAATAAAGAAAATTGGTTGAAAAGTGGACCCCCTAAGATAAGTGTAGTGCAAAGGAGGTTTAGTCACTAAATTACCATATATACCATACCATCCCTAAGCCTACATTACAAGTCGAGTAAAGTCCTATAGTGATCCTAAGTCGACTGTCTTAAAGCTAAGGTAATGAAAATAAGGGCAAGCCTATCGTATTTTGTGCATATTGGTGGAACTTTTTTATGAGTGTGAGTGCCTCGTGATCATCCCTGCAGTAGCATGCATGATTCTATTGAGTGAGTGAAACTTCTTTGTTGTAAGGGTACATGGGTTGTATTGCTAGCTTTTTCTTTGTACGGGTAATGTAACTTGTATATATGCATGATTTTTTATTGCTAAAGTAATGCCATATCTTGATTTCCTTGTGTTACATCGTTGTGCTTCATTGATACACACAGTTGGTTTTGAAAAGCTAAAATAGAAGAGGGTAATGTTCTTGAGCTTGAAGTTGATGATTGACAGCCATAGATGTCTTCGTATTCTCCTAGTGACACAACCTGATACCGGGACATGTTGTATGGGCACCTCAAGCCCACATAAATTGGAGGTCACCCCGATAACCCAACCTAATCATCACAAAAATCACAAGGGTCGAGTGAATCCAGACCATATAATAAGATAGTGGAATACACCCAAGTCCAAAATCATCCATAATACCTCTAGACAAACCGATGTTTAGAAATGTATATGTTGGGAAAAGCCCCCAACAATAGCCAAACCACGTCAAAATAAGACTAAGGATAGGAGACCAAAAAGAAATGTCTTCTGAAGTAAGGAAGCTCACCAGTCCAAAGTCAATGCATGAACCGCTTCGATCACCTAATCACTACACAGGAAGAGAAGATGATACTCTGACCCCTATGTCGCATGGGGACATAGCGTTCGGAGATAGTTAGTATTTGGAGCGCTAGCATATAACTCAAGGATAAGGATAAAATAGCATCATCAATAAACAACAAGTCAATAAATCATATTCAACCATATTCAAGACCTTATCCATATATATAGGTACATCACCTTCTAACAAGTAAACAATTCATAACAACATTTTCAAAGCACTCAATCATGAGACATAAAGTGGAGGACTCCGACCTTCCACACTCAGATTGAACAATTCTTATTAGGTATGGGACTTCAACCACATTCAGCTATTACTTAGACGAAGGGATTTAACCATGATACACTCATTAGGTAAGGGACTTTAACCACACACACACCCATTTAAGCAAGGTAATTTAACCACTCACTCACATTGATTTAGGTAATGGACTCTAACCACGTGCCCAGAGATTAGGCAAGGAACTCTAACCTCAAACTGTATTATATAGGGCACTCTAACCCAAGCCATTTTATTTGGTGAGGCACTTCAACCTTGAGAGATCTCATTGTGCAAGGGATTTTAACCATAAGCAATTTCATTAGTCAAGGGACTTTAACCTCAAGCCCTTTCATTAGGCAAGGGACTTTAACCTCAAGCCATTACGACTATTATTATCCGACATTGGGACTCAAACCCTTTGTCCATACATCATAATCTATTTAATTCACACTCAAGATGTTGGTACTATGTAGTTTTGATGATTGACAAACTGGCATATGAATGAAATATGTTACTTGAGTTGGTCCAAGCATAGAAAGATAGGTTTTAGGTTTCACTGATAGATACAAACAAGATTACTTAAAGTCAGGAATGAATGAGCCAATCTAATTTTGATATACTCAAGTTACTGATCATGTGAGAAATAGAAGAAGTTGAATATTGATTCAAACACTTGATTATAAGGGAAAACAAGTTAAGTTAGAAAAGGAGTCCTATGGGAAAAAGGAGTTTCACTTCTAAGCATATCCTGAAGAGTCCTATGTGTGGATAGAGAAATATTCTAAAACTTGAAGAAGTGGTGTTTGAGCACCACACATGAAGATAAGTGAAAGAAAGAGCTTCACTCAAATAAGGAGTTTGACTTGATAGAAAGACTTTGACATAACAACAAATTGTGATGAATTGAAGATTCCAACTAAACATAGAAGATTGATGACATGAAGACTTTGACATAACAACAAACTGAACTTTACTGCTTTCGACTGACAGGATTAGAGATCAACCTTTCTAATGGATGATATTCAGAAACTATTGTCAATGATAAGAAATATGATTATATCCGAATCTGACAACAAGGATACTCAATAGAATATGAGACTATGAATCAAGCCTGTCTGGTGGCATATCTCTGACTATGATATTAAATAACTGTATATGTGACCAAGACTATCTGTCGGGATGGTCCATGAATCAATGGAACTATCTGAGTTCCTCATAATGATAGATGACTGTATCTGACAGTCTTGATTTCTGAAGATTGATACTGAAATTGAAACTGTGGGAAGTAGTTACTTAACCGATATTCCCCGACCTACCACAGGTGGGGTCCAACCTGTAACCCCAGCTGGAAGGGTTTCAATACCATGCCACGGGTAAATACCTCTCTCTAGTCAATCCTTTCTGATGGATGACCCTACCAGGCAGTCGACCTAAGGAAATATAATAGTCAAATACTCTTTCTCTGGAGGTGACAGCCTTTTCTAGCGGTGACTCTTGTATCCTTCACTAGATACATAGTTCTAGAGTTTGGGGATTGCTACTAATGACTCTGGCCTCTTTCTCGCTGATGGGAGGAGCCGACATCCCTTCCCTCACTTGGTGTTAGTTTCTACTCCCAACAGAAAAACTCGGAACTGAATTCTTAACTGAAAGCAACAAAACTGAATTTGATACTGATCATGTTTTTCAAAGGATAAGAATGAATAAACTGAAATCACTTAATTCCGTATCTTCCGGAAATGGTATTGAATCATGGTATCTGAATAACGATACATAGCTTGAATAAATTACTCGAATCGCTTCTGAGATTAGAATTGAATCACTTGAATACTATTAGATCTGAACTGATTACAAGACTGAGGCTAGATTACTAGCAATACACATATTACAAAGATAACTGAGATTACTGAGGTTTCTTAACTTCCTCAATTGTCTAAGGATATAGAGTTCTATAATTCACTGAGTTCTGAGAATCATGGCTCGATTGGAATATTGAGAAACTGACACAGGATCTAGACAACAGCTCTATTGTCGGGTATAACTCGATAACATAAAAGTAAAGCATAATCATTCTTTTATCATCATGACCACAATCATTCATTATCACAATCACATAGGCGTCTCTATATGCAATCGGGAATCATAACATACATTCATTCGTATAATCATTAAGATATCACTTCAAATATTTAGGGATAACCATCATTTATTCATCATCACAATTATTAAGGGGTCACTTTGAGCATTTTGGAATCATCAACTTATACTAGCATAGGAATAGCAGGCTACTAGATTATACTTCCTTCAACAAGGTCTTACCTCAAGTACTTCATACCTAAATCAGTCTTGATATGTATTTGGAAATCACATGATTCGGGGAAACTTCATACTATCACGTTACAACTTACTTGCTAACCACTTGGCGTGTATTAAAAACTTAGCATACATCATAAAGCACATAATTGAGAAATTTACTATTATCACATCTTCACTTGTTCACTAAAGGCCTTCAACAAATACTAGTCATACACGGGTCCACATGTATTTGGGGATTTCCTACTATCATGGAATAATTTATCCACTTGGGCATTTTACCAAACACTAGGCATGCATAGACTATCTCTTACTTTGGAATTTCCTATTCAACATACTATAATTGCCTTTATGTTTCACCTAAGCTTTTCATCAAACCTATGGGGGACATGCTCCGCTCATTCAACCATTTCTACACCCAAATATCATGAACACATCTCATAGAAAGCAACATAAGGATAATTCATCACAAATATCACATGGATTCCACATAATAGAGTCAAAGCTCATGAATCTTGTAAACAAACATGAATCAAAACTTAACAACACATGTAACATCAATTTCAACTCATACAAATCATTAACAACTCATACAAATCATGGAATCTCATAAAAATAAAATATTTATATTTTAAAAAGGGTTCTTGAGCTTATTGGATGAACTGGACCCAAGAATCAACATCTACATACCTTGGGGAAACTTCTTTCTTGAAGGTTCTTGGAGAGATTCTTGATTTCTTGACTTCTCTTGATCTCTCTTGATTTTTTTGAAGAAGAAATAAGGGTTTTGATCTTGGAAATAAACCCTAATTTGATTTTTTGGATGAATGAGAAGTTATGTGCCTTGATTAGGGGTGATTGGATGTTAAATAGGGTGAAAAATGACCCAAAAATCTCTTTAAAACGGTGTTTTAGCGTTGTCTCGGACAAATCTGACGGTCAGAGTGATGGACCGTCACTCCCACCGTCAGTTTTGGTCCAAAAAATAGCCTTACTGATTCATTTTTGACAGCCAAAGTGACGGTCCATCACTGACTTGACGGTCCGTCAATTTGTCCGTCACTCCTTGGCAACTCGGATAGCTCTCAGTAAAATGGCCATAACTTCTTACTCCAATATTGGATTTTGGCGAAATTGGTATCATTGGAAATATAATTCAATTATCTATCTGTTTGTAGGTCATAAGGTCAAAAATTCTTTGTATAATGGGATATATTCTCATTTGAATTGACTATGGCAATGTCCTTCTCAAGAATTCAATTGGTAAGGGATATTTTGATTCGTCTAATAGCTAGGACGTATTTAAGGCCTTAATACATATCAAACTGGATCATAAAACTATCAAATAACTAAGATTTATTTATCATGATCTTGAATCATGGTTCTACTATCGGTTGGGATTCTCGGGTTATTACAGTTAATCCATCAAAGTTCCCATGACCCTCATTAAGAGGTTTAGCTGCTCATGATCATAAGAACACACATATAATTCATAATTGAAAGAATATGAATGATCTCACAAATAGTTAAGAATGGCCACCAAAATCTGAACTTTATATCACACCCTAAAAACCAAGAACAAGAATCAAAAAATCAAAAGTGTATCTTGGAACTCAAAACAATGTAATAACTGTTTAAAGAGCATAAACTAATAATGAAACATCAATAGGGTACTTATAGTTACATCAAAAAACCTAGAAGTGCATAAACTAATAATAAAGCATCAATGGTGTATTTATAGTTACACTAGAAAACCGTGAAAACCTATCCAAAATAAAGTATGAAAATAAGGTCGGAATCAACATAAGACCCCACTTATGGGTGGTACGTAGTAACTACTGACCAAACCTATGGGCCCATAAATACTACCTACGGTCCATACGTGAATTACGTAGGTAACCTTCTGCTCTGTTTCATCTCTTTTTACTCCTTCTCTACTCGAAACACCATTTTCCTGCAAATCCAACATAAAAACACATCACATATAACAAAAAAAACCTAAGTACTTGCATAATTTCCTTGTTTTAAGAATCAAAAGTGCCATGAAACTATGGAACATCAACGCCCTCAACTTAAAACATTTGCATATCTTCAGTAAACTAATACATAATAACAAAATATGATACTTGACAAAAAGAAACCTAAGGCACAGTCAACTCAATTTAGCTCAAAGTTCTTACCCCCTCATATTTCAAACTTTTCAAAACCACCGCGTGGATCAATGTAGCACAATAGTATGACATAAGGGAATTAGTAATGGCATTACATTAGCAATAAATAACCAAGCGTGTATGTAATTTATACTACTCGAACAGATAAAAAATTAACAATACAATCCATGTACCCTTAATGCAAAGAAGTCCTAACTCTCATAGTATCATCATGCATGTCAATGAAAGGGACTATATTAATACACTCACACTCATAAAAGAAGTTCCAATCAGCATGCATAAAATACCATAGGTTGGCCCTTATTTTCTATACCTTAGTTTTTAGAAAGTTTGACTAGGATCACTATAGGACTTTGCTAGGCTTGTAATGTATGCTTGGGAACAGGTATGGTACATTTTGGATGTGGTGACTCACCCTCCTTGATACTACACTTATATTTTAGGCTCCACTTCTCAACCATTGTTCTTTTATTTCTCCTCTTTTCTCCTTTATTGATTATTCAAATTGGGTGTCGTTTTCTCCTTTCTTTTCATTTATTCACTTTTTTTTTCTTTTCCATTTTTTCAATTGTCTCTCTTTATTTTTCTACCATACCCAACCTTATTTTTTTTATTTTATTCAACATCGTTTTGCATACACAATTTCAACTACACACCCCTATGATATCCACCCTCAACTTAGGCAATTTGCCTGAGTTGTGGTGCATAGTATCCAAGGAAGGACCTGGGCCAAAATAGGTTCATTGTAATCGAATGGGAAGGTGAAAGAGTTAAAATAAGAAAATAGTTCATCTTAGGCTCAAAATTGGGATCAAGGGATACTTATTCATATTTGGATGGTCATTTAAGATAAGAGTGGATTTATTCAAAAATTACCTACAATCATGTCCTAACAAATTATCCTACAACCTAGGCAATACTCATCGAGCAAGTTCTGTGTTAAATGCACAAATGGAACTAGGTTGCTGCCTCACATACACATGGTACAGAGTTATATTATCAACTACTACCTATCCAGTTCATGCAATACTAAGCTTTGATTATTTTTTCCCTGATACTAATGCCATAAAAAGATTTAAATAATGGTCGCACACATATTTACATCACACGGTTCACAAAAATTTTGAAGGGGTATATTTTTTTAAAACACTTAAGAACACAAAACAAAACATGTCAACTTCACTTAGGTTCCTTATTTTATACTACTTAAATATAAACAACACATAACATAAAATAACACAAACAATACTAAACATAACGATTCTAACTAAGATGAAGTGGTCGATGGAAAAAAAAACACGACAACAAAAAACTATCGGTTGTGTTACACCACCTTCCTAACTAAAAGTTAATGCACTTTCCCAAGTGTATACTAAAAACTAAACAACAAAAGGGTATAGGGACATACCTGGGATGCTCTAGGCGTCTGAAGCTAACTCCACCCCATTTGGGGAATTATGTGTCTTATCGACAGGAGGAGATGGTAGTGTGTTACAATAAGAGGCACGTATTACCATCTTAAAACACCTTTACTCATCAATAGAAAGAGAAAAATCTACTTCATAGTGGCTTTTTTCAAGGCCCATTAATACACATCATCTACTAACTCCTCCACCTCATGTCCTCTCTTGGCCCTAACAGATGGGGCTGCATCATCCTCAGCAAACAAATAAAAGACCATAGGAGCGGGTTTGGGCAGTGGCTGAGTGAAATAAGGAATCACTAGAGGGATGACTGAGATGTAGACCTCGACTAATGAGTGCACCTCTCAATATTCCTACCTTCTTGCGTAGGCCTGATAAATCAGGCACCTGGACCTCACAAAGTTGTGTACTCATAAGGGACTCAAATCTATCTATACGCCCATGCATCTCTCTCGTGAACCCCTCCATGGCAATTATCATCCTCCCTTAACTCTAGCCTTAGCAGCCTCTAATGTGGTCCAGACCTATGGCCTCATCTGACTGTATAGTGTGGACAACTGGGTTACTGTCTATGTGCGGTGATCATCCATCTCTTGTAAGAACTCTAAAGGCACACTGATGTTCTATAGAACAATAAAACTTTCGATGCTTAAACTGATAAAAATATGCAAGTGTCTTAGGTTGTTTTGTTAGATATGATGTGTTTTGGGTATGTTTTGTAGGAAACTAGGTTTTGGATGCAAATCCAAAGAAAATGAAAAAATTTGAAGTTTTTGGGTACATACAAAGGCATTTTTGGGGGTATATGCTACTTACTTGGCGTATGTGAGCAGAGTATGTTGAAGAACTTAAATTCCAAAGGATAAGCTGTAGGAAAAAGCCTAGTCTCCCACTTATAAATACCACATACGATTCGTATATGGATAATGTATGCCCTGGGAGGAAAAGTCCAGAGAGTTGCAAGTTTAAATTCTGAAGCCTAGCATATACAAAGTGCCACATACGATCTGTATGTGACCTTCATATATGCAAAAGTGAAAATTCCACAGAGTTGCAGACTCAAAGATGGAAGGGTGGTCATATATAGGACCATATACAGTCTGTATGTGCAATATACAGTCCGTATGTGACCTTTGTATGTGTCCACCGACTTCATTTTTCCTTTTTCATTTGGGATTTGATTTTTTAAGGTTTCCTTGTATCCTATAAATACTCTATTTCATTTTGTATTTATTTTACATAATCCATATAATCACAAACATATATTCTGATTCTGAGATCCGAATATGGTGTTGGAATTACTTTGTATTGATGTTGGTTATTAATTCAATTGCAACATTGAGTTTTTACTTATTTAATTTTGTTGAAAGTTTTCAAATATTAATTCTTTTAATTGTTGCACATCCATGAGCAGCTAATCTCCCTTATCTAGGATTGTGGGAACCCTAGATACACAACGAAGTAGGGGAAGTGTTCAATCCTTCTAGATTATTATTGAGGATGTATTGGGGTTTCCTTCGAGTTTACTGCTTCCTTAATGGGTGAAAACTTTAAAACCAAGCCTATATTCACTATGAACCCAAGAGAGAGGTAGAGATTAGGAAAAAGAAATCACAACAATGATTTAGGGTTAACTACTGAAATAAGCTTACCTATATTATCTTCTTAAGATGGTAAACTTCCATCTAATGAACTTGAGACCGAGAGAAGATAGTTGAAATTGGGGTCCATGGTAAAGGTTAGTAATACGACACTCGAACACTGAGAAGAGATGAGTAAGATTTACCAAAGGGTGCCAAGAGGCGGTTGGTGATACCTATCATACTAAATTCTATATGTGCAACAATTGTATAGTTGGATATAGCATGATAAGCTTATCGAGTTAGAAGATAGGGAGAACACAATCCTAGTGTTCGTTTACGCCTGAATTACAACCAAAGTTGATATTCATTATTTGTCTAAAATTGTCACTATAATCCCCCCATTTACTTATTCAGTTCTACCCATGATCACAAAAGTTAAGAGATACAATTTGACGTATTCCATTGGGTTTCGACCCCAACCTTTGTTGGGTTACTATATTTGACAACAACCATATAATCTTTAAATAAAAGGTGTAGCTTGGGATTTATCAAATCTTGGCGTCATTTCTAGGGACTACATTGTTGAGTTTTGGGTCGAAGTTGTTTTAGTTTAGAGGTATTTGTGTTCTTGTTCATAGTTGGGTATACTCTGGTGTATGCCTAGAAGACGGAGTAGAGGCAATCCCTTACTTTCAATAAATCTGTATCCAGGGAAGATCCCTGTTACGATACAAACTAGGTCCTGGCCGTGACAGGTATGTCAAGTCCACCGTGGGTTAGAGACCACCCCCTTTAACTAGTCATCAGAACATAATACACTAAAGTGGCTTAATTTCAAACATATAACAAGATAAATAACAATAAGATCAAGGAGTCTAAGATACATCAACAACCAATTCCTAATCCATAGTAATCCACAAATCTTCTAATCCAAGAGAAAGAAATATAAGTCGGGACATGCCCCCTACGATAGCCAAAAATAAGTCCAAAGAAAAGTCTATAATAATATATAAACCAAGAAGCAACGGTCTTCCAAAAGAATGGGAATCACCACTTTAAGATAACTCTCGAGTAAGTGCCTGTTGACCCTGCATTGCATGGGGATACAAAGTTCGGAGACAATTAGCGGGATGAGCACTAGTATGTAACTCAAGGATAAGGTGAAAAATAAGGCCTGACAAAAATTCAATTTCAGACTCAATGTACATGCTCACATCAATGAATACATACATACATACATATTTACATATATATTTATATAATAGATTCTGGGTAGGGAACAAGTTTTAGCATGATAAAATATTAGCCTGGACTATGTAGCTCAACCATCATAAACAGGCACCTATGGGCTATATAGGTTTAGTTCCTCTACTGAAAGGGTCCAGTGCGTGTTAGACGCACGAACTAGAGGTATTAAGGAATACTAGAAAATACCCTAACCCCACATCAATCCTGGATACAAATGTACATATATATATAGTGTGAACCATGCACACAGTCATCAAGACCAACCCTTAAATTGGTAAACGTGAGTTTCCAATATCAGTCCTTTGGGACTCACACCTTCACGACTTAGCTACATAACCCACATTAATCCCAATTAAACAAGTTTCACATAACCCATTCATTAACTAAGGAATTAAACATTAAGACACATCATAGGTATCGTCATGCCATTTAGCTTGCAAGTTCATAATTATGCCATTACATTTCTATTAAATTGGGGGAAGGTATTGACCCTCTTTGTTCCTTAAATCAAGTTAAAGGAACTCCTCAACCTCCTTTAATTTATCAAATCAAATTGGGGGAATGGATCGACCCCCCTTGTTCGTTAAATCAAAAATAGCCAACAAGGCCTTTAAAATCCATGCTCATAGGCAAACCATTTATGCAATGCAATAGTATGGTAAGTAAGTCAAACCAAGTAATAATTCCACAATTTAAAGCCATTTACACAAGTGGGTTAAGGGAACATAATTTTTCAAAACCAATTTCAAGTTGAAAACATCAATTAGGGGTCATACCTCGACCCCCATCCCAATTCCCACACCTATGCACCCCATTAGTTCAAAACATTCTATTCAAAGTATGAATAACTCATGAAAACCATTGGAAAATAATTCAAGGATCAACCATTCCAAAACCCTCAATCCATATAAAAACCCACATTCAAATCTTTACAAATAAAACATTTAAAACACATGTTTTTATTTGGGGAAGAGTAATATGCCTAAAAGTATCACAACTATGGAGAGAAATCACCCTTGGGAGCCCTAATTGACCAACCTTGAGAAACCTTAGCTCGTTCTTGCTTTGACAAATTTAGATAGTTTAAGAGTGTATTTGATGTGATAAAGAATGAGAAATAACCCTATCTTGATGTTTTATGGATGTGGGATCTAAGTAGGGAAAAAGCAAAATGACCAGAATGTCCTTAATAAAAGATAAAATTCCACTAGTCGCTATGGGTCACATGACGACTTGTAGCGACTGGCTATGAGTCGTCACTTAGACTCATAGTCTGGAAGATATCATGGGGCATGCACACTGGTCTGACTATGAGCCATATCCTACGACTTGTACTAAGACCTTTTAACTCGTATGGTCTAGTCGTTGTCCAAGTAAAAATATTAGACACCTTTATTGGTTAGGCTACAAGATCCACTATATGAATTGTAATAAGTCATCGAAAATTGTGAAAAACACAGAGACTTATTCAAACACACTGCTCAGGCTATGATTAGGGTCCCACGACCCGTAATGACACCCTACGAGTTGTATGATGAGTCATAGTATGGGTAGTGAGCTCAAAGCTCAGGGATTTTCAAAGACCAAAATCCGGGGTGTTTCATTACCCCCTTAGGATAATTCATCCTCAAATGATGAGGTAAGGCATCCATTAGCACTTTTTAACATAGAAATCAACCACAATTTCCTTTTACAAAGACAAAATAAAAAGATATTAAGGAATACACATACCTTACGAACGATTATCCAAGGCGGGAAACAAGAATGGATACTTGGACTTTATGTTATATTTGGCTTCCCAAGTAGCTTCTTCAAACTTTTCGTTCCTCAATTGAACCTTCACCGTAGCCACATCCTTAGTCCTCAAATGACGGACTTTCTTTTTAAAAATTTCAACCGAAACTTCCATAGACGACAAGGAATTCAAAATACCCACACTTTCCAAGGGGACAATCATGGAAGGATCACCTGTGAACTTCTTCAACATCAAAACATGGAAGACCGAATGAATGGAACCAAAACTTGAAGGCAAATCCAATTCATAAGACACATTACCCACTCTCTTCAAAATAAAATATGGACCCATAAAATAGGGACTGAGCTTCCCCTTATTTCCAAACCTCATCACTCCCTTCATAGGAAACACTTTCAAGAACACTCAATTGCCAACTTCAAGTTCCAACTCCCTTTACCTCATGTCCACATAGGACGCTTGGCGACTTTGGGAGGTCGTAAGTCTATGTCAAATCACCATCACCTTTTCCATTGATTGGTGAACTAAGTCGGGACCATACAACCTATTCTCACCAACCTTAAACCACCCAATAGTAGATCTACACCTCCTACCATAGAGGGCCTCGAAAAGAACCATCCCTATACTAGAGTGATAGTTATTATTAAATGTTAACTCTATGAGAGGGAAATGATCAACCCAACTATAACCAAAGTTGATCACACAGGACCTCAGCATATCCTCGAATGCCTAGATGGTCCTCCTTGCTTGTCCATCCTTTTGAGGGTGGAAAGCGATGCTAATGCTCACCTTAGTTCCCAAATATTTCTAAGAAGAGCACAAAAATTAGAAAAGAACTGAGTACCTCAATCAAATTTGATGGAAATTTGAGCACCATCCAACTTCATGATCTCCTGGATAAACAATTTTGCACAGTCCTCCCTAGAATAGTTAGTCTTCACGGATAAGAAATAAGCGAACATAGTCATCCTATCCATGATAACCTAAATCGAGTCATACTGATTCTGAGACCATGGAATACCATTAGTGAAATCTATATTATTCACCTCTCACTTCTACAAAGGCAACTTAATTTCTTGAAACAACCAACTAGGCCTCAAGGGCTTCACCTTTACATGCAGATACACCATGCACTTAGGCACAAAATTTGTCACATTCCTCTTCATTTTATTCCACTAATTGATATCCTTCAAGTCATGGTACATCTTCATAAAACCAGGATGAATAACGTACCTCGACTTATGAGCCTTATCCAAGATCCTTTCTTATAACCCATCAATATCTGGACACACAGTCTGGCTTGGTACTTCAAGATAGCATCACCACCAATCTTAAAATTCTGGACTTTCTATTTTTTTCAGAATTTAAGCATTTTATTAATCACAAAGGAAAAGTATACATAGAGGGGGACATAGACCTGACCTTCAATCTGTGCTTACAAAAAAAGTGCAAATACTATAAAAGAATTACAAAGAATTTTCTCTCAATCTATGAGCTGGTAAGTTATCTTTATGGTGGCTCATGTAACTTTTTTAGTTTCCTTTTTCAAAAACTTGGTAGTCCCAACTTGTCTAGCTGAAAGTATCCTGTTACTTCTGGGGGAAGTTTACAGTAGTGAAAATAGTGATAAAGCTGGAAGGACTGCTGACTGACTTTGTATAAGGCATCAGCTACAAAGTTAGCTTCCCTGTAGATATGTCTGCAAATACACAAAGAGAACATTGATATAATCTTTAGTAGGGATTCAACAAGATGTTGAAGCTAGCATGGGATTTGTATTTTCTTTCTGATCTATCTGATCAAGAGTTCAGAGTCCACATCCAAGATAACCTATTGTATGTTGTTTCTCTGACACCAAGAAAGACCCCAGATAGCAGTCTCCACTTCTTCTTAGTTGTTGATCCCCTGTCCCAAAAGTGTAGCATAAGCATAGATAATATCTCTATTGTGATCTCTAATGATCCATCCTTCTTCAATCTTACCTGGATTAGTGAGAGCACTTCCATCAGAGTTTAGTTTAACCATATTAGATGGTGGTTTGGACCAGTATACAAGTGTTACTTTTGTCCTTTTTCTATACTTCTCAGCATAAGTCACCAATTTGGACCATCCAGTAGGCCAAGGGATGTATGAAAAAGCAGTATGTAATAAGTGGGATATGTATTTATAAATGAGGAATTTAACTCTGGCCAGTTGAGGCTGTTTTCCACCATACTTGACAGCATATCTATTTTTCCATATATTCTAATAGATAATAATAGAAAGATCCTGCATGATCAACTTTTGAGCACTACTACTAGTCTTAGACTTCCACCACTTCAGCAATAAGTTTCTGAGGAAACTTGTGCCTTGTATAATACCCAGGGATACAGAGAAAAACTGCCAGATGTTTTTAGCAAATGGTCCATCAACAAATATATATGGGATGGTATCCCAGCCAGAATTAGATCAACAACTACAGGTATCAAGGGTAATACCGAATTGGTGAAGCCTTTCTTTTGTAGGTAATGTCCTTCTTAGGACTCTCCAAAGCAAGAATGGGCATTTGAAAGGAATCAACCTATGCTAGGTGAGAGTGTTCATCATGTTTTTAGCTTTGTGTTCCCTACTAATACCCCAGGTAGAGGTACAACTAAATTCTCCACTGGTATTTAGTGTCCAGATTGGGAAGTATGCAACCCCTTCTTGGAATTGGATTTCAACTTTGAGCACAATTTGCAGTAACTACTGGGAAGGGTTGTACTTAATTTTTTCATATTCCATGTACCCTCAGTTATGAAAGATGCAACCTTAACCTTGTTTGATCTAACTCCATTAGTCCTATATTTGTGAAGAGGCCCTAATCCTGACCAATTATCCCACCAAAAGAGGCATGTGCCAGATTTGATTTTCCATAATATATGTTGTTCAGCTTCCATCTTGTTTCTTATCATGGACCTCCATATTACTGATTGACCATAGCAACCTTTCTTGGCCACAGTGTTGACCCTCTGATAGTATTTAGCTAGTAGGAATTTACCCCACAGAGTGTTCTTAGTTCTAAGGATCTACCACTATTTCAACTGTAAAGTTTTACATATATCAACAATGTATCTGATGCCAATCCCTTCCTCATTAGTAGGAAAACAAATATTTCTCCAAGATGCCCAGTGATATATTCTCTTAGTGTCTTTCTACCCCTAGAAAAAATCAGCAAACAGACATACAAGTTGTTTTATAATAGTCTTGGGAGGGATACATGCAGAAAGAGTGTGAATGGGGATTGATTGCAGAACATGTTTCACCAATATATCTTTACTACCATAACTAAGCAATCTAGACTGTCAACTTGTTATCTTGGAAGCAACTTTACTAACCATCCCAGTGTTGTAACTGATCCTTTGTTTGCCAATATAAATTGGACAACCTAGATATATAATAGGACTGTGTTTCTGCTGGAGGCCAGTTTCATCTTTAACCCTTGAGATTGTATAAGGAAATGCTTGATTTGGTAGCATAAAATGACTTTTATCCTTGTTGATTAGTTATCCAGATATCGCTTATAAGCTGCCAGAGTGTTCATTAACAATCTCAGAGTTAGTCTCCTTCCAGTAGTGAAAATGATTATATCATCAGGAAAACTAAGATGATTAATTTGAGGGCTTTGCCATTCCATGTGAAAACCATAGTATTAGGGATGCTTATGTAAACTGTTTAGAGCTCTTGACAAAACTTCAGCCCCAAGAATTAACTGAGAAAGAGAGAGAGTATCGCCTTGGTTTAGTCCCCTAGTAGATTGAAAGAAACCATGTCTGGTATTATTTACAAGCATTGGGTACCAGTTATTTGATAGAATTCTCCATATGAGGTCAATAATTGTCTCACCAAAACCAAATTGTCTCACCAAAACTAAATCTCCTCATAACAAGGCAAGTATAGGACCAAGACACCCTATCATAGGCCTTGTCCATGTCAAGTTTAATAACCACATTACCAACCACCACTAGTTTCTTGATTCCACTGATGATTTCCTGGGCAAGCATTATGTTTTCTGTGATATTTCTTCCTTTCACAAAGCCAGACTGATTGCTAGATATAAGAGAGGGAAGGATAGAAGTAATTCTGAGATAAATAAGTTTAGAAATAACTTTTTTGGTGAAGTTACTTAGGCTAATAGGTCTATATTCATAAAGTTTATTGGGGTGAGTAACTTTAGGGAGTAGAACAAGACATGTACGGGGAAAATATTTTGGTATAAGGTGACTACAAAAGAAGTCCAATACCACCTACAGAAGATCTTTCCCTATGATATGCCAACAAGACTGGAAAAATTTCCTATTCATACCATCAGGACCAACTGCTGAGTGAGTGTTCATTGAGAAAACAACATACTTCAACTCCTCAAGGGTAGGTATTATATGCAGTTGTTCATTTTGTTCATCTGAAATCAATATGGGAATACTGGCTAACATTTCTTCATAAACATATTCAGTTTTTCCTATAAATATGCCCTAAAAATATTTACATGCAGCATCAGCAATTCCAGCATCCCCTTGAATCCATTCTCCTACCTCATTCTTTATTTTATGTATAAACATTTTCCTTCTTCTTCCCCTGATAAGAGCATGAAAATAACTAGAATTTGCATCTCCATATTTGAACCAGTGCAATTGGGATTTTTGCCTTAAGATAGCATCTTCAACCTCAAGATGTCTAACGTATTCAGCCTGCAATCTGTGGAACTCCTATCTATTCCATCTGAGTTATGTAAGATCAACTTTTTTTAGCTTCCTTGACCCTTTCTTCATAAATTTTCACATTAACATGTATGTCACCAAATTCTTCTTTAGACCAATGACTAAGAGTTACAGTTAATATCCTTAGATTCTATTGAAATCTCCACATAGGTGTACCTGTACAGGGCTTCTTCCAACATCTCTCCACTGTGTTGAGAAAAGTGGGGTTATCCATCCAGCAGTCTAAAAATTTGAAGTATTTAATGTTAGAGTCCACCCTATCCTGTAACTCCATAAGTAAAGGATAGTGGACTGAACCTACAAAACACAGATGAGTAATTGTGGACAAAGGCATTTTCTCCAACCATTCATCAAATACCAATGCTCTATCCAATCTTTTCCAAATTTTGAACTGGATACCTCAAAGATTAGACCATGTGAATTTGGGATCATGAAATCCAAGGTAAGTTAATCCACAAGCTTTAATCACCCCCAGAAATTCAAAGATCTTTCTTTATTTCATAGGGAATACCACCCAGTTTTTCATCATCTTCAGAAATGACATTGAAGTCACCAACAGTGCACCAAGGTAAAGAAGTAGCAGACAATTGCCCCAATTTATTCCATAAAGGCTTTCTCAGGGTTTCTCTACATTTAGCATAGACAAAGGTCAGGAGGTATGTTTGGAAAAAAGCACTATGAGAACCTGAACAAGTGAGTTGTTGTTCATCAGTGGTAATAATGTCACAAGACACATCTATATTCCAAAAAACCCAGATTTTGCCATTGGGATTGCTGAGAGCATGCTCCATCTTTAGTTTTTTTTTAGATTCATCATGATAAATATTAGTAGATAGTGGTTCCAGAATTGTTGTTCAATGATGATGAGTTCCTGAAGTCTCTCCAAGACACCTTGGGTAAAGATACCCCTTGCATTCCAAATGAGATGTCTAATCATTTAGCAGATTTGTGAATATGAGACCTGGTAAAAGGCCTGGTGGTATGTCCAGCTCTGCTAGACATAGCATATTTTATCCCCTTCTTGGCTTTGAGTAAGGATCCCCTGGGAGAAAGTCCCTGTTGTCTAGCAAGTTAAGCCACCTCCATAGCATACTCTTCTTGATCCCCTAGATAAAAAACATCATTCAAATTGTCATTAGCATCCCCTATGTGATCCAGCTTTCTATCATCCATTTCATCTTTAGAATGAATTAGTATGTACTCATCTTCTATCTCCTGAGAAGAGTCATGAAAATTTTCCTTGACTGGACTAGAACTATGATGATCCTTATCTTTAGAGGTGAGCACATGGTCAAGAATCCTTATCTTTTGAGGACTAATTTCCTTGTTAGAAAAGACATCTTGGACCATTTCTGGACCCATCACACCCTGTTGTATATCAATATCAAGAATCTCTATATCAGTTGCACAGTTCAGATATTTCTCCTTATTAGTAATGATTGGCATAGTCCTGTTACATCCTTCAGCATTCTTTATGGTATTAGACACATTGGCTTGTAACACATCTTGGGTAATATCCTCAGTACTATCAGGACAGTTATGTTCATTTCTATCTTGATCTTGTTGGAGAGCATTAAAGGCATTGGATGTAGATAGAGCAGAATTATTAAGTTTACCCCCTATATACTTATTTGGAGACCTGGGTTTGAAGATCATTATTTGGTTGTCCTTGTTCCTCTTTTTTTGGTTTTGCCACTCATTGATAGGTGCCTCGCCTCTATCTGCAATTTGTTGCTGCATTTTTTCAGGTGACATCTGCCCCTTTTGACTTGGTTGAGGAACTTCATCATGTTTACTTCCCCCCTGAGGAGCCTCATTAGACATTATTTTTTGTCTTGCAACCGCATCTCTTTCTTTGGTAACACAGGATCTTGCAGTATGCCCTTAATTTTTGCAATAAGACAATACTCAGGAATATCTTCATACATAATGGATTTCCATCTACCTTCTCCATGTTCATTAACATCATATCCCATCTAAACATGTTAGGGTCTTGGCTTGGTGAGGTTAATCTGCAGTTTGACCTTAGCCACACTACCTATGTTTTTCTTGTAAGTAGCCAAATCAAGAAACAACAACTTGCCAATAGGGAATAAAAGTGGTGTCACTACCTCCAAACAATAACAGTGCCATGGGAGCTCAGGACGGCTAACCCATACAGGGACCAAAGGGGTTTCTTCTTCAAGATTAAAGGTGGGGGTCCACAATTGAATTCTCATCAATTGACCTTGAATGTACATCTTCCCTTTTGACCAGACTGTTGAATGGTCTATTCATTATCCATATCAATGTAAAGATGCCTGGAATTAAATGAGTAATTTTGACTTTTCCTTTTAATTCCATTTGCAAAGTAAATTGCCTCCTAATCACCTCCATTTTGGGCATACTATTTTCAAATTTCCCAATCAATGTAAACCTGCATCTCTGTGATAATTTGATTTTGTAATCCTCATCTCTAAACACAACCGCTGGCAGACCTAGCTTGGTTGTTATTATTGGAGGCTCGATTTTAATAAATTTAACTTTCATAGCCTCTTGTGCTCTCAATTTCATGGCTAAAGAATGAGTGACCCTAGGATTAGGGGGACCATGTCCATGACTTGGCTTGGGCCAAACAATAGAATTACTTGGGGACACTACCGGTAAAGGGACTTTGTCCCCGGCATGGATATCGAAGGATCCACATCAGAATCCTTCTTTATAAGAACTGGAGGATTCACCTTGCCCATTGCTTCACTAGATAGTTGTGAAGTAGGAGTAAGAAACTTACCTTCATTGTTAGACATTGGAATTGAATTCACCTTTTTAGTTGATAATAGCTTAGAATTCACCATCACAGTTGACACTAACTCTGATTGAACTTGTACTGGATTGGATGTTAAAGTCAGTGGATTTTGTTTCTACATCACCTTTCCTAGCTTGCCATGATTTTCTGATAGGGCTTGATTTATGATCGCCTGATCCCATTGAAACTGTTCTTCTAAAATCCTAGCTGGGTAACCATCTGACTGGTGTACATGATGAAGGAAATATGGTAAATATGTGGGTGGTGTTTTCTGTGGAGAACAGATGCAGATATATCGGTCATGTATGGCGTTGTCCTGCAGTTGGAGAAGCTCTGCTTGCAGCTGAGAAGCCATAGTAGAAGCTGGAAATGGCGGGAAGTACTTAGTTGTAACCGTCAAGAGAGAGAATTTTTAGAGAGAGAATTTTGAGGAAGGATGGTAGCAGGATAATCTAAAATCTTCTACCATCCTTTATATACTACAAAATAGGATCCAAAATCTTTTTCTTCTTGACCTAGCACCAAGAGATGACTTCACCACCTCTTGAACAATTACACCTCCATCCTCAGAATCTAAAAGACGAACTCCAAGATTACCCAAGCAGTAAATATCCTTCACCAAACCTTGCTTCTCTTCATTAACATAAGAAAATCTCCCCATGGATAACCTGCTAAGAATATCAGCAACTACATTAGATTTACCTGGATGATAATGAAGACTCATATCATAGTACTTGAGCAACTCAAGCCATCTCTTTTGATTCAACTCGTTCTTGGTGAACACGTATTGGAAGCTCTTATGGTATGAATACATATCAACATGAACCCCATAAAATTAATGGCACCAAATCTTGAAAGCAAATACCACAACCAACAACTCCAATCATAATTCAGATAGTTCGTCTCATGCACCTTCAACTGCCTAGAAGCATATGCCACAACCTTGCCATATTGCATCAACACACAACCCATCCCCATACAATACACATCACAATAAACAACAAAGACATAAGTACCATCAAGTAGGGTCAAAATTGGAGCAGAAGTCAACTTATCCTTCAACTTCTCAAAGCTACCCTGAGCAGTAGGTCCTGAAGCTATGAAAGCCTGAGTACCCTAAGTGGATGAAGAAATATCCTGAGGAACCTAAGATACATCATTAATTTCATCAAACTAGGGTGCAGATTAAATTGATGCGACTCAGCACCAATTGAATCGGATGAAGACTTCGACCCTTCCTAGGATTCAAAGCCGGCTTCACCCTCTTTTTTACCATACTTGGTGCCTGACTGCTTTGGTAGGTAGTATCTATGGGCCCGTAGGTAGGTTTTATAGGTATAAGTTCAGAGATCCAAAATTTTCTTCTGATACCCATGACCCAACTTACATATCATCGGTTGGACCTACGACCCCGTAAGTAGAGTTGTAGGTCCACTTACCTAGACTTGTCTGAAATTTTGCAATTCTTTCTATTTTTTAGGTGTTTCTCCATGCTTTTAACCTACAAAACAAAATCAACGTGAACACTAAAACTATGGGTAGCCTACCAAGTAATTCTTTATTTAACGTCATAATACGAAATAGCTATGTTGGGTACTAAGAAATCACCAACAAGTTTGTGGGTTGCCTCCCATGTAGCACCTGATTTAATATCGCGACACAAATCGATTGCCTTGACTACTTAGACTTCGCCAAGGCTAACATCCTCACACACTTTCAATTTTTTCATACTTTCCATGTAATGATAGACAGGATACCCACTCACCTTGAATGGGGAATTACCATGTCGTTTTAGCTCAATTGCACCATGTGGAAATACTCTAACCATGGTGAACAGTCCAGACCACCTAGAAATTTAACTTGCCAGATGACAAGCGAAGTCTCAAATTATACAACAACACCATATCATCAAGTTGGGATACCTTTTTCTCTATCTTCTGGTCACGGTACAACTTCATCTTCTCCTTATACAAGGTTGACTCTCATACGCACAGAGGCGGAATTCATCTAACTCATTCATCTTGTCCATCCTCAAGTGCACAATAACACTCCACTCAAAATTCATCTTCTTCAATGCCCATAGTGCCTTATACTAAAGTTAGAATGGCAAGTGACATGTCTTGACATACACAAGATAATAAGGAGAGACACCTATAGGAGTTTTGTAAGATAAATATTAGGACCGAAGTGCATCATCTATCTTTCTCGACCAATCAATCCGGTTGGCATTCATAGTCTTAGCCAAAATAAACTTGATCTCATGATTGGAGACCTCAACCTTCCCACTTATCAGCAGATGGTAAGGCATTGGCACCTTATATTTCACACCATAATTCTCAAGTAGGAACTTAAATTAACGATTGAATAAATTAGACCCACCATTACTAATGATAGAATGTGGAGTGACAAACAAACAAAATATTCTTCTCTATAAATACTATGACACTGTGACCCTCATTACAGGGAAGTGAAACTGCTTCCACCCACTTTGATACATAGTCAATAGCCATCAAAATGTTTTTCATGCCATGCAAACTGACAAATGGACCTATGAAATCGATATCCCACACATCAAAGAACTAAAGATCAAGAATAGGTGTCATAGGGAGCTCATGTTTTCACGAGATATCCCCTTTCCGCTGTCATTAATCACAAACTCGAGCATATTTATCTACATCTTTATAACTCATTGGATAATAGTAACCATACTATAAATTTTATGGGTTGTATGAGTACCTCCATGGTGAGCCCCAATAGAAGAGGAATGAAGTCCTAAAGAATGCTTATTATCTCAACTACAGGAATACACCTCCAAATCACACCGTCCACACACACCTAGAATAAGTCTCATCTATGAAAAAATTTCATACCTCATGCATAAATATTTTTTGTTGCTAAAATAATATGTCTTTAGGGACGAGATCACTTGCCAAATAATTGGTAAAATTAGCAAACCATGGGATTAAGTCTTGTGATGCTTCCAAGACCTGCTCATCTAGAAAAGTATCGTCAATCAAAAGATCAACCCCTAATTTAAGTATCTCCACCTCTCCTAGGTGGGATAGATGGTCTACAACCTCATTTTCAGTGCCCTTCCAGTACTCTACCTCAACCTCAAAAACATACATCAATAGTACCTATCGAATCAACCTAGGATTCATATCTTTCTTCTTCATAAAGTACCTCAGAGTTTCATGATCAGTATACACAATGACTTTGGTCCCAATCAAATAGGACCAAAATTTCTCAAAAGCAAACACCACCACAAGAAACTCACGTTTAGTAATCGTGTATTTTTTTAGTGCAGGGTTGAGTGTTGTACTGGAATAATAGATGGGATGAAGTATTTATTACATCTTTAGCCTAGAACAACCCCTAGGGACACAGCATTAGCATCATACAATACCTTAAATAGGAGGGTCCAATTGGAGATACAGTGATAGGAGCAAAAATCAACCTCTCTTTTAGGCACTCAAAGGCCTTGATATAAGCATCATAAAAAACAAACTTCACCTTTTTCTCTAATAATTTGACCAATGGGTTCTCAATCTTTGAGAAGTCCTTGATGAACCGCCTATAGAACTCTGCATGACCCAAGAAACTCCAAATACCTTTTATAGAAATTGATGGAAATAATCTCTTAATAACCTCAATTTTATCCCTATCAATTTCTATTCACTTCTTCAAAATCTTGTGCCCGAGAAATATATCCTTTCTAACCATAAAGTGACACTTCTTCCAATTCAGAACAAAGTTGCACTCCTTACATCTCTTAAGTGCATGACCAAGTGAGCCAAACAGTCATTAAATAAGTCACCAACAATCTAGAAATCATCCATAAAAACCTCTACAGTATCCTCTACCAAATCAGAAAAATATAGATATCATATAATGCTAAAAGGTGGTGGGTTCATTAGAAAGTCTGAAAGGTATATTCTTAAACGTGAATGTGCCATATGGACATATGTGAAAGTCGTTTTCTCTTAGTCTTCAGAGATAATAGAAATCTGATTATACCCCAAATAACTATCAAGCAAACAATTCCATTCTCTACCTGAAGTACGGTCTAACATTTGGTCCATGAATGACACAGAAAAGTAATCATTTTGCTCCAATTATTCAGCTTCCAATAATCCATAAAAAATCTCTATCCCATAACTGGTCTCATGGGAACTAACTCATTCTTATCATTAGGAACCATAGTGATCCCACCCTTCTTTGTCACACACTAAATCAGGCTCACCCACTTAATAGTGGCAATAAGGTAAACCACACATATAACTAATCACTTGATGATTTCTTTCACTACCTCTTGTATATAGGAGTTCATATGATGTTGATGCTCAATGCTAGGCACACACTCCAATTCTAGCTGAATCGTATGAATGCAAATTTTAGGTGGAATCCTGATAATATCCCCAATAGTCCAACCAATAGAATATTTAAACCTCTGCAAAACTCAAATAAAGGCCTCAACCTGTGTATCCACTAAATTTGAAATAATGATAACCGATAAGGTATTGATTACCATCAATAATGCATAACCCAAATAAGAAGAGAGGGACTTCAATTCCAAGATTGGTGGATCCTTAATAGATGGCTGAGCTGGTGGGGGTTTTCTATTTTTTAAATCAAGATCCAACTTCTTTGGAACATTTGAATAAGAGTCTCTGACAACAAGATCCCTCACCATCTAATCATACTCATCAATAATGTCACTATCAAAGTTCATGACCACTATCACTAATGGCTCTACACCAAGTCTCTTCTTAATGGGTGCAATCAATGCATCTTTTTCTTCTTCTTCAGTGTCTATCATAGACAACAACAACAATAACAACATAGATACCACCAACATATCTTTTGACTGTCACATAGCCTGACACACATCAAAAGTAACTTGGTTATTATTAATCTTGAATTTTATTTGTCTTATCTCCATGTCAACCAATTCCCTACTTGTGGCTAGGAAGGGCCTTTCCAAGATAATAGGGATATCAAAATCCACCTCAAAGTCAAGAATTAAAAAAAAACTAGGAGTATGAAAAAAGCTACCTTTACCAACACATCACACAATGTACCAATAAATTTCTTCTTAATACAATAACCCATCAATAATCTCATAAAGGTCGGCTTAGGTGACCCCAACCCTAACTGCTTGTACACAACTAGTGGCATAAGATTAATACTAGCTCCCAGGTCACATAATGCTCTTGAAAAATTCAGGGGCCTAATAGTGAAAGAAATAATTAAAGCTCCAGGATCTTGTTTCTTCTGAACCAAAGATTAAGAAGGAATAGCATTGCAGTAGTGCATATTATCAGTGGACTCAAAACTCACCATCCACTTCTTAGTCACTAAATCTTTCATGAACTTTTCATAACCTAGCATATAATTCAACGCTTCTACAAGAGGGATATTCACATACAATTCCTTCAACATCGACATAAATTTTTGATATTTTCCTACTTCTTTCTTTTTCTTTCAACCTTTGAGAAAAAAGTGGGGGAGATCATGGAATAGGCTTCAAGACTAGTTTGACCTCTTTACTGATCTTGGGCATATTTATACGTTGAAGTTCCAATATTTACCATATTTTTACTTCTTATATGAGCTAAAACTTGAAGAAATGTATTGTGTTTTATTTAAAAATTATATTCTCAAGCAAATAGATTTGATTAGTATTACAGGGCTTAATCGTGGTGAAATTGAAAATGTAGTGATGCATTAATGAGAAGCTTTTGGATCATGGAAGCACTTGGAGTAATATTTTGAGCATGAAGATTTTGGAACAAGGTTCTAAAAGCATGGAACAAAACCCAAAAGCAAGAGAACATTAAAGAAGCTGGAAATAGAGAAAAGAATATGCCAGCGTGCCATGGACTTTAGCCTCCGTGTTAGGCTTTGTGGTATGTTGATGAATTAAAATTACATAGAAATTCTAGTAAAGGTCCGTAATAGCCCCATTCCACGAACCTTAGTTTCCGCGATAGTCTCAATGGCAGGGAGGCTAGTGAATTTTGCAAGTGACATTCCAGTATGAATCCGCAATACTGGCATATAACGAATCATAGTTACTACAATAAGGTATATGACATGGTAGAGTGTGATTTTAATGAAATTGAGACCTGCTATAAAAGAAACACTTAAACACAATTGTGAACTTCTTTTAAATATGGAAAAGCAAGGAAAAAGCACTTACGAGAGTTTTATTAGGGTTCTTTCCTTTTTAATCTTTCAACTTTGTATTCGGTATAATCAATTATATATCTTGGATGTTGATTTTGAACATGAGTGGCAAAACACACTTTTTCGGAGGCTGAGGCCAAAGACATGATTGTATTTTATTATTCTTAGAGTGATTGAACATTGGTTTATCTCATGGGTTATACTTATTCTCTTGTTTTTACTATTTTAATGCATGAGCAACATTTAAATACATGTTTAATCCTTTTATGAACCTGAAGAAGAATCATTAGGATATATCGAAGAGTTTAAGGAACAAGTTCTTATTCCTTTACAGATCAAAAGATATAAAGCAGCGTCTAGGATAGGAATATACCTAGAAGCTTTGTTTGGTTCAAATGTTGGATTATAACTTAAAGCATCTAAATGGATTATTGCATCTCCTCTCAATGATGTCATTGTGAGGTCTTTTTAGATAGAAGATTAGAGGCTCGGAAAACCATGATCCAAAATTAAACCAGTGAATCAACAACCCAATAAACAACATAATAACAATAAGGATAGAGATTTACATTATTGTTAATAGTGTTTCTGTAATACCACATAATATTCCAAGCTCGATTCAGCTCTTAATCTCATACTTAAGGGGTCTAAGGCTTGAAAATTTCACTAAGTGTGGAGGACTTAGTCATTTTCAAGACCCCTAAATTTATGAATTTTTATTTTGGCTTCGCGACTTAGAAATGTTAGTTTTTGAGTTTGTTCATGTTTAGGGTGGTTAAAAGTATGTCTCCGGAGAGTTTTACTGCTTTTGGGAGAGGTTTGGGGCTTATTTGGATGGCTAAATTATAGATCCAATGTGATAAGGTTGTGACACATTGGTCTCTCCCATGGTGAGGAGGTCTGTGGTATGTTGCTTTCTCCCTTTGAGTAAGTAGCATGGCATGTTTCTCTCTCCCACGGAAAGAGAGGTGCAGCGCATGGCTTTGTCTCGCACAGTTATATGATCTATGTGTCCAAGGGGAATTTGAGTCATTTCCCTCGACCCAACTCGTCCTTAACATGATTTGGGACTTCTAAATGGGCATGATTTTCCCTTTTCACTCCAAATTTCTCTCAAGAAACCTTCTTCTTTCCCCAAAAACAAAATCCAAGCTCTCTCTCAAGAAATAAAGAGTTTAAACTTCTAAGTTCAAGAAATTCTCAAGAAACTAGCTAGTAAGGTATGTGGGATGTTCATCTATGGGTCCCTTTCACCCATGGAGCCAAAAACCTCTTCTTTGATTAAAATATGAGTTTTTTCCTTCATTATGAAGTTGCATATGTTCAAGATGAGTTTAATTCAGCTTTTTTCCTTAGTAGTTTGACTCAATTCATGTCCTATTATGATTTCATGGAAATTTAGGTTATCTTATGTTTCAAGTTTAGATTCCCTATGTCATTTTCAATTGAATTTCATGTCACAATATTGAATTGTGAATTTAGCCATGAAATCAGGTTGTTTTCTCATGTTTTAAGACATCCCTATGTTCAAGTTGATGTTTTTAACTTAATTGGTGGGGTGTTTACATTTTGGGTCTTTGAACCATGATCCCATACTAAAGTTTTATTCTTTAATATTGTATTTTATGACCATTCAGTACTGGCGGGTTATGAACACCCAATATCTATATGTTTACTTATATTTCGAATCTTTCACGTAATGATTTTAGTTAACATAAATATTATTATTTACTCAGTTGTTATGATCATGATTAGCAATGTTATTTGTTATGATCAATTGAATTTAGTTCATCTCAGTACTAGTGTCAGTTTAGTTAAAAGAAGGATTTAGCACCAAGCAAACCCAGGGATGGGGACTCACCTGTAGTAGAGAGTGTGACCTTTAGTAGTAGTCCCTATGTTCCAGAACTACGTAGCTAGCGTAGGCTTGAGATGTCTTTCTTCTAGTTGAGGGTTGATGTATATCTCATGAGAGCACCTGCTAGTAGAGGGTGACATCTTAGTCCTCCGGGACTCCAGTTTGGAGGATCCACACAGCCAGTTATAGTACCCGTGGCACGGTACTGACACCCTTCCAACTGGGGTTACAGGTTAGACCCTGATTAGCTAGGATTAGGGCATATTGGTTACATGATACCTCTCACAGTTTTAGTCAGTATTCAGTATGAGCTCAGGTTTTTTTGACCAAAGAATATAGATTTTCAGTTATTCATTTACACAAAATTTGGTTTTTCAGATTTTAGATTATCTTAGAAACATATTTATGCTTGGTCCTGCATTCTCAGATATTACATGTTCATGCATTTCATGCTCATCTATCACACGCATTTCAGCCAGACCTTATCTCATATACTAGTATATTCAAAGTACTTACCACATACTTTTCTTTGTGTTATATTGTCTTATAACATAGGTTTAGATGCTCAGTTTCCCAACCGTTCTTAGACAACTTAGTATTACTTAGCAGCTGTAGTGGTGATTCCTCATCCATCGGGGACATGATATGTTTATCTCAATTATTTTAGTATTTCCTTCTGTTCAGTCAGTCGGGGTTAGTTGGGGGTTTGTCCCATCAACTTCTTAGTATATTTAGAGGCTTTCAGACAATCAGTTAGACAGTCAGTCATTACTTTTAGTATTATCTATTGTTTAGGACAGAAAATTTGGTTTTTAGTATTTTATCAGATATTTTAGACATGTGATTGACACATATTTTCATATTGAGATTTATAGTACCTTATCAGTTTATCTTTTGCTTATATGCTATAGTACTATTTTACTCAATACTCGTAGTAGGTACAAGCTCATGGGTTAGCTTCTGGTCACTTGTGGGTGTAAGCACCATTGTCACGACTAGGGGGTAGCCTCAGGTTATGACAAAACTTGGTATCAGAGCCTAAGGTAGTAAAGTGTCCTAGGGAGTCTAAAATCCACGTTGAGTAAAGTTTTATACATGAGTGTGAAGCGTGCCACACTTATATACAGGAGGGTACGAGATATTTTAGGAAAGTTTCCTTTCTTTTCATGTTCATGTTATGCGAAAGAGCATAAGATCAATGTAATTTCTCTTTCTAACTCATCCTTTATTATGTTTACAGACAATGCCTCCTAGAAGAAATAATAGAAGAAGAAATAGGGATCAGCCCGCACCACCTGTTCAGGAAGATCCCCTTAATGAGTAGGTATCTCATACAGGATTCAGGGTTACTTTTATAACCCTAGCCAATTTCGTAGATGCTCAGATTAACTTGCAGGTTGTTTCTCCAGCCAATCCAGTGGAAAATACAGTTACAATTAGGATTCAAGATTTCACTCAGATAAATCCCCCTCTATTTTTGGGATCTAAGTTTTAGGATGATCCACTAGAATTTCTGGACATGGTGTAGAAAGTGACAGATATCATAGGCGTCGCTTTGATTAAGAGTGTGGAGTTGGCTATTTATATGTTGTAAAATATAGCTCACACCTAGTTTAAGTAGTGGAAGGGGGATCGAGGTGTTGATGCAGGGACTATAGAGTGGACAGAGTTAGCCATAGCTTTCTTAGACAGATTCATTCCCCTAGAGTTGAGAGAAGCTAAGGTTCAGGAGTTCATCAACTTAAAGTAGAGAAGTATGAGCATGAAGGAGTACTCATTTAAGTTCACTCATTTGGCGAGGTATGCTCTTACTATTGTGGTGGATAATAGGTCTAGAATAAGTAAGTATGTATCTAGAGTAGCTAATAGTATGGTTAAATGGTGTAGAACCACCATGTTGATCAAAAAGATAGACCTATCGAGACTCATGGTTCATTCTTAGTAGAATGAGGAGGAGAAGCATAAGGAGAATGAGAGAGAATAAGAGGGCCAGAACAGGTTGTTTTAATTTTTCTCAGCCAAGGTCAGAAGGCGGTAATCGTTCTTAGTTTCGTTAGAAGTTTTTAGCCCCAGCTCCATCTTTATCTAGTGTGCTAGTGCCTAAGTTCAGGCAAGATAGTTTAGATAGATCGCTAGGCTCTAAGTCCCAAGGCAGTGTAAATAGTAGTCTCACTAATCCACATTGCCGAAAATATTGTAAGAATTATTAGGGCGAGTGTAGAGCTAGTAGTGATGTGTGTTTTGTATGTGGCAAGTCAGTCCATAGAGTTAGGTATTTCCCAGGGACTGGTCTGCAAGGTTAGTACAATCGTTCCTTAGCTCCAGGCGATCTTCCGACCCAATAGGGTGCCAAATCTAGTGAAACCAGTGGGTAGAAACATAATAGATTGTATGCTCTCTAGACTCGGTATGATTAGGAAAGTTATCCTGAGGTGGTTATGGGTACATTATAGGTTTTCCATCTTTATGTTTATATTTCATTATACCCCGGAGCTTCACTTTCTTTTGTGAACCCTTATATAGCTATCAATGTTGGTGTCAGTATACCCTAGTGGGAAAATTTATATAGCTAGATTGGTATACAAAAAATTTTTGGTCACAGTGTCTCAGAAAATTACCTCAGTTGATCTTGTGGATTTAGAGATGACTGATTTCGATCTCATTCTCAACATGGATTGGCTCCACTCATGCCATGCCTCATTTGATTGTAGAAATAGAGTTGTTCAATTTTAGTTTCCTAATGAACCAGTCATTGAATAGAGGGGTAGTACTTCAGTACTTAAGGGTCAGATTGTTTCATATCTTAAACCCAGAAAGATGATTTCTAAGGGGTGTGTTTACCATCTTATTTGAGTCAAGGACTCTAATTTTGAGACTCTGAGTCTTGAGTCAATTTTAGTAGTAAAAGAATTTCCAAATATATTACTTGAATATCTTTTCAAAGTTTCTCCCAAGAGGGAAATAGACTTTGGAATAGATCTCCTTCCAGATACCCAGCCTATCTCTATTATACCCTACAGTATGGCTCTTGCTAAGCTTATGGAATTAAAGAAACAATTAAAAGATTTCTTAGATAAGGGTTTCATCAGGCCTAGTGTTTCTCCATGGGGGCGCTCCAGTTCTATTCGTGGGTAATAAAGATGGTTCTCTCAGAATATGCATCAATTACCATTAGTTAAGTAAAGTCAAAATAAAGAATAAGTATCTACTCCCCAGAATTGATGACTTGTTCAAACAACTTCAAGGTGATGGTTATTTCTCTAAGATAGACCTCAGATTTGGCTATCATCAGCTTAGAGTTAGAGAATGTGACATCCCGAAGACAACTTTCAAAACTCGGTATGGTCACTTCTAACTCCTAGTTATGTCCTTAGGACTAATGAAGGCCACTGCATCTTTTATGGACTTGATGAACAGGGTTTTCAGACAGTACCTGGACATGTTCGTCATAGTCTTCATTGATGATATCTTTATCTATTCTCGTAGTAAGGATGATCATGCAAACCATCTAAAAATTGCATCACAAACCCTTAGAGCTCATCATTTATTCACCAAGTTTAGTAAGTTCAAGTTTTGGCTAAGATCAATAGCTTTCCTTGGCCATATTATTTTTATGATTGCATCCAAGTTGACTGTCGAAAGACCAAAGTAGTGAGAAACTGGCCTAGACCTATCTCTCCATCAGATATCAAGAGTTTCTTGGGTTTGCCTGGCTATTACAAATGGTTTGTTGAAGAGTTTCTTCTATTGCATCTCACATATCTCGATTGACTCATAAAAAGGACAAATTTTAGTGGTCAGATTCCTGTGAGAAGAGTTTTTAGGAGTTAAAAACTCGAATCACCTCTGCCCTAGTCTTGACTTTACCAGATGGTTCAGATGGATTTTTAATTTACTGTGATGCTTCTAGAGTTGGTCTTGGTTGTGTTTTGATGTAGAGAGACAAGGTCATAGTCTACGCCTCTAGACAACTTAAAACCCATGAAAAGAATTATCCTACCCGTGATCTTGAGTTGGCAGCTATTTTTTTTGCCTTAAAAATTTGGACGCATTATCTTTATTGGATTCATGTTGATATGTTAATGGATCATAAGAGCTTATAATACATATTCACACAGAAAGATCTGAAACTTCATCAGAGAAGGTGGCTTATAGTTAAAATATTATGATATGAGTTTGTTGTATCATCTGGGCAAGGACAATATAGTAACAGATGCCCTTAGTAGGTTATCCATAGGTAGTATCGCTCATGTTGAGGGAGATAAGAAAAAGTTAGTCAGTGAGGTTAATCTGCTTGCTAGATCAGGTCTTCGGTTGGTTGATTTAGCTGAAGGTAGTATATGCATTGAGAATGGTTCAGAATCTTTATTGGTTACGGAAGTGAAATAAAAACAAGATAGGGATGCTAGTTTGGTTAAGTTGAAGAAGGCGGTTAGAGATCAGAAAGTAGAAGTTTTCTCCCCATGGGGAGATGGTATGCTTTGTTGTTAGGGCAGGTTATGTGTTTCGTGTGTTGATGGTTTAAGACAGTGAACACTTGAACAAATGCATGGTGCGCGATACTCTATCCACCAAGGATACACTAAGATGTTCCATGATTTGTGGGAAACCTATTGGTGGAATGGTATGAAGAAAAATATTTCCATGTTTGTGGCTAAGTGTTCAAATTGTTAGTAGGTTAAAGTTGAGCACCAAAGGCCTAGTGGTACATTATAGGAGTTTAGCATCCCCACTTTGAAGTGAGAAGTGGTGAACATAGATTTTGTGATAGGGTTGCCTCGTACGCATCGTCAACATGATTCAATATAGGTCATTGTGGATAGAATGACCAAATCAACTCATTTTTCTAGTCCATACTCCGTACTCAGCTGATGATTATGCCAGGCTCTATCTTACGGAGTTATTGAAGTTGTATGGCCTTTCATTGTCTATCATTTCAAATAGAGGTACTCAGTTTACCTCTTACTTTTGGAAGGTATTTTAGAAAGGTCTTGATACCCAAGTTCAACTCAATACAACTTTTCATCCCCAGATGGATGCTCTAGTAGAATGCACTATTCAGACTTTAGAGAATATGTTGAGATCCTGTGTTATTGATTTTAAAGGTAGTTGGGATGACCACTTACCTTTGATTGAGTTTGCCTATAAAATATTACCACTCCAATATTCAGATGGCTCTGTTTGAGGTTCTCTATAGAAGAAGATGTAGATCTCTCATTGGTTGGTTTGAATCAGGTGAGCCTCCTTTGATAGGGCTAGACTTAGTGTTTGAGGTGATGAAGAAGGTTCAGTTGATTTAGGAAAGGCTAAAGAAGGACCAAAGACATCAGAAATGATATGCTAACATGAGGAGAAGAGATCTTATGTTTGAGGCTGGTGATATGGTTTATTTGAAGATTTTGCCTATGAAAAGAGTGAAGAGGTTTGGCAAATAGGGGATACTCAGTCCCCACTATGTTGGCCCATATAGAATCTTGCACCGATTTGGGAAGGTAGCTTATAAGTTTGAGTTGCCTGCAAATTGACATCAGTACATTCGGCGTTCTATGTTTTCTTGTTAAAGAAATGCATCGGTGATTCATCTATTGTTGTTTCTTTAGAAAGTATGGATGTTCAGGACAACCTTTCCCATGAAGAAATCCCAATTGAGATCCTGGATAATCAGATTCATCGACTAAGGAATAAAGAGGTTCTGTTGGTTAAAATTTTATGGCAGAATCAATTTGTTGAGGGAGCTACTTGGGAATCAGAAGCAGATATGCGAACCAAATACCCTCATCTTTTCTCCATAAACTCGGATTCATCTTGAGGTAACAATTTTCCTTCCATTGACTCTTTTTTGTTCTCAGTTTTAACTGTGTATCCATTCTCATGTCATTACATGCATTCATGAAATTAGTTCAGTCCATGTATCATGCTTCAGACTCAGTTATGTAATCATGTTCCAAGTCATGCATGTTTAGAATATGACCTCAGTTGACTTAGTATTATCAATCTAACCAGTCTCATTCAAGGATGAATGTTTTTAGGGGGAGATATTGTAATACCCTGTAATATTCTAGGCTCGATTCAGCTCTTAGTCGCATTCTTAAAGGGTCCAAGGCTTGAAAATTTCATCAAGTGTGGAGGACTTAGTCATTTTCAAGACCCCAAAACTTTATAGATTTTTATTTTAGCCTTTCCGACCCTGAAATGTTGGTTTTTGAGTTTGTTCATGTTTAGGGAGGTTAAAAGTATGTCTTAGGAGAGTTTTGAGGCTTCCGAGTGAGGTTTGGGACTTGTTTGGATGGATGAAACATAGAGCTAATGCGATAAGGCCTCGATGCCTTGGTATCTATCATGGTGGGGAGGTCTACAGTGCATTGCTTTATCCCCCGAAGTAAGCGACATGGTGCATTTCTTTCTCCCGTGGAGAGAGAGGCACGATGCATGGTTTTTCCCACATAGTTATATGATCTAAGTACCCAAGGGGCATTTGAGTCATTTCCATCGATCCAACTCATCCTTAACACGATTTGGGAAGGGCATTATTTTCCATTTTCATTCCAAATTACTCTCAAGAAACCCTCCCTTTCTCCCAAGAACAAAACCCAAGCACTTTCTCAAGAAATAACGAGTTCAAGCTTCTAAGTTAGAGAAATTCTCAAGATACTGGCTAGTAAAGTATATGGGTGTTCATCCTTGGGTCCCTTTCACCCATGGAGCCCAAAAAACTCTTTTTTGATTAAAATATGAGTTTTTCCTTCATTATGAAGTTGCATATGTTCAAGATGAGTTTCATTCATGTTTTTCTTTAGTAGTTTGAATTAATTCATGTTCCATTATGATTCCATGGAAATTTAGGTTACCTCTTGTTTCACATTTTGATTTCCTATGTCATATTCAACTGAATTTTATGTCATACTATCAAATTGTGAATTTAGCTATGAAACCATATTGTTTTCTCATGTTTTAATACATCCCCATGTTCAAGTCCATGCTTTTTACTTAATTGGCGGGGTGTTTATGTTTTGGGTCTTTGGACCATGATCCCATACTAAAGTTTTAAGATTTAATATTGTATTTTATGATCATTCAGCACTGGTGGGTTATGAACACCCGATACCTATATGTTTACTTATATTTTAGATCTTTCACGTAATGATTTCAGTTAAATCAGGAATGTTACCATTACTCAGTTTTTATGATTATGATGACCAATGTCAGTTGTTATGTCCAGTCAAATTTAGTTCAGTTCAATACCAGTATCAGTTCAGTTGAAAGTAGGATTTAGCATCGAGCAAACCCAGGGATGGGGACCCACATGCCAGTAGAAGGTGTGACCTTTAGTAGCAGTCCCTGAGTTCAAAAAATATGTAGCTAGTGTAGGTTTGAGATGTATTCCTTCCAGTTAAAGGTTGACACATAGCTTATGAGAGAACCTGCCGGTAGAGGGTGACTCCTTAGTCCTTTGGGACGCTAGTTTAGTGGATCCACACAGCCAGTGTTAGTACCCATGGTATGGTCTTGACACCCTTCCAACTGGGGTTATAGGTTGGATCTGGATTAGCTTAGATTGGGGCATGTCGGTTATATGATACCTCTTATAGTTTCATCTAGTATTCAGTATGTCTTAGCTCAGATTTGTTTGACCAAAGAATATAGATTTTTAGTTATTCATTTACATAGAATTCAATCTTTCAAATTTCAAATTATCATAAAAATATGTTTATTCTTGAACCTGCTTTCTCACTTATTACATGTTCATGCATTTCATGCTTAGCTATCTTATGCATTTCAGCTAGACCTTATATCATATACCATTACATTCAAAGTGCGGACCGCATACTTTTCTTTGAGCTATGTTGTCTTATAACATAGGTAAGGATGCATAGTTTCCCGATCGTTCTTAGACAGCTCAACTTTACTCAGCAGCAGTAGTGGTGAGTCCTCATCCATTGGGGACATGATATGTTTATCTCAGTTATTTTAGTATTTCCTTATGTTCTCTTTGTCAGGGTTAGTTGGGGGTTTGTCCCATTAACTCCTCATAATGTTTATGGGCTTTCAGACAATCAGTTAGATAGTCAGCCATTTCTTTCATTATTATCAGTTATTTTGGATAGATAATTTGGTTTTTAGTATTTCATCAAATATTTCAGATCTGTGTTTGACACGTATTTCAGTATTCAGATTTACAGTACCTTATTATTTTATCCTCTACTCATTTGTTATATTACTATTTTACACAGTGCTCGTAGTAGGTACCAGCTCATGGGTTAGCTTGTGGTCACTTGTGGTCGTAAGCACATTGTCGTAACTAGGGGGCAGCCTCGAGTCGTGACAGTTTCAACCCTGGAATTCCCCCTCGTATTGTTTGCAACCTTATTAACATTGCCATTGACACAGTTTTCTTTTTATTTATTAGTTAATTAATTACTAAATTGTCACAACCATTTTGATAATCTAAAACACTTCAATATAATATTGTTGGAACTTAAATTAAGTAAATTTATCATAAATTTATCATCAAGTAGACCTCATGGGTTTGATATTCGATTCTTTTGAGTCACTATATTACTTGTACGATCACGTGCACTTGCGTATGTGATAGACGGTAACAAGTTTTGGGCGCCGTTGGTGGGGAATCAAATAATTAGTAATTTTCTAAATTTCTGCTTTTGATAATAAATTTAAGTGTTAACAACTTGATCTTAGTGGCTATATTGTGCAAAAAAAGTGATGTATCAGACTGGCAAGAGCAAAAGAATTGGTTGACCCTTATTTGTAACTTGAATGGATATTTCATCATTGGCGAAGGGCAGCAACACTTCTATACCCAATTCAGCAAATTCAAATGGAAGATTAGGTAAATCATGTTCCTGTTGTTCCAATTGCTCCAGCTCCGGTGGCTCCAGCCGCTCCTGCAAACAAAGAAGAATCTACACCTATTTGTGAAATGGAAATCCCACTTACAAATAATGCTACTAATAGCATCCGTAAGCCAGTTGTGGGTTGTCGGTTTAAATTAAAGAAAAATATGGTGCAACTCTTGCACACGAGTGGGCAGTTCATAAGTTTATCTCATGAGGACCCATAACAGCACATACAAAACTTTCATAAGATTAGTAATACCTACATTCCTACTGGGGTATCTACTGATTATGTCAGACTGACTCTTTTCCCTTTTTTTCTGTTGGAGGAAGGAAAGAGTGGTTAAATGCTGAACCAACAAACTCCATCACTTCTTAGGGAAATCTGGCTCTGAAATTCCTTATTTGATTCTTTCCATTTGGGAAAATAGCACATTTGAGAGGTGAGATTCTGAGCTTCAGTTAGAAAGATGAAGAGAATCTTTACCAAGCCTGGGAAAGATTCAAGGTTATGCTCTAAAATTGCCCTCACCATCATCAGACTGATGATGTGTTGGAAGATACTTTCATTGAGGGTTTTGAGCAAAACACAAAGATTCTCCTAGATTTAGTAGCAGGTGGGCAGGCACTAGAGAAGACGTATGATGAATTATACACACTGCTGCTATATCTTATTTTGATGATTATCAGCTGATAATAAGGGACCAGGTCCCTGGGTCTTCATGAAAACATACAGATATCACTGTCCTATGCAGTTTTATCTGTTAGTGTAACAAATTATGCAAGTGAGATATGTAACAGTCAAGATACCTAGCCACTTATAAATTCTACCCTAGTCATTATCTAGCTATAAATAGAAATAATGCTCCTTAATTTATAGTTTTTGCAATCTAATTATTCAAAGAAGATAAATCAGCGAAAACTCAAATATTGCTCAAGATCCAAGCTTTTATGTGCTGATAGAGTGTTTGTTCTTGAGTCAAGTCTTGGTCTGTAATTGAATTACTCATATTATAAGAGTAATGCTTTCCTTGTGTTTGTTGAGTGATTAGGTAGAGTTACTTGAGTTTCATATTGGTTAGAGTTAATCAATATTCAGGTTAGATCTTGACAGAGTTGTTAAGGAGAGTTTATATTAGAGTTATTGCAAACTAGTAGGGCCTAGAGTTAGGTTCCAATAGAGTCATTAATCATGAGTTTGATTATAGTGGATTGTTGAGTTCTTTTAAGGGCAAGCCATGGTTTTTCATTCCTTAAGCAAGGAGGTTTCCACGTTAAATCTTTGTGTTCTTTAATTTCCAGCAAAGTTTTTGTTTTCTTACTACTTTACTATTTTATTGCCTGTGTCTGACTTTAAGGGATCTGGTCTCTCATAGTGTTTTACAACTCCCCACTTTTCAGAAATTTGTATCAGAGCAAGGTAACTCTAAAAGGTTCATGCCTAGAGTAATTTATTGATCATGGATGCTCTACCTAATTTGGAAGAAGGGCAATATACCACTAGACCATCCCACATTAATGGGAAGTACTATGGGTGGTGGAAAACCAAGATGTATGATTTTATTATGGCTGAGGACAGTGAGCTAATGGAAATAATACTTGATAGTCCTTGTGTTCTTGTTAGAGAGATCAAATACTGAGACATAAAAAGGATGGTTTTCAAAACCACGAGAGAGTTTGATGATGAAGATCATAAGATAGTTGAGAAGAATTACAAGGCAAAGAAATTTCTTTTCTGTGGCATAGGACCTGATAAATATAATAGGATTTCTGATTATTAAAATTCTAAGGAAATCTAGCATAGCTTGAGAACTGCTCATGAAGGAACCACTGATGTGAAGGACTCAAAAGTTGATATACTGACTACTGAGTATGAAATTTCACCACAAAAGAAAGGGAAACTATCCAAGAGATGCGTACTAGATTCACTTGAATCACCAATGAGTTGCACTACTTAGAAAAAGTCATTCTTTTGTATAAATGATACGCCCAAATTATAATTCTCTTACAAGAGTGTAAGCAGTCGCTGTCAAATATAGAACCCAACTGGGTTGGGTGTCGAATTCCACAGGGATAACTGTGTTCACTAAGTACTGTGGCTATTATTAGACTGTTGATCGAAGGTTCCAGAGCAAAAAGGGGGTTTTCAAATTATTAATTATATAAAAATTCTTGTCACAGAAAGTAATCCACTTATTGAGTGTATTAAAAATAGTAATTCAGTAAAAGTAGTCAAACTAGAGTTATGGTTACCAAAATAGTTAAGCAGCTAGGGTTGTAAACTGTTTTGAATTTCCTATGAACAATTATAATTCCAAGAGTAATTGAATTCTATGGTTTACTCATTAGTTTCTCAACCTAAATGAGTAATTTTATCCCTTAACTCTTTCAAACATAAGGAACATATTATTTGTTCAACTATATTCTAACATGGTTTGATCCGATGAAGGCATCTACCCTCTATCCCAAGGTTAACGCCTTTAGATTTGTGTAAACCCTTTCTTTTCCTAACAAACACTTTTTCATTCGAACAAGTGATGTTCTTGGGCCCACTTTTCAAGTTTGCAACCAAGAAAAGTAATTAAAGTGAAGAAGGATTTATGCAATAACAATTAATCATGGGAATCTACTAGATTCACAACCCAATTCAACTTTTCACACAAGTCTCCCATAACCCTAGTTATGGGAGATTAGCCACACATCTCTATAATAGAAAGAGAAGAAATCATTATGTTATTCATAAATTAATTCAAGATTTACTTACAAAGGTTGCAAGAATTTGTTCTTCAATCATCAATAGAAATGTAATGATTAGATCCACAAGATTTTCTTAATTCTAAAAAAAAATACTAGGTTATAAAGAGTTTATCGATATGGAGACTATGATAAAAGATGAAAACAAAAGATAGATGTCCCCTAATAAAACCTAAAACTGGTATTTATACGTTCCCGGGAAAAAAAATCTAAAATTTGAATTCAGAAAACCGAGTCCAAACTGACGGCCAAATTGGTGGTCCGTCGAGGGGTTGATGGTCCACTATTTGTTTCATCGCTACTGATCCTAGATAGGCACATTTTGGATAAGGCTGACGGCCAATCTGGCGGTCTGTCGAAAGACGGACGGCCCACCATTTGGTCCATCACTGAGTCTTTCAGGAGGCAATGTTCTGGATAAGACAGACGGCCAATCTGGTGGTCCATCGCATATATGACGGTCTACCATTTGGTCCGTCACTGATTTTTTCAGGAGGCAATGTTCTGGATAAAACTGATGGCCAAGATGTTGGTCCATCGCAGAACTGACGATCCACCATTTGGTCCGTCACTGAGAGTTCTGAGACCTTGAATTCTGCCTAAGACTTAACGGTAAGGTTGGTGGTCCATCGAAGGTTTGACGGTCCACCATTTCAACCGTCAGAAGCACTTTTCTGCCACTTTCCATAGTATTTTCCTTCAGATAACTCCTTGCCCTAAATCACTAAAACCCAACATCAAATGCAACCTTGGTTACTTGAAAACATCCAATTTTCCCAAGAAAAGATGCAAAATATTCCGTCAAAAGCCGGAACATCAACACCCTCAACTTAAGATCATTACTTGTCCTCAAGAAACTCAGCACCTAATTGTGAACATGAACAATATCACGACAAGCAACCAACTAATAAATCATTTTTTTCGCAATCATTCACTCATCATTTCACTCACATGAATTTAACACATCAGGCTCTATACCCAGCATTGATTTTAATTCAGTACACACACATGGATGTTATGTCCTACAGAGAAAAGTAAACCAAAGTAAAACTCCAGTTTCCCTCAAAACAAAGAAGTCTACCACTCATTATATTATGTGGACACAATCTAAGCTCTCACACTCACAAACAAGTTACAAGCATAGTCCAAGTGCCCATAGGCTTTCCCTTGCCATACGACTCACCCTCAAAGTTGATTCGCTAAGAACAAACAGGTCTTTTCTAGGATTGCAATAAGGCTTCAAGCTATGTGAGGATGCGCTTTTAGGTAAAGTGACTCATAAAGACTCAACTCTTCTTGCTCTAGCATCTTTGAAACCCCAATCTGCTAATTTAAACATCTTGCTTTCACTCTTCATTATTCTCACTTCTATTTTTTTCTTTTTTTTAATAGAATCATCCACCCTCAACTTATGCTGATGTATCCAACTAAGGTGCACAATAACTTTTACAAATCAGGGCTAAATGCCTTTAACTAAGTTCTAAACCAACTTTACACTGGGCACTTTTATTTTGACAATAGCCACCCTCAATTTAGGTATTTTGCCTAAATTAAGGTGCACAATACCCAATATTTGGTCAGGGCCAGAGTTGAACTTGAATGCTAAAGTCTTACGGAGAGTTAATTAAAATTATTACTCAAGAAGAAAACTACTAAAAGCTCTAAATGGGTTCAAGTGAGGGAGAAATCATTTTAGTAGGGTTAATTATTTAGACTAAGCGGACTGAAGGTACAAGGAAGCCTACCATCCTATCCTAATGAATCAGCTAGAAGATAGTATCAATGACTCAGGAAAGTTCTAGGAATTAGACTATGCAAGAACTAAAGATAAATCCTCACACACACAATGGCAACTGAGTTCATCTTCTTCTACTGCTCTTAGGATTTCCATCACATAATACATGCTCCTCTTTCATGTTAATGCCAAATGCAAGCTCACTGAAGGTTATACATACATGCTACGTGATTAGAGTAAATAATTACACATTTATGCTCATAGTTTTATGCCAACATCATTCATTATTCATATCTACAAGGGGATACTGAAATAGGGAAAAATTTTATAAATAACATTAAACACAGAAATAAAAATACCCTAGACAAAAATTAAAGATGTGAAAATAAAAACACCCTAGACATGCCGACTCTACTAGATAGCACATGGAGGGAAAAGAGATCGTTAACACAACCCACCATGTTACAAGTACAAGTACACCACTCCCTCAGAAAATAGATGCATTGTCCTCAAGAATTGATTTAAAGTACAAGAAATGGTTTTACTTGTTTTGCCTCTTATTTATCTGAGGTGTCTGTGAAGTGTGGCGAGGCTCCTACGTTCTCACCTGATGTAATGTTGTCCCCTATAGTGGAAGGGGCACTCACAACCTCACCCTCTAAGATTGGAGAAATTGTCTCTCGAACAAATCTTGCACTGTGCCCCCTTGCTGGGGCAGTGCTAGTGGATACCCCTGCTGCTTCGTCTTTTTATTTCTTTCTTCTTTTTTCTCCATCCTTCAGTGGATTTTTCTAAGCCCTCTTAATATCATGTTGTTCTTTTTGTTATGGTGTTATTCCTGCTCTCTTCCTCCTTTTTGCTTCTTTCCTTATAGCTTTTTCATCCATTTGCTCCTTCCCTTTGGTCTTCAGTGGTCTGCCCATCAAGTCCACTATACCTTCATCAACATCACTTTCCACCAAGGTTGGGTATAAAACAGGTTGTTTTGGCTGCTTATTCTTCAGCTCTACAATATCCACTTTTGCCTGTTCAAATTCAGTCATAAGCTTGGCAAAATCGGGGAGGGATAGTGAATTAAACCATTTGTTGATACGAAGTTCCATGGTGTCCATCCTAGCCTGAATGGTTTGGTATGGAAGAATTGCATCAGCCATAATTTCATCAACAAAAGGCTTGAAGTCTGCAGCCCACTTATCTAGCTGTCTCTGAAACCTCTTTTGCGTCTTGATAGACTTAGCAAAGTTTTGTGGTGTGAACTTGTACTCAGCAAAATATGCTTCACCCATAGATTATGCAGAACCTGACCCTGTAGAAGTGCCTTGGGGTACGAACTCAGGTGGCACATAGGTGGTAATGGGCAAAGGCATATCTGTGGGGATCTCTGTAGTATCAGGAGCTGGTGCTGATTGAGTCTGGTAAGATGGAGGCTTTGTGACACACATCTCGAATTTCAAGTCATCTTTCAACTTCTCAATGTCTTATTTGTATACATCCTGGATTTCATTGTCTACTCCACAGATCAAGGTCACACCAGCCTGTCTGCATAAAGTTGTGATTAAGCACGGAAATGGCAATACGCTGGAAACTTTATGGGCCCTCATGAATATCTCATCTGCAATTATCTGGCCAAAATCAACTTGAAGTCCTAATATCAAGCTTGCCACCAACACGGCTCTGTGTTTATCCATGTTTCCATCCCCTTTTGTTGGCATTAACCTCAAACGAACAATAGCCCACCAGAATTTAGCCTTAAAACTAAGGGAGTATTTTGTAATATGCTCCCGTGAGTTGGTCAACCAAAAGGGGTTACCATACTCAGTAAAAAATGAAACCACCCACTGCCTTTGATCTGAAGCGTTTCTCAATCTGTACTCAAGATCAGGTACAGCAAGTAGGACCTCGTACTCTGGTCTAAAAACATCCTATAGATTGTTCGGGCTAAATTATCAACAGTGACTCCTAGAACAGGTACAGACTCTCTGTTCAGCAAATTTGTAATTGATGTCCCCTTTGGGCAATCCTGTTCTACCAGTGCAAGATAATTTGCAAAGAATTCTCTTACCCAATTCGGTTGATAGGCTCCCGGTGGTGGCTCATCCATGCTAGTTCATACTCGTTGAAACGGCATTCCAATTCAGGATATTCATGTAAGTCCTTTGTCATAATCTGATGCTCTTCCCCAAATGACCTCTTGATCCCTCTCGCAGTGGGTGTTAACCCATCATAGAACTTCTCACGTGCTCCTTCTATCTGCCATCTAATCGCCTCCCGAACTTATGGATCCTTTCGTCTAACAATGTTAGCATCTTTAGGTTCAGTTTCTACATTCTCTACTTTAGCTAGCCCTTCTATATTGGCATCCTCAGTTTCAACATCAGTAGGTTCAGGCAGAGTTACATCAACTGCGTCCTCGTCTATGCTTGAACTGGTACTGCTAGTACTATCCTCACTCTCCTCTTCAGACCGGGAGAGTGAGGGATTTTACCTTCCACTTTGTCTGATGTTGTATCCTAATGCAGGTCCTTCGCCACCCCTTTGAAATCTTCCTGTTCTGTTTACTGGTAGTTTGGGAGCCATAACACCTAAAAAAGAAGTAAGAAATTAGTTCAAAGCTCAAAAATAGTCAAATCATTTCATTTTGTGTCTTGACGATCAAAGTGGTGGTTCACTAGTGATGGGATGGTCCACCAGTTTGGCCATCGTACCTCAACCAGTATGTAGAAAATTTCAAAGCCCTGCTATGGTCAATTTGGTGGTCCTTCACAAAATTGATGGTCCACCAGCTTTTCCGACGCGGCTTATCCAGTAAGTGTCATTTCAATGAGTCCTGCGACGGTCAATTTGGTGGTCCGTCACAAAGTTGACGGTTCACTAGTTTTGTCGTCACACCTCTGTCTTCAGCTACATCTTTTGATTCGACCTTATATTGAGCAATTCATATGCCAGATCAATTTTTAGCTATAGCAACGCCATGAAATTCACATTTGAAGAACTTTTCTTCTCATTTTAAGCAATTTAATTAGTTCATACTTCACCCAACAGGATACATTGAAGTTTCAACTCAAAACATCCATACTCAACACAAAAGAAGCACTTCAAGAGAACAAATCATGCTTTTACACTTCTTATAGAGAACAAAAAGAGAAGGTTATGCGCATACCTTTGTTTTGCAGTAATCTACTTGGTTGGAACTTCAGAGGAAAAAATTAACTTAGATATTTAGCAATTCTTTCACTCTTTGTGTGTGATGAAGAGAGAGAGAGATTGAGCTTGATTAAATAAGGGAATTTGAAGGATATGGGGAGTCTTAGACAGAAGAATTCCCTTCAGTTTCTTTGAATCCTAAGGTAGTGGAACAATTAAACTACGCAAAATGGTTAAAATGAATGTGACCGCTCAATTTTATCCTTAACACTCGATTGGGTCAAATATGGAGCACATAAGAAAAGCACAGATTTAACCTGGCCCAATTTGGAATTAGGGTTAAAACGACGGTGATCCTGACGGTCCGTCTTATGTATGATGGACCACCACCCCGGCCGTCACTACTTACCAATATTTTGGTGGTTCTTCTTCATTGTGACCGTCAATAGGATAGACCACCAAGATTTTGACGGTCCACCAGTCTGACCATCAAACCTTACCAGAATGTAGGTCACCCATCTTTAGTTTTATGGTTGTTTTGATGGCCCGCCATGATTGTGATGTCCCACCACTTTTACCGTCAACTCAATCCAATGAATGAACTTTTTTTTCCTTTTTTTTTACAGTTGAAGTGGTGGTCCGTCAGATGACTGGTGGTCTGCCAAATCAGCTGTCAATTTTATTTTAGTAACTGAGATTTGTGTCCTATCTTCATCTATATCCCTCTTTCCCCTTTATTACTGCATTTTTGGTCCTGCACACTCCACAAACACATCAAAAATGCACAAACACATAACATGAACTCTAACTATGGCTACAACAACAATTTGTGGGTTGCATCCTACTACCGCCTGATTTATCATCGCGGCACGACTCAGATATCTCGATTACTCAAACTTCATCGAGATAAAAGGTATCAATACTTTTTATCGAGTCTTTTGGACTGATATAAAGTTTAATTTATTTCCTGTTAACTTTGAAGATGCTTCCATCTTTATTTTCAAGTTCCACTACTCTGGATAAGTAGACTTAACTGACTTTAAATGGTCCTGACTACTTGGACTTGAGTTTACCTGGAAATAATTTGAGTCTGGAGTTGAATAGAAGCACCAAATCGCCTTTCCAAAAATCTCTACTTTCAATCCTTCGATCATGGTACTTCTTCATCTTCTCTTTGTAAAGAATTTCCCTTTCATAAGCCCCGAGACGAAATTCATCTATCTCATTCAGTTGCTCCAATCTTAGCTCTGCTGCCTCCTTTCAATTTAGATTTAACCTTTTGAGAGCCCACAAAGCCTTATGTTCTAGCTCGATCGGTAAATGACATGCTTTTCCATTGACTAACTGATATGGTAACATACCAATTGGTGTCTTAAAAGCAATCTGATACGCCCAAAGCATCATCTAGCTTTCGAGACCAATCTTTCCTATTAGTGTTCATTGTTTTGGTTAGGATGGATTTAATCTCCTGATTCGACACCTCCATTTGCCCACTAGTCAGTGGGTGGTATGGAGTTTCTACTCTATGTTGTTTCACCCTATATTTCACCAAAGTAGCCCTAAACACACTGTTGCAGAAGTGAGATCCTCCGTCGCTTATAATAGTATGTGGTCTTCCAAAGCAAGAGAAGATGTTCTTCTTGAGAAATGCCACGACTCTCTTCCCTTCATTATCAGACAAGGCAATGGCCTCTACCCATTTAGACACATAATCAAAAGCAACTAAAATGTGCTTTACTATATACGAGCTTACAAAAGGGCCCATGAAATCGATGCCACAGACGTCAAACAATTCTACTTCAAGCATCTTAGTCAAAGGCATCACATGCCTCTTGGAGATCGACCCCTGCCTCTGACATTGGTCACACTTTATCATAAACTCATGAGCATCCTTGAATAACGTTGGCCAATAGTAGCCACTCTGCAACACCTTTCTAGTCGTTCGATCACCTGCATGGTGACCTCCAACTGGGGAAGCATGACATACTTCCAATATGCATAATGCATCCACTTCTGGCACACATCTTCTAATAATGTTGTCAAAACCATCACCGAAAAAGATACGGCTCATCCCAGAAGTAACGTGTCACATCATGAAGGAATTTCTTTTTTTGATAGAAAGAAAGATTTTCTAGAATGACCTCGCTCACCACATAGTTTGCAAAATTAGCATACCAAGGCACTTTCTAAATAGCAGCAGCTAAGATATCCTCATCAGGAAATGCATCATTTATCTCTACTTTCTCACCAACTACTTACTCACCTTCCATCCTAGACAGATGATCTGCAACTTGATTTTCGCAACCCTTCCTATCTTTGACTTCAAAGTCAAATTCTTGGAGCAGCAACATCTACCTAATTAACCTTGGTTTTGCATCCTGTTTAGCCATCAAATACCTTAACGTTGCGTGGTCAATATGGACCACCACCTTGGTCCCTAGCAGATAAGCTCAAAATTTCTCAAAAGCATCGACTACATCAAGGAGTTTTTATTTGGTGACAGTGTAGTTCTTTTGAGCTCCATTCAGTGCTTTGCTGGCATAATAAATCGGGTAAAATAATTTGTCCTTCTTCTGTCCCAACACTGCTCCAAGGGCAACACCGCTTGTATCACACATGATCTCAAACGGTTTTGACCAGTCTGATGCAACAATTATAGGGACCTCAACCAGCTTCTTTTTAAGGCATTTAAATGCCTACAAGCAATCAGCATCAAAGGAGAACTTAGTTTCCTTCTCCAAAAGTTTGCAAAGTGGATTTGCAACCTTTGAGAAGTCCCTTATAAACCTCCGATAAAAACCAGCATGCCCAAGGAAACTACGCCCTCCCTTCACTGAGATGATAGGTGGTAGTTTCTATATAACTTCAACCTTGGCTCTATCAACCTCTTTCCTTTTTTCTAAAATTTTATGCCCGAGAACAATGCCTTTCTTCACTATGAAGTGGCATTTTTTTCCAATTTAGCACCAAATTAAATTCCACGCAGCGTTGCAGAGCTCTACTCAAGTTCTTCAAACACAGCTCAATCAAATCTCCAACCACATAAAAATCATCCATGAATACCTCCAGGGTGTCCTCCACCATATCTGAGAAAATAGACATCATACACCTTTGAAAGGTGGCTGGTACATTACATAACCCAAATGGTATCCTCTTGAAAGCAAAGGTGCCATATGGGCATGTAAATTTTATCTTCTCCTGATCTTCAAGAGCAATACAGATCTGGTTGTAGCCCGAATATCTATCCAAGAAGCAATACTACCCCCTTCCTGCCAACCGATCAAGCATTTGATCCATGAAAGGCATAGGGAAGTGGTCCTTTAAGGTCTGTGAGTTTATTTTGAGATATTCCATGCAAACTCTCCACCTAGTCATAGGCCTGAGTGGAATAAACTCATTTCATTCATTTGCAACAATAGTCATGCCCCCTTTCTTGGGCACACATTGAACTGGGCTCACCCATTTACTATCGAAAATAGGATAAACCACCCCTGCGTCCAACCACTTAATAATTTCCTACTTAACCACCTCTTGCATTAGTGGGTTAAGACGGCGTTGGTGCTCGATGGTCGGAGTACAATGTTCTTCAAGTTGTATCTTATGAGTGCAGATGCCAGGGGGAATGCCAATAATATCTGCAATAGTCCACTCTTTTTCTCTCTTGTATCTCTAATGTACCAAAATAAGTGCTTCCACCTGATGCTCACCCAAATTAGCTGCAATAATAACGGGTAGCGTGTTTCCATTTCCCAGAAACACGTACCTCAGATGCCCTGGTAGTTCTTTTAATTCCAACATCGGTGGCTCTTCTACAGATGGCGTAGTCGGTGGTGTTGGTTGATTAGTAAGATCAAGATCTAATTTATTAGAAGCATAAGAGTATGAACCCATTCCTGTCAAAGTGCAAATAGTCTCTTCATACTCCTCAATGCCTTCATAATCAAAATTCATCAGCACTGCAGCTAGAGGCTCTACAGCAAATTTCTTCTCTAATGGAACCTACTGCTCATCCTCATAATGTACATCAACAATTGAGAACACACTCATTTCTTTATGCTGCTTCATTTATTGGCATACATCAAATCGTACCACTTCATCATTCAGCCTAAATAAGAGCTCATTAGCTCGCAGATCAATCAACACACTTCCAGTTGTGAGGAAAGGTCTACCCAAGATTATGGGCACCTCAAAGTCCACCTCACAATCCAGAATGATGAAATCTTCCGAAAATATGAAGCTAGCCACCTTCACCAGCACATCATACAAAATACCAAGAGGTTATTTTATCGATCTATCTGGTATCACAAGTCGCATGTTAGTGGGTGTGGGGTCTCCCAAACCCAACTTTTTATAAACAGCTAGAGGCATCAGATTAATGCTTGCTCCCATATCACATAAGGCTTTTGCAAAGTCAAGAGGTCCAATAGTGAATGGGATAGTAAATGCTCCTGGATCACCATTCTTCTCTACCAAGGATCTTGTGGAAATAGCACTACAACAATGGAGATTATTCCCCAGTTCATAGCTAACTTCTCTTTTCTTCATCACCAGATCCTTCATAAATTTATCTTATCCTGGCATTTACTCAAGTGCCTCTACCAAGGGCACATTTACGGTCAACTACTTCAATATTTCCATGAACTTACTAAACTTCGTGTCATCAGCCTTCTTTTTCAATCTCTGAGGAAATGGAGGTGATGGTTTTGGGAGAGTATTCACCTCTACTTCATTTTCCTTCTCTTTTTCTTTTTCCAACTCATCAACTTGCTAATGATTAGAAGGGATATCAATGCCATCCAGTTTCTCAGACTCTACTGGACTACCTTCTCCAAGATCAACATCTTCTTCGATTACCTCATCATTCACAGCTTTGCCTAAAGAAGGGCCTGATAAAACATTACCACTACGTGTGGTAATAGCCATGCACGAACCATTATTCCAAGTGTTCTGAATTGTATCACTCGGCAACATTCCACTTTTTCTCTGATTCAACGCTACAGAAAGTTGGCTTATTTATTGTTCAAACTATTTGATCGAAGTGGAATGAAAGTTTACTAACTGGCTCATAGAAGACAAATCGGTCTTCATGGTAGTCACCCAAGAGTTGGTAGCCTCAACTCCCTTTAATAATTTCTCCATTATATCCTCCATGGATATCTTGCCAGAGCTAGTTGCAACATTATCTCTACTTCTGAGAGGTACATATAGCCCACTTCTATCAGTCTAGCTTTTCCAGTTTCCTTGATCTTGATCCTTATATCCAGCCTTGTCATAATAAGTCCGACCTTGATTTTCTTAGATATTGCCTCAGAAACCCCCTAGTTATTCAAATAATTTGCCTCTTCTTCTAAATCAGAATCATATCTACCGTGGGATACAACAGCCTTCACTTTTTCAGTCTTTGCAGATAATAAGTTCTTTGTCAACAAGTCCATTTGCGTCTTCAAATGTGCCATAGCTTGATCACGTTCTTCCTCTTTATTACGTTGTTCTGTAGTCATACCAACAGAAACAGTAGGGCTTGCTACCACAGAATCCCTGGTATGCCAAGATCTGCTTCATTTGGCCATCCAATTAAGCATCTCCAAGGCCTCTTGAAAAGTTAGATCCATAAATGATCCCCCTGCAGCATTATCAATAACTAGTTTTGTAATAGAGTTCAAAGCCAGATAAAGAGTCTCCATCAGATGAATATCCATCATATTGTGGTTTGGGCACAACATTAACTTCCTTTTAAACCTCTCCCAAGTTTCATGAAGAGCTTCGGTTGGGAGCTATCTAAAATTACTGATCTCATCCCTCAACAGTACCCTCTTGGAAGGCAGAAAAAACCTTTCTAGGAAAGCCTCCTTCAACTGCCTCCAGTTGGTTATAGAATTGGGAATCAATTCGTTAAGCCATAATGTTGCCTCCCCAAACAGAGACAATGGAAATAACCTCAAGCGAATAGCATTCTGACCTTCTCCAGGATTATCAAAATATTTTTAAATGGTGACAAAATTCAGCAACTACATGTTAGGATCATCTCCTGGCAGACCGCCGAATAACACCTTTAGATGCAGGAGTTGGATCATCTTACTGGTGATATTGAATTATGATCCAGGTGCTAGAGGTAGAGGAATAATAGCTCCAGTCGCTCCTGCTCTATCAATTACGTCGTCATCATCATTGAGATCATACTGAACAGGTTGGTGGTCCTGTCTTCCCCTAAAAGGGAGATTTCGATGTACATTTAATTCACAGGTGCAGCTAAATTCCCCGCACGCCTTGGGTTTACAGGATCCAATAAGTCATTATCTCCTAGGTCCACATCATCAGGATCTATCACCCAACCTGGGTTATCAGTATTTTGCTGATTTACTTGAGCATTATCCAAAGCGGCCAATCTTTCTGCCTCTTAAGGATCAACTATTCTACCGATCAACTAATGCTCCGAATGAATTGGTAATAATGGTGCACCTGATCTCTGTGTATTATGCATACACAATTATCAACCTGTACAAACAAAAACAACAAATAAAAGTAAAGTTTTAGGACACTTTGACCAAAGGGTCGATTAACAATCACAAACTTAATTGACAATCATATTCCCCGGCAATGGTACCAAAATTTGATATGCCTAAATTACAACTCTCTTACAAGAGTATAAGCAGTCGCTGTCAAATATAGAACGCAACTGGGTTGGGTGTCGAATTCCACAGGGAATATTGTGTTCACTAAGTACTGTGGCTGTTATTAGACTGTTGATCGAAGAATCCAGAGCAAAATGGGGGTTTTCAAATTATCAATTGTATAAAAATGCTTGTCACAGAAAGTAATCCACTTGTTGAGTGTATTAAAAATAGTAATTCAGTAAAAGTAGTCAAACTAGAGTTATGGTTACCAAGATAGTAAAGCAGCTAGGGTTGTGAACTATTTTGAATTTCCTATGAACAATTCTAATTGCAAGAGTAATTGAATTCTATGGTTTACTCATTAGTTTCTCAACCTAAATGAGTAATTTTATCCCTTAACTCTTTCAAACATAAGGAACATATTATTTGTTCAACTATATTCTCACATGGGTTGATCCGGTTAAGGCATCTAACCTCTATCCCAAGGTTAAAGCCTTTAGATTTGTGTAAACCCTTTCTTTTTCCAACAAACACTTTTCCATTCGAACAAGTGATGTTCTTGGGCTTACTTTTCAGGTTTGCAAAGAAGAAAAGTCATTAAAGTGAAGAAGGGTTTATGCAATTACAATTAATCATAGGAATCTACTAGATTCACAACCCAATTCATCTTTTCACATCAAGGCTCCCATAACCCTAGTTATGGGAGCTTAGACACACATCTCTATAATAGAAAGAGAAGAAATCATTGTGTTCTTCATAAATTAATTCAAGATTTACTTACAAAGGTTGCAAGAATTTGTTCTTCAATCGTCAATAGAGATGGAATGATTAGATCCACAAGATTTTCTTAATTTCCACCCCAAAAAATATAGGTTATAAAGAGTTTCTCGATATGGAGACTATGATAAAAGATGAAAATAAAAGATAGATGTCACCTAATAAAACCTAAACTAGTATTTATACATTCCCAGGTAAAAAGAATCTAAAATTTGAATTCAGAAAACCGTATCCATACTGACGGCCAAATTGGTGGTCTGTCGAGGGGTTGACGGTCCACCATTTGTTCCGCCGCTGATGATCCTGGATAGGCACATTCTGGATAAGGCGGATGGCCAATTTGGTGGTCCGTTGAAAGACTGAAGGTCCACTATTTGGTCTGTCGCTGAGTCTTTTAGGAGGCAATGTGCTGGATAAGACTGACGGCCAATCTAGTGGTCCGTCGCATATCTGACGGTCCACTATTTGGTCCATCGCTGAGTCTTTCAAGAGGTAATATTCTGGATAAGACTGACGTCCCAGATGGTGGTCCATCGCAAAAATGACGGTCCACTATTTGGTTCATCGCTGAGAGTTCTGAAACCTTGGGTTTTACCTAAGACTTAACGGTAAGGTTGGTGGTCCGTCGAAGGTGTAACAGTCCACCATTTCAACCGTCTGAAGCACCTTTCTGCCACTTTCCAGAGTCTTTTCCTTCAGCTAACTCCTTGCCCTGAAACACTAAAAACTAACATCAAATGCAACCTTGGTTCCTTGAAAACATCCAATTTTCCCAAGAAAAGATGTAAAATGTTCCGTCAAAAGCTGAAACATTAATAAACAAGTGAGAAAAAATCTAGGTGTTCTTTATAAATCCTGTGAAAGCAAAGTGGATGCTACCACTAAGGAAAGAAACTTGAAATCTTCACAATGGAGGAACTTATTGGTAATCTGCAGAATTATGAACTCAAGAAGCAGCAAAGGCAAGAGAAGAAGGAAAAAAAAGAGAAAAATATCTGGCATTAAAGGCTTCAAAATATGATTCAAGTGAAAAAGACAATGATGTTGCCTAGTTGGAAAAAAAGGATTGTTAGAGCTGTGAAGAAAAGTGGTAAGTTTCAAAGAAGAGGAAGTAGTAGCAAAAAGGGAGGCATTGTTGAGGTTTATCACAAATATGGAATTCATGAGCATTTCATTAAGGACTGTCCAATGAAAGAAATGGATTATCAAGAATATCTCAAGACTGTAGGTGACAAAATAAAGAACAGGGACTAGGTCCCTGTAAAATCAAGAAGAAAGGTTGCAACAGATTATGTAGTAAAGCAGCCTTGGTAGTCTCGAGAGATTTCTCTAGTGAATCTGATGAAGCTAATAAATCTGCAGATATATCTATGATAGTTGTGGTAGATAGTGAGGTTATATATGATTCTTATTTGCTCTTATGGAAAACATAGAAGATGAAGAAGAAAATGAGGTAACTTTCACTGATATTAAGGAAAATTTAGATAAATACTCTGCTAGAAAAAATAACGAAACCTTCAAATGTGTTGATTGACTCTGTGTGTGAATTAACTATTGAGAAAAATGCTTTAGAAGAGAAAGTAAAAAATTAAGAGCTTAAATTGATTGCTTTAACTCTCAAGATATATGAAACAGAAGAATTGTTCACAAAATTGAAATTTGAAAATCTGAGTTTAATGAGTCAACTGGAGAAAGTAAATGATTCTGATGGTAAAGGGATGAAAGAAGATTCAAGGCTTCAAATTGAGCTTGAAGAAAAATTAAGGGATTCTTAAAAGCACGTTATGACAGCACCTCATAATAATGAAGAGTCACAAAGAGACCCTGTCCGTATAAGAGAAGAACTAAACAAATCACTAAAATGGACCACATCCTCTCAAATCCTTTCTAATTTAACTGGTCAAGGAATCAATAATGGTAAAGGCCTTGGATATCAGTATAAGACCCAATCATTTGGGTCTCAAGGGAAAGTTGTTCATGGTATTAGAAATAGGGTCCAAAAACCTCGATGTACTCATTATGGAAAAGATGGATACATGAAGGAAAACAGTCAGTATTAGGGTAGAGCTAGAATAAGCAGTACTAACTACATCCAACAGGAGAATTATTATCCTAAGGGTTGCATGATCTTGAAAAATGTGAAGAAGAACTCTCTACCTAGATGAGCCAAGAAAGATTTGATGACATGACCTAACCGGGGGCATTAACGTAATGGGTGTCCGAAGTCCAATCGGAAATTAAGACCACCACCATTACCCAACTCAACCTCCATCCGCCTTCCCTGAGTTGGCTGAATTTTGAGCATATAACAAGACAGCGTAATAGCTCACATGAAGACTTTGGGGTAGGATCACAACCGTGATCGACCCAACTGAGTCCAATAATCCCACAACAACCGCCCAACCGTACCAAACCATACCAAAGGCCATAAACCAGGCCATAACTAAATAAGTTCCAAAATAAAATATAATTAATCCAAAAAAATATAATGGAACAACTAACAATCTCGTCGACTGGTATCTAATGTCAATATCAATACCGATCCCACCCATTCAAACCCATAGCAGTACCACAAAGCCTCTAACCAAGAGAGTAATAAAATACTATTGGGACATGCCACCAACCTTGGACAGAACTAAAATCAAAAATAAAATCAAAGAGTATAGAAATATCCATAACATAAAATGGAGCCTTTCGAAAGGATGAAAGCTCACCACTTCAGACCAAATATTGATCCCCATGTCAATCACTATGTAGGAGGAGTAGAACGGTTGGTTCCTGCATAGCGTCGGTATACAGTCGTCATTAGACGGGTTAGCGAGTGGACGCTATCATGATCTCATGATAAGGATAAAACAATGCCCTTTATAAAGACAAGTAAAACTATCCATATGCTCACAACCATACATATATATATATATATATATATATATATATATATATATATATAACCATGCCAGAAAAGGGGACCAGGTTTAGAATGCATTTAAAACCTTTACCTGGACTGTGTAGCTTTGCCATCCTAAACTACCCACGGGCTATATGGGCTCAGCACCCCTAGCTGAAACGGCCCCAGTGTGTGTAGCCGCACGACCAGGGAAGAAAACCTAGGATGACTAGTACATCCCCCAAAATATAGAGTGACATCATGCACACGGTCACCAAGACCAACCTCACATCGGCAAATATGAGTTTCCAGTTTTGGTCCTCCCGGGACGTCCACCTTCCACGTCTTTGCTGCACATTCTTTGTTATATTACTAAAAATTTATGATTTTATGGTTTATTTGCTTAATAATCTGTCAAAATTTAGTGAAAATATATAAGGACAACGTCAATAATTAAACATGTCGAGTAATTTCTAATGGACTTCCCTATTTTCAATCATATGATATATGAAATATGAAGGGAAATAATTCTCTTGCATTTTTTTTGGTAGGTTGACAAGTGGCAAATGTCTTTCTCAACAATAAAAATAAAACCAATGAATCAATCAAATTGTAGACAAAAATTGATTTGATTGCATAGAACTATAGATATAATAATAATAATATATCTAGTGAAATTTAATAGGTAGAGTTCGGGATTATTAGTAGAGTGTACGTATATCCTTATCCCTACCTAGTTCTTGGAGATACAGAGGTTGTTTTCAAAAGACCTTACGCTTAACTAATATATTATACCAAAAAGTTTGAAAAAGAAATACTACAAAAGTAGAATAGATATAGCTAATAATAGAGAAAGTATTATATAGCATTTAACAACACCAAAAAGGAATAATAACATCAACAAAATAATGTGATAATAAAAATATAGCACGGTTTAAACATCATTCACTTTGGAAGTCTTTCCCATTCGCTCAAAATACGAATTTATGCTGACGAAATGGTCTGGGTATTACAATATCTCCCCCTTGGAAACATTTGTCCTCGAATGTTGCTAGTTAGACTCAAGGTCAAAGAGGACACTTGAAAATGCACTACTGAAATAATCTATTCAACAGAATTACTTTGCTCTAGTCTTTCAGATACTTTACTGAATACACGAATCAAGATGGAAAACAACTATATAACCGAATACACTGGATTAGGAGGAAACTGAATTAAGGAAAAATAATACCTTCATCTTGATTTGAACTTGCGGAGAAGAGATGGGGGTACTTAACTCGCATATCTGCTTCTGCTTCCCAAGTAGCTCCCTCAACTGATTGATTTCGTCATAGAACTTTAACCAAAGGAACTTCCTTGTTCCTTAGTCTACGGACTTGATAATCAGAATCTCTTCATAAGAAAGGCTACCCCGAATGTCTAAGTTTTCTGATGGATCAATAATAACAGAATCGCCAATATGTTTCTTAAGCATGGAGACATGGAAGACAGGGTGGACCGCTGACAACTCTTCAGGCAACTCAATCTCATAAGCTGATTTCCCAACACAATTCAAAACTCTGTAAGGGCCAATATATCGGGGACTAAGCTTTCTTTTCTTACCAAATCTCTTCACCCCTTTCATGGGTGAAATTTCCTATATTCACCTGTTGTCAAGTTGCATACTTCTCTACGAAATTTGCTATATCCTTCTTCATACAATTCCACCAATAGATTTTCCGTAAATCGCAGTACATCTTGGTAGCACCGGGATGAATAGAATACCGCGCGCTATGCACTTCATCCATAATTCTCTGTCTCAAATCATCAATGTCAGGCACACACAACCTATTCTTAAGACTCAATACACAATCTCCCCCTTGGGAGAAAACCTCCATCTTTTGGTATTTAACTGACCCTTTCAATTCGACCAAACGAGAATCCATATCCTGTTTCTCCTTCACTTCCGAAACTAGGGAAGATTTGGAACTATTCTGGACCCAAACATTTCCCTCAAATGAACCAAGCAATCTGACACCTAACTTAGTCAGATGATGCACTTCGCAGGCAATCTTCTTTTTACCTATCTCTATATGCACTACACTGCCCATGGACAATCTGCTAAGGGCATCTGCCACTACAATGGCCTTGCCTGGATGATACAACACGCTCATATCGTAGTCCTTCAGCAATTCTAACCATCGCCTCTGTCAAAGATTCAATTCTCTCTGAGTAAAAAGATATTGCAAACTCTTGTGATCCGTAAAAATATCAACATGAACACCGTATAAGTAGTGTCTACAAATTTTTAATTCAAAAACCACTGCAGCTAATTCGAGATCATGGGTCGGGTAATTATTCTCATACGGTTTCAACTGCCTGGAGGCATAGGCTATAACCTTAGCTTTCTGCATCAATACTCAACCCAAACCAACTCTAGAAGCATCACAATACACCACAAAATCATCTACACCATTAGGAAGGGTCAACACAGGGGCTGAAGTGGGTCGAGTCTTCAACTCCTGAAAACTCTTCTCACAAGAATCTGACCACTGGAATTTAACTTTCTTTTGAGTTAACCAAGTCAAAGGAGATGTAATAGAAGAGAAGCCTTCAACAAAACGATGGTAGTAGCCAGCTAGACCCAAGAAACTCCTAATATCAGATGGAGATATAGGTCTAAGCTAATTTTTCACAGCTTTTACCTTTTGAGGATTAATTCGAACACCTTCAGAAGAAACAATATGACCCAGAAAGGCAACTGTCCTTAGCCAAAATTCACACTTGCTAAACTTGGAAAATAAATGATGATCTCTAAGGGTTTGCAAGACAATTCGGAGATGATCTGGATGGTCGTTCTTACTTCGGGAGTACACAAGAATATCATCTATGAACAAATAACAAACATATCTAAGTACTGTCTGAACACCCGATTCATGAGGTCCATAAAAGTTGTTGGGGCATTAGTTAGCCCAAAAGACAGGACCAGGAATTCCAAATAACCATAACGGGTGCGGAAAGCTTTCTTTGGAATATCGCACTCCCTAACTTTAAGCTGGTGGTAACCGGATCTCAAGTCTATTTTTGAGAAATAGCTGGCACCTTGCAGATGATCAAATAGGTCATCAATTCTACGAAGAGGATATTTTTTCTTTACTGTGACCTTGTTAAGATGACGATAGTCAATGCACATATGCAATGAACCATCCTTCTTTCACACGAATAGAACGGGTGTTCCCTAAGGAGACACACTAGGCCTTATAAAACCCTTATCAAGAAGATCTTTGAGTTGCTCTTTCAACTCTTTAAATTCTACGGGGTCTATATGATGTAGAGGAATAGAAATAGGTTGCGTATCGGGAAGAAGATCAATCCCAAACTCTATCTCTCTAACGGGAGGTACCCCTGGGAGATCTTCCGGGAAAACATCAAGAAACTCTTTAACAACACTGATAGACTTAATAGTCAGAGTCTCGAACTTAGTGTCTTTAACTCAAACCAAAAGACAGATGTAACCCTTAGATATCAATTTTCTAGCTTTAAGGTTAGATATGAAATAACTCTTAGGGGATACAGAATTTCTGGACCACTCAAAGACTGGCTCATTGGGAAACAGAAACTTGACTACACGGGTACGACAGTCTATAGATGCATAGCAAGAGTGAATCCAATCCATACCCAGAATAATGTCAAAATCGACTATGTCTAGTTTAATCAGGTTTACAAATAAGACTCTCCGAAGGACAGTGATAGGACACTTCTTATACATTTGTTTAGCAACAACAGATTCCCCTACTGGGTAGAAACTAGGATAGGCTCAGGAATCTTTTCAGCACTGATCTCAAAATTCACAGTCACCAACGGAGTCACATAATAAAAGCTTGACCCAGGGTCCATCAACAGATACACATCAAAATAAAACACACGGAGCATACCAGTAACAACATCTAGTGAATCCTCCTGCTCGTGGTGGGGTGGTATAGCATAAAAGCGATTCTAGCACTGACCACTTGTAGTATTAGACGAGGCACTCTTAGGAGGAGTAGGATAAGCTAAAGGGGCTGGAGCACTAATAGCCTGACACTGGGGACAAATGTCATGACTCTCTTGTCTAGCGTACGGGCAATCTCTGAGTCTGTGGCCCAACTTACCGTAACCAAAACAACCCCTCTTATCAGCTAACCACTCTCCAGGATGGTCCCTACCACACTTTGGACATAGGGGAGGACGAGTTCTTTTACTCACACTGTCCTGGGACCTGGACATAGTAGACCTATTACCCTGCTCCTGCCTGATTCTGGATACGGGAGCACTAACTAATGAAGGCGTTGGTACGAATGAATGATTCTGGAAATGAGGACGGTTTTCTCCATAAAATCTAGTCTGACTATACCACTGCTGCTCTGACCTAACCCTCTTATTCTCTCTTACTCTCTCTCTCTCTTTCTCCTTCACCTTGTCTCCCTCAATCTTCTGAGCATGTATCATTAACCTTGAAATATCCATGTCCCTATTGAGCATAGCAGATCTATATTCTTTCACAACATAACCCGATACGCCAGTCATAAACTTACTCATACTAGTCATCAAATCAGCCATCATATCGGGAGCATACTTAGATAATTGGTTGAACTTAAGACAATGTTTCTTAACTATCATGGAGCCCTGTATCAAGTTCATAAATTCTTGTACCTTCGCTTCCCTTAATTTTGGGGGAAAGAACCTGTCTAAGAAGGCGTCCTAGAATAATTGCCAAGTCATGGGAGCGGCATCATTCCCTCTACTCTTCCTCCATATCTCCACCCAATCATAAGCAACATCTTTCAAGCGATAGGAAGCTAGCTCCACACTTCTTTCCTCCGTTACATGCATAATTTGGGTGATTTTTTCCACCTCATCAAGATACATCTGTGGGTCCTCACCTGTCTTTGACCCATAAAACTCTAGCGGATTCATCCGCATAAAATCACAAACCCGAGCAACCGCAGAATTACCTTTTTGCAAAGGGGGAATTGTGACCTGAGCATGGGTCTGAGCATTGGCAGTAACCGCCTGGGCTAGCGCCTGAAAAGTTACTTGGAATTCAGCGTGGGACACCGTCTCATCTAAAGGATCAACGAATTGAGGTCGTTAATTGTTTCTACGTCCTCTACGAGGAGGAATTTTCTGTCATAAGATAGCATGAATTAATAGTAGAGAGAAACAGTCGTAGGCACGATAGACATTTGAAAGAAAGAAATGACTCTTCCTAAAATGTCTCGTAGACACTTGCTCATAGATGTGGCGTGCTACACACCGATGATCAAGACTCTACGTAACGTGGCTTGTCAGACTCCCTAGGACTCTTTAAACCTTAGGCTTTGATATCAAGCTTGTAACACCCACATTCCTATCTCGAGACGTCACATGTTTCTTAAGGCCACACATGGCCTCAAGCTAACCCTCTAAGCCTGTCATCCCTTTCAGAACTCACTTTGACGGAAGTCATGGCAAAATAAGAAAGAATATCATATTATGGGCATACTCAAAAGCAAAGATATATTGGCCTGTACAATTAAAATACTGACATTTTGTACATACTGATACTCTAGTCTAACAAAGACTCTACTAATCAAGACTAAAGGGCCATCGGGATGGACCCCCAAATAACTCACACTAAACTGAAAAGAAATAATCATCTGCTTAACAAACAAAACTCAGGGACATAGGTCCTCGAACCATAAGGACTCACCAACTGCAGAAGTGTAAATAAAGGTACTCAAAGATCGTTGTCGCTGCTGAGACTAAGCACCTAAACCTACATCACGGAGAAATGTAGCACACAGAAGAGTATGGGGAATCAGTACTTGGGAATGTACTGAGTGTATGGGGTGTATGCAACATAATAAATAATATCATAAATGAATAAGAAAAATCATGCATGCTAACGACAGTGACTCTCTTCGCTTGAATTAAACTGTAATATAGTTTCTCATAATTCATCAACAGTAACACAAGCTTTATAAATCTAATAAATCATTTCATTTTACTCAACTCAAACTCTTTGACTCAAGACTTAGAGTGACTCGGTAATTCATGAAACTTGAACTCTCATGGACTTGGGAGTTTCTTTTAACCGACATAAACCATATGAGCTACATGGAGTCCAATGTTTTTTCCTCCTAAGAAAGGAACCCTACATTAGCGGGAGCGTTATACTCTTGCCAGGGAGTATAACCTCAAACTCGTATCTGTGATCACAAACTCGTCACTTTGGCCCTCAAATCTCAATCCTACGGTGGCACGTAGTTCTGGGACAGTAGGATGCGCTGACCCCACTCTTCCCGCTCGGTGATAAATACTCCTCCCAAACTCAGTTTAGAACGTGTTAGGAAATCAATCTCAATCAACTCAAGGGTCTATCATAGAGACCAAAATCATAAATATATCCCATCTGTAAATCATAAACAATTCATGAATTCCTAACTCAACTCAACTCAAAACAATCTTTCTCATCATCAAGTGGACTTGCTTATTAACTCATATCAAATGTCACAAACTTCAAGAAAACATCATAGAACTCATTCTTGACTCTCAATCTCAAACATCAATATATATTCAATAATCAACTTCTCGTAGAAACGCTTAAATCATGACACTTATCTCAAATCACTTAGAAATCATCAATACATAATAATGATATATAACTCATGGCATAAATTCTTAATTTAAGAAATATGATGGTAAAATAATTATCAATATCAAACTTAATCAACTCAAATCTCATAGATCATCAATAAAGTAATTTGGGTGTAAACCCGCTTGCAAAGATCATGAAATTCCAAAAGTAAAAATCAATTCTTTGGGCACAAGAATGAAAGGATATTCTTGTTCAAGCCCCACATACCTAGGATTAGAACTTTAAGATGAAAAGACTTGATTGGAAACTCTTCTTCACACTTTTGATCTAAGTTTTCTTGATGCCTTTGACTTGGAGAACTTGGCTCTTGAACAACTTGGTGAAATCTATGGAAAAATTCTTGAATTTCTTGGAAAAGATTTGATTTGGATTTGGAAGAGAGAAACCCTAGTTCTAGAAATTTCTTGGAAGAGAAATGGAAAAGAATGGATTTCTGTTCTCTACTTGAATCTATATATAGAGGGCCAAACTGGGAAGAAAGACCAAAATGCCCTTGAGCAAATTCTAAAACTGGAGCCCGATTTTTTTCCCTGGCTTGACGCACCATGATCGCGGTCCTTCACTAGATTTGGACAGCTGGGAAACTGCTCAGTGGTGCGACATGGTGAAATCGTGTTGCCACCTTGGTTATGGCCTGGAAGGGCACCGCGATGCGGTGGAATTGCGTTGGTTCACTAGAATTTAACAATCCTGATATTGAGCCATGGCGCGATGCCTTAATATCGCGGAGGCTCACTGGAAAGTGACAATTGGGATATTACTCATCTCTGCAATGCGCTGAGGGTCTAAATAATGATATTTCCTGACTGGGACTTCAGATGGTCATAACTTCTTGCTCCGATCTCCAATTTTGACAAAATCGGTATCGACGAAAAGATTATTCACATCTCCACATGATAGAAAGTAGAAATTAGGGACATACAACTCGGTTTAAACATCATTCACTTTGGAAGTCTTTCTCATTCGCTCAAAAGACGAATTTAGGCTTACAAAACTATCGGGGTATTATAATATTTCCCTCTTGGAAACATTCATCCTCGAATGTTGCTAGTTAGACTCAAGGTCAAAGACGACACTTGAAAATTCCCTACTGAAATAATCTATTCAACAAACTTACTTTGCTCTAGTCTTTCAAATACTTCACTGAATGCACGAATCAAGATGGAAAACAACTTTATAACTGAATACACTGGATTAGGAGGAAACTGAATTAAGGAAAAATAATACCTTCAGCTTGATTTGAACTTGAGGAGAAGAGATGGGGGTACTTAACTCGCATATCTGCTTCTGCTTCCTAAGTATCACCACCAACTGATTGATTTCGCCATAGAACTTTAACCAAAGGAACTTCTTTGTTCCTTAGTCTACGGACTTGATAATCTAGGATTTTAACTGGAATCTCTTCATAAGAAAGGCTATCCCGAATGTCTAAGTTTTCTGATGGATCAACAACAACAAAATCACCAATATGCTTCTTAAGCATGGAGACATAGAAGATAGGGTGGATAGCTGACAACTCTACAGGTAACTCAATCTCATAAGCTGATTTCCCAACATGATTCAAAACTCTGTAAGGGCCAACATATCGGGGACTAAGCTTTCCTTTCTTACCAAAACTCTTCACCCCTTTCATGGGTGAAATTTTCAGGTTCACTAAACCATTAACTTCAAACTCAAGAGCTCTTTTTCTTACATCTACATATGACTTCTGACGACTCTGGGTTGTCTTCAACCTTTCTCGAATCTGCTCAACTTTCTCTATAGCTTCAAATACAGCATCAGGTCCAATTATAGTAGCTTGACCCACTTCAAACCTACCTATGGGTGATCTACATCTCCTTTCATATAAAGCCTCAAATGGAGCCATTCCAATGCTAGCATGAAATCTGTTGTTATAAGCAAATTCAATCAATGGGAAATATTCATCCCAACTTTCTTTGAAATCAAGAACACATGCCCTCAAAATATCCTCCAAAGTATGGATGGTCCTCTTAACCTAATCGTCTGTCTGTGGATGAAAAGCGTAACTAAGATGAACTTCGGTGCCAATACCTTTCTGAAAGGCTCTCCAAAACTGAGCAGTAAATTGAGTATCTCTATCGGAGATGATAGACAACGAAACTCCATGCAACCTGACTAACTCTTGGATGTACAGCTTAGCATAGTCCTCAACGGTGAAAGATGTATGCACTGACAAGAAATGAGAAGACTTAGTCAACCTATCTACAACGACCCAAATCGAATCACAATGACGATGAGAGAGAGGTAAACCGGTCACAAAATCCATGTTCACCTCTTCCCACTTCCAAGTAGGAATGCTGAATTCTTGCCTCATAACACTGGGTCTCTGGTGCTCTATCTTCACCTGTTGGAAAGTTGCACACTTCTTTACGAACTTTGCTATATCCTTCTTCATACCATTCCACTAATAGATTTCCCACAAATCGCAGTACATCTTGGTAGCACTAAGATGAATAGAATACCGCCCACCATGCACTTCAGCCATAATTCTCTATCTCAAATCATTAATACCAGGCACACACTGCCTATTCTAAAGCCTCAATACACCATCTCCCCCTTAGGAGAAAACCTCAACCTTTTGGTCTTTAACTGACCCTTTCAGTTCTACCAAACGAGAATCCATATCCTATTTCTCTTCACTTCCGAAACTAGGGAAGATTTAGAACTATTCTGGACCCAAACATTTCCCTTAAATGAACCAAGCAATCTGACACCTAACCTAGACAGACGATGCACTTCTTGGGCAATCTTTATTTTACCTACCTCTATATGCACTACACTGCCCATGGACGATCTGCTAAGGGCAAATGCCACCACATTGTCCTTGCCTGGATGCTACAACACACTCGTATCGTAGTCCTTCAGCAATTCTAACCATCGCCTCTGTCAAAGATTCAATTATCTATGAGTAAAAACATATTGCAAACTCTTGTGATCCATAAAAATATCAACATGAACACCATATAAGTAGTGTCTACAAATTTTTAAAGAAAAATCCACTGCAGCTAATTTGAGATCATGCGTCGGGTAATTCTTCTCATGCGGTTTCAACTGCCTGGAGGCATAGGCTATAACCTTACCTTTCTGAAACAAAATGCAACCCAAACAAACTCTAGAGGCATCATAATACACCACAAAATCATCTACACAATTAGGAAGGGTCAACACCAGGGCTGAAGTGAGTCGAGTCTTCAACTCCTGAAAACTCTTCTCACAAGAATCTGACCACTGGAATTTAACTTTCTTTTGAGTTAACCGAGTCAAAAGAGATGCAATAAAAGAGAAGCCTTTAAAAAAATGACGGTAGTAGCCAGCTAGACCCAAGAAACTCCTAATATCAAATGGAGAGATAGGTCTAGGCCAATTTTTCATAGCTTCTAACTTTTGAGGATCAACTCGAACACCTTCAAAAGAAACAATATGACCCAGAAAGGCAATTGTCCTATGCCAAAATTCACACTTGTTAAACTTGGTAAATAACTGATGATCTCTAAGGGTTTTCAAGACAATTCAGAGAAGATCTGCATTGTCGTTCTTACTTTGGGAGTACACAAGAATATCATCTATGAACACAATAACAAACATATCCAAGTATTGTCTGAGCACCCGATTCATGAGGTCCATAAAAGCTGTTGGGGCATTAGTTAGCTCGAAAGACATGACCAGGAATTCCAAATGACCATAACGGGTGCGGAATGTTGTCTTTGGAATATCGTACTCCCTAACTTTAAGCTGATGGTAACCGAATCTCAAGTCTATTTTCGAGAAATAGCTGGCACCTTGCAGCTGATCAAATAGGTCATCAATTCTAGGAAGAGGATATTTCTTCTTGACTGTGACCTTGTTAAGCTGACGATAGTCAAGTCACATACGCAATGAACCATCCTTCTTTCACACGGATAGAATGGGTGCGCCCCAAGAAGACACACTTGGCCTTATAAAACCCTTATCAAGAAGATCTTTGAGTTTCTCTTTCAACTCTTTAAGTTCTGCGAGGGCCATACTATAAGGAGGAATAAAAATAAGCTGCGTATCAGGAAGAAGATCAATCCTAAACTCTATCTCTCTTTTGGGAGGTATCCTTGGGAGATCTTCCGGGAAAACATCAAGAAACTCTTTGACAACACTTATAGACTTAATGGTCGGAGTCTCGAACTTAGTGTCTTTAACTTGAACCAAAAAATAGATGTAACCATTAGATATCAATATTCTACCTTTAAGGTTAGATATGAAATGACTCTTAAGTGATATAGAATTTCTGGACCACTCAAAGACTGGCTCATTGGGAATTTGAAACTTGACTACACGGGTACGACAGTCTATAGACGCATAGCAAGAGTGAAGCCAATCCATACCTAGAATAATTTCAAAATCGACCATGTCTAGTTCAATCGGGTCTGCAAACAAGACTATGTGAAGGACAGTGATAGGACACTTCATATACACTTGTTTAGAAACAACAGATTTTCCTACTAGGTAGAAACTAGGATAGGCTCAGGAATCTTTTCAACACTGATCTCAAAATCCACAGTCACCAACGGAGTAATATAAGAAAAGCTTAACCCAGGGTCCATCAACACATACACATCAAAATGAAACACACGGAGTGTACCAGTAACAACATCTGGTAAATCCTCCCACTCCTGGCAGGGTAGTATAGCATAAAAGCGATTCTGGCACTGACCACTTGCAGTACTAGAATAGGCACCCTGAGGAGGAGTAGAATGAGATAAAGGTCCTGGAGCACTAATTGCCTAACTCTGGGGACGAATGTCATGACTTTCCTATCTAGCGTATGGGTAATCTTTGAGTCTGTGGCCCAACTTACTGCAACTAAAACAACCCCTCTTATCGTCTAAGCACTCTTCGGAATGATCCCTACCATACTTCAGACATAGGAGAGGACGAGGTCTGCTACTCACACTGTCCTGGGACCTGGACATAGTAGACCCATTACCTTTTTTCTACTTGATTCTGGATACGGGAGAACAAATTGATGATGGCGTTGGTATGAATGGACGATTCTATAATTGAGGGTGGTTACCTCCAGAAAATCTAGTCTGACTATACCCCTACTGCTCTGACCTAACCCTCTTATTCCCTCTTACTCTCTTTCTCTCTCTTTCACCTTGTTCGCCTCAATCTGCTGAGCATGTATCATTAGCCTTGAAAGATCCATGTCCCTATTGAGCATAGCGGATCTACATTCTTTCATAACATAAGTCGATACGCTAGTCAGAAACATACTCATACTAGTCTTCGAATCAACCATCATACCGGGAGAATAGTTAGATAACTAGTTGAACTTAAGATAACACTCCTTAACTGTCATAGAGCCCTGTCTCAAGTTCATCAATTCTTGTACCTTTGCTTCCCTTAATTTTGGGGGAAAGAACCTATCTAAGAAGGCATCCTTGAATAATTTCCAAGTCATGGGAGCGGTATCCTTCCCTCTACTCTTTCTCTCCATCTCCACCCAATCATAAGCAATATCTTTCAAGCGATATGAAGCTAACTTCATACTTTTTTCCTTCATTACATGCATAATTTGGGTGATGTTTTTCACCTCATTAAGATACATATATGGGTCCTCACCTGTCTTTAACCCATAAAACTCAGGCAGATTCATCCGCATATAATCACGAACCCGAGCTGCCGCTGAACTACCTTCTTGCATAGGGGGAATTGTGACCTGAGCATCGGTCTAAGCATTGGCTGTAACAATCTGGGCTAGCGCCTGAAAAACTTCTCGGAATTCAGCGTGGGACACCATCTCATCTAAAGGATCAACGAGTTGAGGTCGTTCGTTGTTTCTGCGACCTCTACGAGGAGGTATTTTCTATCATAAAAGATCACGAATTAATAGTAGAGAGAAATAGTCATAGGCACGATAGACTTTTTGAAAAAAAGAAATGACTTTCATAAAATGTCCCGTAGCCTCTTGCTCATAGATGTGGCGCACTACACATCGATGATCAAGACTCTACGTAACGTGGCTTATCAGACTCCCTAGGACTCTTTAAACTTTAGGCTTTGATACAAAGCTCATAACACCTCACATTCCTATCTCAAGACGTCACACGGTGCTTAAGGCCACACGTGGCCTCAAGCTAACCCTCTAAGCCTGCCATCCCTTTTAGAACTCACTTTGATGGAAGTCATGGCAAAATAAGAAAGGATATAATATCATGGGCATGCTTGAAAGCAAAAATATATTGACCTGTACAATATAAATACTGATATTCAGTACATACTGATACTCTAGTCTGACAAAGCCTCTACTAATCAAGACTAAAGAACCATCGGGACTGACCCCCAACTAACTCACACTGAACTGAAAAGAAATAATCATCTGCTTAACAAACAAAACTCAGGGACATAGGTCCCCGAACCATGAGTACTCACCAACTGCAGAAGTGTAAATAAAGGTACTCAAAGATCACTATCGCGGATGAGACTGAGCACCAGAACCTACATCACGGATAAATGTAGCACACAGAAGAGTATGGAGAATCAGTACTTGGGAATGTACTGAGTATATGAGGTGTATTCAACATTATAAAAAATATTATAAATGAATAAGAAAAATCATGCATGCTAACGACAGTGACTCTATTCGCTTGAATTAAACTGTAATATAGTTTCTCATAATTCCTCAACAGTAATACATGCTTTAAAAATCTCATAAATTATTTCATTTTACTCAACTCAAACTCTTTGACTCAAGACTTAGAGTGACTCGGTAATTCATGAAACTTGAACTCTTATGGACTTGGGAGTTTCTTTTAACCGACATAAACCATGTGATCTACATGGAGTCCAATGTTTTACCCTCCTAAGGAAGTAACCCCACATTGGCGGGAGCATTATACTCTTGCCAGGATGTATAACCTCAAACTCATCTCTGTGATCACAAACTCGACACTTTGGCCCTCAAATCTCAATCCTACGGTGGCACGTAGTTCTGGGGAAGTAGGATGCGTTGACCCCACACTTCCTGCTGGGTGCTAAATACTCCTCCTAGACTCATCTCAGAACGAGTTAGAAAATCCACCTCAATCAACTCAAGGGTCTATCATAGAGACCAAAATCATATATATATCTCATCTGTAAATAATAAACAATTCGTGGATTCCTAACTCGACTCAACTCAAAACAATCTTTTTCATCATCAAGTGGACTTGTTGATTAACTCATATCAAACATCACAAACTTCAAGAAAAAATCATAGAACTCATTCTTGACTCTCAAGCTCAAACATCAATATATATTCAATAATCAACTTCTCATAGAAATGCTTTAATCATGACACTTATCTCAAATCACTTAGAAATCATCAATACATAATAATAATATACAACTCATGGCATAAATTCTCAATTTAAGAAATATTATGGTAAAATAATCATCAATATCAAACTTAATCAACTCAAATCTCATAGATCATCAATAAAGTAATTTGGGTGTAAACCCGCTTGCAAAGATCATGAAATTCCAAAAGTAAAAATCAATTCTTTGGGCACAAGAATGAAAGGATATTCTTGTTCAAGCTCCACATACCTTGGATTATAACTTTAAGATGAAAATACTTGATTGGAAACTCTTCTTCACACTTTTGAGCTAAGTTTTCTTGATGCCTTTGACTTGGAGAACTTGATTCTTGAACAACTTGGTGAAATCTATGAAAAAATTCTTGAATTTCTTGGAAAATATTTGATTTGGATTTGGTAGAGAGAAACCCTAGTTCTAGATATTTCTTGGAAGAGAAATGGAAAAGAATGGATTTTTCTTCTCTACTTGAATCTATATATAGAGGGCCAAACTGGGCGGAAAGACCAAAATTCCCTAGAGAAAATTCTAAAATTGGAGCCCAATTTTTGGCCCTGGCACAATGCACCATGATCGCGGTCCTTCACTGGATTTGGACAACTGGGAAATTGCTCAGTGGTGCGATGCAGTGAAATTGCGTTGCCACCTTGGTTATGACCTAAAAGGGCACCACGATGTGGTGGAATCGCGTTGGTGCACTGGAATTTGACAATCCTAATATTGAGCCTTGGCACGATTAGTTAATATCGCGGAGGCTCACTGGAAAGTGACAATTGGGATATTACTCATCTCCGTGATGCGCTGAGGTTCTAAATAACGATTTTTCATGACTGGGACTTCAGATAGTCATAACTTCTTTCTCCTATCTCCAATTTTGACAAAATTGGTATTGATGGAAAGCTTATTCAAATATCCACATGATAGAATGTCGAAATTATTGAAATACAGCTCGTTTTAAACATCATTTACTTTAGAAGTCTTTCCCATTCGCTTAAAAGATGAATTTAGGCTTACAAACGGTTGGGGTATTATAATAATAAGGTAAATAACCTACCAAGTAGGTTAGAAATCATGGGAACTTATTAGGATAAGTGGATAAATGTCCAGAATACCCCCACTTAAGTTTCACAAAATCTCATAACAGGAGTACAGCTAAGCCTTTGAGACAATTGGTACCCTTCACTCGTATCCAAGCCTCAACCTTTGAATCCAACACTATCCAGTATACGACATATCCAACCAAGTAAATTTCAAAGCATACAATCCTACCCTTCATCCTTTTCCCTGGCAGATTAGACCTAAGGAAGATTTAGACACTGTCCACCATACGAGTGTATGGTACAACTCTTACCCTGGCTTACAGCTCATGATGAGCCACTCATACTCAGATCCAACCTAATTTACCAAGAATAAGATTAAGTTAAGGAACCAAATGATCTGTACCCACCAATATGACTTGTACCCCTAAATTGTATCCATTCCAGTAACCAAAATCCATCCTACCAACCAACACTGGTAAGCATACTAGAGGACCATACCATTTGTACCCCATCATACGGCTCGTTCCTATGAGTCGTATTGGGTCTAGAGACCAAAATTCTTGGAAATTTTCTAAGGGTCAAAACCAAGGGTGTTATAGTCTCCCCCACTAGGAACATTCATTCACGAATGACGAACAAGGTAGGGATAACCGCATGCACGAGTCATTCATATTATCAAATATATTCCCAATATTTAACAAAGTTTGAAAATAAAGAGGCAAAGATATTAATCTTTCCTTTAACAAACTCAGAAAATAAAGATGTGTTGAAGACACATACCTTCTGCACGAATCCCAAGATCAAAAAACAAAAGAGAATATTTGGACTTCATATCCTCCTCCTCTTCCCAGATAGCCTCTTCCACCTTGTGGTTCCACCATAGAACCTTAATCGAGGTGACATCATTGGTCCACAACTGATGAACCTTTCTATCCAAGATCTCAATCGAGATTTCCTGATAAGATAGAGAATTTGTGATACCCAATCCTTCCAAAGGAACAACCGAAGAAGGATCACTAATGCACTTCCTCAATATGGAAACATTAAAGACCAAATGAACCAAGCTCAAGCTAGTAGGCAACTCCAGCTCATAAGCAACATTACAAACTCTCCACAAAATCTCATAAGGACCAATAAATCGAGGATTGAGCTTCCCCTTCTTTCCAAACTACATTACTCCCTTCATGGGAGATACCTTGAGGAAAACCTTATCCCAAACCTCAAAATCCAAGTCTCTATGCTTAACATCTACATAGGACTTTTGGCGACTTTAGGTAGCCTTAAGCCTATGCTGAATCACCTTCACCTTCTCTATTGCCTGGAAAGCTCAAACCAATAAATATCCACCTCCGCAAGCTCAAACCAACAAATAGAAGATCTACACCTCTTACCATATAATGCCTATAAAAAGCCATACCAATACTAGAATAATAGCTATTATTGTAACCAAACTCCACCAAAGGCCGATGCTTAACCCAACTGCCACCATAATCAATCACACAATCCCAAAGCATATCCTCCTATGTCTGAATAGTTCTCTCCACTTGCCTATCCATCTATAGGTAGAAAGCAGTACTCAGACTAACCTTAGTCCCCAACCCTTTCTGGAAATATCGCCAAAAGTGAGATGTAAAATACATGCCACGATAAGAAATAATCAAAATAGGCACCCCATGCAGCTTCACAATCCCCTAAAGATACAGCTTCGAATAATCCTCCATCGAGAAGATAGTCCGCACTAGCAAAAAATGGGCAGACTTAGTCATCCTATCCACGATAACCCAAATTAAATTATATTAATTTCGAGACCAAGGAAGACTGGTAACAAAGTCCATATTGATCACTTCCCATTTCTATTTAGGCAAATCAATTTCTTGATATAACCCTCATGGCCTCATGTGCTCAACCTTATTCAATTGACACACTATTCACTTGGCCACAAAATCATCCATAGGCCTCTTCATGCCATTCCACCAATAGATCTCCTTGAGATCATAATACATCTTAGTCGAGTTGGGATAAACAACATAGTATGATTTATGCACCTCAGCCAAAATCCTTTATCAAAACCGCCAACATCGGGAACACACAATCTCTCTTGGTACCATAAAGTACTATCACCTTTGATGTAAAACACCACTACCTTTTTACCTCCAACATCACTCTTTATTTTTATCAAGATAGGATCTAGAAACTTCTTCTCCTTAATCTCTACACCAAGAGATGATCGAACCACTTCTTTCACCATCACACTACCATCCTTGGAGTCTTAGAGGCAAATTCCAAGATTAGCCAAGTCATGAATATCCTTCACCAATTCCTATTTTCCTTTCTCCACATGAGCCAAAATCCCCATGGACAACCTGCTAAGAGAATCAACAACCACATTAGCTTTACCTGGGTGATAGTGAAGACTCATATCATAGTCCTGGAGAAGCTCAAGTCATATCCTCTGCCTAAAATTAAGCTCCATCAAAATGAACACACACTATAAACTCTTATGATCAGATAAGATATCCACATGAACACCATTCAAATAATACCGCCATATTTTCAAAGTAAATACAACCACCAACAGCTGTAAATCATGAGTAGGATAATTCTTCTCATGCAGTTTCAACTGCCTGGAAGCATAGGAAATCACCTTCCGATGGTGCATCAATATACAACCAAGCCTTACCTGAGATACACCATAATAAACTATGAACCCATCATTGCCTTTCGGCAAAGTTAGAATTGGAGCCAAAGTTAGCTTATCTTTAACTTCTCAAAAATCCCTTCAAAAGTATCAAACCAAGAAAACTTAACCTTCTTCTGAGTTAACTTAGTCAAAGGAGCAGCTATCGATGAAAAGATTTCCACAAGCTGCCTATAATACCCGACTAAACCCAAAAAGTTCCAAATGTTGGATGAAGTAGTGTGTCTATGCAACCTCTTCACCACAACCTTTTGCGGATCCACCATTATTGTAAGACCCCGTAAAGTTCCCTCATATTTGAGCCTTAGAGCATGTCGAATGAAGCATAATTTTGACTCTAAAAGATGTAGGAGTGACTCCTAAGTGAGTATCATGTTAACCATATAGAATTTACCTTATTTAAAATTTTTATCATGTGGGAAATTTGATAAGGTTTCCGTCAATATAAGATTTGCCCAAATCCGATACTCGGGTAAGAAGTTATGGCTAATTTAAGACCTAGTTGTAAAACGGTGTCATTTTAGTGCTTGGCGCGTCGCGGAGAGGGTTGATTTGACAATTGTCAAATTTCAGTAGAACTCCGTGATATTGGCGTGTCGCACTGAGGTTCCTGTTCCTAACCAGTGGGAAAATGTGATGGCTCCACATCGCGGTGACTCCATATTGCCAATTGTCAATTTCCAGTGAGCCACTGCGATAAGTGGCGCATCGCGGTGACCCCTTAAATCGGTTTCCCAGTTTAATTTTTTCAGATTTGTACAGATGTTAAAAGTGGAATTTTGGACTTTTTTCAAGCCTATAAAACCGTGAAAACACCAAATCAAAATCATTTGCAAGTATCCTATGAGGTTTTTCTCAAGTTTTCTCTCATAAAAAACCCGAAGTATCCAAAACCTCTTCCAAGAATCTCAAGAATCCACCATGGATTTTCTAAATTGAGTCAAGATTCAAGGTTCTCAAGTCAAGGACCTCAAGAACCCTCATTCAAGAGTACGAATAGAGTTCCAAAAGTAAGAGTTCATCTAAAGCTTCTAATTCAAGGTATGTGGGGTTTTGAACAAGGGTAACCCTTTCACCCTTGTGCCCAAAAGGCTTATTTACATTATGAATTTCCTAAAATCTATGAGGTTTTTACATGAATTTGAATTGGGGGTTTTCACCCATTATTATTGAATGCATTATCTTGATATTTCCCATGAATTAAGAGTTAAATGGCATGATTTCTGCATGTTTTATTGAGAATTTACAGTTGGGTATAAACCCCATGATTTTACTCCTTGAGAAGCTAATATTTGCTATGTTGAGATATTGAAGCATATGACTATATTGAGATTTTGAGATAAATTGCTGAAATTCTCAGATTTCCACATGATTTATGAATCTATATGCTATATATTATGCTTTTGATAAGCTTTAACTTGAGATTGAATTATGGGTTAGTAAGCCCTATTTGAGACTTGTGAAATTATGAACTTTTGTGCTATAAGCACCCATGATTTGAGTATTTTGAGATGATTGAGAAATGAATTGACCTAATGGTCCGAAAGCTTTGAAATCCACTTCATCATCTGAGATTATCGATTTGATTATTGGGTTTGTGGTGAACCATGAGATTATTATAAATGTGGATTTTTATGAGATGAGCGCAGTAGTACTTAGCACTGAGCAGGTAAGTCACTATGGTTTCTTACCCCAAAACTACGTGCCATCGTAGGTTGGGCTTGAGGTCGAGTTTATGATGATTATGATTGGGACCGAGGCCAAGTTTCATTTAGTGATCACTAGACCTAGGTTATACTCCCTGGAAAGAGTATGACTCTCCTCCCCAACATGGGGTCTCCTCTTTAGGAGGACAAAACGTTGGACTCCATGTAGCTCGCATGGTTTATATCGGTTATGAGAATCTCCCTTGCCCTTTTAAACTTCAAAATTTGATACTTATTTTCCCTTCCTATGAGTTATTTTCCTAAATGGTGGAATTGCAAAGTTGTTCCCTTATTAAAGTGCTTCCTTGAGGTGGGTTATTTCCCTAAATAAAAGTATTTTCCCTTGATATAGTACTTTTCATAAAGCTTTGAGATAAGTTATTTCCTTGAGCTAGAATACTTTTTCATTTGAGATAGAATGAGTTTCCTAAAGCTTGAAATGAGATATTTTCCTAAGGTGAATGAAATGCCTTCAAATATGTTTCCAAGTTATATGATTCCGAATTCCAAGTATATGAGTTCTAAATAATTATGAAATGTTGAGCATTGAATAGGTTTTACTCTCCATGAGACATATGCATGAGTTGAAAGTATTGTTCAAAGTCCCTTAGCCTTTGGGTATTGAGAATAAGAGAAGATTTCTGATTTTTTTTAAGGGTTAAAAAGCGATGACTCACGAGATTTGTGTTGCATGCCTCATTCTACATGATTTATGAGCTATATATTTTATACTTGTTCAAGCCATGTGAGTTATCTCATTTTGCATACATGATTTGATTGAAGAAGATCGGTACTATTTTTATACATATGCATTCACACCCGCATACTCAGTACATTCCAAAGTACTGATTCACATATATGTCCATGTGCTACATTGTCTGATAATGTAGGTTCAGGTGCTCAGTCCCAGCCTCATCCATGATTCTTTGAGTACCTTGCCTACATTTTCTACAGTGGTGAGTCCTCATGGTTCGAGGAGCAATGTTCAGATATTTTCTGTATTTGAGAGACTGTGTTTTATCTTCAGTTCATTTTGAGTCAGTTGGGGACCTATCCCAATGGCTCTCTAGTTTTCGATGCATACAGGTTTTGCCAGACTAGTATCATACTTGTGATGTGTTGAGGGTTCGGTATTGTGGTTTTGTTGTGGTTTCTCTATATTGTGGTTATATGGACCAAGTATCTTTCCCGTATTTCCTTTCATGTGATATGACTATACGAGTGCAGAGTCTATTTCATCTTGAATTGAGTGTTATCTGTAGAAACTGGCTCTAAGGGTTAGCTTGGGGCTACTTGTAGCCTTAAGCACCGTGTGACATCCCGGGAGACGATTTTAGGTCTTTACAATGATCCCCTCACTAGAAATAATATGACCCAAGAAAGTTAAAGCATTCAACAAAAACTCACATTTAGAGAACTTGTCATACAACTTTAATTCCTTTAAGGTCTGCAACACCACACGGAGGTGATTAGAATGATCCACCTCAGTCTTTGAATAAACCACAATGTCATTAATAAATACAATAACAAAGTGATCCAAATACTAATGAAAAGCCTTGTTCATCAGATCCATAAATGCTGCCAAAGCATTAGTCAACCAAAATGACATTACCAAAAACTCAAAGTGCCCATACCAAGTACGAAAAGCCATCTTTGGGATATCCACCTCCCTAATCTTTAGTTGATGGTACCTAGACCGAAGATCTAACTTAGAAAAGAACTTAGCACCTTGCAACTGGTCAAATAGATCATCTATCCTTGGAAGAGGATACTTGTTCTTGACTGTCTCCTTGTTCAACTGTCTATAGTTAATGCACATTCGAAAGGAACCATTAATCTAAACCGCGAATTAAAATTGAATCATTGCTGAATCAAGTCTCTGTGGGATATACTTGGCTTCTTGAAGGCCACTTTACTACTTGATAAGACCACGTACACTTGCATGTGAATTTGGGTGCTGTCAAGTTTTTGGTGTCGTTGCCAGGGACTTGTAATTTGGCAACTATTTTATTTTTAGTTTTGCATTTTAGATTTCTTTGGTGTTTTTACACTTGGTCTTGATTTTGTATTTGTAGGAAATAGGTTTACAAAGTAGTAAGCTAGCAAAGGATCAAGACTTGGTTGATCCAAACCCAGAACCCAAGCAACTTTACTATCAATGAAGGAGAGAAGCAATCTTTCTCTCCCAAATTCCTCAAATCGTAGAAGACCAAGAGAATCATGCTATAATGGCTGCAGAACAACAAGCACGTAGGACATTTAGGGAAGTGGCAGTCCCACTTCCAACGAACTTGACTTCCCCAATTCAAAGATCGACTGCTTTGGGGAATTTTGAGTTTTCCCCAATTTGCAGGGCTTTCACACGAGGATCCACAAGTCCACTAGCAGAATTTCACTGAGCTTACTGATACATTCATTCCGACTGGTGTGAATACAGATTATATGAGGCTGAGACACTTTTTCCCCATTCATTGTTGGGGAAAGAAAAAAGGTGGTTGAATGTGGAGTCGTCTAATTCAATCATATCATGGTATGGCTTAACCAGAAAGTTCCTCATCAGATTTTTTCCATCTGGCAAGACTGTGAGACTTCACAGTGAGATAGTGAATTTCAAACAAAATCCAAATAAAAACCTCTATCATGCTTGGGAACACTTTAAGGCTCTTCTTCGTGATTGTCCACATCACCAATAGTCCAATAAGGTACTTGGTCACAATAAGGTACTTGGTCGTACTTTTGTAGAAGCACTTGATCACAATACAAAGATTTTTCTAGATTCAGTTACAGGTGGTCAAGCACTGGAGTTGACTTATGATGATCTATACACATTGTTGAACCGCATCGCACAAGGAAATCCTGAGTAGCATTCAGATGCTAGAAGTTACATGAAAAGAATTGCAGATGTATTAGAGGTGGACCAGTTCACTACCTTATCAGCTCAGGTTGTTGTATTACAAAACATAATGAACACTCAGTTTAGCAGCCAAAAATTTGGAGTTCCGTAACCTACAGCAGCAGTCAATGCAGTTCAGCAAACTAGTGGTTGGTGTGAGATCTTTGGAAATAGTGGCCATTCAGCGGCCATGTGAGCTTAAAATCTAGAATCAGTAATGTATGTGGGCAATGCTCAAAGGACAAATTATGGTAATTCCTACAACATAAAGTGGCATACTCAGCTGTGGAACGCATAACGATAACAAATTCAGTAACCACAAGCACAAGGGAATAAGTCAACTAGCAATATAGAAGAGATGTTGAAACAACTTCTAGCTAATCAAACACGGTTGGATGCGAACATGAAAAATTCATAAGCTTCCCAGCGAATCTTAGAGTTGCATATGGGGAAGTTATAGCAAGCATTGAATACTAGGCCTCGAGGTGGTCTGTTAGCGGATACATAAAATCCAAAACAAGTTATGGCAATTACCTCAAGAAGTGGTAAAGAGCTTCAAGGAGAACCTCCAAAGATAACTAAGGAGGTAGATGCAGACTTGACACCTCAACAGGTAAATGATAAAGTTGCTGAAAAATCAAGGAAGTCTCTGAGTACTTGAAGCAAAAAATTATTGAAAAAGATATCACCACTACCCTTCCCTCAGAGGCAAATTAAAGCGAAGGAGGATGCAATGTTTAAGAAGTTCTTTGATACATTTAGAGAACTTCACATTAACTTACCTTTGTTAGATGTTTTGCAGGGTATGCCCAAGTTTGCAAAGTACTTGAGAGATGTGGTTGCTAAAAAGGTGAAATTGCAGAATATGGGGGCGATAACACTAACTAAAAAGTGTAGAACTATAATGACATAGAAAATCCCTAAGAAATTGAGAGATCCAAGGAAGTTTACTCTCCCTATCCAAATTGGGGGTAGGGTGGTCCACACACTGAGTGACTTAAGGGCAAGCATAAATTTGATGCCCCTATCTTTGTTTGAAACATTGGGCTTGGGAAAGCCTAGACAGACCATCGTGGTTTTATAGCTTGTAGACGGATCAATGGCCTATTCAAAAGAAATAATAGAGGACGTCCTCATAAAGGTTGGTAAATTCATTATTCCTGCTGAATTTATTGTTCTTGATTTTGAGGCAGATGAATAAGTACCAATCATCTTAGGGCGTCAATTCTTAGTAACTGGAGGAGCATTGATTGATATTAGAGAAGGCACGCTCAAAATGAGGGCAGAGGATGAAGAGATGGTATTTGATGTTTACAAAGTACCCAATATAACGTCCCATTATAAATATTTGTGTATGATTAATATTATTAAAGGGGATAAGTGCGGGGTGGTTAGACCACAAAAGACCTCTTTGAACTACCTGATTAAGTGGCCTAAGCCAAAATTTCTGCTTCCCAACATGATGAAAGTTGAAAAAGTAGTTGACCTTGAGAGTGCAAACTCAAGAGGTCAGAAATGAATGAGAAAATAGCTCAAACGGGAGAATAAAAGAATGAAAGAATATGGTTGAGTTGAGTTGGGTCGTACCGCGATACTAAATCAGGCGCTGCTTGGGAGGCAACCCAAGTTAAGTAAGTATGTTTTATTTACAATTTTTATTTCACGTAGTTTTTGTTATTAATTGAGTCACAAATTTATGAGAAGTCTAAGTACCAAAACCCTGAGCTAAAAAGCATGGCAAAAACAGAGTGTGGGATCCCGCGGATTCCATTAATGCAAAAGATGCTACTAGCTAGGCCTATAGGCCTCAAGAAGTATTTCTATCCCGTACTTTTAAGATCACTTTAGGGATAAAGTATATTTTTTAAGTGTGGGGTGGGGAAATTCTCAATTTTTGGATCAATTTAAAAAAAAATATGTAAGATATTCTTGTTGGTGATATTTTTTATTACATGGTGCAAGTTTTTTAATTATAAAAAGTATGTTTAATGAGTGAATTGCTACTTTTGAGACTCTTAGGCTCAAGTTTTCGACTCTTGTACTTTTTGACTTAAATTTGAATTCATGTTATTGTGTGGTTGGGAGTCTATGATGATCCTATGTGAGTTGAGCATGTGCCATGTGTGTGTGAGGTGTTGTATATTCCTTGTTGAATTTTATGTCTAGAACTTACCCGGTGTGTGTGCAAAGCAAAATAAAGAATGGGGGTTTAGGAGATGATTTAGGCATTTCTTTGATAGCCTTGTTTTATACCTTATTTTTTACCTACCCTTTGTGCTTAATCTTAGTCAGCCCTATTGATCCTTTATCTTTTTCTTTGATAGCATCATGTGTATCCTAATCCCTTCATTGATAAACCATAATTTTATCCAAAAAGCTCCTAGTCCCTTTAATAAAGAATTAATTGAGTAAGGAGTTTGAGAAATAAGAGGGAAAGGGTGAATTTGATGCCCCAAGGTGATAGTTATTGGTGTTGATAATTGATGTGTGGTGGATGGGTGTGATAGACATTATGTTTGAAATAGTACCATGTTTGTGAAAAAGTAAAAGAAATTTTTTTTGTGGTAATAAACAATACTCCTACCATGTGTTTGTGAAAATGCTTAAAAGAGATGGGGCAAAACAAAGGTGATGGATGGATGGAAGAAAGTGTAATTTGGTTGTTAGAGATTAGTTTTAATTATATAATGTAGTTTATTAAAGCTCTTAGAGAGGTTAGTCACTATTCCCAAATAGTTCCTACTCATCCCTTAGACTACATTACAACTCGGAAAAGACCTAATTGATTCTAAGTTCATAATTCTGATATTAGTGGAGCACTACACTAAAGTCAAGCCTATGGTTAATTATGTGTAATTTGTGAATTCCTTGTGAGAGTAAGCGTAATTTTATTTTTGTACCCATCTTGTTATAAATTGCATTATTGTGAGTGATTATGGGTAACTTTCTACTTGTGACGGCACATGTTTGATGAATATGGGTGATTTGTATGATATCGTTGATTGAGAAATAAGCATGAATTTTCCAACTAGGTGAGTCATTTCTTCAGGCTAGGTTGTTTGTGAGTAGTGTTCTTGAGCTCTCAATTGTGTTGTAACATACATAGTGTAGTAACTTGCATTCTGTGTAGTCATTGTAGTACTAGCTTGAGTGTTTTGCATGTAGTAGAAGTGTGGAGTCTTTTCGCCTCATGATGCTTATATTTAAGAATTTTTCAAGGACGAACAAGGCTTTAAGTGTGGGGTAGTGATGTTAGGTGTATTTATGCATTCAAGCCTTGCTATTTTAGCCTTTTTAGCCTTGTTTTGAGGATAATTCATGTGCTTAGTGTGTTTATAATGATATAAATGTGCATCTAAGTGTCCATGTATGTGTTTACAATGTTTAATGGTGTTTTCAAACAAGTTTTGATTCAAATTGATCATTTAGAATTCAACCGAGAAAACTAGTGCGACTAGCTTAAGCTAGGTGTTTGTCTAGTCTATCATGTTGGGTTCCTATGTGATTAATGAGTTATTGAGGTTTTTATTGTGTATTTATATGTGAAACAAATTGTTTAGAATGTTCTAGGGTCAATTGTATCAATACAAGAGTCAAAACAATAAGCTTAAAATCAATATGGGCAAGCCTAGTCTTAGCTCGTGTTTCTAGTTAACCGTCTTGGATGTTGTGTTGTTTTTAGCTCTAAATTGTTGTTTTTAATGATATAGGATGCCTTTTTAATGTATTAATACTATATATGAAGGATATAAAAGCTTAAAATCTAGTATAAACAACTCAAAAAGGCTTGGACTGGATCAATAGAAGCAGAATACACAACTTGGACTCAATTTGGACACCTGGAATGTCTAGGGAGAGTGAGGGCGCGTGGAGAGTACGATAGGTGATTGTAATGAACCAATAGCTTCATAGGGCACCCAAAATAGTGTGTACCTTATTTTATCCCACGACACTCCCCCTATCCCGATGAAATGGAGCCCGCGGCGCCCCATCCATTTTAGTGCTCCCTTGCCTTAGAAAGTATTTTGAGATCAACTTCCAGTGGGAGCCCGCGATTAGCCCACAACACGGTCTCTATTTCGGCGCAATGGATCCTGATATGGAGGATCTAGAACGTTGAAATGGAGCCCACAACATAGGCTCCATTCCAGTCCTAACCTGCACGCTAATTCCTTGTCCAACACGGCTTTGGCTTATCCTTTTGCTATAAATACATCCTTAGACACGTTTTTAATTCTTCTTGGACATATTTTGGAGATTGAGTGGATTCTACAACTTCATAATTAATATTTTATCGTTTTAGTTTAGTTCATTCATGTTTTTAGTCATTAATTACAATCTTGTGATTACGATTATGACTATGTGTGGCTAAACGCCCTTTTTCCGGGGTTTAAGCCAAGAACATGAGTACTATTGTTTTGAATTAAGTTCATTTGATTTGCTTATCATTGTTGGTTGTTTTTTTATTCTTATTTTAATTATTTTAAGGATTAGTTACCCTTAGAATACATCAATTGGAAACTTTGTAATCTCGGGAGAGGGAATAGGGAGATAGAACATGGGAATAAACAAAGTATGGTTTGTATTCTTTTATGAAATAAGGAATTCAAATTAGTATCTAGGACAGGGATGCACTTAGATGCTTTAATTGATTCATACGTAGGATGAGATCTTAAAGAACTTAATTGGACTATTACATCCCCGCTCAACGATGTAGTTGTAAGGTTTAATTTAGGTAAAGGATTAGAGGTCGGGAGACCATAATCATATAATTAACCCTACAAATCAACAACCAAGATAAGCAAGTTAACGAATTAAGTTCAATAACATAGTATGACTGTTCGAAGTGCTTTAACCTTGGGCTTTACTCTATTGATTGTTCCAAGATCTTTAATTTATGCGTTGTTTACTTTTCTACTATTTACAACTTCCAAACTCTCTTGTTGCTTACCGTTGCATCGAATTAATCTAAACTGTGAACTGAAATTGAATCATTGATGAATCAAGTCTCTATGGGATCGATACTTGGCTTCTTGAAGGCCACTTTACTACTTGATAAGACCACATACACTTGAGTGTGCGCTTGGGCGCTGTCAGATATCGTCGATGAACACAGTCACAAAAGAATCCAAATAAGGCATGAACATGTGGTTCATTTAATTCATAAATGCAGCTGGGGCATTGGTCAACCCAAAAGACATCACTAGAAAATTATAATGGCCATAACGGGTCCTAAAGGTTGCCATTGGGATAGCCTCAGTCCATATCCTCAACTGATGGTAACTGGACCTCAAGTCAATTTAGAGAGCACCGCTGCTCCCTAAAGCTAGTCAAATAAGTTATTAATATGAGGCATAAAATACTAGTTCTTCTTCATCACCTTATTAAGATGGTTGTAGTCAATGCACATATGCAAGGAACTATCCTTCTTCTTCATAAGCAAGATAGGAGCACCCCAAGAAGACACACTCAGCCTAATGAAACCCTTACCCAGAAGATCATGAAGCTAAAAATTTAGCTTCTTAAACTCAGTAGGATCCATATGGTAAGGTGCTATACAAATAGGTCAGGTGTCTGTCTTAAGATCAATAACAAACTCAATATCACACTCAGAAAGAAGACCAGATAGATCTATAGGGAAAATATTTGGAAACTCACGAACTACATGAATGGAGTCAAGCGACGGACTCTCCACACTAACATCACGAATATAAGCAAGATAAGATTTGCAACCTCTCAAAATAAGTATCCTTGCCTGATCCCCGTCGGCTTGAGCTAATATCTTCCTGCCATACAACTGGGGGTATACCGGACATGGATAACATAAAGGTCTTGGCAAAACAATCCAAGACTACATGTATCATGACCCAACATCGATATTAGTCGTGACGGGTATCTCAAGCCCTTCGAGGGCCGAAGACCACCCCCATAGGTTGTCCAATCCGAATATAATCCAAATAATAACAAAACGGAAGACAACCAAAGAATAAATATTAAATAGTTAATGTAACTCAAGAATAAGCTGTAAGAGTAAACAACACCATCCAACCCACACATGTCCACAAAATCCTCTAAACCAATCCAAATTTCAAACTAGGTCGGGACATGCCCCTGACCATGATAGTGACAATGACAATGATAATGTTAATATAAACTTTTCAATTCTAAAATATGGAAAGAAACCAATGGAATAACCAAGCTTTTCAAAAGATGGAATGTTACCACTTCGCCACAAACCTGATAGATGACCGCACCACCTAATGCTACACAAACCAACAGAAAAAACCCTTAGGATCCTAAATGATGAAAGGATATAGCATCCGGGGATGTTTAGCGGGGTGAGTAGTAGCATATAACTCAGGGAGGGGATTAAATAATGTCATTTCAAAATCAAATACAAACTCAATATACATGTTCATGTATATGCATATATAGATAAATACGGAATGGTGGGATAGGGAACAAGGTTTAAGCATGAAATTTAAATCCATTAACCTGGATAATGTAGCTCTAACTATCCTAAGGGCACCCACGGGCTAATGGGTTCATCTCCCTCGGCTAAAAGGGTCCCTGTGCTTGGTAGCCGCACGAACCAAGAAAATCTAAGGATGGGCCAAAGAATGCCTCAACCCCAGCCAATTCTATATATATGTGTGTGGGTGTGGGTGTGTGGGTGTGGGTGAACTATGCACAAGGTAATGAAGACCCCCACGATGGCAAATATGGTTTCTAGTATTGGTCCCCCCCTAGGACCTCCACCTTCCACGGTGAGCTATACAACTCCCTTTAAGCCCAATTTAAACATTTGCACGTAACCCATCCATTTAACCAAGGAATTACTCATTTAGGCAATTACCATTTGGTATCGGCATACCAATTGAACTTGAAAGTCAATTTCCATTATGCCATTCCACTTATCCATTATCTTGGGGGAATCTAGAACCCCCCAAGTTCCAATTTAAAACCAATCCATGGAAACCAAGGCCTTTCAAAACTATTTATATTCCATTAACTTTTTATTCAACACAATAGTTTCAAAAGTGGGTTAAATCATACATATGTCCATGTTCCAAAACCAAATTTATATGTGGGTTGAGGTTAATGCTAATTCCAAGCGAAGTTTCATAAAATTGGAGGAATGCCATGGCCCCCTTCCCATTCACCAAACCCATGCACAAATTTAGTTTAACAACCATGAGATAAAGCATGAATAATAATTCTAAAACCATGAGAAAAGCAACCAAGTAACAATCAGTCAAAACCCTCAACCCATAATTTAAAGCCCACATCTTAAAATCACATAAACAATGATTAAACACATGCCATTTATGAAAACACAAGTTAAGGAAGAGATACATGCCTGAAAACATCAAGAATTTTAGAGAAGAAACCACAAATAGAGCCTTAGATGACCAACTCCTAGAAACCCTAGCCTTACTTTTAATTGGGAAATTTGAGAGAGAAGCGAGTATTTACGTTATGTTAAATAGGTGGAAATAGGGATAAAGGGATGTTTTATGTCGTGGGAATGGTGTAAAAGAAGAGAAAAGACCAAATTACCCTTAATGAGAACCGTGCAAAAAAATAACTCCCAGTCACTATGGGTCTCATAATGACTCATGGTCACTGACCACGAGTCGTCACCATGACTCGTAGTCTGGGAAGTGACTCAGAGCTACCTCACTAGTTTGGTCATGATTCCCACCCTACGACTCGTGACCAGACTTATGATTCATGGGTTCATAGTCATACTCAAGATATAAACATAGATAATCCTCACTAGTTAGACTACGACAAGCACTGTACGACTCGTATAGAGTGACTACGAATCTTAGGGTATTAGTCATTACCTGAACAATGAGGTCAACACACATGAAACATTTTAGAGTCCAAAACATAGGGTATTATATTACCCTCCTAGGATCATTCGTCTCCGAATGAGAAGTCAAGGCACCAATAAGCATGATACAATAAAAATATAACCATAAAACCATGAAAAAAATCTGAAAGCGATTAGAACAAAAAGGAACCCATAGCTCAAGCACTTTCATTCAATGCGGGGAATAGGAATGGATATCTGGACTTCATGTCCTCTTCAGCTTCCCAAGTAGCCTCCTATACCTTCTGATTCCTCTAAAGTACTTTTACCGAAGCCACATCCTCAGTTCTCAATCTATGAACTTCCCTATCCAAAATCTCTACCGGGACTTCCTCATAGGATAAGGAATCCAAAATATCAACATTCTCAATAGGCACAATCAAAGAAGGAGCACCCGCACACTTCTTCAACATCGACATATGGAAAACTGGATGAATAGAACCCAAACTCGTAAGCAACTCCAATTCATATGAAACATACCCCACTCTTCGCAAAATCAAATACAAACCAACATAATAGGGACTGAGCTTGCCCTTCTTTTCAAATTGCATTACTCCCTTCATAGGAGAAACTTTCAAGAACACCCAATCACCTACATCAAACTCCAACTCCCTTTGCCTCACATCTGCATAGGAATTTTTGCTACTCTAAAAGGTATTGAGTATTTCTCTAATTACCTTCACCTTCTCCATGGCCTGATGAACTAAGCCAGGACCAAAAAACCTAGTCTCACTAACCTCAAACCACCCAATAGGAGACGTATAACTCTTACCAAAAAGAGCCTCAAATGGATCCATCTGAATACTCAAATGATAACTATTATAATAGGCAAACTCAATGAAAGGAAAATGATCCACCCAACTACCTCCAAAATCAATCACACAAGCCCTTAACATATCCTCCAATGTCTGAATAGTCCGCTCCACTTGTCCATCTATTTTAGGGTGGAAAACGGTGCTAAGGTTCACCTTAGTCTCCAAACCTTTCTGAAATAAACATCAAAAGTGAGAAGAAAATTGCATGCCTTGATCTGAAATAATGGAAACCGGAGCTCTATGCAATCTAACTATCTCCTCAATAAACAACTTGGAATAATCCTCTCTATAGTAAGTAGTCCTAACAAGAAAGAAGTAAGCTGACTTAGTCATCCTATCCACAATAATCCAAATCAAATAATATTAATTATGAGACCACGGAAGACCTATAACAAAATCCATATTGATCATCTCCCACTTTAACACAAGAAACTCTATCTCTTGAGATATTCCACCGGGCATCAAGTGTTCTATCTTCTCATGCTGACAGACCATACATTTAGCCACAAAGTTATTCACATCCCTTTTCATGTTGTTTCACTAATAGATCTCCTTAAAATTATGATACAGTTTGGTCAAACCTGAATGAATTATATACCTCGCTCATGAGCCTCGGTCAAAATCCTTTCATACAACCCATCAATATTAGGAACACACAACCTACCTTGGTACCTCGGGATACTATAACCATAAACCTCAAAGGCCATAACCTTTTGATGTCCCACATCATCCTTAATATGTATAAGAATAGGATCCAAAGCCTGTTTCTCCTTTACATTAGCACCAAGAGATGATTTAACTACCTCTTGTACAATTACTCTTCCCTCCTCAGAGTCCAAAAGATGAACTCCCAAGTTAGCCAACCGGTGGATATCCTTCACCAACCCTCACTTCTCCTCATCCACATGGGATAAGCTCCCCATGGACAACCTGCTAACAGCATCAACAACCATATTAGCTTTACCTGGATAATAGTGAAGACTCATGTCATAATCCTTGTGCAATTCGAGCCACTGCCTCTGTCAAAGATTCAAATCCTTCTAAGTAAACACATACTACAAGCTCTTATGATCGGAATAAATGTCCATATACACCCCATACAAATAATGAAGCCAGATCTTCAAAGCAAATGCAATAGCTGCCAACTCCAAATCACGAGTTGGATAATTCTTTTCATGTACCTTAAGTTTCCTGGAAATATAGGCCTCAACCTTACCATTTTACATCAAGGCACAACCCAGTCCCACATGAGATGCATCATAATAAATAACAAACCAATCAGTACCTTTTGGTAGGGTCAAAACTAGCTCAGAATTCAACCTATCCTTCATCTTCTCAAAGCTACCCTCACAAGCATCAAACCACAAGAACTTTACTTTTTTCTGAGTCAACTTCATCAATGGAGAAATAATAAAAAATAACTCTCCACAAACTGTCTATAATACCTAGGCAAGCCTAAGAAGCTCTGAATTTTGGTTAGGGTCGTGGATTTAGGCCACTTTATAACCGCCTCAACTTTCTGTAAATCCATCATGATCCCCTTACTAGAAATAACATGACCCAAAAAAGTCATAATATTTAACCAAAACTCACACTTAGAGAATTTAGCATACAACCTTTGATCCTTAAGGGTCTGCAACAAAATATAGAGGTGATTGGAATAATCCTCCTCACTCTTAGAATACACCAAGATGTCATCAATAAACACTATAACAAATTAATCCAAAAACTACCTTAACACACGATTCATGAGATCCATAAAAGCAGCCGGAGCATTAGTCAACCCAAATGACATAACCAAAAACTCATAATGACTATATTGGGTTTGGAATGAAGTCTTAGGAATATCATCCTCCCTAATCTTCAACTGATGATAACTCTAAAAGAGATCAATCTTAAAGAAGCATCTAGCACCTTGAAGTTAGTCAAAAAAATCATCAATCCTAGGAAGAGGATGCTTATTCTTCATAGTAACCCTAATCAACTACCGATAATCTATACACATCCAAAGAGATATATCTTTCTTACACACGACAAGCACTGGGAAACTCCACAAAGAGACACTAGGATGGATGAAACCCTTATCAAGAAGATCTTTTAACTTCTTGTTTATCTTCTTTAACTCATTCGAAGCTATTTTATAAAGAGGAATGGAAATGGGAAGAGTATCCAGTAGAAGCTCAATCGCAAAATCTATTTCCCTGTTGGGAGAAATACTAGGAAGATCATCGAGAAACACTTCAGGAAATTTGTTAACAATAGGGACAAATTGTAAAGAGAAAACCTCAGTACTAGAATCCTTAACACGAACCAAATGATATAGAAACCCCTTGGAAATAAAATTTCAGGATCTAAGAAAAGAAATAAACCTCTCTTTAGGCACTAATAAACTCCTCTCCCATTCGATTATCGATTTATTTGGGAATTAAAAACAAACTTTTTAGGTCCTATAATCTAGAGAAGCATAGCATGAATGAAGCCAATCCATCCCTATGATTACATAAAAGTCTACCATATCCAGCTCTACCAAATCCACCAATGTCTATCTATGAAATATAGACACCACACAACCCTTAAAGATATTTCTAGCCAAACTAGAATCACCCACCAGAGTAGATAAAAAAAAGGGTTGGAAATAATTTTGAGATCAAAACCAAAATGCACAACCATATAAGGGGTCACATAAGAAAGGGTAGACCCCAGATCAAGCAAACAATACACATCATGAGAGAAGAGTTTTAACAAACCAGTGAAAACATCAGGAGATACCTTAGATTCCTGATGGGTGGTAAGAGCATAGAGATAATTTTGGCCAGTGCCGGTACCAGAAATAGCATCCTGTGGTTCAGGAGCCCAAGAAGTACTGACCGGGACCTTATTAGATCCAGTATCCACCTTAGATGAATAACAGTTCCTCTTAATATGACTAGGCTAGCCATATTTAAAACACAAGTTCCTCCCCCATCATAATAACCACGATGAAGCTGACCCTAAAATCTACAAGGAGGATAGGCTGGGGCTGACTGAGCTCCAGTAGCCTGAGACTGGGCGCCCTGTTCCTTAGGACCACCGCTAGTCTGAAATCAACAATCATTAGATGGCCTGGGATAGGGAGCACTAGCTGATGAATATGAATTTGAACTCCCCTAGTTCTTCTTATCTAACCACTACCTACTATCTCTTCCACTATTTTGTTGATTCGCACCCTGCTCTGAATATCTGAGCTCTTTATTATGCCTCTCTCCCATTTCTTTCCATTTTTTTTCCTTATCCTCCACCTGCTGCATATAAACCATAAGTCTGGAGATATCCATATTATTATTTAGCATAACGGCCTTACACTCCAAGACTAAGTCATGAGACAATCTCAAAGTGAACTTTCTCTTCCTAACCCTTATTTTTACAGCAACTCTGGAGTATAATGAGACAACTTCTGGAACTTTAGGGTATATTCCTTTACACTCATCATATATTTCCTCAAGTTCACAAACTCTTTAGCCTTAGCTTCCCTCAACTCCTAAGAAAAGAAATGATCAAGGAAGGCATTAGAGAACTCCTCCCACATAGCCTGCTTAGCATTATCATCCCTCAACTACTCTCACTCCTCATACCACTAATATGCTATATATTTTAGTTGATAATCAACAAACTCCACACATTTACATTAGTATCATAGATCACCCTAAAAACCTTCTACATCTCATCGATAAACCTTTGAAAATCCTCCTCAACCATAGAGCCAGTAAAGGCTAGTGGATTCAACCTCATAAAATGCCCAACTCGAGTAACCTCAGAAGAACTCACAGCAGCACCAACAGGACCAGGCTGACGAGACTGAGATATCACAAACTGAGTAAGCGGATGAATCAACTGATGGAAATCCACGTTAGAGATATCAACATAAGGTGACTAAGAATGAATGTCACCAACTATATAAGGACTAGTAGAGACCAGTGGAACTCCATGTGGGACTTTACAATTAGGAGCAGGGACCCTAAACTGGGTCGACACTCCATAAATAAGGAAAGTTCTATCCATATTGTCCTTAGGTAGGATAAAGGGTCCAGCAGAGTTCCTACGAATATCAAATCTTCAAAGAGGCATGATCTGAAATGTGAGCAAACTAGTAGTTAGGGAATTCCATGACACTAGACTATATAGCCGAAAATAGAACACAAGAGAAACATTCCTAAATTCCTTGCAGCCTCCTCCTTATAAGTATGGCATGCTACACACCCATAAAAAAGGACTCTACTCGACATGGATTTGTGGACATCCAACAACCCTGAACCTATGCTCTGATACCAAGCCTGTCATAACCTGACCCCTAGCCTAGACGTGACGGGTATCTCAAGCCCTCCGAGGGCCAGAGACTACCCTCATAGCCTGTCCAATCCAAACATAATCCAATTAATAATAAAGAGAAATCAAAGATAGCCAGTAGAAAAACAAATGTAAGTATTGTAATAGTCAATAAACATTAGTATCGAATAATGAAAGACGAAGCAAAGATAATACAATGACTCAAATTTAGATGAATTATGTGAAATATGTGCTTTAATATGATTTGACTATTTTACTCCTTCTCGTGGTTGTGTTATGGTATTTTTGGTGTGTGGGTGTGATTGGCATGGTCCAAATACATTTTGGGGTGTTTTATGTGATATTGTGATTTTTGGTGGCTTTGATAGCCTTATAGTTGACTTCAGTCAACATCTTTTGATCTATGCATCAGATGACAAAATAGACTGCGCCAGTAGATTTGGATCGTTGATTTTAGGGTGATAACATGGTTGGGGTGGTATTATGGCTTTTAAATCTCATTTTGAACCTCACTTAGGAAAGTTGTAATTTTAGATTTTGGGGGTCAACTCTATGAAAATGATATTTTTCCAAAATATTGATATCTCCATTGAGTTTGGAGTGTTGAATTTGATAAGTATTCATAGTTTGCTTGCATTAATGAGATTTTGGTGAATCCCAAAGGGCCACAGAGACTTGGAATTTCACCAAGTCCCTAGCTGGTGCACTACTCAGTTGGTGCACCTGCGATTGCGAGGCTACTGCTATGATCGTGATTGGGCGTACAAGCTAAGTGTCACAATTACGACACTTGGTTTGCAATTATAATAGCCACATTATCAAGGTACAATGATCACGATACCTAGTCCGCGATAGTGATGCTTAGGTTTATAAATACCCACGTTTTGCTATTTTTCACCATTTTTTAGACCTATAGCTTAGGGTTTCATGATTTTGAGAAATATTCTCCACTTCTAATCTTGGACAAGCTCCATAAAACCTATTTCAATTATTTTCTTCATTCTTAATCATCTATTTCTTGTTATAAACGTGGATTAAAGTATGGAATTTAGGGATTTTGGCCCATAAGGCCTAAAAATTATATTTCTTCAATTTAAACCTTGATTTCAAACCTTTTTCACTTGGGTGAGTTTTCAATCTTATAATTATTAGTTTTCTCTCAATTGCATCTTCAAAACAACTTCAACTCTTGATTTTTAAATAGATTTCAAGGATTTTTACTCGATAAAGCTTGAAAATGATTTTTCTTCGATTTGGATCTCGTTCTTAACTCGTTTTTCCTTGATTTTCATTTGTAGACTCCTAAACTCGTTATCGCTTGATTTTTATTTGTAGACTCCTAAAACTATGGGAAACACATTTTTGAAATAAAGTTATGATTTTGCTCTTCTCTTTTGAAAACTCATTTCGAGGGTCCCTTTTGACCTCGAATTAAAAATGGGAAATATAAGAATCATTGGCTTTATTTTGGTCTGTATATTCCATATTTCCATTGTCTTAGATAATTCTAGAACAATTCATGAAGATTGAGACTTTGGGATTGAATGCTTTTGTTTTAGTTTTCAACATTCAAAGTAGGTTATGGCTTAACTTTTTTTAGATTGGGCTGGGTAGTTAATTATGATACAAAAGCATGTTAAGGGTGTGAGAACTAGTAATGAAAAATGGCTATCCTATTGTGTTATGCCTGTATGGGGGCCTATATGTGATGTATTTATTTTTGAGATATTATGTGTTATTTATGCTCGCCTAGGTCCTATATGGTGTTGATAACCTATATACATGAAAATAATTGTATCTTTTTTTGATAAAAAGCCTATTACGGTACCAATTATGTATTGTAATATATTTATACTCTATTGGCATATGAATCATGTTGTTATCGTGAATGGTTGGAAATATTAATTGGATATTTGACTCACTTGATTGGATATGAAAACAGTCATTGTGGTTGGTTATAAGCATTACATCCTCATATCATGAACGTTCATGAAATATTAGTACAACCATGGAAATACTAGAAACACTAGCTTTTTCTTATAAAAAATGTGACATCTTATTAAAACCCTCCCAAAGGGATGTGTCGGGGAGGGGATATTGATATGTATTATATATAAGTTGATGAACTCCCTCTGGGTCCTACGTCGGGAAACTTTAGCTCCGTAGGTATATACAGAGGTTGTGTGATAGTCCTAAAGGTTTTGCGATGACCTCATGCATTACATCATCATCATCTTCTCATTATTTTCATTATATTCATTTTATTATGCTTGTGATGTGCTTGTATTTCTGCCTTGACTTGTTACCTATCCATTTATTATATCTTTCTTTACTTGTACTTGATGTTCTTGTATATATTGTCCTTCTGTGCTTTACTTGTATGTGGTATAATGTATACTTGTGGTCCTTTTTAGTGTTTATTGCAATATATGTATGTATTATAGAACTGTTAGTGCAAGAGGTGTGAGCTACCACTGTGGGACATTTTTTTATTGTAGGTGGCGTGCTTTTAGCATGTATTTTGTATGCTTTATTATCTACTTTGCTCAGTCAACCTATGATACCTACTAGTACAAGTGGACCGTACTCACTTCTACTGTGTCCTTTCAGTGCAGATCAGGGTTAGGGTACACCACATGTTGGTTGATTCAGGTGATATTTGGAGCTTTATGAAGTAGCAATGGATTTTATGTGTTCGAAGTCTTCTACTACCTCTTCTTTTTAGACTATGTCTTTATTACTATTCAGAGAGAGAGTTATTCCTATGTATTATGTTTTCTTGAGTTTTATTAGTAGTTCTTATACTGTGACACTAGTTTTTGGGAGTTATGATATTATTGTTTATGTTTCTTTCTGCTTTAATTATATTGTTTATGGTCTGACTTCATTCTAGAAGCCTTTTCTTAGGCTTTAAATATTACTTTCTCTTTCATATTATTTTATATAATGGGCTTACTTGTCAAGGTTTGTCGCGACAGGTGCCATTCAGGACCTTTGGAGTTTTAGGTCATGATAAATTAGTATCAGAGCTAGGTTCATTAGTCTAAACTAGGTAAGAATGGGGATATCTAATAGAGTTTTATGGATTGGTATGTGTATATCCGTATCTATCTTTGAGAGGCTATAGGATGTATTTGAGAATTTTCCTTATTTTATTCTTTATCATGCAGATTTCTTTCATACTTTGTGTTATAAGTCATATTTGAATTTTTTTGTGCAGATGGTAATGATAAGATTTTGTGAGGTTAGCTATGTGGAGCCTTCATCCAGGGAGAGAGCCCAGTCTAGAGGGCGAGTTATGAGTCGTGGATGGACTCAAAGTAGTGGACCAGCACGTGGATTTGTCTTATATAGGAGTAGTGCTAGGGGAATTTCCTCCAAGCCTCATGTTGAGTATGTTGGAGGTATGGGTTCTTCTTCAGTTCCACCGAGTTCTTCTACCCCAGTCTTGGAGGGGTTGTTGAATCGTTTGTTGATCCATTTGGAGGGTGCTCCTTTAAGTATGCCTGGTGTTCCCCTAGCTTTGAGTATTTCACCTTTGACTATGCTAGAGTTTGCTTATGGTGTTTCTCCAGTCCTAAGTGCAGATCCTCCAATCGCACATACTTCTACTCTTGGTACTCCTCAGACCCTGAGTATTACTCTTTTTTTAGTGTCGACATCTAAGTATGGTATCCTGAGATCAGGAGTTCATCCTTCATCTATGTTCCTGCTCAGGTGGGATCTCTGTCTTCTAGATTTACCATGCCTCCTTTTATGAGTATGGTGATGTCTTCTGATGATTAGAAGAGGTTTAAAAGATTTTTTCATTTTTGTCCTCCTAGATTCAATGGTGTTGTGGGTGAGGATGCCTATGAGTTCTTGATTGATTTTTGAGAGAAGTTGCATAATTTGGGTTTGCTTGAGTCATATGGGATTTCTTATACTACTTACCAGTTGAGAGATACTGCTAGAGATTTGTCAAAGTCATTTGTTAGTTGTAGACCTCTTGATTCTCCTGAGATGACATAGGATTAGTTTGCTGGGAACTTTTTGGAGATATTTATGTCATATAATCTGAGGTATCGGATGAGAGATGAGTTTGATCACCTAGAGTAGGGATCCATGATCGTTTCAGAGTATGAGGCATGTTTCCATACCTTATTTAGATATTTTTATGCCAGCATTGCCACCGAGTCTAAGAAGATTTGAAAGTTTATAAAGGGGTTGGATATTTTTCTTCAGTTAGCTATGTCTCAGATAGTTATATTTAGAGTATTTTTTTAGAGTATAGTGGATCATGCTAAGATGACTGGGGATATTTTTCTTCATTTTTCATGTTGAGTCAATCTGTAGAGGTTGCTTTGTGTGTGATAAGATTGGTCATTTGGCCAAGGACTATCCTCATCGAGTGATCAGAGACACTCTTATTTCAGTTGTGAGAGATAAGGGTTCTACCAAAGGTGCGAGAGGAAGAGGTAGTAGATCCCATGGTGGTGGTTATGGGTTGACTTAGCCAATTGGTGGTCATGGATGGTGCTATGATATACCCGCCAGACCAATGGAAGAGGCTTCTGATGTTGTTATGACAGGTATCATCCCTGTTTGTTTAAGATTTGCATCTTTGTTATTTGATTTGAGATCAACTTTCTCTTATGTGTCTGTATATTTTGCTTTAGGTTTTGATTCTGGTAATGAGCCTCTTACCATGCCTACTTGTATATCTACCTTGGTAGAATATTCTTTAGTGGTAGATCGGGTGTACTAATCTTGTATTATGACTTTTGCTGGGCGTAAGACTTGGTATAGATTTAACTGTCTTAGATATAGTTAATTTCGATGTCATCTTGGGTGTGGATTGGTTTGCTCCTTACCATACTATCCTACATTGTTATGCTAAGACCATGACTCTAGCTTCGCCAGGTGTACTAAGAATTTCTTGGAAGAGTGCATTTTATTTAGGTCCTAAGAGGGTTATATTATACGTTTAGGCTTGTTGATTGGTTGAGAGGGTATGTTTGTTTTACTTGGCTTGTATTCATGATACTAGTGTGGTTTCACCTCCCTCTTTGGATTCTGTTCATGTTGTTCATGAGTTTATGGATGTGTTACCTACGAATTTGCCTAGTATGGCTCTAGATTGTGATATTAATTTTTCTATTGATATTGAGCTAGGCACCAAGCCTATTTATGTTTCTCCTAGTAGGATATCCCCAGCTGAGGCGAAGGAATTGAAGGATCAGTTGCGGGAGTTATTGGATTATTGATTTATCCAACCTAGTATGTCGCCATGGGGTGCACCTATTTTGTTTGTGAAGAAAAAAGATGGATTTATGTGGATATGTATTGATTATAGATAGTTTAACAAGGTGATAGTTAAGAACAAGTATTCTCTTTCTCGTATTAATGATTTATTCAATCAGCTTTAGGGTGCTACAGTTTTTTTGAAGATTAATTTAAGATTCGAGTATCACTAGTTAAGGATTAGAGCTTTGGTTATATTTAAAATAACTTTTTAGACTCGATATGATCATTATGAGTTCTTGGTCATATCCTTTGGGTTGACCAATACCCCAGCTATATTTATGGAGTTGATGAACTGGTGTTTTGACCGTATCTCAACTCTTTTGTTATTGTATTTGTAGATGATATCTTGGTTTATTTCGAGAGTGAGTCCATTCATTAGGAGGATTTGCAAATTGTGCTTTAGAGATTGGAAGATAAGAAGTTGTATGCCAAGTTCTCCAAGTGCAAATTTTGGTTGGAGTCTATTTCTTTCTTGGGTCAGATGGTGACTAAGGAGGGTATTATAGTTGATCCATCCAAGATTACAGCTATTCGTGATTGGTTTAGGCCTACTTTGTCCACCGAGATTCAGAGTTTATTTGGCTTGATAAGATATTATCAGCATTTTGTTGAGGGTTTTTCATCTATTGCGACTCAATTGACCAAGCTGACCCAGAAGAAAATTTCCTTTTAGTGGTCTGATGCTTGAGAGGAGAGCTTCTGAAAGCTCAATGATTTATTGACTCCATCTCTTTTCTTGATCTATCCAAGTAGGGTATGCGTTTCATCGTATTTTGTGATGCTTCAGATATTAAGTTAGGTGTTGTGTTGATGTAGGAGGGTAAAGTGGTTGTGTATGCTTCTCATCAGTTGAAGCCCCATGAGAAGAATTACCCTACCCATGATTTAGAGTTGTGTGTGGTTGTTTTTGCTTTGAAGTTGTGGCAACATTATTTGTATTGAGTTCGTTGTGAGATTTTCTTAGATCTTCATATACTTCTTTACTTCTTCATCCAGCGATATCTAAATATGAGATAGCTTCGTAGGCTTGATTTGCTTAAGGATTATGACTTGACAATTATCTATCATTCGAGCAAGGCTAATGTGGTTGCAGATTCCTTGGGCCGAAAGTCGACTAGCATAGGTAGCTTGGTGCATCTTTTGACCCACGAGAGACCTTTAGCCTTAGAGGTTCAGTCCTTATCTAATAAAATGGTTAGGCTTGATATTTCAACACCTGGGCATGCTTTGGCAATTGTGAAGCCTAGGTCTTCACTGATAGAGAAGATTTGAGTTCATTAGTTTGATGATGTTGGATTTAGGTTGATTCAGGATAAGGTATTGAGTAAGGATATGGAGCCTCACTTGAGTCAGGCTAGAGGATGAGTTTATGTACCGAGGGTAGGTGACTATATTAGATTGATTTTAGAAGAGACCCATTCTTCTAAGTATTCCATCCACTCAGAAATGACTAAGATGTATCATGATTTAAGATAGCATTACTGCTGAGGTGGTATAAGGAAGGATGTAGAGAAATTTATAGCTCGTTGTAGCAAACTTTATAGCTCGCTGCCCATGTTGCCAATAAGTGAAGGTCGAGCATTTGAGACTTGGTGGATTACTTCAGAGGTTACCCATTCCCAAGTAGAAGTGAGAATGGATCACTATAGACTTTATGACAGGCTTGCCTCTCACTTCTCATGGTTCTGATAGTGTTTGGGTCATCGCATATTGATTGACCAAGTTTGCTTATTTTATTTTGGTCCAAATCTCTTTCAGTGCTGAGAGACTAACCCGTATCTATTTTTGTAAGATTGTGGATCTTTATGGTGTGCTGGTGTCTATTATTTCAGATCAAGGTTTCGTGTTTACATCTTATTTTTGGAAGACTTTTCAAGAAGAGTTGGGTACTTGGGTTGATCTTAGCACCTTATTTTACCCCCAGAATGACAGCTAGTCAGAGTGGACTATCCAGGTTTTAGAGGATATGCTTCGCTCTTATGTGATAGATTTTGGTGGTCAGTGGGAGCAGCATTTAGCCTTAGCAGAGTTTGCATATAATAATATCTACCATTCTAGTATCAATATAGCTCCTTTTAAGGCTTTGTATGGTAGGCATTGTCGCTCTCTAGTGGGTTTTTTTAAGGCTTCTGAGGTTAGACCTTGAGGTACGAACTTGTTTCATGAGTCTTTGGATAGAGTTCAGATCATTTAGGATAGACTTCGAGCGGGTCAGAGTAGGCATAAGTGTTATGCAAATCGTAGACTTCGTTCCTTGAGATTTGGTGTTGATGATCGTGTTTTCTTTTGAGTTTCTCCCATTAAGGGTTTAATGAGGTTTGGAAGGGGGGTAAGCTTAGCCACAGGTTATTGGCCCGTTTAAGATTCTTTGAACTATTGGTGATGTATCTTATGAGTTAGCTTTGCCCTTAGACTTATCAGTTGTTCATCCAGTTTTATATTTTTCCATGCTTCACCATTACATTCCGGATTAGTCTCATGACATTCGTTGGTAGTCGATTCAATTAGATGAGAGGTTGTCTCTTGATGAGGAGCTGGTCTCCATGTTAGCTAGGGATGTTAGACAGTTGCGCTCTAGGGTTATTCCTGTGGTTAAGGTCTAGTGGAGGCATCGACCTATAGATGAGGCTACTTGGGAGGTCGAGTCTGATATGCGTAGTTCTTATCCATATCCTTTTGCTTATTCAGGTATTTCTTTTGCCTTTAATTTGGGATGAACTAGTTTTTAATGGTGGGTGATGTAATGACTCAAATTTTGATGAATTATGTGAAATGTGTGCTCTTGTGTGATTTGAACATTTTACCCCTTCCTATGGTTTGTGTTGTGTTGATTCTTGGATGTGGTAATGATTGACACGATTCTCGATGTATTTTAGGGTATTTTATGCAATATTGTGGCTTTTGGTGGCTTAGAGTTGACTTTAGCCAATATCTTTGATCTGTTCATCGCAAAACAAAACAGACAGTGATAGTAGATACATAACGTCGATTTTAGGGCAGCAACATGGTTGGTGTGGTTTTATAGATTTTAAATCTCATTTTGACCCTCGATTTGAAAAGTTGTGATTTTGAGTTTTGGGGGTCTACATTGTGAAAATGATGTTTTTCAAAAAAACTGATATCGCCATTGAGTCTGGAGTGTCAAATTTGATAAGGTTGCATAGTTTATTTCCGAGTGAATCCTGAAGGGCCACAGAGACTTGGAATTTCACCAAGTCTCCAGCTAGTGCACCAGCGATCGCTAGGCTACTGCCGCGATCGCAATTGGGTGTTTACTCTAAGTGTTGCAATTGCGACACCTGGTTTGCAATCACGACACCTGGTCTACAATCGCGACACCTGGTCCGTGATCATGATAGCCGCTTCATCCAGGTACCGCGATTGCGATGCCTAGGTATATAAACACCCATGTTTCTCCATTTTTCACTATTTTTGAGACTCGGAGCTTAGGGTTTCTTCATTTTGAGAAACTTTCTCCACTTTTAAGCTTGGGTAAGCTCCATAACACCTATTTCAATTATTTTCTTCAATCTTTATCATCTATTTCTTGTTTTAAACTTGGATAAAAGTATGAAATTTGGGGATTTTGCCCCGTAAGTCCTAAAAATTGTATTTCTTCAATTTAAACCTTGATTTCAAACCTTTTCACTTGAATGAGTTTTTAATCTTATAATTATTAGTTTTCTCTCAATTGCATCTTTAAAACAACTTCAATTCTTGATTTTTAAATGGATTTCGGGAATTTTTACCTGGTAAAGCTTGAAAATGATTTTTCTTCAATTTGGACCTTATTTTTAACTTGTTTTTCTTGGTTTTGAAATAAAGTTGAGTTTGCCCTTTTTTTCGAAAATCCATTTCAGGGGTCCGTTTTGACCTTGACATGAAAATGGGCAATATGGATTTTGTTGTCTTTCTTTTGGTGCATAGATTCTATATTTCCATTACTTTAGTTAATTTCAGGACCATTCGTGGGGAGTGAGGCTTTGGTATTGAAGGATTTTATTTCGATTTTGACATTTGAGTTGGTTATGGCTTAACTTTTTTCAGACTAGGTTGGGTAGTTAATTTTGAGACAAAAACATGTTTAGGATATGGAAACTAATCATAAAAAATGGCTATCTTATTGTGTTGTGCCCATGTGGGGGACTATATGTGATGTATTTGGTCATTTTGGGATATTATGTGTTATGTGTGACCGTGTGGGTCCTATATGATGTTGATACCCGATATATATGAAAGTAATTGTATATTGTTTGACGAATAACCTATTGTGGTACCAATTATGTATTGTAATGTGTTCATACTCTATTGGCATAAGAATCATGTTTGTTTTCGTGAATGGTTGGAAATATTGAGTGGATATTTGGTTCACTTGGTTAGAATATTGGTTGGATATGGAAACACTCATTGTGGTTGGTTGTGAGAATTACATCCTTATATTATGTGCATTCATGAAACATTGGTACCGTCATGGAAATACTAGAAACACTGAGAAATACTGGCTTTTTCTAGAAGAAAATATGACACCTTATAAGAACCCTCCCCGAGGGATGTGTTAGAAATAGATATAGATATGGATTGTACAGATTAATGAACCCCTCATGGGTTCGACATTGGGAAGATTTAGCTCCATAAGTGTAAAGGTGGTTGTGCGACTGTCTTGGGAGTTGTGCGATATAACATCCTGGGTTTTGACCAGTAGAAAATTTCTTGGAATTCTGGTCTCTGGACCCAATATGATTCATTGGAATGAGTCGTATGATGGGGTACGAAAGGTATGGTCTATTAGTATGATGACCAGTGTTGGTTGGTGGGATGGATTTTTATTAGTGGAATGGATACGACTTAGGGGTACAAGTTGTATTGGTAGGTATGAATCATTTAGTTCCTTAACTTAATCTTAAACTTGGTTACTTAGGTTGGATCTGAGTATGAGTCGCTCACCATTAACCGTAATCCAGGGTACGAGTTGTACCATGGACTCATGGTATATAGTGTCTAAATCTTCCTTAGGTTTAATTTTTCAAGGGTACGGATCGTATGCTTTGGATACGACTTGGTTAGATGAGTCATATGTTGGACAGTGTTGGATCCAAAAGTATGGCTCATGAGGGTCAGTTGTACCCCTGTGACAGGATTTGGTGCAACTTAAGTGGGGGTATTCTGGATATTTCCCCATTTATCCTAATATGGTCACATGACTTATAACCTACTTGGGAGGTTATATACCTTATTATTCCATTCATTAACACTTGGAAACTCTTCTAAAACACTATAATTCTCTCAAAAGCTTTTAGGCAAGGGAATCTAGGGTTTGAACTAGAGGATTAATTTAGGGTTTGTATTGGTGATCTCTCTCCATCATCATCATGGTTTAAGGAATGTCCTCATCTCTCATTATTAATTCTAACTAGCGGCATGGTTTTTATGAATGTTTTCATGACTTCATTGATTGTATGATTGTGGTTTTCAAATAAGAATTAGGGGTTTTGATGTCGCTGCTCATATTATTGCTCAGATGGTTATTACTCAGGCTGAGCAGGGTGCGACTGGTGCTTTATCAACTGAGGCCACAAGGGTTGTCTAATTTATTAAGATGGGTCCTCTCACTTTTTCTAGAGTAAATGCGGAGGAGGATCCATAGAGCTTTTTGGATGAAATGGAAAATATATTTTACGTGATGCAGGATACCAACGTGGAGGGGATAAACTTTGCAGCTTATCAGCTCAAAGGGGTTGCATATTAGTGGTATGAAGAGTGGGACAGGGATAGGGGTGATGTGGAAGAATTAATCTTGTGGGATACTTTTTCTAAGGACTTTTTTTATCGTTTCTTTCCCCAAGAGTTGAGGGAAGCAAAGATGGAAGAGTATGTGAACCTCGAGCAGGGGAAGATGTCTCTTAAGGAATATTCCTTAAAGTTTCGCCAATTTTTAAGGTATGCTCCTGATTTAGTGGCTGACATGCGGGCAAGAATGAGAAAGGTTGTTTCTAGGTTAAATCAGGATTTTATTTTCGAGAGCAAGACTTCCTTGCTAATTAAAGATATGGGCATCTCTAGGTTGACTATTCATATACAATAGGTAGAGGATGAGAAGTGGAAACAGGGGGAGTTTGGAGATAGACAAGGTAAGAGGAGCAGGTTTTCTGACCAAGGAGGTGCTCAGTCTCAGGGAGGTCGAGATGATGGAAAATGGCAAAAAAAAAGTGGGGGAGTTCTGGCTCCTTCTCTTCTGCTAGTGCTCCTTACCAGTCTAGTGACAAGCGTCATCAAGGTAGTGATAATTTCCGGGCACAAGGTGCCCAATCTCAGGTAAGAAAAGGTCAGTCAATTTCTTTATACCCTCCTTATTGATTTTATGGTCGTTCTCATTGAGGTTATTGCGATTAAGGAAGGGACAAATGCTTCAAGTGTGGCTAGGCAAGCCATCGGATCAGGGATTGTTTAGTTAATAAGGTTTCTGCGGGGGCGAATAAAATTCTTGTGGCTTCATCTTCTACTCCTAAACCTGGTGGTGTGGTATCTACTTATGTTACTACTCCTGGTTCTAGTGTTGGTCGAAATAGGTTGTATGTTTTAGCGTCCCGACAGGAATCCGATGCATCACCTGATGTCGTACTTATACGTTACATCTTTTCTCTTGGGATATATATTATTTGCTTGATTTGGGGTCACTCTCTCCTATGTATCTCCTTATGTGGCTATATCTTTTGGTTTAGATTCAAAAATTATTTCAAATCCTTTTTCTATTTCTACCTTGATAGGTGACTCGGTTACTGCTAAGAGAGTCTATAGGGGGTGGCATCTTTGGTGGCCAGCAGACCTTGGAGGATCTATTTGAGTTGGGTATGGTGGATTTTGATGTCATTCTGGGTATGGATTTATTTCACTCTTGCTAAGCGTCATTGGATTTTTGGACCCAAAGGATTATCCTTAGGTTCCTTAGTGAGCCGGTTATTGAATGGAAGGGTGATTCTTTAGCTCCTAGGGGGCGATTTATTTCCTATCTTAGAGGTCGGAGGTTAATCTACAAAGGTTGTTTTTATCACATCATCCTGGTTAAAGATTCTAACTAAAAATATCCTTTTTTTCCAGTCATCTTTGGCGGTTACTGGGTTTACATAGGTTTTTTCGGATGAGTTTGGTATTGATCTAGTTGCGTACACTCGTCCAATTTCTATTCCTCCGTATAGAATAGCTCCAGCTGAGTTTAGGGAACTCAAGGAGCAACTTAAAGATCTTCTGGATAAGGGGTTTATTCATCCTAGTGTATCTCCGTGGGTGCACCCGTGTTGTTTGTGCGCAAGAAGGATGGTTGCTTTCAGATGTGCATTGACTACAGGCAGTTGAACAGGGTGATGGTCAAGAACAAGTATCCTCTTCCAAGGATATATGATCTGTTTGATTCGTTGCAAGGTGCCAAGTTCTTTTCTAAGATAGATCTTCAATTTGGGTACCATCAGCTAAAGATTAGGGAGGTAGATATCCCTAAGATGGCTTTTAATACTCGATATGGGCACTTTGAGTTTTTGGTAATGTCATTTGGGTTGACTAATGCTCTGGCGGCATTTATGGATCTGATGAATAAGGTTTTTCGTCAGAATTAGGATCTTTTCATTATTGTGTTTATTGATGACGTTCTGATTTATTTGAAGAGTGAGGTGGATCATGCTAATCACCTCCGTGTGGTGCTGCAGACCTTAAAGAAATAACAGTTGTATGCCAAGTTCTCTAAATATTAGTTTTGGTTGAACGTTATAACTTTCTTTGGTCATATTAATTCTAGTGGGGGGATCATGGTGGATCCGCAAAAGGTTGTTGTGGTGAAGAAATGGCCTAGACCCATGACTCTATTCGACATTCGAAGGTTCTTGGATTTAGCTAGGTATTATAAGCGATTTTTGGAATGGCATGAAGAGGGATGTGGTAGATTTTGTGGCCAAATGCATCAGCAGGTTAAGGTTAAGCAATGAGGCCAGAAGGGTTGTATCAAGAAATTGATTTGCCCGAATGGAAATGGGAAGTGATCAATATGGACTTCGTTACCGTTCTTCCTTGGTCTCAGAATCAATATGATTCGATTTGGGTCATCGTGGATAGGATGACTAAGTATTCCCACTTTTTGCCAAAGCGGACTACCTTCTCGGCGGAAGATCATGAGAAGCTGTATCTTCAGGAGATTAAGAAGCTTCATGGGGTGCCTATTTTAATTATTTCTAATCATGGCACACAGTTTACATATCACTTCTAATGATCTTTCCAGAAAAGGTTGGGGACTAATGTTAGTCTGAGTACTATTTTCCACGGTCAGATGGATGAGATAGAAGAGAGAACTATTCAAACATTGGAGGATATGCTTTGGTCTTGTGTGATTGATTATGGTATCAATTGGGTTGTCTACCTTTGGTGGAGTTTGCTTGCAACAATAGCTATCATTCTAGTATTGGTATGGCCAATTTTGAGGCATTGTATGGAAGGAGGTGTAGATCTCCTATTGAGTGGTTCGAGCTAAGTGAGGCAAATATGTTTGGTCCCGACATAGTTTACCAGGCTATGGAAAAGGTGAAGGTGATTCGGGACAGGCTTAAGGCTGCCCAAAGTTGCCTAAAGTCGCCAAAAGTTCGATGCGGATGTTAGGCATAGAGACTTGGAGTTTGAGGTAGGGGATTCCTCAAGGTATCTCCCATGAAGGGAGTAATGTAGTTTGGCAAGAAGGGGAAGCTCAGTCCCCAGTATTTTGTTCCTTATGAGATTTTGCGGAGAGTTGGTAATGTGGCTTATGAGCCGGAGCTGCCTTCTAGCTTGAGCTTGGTTCATCTGGTCTTTCATGTTTCCATGTTAAGGAAGTGCATTGGTGATCATTCTACGGTTGTTCCTTTGGATGATTGGGTATCACAGATTCTCCGTCTTATGATGAAATCTTGGTTGAGATCATGGATAGGCAGGTCCGTTGGTTGCAGACCAAGCATGTGGCCTCGATTAAGGTTTTATGGCAGAACCATAAGGTGGAAGAGGCTACTTAGAAAGCAGAGAAGGACATAAAGTTCAAATACCGTTTTTGTTTTCTGCTCCTAGGACTCGTGCGGAAGGTACGTGTCTTCAACACATCTTTATTTTCTGAGTTTATTAAAGGAAACATTAATATATTTGCCTCTTTGTTATCAAATTTTGTTAAAGATTGGGAATACATTTGATAATGCAAATGACTCGTATGTGTGGTTACCCCTACCTTGTCCGTCATTCGAGGACGAATGGTCCTAGTTAGGGAGACTATAAAACCCTGGGTTTTGACCCTTAGAAAATCTTTTAGAATTCTGGTCTCTGGAACCAATACGACTTATGGGAACAAGCCACATGATGGGATAAAAATGGTATGGTCCTGTTATATGCTGACCAGTGTTGGTTGGTGGGGTGGATTTTGGTTATTGGAATGGATACGACTTAGGGGTATGAGTCGTATTAGTGGGTACGGATTATTTGGTTTCTTAACTTAATCTTAGACTTGGTTATTTAGGTTGGATCTGAGTATGAGTGGCTCTCCGTAAGTCGTAAGACAGGGTATGAGTCATACCATGGACTCGTTTGGTGGACAGTGTCTAAATCTTCCTTTGATTTAATTTGCCAAGGGTACAGACGAAGGTTACAGATCATATGCTTCAGATACGTCTTGGTCAGATGAGTCGTATGCTGGATAGTGTTGGATCCAAAGGCTGAGGCAAGGATATAATTGGAGGCTACCAATCATATTGGAGGGTACGACTCCTGAGGGTCAGTCGAACCCTTGTGATGGAATTTTGGTGCAACTTAAGTGGGGGTATTTTGGATATTTTTTCACTTATGCTAATATAGTCCCACTACTTCTAACCTCTTTGGGAGGTTTTTTACCCTATTATTCCATTCATTAACACTTAGAAAATCTTCTAAAACACTCTATAATTATCTCAAAAGCTTTTGGGCAAGGGAAGCTAAGGTTTCAACTAGAGGATTAATTTATGGTTTGTCTTGGTGATCTCTTTCCATCATCATCTTGGTTTAAGGCATGTTCTCATCCCTCATTAGTAATTCTAAATAGAAGCATGGTTTTTATGAACGTTGTCATGACTTCATTGATTGTATGATTTTGGTTTTCAAATATGAATTGGGGGTTTTTATATTAACTGCTTGGTTATGGTTTTTCATGGTTTTAATTATGCTTTATTGTTATTAATGGTGGTTTTGGATAATTGGATTGCATAGGAATGGTTTGATGGTAATTGGAATTGGTTTTGGTTATATTATTCCCCAATTGTGTTTGACAAAATGCCTATAATAATGTTTTCATTGCATTTATGTCTTTTAATGGAACTCTTGCTTGTTTTAAACTTGGTAAAGGAATTATGCATAGTTTAAATGGCTTGGAAAGGTAAATGGCTAATTGGTTATGCTTGTGGGGTACATGGAATACCCCATGTGGTTTAATATGGTAAATAGAAGGGTATTTGGAAGTCTTCTTAAACCTATATATGGTTGGCTATGGATAGTACTTGCAAGTATGGTCGGTATGACGATACCACCGCAAAATGGCCTTGGTTAATAAATGGTAAATGGATTGATTGGTTGTTTGGTAATGGTTTTAATTAGGCAATAATGGCGGGATGTGAAGCAAAGTCGTGGAAGGTGGAGGTCCCAGGGGGACCAAAACTGGAACTCATATTTGTCGATGTGAGGTTGGTCTTGGTGATTATGTGCATGATGTCACATTATATTTTGGGGGATGTACTATTCATCCCAGGTTTTTTTCCCTAGTCATGCGACTTCATGGACTGAGTCCCTTTCAGCAGGGGAGCTGAACATATATAGCTCATGGGTGGTTTAGGACGGTAAAGCTACACAACCTAAGTAAAGGTTTTAAATGCATGCTAAACCTGGTCCACTTTCCCAGTATAGTTATATATATATATATGTGTGTATATGTGTATGTGTATGGTTGTATACATATGGATGGTTTTTACTTGGATTTATAAATGGAATTATTTTATCCTTATCCTGAGATCATGCTAGCATTCACGCGCTAACTCGTCTACTGGCGGTTGTATACTCACGCTATACAAGAATTGGCCGTTCTACTTCTCTACATAGTGATTGACTTGGGGATCAGTATTTGGATTGAAGTAGTGAGCTTCCATCCTTTCGGAAGGATCCATTTCATGTTATAGATATTTCTAGGCACTTTGATTTTATATTGGATATTAGTTTTGGCCATGGTTCGGGGCATGTCCCAGCCGAATTTTATTACTCTTTTGGTTAAAGGTTTTATGGTACTGCTATGGGTTGGAATGAGCGGGATCAGCATTGGTGTCGGCCTTGGCATTGGAATAAGCTTGTGGGCTAACATTATTGGACATAATTTCTCACTGTTCCATTGTATTTTATTTTGGGATAAATTATATTATATTTTGGAACTTATTTGAGTATGGCCTGGTTTATGGCTTTTGGAATGGTTTGGTACGGTTTTGTGGTTGGTGTGGGATGGTTGCACTCGATTGGGCCAATCATGGTTGTTATCCTATCCCAGAGTCTTCATGTGAGCTGTTACACTATCTTATCATATGCTCGAAATTCAGCCAACTCAAGGCAGGCGGCTAGAGGTTGGGTTGGGTAACAGGGGTAGTCTCCGATCCCGGTCGGACTTGGGATGCCCATTTCGATAAGTCCTCGATCGGGTCATGTCAAGTTGGTATCAGAGCTTTAGGTTCATGGTCAATGGGGAGTCCACAAAGCCATGACGAGTAGAGTCTCTTTTAGGGGTTCGTAGCAAGCCACACTCATAAAGGGGAGGCTACAAATCATTTAGGAATGTTTCACTTTCTTAGTATTCTATTTTCAAGATTAGAGTATCAGTCCTGGAATCTTCTCTAATCCTTGTTTGTTCGTCTTTCATATCATGCCTCGTAGATTTGAAACATAAGAAAAATTTTCTATCCCATCTGGGGGTAATGCTGAAGGGGTGCATCCTACTTCTTGGATTCATCTTCGATCTCACGATCCTATCCCTGATAGTTTTGATGTTTCACCGATTTCTATTAGTCCTCCTCAAGGCGAGGTGATTAATGCAGAATTTTGTCAGTTTGTTCGTGTTATTGCTCAGATGGTCACTGCTAAGGCTGAGCGGGGTGCGACTGGTTCTTTTTCTGATAAGGCCACAAGGGTTGGCTAATTTATGAAGATGGGTCCTCGCACTTTTTCTAGAGTGAAGGTGGGGGAGGATCCTCAGAGATTCATGGATAAAATAAAAAAAATATTTTGGGTGATGCAGGTTACCAATGTGGAGGAGTAAACTTTGCAGCTTATCAGCTCAAATGGGTTGCATATTAGTGGTATGAAGAGTGGGATAGGGATAGGGGTGATGTGGAAGAATCAGTCTTGTAGGATACTTTTTCTAAGGCCTTCTTAGATCGTTTATTTTCCCAAGAGTTGAGGGAAGCAAAAATGGAGGAGTTTGTGAACCTCAAGTAGAGGAGAATGTCTGTCAAAGAATATTTCTTGAAGTTTCACCATTTGTCAAGGTATGCTCCTAATTTAGTGGCTAACATGCAGGCAAGAATGAGTAAGTTCGCTTCTGGGTTGAATCGAGATTTGATTTTGGAGAGCAAGACTGCCTTACTGATTAAAGATATTGACATCTCTAGGTTGATTGTTCATATGCAGTAGGTAGAGGATGAGAAGAGGAAATAAGTGAGGTTTGGAGATAGACAAGGAAAAGGGAGCAGGTTTTCTAACCAGGGAGGTTCTCAGTCTCATATGGTCGGGATGGTGGCAAATGGTAGAAAAAGAAGTGGGGGAGTTTGGGTTCATTTTCTTCTGCTAGTGCTCTTTACCAGTCGAGTGGCAGGCGTCATCAAGGTGGTGACAATTTCTGGGCACAGGTTGCCCAATCTCAGGCAAGCAGAGGTCAGTCAGTTTCTTCATGCCCTCTTTATCGGTTATGTGGTCGTCCTTATCAGGGTTATTGCGATGAAGGAAGGAAAAACTGCTTCAAGTGTGGCCATGCAAGCCATCAGCTCAGGGATTTTCCAATTTATAAGATTGCTACGGGGGCGAATAAGATTCTTGTGGCTTCATCTTCTGCTCCTAAACCTGGTGGTATTGCATCTACTTCTATTACTACTCTTGATTCTAGTATTAGTTGGAACAGGTTGTATACTTTGGTGTCCCAACAAGAATCCGAGGTATCACTGATGTTGGGCGTATTTATACCCCTAAGAACCATAATTTACCCATATTTTAGCTAAGTTTGGAGGATAAAATATATAATTCCTGCACTTTTAGTCCATTTTCCTTTAAGTGAGCTAACCTATGTGATTAGCATGTTTTTCAGGTATTAATGGTGAAGATTTCAGCACTTTGTGGACCTTTGGGCAGCAAAGGAAAACTTCACATAAGAAGGAAGGCATCTTTTGGAAGCTTGTGGACTGAATGTGATGCATGGAGAACTTGTCCCGGACAAAATCAGTATTTCTAAATACTTAGGGATGCAGCAGTAACTTAGTAGGACAAGGATGTTATAAAAACCTTATTTGCTGAATTTTTCAGCATTCATTCGATCATTATTATTCAGAACTTTTCATTATTCAGTTTACAGATTCTGTAAGTTTAAGACTGAGAAAAACGCTAAGGCTACACGAACGGCTAAAGGGAAGAAAAACGTCAACCTCTTGTTTGACGCCAACTTCATCCCCATCGTGAGATTTTTCTAACTTTGGTATGATGATGATGTCTTCTTTGATTTCCGTTGTACTCATGAGTAGCTAAACTTCTCTGTTAGGGTTATGGAAACCTTGTAAGATACTATTTGTTGCTATGAGTTTGTGAATTCTTGATGTGTATGCTACTTATATCATTACTCTCTTCGTTTTAATTAAATTCTCATGGTTGCAAACATAGAGAACATGCCATTATAGCATTAACTTGTTCGGGAGAAAAGTTACATGTTTGGAAAAGAGAGTGTGACAAGGAAATAGGGCTTCTAACATTTATTTACACGTTAATGCCTTAACCGGATTAACTTCTTGGAGAATTCGTACCATTTGTTATACACTTTAGGCTCGGGAGAGCTAAAGTGAAATAAATCCTTGATGGTTGGGAAACACTTGGATTTAGAATTAGAATACGATTCTCTATAAGTGCATGCATGTCTAAATTCCGCGTTACTCATAGTTAATAGAGAAGTAGAAACTACAAGGTGGACATAACCCTAACTTATTCTTCTCTGTGATTAACCTTTACTAAACAAATCATTCATTCGTTACTTTGATATTATTAATTCACGCCTAAATCAAAACCCCCCTTTTCCGTGGAATTTTCGACCAACAGTCTACTAACAATTGCAACACTTAGTGACCAAGTATTCCCTGTGGGATTCGACACCCAACCCAGTTGGGTTCTCTATTTGACAGCGACCGCTTACACTTTCTAATGAGAGTTGTAATTTGGGCGTTATCAAATTTTGGCGCTGTTGCCGGGGAATACGGTTGTTAACTAAGTTTGTGATAGTTACTAGACCCTTTGGTCAAAGATTCTCGAATTTTACTTTTTGTTTGTTGTTTTTGTTTTGTTCAGGTTTGGTAGAGTGCATGCCAAATACACGAAGATCTGGTCAGCCATTATTACCCATAAATCCTGAACCACAACTTATTGGCAGAATGGATGCACAACGTGACATTGAAAGAAGGGCTTCTCAACAGGAGCAGGCTAGGTCAGCTGCATTGGCAGCTGCTCAAGTGCATCAACAGAATATTTATAACCCAGGTCGGGTAACAAATCCTGATGATGAGGACCTGGGTGATGATGAGTTACTTAATCCACGGCGTGCAGATGAGGTGGCAGCACCTGTGAACAGGAGAGATCGTCAAGCTAGAATGAGACCTGAACGCCAAGCTGTGCAGGCTCCTTTTGATGATGATGATGACGATCTGGATGGGGTTGGTGCCACAGGGGCTATTATTCCTCCGCCCTTGGCACCCGGAGCCAAGTTCAATATCACTAGCACCATGATTCAGCTATTGCAACTTAAGGGGTTATTTGGTGGACTTGCAGGCGATGATCCGAATATGCATCTGATCAACTTTATCTCAACATGCAAGTCGTTTGACAATCCAGGAGTTGGACAGAATGCAAGTCCTTTCCTTTTTCTTTTGATAACATACCTCTTATGATAGCACTTTCTTTTTCATAACTCATTCAAGCACCAATGCATTCTAAAGCATCATACTCACCCAATTTCCTCTTATTTTGTCACATGACTTTTTCACTTTAAAGCACTCGGGAATTTGGATCAAATTATGGTCTTGAAAAAAATGGATTAGGCTTACATACAAGGTTGTCAAAGAAATAGGCTAAAGGCTCAAAAGGGTTTAACTAGGATGATGTCCATGGGTAGGTAAAACTGAAGGTAAACAAATATGGATTGCCAAAGAAATGCCTAAATCATATCCTAAACTTACACTCCTTATTTTCGCTTTGCATACATACCAGGCAAGTTCTAGCATCAGCCACAATCATAGAATATACGATTATCTCACACACACAAGGCACATGGTCGACTTACTTGGAAGTAATATAGACTCTCGACCCAACAAGTGAAGGAATTGAACCACACAATATCACATAATGAGTCACAACTAGAGCCTAAACGTCTCAATAGTCACAATTGTAGCACATACTCTTGTTATAATCTCATGCTGCCTATCAAAATAATTTCATGCGAAGCTAGAAAAAATTTACTACTAAAAAAATGAAAAAAAAAATGAAACAAAAACAAAGCAAGCAAACATAGATACGAGTAGAGAAGTATAGCATGCAATACCACCACCCCACACTTAGTCGGGACACTGTCCTCAGTGGAAAATAAATACGAAGAACCTGGTCAGTCGGACTCGTCCTCAATGTCGGGGGTCATACCCTTTGCATCGGAATCATCATCAAAGTCGTCATTCTCAGAAGTTCCTCATAAGTATCCCACTTAATTCCAAGAGTGAGTCGAGGTATTTGCAGCGAGGAGGGTTCTCCTTGCTCTTTTCGGCCTCTTTTCTTGCCCTTTTGGGAAGTGGTAGCCTTCTCCTTGCCTTGCCTCGCTTTAGGTGCCATTGTACCTGAGACTAGAAATAGTGTTAATGGCAGCACAATCTCAGTTGATACAATCTATAAACAAGCAGTAGGGGTACCACCCCACACTTAGTTTTGTTGACACAAATCAGTGAAGTGAAAGTGGTCGATTGCTCAGATTTCGTTGACATACGTTTAAGGATTGTATTCCGGCAAGAAAATCAGCAATGCATCACTTACTTGCAGCCATTGGACTACTTTCATGGTAGATATAGCAACACTACTACATAGGGGTTACCACATGGAATCGTTATTCTTACAACAATCACAACCTCCTAAGTCGGTAGGCACTATAAGTCTTATCCCGATGGCCGGGATAGTCTAACATGTAAGTATCCAAACAACAATCTTAAGCAATATTCATGGCCATAGCAATTCCGAAGATATCATAACAATGCTATTGAAACCAAATTCAAGTCGGAAACAAGTCAAGATTTTCCTACGTATATGTTCACTCACATGATTTTGCAACAACAATCCAAACACATGAACATCACCAACAATCTTATATAATTTAGCAATTAATAATAGCCATAGCAACGTAGTACTTACGAGAAATAAATGAAGAATAAGAGAGTACTTACTTGCTTGAAACTTGTGGAGATGGTTTTGTGAATTGGAAGAGCAAAAGAAGAAAATTTTGAGAAGATTTGGAAGAGTATGCGGCGCCTTTAGGGTATTTTCTATTGTGGTTGTGTTATAAAACTAAGTCCCCTTTATATAGGAAGAGTATGGGTCGGGTTATGACCCATTTACAATCGGTTTTGGAGACAAAAATCCTACATATGCGGCGCATAATACTTGGCATATCAATGACATATGCGGCGCATTGTCTATGGCATAATGGGACATATGCGCCGCATAGTCTATGGCATTTGTAGTCATATGTGCCGCATAGTCTATGGCATATGAGATACTGAGACCAAATGCCATAGCATAGGTGGCTCATAGTCAAAAGCATACCTAGGAATAGGCGGCGCATAGAGTATAGCACACTAGATTCCTAGACCTTAGGCTATATGATAGGTTGTGCATCGTTCGTGTCCTAGTTTTACCAAGGCCTATCCTTCCTCAAAGCCTATTTTGGCGTGAGAAAGGCTCAATCCATAGCCTTATGCATCACCCTTCCTAACTTACCAACTTTACCATACAATGCGTCCAAATCGTCAATTGAAATCAATCTCCTCGTTGACTACTTCTTGCACCTATATTCGCTCAAACAAATGAAAACGATTAGTACGATGGGTTGTCTCCCACCAAGCGCCTTAGTTTTGGTCGTGGCATGACTCTTATTTTTGGATTTTTAAAAGGCAAAACACATACTAGAACGAAATGAAAAATAAAAAAATGATAAACGATAAACGATGGGTTGCCTCCCATCTAGCGCTTGATTTATTGTCGCGGCACAACATAGTTACCTCGAGTACTTAGACTTCGTCGAGATAGATGGTGGATCGTTTTCTGAATGGATTCAGACGACAATGAGGCTTACTTGTAGGAGGGATACCAATTATATCATCAATAGTCCAACCCATAGCTCTCATGTATCTCTTCAGATCAGAGATAAGAGCCTCTACGTGCTGTTTACTTAAATCATCCGCACTCATCGGAAGTATCTTTATACTTTCCAAGAACGCATACCTTAGATAATCGGGGAGCTCTTTCGATTCTAGCATTGGTGGCTCTTCAAGGGAAGTCTTCGTTGTAGGTGAAGGTTGATTCTTAAGATCACGGTCCGGTTGCTTAGGAGTATGGAAATAGGACTCTATTTCTGTTAGAGCACCCATAAGTTCTTCATAATCTTCATCGTCCTCATGCTCATCCTTCAGCAGCGCAGCAGACAATGGCTCAACAGTAAGCTGTTTCTCTACAGATAATGCTTTCTTATCTTCATAATGAACATTATCTACAGAGAACACATCCATATCTTTTGGCTGCTTCATCGCTTTGCACAAATCAAAACGAATCACTTCGTCATTCATTCGAAATAAAAGCTCATTATCTCTCATGTCAATAAGCACACTTCCTGTAGCAAGGAAAGGACGTCCCAAGATTATGGGAACTTCAGAATCCACCTCGCAATCCAAAATCACAAAGTCTGCAGGAAAAATAAAGGTAGACACCTTCACCAACACATCATTCAAGATACCCACAGGTCGTTTTACCGACCTATCAGCCATCACGAGCCTTATATTGGTTGGTGTCGGATCGCCTAACCCCAACTTCTTGTAGACGAATAGTGGCATCAAATTGATGCTAGCACCCAGATCGCACAATGCCTTAGCAAAATTCATAGATCCAACCGTGCAAGGAATAGTAAAAGCACCAGGGTCTGTCTTCTTCTGTACTAAGGACCTTGTGGCAATTGCACTGCAATGATGAATATTATCTGCCGGCTCATAGCTTACTGACCATTTTTTTGTCAACAGGTCCTTCATGAATTTAGCGTACCCAGGCATCTTTTCTAGCGCCTCTACCAACGGAACATTAATGGTCAGTTGCTTCAACATGGTCATGAATTTGCTGAACTTTGTATCATCCGCCACCTTCTTCAATCTTTAAGGAAAAGGTGGTGGTGGGTATGGAAGTGTTCTCTCCATGGATTTCTTCTCCTCTTGCTTCCGTTTTTCCATTTTTTCAGGCTGCACGTCACTGGGCGTGACATCCTTGACGTCAGGATTGGTTGTTGCAGAATCTTCTCCTTTTACGTTATCATCCATGTCCGCAACTTCGTCAACCACTTGCTTGCCTTTTTATGAAGGTTCCAGCACCTTACCACTTCTGGTAGTGATGGCTATGCATAACCCATCATTCCTTGGGTTTTGCACAGTATCGCTAGGTAAAGTGCCAGCCTTTCTTTGATTGAGTGCTGCTGAAAGTTGGCTCAGTTGCTGCTCTATTTTCTTGATTGAAGTGGAATGAGAATCAACTAGTTGTTTCATGGAGGACAAATCATTAATTACCTTAGTAACTCCCGCGCTCGTTGCTTCCACTCCTTTCAATAATTTAGCCATCATGTCTTCCATACTTCCAGAATTAGATGTGGTGGTATCACGTCTACCAGGGGGAACGTACAAACCACTCTTTTCATTATTTTTATTCCAACTACCTTGGTCTTTGCTTCCAGATTTATCATAATAGTTCCGACCTTGGTTTCCTTGGGTATTCCCACGGAAACCCCCCTGAATGTTCAAGTAGTTGGCCTCCTCTTCCGAATCAGATTCGTCTTTTCCTTTTAGCGCCACAGCTTTCACTTTTTCGGTCTTCCCTGATAATAAATGCTTTGTCAGAAGATCCACTTACGTTTTCATGTGCGCTAAATCTTGATCACGTTCTTCTTGTCTTCTTCTTTGGTCTGCAGTCATGCCTATAGATAAAGTGGGGCTTGCTACTTGAGAATCCCTGATATGCCAAGCTCTACTTTGTTTCGTCATGCGATCTAGCATATTGCTTGCTTGACCAAAGGTGAGATCCATAAATGATCCTCCAGCCGCATTATCCACCACTGGCTTAGTTATTGAATTCAAGGCTTTATACAATATCTCCATGAGGTGAACATTAGTCATGTGATGGTTTGGGCATCTCGCTAGCTTTGTCTTGAACCTCTCCCATGTTTCATGAAGAGCTTCAGTGGGAAGCTGACGAAAGTTGCTGATTTCATCTCTCAATTGTGCCCTTTTGGAAGGCGGAAAGAATCTTTCTAGGAAAGCGTCTCTCAATTGCCTCCAATTTGTAATTGAATCAGGAGTCAGCCCATTCAACCATAGTGTTGCCTCCCCAGACAGAGACAATGGAAATAGACGTAATCGAATTGCATTCTGTCCAACACCAGGATTGTCAAAAGACTTGCATGTAGAAATAAAGTTGATGAGATGCATATTCGGATCATCGCCTGCTAGTCCACCAAATAATCCCTTGAGTTGCAATAACTGCATCATGGTGCTTGTGATGTTGAACTTGGTTCCGGGCGCTAATGGTGGAAGAATAATGGCTCCTGTGGCTCCGGCTCCATCAAGATCATCATTATCATCATCGAACGGTATCTCACGTTGTGCATCCATTGATGTACTGAACAAAAACCTGCAGTAAACAAAAACAAAAACTAAAAGTAAAAGTACGAGAGTCTTCGACCAAAGGGTCTAGTAATTATTACGAACTTAATTGACACTTGTATTCCCCGGCAGCGGCGCCAATTTTTGATAACGCTCAATCTACAGCTCTCGTTTGAGTGTAAAGCGGTCGTTAGCAAATATAGAACCCAACCTGGGTTGGGTGTCGATCCCACAGGGAATAGCTTGGCCAACAAGTAAGTAAAATTACTAAACTTTTGGTGCAAGTCTCGTAAGAAGGGGGGATTCTTGTTTTGCAAGTAATGTAAACAAAAGCTGAAAATAATAAAGTAAAAAGAGAGAGATTGTTACGTTGGTTGTAAACAATGAGAATTGAAGCATTGGGGTTATGTCCACCTTCTGAGGTATACGTCTCTATTGGCTATGAGTGTGTAGAATTCTGTCATGCAATTGCTTATAGAGGATTGTAGTCGATGGTAAATCCAAGCGTCTCTCGACCTAAACAAGGACTATTTCACTTTAACTCTTTCGAGCTTAAAGCGTATCTAACGGTACGAATTCTCCAAGAGGTTAGTACAGTTACGGCACTAGCTTTTTAATAGGAAAGGGTGTCCTACTACCTTGACATTATCTCTTTTCCAGACAAATAACTTTTCTCTCGAACAAGTTAAATGTTAGACTGGTGTATTCTTGCGTTTGCAAACGCAAAGAATGTAGATTAAGATGAAGAGAATAATGATATAAGCAATATACGTGCCTCGAACTCACAAACTCACAGCAATAGATAGTAACTCATTCGGCTTCCATAACCCCAACAGAGAAGTTTAGTTACCCATGAATGCGAAGGAGATCACGATTGACATTGTTGTTATACCACAAGATTGAGTAATTTTGTGTAGCTTAGGTGGTAGGCGTGAGGCGTGAATTCCTAGGCAAAGTAACGATTCTCTTGTTGTGGAATTTAAGAATGGAAGAGTAGAAGAAGAAAAATAGAATTGAATTATAAGATGAGAAGTTAAGAAGATGTTAGAAGATGTAAGAAGATGTGAGGGATGGAAGGAAGTATTGTGTTCTCCCTCCTTCCTCCCTCCTTATTCTCTAAAATCTCTAGCATGATAGGGTATTTATAATACCCATATCCTAATCCTACTAAGCTAATGAAATAAATAACCAAATCCTATTAGACTAATGAAATCCTTAACCCAAATGTACTAGGTTAAGGTAACATTATCATAATCCACTTAAAATAATGAAATACATAACCTAATTGTACTAGGTTAATGTATCATTGTCAAAATCCAGCTTTGTGTCTGTAAGTCCCCAAAGTCTTCAGAATTGTTGTTTTAGCCCGGGACAGATTTTCCATGTAGCAGTTTTGGTCCTTAGGCGTGTAAACTCCCTTCCCTTCCTTCGTGAGCTTTCTTTTGCGTCAAGTAAGCCATAAAATGCTGAATTCTGCATCATTTATACCTGAAACTTTACTAATCATGTTCGTTAGCTCATTTACAGGAAAAAGGACTAAAAGTGCATGAAATATATAATTTGTTCTCAAAACTAGGCTAAAATATGGGCAAAATATATTGATATATGCGTGTAAATCCGCCTATCATCACTTTCCTAGAAAGATTCTTTCCGCCATCAGAAAGAGCACAATTAAGAGATGAGATCAGCAATTTTCGACAGCTTCCAACTGAAGCTCTCCACGAAACATGGGAGAGGTTCAAGAAGAAGCTTATGCGGTGCCTAAACCATCAGATGACCAATATCCACTTGATGGAGATATTATACAGGTCTTTGAATTCGGTGACTAAGCCAGTGGTATATAATGCTGCAGGTGGGTCATTCATGGACCTTACTTTTATTGAGGCAAGTGATATGCTAGATTGTATGACAAAGAAGAGTAGAGCTTGGCATACCAGGGATTCTGAGGTAGCAAGCTCTACTATATCTATTGGCTTGACGGCAGAACAAAGGCGAAGAGAAGAGGAATGTGATCAAGATATGGCTCACATGAAAACTCAGATGGACTTTTTTACCAAGCATTTATTATCAGGGAAGACAAAAAAGGTCAAGGCTGTTGTATCACAGGGAAGAGATGAATCCGATTCGGAGGAGAAAGCAAATTACTTGAATAATCAGGGGGGTTTCCGAGGCAATGCCCAAGGAAACCAAGGTCGGAACTATTATGATAAATATGGATACAAGAATAAGACTGACAGGAGTTGTTTGTATGTTTCTCCTGGAAATCGTAAGGCCGCGGCATCTGGCTCTGGGAAGATGTCCATAGAAGATATGATGGCTAAGCTGTTGAAAGGAGTGGAGGCAACCAACACGAGAGTAACGGAGGTAAAAAATGATTTGTCCTCAATAAATCAATTGGTTGATTCGCATTCCACTTCAATAAAACAGTTGGAACAACAATTGAGTCAACTATCAGCGGTACTCAATCAAAGAAAAGTTGGCACCCTACCTAGCGACACTGTGCAAAATCCAAGAAATGATGGATCATGTATGGTTATTACTACCAGGAGTGGTAAGGTGTTGGAAAATCCATCCAAAGTCAAGCAGGTGGTTGATAATACAAAAGAGAATGTGATTGAAGCAGATTGTGATGATTCTGTAAAAGCTGAAAGTCAGAACGTTCATGACACTACACTTAGACGTCACCAGCCTGAAAAGATTGATAATCTGAAGCAAGATAAAAAAGAAGTGGTGGAGAAAACTATTCCCCTTCCACCACCACCTTTTCCTCAGAGACTGAAGAAGAAAGCTGATGACACCAGGTTCAGTAAATTCATGACTATGTTGAAGCAGCTGACTATTAATGTTCCTTTGGTGGAGGCGCTGGAATAGATGCCTGGGTACGCTAAATTCATGAAGGACCTTTTGACAAAGAAGCGGGCAGCAAGCTATGAGCTGGCAGATAATGTTCATCATTGCAGTGCAATCGCTACAAGATCGTTAGTTCAGAAGAAGGCAGATCCTGGTGCTTTCACTATTCCTTGCACGGTTGGATCTTTGGATTTTTCTAAGGCATTGTGCGATTTGGGAGCTAGCATCAATTTGATGCCGCTATCTATTTATAGAAAGTTGGGGTTGGGTGATCCTACACCAACCAATATGCGGCTCGTGATGGCAGATAGGTCAGTAAAACGACCTGTTGGTATCTTATATGATATATTGGTGAAGGTTTCCACCTTCATTTTTCCTGCAAACTTTGTTATTTTGGATTGTGAGGTGGATTCTGAAGTTCCCATAATCTTGGGGCGTCCTTTCCTTGCAACAGGAAGTGTGCTTATTAATTTAAGAGCTAATGAGCTTTTATTTCGGATGAATAACGAAGTGGTCCATTTTGATGTATGCAAATCAATGAAGCAGCCCAAAGATATGAATGTGTTCTCTGTAGTTGATGTTAATTATGAAGATGAGAAAGAATTATCTGTAGAGAAGCAGCTTATTGTTGATCCATTGGCTGATGTGCTTATAAATTTTGAGCGTGAGGATGTTGAAGAGTATGAAGAAACTATTTGTGCTCTAACAGGAATAGGGTCATATTCTCATGCTCCTAAGAAGCTGGACCTTGATCTTAAGAATCGACCTTCACCACCAGCAAAGCCATCCATTGAAGAACCACCAGTGCTAGAATTAAAAGAGCTGCCCAGCCACCTGAAGTATGCGTTTTTGGGAAGTGGTGATACACTTCCGGTTATTGTTGTGGCTGATTTAGGTGAACAGCAAGTAGCGGCTCTCATCTCTGTTCTAAAAAAATACAAGAGAGCCATTGGTTGGACTATTGCTGATATCATTGGTATCCCTCCTGGGATATGTATGCACAAGATTCAGCTCGAAGAAGATTGCGTGCCCACAATTGAGCATCAACGTCGTTTGAATCCACCTATGCAAGAGGTGGTGAAGAAAGAAATTATTAAGTGGTTAGATGCTGGGGTGGTGTATCCAATCTCCGACAGTAAATGGGTGAGTCCGGTACAATGTGTGCCCAAGAAAGGGGGCATGACGGTAGTCGCAAACGAAAAGAATGAACTAATTCCACTCAGACCTGTCACAGGGTGGAGAGTGTGCATGGACTACCAGAAGCTGAATTCGTGGATGCTAAAGGATCACTTCCCAATGCCATTCATGGACCAAATGCTTGATCGATTGGCAGGGAAGAGATGGTTTTGTTTCGTAGATGGTTATTTCGGCTATAATCAGATCTGCATTGCTCCTGAAGATCAAGAGAAGACAACTTTTACATGCCCATATGGTACGTTTTCTTTCAAACGTATGCCATTTGGGTTATGTAACGCACCTGTCACTTTTCAGCGTTGTATGATGTCCATTTTTTCTGATATGGTTGAAGACACCTTGGAGGTGTTCATGGATGATTTTTCAGTAGTAGGTGAGTCATTTGAATCATGCTTGGCAAATCTGAGTATGGCGTTGCAGAGATGTGTTGAATTCAACTTGGTGCTAAACTGGGAGAAGTGCCATTTTATTGTGAAGGAAGGCATTATTCTTGGGCATAAAGTCTCTGAAAGAGGAATTGAGGTGGATCGAGCCAAGATTGAAGTTATCGAGAAACTACCACCTCCAATTTCTGTAAAGGGAGTTCGTAGTTTCCTCGGTCATGCAGGTTTTTATCGGAGGTTTATTAAAGACTTCTCCAAGATTGCTAGTCCATTATGCAAACTATTGGAGAAGGATGCAAAGTTCGACTTCGGTGAAGATTGCTTGAAGGCATTTAAATGCCTCAAAGGGAAGCTAGTTGAAGCTCCTATTATTGTAGCACCCGATTGGTCTCTACCGTTTGAAGTAATGTATGATGCAAGTGGGGTAGCTTTGGGTGATGTACTTGGTCAGAAAAGAGAAAGGCTATTTCATCTAATATACTATGCGAGCAAGGCCTTGAATGGAGCCCAGAAGAACTATACCGTCACAGAACAAGAGCTTCTAGCAGTTGTTTATGCTTTTAAAAAGTTCTGTGCTTACTTGTTGGGAACCAAAGTGGTGGTTCATACAGATCATGCGGCTCTGAGATATTTAATCGAAAAGAAGGATGCTAAGCCAAGGCTAATACGGTGGGTGTTATTGCTTCAAGAATTTGATTTCGAGGTAAAGGATAGAAAAGGTTGCGAAAACCAAGTAGCTGATCATCTATCTAGACTTTAGAGTGAGCACATAGCGCAGCCCGACCTTGAGATTGATGATGCATTTCCCGACAAAGAGATCCTAGCCACTATGGTGGAAGACTTACCGTGGTATGCAGACTTTGCGAACTACGTGGTAAGTAAAGTGAGGCCTGAGAATCTCTCCTTTCATCAAAAGAGAAAGTTCATGCATGATGTGAAACACTACTTCTGGGATGAACCGTATCTTTTTCGACGATGTGCTGATGGTGTTATTAGGCGATGCATCTCTGATGTGGAGGTGCCTAGCATCTTGGAAGTAAGTCATGCTTCCCAAGTTGGGGGTCACCATGCAGGTGATCGGGCAGCCAGGAAGGTATTGCAAAGCGGCTATTATTGGCCTTTATTATTCAAGGATACCTATGATTTTGTGAGAAGATGTGATCAGTGTCAGAGGCAAGGCGCGATTTCAAAGCACCGTGAGATGCCCATGTCTAAAATTCTTGAAGTGGAGCTATTTGATGTATGGGGTATTGATTTCATGGGCCCATTTGTGAATTCGTTTGGGATGAAATATATCCTAGTTGTTGTGGATTATGTATCCAAATGGTTCGAAGCAGTAGCGCTGGCTGATAATGAAGGTAAGCGTGTTGTAGCATTCTTAAAGAGCAATATCTTCTCTCGTTTTGGGGTACCACGTACCATCATAAATGATGGAGGATCACACTTTTGCAACAAGCTGTTCAGAGCCGTGTTGGTGAAATATGGGGTCAAGCAACATAAGGTATCTACACCTTACCACCCATAAACTAGTGGGCAGGTAGAGGTTTCTAATCGGGAGATCAAGCTGATCCTTGCTAAGACTGTAAATGCTAGTAGGAAGGATTGGTCCCGAAAGCTGGATGATGCCTTATGGGCTTATAGGACTGCGTTCAAGACACCAATTGGTGTGTCACCTTACCAACTAGTTTATGGGAAGGCTTGTCACTTGCCAATCGAGCTCGAACATAAAGCGTTGTGGGCGTTGAAGCGGCTTAACCTGAATTGGGATGATGCTATTAATCTGAGATTGGAATAGCTGAATGAGATGGATGAATTCCATCTACACGCGTATGAAAGAGCAGACCGCTACAAGGAAAAGATAAAAAAGTACCATGATCGGAGGATTATCCAACGAAACTTACAGAAGGGTGATTTGGTACTTCTTTTCAACTCCAGACTGAAGCTATTTCCAGGTAAGTTGAAGTCTAGATGGTCTGGTCCATTTAAAATTAGCCAAGTCTACTCGTCTGGAGTAGTAAAGTTAGAAAACAATGATGGTGGTGTCTTTAAGGTGAATGGCCAATGAGTGAAGCCATATATCGGTCCACTTGACTCGATAAAATGTATAGCCACCATCTATCTCGATAAAGTCCAAAGTAATTGAGATAACTATGTCGTGTCGCGACAATAAATCAAGCGCTACATAGGAGGCAACCCATAGTTTTTAATAGTTTTGTTTCACTAGGAGTTTGTTTTTGTTAAATAAAAATCCAAAAAGAAGAGTCGAGCCACGACCAAAACTAAGGCGCTTGGTGGGAGGCAACCCATCCGTCTAATCATTTTTTGTTGTTTTTGATTAAGTGTAGGTGAAAGATGTATAAAGGAGGAGATTGGTCCTAAATTTTGAGTTAAAAGTGAGCCATGCTAAAGGTGGTAAAGTAGGAATGATGGAGCAAATGCTATCAGCTAGGCATTTCCTATGCTATTCTAGGCAATAGACAAGGCAATGCCTATACTAATCTAGGCAATGGACAAGGCAAGGCCTATGCAAATCTAGGCAATGGACAAGGCAAGGCCTATACCATTGCCTATGCTTACTGCCTCACATAGGCAACGGACAAGGCATTGCCTATGCAAATCAAGGCAATACCATAGGCGCCGCCTATGTAAATCTAGGCAATACCATAGGCGTCGCCTATGCCATTGCCTATGCTCACTATTTCAACAAGGCATTGGCAAAGGCGTCGCCTATGCCCAACAAGGCATTGAACAAGGCGCCGCCTATGTCCAACTAGGCATTGACAAAGGCGCCGTCTATACTAATCATAGGCAAAGTATTAGGCGCCGCCTACTTATGCCTTTTTGTCTCCTAACCCGATTTTACATGGATCAAACCCGACCCATGGCTTAGTCTATAAATAGATCTTCAACCTTAGAACAAAATGCACTTGTTTGCTCAACCTAGGCGCCGCCTAAGCTTCCCAAATCTCTCAAAATTTTTCTTTTTGCTCATCTAATCTTGCATGATCATCTTCCCAAACAATCGCCAAGTAAGTTATTTTTTTATATCTCGTAGTTGTTGCAATACTACGCTTATAATGGTATTTTAGATTTTGGAGTGGTGTTTGGTAATAAGAATATGATTGGTTTGTTATGATACATCTAGATTGAGTGAAAGAATACGTGTGGGCGTTCTTGACTTTGTTCCGACTTGTACTTGATTGTTATACACTGTCATATTTTTATGGAGTCAAAATTGTGAAGTTAATGCGTAATCTTGAATGTTGTAAGCTCGAATGTTTGAATGACTCATTCATCGAGGTATGGATTATGATTGACCACAAGTATACGATGGTGTGATTATTTCTATGCAATAACCTGATAAGAACTCTATGTGGTAGTCTTGTTCAAAAAGTGCATAAATCCATTGAAATAAAGTTGGAAAGGATAGTCAAGATTACATGAAAATATGACTGTGTTAAACATGTTGTTGGAACATATCACCTAAATGTATGTCGACGAAGTTTGAGTAATCGACATCACTCACTTAATTAGTCTGTGCCAAAAAATTAAGTGTGGGGTGGTGCCATCACTGGTTGTTGTTTGATTATAGTGAATCTTCCGAGATGAAACTAACATGACTCTATTTTGATCTCAGGTAGAATGGCTCCAAAAGGACGACAAGGAAAAGAAAAAGTGTCCACCTCACAGAAAGGTCAAAAACGGTCAAGAAAAGAGCAAGCTGAGTCCTCCTCTTTGCAAGTGCCTCGATGCACTTTTGGGATAAAATGGGTCCTAGAGGAGAAAGGAAAGGAGTGGTACAAGAACAACAAAGTAAAAAAATATGTTCACGTGGATTTGATGCAGAAGGAGAGTCTAGCAAAAAGAGAACCCCGCATTTTGGCTAAAATAATGGCACTAAATCTTGATTTCATTTTCCGAGATATTGGGGAATGCAATCTTGATCTAACGCAAGAGTTTTATGCCAATTGGTCCCCAAAGACTACCGGAAGTGAAGTAAAGATTCGGGGCCAAGTCTTGCAACTGAATGCGAAGTTCTTCAACTCTTTTCTGGGCCCTCCATCTGTGGATCCATCACCGCTCAAGGAGCTTTATCACAGACCGCCCTACAGGGCAATCAGACACACACTATGTGGAACAAGGTCCATGGCCTGGTGGATTCATCACAAGGATAACGGTCGGCACAATACCTTCTCGTATGCTTCCTTGAACAGAGAAGCTCGTATATGGTTGAGGATAGTCAACTCTTGCCTGATTCCTGGGACACAGTACACAAAGATCACACGTGATAGAGTATGCTTGGTGTATGCTCTGATGAATAATATTCCCATCAACATTGGTGCGGTTATACGATCGTCAATGCGTAAGGCTAGGCTGCACAAAAGGTCCCATTTCAGCTTTGGCAATTTGTTGACTGCGATCTTAAGGAAGGAGCACATTGAAGAGGAACCTGCAGATCATAAGCTTCCACACAACCCGAAGAAGGTTGATCTTACGAAAGTTAAAGAGCCTGAAACTGGTCATGGCATCAACCTTACCACTGCAAAAAGACATGCTCGGGATGAAAGTTTCTTTCGCCATCTATATGGCATGACTCGATTTACCATGATGAGTGGGGGTCGGGTTCCGACTGATGCAGAGCTTCAGCAATTGGATTATGACTACCCGATGAATGAGCATGCGCAGGCTATGTGTGGAGTAGGGGTACATTTTTAGGAACCTCTCGATGATGACGTGTCGACTGACGATAATCGCCGACTGCCAGACTCAGATGTGGAGGACAACTCTGATGACGACGACTCTGATGATGATTCCGACGCAGGGGGTATGACCCCAGACATAGAGGAAGAGTCCGACTAATCAGGTTCTCCTTATTTATTTTCCACTGAGGGCAGTGTGTCCAGTCTAAGTGTGGGATGCTGGTATTTGTATGTTGTATGGTACTTCTTTTCCTACATTTATTCTTGTTTTTGCTAATTAGTCATAATTAGTTAGTTAAATTTTTGAAAAAAAATTTATATTTTGCATGAAATTGTTCTGATAGACGGCATGGTATTATAACAAGAGTTTCCGCTAATTCATTACTATTGAGACATTTAGGCTCTAAGTGTGACTCACTGTGTGATAATTGGGTGGTTTAATTCATTCATCTGTTGGGTCAAGGGTCTATACTGCTCCCAATAAAGTTGACCATGTGCCTTGTGTGTGTGAGGTTATAGTATATTCTGTGTTGTGACTGATGCTAGAACTTGCCTGGTGTGTGTGTAAAGCGAAATAAAGAGTGTGAGTTTAGGAGATGATTTAGGCATTTCCTTGGCAGCCTGTAATTGTTTACCTTCTTTTTACCTACCTTTGTACATTATCCTAGTTAACCCTCTTTGAGCCTTTAGCTATTTTCTTTAACAACCTCATATGTAGCCTAATCCAATTTTTTTTCAAGATCATAATTTGATCCAAATTCCTAAGCGCTTTAAATTGTAGAGTCATGTGACAAAATAAGAGGAAATTGGGTGAGAGTGATGCCTCAGAGTGTATTGGTACTTGAAATTGTTGTGAAAAAAAGTGGCTATCATAGAGGTGTTTTATAAAAAAAAAAAGAGAAAAAAAAAGAAAAAAAAAAAGAAATAGAAAAATTAAAAGATAGTTGTGTTTATAATTGAATAACAAAATAGGTGAAAAGGGGTGGTAGATGAAAGCAAAGTAGAGGGGTTGTTTAAAAGAGAGTGTTAATGACATAACGTAGTGTATTAAAGCGCTTAGGGAACATAGTCACTATTTCTGGCCAAAATAGTCCTACCTGTCCCTTAGCCTATATTACAACCTGTAAAAACCTATTTGATCCTAATCTTAGCATTCCGATATTAGTAGAGAATTACACTAAGGGCAAGCCTATGGTCATCAGTTGCAACATAAGAATTCTTTGTGAGAAGTGAGAGCAAGGAGAGTCTTATACCCATGTTTCGAAAATTTCAAAACTGTGAGTGATCATGGGTAATATCTTGTCTGAGACACACATGGTTGATGATTTTTTGGGTAGTGTTATATGATTCTTTGTGGCTTAACTTATGGATACGAATTAACCATCCTCACGAGTCTATGTTGGAGGTTGAATTGTTTCTAGTAGTGATCAAGAAACCTACTCTCTGTTAATAATTGTCGTGCATGTCTTGTTGAACATTTTGTGTTGCTATTATGAAATTCTAGTTAGGTGTTTGCATGGACGTAATATTTTGTTTGAGGACGAACAAAGCTTTAAGTGAGGGGTGGTGATGTTGGGCGTATTTATACCCCTAAGAACCATAATTTACCCATATTTTAGCTAAGTTTGGAGGATAAAATATATAATTCCTGCACTTTTAGTCCATTTTCCTTTAAGTGAGCTAACCTATGTGATTAGCATATTTTTCAGGTATTAATGATGAAGATTTCAGCACTTTGTGGACCTTTGGGCAGCAAAGGGAAACTTCACATAAGAGAGAAGGCAGCTTTTGGAAGCTTGTGGACTGAATGTGATGCATGGAGAACTTGTCCCGGGCAAAATCAGTATTTCTAAATACTTAGGGATGCAGCAGTAACTTAGTAGGACAAGGATGTTATAAAAACCTTATTTGCTGAATTTTTCAGCATTCATTCGATCATTATTATTCAGCACTTTTCATTATTCAGTTTACAGATTTTGTAAGTTTAAGATGGAGAAAAACGCTAAGGCTACACGAACGTCTAAAGGGAAGAAAAACATCAACCTCTTGTTTGACGCCAACTTCATCCCCATCGTGAGATTTTTCTAACTTTGGTATGATGATGATGTCTTCTTTGATTTCCGTTGTACTCATGAGTAGCTAAACTTCTCTGTTAGGGTTATGGAAACCTTGTAAGATGCAATTTGTTGCTATGAGTTTGTGAATTCTTGATGTGTATGCTACTTATATCATTACTCTCTTCGTTTTAATTAAATTCTCATGGTTGCAAACATAGAGAACATGCCATTATAGCATTAACTTGTTCGGGAGAAAAGTTACATGTTTGGAAAAGAGAGTGTGACAAGGAAATAGGGCTTCTAACCTCTATTTACACGTTAATGCCTTAACCGGATTAACTTCTTGGAGAATTTGTACCATTTGTTATACACTTTAGGCTCGGGAGAGCTAAAGTGAAATAAATCCTTGATGGTTGGGAAACACTTAGATTTAGAATTAGAATACGATTCTCTATAAGTGCATGCATGTCTAAATTCCGCGTTACTCATAGTTAATAGAGAAGTAGAAACTATAAGGTGGACATAACCCTAACTTATTCTTCTCTGTGATTAACCTTTACTAAACAAATCATTCATTCGTTACTTTGATATTATTAATTCACGCCTAAATCAAAAAACCCCTTTTCCATGGAATTTTCGACCAACAGTCTACTAACAATTGCAACACTTAGTGACCAAGTATTCCCTATGGGATTCGACACCCAACCCAATTGGGTTCTATATTTGACAGCGACCGCTTACACTTTCTAACGAGAGTTGTAATTTGGGTGTTATCAATCACCTGATGTCATTACTTGTACATTACAGTTTTTCTCTTATGACGTATATTATTTTCTTGATCCAAGGTCCACTCTCTCTTATGTGACTCCTTATGTGGTTGTATCTTTTGGTTTCGATCCGAAAGTTATTTTGAATCTTTTTTTTCTATCCCGATAGGTAACTCAGTTACTGTTAAGAGAGTCTATAGCGGGTGTGGTTTCTTTGGTGGCAAGCAGACCTTGGTTGATCTGTTTGAGTTGGGTATGGTGAATTTCGATGTCATTTTGGGTATGGATTAATTGCACCCTTGGATTGTCGGACCCGTAGGGATATCTTTAGGTTCCCTGGTGAGCTGGTTATAGAATGGGAGGGTGGTTCTTTAGCTCCAAGGGGGAGATTTATTTCTAATCATAGAGCTCGGAGGTTAATGTCCAAAGGTTGTCTTTATCACATGGTCCAAGTTAAAGATTCTAACTCAGAAGGTCCTTCTTTTCAGTCAGTTCCAGTGGTTAATGAGTTTCCAGAGGTCTTTCTGGAAGATCTTCTTAGTGTTACTCCGGATATGGAAATCGAGTTTGGTCTTGATCTAGTTCCAGACACTCATCCAATTTCTATTCCTCCATATAAAATGGCTCCGGCTGAGTTGAAAAAACTCAAGGAGCAACTTAAGGATCTTCTAGATAAGGGGTTTATTCATCGTAGTATCTTCATGGGGTGCACCAGTGTTGTTTGTGTGCAAGAAGGATGGTTTCCTTCGGATGTGCATTGACTATAGGCAGTTAAACAAGGTGACGGTTAAGAACAAGTATCCTCTTCCAAGGATAGATGATCTGTTTGGTTTGTTGCAAGGTACCAAGTTCTTTTCTGAGATAGATCTTTAATTTGGATACCATCAACTAAAGATTAGGGAGGTGGATATCCCTAAGATGGCTTTTCATACTCGATATGGGCACTTTGAGTTTTTGGTAATGTCGGTTGGGTTAAATAATGCTCCAGCGGCATTTATGGATCTGATGAACAAGGTTTTTCGTCAGTATCTAGATCTCTTCATTATTGTGTTTATTGAAGATATTCTAATTTATTTGAAGAGCGAGATAGATCATGATAATCACCTCCGTGTAGTGCTGCAGACCTTAAAGTAACAACAGTTTTATGTCAAGTTCACTAATTGTGGGTTTTGGTTGAACTCTATAACTTTCTTGGGTCATATTATTCTAGTAGGGGGATCATGGTGGATCCGTAAAAAGTTGTTGTAGTGAAAAAATGGCCTAGACCCATGACTCAATTCGACATTCGGAGCTTCTTAGATTTAGCCGGGTATTATAAGCGGTTTATGGAATGGCATGAAGAGGGATATGGCATATTTTGTGGCCAAATGCATGGTGTGTCAGTAGGTTAAGGTTGAGCACATGAGGGCATGAGGGTTGTATCAAGAGATTAATTTTCCTGAATGGGAATGGAAAATAATTAATATGGATTTCGTTACCGATCTTCCTCGATCTCAGAATCAATATGATTTGATTTGGGTCATCGTGGATAGGATGACTAAGTCGTATCAAGAGAATAATTTTCCTGAATGGGAATGGAAAATAATTAATATGGATTTCGTTACCGGTCTTTCTCGATGTCAGAATCAATATGATTTGATTTGGGTCATCGTGGATAGGATGACTAAGTCTGCCCACTTTTTGCCAGTGCAGACTACCTTCTCGATGAAGGATTACGCAAAGCTATATCTTTAGGAGATTGTGAAGTATCTTGGGGTGCCTGTTTTGATTATTTCTGATCGTAGCTCACATTTTACATCTCACTTTTGCCAATCTTTCTAGAAAGGGTTGGGGACTAAGGTTAGTCTAAGTACTATTTTCCACCTGCAGACGGATGGGAAAGTGGAGAGAACTATTCATACATTGGAGGATATGCTTTGGGCTTGTGTGATTGATTATGGTGTCACTTGGGTTGAGCATCCACCTTTGGTGGAGTTTTCTTACAATAATAGATATCATTATTGTATTGGTGTGGCCCCTTTTGAGGCATTATATGGTAGGAGGTGTAGATCTCCTATTAGGTGGTTCAAGCTTGGTGAGGAGAATATGTTTGGTCCCAACTTGGTTTACCATGCTATGGAGAAGGTGAAGGTGATTCGGGATAGGCTTAAGGCTACCCAAAGTCGCCAAAACTCCCATGCAGATGTTAGGTGTAGAGACTTGGAGTTTGAGGTTGGGGATTCCTCAAGGTATCTCTCATGAAGGGAGTAATGCGGTTTGGCAAGAAGCGAAAGCTCAGTCCCCGGTATGTTGGTCCTTATGAGATTTTGTGGAGAGTTGGTAATATTGCTTACGAGCTGGAGTTTCCTTCTAGCTTAAGCTTGGTTCATCCAGTCTTTCATGTTTCCATATTGAGAAAGTGCATTGGTGATCCTTCGACGATTGTTCCTTTAGAAGGATTGGGTATCACGGATTCTTTTTCTTTTGAGGAAATCCCGATTGAGATCTTGGATAGGTAGGTTCATTGGTGGCAGATCAAGTATGTGTCCTCGATTAAGGTTCTATGGTGGAACCACAAGATGGAGGAGGCTACTTAGGAAGAAGAGGAGGACACGAAGTCCAAATACCGCTTTTGTTTTCTGCTCCTGGAATTCGTGCGGAAGGTAATGTCTTCAATATATCTTTATTTTCAGAGTTTGTTAAAGGAAAGATTAATATCTTTTCTTCTTTGTTATAAAACTTTGTTAAAGATTGGGAATATATTTGATAATGTAAATGACTTGTGCGTGTGGTTACCCCTACCTTATCCGTCATTCGGGGATGAATATTCCTAGTGGGCGAGACTATAACACCCTGGGTTTTGACCATTAGAAAATTTCCTAAAATTCTAGTCTCTGGACCCAATACGACTCATGGGTATGAGCCGTATGATAGGGTACGAATGGTATGGTCCTGTCTTTTGCTGACCAGTGTTAGTTGGTAGAATGGATTTTGGTTATTGGAATGGATACGACATAGGGGTACGAGTTGTATTGGTGGGTACGGATCATTTGGTTCCTTAACTTTATCTTAGACTTGGTTACTTAGGTTGTATCTGAGTACGAGTGGCTCACCATAAGTCGTAAGCCAGGGTACGAGGCATACCATGGACTCGTATGGTGGACAGTGTCTAAATTTTCCTTGGGTTTAATTTTCCACGGGTACGGATGAAGGGTACGGATCGTATGCTTTGGATATGTCTTGGTTGGATGAGTCTTATGCTGGACAGTATTGGATCCAAAGATTAAGGCTAGGATATGAGCGGAGGCTACCAATCGTATTGGAGGGTACGACTCGTGAGGGTCAGTCGTACCCCTGTGATGAGATTTTAGTGCAACTTAAGCGGGGGTATTTTGGACATTTTCTCACTTATCCTAATAAGGTCCCACGACTTCTAACCTACTTGGGAGATTATTTACCCTATTATTCCATTCATTAACACTTAGAAACTCTTCTAAAACACTCTATAATTCTCTCAAAAGCTTTTGGGCAAGGAAAGCTAGGGTTTCAACTAGAGGATTAATTTGGGGTTTGTATTGGTGATCTCTTTCCATCATCATCTTGGTTTAAGGAATGTTCTCATCCCTCATTGTTAATTCTAACTAGAAGCATGGTTTTTATGAATGTTTTCATGACTTCATTGATTGTATGATTTTGGTTTTCAAATATGAATTGGGGGATTTGATATTAAATGGTTGGTTATGGTTTTTCATGGTTTTAATTGTGATTTATGTGCATTAATGGTGGTTTTGGATAATTATATTTCATGGGAATGGTTTAATAGTAATTGGAATTGGTTTTGGTTATATTATTCCCCCAATGTGTTGGAAAAAATGCCTATAATAATGTTTTCATTGCATTGAGTACTTTTAATGGAACTTTTGCTTGTTTTAAATCTTAGTAAAGAAATTATGCATGGTTTAAATGGCTTGGAAAGGTAAATATCTAAATGGTTATGCATGTGGGATACATGGAATCTCCCAAGTTGTTTAATATGGTAAATAGAAGGGAACTTGGAAGTCTCCTTAAACCTACATATGGTTGGCTATGGATAGTACTTGCAAGAATGGTCGGTATGATGATACCACCACTAAATGGCCTTTGTTAATAAATGGTAAATGGATTGATTGGTTGCTTGGTAATGGTTTTAATTTGGCAATAATGGCAGGATATGTAGCAAATCCGTGGAAGGTAGAGGTCCCGGGGGGACCAAAATTGAAACTCATATTTGTCGATGTGAGATTGGTCTTGGTGAACGCGTTCATGATGTCACACTATATTTTGGGGGATATACTCGTCATCCCAGGTTTTTTACCCTGGTCGTGCAGCTTCACGCATTGGGGCCAGGGAGTTGAACCCATATAACCCGTGGGTGGTTTAGGAAGGCAAAGCTACACAACCAAGGTAAAGGTTTTAAATGCATGCTAAACCTGATCCCCTTTCCTAGCATGGTTATATATATACATATATATTAATATGGTTGTGTGCATATCGATGGTTTTTACTTGGCTTTATAAATCACATTATTTTATCGTTATCCTAAGATCATGCTAGCATTCACCCGCTAACCCGTCTACTGGCGGTTGTATACCCACGCTATGCATGAACCGGCCATTCCACTCCTTTTATATAATGATTGACTCGGGGATCAGCATTTGGATTGAAGTGGTGAGGTTTCATCCTTTCGGAAGGTTCCATTTCATGTTATGGATATTTATAGATGCTTTGATTTTATTTTGGATATTGGTTTTGGCCATGGTTGGGGGAATGTCCCAACCAGATTTTATTACTCTTTTGGTTAAAGGCTTTGTGGTACTGCTATGGGTTGGAATGGGTAGGATCAATATTGGAGTCGGCCTTGGCATTGGAATAAGCTGGTGGGCCGACATCATTGGACATAATTTCTCACTGTTCCATTATATTTTATTTTGGGATTAATTATATTATGTTTTGGAACTTATTTGGTTATGGCTTGGTTTATGGCCTTTGGAATAGTTTGGTACGATTGGGCGGTTGGTGTGGGATGGTTGGACTTAATTTGGCTGGTCACGGTTGTGATCCTATCCCAGATTCTTCATGTGAGATGTTACACTATCTTGTTATATGCTCGAAATTCAGTCAACTCAGGGCAGGAGACTGGAGGTTGGGTTGGGTAACGGGGGTGGTCTCCGGTCCCGATTGAACTTGGGACTCCCATTACGTCAAGGTCCCGATCGAGTGGTGTCATGCGATGACCTCCTATATTACATTATTATCATCATCAGTCTCATCATTTTCATTGTATTCACTTTATTATGCTTGTAATGTGATTGTATTTCTTCCTTGACTTGTTACATATCCATTTGTTATATCTTCATTTACTTGTACTTGATGTTCTTGTATATGTTGTCCTTTTTTGCTTTACTTATATGTGGTATAATGTATACTTGTGGTCCTTTCTGGTGTTTGTTGCAATATATGTGAGTATTATAGAACTGTTAGTGCAAGCGGTGTGGGCTACGTTGTGAGATATTTTCTGATTGCAGGTGACGTGCCCTTAGTTTGTATTTTGTATGCTTTATTATCTACTTTGCTCAGTCGGCCTATGATATCTACTGAGTACAAGTAAATCGTACTCACTTCTACTATGCCTTTTTTGCGAAGATCCTGGTTCAGGTACGCCCCACATTGGTTGATTCGGGTGATATTTTGAGATTTATGCGGTACCGATGGATTTCATGTGTTCGGAGTATACTACTATCTCTTCTTATTAGACGATGTCTTTATTTCTATTCAGAGATAGGGTTATTCCTATATGTTGTGTTTTCTTGAGTTGTATTAGTAGTTCTTACACTATGACACCAGGTTCTGGGAGTTGTGACATTATTGTTTATGCTTCTTTCCGCTTTCATTATATTAATTATGGTTTTGCTTCGTTCTAGGAGCCTTGCCTTTGGTTTTGAATGTTAATTTTCATTTCATATCTGTTTGTGTGATGGGCTTACTTGTCAAGGTTCATCGCGACAGGTGCTATCATGACCCTTGGATTTTTGGGTCGTGATAGATAAAGGAAGGAGAAAAGGGCAACTACAGCTTTGAGAGCTTACCCTGCCTCTGAACTCTAAGCAAGATGATCGTAATGTTAGCGGCGGCCACTAATACTAGGATCTGCACTAAAAAGGTACACTTTAATACTCAAGAGGCATCATCAGCCGACTAACCGGTGCAATAAAGATGCAAGATAAATAAGCTAAGTCTAGGTAAAAGGACAAACCCAAAATAATGCTCCAATACTATAAATAAATAATTGAAATGGATATAGTAGGAAAGAAAACATAATTAATACTACAAGACTGACCCCTATAAGCTAGTAAGTGCTGAAAAGTAAATAACCCAATGCGGGCCTCCATAAGCCCGGAGGGTGCAATCAAAGAAAGTAAATAGTCAAAATTTCATAAATTTACCAAATAACAAGCCGTAAGCATGGATCCATCTGTTTTATAACATACCATAAATAACCTCTCAATGCTGGACTCGAACCAAAACTCATATCATCATCATCATCATTTGTTGGACTTGAACCAAAACTCATGTCATCAATTGCAGGACTCGAATCGAAACTCAATAGCAATTGTCGTACTTGAATCGAAACTCAATATAATAAATCATCGACAAACATGTGATTTAAGGATATAATACACCCAGTAAGTCTACAAGGAGCTAGCAAGAGTCTTGGATTAAGGTGGCCAGAGAGGCCCATTTCTAATCTCCAAAATCTATTCTAAGGCAAAATATATCCTGGACCAAGCTAAGGTATTGAAATTTACTTGTACATGTTAAATAATCCATAATTAGTCTTAAGATAGCAATTTTACCTAAAGCATGATAACTAAGCCAATTATGCCTAATTAATGGTTTTTCAATAGGCTAGATATTCCAAATAACACTAACTATATTTCCAAGATCTAATTCTCAATTAATATCTAGCATAATATCATAAATATACTATGAATTAGCTCAATCTAAGAGAAAGGTAAGCCTAGCCTACCTGGACGCCAAAGAAAAGCCCAAAGAAATTCGCTAAGTTGACAAATTTATCCTTTGAGAAGTTTTCGCAAGATGCAACTTATCAAAATCATAATCTACTCATCAATATGAGAACAACGGTATCTATATTGCATTTTCATGCTTCAATTCCAAAAATACGTAAAAATCTCATGTGGGACCCTCTTGCGGAACCGCACTTCCAAAATCACCAACACGTCCCTCTATAATCAAGGAATATTTATCCTCAAGAATGGATAAATTCTGAGCTCAAATGGTACTACAATCAACCCACTAATATTCTAGGAATTTTGGAAAATAATAGAGAAATTAACCATGAAATTGATAAAAATTTATCAAAAATTCGGAGAAGAAACGAGTAATTCACGCTTACGAATACCCCAAAATCACCTATTAATGTCTCTCTCAAGTTTTCACACGTTTTAGGATTTTTCACTCTTGAACTTGTGTGAAAATGGGAGAGAATTCGAGTAAATAGGACATTTAATGGTTGCCTAGGTGTCTCTTAAGCGGTCATGGGTTTGCGTCCAAGTTTTTCTTTAGCGGTACCCGCTGCCTGTATGACTACCGCTTAGCCGGTCCTCTTGTTGCTTAAGCTATGAGGGATCCGCTTTAGCGGTCCTCAGTTGGGCAAGTCTGGTCTCTCAAGTGACTGGCTGGACGTTTTAGCACCCCTTCTCTGAATCGATTCAAAGGGCGCTTAAGCGGGTGCATCAGTTGGCGACTTAGACTATTTTTAGTCTCCACCAACCCCTCGAGATTCATTCGGAATTTCGTATACGCAAACAAACTATTCTACCCTATCGAATTCGATGTTTCGAATTTAATGGCGCAATCAAAATTTTCATCCGAGGTTATTTCGACCAAAAGTGGATTCTACACCCAAATGTCATTTTCTCAAGTTCTAGCCAATAGCCCAGAATGAGTCTGAAAGCCTTGGGACCCAAACCAAAGCTCCACCCAACCTAAAATCAACATTCTGAAGTTGTTGGAACTGTTAGAACCGGCATACGAGGTTGTATGACTAAAATTTTTGCCTGATAGCCAATTCTAACTAATTAAGACTTCAAAATAAGAAATTGACTCTAAAAATCAAACGAACTGCCCGGTAATTGAACCGTTAGTTCCAAAAAGTCATAAATGACTTGGCAGCTTCAGGAAAGTTCTGAATGGTGAAAACGACCGAAAATACAGAAAATGACCTAGAGGGTCATTACAGTTTCAATTTAGTTTTCTTTATTTTATCCAATTCTTTTATTTACTCAAATACTATTATTATGTATTAATCAAATTGTGTGGAGAGAGGAAAAGAGAGAAGGAAATAGTACCTTCAAATTTTTTCAACGTAGAAAATTTTATTATCCGACATTTCATCATATACTCCTGCAAAACCAAACTTATAAAGAAAAAATAAATAAGCAAACAAAAATTTCAACTAACTACAAAAACAAAGTACTAATATAAGCAATACTATATATATATATAGAGAGAGAGAGAGAGACACACACACACACACACACACAATCAATAAAAATGATAATAGATTTTCTTCTTACAAAATATGAGCAAGTTCTTGACATACGAGCTTGTTTTATAGCAAGAGTAATTAATCGTTGTTGTATCAAGGTCAATCTATTCATGCGTCTTGATAATATTTTTCCTTGTTCACTAATAAATTGACTAATGAAACTCATGTTTTTATAACCAATCCAAACAATATTTCTAAGACCCTTCAAATTTTTAATGTATTAGAGATATTATATATAATCATATTTTAATTTTTACTATCGCAATCAAAAGAAATGAATAAATATAATACTATTATATAGAAATTTGCCTATAATTAAACCATTTCTTAGAATTTTTTCTTTTAAAACAAAGATATTTTTCAGAGTAAACACTTTGGGTATGTTTGGTAATGTTTTCTTAGTTTTCATGTTTGGTTAGACAAAACAAAAATTAAAAATATTCTCTCTAAGAAAAACAAGTTATTTAAAAAAATAAAGAAAATAACAAGTATGGAAAACAAATTTTATAATTGACATTGTATATTTATTATATTTCCCACTCACCCAATATCCCTAATCTCTATTCCTTGATCATTTCATTTGCAAACCTCAAAGGACCCACACCTACCCTCTCTCACTACTATAGTTTTTTTTGTTAGATTCTTGTTTTGAAAAATTATCCTGATAATTGAATTTGGCGTAATTGCACTATTTGACCTATTGGTTGCCAGGTAATTACTTGACAGGTAATTGAGTGTAATTGGTACGATTAGTTACACTCTCCAATTTCTAAGGGGAAGTTGTAAATTGCTGGTAATTACATAGTGTAATTACAAGGTGGTTATTTTTTAGTTTATTTATTTTATTTTTATGTTTGTTTTAATTTATTTTTATTTCTATAATATTAAAAAAAAATTATCATTCTAATATTTTAAAAATATTTTTTATTTTACATTATTTATATTTTATTTCCTTACTTCTCATTTTTCAACCTTTACTTCTTGTGATTCCATGCAATTATTCGTATTATTTATTATTTTTTTATTTAGCATAGTCTTGTTAATATTTTAATTTTTAAATTAAAGTAGAACTAATTATTGAATAAGGTTATATAGTTACATTTTCTTTTCTTTTGAATTATATTTATGTACATTATGTTGAAATTTGACATAAGAGTATTATGTTAACTTTTTTTGTTGAATTTTGAACTTATATTATATTTTCGGTTTCAACTTATTTGTTTCAGTTTTATTGACTTGATATCTCACATTGTTTTAGTAGTTAGAATTGATAGATTATCTTTTTATCAAAGATTAATAATGTTATGGCATTATATTATAATATTAATTTTTTTGTCAAACATGCATTTCATGATGTTCTAAAAAAAACATGTATTTTTAGTTTTTATGATTAATATAATTTAAATATATATATATATATATATTAATTATTTTTTATATTATTAGTTAAGAACACATATTTGTCAATTAGAGTATTTTCAAAAGACAATATATACCTTAATACCTAATTTATCCTTTATAGAGCTCTTATTTATCAAATATTAGTAATTTTTAATGTTTGATAATCAACTTTTATTTTAAAGATTTAATATAATCAATTGATTACTCTTGTGCAATCAAACTGTACACTTAAATTACGGTAATTACATCATGGTAAACAAATAGGTCGGCGTAATTACTAGATTGTATAATTAATAAACTGATAATTATTATCCAGTAATTACACCAATTTCAATTACCAAGTGTCTTTTCAAATAGACCTATGTTTGAACATCATGAAAACTAAAAGTACATGATTTTTTTAGAACAACATGAAATTCAAGATTAATATTACAAATATAATGTCATAAAAAAATTAAAATATTTGACAAAAAGATAATTCATTGATTCTAACTAAAAAAGATGAATGACTTGCAATGTAAAATATCAAGTCAATACTATTAAAACAAATAAATTAACTAAAAATATAACATAAATTCAAAATTCAAAACAAAAAAGTTAACATAATACTCTTATGCCAAATTTCAACATAACGTACATAAATATGATTCAAAAGAAATAAAAAACGTAAGTATATAACCTTATTCAATAATGAATAAGATTTTAATTTAAAATTAGAATAGTAACAAAATCACGCTAAATGAGAAAAACATAAAATAACTAAAAAATAGATAATACGAATAATTGACATGGAATCACAAGAAGTAAAAGTTTGGTAATGAGAACTAAGGAAATGAAGAAGTAAAAGTTTGGTAATGAGAACTAAGGAAATGAATATAAATAATATACAATAAAAAATATTAGAATAATAAAAATAAAATAAAAATAATAGTAATGAAAAATTAAAATGAAAAAAAAATAGATTTAAAAGAAAAAAATTAAAAAGTAACCATCTTGTAATTACACCATGTAATTACCAATAATTGACAGCTCCCTCCAACAATTGGAGAGTGTAATTGCGCCTTGTCAATTAGACTCGATTATCTCCTACCAAGTAATTACCTGGCTAATCAAACAGTAGAATTACACCAAATTCAATTTGTAGAATGACTTTTCAATCCCTTAAGATAACATATAAATAACATGTTTTTTCTTACTTATCAAACACTAAAAAGAAATACTCCCTCCATCCATCTTCACTTGTCTACTTTTCAATTTTGGGATATCTAATAATACTCGTAGAATTTATAAAATCAATAGATAATTTACCTATTTCTATTTATACTAACTTTATCATTAAATACAATTTATTATCTAATACATTTTTGAAAGAATTAAATTTATTATATTCAAAGAATAATATGATAAAGTTACCCCTATTACTGTTTTTTAATCCCTCTACCAGTAAAAAAGTGAACAATTAAAAATGAACGGAGGAGAATAATAAAAAAATCAACTTATTTATATTTATAATTTATATATATATATATATATATATATATATAACATATATTAAAAGTGTGAAGGGTCTTAGAAATGTCGTTTGAACTTTTTGCCCTTAATTAAAAGATTCTGCAATAGACAAAATAGTTTTTTTACTTATTTTCTTCAATTATTAATTAATTTTTAAACAATTAAACCATATTAACATATATGGTAAGAGTAATATATAAGGTAAGTTAGTATTGATATGTGTAGGCAACGAAATTTTATTAAATTGAAATCCGTATGAAATTCGAATTATGTTATGTTCAAAATAGATTAGTCCCAAATAAATATTGTAGATTAATATAATTAGATTAATTATTTAAGTCCAAATACGTATGGATTTAAATAAAGTTCAATCTTTATTGGGCTAGTCCATTAATTTGGGCTACAAATAATGAGCCCACTTTGCTAAGCCCAAGATATTGTCACATTCTAGAGGCTTAAATAAGTGTCACATGTCAAATGACGTGACATGCCAAGTCAAGGGAAGGAGCCAATAGGACCATGCCACATGTCAAAATGATGCAGCAGGCCCAATGAAATCAAAGCCCATCAAAGGTGTCATGTTACTCAAATCTGATTGGTCAAAGAAAGTTTATCTTCATCATGACTCTTTCCTTTTCTACAACTATAAATAGGGGTCTTATAATTCAGAAAAAAAGCCCCAGAAGTCTAACAAGTAGCAAGAGAAAGATCGTGGATCAAACGCCGCAATTTCTCTAAAAAGCTCAAGCATTCAAATCAAGTTCATCAAGATTCAAGATCAAGACCGCAATGTTCAATAACAAGCTCAAAAGCCCTTGAATTCAAGCACAAGTCAAGATCAAGTCTCTCAAATCAAGTTCAAATTCAAGATCAAGCTTCAAGACCTTGAATTTATATTTGAAAAGGCGAATCAGAGGATTCATAGAGATTGTAACTCTCACATATTGAAATCAATAAATTGATTGTTGCAATATTTTTTTGTCCCGATTTATTTATTTCTCGACTCGAGAATTTTATTGTCCAACAAATTTTGGCACACCTAGTGGGACAATCTCTACCTCTCATCTCAATTTTTCATACTTCAAAGTTTATGAACAACAAAATGACTTTCAAGAAGGTCAACTCTCAATCAACTGCTTCCAAGGCTATTGATTCAAAGTTCTCTGCTGAAGTAGAAAGCATCCTTGGTGTTACTTTCGGAAGCTTGGGAGCTGTCACAAGGAGCAAGGCAGGCTTGCTAGGACAACAAACACATCTAGTGTCGTCTGCGCTAACTCTAGTTTTTGGATCTTCAACCCTAAAAGGAACGAAATACAATGCAAGTGCTTCGAAAGAAGGAAGCAATATGGTGTAATCGCTTAAGAGCTCTAGATCTACTTAAGTACTCTGGTTCTAGATACTCTGGTGCAAAGAGCGATGGTTGTTCAACAAATGCGCCATCTCCACTCATACCGCATAAGTTGTGCACTTTCAAAATCAACTTATGCGACAATCTATGTTACTCTTCGACATCTCCAGTGATCATGCAAGCATTGGTGACTGATGCTTTGTCTATGTGGAGCAGTTTGTGAATCTGACAAAGGTAATTGAGAGACTAAACAAATATGTTCAGAATCAAGATGCTTGAACTGATAAGATAGTAGATAGGGTGAAAGGTCTGATAGATGCAGAGTCTAGCCATGCGCCTGGCAAATCTCCAAAGGTTTATGAGACAGAACATCCTGTGAAACAAACACCACCAACTAAAGAGGTGCAAGTTTTTTCTGAGGGAATAATCCCAATGGATCAATTGAAGGAATTCATTAAAGGGACCCTCAAAGACAAGTATCATTGAAGGGACCCTCAAAGACAAGTATGATGTTACCAAGTCTTCCCTTGTATATGTCAATCCCTACACTACGAGGATAGATAGCCTCAAAATGTCTTCCGGCTATCAACCCCCCAAATTTCAACAATTTGAGGGCAAAGAAAACCCAAAACAGCATGTCGCACACTTTGTTGAGACATGTAATAATGTTGGAACTTACGGTGACTATCTTATCAAATAATTTATTCATTCCCTAAAGAAAAATGCCTTTGATTGGTATACGGACCTCGAGCCTAACTCCATTGATAGTTGAGAGCAATTAGAGCACGAGTTCCTAAATCACTTTATAGCACAAGGCGTACAGTGAGCATGGTAGAGCTAACAAATACTCGACAAAGAAAGGATGAACCAGTCATTGACTTCATCAATCGATGGAGAAATGCTAGCCTAAGCTGCAAAGATAGGCTCAACAAAGCTTCTACAATAAAGATGTGCGTCTAAGGAATGCATTGGGAGCTTCTCTACATCTTTCAAGGCATTAAGCTTAAATCCTTTGAAGAGTTAGCTACTCGAGCTCATGATATGGAGTTGAGTATGTCTTCTGCTGGAAAGGGTGCAATGCCTATCCATGACCCTCGAAGGGGAAAGGATAAGCAGGAACCTAAAAAATGGGGCAAGTTTGTCCCCAAAAATGACAATAAAGAATCTATGAATATTGACGTGTCTCCCGTGAAGGTCACCACAAAGGTGAGCAAGAAGCAAAATGTAAAGACGACTTCTAAAGCACGTCTAAATTAGAAAACTTTAAAGGAGATGCAAGAAAAGGAATATCCCTTCCTTGATTCTAATGTTGCCGAGATTTTTGACGAACTCCTTGAGCATAAGCTCATTGAACTCCCAGAGATAAAGCAGCCCAATGAAGCTGGAAAGACCAATGACCTTAATTATTATAAATATCATAGGCTTGTGAGTCACCCTCTCAAAAAGTCCATTGACTTTAAAGACAAAGTCATGCAATTGGCAAGTGAGAAAAAGATTTTCTTCGACGATAAGATGGTCAGTTCTTATCAAATCTCTATCACTTTTATCTTGCTCGACCCAGTCCAAATATGTGTTGAAGAGCATAATAAGAAAATATTAGAGCCTGACAGGTCTTTAGCTGACGAAGGGGATAATGAAGGTTGGACTCTGGTGACCAGGCGCAGACACAAGAAGATGATTCTGCGAAATGAGATGTTCGAGAAGCTAACCAGAAGGAGAATGGTGAAGAAACAAAGGAAACAAAAGTTGGTTGAACTTTCAAAGAAGATGAGGGTGATGGAGCTTCACCACTAAAAACCACGGTGTCAAGTAACTTTGGAAGAATTATTACCAAGTTGGTTTCTTGCAAAGATTGCTCAAGTCAACCTTGAGGCGTCTTGTTCTAATACTTCCAAAGAGGGGGAAAAGGGTGAAAACCCACCCATAGAGGTTCCTTCATCTTCTGAAAACCCTACGGAGCCACTTAGCCAAGAGGCACATGTATGTGATACAAAAATCACATCTACAACTAGCGACCTTCTGCTTGGAGAAATCCTACATAATTTTCCCTTGTACATGGTAGGTCAAGTTCTAGAAAAAAAGATAAATAGAATCTTAATTAATGAGGGATACGGAGTTAACATCCTGCCTATTCGTACAATGAAGAAATTTGGCAGCGCTATCGATGAACTGGCCGAAAGCTATATAATGATCCAAGGCTTCAACCAAGGGGGTCAAAGGTCCATGGAAGTTGTCAAGTTGGGGATTTGTATGGATGACTTTCAATCAAATGCATTGATGCATGGGATTGATGCCAAAATTTCATACAACATATTACTTGGTAGGCCTTGGGTACATGAGAAAAAAATTATCTCATCCTCTTACTATCAATGCTTGAAGTACCTCAAATTTGAAGTGGAAATAAATATAGATGTCAATGACAAACCATTCACTGAAGCTGAGTCACACTTTGTCAATGCAAAATTCTACTTAAAGAATTATGTTGTGAATAAGAAAAAGGTTGAAGATGTCATCAAGACAAAGTATGATGATCTTGCATCTAATAAGGTCATGGAGACTATCAAAAAAGTCACCACCAATAAGCCCCTCTTCACTTCGAATAAAGAAAGCATTGCATCTACGAAAAAGAAGGCAACTTCCATTCTTCGATGCATACCAAAGGTAAAGAGGAAGGTCACCCATCTGATGCCCAAGATAATGTACTAAAAGGGATAACTTTACCTATCAGGAGGATTGATGCAATAAATCCGTCCTCAAGAATACTTGGAGAGTCTGTGGCTCAAAATTTACCACAAGATGTGAGACTCCCTACGAAACGTACGAAGGATAGCTTCGACCCAAATGCGTACAAGCTATTTGTAAAGATTGGATACAATCCTAATGATCCATCAAGGTTGGGCAAACTTCCGTCGGAGGGTACAACCAGGAAGGCACATAAAGGCCTAGGATACACGCAACCACTTTCAATTCACATCTCCAAAAAAAGGGCAGTCAATAATTACATCACCGTGGAAGAAGAATCCACTGCTGCTAATAAAATACCTTCTATATTTGATCGACTTAGAGAATCAACCACAAGAACTTCTATGTTTGAAAAGTTGGGTCCTCTAAATAAGAAGAAAAATAACAAGCATCGGAGAAGTAATTAAAGTACAATAATGCACTCTTTGCCTAAGATCCAAAAGGATTTCCAAAGTTTGATTCCTTTTAGATTGAGGCGGCAGACGGAACTGGCAGTTTTATGTAACGAGGTGCTAAAATCAAAAGCTAATACTGTGGTTTATACCAAGCAATGCAAGGAATAAAAAAGAGTGTTGGCTCCTCATATCATGTTACGACCTAAAATGAGAAAGATGTCTCATCTTAAATAAAGGTTGATAAAGAGATAGAAGATGTTTCTGGTGTTATCATATATCCATCAATGAAAATAATCCTCAAGAGGAGAAAGATATGAGAGATGCTTCATCGCAACTTAAAGAAGAAATAAAGGCCATAATAGATCCCTTGAAGGAAGTTAATCTTGGAACCGATGAAGACCCAAGACCAACTTACTGAGTGTATTTCTAGAAGTGGAGAAGGAAATGACTTATATGGACATACTCAAAGAATATATGGATGTCTTCACTTGGAGCTATAAGGAAATGCCTGGCTTAGATCCAAAAGTAGTTGTCCATTAGTTGGCGGTCAAGAATGGTGCTCGTCCTGTTAAGCAAGTCCAAAGGCGCTTTAAGCCAGAGTTGGTTCCATTAATTAAAAATGAAGTTAACAAACTCATTGAAGCTGGATTTATTCATGAAGTCAAATATCCCACGTGGATTTCAAGTATTGTTCCATTACGAAAGAAGAATGGCCAAATTCTAGTTTATGTCGACTTTCAAGATCTCAACAATGCCTACCCTAAGGATGACTTTCCAATCCCCATATCATAGTTGATGATTGATGCCACCACTAGTTATGAGGAAATGTCCTTCATGGATAGTTATCCAGCTACAATCAAATCTGCATGGCGCCAAAGGATGAAGAACTCACTGTATTTTGCATGCCCAAAGGTATTTATTGCTACAAGGTAATACCTTTTAGTTTGAAGAATATTGGCGTCGCTTATCAAAGGACTATGCAGAATATCTTTGATTGTCTGCTCCATAAAAATATTGAATGTTACGTGGATGATCTAGTAGTGAAGTCAAGAAAGAGAGACGACCACTTGAAAGACCTAAGAATAGTGTTTGAGTTACTTCGAAGATATCAACTTAGGATGAATCCATTGAAGTATGCCTTTGGAGTTACTTCTAAAATATTTCTTGGCTTCATTGTGTGACACCGAGGAATTGAAATTGATCAAGACAAGTTTGAAGATGCCCGAGGCTTAAAATATTCATGAGTTAAAAAGCCTTCAAGGAAGGCTAGCATATTTAAGGAGGTTCATCTCAAACCTGGTTGGAAAAGGCTAGCATATTTAAGGAGGTTCATCTCAAACCTGGTTGGAAAATGTCAACTATTTAGTTATCTCATGAAGAAGGACACTCCCTTCGAATGGGACCAAACTTATAGTAATACCTTTGAGAGTATCAAATCATACTTAATGAATCCACCAGTTCTTGTGGCACCTATACCTGGGAAGCCGTCGATACTCTACATCGCAGCACAAGAGAGTTCAGTTGGAGCACTACTGTCTCAAGAAAATAGTGAAGGAAAATAAAACTCTCTTTACTATCTGAGCAGAATGATGACACCAAATGAGCTAAAGTATTCTCCAACAGAAATGTTATGTTTGGAATTGGCCTTCTCAATTCAAAAGAGGAAGCACTACTTTCAGGCTTATGTTGTTCGTCTTGTGTCTAGGGCGAATCCCATCAAGTTTGTAATGTAGAAATCAGTCCTTAGTGACCGAATTGCAAGATGTTACTTTCAATTTCAACAGTTTGAGATTGTGTATGTTCCCCAAAAGGCTATAAAGGGAAAAGCATTGGCTGACTTCTTGACAGATCACCCGATACCTGATGATTGGGAACTGAATGATGAACTTCCTGATGAAGATGCAATGGTTATTAAAGCCAGACCTCCATGGAAGATGTACTTTGATGGTGCCGCATATTGAGATGGAGCTGGTGCCGGTGTGGTATTCGTCCCTCCACAAGAAGAGGTCATCCCTTACTCTTTTACCCTAACAAAACATTGCTCTAATAATGTTGCTGAATATCAGGAATTAATACTTGGACTTGAGATGGTTGTTGACATGAAACAACTGCAATTACAAGTCTTTGGTGACTCCCAATTGGTGATCAAGCAGCTTTTGGAAAGCTATGAAGTCAGAAAGCCTAAACTACGACCATATCATGATTATGCACAGAAGTTAATTGGGTAGGTTGGAGAAGTAACCCTCCAACATATGCCAAGGAGAGAAAATAAGTAATTTGATGCCCTAGCTTCCTTGGCCTCAACCCTGACTCTTCCAAATCAGATGCGAGTTACTATCCGCCAAGAATGGGTAGTACCGTCGTCAAATGAGAATGTAGAAAATAAGGTTGAATACCTCATTGACGTGTCTGAAGTTGTAAAGAAAGATTGGCAATAACCTATCATTGACTATTTATGTTATGGGATACTTCCAGAAGATCCAAGGAGAACGACTAATATTTGTCGTCGTGCATATCATTTCCTTTACTAAAAAGACACACTGTATAGAAGATCATTTGAATAAGTACTCTTACGGTGTTTGGGAGAGAAAGAAGCAATTCAAGCTTTGCAAGAAGCACACTCGAGAGTTTATGGATCGCATCAGTCTGGATCGAAGCTCCATTTTCACATTAAAAGGATGGGATACTATTGGCCAACAATGGTAAAAGATTGCTTGGACTATGCTAGAAGATGCAAAGCTTGTCAATTCCATGCAAATTTCATTTATCAACCTCCTGAAGTACTACACCCAACTGTAGCATCTTGGCCATTTAATGCTTGGGGAATGGATATTGTTGGTCCACTACCAAAATCTTCTGGTGGACACTTATACATCTTGATCGTAACATATTACTTCTCAAAATGGGCCGAAGCTATTGCTCTCAAAGAAGTAAAGAAGGAGAATGTTGTGAATTTCATCCGAGTGAATATCATCTACCGTTTTGGAATCCCTCAATATATAATAACCTACAATGGAAAGCCATTCGATAATAAGTTAATGAACAAGATTCGTGATCTCTTTGGCTTCAAGCAGTGCAAGTCTTCAACGTACTATGTTACCGCTAATGGTTTAGTCAGAGCATTTAATAAGACTTTATGCAATCTATTGAAAAAAGTCTTCTCTCAGTCCAAGTGAGACTGGCATGAACGAATAGAAGAAGCTCTATGGGCATATAAAATGACTTACCGCACACCAATGCAAGCAACCCCATACTCACTTGCTTTTGGGGTTGAAGAAGTCCTGCCACTTGAGCGTCAAATACCTTCTTTGAGACTGGCTATTCAAGAAGGGCTCACCGATTAAGAAAATGCTAAGTTGTATCTTACGGAGTTATAAGCTCTGAATGAGAAGAGGCTGGAGGTTCAACAAAATCTTGAATGTTACCAAGCCCGTCTATCTAGTTCTTTCAACAAAAGAGTTTGATTGAGGTGCTTCTAAGTTGGAGATCAAGTTTTTACAGTGAGAAGTCCCATTTTTACTTCTCAAAAGTCTGGGGGGAAATTCACTTGTAATACCCCATGCTTCTACCTAGCTTAAATTCATCCCAAAAATGTCAGAGACTTGCTTTAAAGATGAATCCACCTTTATACATGTGGAATTTTCAAGATTTTGACTTTCATTATGTGGGAAATTGAATAAGCATTCCATCAATATAAAATTTGCCCAAATCCGACACCCGGGCGAAGAGTTAAAGCTATTTTAGTATGACAATGTACCACCTGGTACTTTAGCACATCGCGGAGCCAACCAAAATGGCATTTGTCAAAAACCAATGAGCCTCCGCGATATTGGCACATCGCGCCAAGGCTCAATTTCAGAATTGTCAATTTCCAGTGCACCAACGTGATTCCACCACATTGTGGTGCCCTTCCAGTTCGCATCTAAGGTGGCAACGCGATACCACCGCATCGCGCCACCAACCAGTTTCCCAGTCGTCCACTTTTCAGTGAGCTGGCGCGATTTCACCGCGTCGCGCCAACATGTAAAATTGGGATTTTTGTTCAGGTTTTGTTATTTAATTTCATGGACCATTTGGTAATTTCCAAAAGCCCCTAATCAGCCTAAATACGGGATTTATACCCTCAATAGCCAAAAATTGCTCATTATGTTTACTATTCCTCAAGAACAAAAGTACTCTCTCTCAAATTAGCAAACCCTAGTCTCAAGAAATCAAGGTCAATCCCAAGAATCTCTCCAAGGACTCCAAGAAACTCACGAATTAAGATATGTTAGATATTTATTCATGGGTCCCTTCCACCCATGAAGCCCAAGAATTTCTTTTCAAAGTACAAGATTGTGTATTTATAAGTTTTTCATGATTTACCTGAATTGAAGCTCATGTTTATGTTGTTGTTAGGTGTTGTTTTATGTTTTAGATTTCAAGTTCTAAGATTTGATCCTAGTATGTGATGATTTGCATGATGTTCATGATAAACCCTTCAAGTTGCAAGTTTATTGATGTAGCCATGATACCTAGATGTAGTAATTGTTGTATAACTAAAGCATGTTCCCCGTATGTTTGATAAAATGCCTATGTAAATGAATTAGTGTCATTATAGCATGTCAACATGAGATCCCCATTTATGTACAAGTTAATGCATGCTAAGTATTTGAAGAAATACCTTATTGATTATATTGTGAATGATAGACTATTGTCATGTTATTCCAAAAATTATCATGCTTTATATTTTCCATGCTATCGAGTCCTGAGGGTATTTAATACCTGACAATTTAGTTGTTTTCGTAGAGCCAGTGTCAGTTAAAAAATAGTCTTAGTCATGTCACACTCAGTAGTACTCTCAGTTAGTTTCAGAACTCAGTAGAACTCAGTCAGTTATAGAACTTAGGAAAACTTAATAATCTCAGTATCTGTCCAATCCAGTTTCAGTTTTCAATTCAGAAACTCAGTAGCATTCAGTCAGATAACAAATTCCAATAGTATTCCATCAGTCAAAGAAACCCAGCGAACTCAGTTAGATCAGTCAGGTAACATGATCAGTAATAGATTTAGCCCAGTCCAGTACAGTCTAAGAATCAGCTCAGATTCTATTTAGTTGGGAGTAGGATTCAGTACCGAGCGAGAGCAGAGATGACGTCTTCCTCGTCAGTTAGGCAGAGTCTTTAGTAACAGTCCCTGTACTCTAAAACTATACATCCAACACAAGATGAGGGGTCACCCATCAGATTAAGGCTTGGCTACCTACCAGGGGTCACCCGTCAGATTAGGCTTGACTTCCTGTTCAGGGTCACCCGTCAGATAGGCTTGACCACAACAGTGTCTTTACCCGTGGTACAGTACTAACTCCCTTCCAACTGGGGTTACAGGTTGGACCCCACTAGTTCAGATTGGGGGCATGTCGGTTAGATAATTACTTTCCACAGTTTCAGTATCAGTCTCAGTCTTCAAAATAGAACTTAGTTCAGAATTTTAGAAAGCAGGACTATCAGATATAGTCACTCAGCTTAGTAAAGAAATCAGATCGTTCTACAGATTCAAGACTGTTAAATACAATTAATCAACATCAGTATCAGTAAATTCAGGGATCATCTGCTAGATAGGACTGATCTTGGGGGTCACCCATTAGATAAGATCGACCCAACAGCAGTCATCAGTAATATAATACTAGGAGATCTAGTTATCAGTATTACAGTATCAGTAAACTCAAAAAATAGTTAGACAGTATTCCAAACTCGATATCCAGTGTTAGTACGACCTCAGTTACAATTTACGTTTTTATGCATGCATCCCCATTCAGTAGTCTCATATTATTCAGTCAGTTTTATGTTCATGCATATAAACCCTTGCATTTAGCCTTACCTCATCTAGCATACCATGATATTTCCACGTACTGACACATATTTTTCTTGCGCTATGGTGTCTTATACTATAGGTTCATACGCATGGGCTTTCGAGCACCCTTAGCAGTTCAGATTCAGTCAGCAGCAGTAGACTTAGCAGTGAGTCCTCATCATTCGAGGATGTTCCTTATTTTATTATTGCATTAAATTTAGTATTTCAGTAGATGAATTTAGTTAGGGAATTGTCCCATCAACTCCACAGTTCAGACAGATTAGAGGCTTTTCAAACTAGAGTATTTTCATATAGTTGTTTTGGTTTTGGTATTGTTATACCTTATACAATTGTATTTCAGTTTTGAACCTTATGGTAAGTTTCCACCAAATTTCTGCATTATACAGTATTATTATTCAGTTATTACAGCAAGTACCAGTCATAGGTTAGCTTATGGTCCTTTAGGATTATGAGAATCATGTAGCGTCCGGGGTTCAGAATCCGAGGCGTTACATCACCCCAAAGTGGGATGAACCATATGTCGTACAAGAGGCATATACAAATGGTGCTTACAAGTTTTTTCATGCAGATGGCATGAAAATCAACCCTATCAATGCCAAGTTCTTGAAGAAGTACTATCTTTGAAGGAAGATGACACTCCTTAAGGTACGAGTATAAACTGTATGTCCACTCCTGGCCTGCAAGAGTATAGACTGTGTACGGCTAAAAAAAGGAAAGTCGGCTAGGTTGAAAACCTCAAAAGAGGCGGCCTAGGCAAAAGTTAGGATAAAAAAACACTCACCCCGGAACTACGTTATGACTTAATCCTCTTTACTGAGGTACGTAGGCGCTAGAAATTTCATTCTGAGTTCAGTTGCATGAGTGTTAAAAAAAATATGTTCCTGCAGTATTTACCATATGGATACCAAGTATGAAAATATTCTAATTAAATTTTGGACTCACTCCAAGAATTGGTGGCTTAATGGGGGGCAAACTCCAATGAAATATGAGTTTCATTCACATAAGATGAAGTCTCCAAAATCCCCAAATTTGGAAGTTGAACCACTCAAAATGCCAAATTTGGGAGTGAAAGTTGACAAAATTTTCAAGTTTTCACATCAAGGCCTCCAAAATTTTCATGCCTTAAGGTGGACAAAATTTGTCCCTTTACACCTTAAGATGGCCTCTTACAGGTTTATCCTTAAAAGGATATCAAAATTTTCATACCTTAAGGTGGACAAAATTTGTCCCTTTGCACCTTAAGCTGGCCTCTTATGGGTTTATCCTTAAAAGGATCTCAAAATTTTCATGCCTTAAGGTGGACAAAATTTGTCCCTTTGCACCTTAAGTTGGCCTCTTACGGGTTTATCCTTAAAAGGATCTCAAAATTTCCATGCCTTAAGGTGGACAAAATCTGTCCCTTTGCACCTTAAGTTGGCCTCTTATGGGTTTATCCTTAAAAGGATCTCAAAATTTTCATGCCTTAAGGTGGACAAAATTTATCCCTTTGCACCTTAAGCTGACCTCTTATGGTCTTATCCTTAAAAGGATCTCAAAATTTACATGTCTTAAGGTGGACAAAATTATCCCTTTGTTGACCTCTTATGGGCTTATCCTTAAAAGAATCTCAAAATTTACATGCCTTAAGGTGGACAAAATTGTCCCTTTGCACCTTAAGCTGGCCTCTTACGGGTTTATCCTTAAAAGGATCTCAAAATTTCCATGCCTTAAGATGGACAAAATTTGTCCCTTTGCACCTTAAGCTGGCCTCTTACGGGTTTATCCTTAAAAGAATCTCAAAATTTCCATATCTTAAGGTGGAAAAAATATATCCCTTTGCACCTTAAGCTGGCCTCTCACGAGTTTATCATTAAAATGATCTTAAAATTTTCACGCCTTAAGGCGGGCAAGATTTGCCCCTTTGCACCTTAAGTTGAACGTTGAAAGGGCCCATACTTAAAGAAAACCATTGCATCTTCAAGTAAAATTGGTCGGGTCTTGAGGTGACGAAGCCTTGCACCTTAAGCCGACGTCCACTGTCTTCAAGAAAAATTGGTCGGGTCTTGAGGTGACGAAGCCTCGCACCTTAAGCCGACATCCACCGTCTTTAATCAAAATTAGTCGGGTCTTGAGGTGACGAAGTCTCGCACCTTAAGCCGACGTCCACCATCTTTAATCAAAATTGGTCGGGTCTTGAGGTGATGAAGTCTCGCAACTTAAGCCGACATCCACCGTCTTCAAGCAAAATTTGTCGAGTATTGAGGTGACGAAGCCTCGCACCTTAAACCGACGTCCATTATCTTTAATCAAAATTGGTCGGGTCTTGAGGTGACGAAGCCTCACACCTTAAGACAACGGCCACTGTCTTCAAGCAAAATTGTTCAGGTCTTCAGGTAACGAAGGCAAATTAAACCCTCGCACCTTAAGCCGACGGCCACCGTCTTCAAGTAAAATTGGTCCGGTAGTCTTGAGGTGACAAAGGTAAAGTTAAACCCTTGCACCTTAAGCCAACGTCCATCGTCTTCAATCAATGATTTCATATTGTTATTTGCTTTAACCCTACGAAAATTTAAAAAAAATATACAAGGAAAAAAGGAGAATGAGAGCCAAAAGAATGAATGCTCACCTAAATATGCGAGTATCTCGATCGGCAAAGATGGATCAAATTACACCCTTGAGTTTGTTTGCCTACCAAAAGTGTTGTAAATATTAGAGTTTTCTTTCCAATAGAAAAGGACACTCATAATTTCAACGCTTCCACGCCTAGATATGATTTGTCTCGTGAAGCCACGCAAACCTAAAATTGAAAACGTATCAGCATCCAGAGGCAACTTTAAAAAAATTATCTAGGATAATTCTAAAGGTGTTAAGTCATGAATTTTGTATGTGTTATATATTTTTGAATCTAGTTTCAAAAAAATTAAGCGGTTCATGATTTCATCGCTCCTACTTTGAGATATGGAAGTTTTAGTAAAGACGTGCAGATCTGAAATTTTTAGCATGATAAAATTCAGAGCTAACTTCAAAAAAATTATCAAGAATTATATTGAAGGTTTTTAATGCTGAATTTTGGATATATTGTACATCTCGATGTCTAGTTTCTATAATATCAAACGGTTCATAATTTCGATATCCCTGCAATTAGATATGAATTTTCTACTACTAACATGTTGTGCTGAAAAAAAGTGACGAAAATAAGATAAAAGTAGGAGGGAAAGAAATTACCTCAATATTATTGATGGCTTGGAAATCCTAAGATTGATACTGAAAAAGTGGGGAACCTACATCCTTTTATAGAGTTGTAGGATAGTTATTTGTTCTCCCATACAAATTTAAATTGGAGGTTGTTTCCTTCCCAATACAAATTGGAAGAGTTTCCATCTCCAATACAAATTCAAATTGGAGTTTATTTTATTCTCCCATACAAATTCAAATTGAGGGTTGTTTCCTTCTCCAATATAAAATTAAATTGAAAGAGTTTTATTCCTGATTAAGTAAGATAAAAAGTTTTCCAAAATCTATTTGGAATGGGATGTCATGCCTCACCAATGGGTCTTACGTGTAGAAGATCATGAAAAAATTAAGAGATTTTTTTAGAGGCGATATCAATATGTAAATTGTATGGTTCAGCTTTATGAAAATCATTAAAGTACGAAGAAAGAATGTTTAAATAGATCATACTTCAAGTCTAGTCTCAAAAAGATTAAATCTCTCGACAAGTCTTGAAGTAGGGGGCTGTGGGCAACGAAATTTATTAAATTAAAATCCGTACGAAATTTGGATTATATTAAATTCAAAATAGATTAGTCTCAAATAAATATTGCGAATTAATATAATTAGATTAATCATTTAAGTCCAAATACGTATGGATTTAAATAAAGTTCAATCTTTATTAGGCTAGTCCATTAATTTGGGTTATAAATAATGAGCCCATTTTGCTTAGCCCAAGATATTGTCATATTCTAGAGGCCCAAATAAACGTCACATGTCAAACGACGTGACATGCTAAGTCAAGGGGAGGAGCCAAAAAGACCATGCCACATGTCAAAATGATGCAGCAGGCCCAATGAAATCAAAGCCCATAAAGGTGTCATGTCACTCAAATCTGATTGGTCAAAGAAAGTTCATCTTCATCATGACTTTTCCCTTTTCCACAACTATAAATAGGGGTCTCAATTTAGAAAAAGAAGCCCCAGAAATCTAACAAGTAGCAAGAGAAAGCTCGTGGATCAAACACCGCAATTTCTCTAAAAAACTCAAACATTCAAATCAAGTTCATCAAGATTCAAGATCAAGACCGCAATATTCAAGAACAAGCTCAAAAGCCCTTGAATTCAAACACAAGTCAAGATCAAGTCTCACAAATCAAGTTCAAATTCAAGATCAAGCTTCAAGACCTTGAATTTATATTTGAAAAGGCGAATCAGAGGATTCATAGAGATTGTAACACTCACATATTGAAATCAATAAATTAATTGTTGCAATATTTTCTTGTCCTGATTTATTTATTTCCCGACTCGACAATTTTATTGTCCAACAATATGATTTCCTCCTATTATTAATTAATTATTAAAATATATGGTAAGAATAATATATATGATAAGTTTGTATTGATATGTTTTTTTTTTGTGTACATGAAAAAAGAGTCTTAAATATGTAGTAAAAAAATAAAAGGGAACAACCAAAATATGAATTAAAGAAGCAGCACGTGAAACTTTTTTTTCTCAAAAAAGTAGTAAACAACATACGTGGAAAAGAAACCAATGAAGTGACTTTTTCTATATTAAAATATACGAGACTATTCCACTAATATTATTACATTATATTTATAGCCTAGGAAAAAGGATAAAAATAGGAGAATAAGTACAAAATTGACTAAGGTTAAAATAATACGGAAAAGAAGATTTAATATTAAAATAAGTAGGAAACTTATAGTGGTAATAAACTCATAATATTTTGGAATAATTCGCTTTAGTTTGGTTTATTTGAAATCCATGTTATTCTAATATAGTAAATAATTTGTGGAAGAACAATAAAAAAAAATCATATTTAGATAATTGTTGTTTGGAGAAAAAGATTTTATATTTCTGTAAATTGATAAGCATTTCTTTCTACAATAATATAAATATAATCCACAATGTAGTTAAACAAACCTCACGTTTCATTATACACGTCAATGCAATAAAAAAATACGATGCATGAAGAGATTTTTCTCTCTCTTTGGTATCATATTTTGTTTTAATTATATGTGTGTTTGTTTTAATTATATGTGAGTTAATAACTTTGTTTACTCCTTATTGGTTATTGACGATTTTTGTATGTATACAGGAACGCTTTGAAAGTTGACAGAGAGATATGCTGATTTAAATATTGAATTGTAAAGGGACGCTAGCTTGGCCTTAAACAATTTAATGAGACTATAGATAATGTTTTTAGTTCTTTTTAAAAAAAAATAAAATAAAGAAAGTATCAAATTAGCAATCTTTGTATATATGTAGAGAGATGTTTGTAATTGAAAGTTTGATATGTTGATTTAAAGATTGAATCGTAAAGGGATGCTAGCTCGGCTCTAAACAAGGTAGTCGTACTATATACAATGTTGTTCGTTTTCTTCTCCTTTTTTATGATAATATGTTCATGCACTTTTTTTTAGATTCGAGATTATTTTGATCAAATTAAATTTATTTATTTATTTATTACAAGAGGAGATTTAAAAAGAACAATAGACATGTACTTGAGGTATTGACGGAGGATCGAAATCCTAGAATAACTTTGCTATCTCTATAATTTGCAATAGACAAGATTTTTAGAGGTCTGAAGCTTATTCATTCAAATAGAAAGATTTAAGAAGTTTGGGTGAAATGAACATCAAAAATAGAAGAAGCTGCATGTGGCAAAATTCGTGATTCCTCTTTTAGTGTTTTTAGTTCTTTTTAAAAAAAAATAAAATAAAGAAAGTATCAAATTAGCAATCTTTGTATATATGTAGAGAGATGTTTGTAATTGAAAGTTTGATATGTTGATTTAAAGATTGAATCGTAAAGGGATGCTAGCTCGGCTCTAAACAAGGTAGTCGTACTATATACAATGTTGTTCGTTTTCTTCTCCTTTTTTATGATAATATGTTCATGCACTTTTTTTTAGATTCGAGATTATTTTGATCAAATTAAATTTATTTATTTATTTATTACAAGAGGAGATTTAAAAAGAACAATAGACATGTACTTGAGGTATTGACGGAGGATCGAAATCCTAGAATAACTTTGCTATCTCTATAATTTGCAATAGACAAGATTTTTAGAGGTCTGAAGCTTATTCATTCAAATAGAAAGATTTAAGAAGTTTGGGTGAAATGAACATCAAAAATAGAAGAAGCTGCATGTGGCAAAATTCGTGATTCCTCTTTTAGTGTTTTTCCTCTTTCAAGTTGTTTGTTTCTTCATTTTTTAATCATTTTGAATGTTTCTAGAAAGCAATCCTGGTGTGGATGTATGATCCAGCAGGAAGGGATGTTATTTGTATGTAATTTTTGTTTGTCAGGAGTTTTAAAATATGTGATACGAGAAAATATATTTAAAATTTAAAAAGTCCCGAATATATGAAAAAAGAAAAATATATGTTAAGAGTTCTATGATTTTATGTTAAGAACATGTTTTCCTTTTTCAATGTGTGTATGCTGATGAAAAGAAAGAATACGCTTTTTGTTGCTTCCGTGGGCATGTTAATGCATTGACTTATATTTTTATTGTTACTAGTTTAGGTGTACGCGCCTTGCGCGTGTACCTTACTTTATTGAGTCCAAACGTTACATTTAATAGGATATTTATTTAAATAATAAAGATGAATACAATAATTAAATTCATCATCTTTTAGAAAATTTATTTAATTAAATCTAACCTTTACCAAAAAATTTGTTAAGTCGATCGACGTTCATCTAGCACCTGTAAACTATAACAAAATAATACGATAATAGAGATAGCAAAATAATACAACTAAATTTAACCTTTACACAAAAATATTCTTAAAACAAACATATAAATACAATACAATTAAACCTAACCTTTATCTAAAAAATTTCTCAAAGCCGACTGGCATTCATCTACTATCTGTAAATTCATCTACGACCTGTAAACTACAATGAAATAATATAATACTGATCACAAAGCTTCAATTTTGATGAAAATAGTTCTTGTCTGAGCAAAAAATTTGACCCTAAAGAATTACTTGAATGAAAGCAAAGAAGATATATATATATATATATATATATATATATATATATATATATGTACACGCACATTGAATTCTATTATGTTGACGAAAATAGTGAAAAGTGAAGGTAAGAAAATTAAGCATCCACCAATCTAGACATGTAATCGAATCAAGTTAGATGAACATCAATCATATTTTTTCAATAAGTAAATCTGTTTCATCTCTAGTTTAACGTGTATCTCAATATTTATAGAAGTATTTTATTAATAGAGTCCTATTTTAGGAATATTTTTCTATCCTATTTTAGGAGTATTTTTCTAATTGATCAGTACAAAGAAAAATAGTTATTGATTCTCTTTCCATATATTTTAGGAGTCCCATATACTTTAGAAGTCTAGCTAATAAATAAAATTAATCAAATAATAAATTATAAAAAATCCATATATTTTAGGAGTCCCATATACTTTAGAAGTCTAGCTAATAAATAATATTAATCAAATAATAAATTATAAAAAATTGTGAAAAGACAATCTTGTCTAAAGAAGAGTCTTTTAATGAAGAACAAAAAGTTTAAATAATTTTTCTAAGGATCTTCACACTTTTAATATATTACAGATATAGATTATAGATATAGATTTATAGTATAAGTTTGTCATTGGCTTGATTTAAGCCTATAAATAAATGGGATAACTACATGACTTAGCAAATATAGACTTCTAATTATTTTATTTAGCCTAAATTTCAGTTAATTACAATTCATAGCCGCTCTTGCATATTTAATACAATTCATAGTGTCTCTCATTTATTTTCTCTCTTTCTCTATTTTCTATTACTCTCCTTTTTCTTATTTTTTATTTTTTTTCTTCATTTTTTCTTTTCCCTTTTTCCCTTTGTTTTCTCTTTCTTTTTTCTTTTCCATTTTTTTCTTTTTCTTTTTTTTTCCTTTTCATCTTTTCTCTTCTTTTTTTTTCGTATTTTTTTCTCATTTTTGTTGTTGTTGTATTTTATATTTTTTATATTTTATAATTATTTGTATCATACTATATATTTTAAATAAATTTATTATTTGAAGATGAATAGTTTAACCGTGAATATGTACAATTTATCATTTAAATTTGTATACAAATAAGTAGATGAATTATAGTATTTGGTTGGGTCTTAAATATATAAATATGCAATGTGTCATTAAATGAAAATATATTGTTAGTATTTGTATTTTAAATTTATCATTTATATTTGTATATGACCAAGTATCATTTGTATGCATATGGTTCAAGTTGTATAAACATGTATCATTTGATGCAAATGTAACATTTGTATTTGTATAATTTATCGTTTTTACAAATACAAGTGTTCGTAGAAAGAAAAATAAAAATATTTTTCAATTGCTTAAAAATACAAATGATCTTGTCAACTACAAATTCAAATACAAACAAATGAAATAAATTAAATTACAAATAAAAATATAATATGCGGTCAACTTACAAATATAAATACAAAATAGTAGTTCTTTAAAATTACAAGTGCATCGATAAAAATAATACACAAATACAAATAAAATGAAACCACAAAATATAAATACAATGTCTAGTCAATTATAAAATACAAATACAAAGTAATTCTTTAAAATACAAGTGCGAATTGTATAAAATATAAATGATGGTGCTAATTAGCAAACACAAATACAACTGTGAACTATAAAATACAAATATAAATGCGAACTATAACATACAAATACAAGTGCGAAATATAAAATAACACATGCGAACTATAATATACAAATACAAGTGTGAACTATAAAATACAAATACAAATGTGAACTATAATATACATACAAATACAAGTGCAACCATAAAATACATATATAATTGTATCAACGAATACAAAAATATAAATGATGATGTTAATACAAATACGATAAGCAATTGTGAAAGGTCATAGAAATATTATTTGACTTTTTGTCCTCTTTAAAAGTCTCTATTTTAGGCAAAATCGTCTTTTCACTATTTTTCTAATATTTAAGAGCTTGGAAATTAATTAAATAATTATAGTAAACCTTTCGTTATTAGAAGTCATCAAAATTAGTGACAGTTAATATCTTTTTCATTAGTTTAAGAATTCTAAATCAACTAAAGTTGATTTTAAGAAGATTTGAAAAATCAAGAAATAAATATGAAAGTATTAGAATAAGAAAAATATAAGAAATACCAAATTTGTAAGGTTTTAAGTAAGTAATCAAAGATTTTCTAAAGATTTAACTTTAAAAATAAAGAAAGATTTTAAATATATATAAAAAATAATCGTACTATAAATATGGTTCAAATCGATGCGTCTCTCTTCGCCTCTAGCAGCAAGAAAAAAGAGGTACTACATGATAAACGCAAAAATGACGATTCATTAACCACTGGTAAAATATATCTGTGCTTACAATAAAATATATATTTTGAACTTTTTGCACTTCATTAAAATCTTTTGTAATAGACTAAATTATTTAATTTTAAATAATCAAAAGTTACATGTGCTATGCACGTGCGGCTAAACTAGTATGTTAAAAGTGTGAAGGGACTTAGAAATTTGCCTGAACTTCTTGCCCTTCATTAAAAGTCTTTGTTTTAGACAAAATCGTCTTTTTACTATTTTTCCTAATATTTAAGAGCTAAAAATTAATTAAGTATATGTATTATAAAATCGTTCCTTATTAGAAGTCATCAGAATTGATGAGAACTAGTTTTTTTTTATTAATTTAAGAATTCTAAATTAACTAAATTTGATTTAAGAAGATATAAAAAAATCTATAAATCTACTCGATGTTGAACTTATAAAAGTTGAAAATCGTAAACGAAATAAAATGAAATACTATTGGAGGAGTATATAGAAAGGAAGTGAGAACAAGATATGAAGGGTTACATATTTTATTATTGTTTTTTATTTAATAACCATAATCGAATTTTCTATTAATTTGATTTAGTATGATTTTTTTATTTGATCTGTACAATTCTATTTAAAATATTAGGACTTGATTTATTTATTTTATAAAACTGCTTTTATGTTTTTTTTTTGGGACTTTTTTGAAAAAAAAGCAAAGTTGTTTGGATTTTTTTTTTTTAAATAAGTTAATATTATACATTATTTAGGTTGGGGTTGTTTTTATTTAAAAACAAGTCAATAATACATTATTTAAATTTTTGAAATTAATGAAAAGTCCTTATTTCATCTAGATAAGAAATCATAATATTTAATACTTCTAAATCAATTAAAATTCACTTTATATAAAAAGAATTTTTATGATTCTATTTAAGTAATATTTTCAATCAAATTTTACAAGGAACATAAACATTGACTTATTCTATTTTTAGTTTTCTTTTTATCTTGACTTTGATTCGAGTCATATTATTGGTTCATAGTCATCATCCTCTTTGTCTTTTTTTTTTTTATTTTCAGTTCACTTACTTCTTTCTTTTGTCTTCACTTTTGCAGGTTCCAAAACGTATATAGAGGAAAAATAAGTTTATGCATAAAAAAATTTTATTCAATGAAATCTTAATAGTATCTATAATAAAGAAAATATTATCAATAGTGTAGGTAGATTTTAGGTGAAAAAAGGACTCCTAATTTTTTTTGTTTCAAGGATTTTATGTGTACGTTGTGTATGTGTGCATTTTTTTTAAGAGAAAAGATATCTCCCCCCATCCCCTCGAACTTGTCCTCCCAACTCACTTTATCACTTAAACTTAACTTCCGTTTATTTACCCCCTTAGCAATTTTCAAGTGAATTAAATTCACCCCCTATGACTGACATGGCAAGAAAAAAAACGAGTGAATTTTTTTTTTAAAAAAGGGCCCACTTCTTCTTCTTCTCCTTCCTTACAAATCTGAACATATAGAGAGATGAGATCCATTAGTGCTTGCACCCAAAACAATTTCAAGAAGGAAAAAAGGAAATACAAATTCAACAAACACAAATTTCAAACATCATGATTTTAATTTCACAACAACCACAAATTCAATCGTAAAAACACAAATTCAATCGTAAAAAAAAAAGAAGGTGAAACAAGAAGATGAAAAACATCAATTATCATCTTCCTTACACCTTTTCTTCAACCTTCTAAAACATTCCTTTAACGAAAAATGGGTTTTCAAATTCGATATGAAAGAACCCGAATCATGACTCGAAATTCATATTTCTCTCTTTTTAGGACAGAAAATCTCACATCCTTTTCTCTTATTCCTCATCATTCAATCACAATTAGCCAAAACTTACTTTAGTTACAGTGATTTAGCCAAGTTGTTTGAAGAATCCCGTGGTAGAAGAAAGAAAATTTCAACCTTTTACAAATCTGAACATATAGGTGTGATTCGAAGGATGTGTCCATCAATGGTAGTCGTTGGTAGAATTAATATTGTAATTTTGGGGTCCGTCAATGGTGGTCCGTCAATGGTGATGTTAATGACGGTGGTGGTGTTAATTTTGTTCGTATATTCTTTTGTGGGTTTGTTTTAATCGTTTTTCGGAGAGTTTTGTCGGAATGAAGAATTTTGAATTGGGACGTGGTGATGCTATTGCATTGTTGTTTCTTGAATTGGTGGTTTGATGAAGGAATGACTATTGGTAATATGCTTTAAGTTTGAAGAAGATAGAAAATAGAGGAGAGGAGAGAGGTGGGGTGGTTTGAAGAAGATAGAAGGGGAGAGACTGCGTTTGCAGGGTAGGAGACAGGGTGGGTTGGGAGTTGTGAAGAAGAAAGAAAATAGAGGTGCCTTTTTATATTACATTTATATAAATAAAATAGTAAATATATATTTTTTAAATAAATATATAAAAATAATGTGTGGGGGATTATTTTTTTTTTTAGAAAAATCAAATTTCTTACGTGGTAATGACGTGGCTCCAACGTGGCATTGACGCGACGTTGATGTGTAGGCGAGTGTAACACACTCTCCGTTGTAAGAGTGATATTAAGTTTTGATGGGTGAAATTAATACACTTTAAAGATGTTAAGGGGGTAAATAAATGGAAGTTAGGTTTAAGTGCTAAAGTGAGTTGGGAGGATACGCTCGGGGGGGGGGAAATGTCTTTTTTCTTTTTTTTTAAATGTTCTACCCTTCTCCCTAATTATTTTATCAAATTTACTTGAAAGTTACATAATGAAATGACAATAGTATATATTTTTCTTTTTGGTAATTAACTTTTATGACAAAAGAATGACAGTAGCATATAAGTTGCCACCAACCCACCATAGTTGTTTGATACGTATTTATATTTATATTTATCTATATTTATAATCTATAATCTATAATATATTAAAAGTGTGAAGGACCGTAGAAATATTATTTGAACTTTTCGCCATTCATTAAAAGTCTATGCTTTAGACAAATTCTAAAGATTTAACTTTAAAAATAAGAAAAAAATTTAAATATAGAGAAAAAAACTCGTACTACAAATATGATTCAAATCCATGAGTTGATCCATTAACCACTTGAAATTTCTAGTGGTAAAATATATATGTGCTTACAATAAAATATATGTTATGTTTACATTATTATATTAAAGAGTGAAAAATCTTTTAAAAGTCTTCGTAATAAATAAAATAATTTAATTTTAAATAATCAAAAGTAACTAAACTGATTTCTTTAAAAAACATCTCTCCCGTGCCAAACACACCCTTTGTTCCATCTCAAATATTCCACGATAAAAGGGAAAATTGAAAACACGTTCAAAGATAAGAGATCCTGTGTAATCCAAATTCCATGAAAAAATAAATAAAAATTCCATGGGCATCTGTTTGGAAAAACAGAAAAATCAACCAAACGTCTATTTAAGAAGGCGCCGCATCCATTTTTAGAATCAATAGCTGTGCTAATTTCGTGGGAAGAAAGCGCTGCGGTCACTAATCATTTGGTTGGTCTTCAATTAAAGTGTTTCCACCCCTTGCCCCTTTGCTTCTCTTCTCACCAATATACGCATCCCTTTTTGCGTATTGGTGTGAAAAGCAAGTAGCGTGGGCTGGCTTTGGAAATTGAAGAAGAGGAAGGAGTTCTGCTTCTTCAACAAGATTTTAAAATGGAAAATGACCACAACGATGTTTATGGGGGTACTTCTGCCCATTCTCGTAGGGAGAAAAAAGGCGATCAGGGCTCTGTTATCATTCCTGAAACTGCCCATGAAGTTAGCAACGGTTAGTTTTTCACTTCTACGAAATTTCTATGCCCTCTTATTTGTGTCTAATTCATGAAAAAAGGAGGGAATTTTAGAAACTTTGAATCCATTTATTCACCTTAAATTCCTTCTTTGTTGAGAGTTTTTTTGGATAGTTTCTTGGGGTCGCGTATTCTATCAAAATTCTTGATAATCTGTCTTTTTGCCCTTTGTTGTTTTATACTAATTTTTTGGGGAAAAAACAAAAAGAAAAGGGAACGATAATTCTTGGTCCTTTATAAGCATTTCCGTCCTTTCCAAATGGTTAAAAGAGGGATTCAGGAAAAAAAATTATCCAGAGGGATTAAACAACTTATATATGTGCAATAGAAATCATGTTTGCCCTATTTACAAGTGTAATTTTTCAGCGAATCCCGTTGCATCCCTTTGTCTAATGCCCTCTATTGATGAGACTTCCATGTTACAAACTTCCAATCAAGCGTTTATAAGTTCTTTTTGGCTCTCATTAGTAATGAGAAAAAAAATTCATTTTTCTGCTTCGTCTCTTTGACAAGCTCCAAAAATAGGTTCCCTGATCCATCAGTACAATTGATTATTTTTGTTTCTTTTATCATAAATTCTTTTTTGTAGCACTGGCATGAATGCTGTTTGACTCTTTTGTTGATTCATGTGTTTCGTGAAATGTAGATTCATGGTTTCAGGTGGGAATTGTTCTGAGCATGGGTGTCAACAGCGCGTATGCACTAGGATATTCTGGCACAATCATGGTTCCTCTGGGTTGGATTGGTGGAGTAGTTGGTTTGGTTTTGGCCACAATTATGTCTTTATATGCAAGTGCTCTTATGGCTAAGCTCCATGAAATAGGGGGCAAGAGGCATATCAGATATAGAGACCTTGCTGGATTTTTGTATGGTATGAACAATGACAAAAATAAAACTGGATGATTTTCAAGTTCTCTGCAACAATAGCTTGTTTTATTGTTTGATTTTCCTTCACGTTTAATTTAAATTGAGCTTATTTTATTGCTGCAGGTCGAACAGCTTATTTGCTTATATGGGCATTACAATATGCGAATCTCTTCTTGATAAATATTGGATATGTTATCATGAGTGGTTCAGCCCTAAAGGTTAGACAAATTTTCGCTGGTGCAAACTTTGTTTTTTTCTTTGGATACTTAGATATGGTGAACTGGAAATTCAACAACAACAACAACAACAAACCCAGTATAATCCCACATAGTGGGGTCTGGGGAGGATAGAATGTACGCAGTCCATACCACTACCTCCGAAGAAGTAGAGAGGCTGTTTTCGATAGACCCCCGGCTAAAGAAAGGGACCGCGATCGAAGTCCAAACATCTAAAGCATACAACATGATAAAATAAACATGTTACAACAACCACAAAAAGGACATTAACCAACAAAGGCACCCTCCCAACCCTAGCACTACCAACCAAGCTACACAAAACTCTTCTACCGCCCACCTATTGCCTGACCACACCCCTTAACCCTCTACCCTAATACTCTTCCTTCAAACCTTCCTATCGAGGGTCATGTCCTCAGTGAGCCGTAATTGCTCCATGTCACTTCTAATCACTTCTCTCCAGTATTTCTTAGGTCTACCCCTACCCCGCCTAAAACCATCCAAGGCCAACCTCTCATACCTACGAACTGGAGCATCCGTGCCCCTTCTCATCACATGCCCAAACCATCTCAACCTCCCTTCTCGAATCTTATCCTCCACCGACGCCACTCCCACCTTCTCCCGAATGATCTCATTCCTAACCCTGTCTGCCCTCGTGTAACCACACATCCAACGTAACATCCTCATTTTAGCCACCTTCAGCTTCTGGACGTGAGAACTCTTAACAGGCCAACACTCCGCGCCGTACAGCATAGCCGGCCGAACTGCAACTCTGTACAATTTGCCTTTAAGCTTGAGAGGCACCTTCCTATCGCATAGAATTCCCGAGGCGAGTCGCCATTTCAACCAGCCCGCCCCAATACGGTGAGATACATCCTCATCAATCTCTCCATTCCCCTGAATTATAGACCCAAGATACTTAAAACTATCCCTCTTACCCACCACCTGAGAATCCAACTGCACTACCACCTCGTCCTCATGCTTCGTGTCACTAAACTTGCACTCCAAGTACTCCGTCTTAGTCTTACTCAACCTGAATCCTTTAGTTTCAAGGGTTTGTCTCCAAACCTCCAACTTATCATTAACACCACGCCGAGACTCATCAATCAAGACTACATCATCCGCAAAAAGCATACACCATGGCACCTCTCCTTGAATGCTCCGTGTCAACACATCCATAACCGCAGCGAATAAAAACGGACTAAGAGTCGATCCCTGGTGCAACCCTGTCAGGACTGGAAAATGCTCGGAATCCCCTCCGACAGTCCTTACCCGAGTCTTCGTCCCCTCGTACATGTCCCTAATCACACGAATGTAAGCCACAGGAACCTCTCTTGCCTCCAAGCATCTCCAAAGAACCTCCCTAGGGACTTTGTCATATGCCTTTTCCAAGTCAATAAACACCATATGCAGGTCCCTCTTCCTCTCTCTATACTGCTCAACCAGTCTCCGCACTAGATGAATCGCCTCGGTCGTCGAGCGTCCAGGCATAAAACCAAATTGATTTTCCGAAATAGACACAATCTTCCTCAACCTCCGCTCCACCACCCTCTCCCAAATCTTCATCGTGTGACTCAACAACTTAATACCTCGGTAGTTGTTGCAACTCTGAATATCACCCTTGTTCTTGTATAAAGGAATCATCGTGCTCCCTCTCCATGCCTCAGGCATCTTAGCGGACTTGAAAATCTTGTTGAATAAGTCGGTCAACCACCTCAACCTCGTCCTGCTAGCAAATTTTCAAAAATCCACTGGAATCTCATCGAGCCCCGTCGCCCTGCCTCTTCGCATCTTGCGAATAGCCTCCCACACCTTCTCCACCTTGAAACGCCGACAGTAGCCGAAATCGCGAAAATCCTCGGTATGCTCCAACTCTCCTAAAACAATGTCTCTGTCCCCATCATCATTCAGGAGCCTATGAAAATACAACTGCCATCTTTTCTTAATATGAACGTCATCAACCAAAACTCTTCCATCCTCACCCTTAATGCATTTAACTTGGTCCAAATCTCGACCCTTACGCTCCCTAGCTTTCGCAAGCCTATACAACCTCTTTTCCCCGCCCTTCTCCTCTAAACCCGCATACAATCTCTCAAACGCAGAAGTCTTAGCCGCGGAGACTGCTAACTTAGCCTCCTTCCTAGCTAGCTTGTACTCATTCCTGCTCACCCGCCTCTCTTCCTCATCCTTACTCTCAACCAACTTAACGTAAGCCTCCTTCTTCGACTCCACCTTTTTCTTAACTTCTTCATTCCACCGCCAATCCCCCCGATGCCGGCCAGCCCAGCCCCTCGAGACACCTAAAACCTCTCTAGCAGACTCCTTAATGCAACCCGCAGCCGTATCCCACATACTATCCACGTCCCCCCTACACTCCCAAGCCCCCATCCCCTCCAACTTCGCCCCTATCTCCAAAGCAGTAACCGGGGTCAGGTCATCCCACCTGACTCTAGGTTGACCCTTCCTCTTCCTTCTCTTAATTCCCTTCTTCAGAACCAAGTCCATCACCAGAAGTCTATGTTGAGTCGAAAGGTTCTCACTCGACAAGACCTTACAATCCTTACACAAAGCTCTATCCCCCTTCCAAAGCAGCAAAAAGTCAATCTGGGTCTTGGCTAATCTACTACGGAAAGTAACCAGATGCTCCTCCTTCTTTGGGAAACAGGAATTCACTATCACCAACTCAAAGGCCCTCACAAAATCCAAAAGCGCGACTCCTGCATCATTCCTATCCCCAAAACCAAAGCCTCCACCATAGCCTAACGGTAAAGCCCCAATGTGCCCATTGAAGTCCCCTACTATGAAAAGCTTCTCCGACCTAGGCACGCTACTAACCACCTCGTCCAAGACCTCCCAAAATCTCCTCTTCTCCTCCTTATCCAGGCCCACCTGTGGCGCATAAGCACTACAGATGTTCAACGTAAACCCCCCAAGAACTAACTTAATTGTCATCACCCTATCACTAACCCTATTAACCTCCACCACCAGCTCCCTAAGCTCTTCATCCACTAAAATAGCTACACCATTCCTACGCCTCTCACTACCCGAATACCACAACTTGTACCCATCCACATCCCTAGCCTTAGAACCTACCCACTTAGTCTTCTGGACACACGCAATGTTGATCTTCTCTTTCTAAGGACCTTGACTAGCTCTATTGACTTACCCTGGAAATTCTTTTACCAGATATGGAGGAGAAGAGAAAGGAGGCAATGCATTGCCAGTTATAGATACCATTGATTGAATGAGATTTTTGTGTTGGCGCTTTATTGTTTCATTGCACGCTGCAAATATTGAGTTCAGTAAATCTTGACAAAAATGATCTCTTTTAGGTTTCTAAGTGAATATAAACTCTAAAATTGTTCTGATGCATTTTTTCTTTGAGTTGATTGCCAGGCTTTCTATATTCTCTTTAGGAATAACCATCAGCTAAAGCTGCCACACTTTATAGCAATAGCTGGATTTGCATGCATCCTCTTTGCCATTGCAACACCTCATTTATCAGCACTGAGGGTTTGGCTCGGATTTTCATCACTATTCACTCTACTCTATCTCACCATAGCATTTGTGTTGTCCGTTGAAGATGGTACGCGTGCTACTTCCTTTAATGTTTGACCAGCCATCAGAGAACACTGTGCATGTGCCAACAGTTATATTACACATGACTAATAACGTGGAACGTGTAATGACTTGAAATTAACACTAGAATTACATACAATGTGAAGAAGTTGTAAAATAGGTCTCTTACATAAACCTATTGAACTGATGACAAAATTGAATACTGTGTGAGTAATTGAAGATTACCTTCCCAGTTGCAATTGACTACACGGTCATTGAGGATAAAATTTGATGATATAATTAGACCACAAAATCATGATTATCACTGTTGAAACTATTGTATAAGTTCAAAAGCCTGTGCCTATTTTCAGGATTTGTACTGAATATTGCCAAATGTCTAGTAAGAAAAGCCATAGTCAAGTTGCATATCAAAAAGACTTGCAAGCTTTTGGTGATCATCATGTAGTTTTGTTTTTCTCTGCATTATGAAAACAATCTTCTTATAAGAAAACTAATGCATGTTTAAGAAAATCAATTGTGTTCAATTGATTGCATAATCAGATAACTATTAATTATTAAGCAGTGTTTGATGCATAATTAATTTCGAGGTCTATCCCAATGGCAAATATCACCAGTTTGTGAAATTATACATGGGAAGACAACTAGATTTATCAACACAAGATGTCACCTTTTTTTTCTGTCATTCATTTCTAGAAAGTGTTCAAAAATCACTAGGAACAATTGCTTGATGTAAACTTTGCTCCCTTACCCAGCAGCCCCTCAAAACTTTGGGTCTATGCTTATGTGGATTTTGTTCTTGCTTATCAACAATGTTTTTCTCTATCTAGACTGTTCTATGTTGTCCAAGTCTGCAAACAAGCTTTATGATCGTAGAAAAAATATCGTATTCCCTGCCATTTAATCATCATATCAGGAGAATAGTTCGCATGTTGGTATCTACACATGGAGGGGCTTATCCTGTCTGCATACGTGATATGTAGTTGATGTCACAATGAAGTATTCCTTTGATGCACAAGCACCGTGCTCTTATATAAAATTTTTATGGTGTTCAGAATTAAGGAATAAATTTTTCAAAGATTATCGAAGAGAAAATATGGTTTCAGGAAATCGTTCTTTTGCCCCAAAAACTATCTCGTAGAGGGAGATAGAAAACAACAACAACAACAAATTACCCAGTGTATTCCCATCAAGTGGGGTCTGGGAAGGGTAAAGTGTACGCAGTCCATCCACTACCTCTGATAAAGTAGAGAGAGACTGTTTCCGATAGTCCCCCGGTTCAGGACAGATAACAATATAACAAACAAAACACATAAAAGCATGCAACAACAAGGTAATACTATAATAATAGATAGTAAAGGATAATCACAGAAACAAGACACGCATAAGGTAATACTAAAAAATATCTATTTGAAAAACATAGGTATCACCAATACACCACAGCTGTACTCCTACACACTAACCCTCTATCCTAATCCGCATCCTCCACACCTTCCTATCAAGGGTCATGTTCTTCGTAAGCTGTAACTGCTCCATTTCATGTTTAATCACCTCTTTCCAATACTTCTTAGGCCTACCTCTAACCCTGCCTAAAACCGTCCATAGCTAGCCTCTCACACCTCCGTACTGGAGCATCCGTGCCTTTCTCATCACATGCCCGAACCATTGTAGCCTCACTTCCCGTATCTTGTCCTCCACCGAAGTCTCTCCCATTTTCTCCCGGATAATCTCATTTCTACCCCTGTCCCTCTTGGTAAGTCTACACATCCATCGCAACATTGTCATCTCCACCATCTTCAATTTCTGTTCGTGGGAGTTCTTAACTGGCCAACACTTCGCGCCATACAACATAACCGGTTGAACTATCACTCTGTAGAACTTACCTTTGAGTTGATGAGGCACCTTCTTATCACACAAAATTCCCGAACTGAGCCTCCATTTCAACCACCCTGCACCAATACGGTGTGTGACATCCTCATCAATCTCCCCATTCCCTTGAATCAATAGACTTAAGGTACTTGAAACACTCCCTCTTCTGGACAATTTGGGAATCAAGCTTCACTACCACGTCCGCCTCGTTCGACAAATCACTAAACTTACATTTCAAGTACTTCGTCTTAGTCCTGCTCAACCTAAATCCTTTAGACTCAAGGGTCTGTCTCCAAAGCTCCAACTTATCAGTAACTCCTCCCCGAGTTTCATCAATCAGTACATCATCATCAACAAATAACATACACCAAGGCACCTCCCCTTGGATATGTCGTGTCAAAACATCCATCACCAAGAAAAATAAAAACGGGCTAAGAGTCGATCCTTGGTACAATCCTGTCAAAACCGGAAAGTGCTCCGAATCCCCTCCTACCGTCCTCACATGAGTCTTCGCATCGTTGTACATGTTCTGGATCGACCTAGTGTACGCTATGAGCACCCCTTTAGCCTCCAAGCACCTCCGCAAAATCTCCTTGAGAATTTTTTCATATGCCTTCTCAGGATCGATAAACACCATGTGCAAGTCCTTCTTTCTCTCCCTAAACTGCGCTACTAATCTCCTCACGAGGTGAATGGCCTAAGTAGTCAAGCAACCTGGCGTGAAATTGACCTGATTCTCGAAAATAGTCACGATCCTCTTTAGTCTCAACTCTACCACTCTTCCCAAACCTTCATGGTATGACTCAATAACTTGATACCCTTGTAGTTGTTGCAACTCTGAATGTCCCCCTTATTCTTATAAAAAGGAACCATCGTACTCCATCTCCACGCTTCGGGCATTTTTGCCGCCCTAAAAATGGTGTTAAAACAAATCTCGTTAGCAACTCCAAACCTGCCTCGCTAGTGCTCTTCCAAAAGTCCACCGGAATCTCGTCTGGCCCAGTCGCCCTGCTCCTACACATCCTGCGAATAGCCCCCTTGACCTCCTCCACCTTGATACGCCTACAATAACCATAATCGTGACTCTTCTCTAAGTTCTCCAAGTCCCCCAGCACGAAACCTTTATCCCCCTCATCGTTCAAAAGTCTATGGAAATAAGATTGCCACCTTTTCCTAATGAGGGCATCCTCCACCAACACTTTGCCATCCTCCCCCTTGATGCACTTCACTTGGTCAAGGTCACGAGCCTTTCGCTCCCCAGCCTTAGCAAGCCTATACAACTTCCTATCTCTACTTTTCTCCTCTAAAGCCGCATACTAGCTTTCGAAAACCGCTGTAACCGCTACCTATACTCCTAGCTAACTTATACTCCTCCTTATTCGTCCGCTTCTCCTCGTCATCCTTGCTCTCCACCAACTTAGCATATGCCACCTTCTTAGTCTCCACCTTCCGTTTGCCACCTTAATTATAATGGAGGAGAAGCAAAATTCTGTAATATGAGATATTCCCTTTTAGTTTCAGACGAGGTCTTTTAAATGCAAAAATATCTTGTGTAGTCTCTCACTTTTTTCTCGCAGACCAGTCAAGGGGAAGAGTTTGAACTTTTCCTTGCTATGCGTTTCTCACTTTTATCTTCTGAACTTTTTATTTTCCAAAATATTGTGATGCCCACTTAATGAATATGAACCGTCTGATATCTTTGTTTATTTGTACTTATTATTACATTAGGAATGTGTCAACCCTACAATTTTTGTGTGGACTTGTACTTGATAATGAATATCTATATTAATCACATGCATGTCTTTGGGATATGGCGGCGGCAGCTTTAAATTTTAAGCAGGTCCTTTGGTTTGATTTTATCGAGTGACCAGGATGCCGACAGTTTATTTCATTAGTTTGTCATTGATTGGTCCTTGAGAATTACTTGAAGCTACTACTTTAGCATCATCATGCTGGTCTCAGAGGCACTAAGTTTACTGAAGTGTCTAAGTTCCATATCACAGGTGTAAAGGCTCCTCCGAGGGACTATAACATTCCAGGATCAAGAGACAACAAAATTTGGGCAATTATTGGTGCGGTTGGAAACCTTTTCTTTGCATTTAACACTGGAATGATTCCAGAGATACAGGTTTGCAAATACATCCACCAACTTTTGTGATGACTTCCATCCTTCGTTATGAATTTCAAGTTACAATGATGGGTTTATCCTTTGAATCAGGGTTCATGATCAGTATATGTGTTGCCTATGCTCAGTTATATATCTGAAATTTATCTGAAATTTCAACCAGTGGTGGCTGGATTATTATCTGTTTGATAATTGATTTGGATTGAAATGTCTTCCTCTTAATTGAATTGGATTAACTCAAAATTAATTTGAAGTTAAATGTTTGGCCATCATTTGTAATTTCAAAAATTTGCTCTCAGTCTTCGTTGATGTTGCTTGCTGATTGAGAAGTATTCTATCTTGTTAATTTAACTGTTGCATGGAAAACCCCCTGGGATTATGGAAAAAGTGGTTTTCTGGAGAATACTTCTGTTGATTTCTCTCTAACTTTTCTGTTGACTTCTTCATTTTCTTTCAACCTCTGGTTTGATACTATTTTCTTGAATTTGTGTTGCAACAGGCTACAATCAGACAACCTGTTGTTGGAAACATGGTGAAAGCGCTCAACTTTCAGTTCACGGTGGGAGTTGTGCCTATGCATGCTGTTACTTACATTGGGTATTGGGCTTACGGATCTGGTGTTTCGTCCTATTTGCTCAACAATGTTCATGGTCCAGCTTGGCTGTTGGGGGTGGCTCACTTATCTGCTTTTTTCCAAGCTATCATCACCTTGCACGTAATAATCACCGTGTGACTATATTTTGCTTTTCACTTAAAAAAAGGCCAACAGTTCACTCAGTCGATTATTCTAATCTATAGTTATTACTTTCCTGTTGCTTGTAGATATTCGCAAGTCCAACATATGAGTACCTAGATACTAAATATGGAATCCAAGGAAGTGCCTTGGCTCCGCGAAACATTGTATTCAGACTGATTGTCAGAGGTAGTTACCTTATCATGACCACCTTCCTCTCGGCTTTGCTACCTTTCCTTGGAAACTTCATGAGCCTTACTGGTGCTATCAGCACGATTCCGCTCACATTCATACTCCCAAACCACATGTACATTGTCGCGAAGAAAAACAAGTTATCTAGTTTACAGAAGAGTTGGCATTGGCTAAATATTGTCGTCTTTGGTTGCCTGTCAGTTGCTGCATTCGTAGCTGCCTTGAAGCTTACCGTTGTACAGACTCAAACTTACCATGTCTTTGCTGATTTGTAATTTATTTTCCTGTTTTAGTAGTTGGAAGGTTTTCCAGGTTTATACTCTGTTAGCAACTTTTATTTTGTATTTTTGGAACAACCCAATTTGGGTTGCATTTGTTCATCGATAATGATCTGATTAAGTTCAAACTTCAAATATATTAGCGGTCAGGCTTTGTGAATTTGATGCTGCCAATCAATTTTATCCAGTTGTTGATACCTTGTAACATGCTAACCCACTCGTGATATTGTTCAGTTTTGGTCTCAGGTCATAGGACTTTATAATGAGGAATTGACACATGTACAACACTCATACGAGTGACAGTCCCGATCGCCAAATAAAAATTGAGTAAACAACATATATCTCACTACTGTAGGAGCTACTTCCTCTCCTATAAGTTATCATTATTGCATAATGTAAAAATGACTTGGACACATTGCGTAGTCGTGGATCCATGATTAACTGTGGATACATTGTAGACACGTAACTCTCTAGATACACGCGGATACATGTTAACGCATCCGGAGACATGATTTAGTCTCAGATACATGTGGAAATCCGGAGAGTTACGACTAGGGGTGGATGTTCAGTTTGATTTTGTCACAGTTCGCGTTCAGTTTGATTTTGTCAAAGTTCGGTTCAGTTCTTCAGTTTTGCAAAATTAAGCACCGAACATTGAACCAACCTGATTTGGTTTAGTTCGATTTTTAAGCTCGTTCGACGTTCAGTTTGATTCGATGTTTCTAAATCAGTTTTTTCGATTCAAGTGAAAAACAAAACAAACAAAATGTGAAGGTTGCAAACTACATTATATCGTAGCTACTGCTTACTAACCCTTTCACCAGTGTAATAATTAGTTACTTTAGCTCATTTTGAGCTTCTTTCTTTTTTGGCATCCACAAGTACTAGGCAGTAAGTACCTGCGCCACGAGTGCTGGTACCAAACGAAGAAAACAGAGCTAACTGCTAATCAAAATACCAACAGGTAAGAATGAACTTGAGATGTATATATATATCTATAATCTATATCTATATTTATATCTATATCTATATCTATACCTATATCTATAGTATATTAAAAGCGTGAAGGGCTTTAGAAATGTTGTTTTGAACTTTTTACCCTTTATTAAAAGTCTTTGCTTCAGACAAAATCGTCTTTCACTATTTTTTCTCTAATATTTAAGAAGTGAAAATTAATTAAATATGTAACGCCCCGAGTCTGGTACTCCGGACGCTACACGGTGCTCATAATCCCGAAGGACCACAAATTAACCCTTGACTGATATCTGTAATTGAGCACTGAATAATACACTGTAAAAATGCGAAAAACTGGCGGAAAACTTGCCATAAGGTTCAAATATCTGAAATACAACTGAAAACTGAATACCGACACATCTGTCTGAAAAGCCTCTAAACTGTTTGCACTGTGGAGTTGATGGGACAGGTCCCCAACTAACTCCATCTACTAAAATACTGAATCTAGCGCAATAATAAAGTCAAGATTATCCTCGAATGATGATGACTCACTGCTACGTCTACTGCTGCTGAATGAATCTGAACTGCTAAGGGTGCTCTGGATCTCGTGCTTCTGAACCTATGGTATAAAACACCATAGCGCAGAAACGTATGCGTCAGTACGATGAAATGTACTGGTATGCTAGAGGAGGTAAGACTAAATGCAGGGGTTCATATGCATGAGCAATACTGACTAAGTAATCTGAGTATACTGAATGAGGATACATGCATGAATGCACAAACTATAACTGAAATTGTAGGAGCACTGAATACCGAATTCTAATAACTGGATTTCTGATAAATGAGTCCAGATACTGATATCTGATTGACTGAGGTTGAGATCAGTCCTATCTAGCGGGTGATACCTGATTATACTGATAATACTAATGAGTTATTGTATCTAACAGTCCTGAATCTGTGCTACTGAGCTGAGTTCTTTTACTGAGACTGATTTTGAAGCTAAGACTGTAGGAGGTAGTCATCTAACCGACATGCCTTGAATCTGAACTAGTGGGGTCCAACCTGTAACCCCAGCTGGAAGGGTGTCAATACCGTGCCACGGGTAAAGACAACTGCTATAGAGTCAGTCCTAATCTAACGGGTGACCCCTGAGATCAGTCCTGTACTAGTGGGTGTTCCCCGAGTATGTTAGTCCTATCTAACGGGTGACATCTTATGCCTACACTGGCTACGTAGTTCTGGAACTTAGGGATTTCTTCTAGGGACCTCAGTCCTATCTAGAGGGTGAGCCCCCATCCCTAGGTTCGCTCGGTGCTGAATCCTACTCCCAACTGGAAGACACTAAACTGATTACTAATTCATACTAGGCTTGACTGAACTGTTACTGATCGTACTTGTTTGACTGAGATAAACTGAATTCACTGAGTTCCGTTGACTGACAGAATATTACTGAGTTCTGAATCGATTACTGAACTGAAGCTAAAATGCTACTGATACTGAGATTTCCTAAGTTCTGTAACTATCTGAGTTCTGTAACTGACTGAGAGTACTACTAATCATGGCATGACTGAGATTATCGTGAAACTGACACTGGGTCTAGACAAACAACTAATTTGTCGGGTATAAATACCCCAGGACTCGATAACATAAATAATACAAGACAGGACAACTCGTACATAACATGGAAATAGGCTATCATTCACAACACAATCAATAAGACATCTCTTCAAGCACTTGGAAGTCTTAAATATGTAAATGTATAGGGAGTGCATACTATTATCTCATAATTCATTCAATAAGGAATGCACATGAGTAGGAATGCATGCAACATATCATAATTCATTCACTAAGGCCTTTCAATAAACACTTGGCATGCATTAACTTATATACAACTGGGGATTTCTTGTCAGCATGCTATAATGGCTCTATTTCCGTCACACAAGCATTTTATCAAACATATGGGGAGCATACTTTACTCAATACACCTAATTAACATGGTTACATCATTCAACATGTATCTTGAAGGGGTTTATCATGAACATCACATAAATATCATATATTAGGATTAAAGCTTGGAACTTCGTAAACAAAACATGAATTAAAACTCAATAACAACATGAACTTCAATTTTAATTCACATGAATTATGAAAACTCATAAATATATAATCTTTGAATATAGAAAATGATTCTTGAACTTCTTGGGTGGAAGGAACCCAAGAATCAACATCTAACATACCTTAGTTCTTGATTTTACGAAGATTGACAGTGGAATTTTCTTGAATTTGGATCTTCAATTGGAAACCCTAAACTTGTTCTTGAGAGAAATTGAGAGAAACCATTATAGTTTGGGTGAAATATGGCCGAACCACGTGTTTTAGGGTTATATAAGAGTGGGAAAAAGACTGAAATAACCCTGGGGTCACGGCTATTTTAATGACTGGAAAACTGGGTGCTGACGCGCTGGTCAACACGACGCGTCGATACCATTGACGCGATACCCGACGCATCGCGTCATGATCGCGTCGAACCTCAGTACTTTTGACTCTGGCAACCTGCAACAATGTTAACCAACGCGATAGGCGACGCGACGCACCCAAATCGCATTGGTCTACTATTTTGAGACCTCAAGCGTGGTCTAAACGCGGTCCGAAAAATCCAAAACTTGACCATGAACACCTACTGACATAGCTGATCTTGAATCAACTTAAAGATCGGCATTTAAGGATCGTATGGATCGAGAAATAAGATTGCCAACTTATGAAGGCTAAAAAAAAGATTCTAAGTGTAAACACTTACCTGAAGTTTTTATGTTTGGGACCTCTTTTTAAGCTTTAACGGACTTAGTAAAACTTGGAATTTTGCGGGGTCTTACAAAATATATTTATGGTAAAACCTTTCAATATTAAAAGACATCAAAATTAATGATAACTAATACTTTTCTATTAGTTTAAGAATTCTAGATAAACTAAATTTGATTTTAAGAAGATTTGAAAAATCTAAAAACAAAAAATTCAAGAAGTATCAATTTTTTAAAAGTTTTAAGTACATAATAAGAATGTAATCAATTATTTTGTAAAGATTTGACTTTAAAAAGAAATATTTTAAATATAAAAAAAATAACCATACACAAATATGATTTAAATTGATGTGTCGCTCTTAGTCTATGTGACAGCAAGAGAAAAAGTTACTACATGACAAACGTAAAAGTAATTTCACCAACCACTTGCAACTTCTGGTGATAAAATATATATATATGTGTGTTTATGCTAAAATATATGTTTAGGTTTACATTATTATATTAAAGTGTGACGGATTTTTGAAAAGTACTGATTTGAACTTTTTACCCTTCATTCATTAAAATTTCCGTAATAGATAAAATTATTTAATTTTAAATAATCAAACGTTACACGTGCAAGGCATATGCAGTTAAACTAGTATGTATTTATTTATTTTTCTAGCTCTTTTAGACGCAAGTTTACATGCAAAACTCTACTTAATAATGAATTGTTCCCCTTTTCATGCTAAGACATATTCCATGTAAATTCTTCTTAGTTTTTCTTCTTCTTTTTTTTCTTCCAAAAAATATGGATTATTCTCCCTTTTTTATGCTAATAAATAATTTTTGTAATTTTTTAATAGTATATATAACTAGTTATGTACGAAAATATGGGCTCTCATAATTACGGGTCTCTAGACAATTGTCTAAATGGTCATATGGATGAGATATCCTGGATATTAAGATTTTAGAGTCTGATGACTGATAGGAATTAGGATTTTAGCCTTTAGAACATGGAAAATAAATGGGCTTGGGCCTTGGGTTTGGGGGCTTTCAGCCAAGCAATCATATAAATTAAATGTATAATATATATATATATATATATATATATATATATATATATATATATATATATATATAGATAGATAGATATATTAGTTCTTCAATACATTGAAGAACCGTGACCCTTAAATCGAAGAGTCAAAATTATGAAGTAAAAAATCAAAATCGAATCGAAGAACGGAATTAATTTGATTCAATTTAGTTTTTAAATTTTTTGATTTTTATGTCCACCCCTAGTTACGACTAGTCACATGTATTTGGGGAGTTATATCATATATCTACATGTATTTGAAAGGTTACGGCATGTATCCATGTGTATCTGGGGTTTATTATTAAGAAGTAGGATATTATGTAATTAATTTAAAGTTGTGGGAGAATAATTAGATATAATAAGGGTGTTTAAGGATTTATGTAATGGCTTAAATTAAGTGATATTAATTAGCTAATGAACAAAAGTTTTAATTCCTAATTTAAGTGTATTAAGTAGTCACGCTACTCTTCCCCGATGTCGTGTTCAATGGAATTGTGAACTCAAACCGTTCTCTACTCAAATCGTCGAAGCCCTAAATTTAACTACCATTGTCTCTAACCATGGCCATTTTGGTCGTTGGCCAACCTTAACACCAGAGGTTGTGCCAACAACCATCAATACAAATACCAAAGGACAACAACCATCAATACGAACACCGTAGGACAACTAGGAACAAGCACTTATGCAAATTCACTAAACTCAATAATTCCAAGCAACCCACAATACAAGGCAACAAATTACTTATCTACATGGTGAACAAAGAATAGTTTAGGAAGAAGAAGTCAATTAAATGGTTATTAATGATGATATACAATATGTAGTAGTAGAGAAATTTTCATATGGGTGGATAGAAGTACAAAATCTGAAGAGGCTGATTACTTCTTCAAATGGTTATTAATGATGATCTACAATATGCAGTAGTAGAGAAATTTTCATATGGGTGGCCAGAAATACAAAATCTGAAGAGGCTGATTCCAAAGCAATGTAATCTCAAACGAAGTTACTATAATCCTGCTAAGCAACAAGTATATTACAATTTGGGTATAAAAAATAGAAGACTACGTAAACATACTCTCTATATTATAATTCTACATCACTCTTAATTATTGGTCTTATCCAATACGCATTTTAAAGCGGGATTTACTTTTTGATTCGGAGAAGGAATAACAATAATTATATAGATATATTTTTCATCATCACCACCTAATGTTTTTGGTTAGGAAGAAGTTTTCTGTTTATCTACTGCAGTAGGAAAATCCTAACAAGTAGATTTGGAAATACAAAACAAGATGAGACCCAGTTGTGCTAGGGTCAAGGTGGAAGTAGATCTACGAGGGGAATTTCCTAAAAGGATAAATGTAGGACTGAGAAACAAACAGGAAAAATAATGGAGAAATAGGTCACTATCAAGTATGATTATGTACCTAAGCATTGCGAAACATGTAAACTGTAAGGCCATAATGAGAAGGAGTGTATTGTGATCCACATATAATTTATCCTAAGGAGGAGAAAGAGAAAGAAGGGGACAGACAAGGAAAAAGGATGGGGAAAATGAAAAGTGCAAATAGATTGATGTCAATGAGGAGAACATACAACAAAGAGAAGATAAAAAAATGACCACAAAGGGAAAGGGAAGCAGAATGAGAATGAATTTTTGGTACAAAAAGAAGAAATAGCCATAAGAGAGGAAGGAGAAAGTCCAGAAGAAGAGAATATATATGGAATCCTAGAACACAAAAAAAGGTGATCAGGAGGTCTAAACAATTAATAAGTTTGGTGCACTGGAGGTTGAAAAAAATGAGTGAAGAGAAAGTGAAGAAAAAGAGCAGACAATCAACAACAATAGATAGAGAAAGAGAAATACAGAAGGACTATCAAAAGGGAGAAAGTTCACCAGGAAGTCCTAGTTCTCATAGTAAGGAATTGGGGAGAAGTGAAGATCAATCACAAAATATAGACATCAATTCTATCTCCAGGGATACACATATACGTAACCCCTCTTTATTTCCATCAAGTGTTGATAGACAATCATAAGAAGCAATATCAAGTATTGAGAATAAAGCAAATGTAACAATAAATAGTAGCAATGAAGGGGTAACAAACAAATCCCGAGAAGATGATTATATCCCTGACAAGAATAATGATAAATATGTTACTGGCACATTATAAGGAGATAGGATAAAAAATTTAGTACATGAGGACCTAAAGATACTTACGACGATAGAATAAGAGATCCAAGAGTAATAAAATACTTAGAAGGATGAGAATTTGGAGGATAACAATGAGCAACATAACAGAGATGGAGAATAATATCCAGATAGGAAGGGCAACTCAAATGGAAGAACAACACCATACCCATATCATATGATAACAAATTATTCTTTGCTCCAATGCATCTGACATCCTATAACAACTAAGCAGAATAAAGAAATGGAGAGGTTGCCAACAAAAGAAGAAGTTAAGCAAATGGGTTTTGCCTTAAATGGTGCCAGTGCCTCTGGACAAGATGGTTTCTCAGGGTAATTTTTTAGATCTGATGTAGTATTGTGGGGGAAGATATCATCAATATGGTGAAGGAATTCTTTTATGGACAAGATCTTCCAAGGTATATCACTCATACTAATCTAGTACTAATTTCTAAGAAATAAGTGGTAAATAATTTTGGAGATTTGAGTCATATAATCTTAAGTACTTTTGCTAATAGAATCATTTCAAGAGTGATGCATGAAAGAATAATTTCAAGCCTCCCTAATCCGATATCTACTAATCAAACTAGTTTTGCTAAAGAAAGAAGGATAACAGAGAATGTGTTATTAGCATAATATATTATTATAGATATCAGCAGAAGAAACAAACTACACAATGTATGTAAAGTTTGACATGGAAAAGCCTTACAATATGATTTCTTGAAAATTGGTACTTAATTTTGATAAATGGGCGACCTTTTGGATTTTTCCAATCCTCAAGAGG